>OY728146.1:1290482044-1292982044 GCA_963277665.1 Viscum album
ATGTAAGTCGTAACACCTTTTCCCTGCGTTATATGTATTAAAAATGTATACTTATGTTTGTTTTTTATTAGGTATCTTTATCAAATCTGTGAGAGGAATCAGGTGATAGATGTGTATGGATTCATGGACCCACAATCGATTTACCCTGAAGCATGTGCATTGGATGTGGAACAAAGAATGATTTATATTGCTCAAAGACTTGAAAAGAATATAGTCACACAATATTGGATGATACCTTTCTGTGAGAGGTATGAAACACATCTCTCTCAAAGAGTTAATTATCTTTTAACATAAAATCCCTCTAACGTCAATTTTTTTTATCAGTGATCATTAGATGTTAAGGGTTTTTTCCAAGGGAGAAAGCACTTTATTGGATATTCTCTATCCATGATGATGTGCAGGAATGTTTTAAGAGTATATTGGAAAAGTAAGTTTCAATTTATCAATAGTTTTATATATTAAAATGAATTTTAAATTTACCCCATTAATATTATTTTCTAACAGGGAATGGGCATACTTTTGATAAAACACAAAGAAAAGGAGTGAAAAGATCAAATATGTAAATGCGAAGGTAAATATCAATTTATAATTTGTACTTTTTGATTTATTAAATATAAATAATATATTGAATTTACACTCATTCAAAATAAAATTTCATGAACAGTAAGGCGTCATCGAATGAGGATATTAAATGTTAAGATTTATGTATGAAATAATAACAACTGGGATAATTGTGAATTATAACCTGGTAAGATTTCCTCTTAAACATTTCCACAATATTTCAATTTTATTTTTTCATTATACACGTTAACTACTATCCTTTTCATTTGTATCTTTTTGATGACCCTCAACCCTATACTGCTGAAGACATCAAACACTTACAAGTGGAGTGGTCAAATTATTTTACAAGTTTGATTGAATTTTAATTGTTTGTAATGTAAAATGTAATTTTGAATATTGTAGTTGTAATTGTGTATTTGGTAGTCGTTTATGTAGGATTTAGTTTTTTTTAAGTTGAAAGTTTATGTTTTGAATGTTATATATGTGATTGTTTAATTTTTCTCTACTTTTTGTTTTGGTGTACTTATGATGGTTTTTCTGGTATGGATTCTGGTCTGGGGGGAGGGGTTCCAAGGGTTTGGGGGGTGTTCAGTGGGGTTGGGGTGTGTCCAGGGGTTTGGGAGGGCTGTATGGTGGGGGGGGGGGTAGTCTAGGGGTGTGTGAGCATTTCTAGGAGGGTGGAAGGGGTGTCCAGGGGAGTGGGAGGTTTTCCAGGGGGTGTCTTGTGGGGTGAGGGGGTTTCCAGGGTGGGGGCTATCCAGTGGGGGGGGGGGGGGTCCAGGGTGGTCCGTGGGGGATGGTGGTTGGGGGGGGGGGAGTGCAGGGGTGTGGTGGGGGTTTGTCTAGTGGGTTGAGGGGGTTATTGCCTATTTTTGATAACTTTTTGGCCAGTTTCAAGGGTGTGGGAGGGATGTCCAGGGATGTGGGAGTGTTTTCTAGGGGGTGGGGGTCTATAGGAGGGTGGGGGATGTTCAGAGGGTGGTAGTGTTGCCCAGGGGTGTGGGGGGGGGGAGTTTCAAGGGGTGTGGTGGGGCCAGTCTAGTTGGGTGAGGGGGTTCTGGTTTGATTTTGGAAACTTTTTGGTCTGTTTCAGCGGTGTGGGAGAGCTATCCAGGGGTGTGGAAGTGTTGTCCAGTGGGTGGGGGTATACATGACGGTGGGGGGGGGGGGGGTTGTCCAGGGGTGTTTTGGGCGGTCCAGGGGGTTGGGGGGGGGGGCGTCCAGGGGTGTGGTGGGGGCTTCAATGGGGTGGGGGAGGGCTGCCCAGGGTGTGGGGGGTATACATGAGGCTGAGGGGGTTGTCTCGGGGTGTTTGGGGCTGTCTAGGGGGTCGGGGGGCAGTCCAGGGGTGTGGTGGGGGCTGTCAAGTGGGGTGACGGGGTGCTGTTCAGAAGGGTGGGGTGTTTTCTCGGGGTGTTTGGGGTTGTCCCGGGGGTCGGGGGGCAGTCCAGGGGTGTGGTGGGGGCTCCAATGGGGTGGGGGAGGGCTGTCCAGGGTGTGTGTGTGTGTGGGTCGGGGGAAGTCCAGGGGTGTGTTGGGGGGATCCAACGGGGTGGCGGAGGGCTGTCCAATGTGTGGGGGGTATACATGAGGGTGGGGGGGGGGGGGTTGTCCTAGGGTGTTTGGGGCTATCCTAGGGGTCGGGGCAGTCCAGGGGTGTGGTGGGGGCTATCAATTGGGGTGAGGGGTGAGGGGGTGATGTTCAAGAGGGTGGGTGGGTTGTCTTAGGGTGTCTGAGGATGTCCAGGTTCGCATGGGGCAGTCCTGGGGTTTGGTGGGGGCTCCATTGGGGTGGGGGAGGGATGTCCAGGGTGTGGGGGGGTATACATGAGGGTGGGGGGTTGTCCCGGGGTGTTTGGGGATGTCCTGTGGTGTTTGGGGCTATCCAGGGGGTCAGTGTGTAGTCCAGGGGTGTGATGGGGGCTGTCAAGCGGGGAAAATTTTATATGTTATCAATGTAAATGCTTAAATTTTCATTAGTTATTGTTTTGATCTCCTTCTGTTTTTTTGGTGTGAATTCTTGACTAGGATTCTAGTTGTTTCTGAGGGAGACCATAGGACTGCATTCAATTTTTTTTTAAAAATTTTCCTTCCATGTCCCTTATTTTATAACCGACGTGATAAAGAAATCAAGAAGTGTTTAACACATTGGTTTTTTTAATAACTGATGTGATAAACACCTGTGGCATGGTTTATCATGTTGGTTATTTAATAACTGATGTGATAAAATGCATGGGAAATGGTTTATCACCTCGGTTATTAAATAACCGACATGATAAACCCCCTCCTTCCGGACTGGTTTAGCGCATCAGTTATTATATAACAGATGTGATAAATCAATTTCTAGGGGTTTATCACGTCGGTTATTTAATAACCGATGTGATAAACTCCCCCAGACGTGTTTATAATGTCGGTTATATAATAACCAACGAGATAAACCTCCCCAGTTTATCATAGTGGTTATATAATAACCGACGTTATAACCCCCCCCCCCACTCCCAGTTTTTTCACGTCAGTTATTAATTAACCAACGTGATAAACACCGCGATTTTATGTTTTTTACATCAGTTTTTAAATAACCAACGTAAAAAATGTTATTTATAACATCGTCCGTATTAACGTCGAAAAAAAAACTGATGTAAAAAACTAAAAATAACCGACGTAAATAATGTTTTCTGCACTAGGGAGACTTACTATCAATGGGAATACGTTTGGACTTAGCTCCCACTCATAATGGAAGATGAAAATTTCTTCCCCCGGCTTGTCATACATTATCGAAGAGGGAGAAAATTAGATTTTGTCAGTGTCTTCATGATATCAATGTGCCTCAAGGTTATTCTTCAAATGTAAGAAATCTTGACTCATTGAAGGACTTGAAGTTGATAGGTATGAAATCTCATGATTGTCATGTCCTGCTGCAACAACTTATACTAGTTCCATTGCATGGAATATATTCTTATCCATGTGAGAAAGACTATAATGAAGTTGTGTTATTTTTTCAATTCAATTATTAATAGGGTGATAGATGCGAATGCTTTGAACATTTTGGAAAATGATGCAATTTGTATACATTGTCAATTGGAAATGTATTTTCTTCCAACTTTTTTTGATATAATGGTGCATTTAATGATTCATATGGTTTGAGAAATATAGTCTTGTGGACCTGTATATCTTCATTGGATGTATCCTTTTGAAAGGTATGCGAAAATATTGAAGGGGTATGTTAAGAATCCATATCGACCTGAAGCCTCCAATATTGAAAAGTATATTTTTCAGGAGGTTGCAGAGTTTTGTATGAGCTACTTAGCTGCGGTGCAACACATCGGTTTGCCTCCATCTCTCCATGAATGAGTTAATAATGAGGGAAAGGGGATTCATGGATTGAAAGTCAAATTTTTATCAGTTAAATAGATGATGAAGATAGAATAATACATCTTGAATAACATAGCTAATTCTCAACCGTATATCACATTGCATATTAATGAGTTAAAATAATATCATCCCAAGAAGAATGAAATGTGGGTTCTAAATGAGCATAACAAAACATTTTTTTCGTGGTTTAAAGAGTCCTTGCTTGGTAGATCAGATGTATCAGAGACATTAAAATGGATAGTGGGTAATCTATGTTTAAATGTGATAACATGGTCCTATTATGAAATTAATGGCTATACAGTTCATATGAAATCTCATGAAAACAAAAGTGCAGTTAAGAATAGTGGTGTATTGATGTTTGTACAAGCAATGAATTATTCGAGTGATATGGAAAAAAACCCAATTTCTGCATCAAGTGCATATTATGGAGTGATTGAAGACATATGGGAGGTGGATTACTTTAAAATTAAGTTTCCTATTTTTGACTATAATGGTTTATTGGTAACAACAATGTCAGACATGATGAATTTGGAATGATAGTTGTTAATATGAATAGATTGGAAGAGACAATTGATTCTTTTATAATAGAAACACATGCAAAAAAAAATTTCTATGTAGTAGATCAATCAGATATTGTTGACGCCAAAATCTTGCACGCAAAGAAGGGACGGAACAAAAACCCCGCGTGCTGCCTCGCGAAGCTATGGCCCGAAGTAGCCCCCGAGCATCACGGCCACCACGAAGCACAGGAAGTGGTAACACTCTGTGAACACCATGACGTTCGCGAGCCAACCGCGAAGCACAAGAGGCGGTAATGCTCCTAGAATTCCCTGACGTTCGTGAGCCCTTCGTGAAGCACAGGAGGCGGTAACGCTCCGTGAATGCCCTGACATTCACGAGCCCGCCCCGAAGACCATGAGGTGGTAACGCTCTGCAAACACTCGGACGTTCGTGAGCCCGCCGCGAAGCACCCTCCGCCCCTTCGCACCACGTGAACTATACTTCACGGCGCCCCTTGCCTATAAATTATGGGTTCCCCTGAGCTCAGAAGACAGACGATCTGACCTTTCGACTTCTCAGCTCCCGAATCGCGAAGCACCCTTCGCCCCCGGGAATCAAGAGCTCTGCGAGGTACTTCTACTTCGCAAGATGCCATCGCCCTATCTCATATTGAGCACCTCTTCCGAGATGGATTCCCTTCGTTAATCCTAAGGGAATTCGTGAAAGAAGGGGATTCCCAAGGGAAACCAAGCAGCTGTGGAGCGT
This sequence comes from Viscum album, assembly GCA_963277665.1. Lineage (NCBI taxonomy): Eukaryota > Viridiplantae > Streptophyta > Magnoliopsida > Santalales > Viscaceae > Viscum > Viscum album. The sequence continues at coordinate 1,290,487,244 of OY728146.1, forward strand.
TTATGCTTCGCGAAACACCCATTTGATACTAGTTCTCCACATGCCAAGGTAGGGTCGTTGTACATCGCAAAGCACACTCCTTCTCAGCACCTTGCTCCTCGAGGCCCCTATGCTTCGTGAGCCAGTGCTCCATGAATACTATTCCACTTCGCGAAGAACCTCCCAGTCACACCCCTGCCCTATGCTAAGGCCGAGGCACTGCACTTCACGAAGCATACTCCTTTGCTTGGAAATTCTTCTTCCCGTGTGACCCTCCAGGTTTGCACGATCTGATTTCAAAATCCCATGGACAACACCACCCGTAGCGTTGCTTAGCCTAATTATTCTTCACATAGGCATGCTAATGGGTATTGATTCTTCTCATAGTCACGCTAACGTGGACCCCTCGATGGTTCACTCTGTGACCCCCTTTTACCATGGCCTTTCCAGTGCCTTCCCTCCCACATGGAACAGAGGGTACCGGTTATGTAAGTCGAAGGGATGTGGAGTAAACCCACCTCGTCCAAGCTGCAGGTCATTAAACTGCCAAGCATCTCGTCCTCAACACATGACGTTAAACTGTGATCTGGCCCCGTGCCTCGCACGCAGGGTCCTCCTAGCTCAGGCATTTTTTACGCCACTCGTCTCCATAGAGACGAGGTCACCCCCTCCATAAGGGATGATATCCTCCTTCTCGGAGTATCTTATGTCCATGGGAGAAGGGAAACCACCCCAGTATAATCCCCAAGCCTCTCTTGCGGATGGTAGAACCCATGCACCTCCACACTTATCCACTACCAAGGCCAGCAGAGGGTGCGATAGGGAATGAGGCACCTTCCATCGTTGGTCCCAAATCCATCTCCCGCCGCTCTTTGTCACACTTCGGGCCTCCATCCTATAGTATGTCCCAGCAGCATGGTCCGCCTAACGCGTAAGCCCCTCTTCGCTTCTCACGGACGCACCCTTCACGACATGATCGTCAGGTCCTTGCTGCCTCTTGTTTCTCACATCAAGCATGACTCACATGGGCTTAGAGTAATCATCAGCCATGGAAATTCCCTCATCCAGCATGATGTTAAACTATATGCCCTCATCCAGCATGACGTTAAACTATATTCCCTTGTTCCACAATGACATTAAACTGGAAACCCATTCTTAACTACGAGGTTTTGATCCATGTCACGACATGGTACATAGGAAGCCTCCACGAGGTTCAAGCCCATCTTTCATTTATTCACGTCAGGTTCCACCCTCGTCCAGCATGATGTTAAACTGCATTCCAGTCCGACGGAAAGCCGTTGTGACCAACTCGAAGTATGAGGACTTTAATCCATGTCAAGGAATTGTACGTAGGAATCCCCATGAGGGTCAAGCCCATCTCCCATTGGACCAAGGTCCATCATTTACATCGGTTCCCCGACACCCACCACCATTCGCGAACTACGAGGTCTATGATCCATGTCAAGGTATGGTACGTAGCAAGCCTCACGAGGTTCATGCCCACCACAAGTGGACCCCCGGGTTCACCTTCACGTCGGTTTGCCGATGAAGCCCATTTGAAATATGGGGTCTTTGATCCATGTCAAGGAATGGTACGTAGGAAGCCTCACGAGGTTCAATCCCACCTCTCATCATTTATTCACGTCATGGTTCATCTTCATCCCGCATGATGTAAACTGCATTCCAGTCAAGCGGCATGTCGTTGTGACCAACCTGAACTACGTGGTCTTTGATCCGTGCTAAGGCATGTTACGTAGAAAGCCTCCATGGGGACCAAGCCCACAACCACTGGGACCCCCTGGTCCTCCTCATTCACGTCGGCCTTCCGACGTCCAACCTAAACTACGTGTTCTTTGATCCATGTCATGGCATGGTACGTAGGAAGCCTCCTAGAGGATCAATCCCACCTCCTGTTGGTCACTCCGACCTTCATCACATCAGGTTATCAGCACCTGGATGACCTAGTGTTTAATCCCCACACCATCCGGACCAAGTTCCTCATTCCCGTCGGTTCGCCGACACACCATTCTGAACTACGGGGACATTGATCCATGTCAAGTCATCGTACGTAAGAAGCCATCACGAGGTTCATGCTCACCACCAGTGGACCCCTGGGTTCACCTTCACGTCGGTTCACTGACAATGCCCATTGGGCCAAGGTCCACCTTCACGTCGGCTCGTCAGCACCATCCTGAACTACACAGACATTGATTCCCTGCCACAGGGATACGTAGGAGGTCTCTTCGAGGCTCAAGCCCAATCCCACTATCGCCCTTGCAATAGTCCCATCTCAGTCCCCCTCCGCTTCATCCACCTATCCATTATCCACCATGATTCTCACCAGGGACATCATATCTCGGTGAGATCATGCCTTTCCGCTCCTCTTCACAACATTCAAGAAGCTACCCATGGGTTGGCCCCGATATCGGCATCCCATTAAGGAAAATTCATCAATTTTATTCACTCCATCTAGTGTTTCGATCTGGCCGACCCATCTCCGTTGGATTTGAAACTTGCGAACTACCTTGTGATTAACATGAGATGCCTGAGGAAATCCTCAGATGGAATTCCCTTGCCATAACCATCTCCACTGGATGTTAAACTTGCGACCTACCTCATGATAAACAGGAGATGCCTGAGGAAAAGCTGGGATGGAACGCCCTTGGCGTAATCGTCTCCGCTGGATGTTAAACCTGCGGCATACCCTGTGTCAAACATAGGAAGCTGAGGAAAACCTCAGAAATATTCCTAGGACGTATGATTCCCCATGCTCGATGTTGGATGCCTCAAGCTTCCACGCCCTCGAGAAGCCCCATGGCAAGGGTCAATAGGTAGACACGCTAGTTCCCCAGCATACAGACACGCTACTTATGCCTCGACGTGACTACTCCCCCGACTAAAGGTTGATGCCCTGACTGGACCCTTTGGAATGTCCTGACATAAGCAGTGCAATTAACCGGCATCCATGGAGACATGGCACTGGGAAGAGTTCCACGAACAACATATTAAATCTATGAGGGAGACCCGGACTAGGTGACGAGTTCTGAAGAGTTATCCAAAAAATGAAGAACCGACATCCCATCATCCCGGTTTCAATAAAGGAGCAAACATCCCTGAATAAAGAGCGGATGCCGCCTGCCTTTGGGAATCGGGAATGCGGGGCAACAGCAGTGCGTCCTCCACAGATGGATGTGCGCGCCCCGACGAATGCGTCGGAAATAGATATGCAGTGGGATGTTGTTTTACAAGGGAAAAGCAATAGGTTGGTGAGGATGATCATGATGCTGATGTTGATTTATGTGAGATACCTACTTCCTTTGAAAGATTAACAAAACATAATGATGAGCACATTGAAGACATTGCATGTTCTATAAGGAACGATCATGACAAAGGAATTTGGAAAAAAATTCATTTGTACATTCAAAAAATTACAGGTAAAACATTTTTATTTCTTGTTTACATTTATTATTTTCATAAAATGGTTGATACTGTATGTTTTTTTATTTTTTAAAACATGTATTAAAACAAAATAAGTATAAGTTTTTGTTTGTTTTAATTTTGTTTAGTTTACTTTATCATGTTTACCATTACATTAATTATATATCTATTGTTTTTGTTTAGTGAAAATTACTTTACCATGTTTTCCATGTTTACTAGGATTATTGTGTTTTAATTTTGTTTAGTTTTCTTTATCTTGTTTACCATTACATAAATTATATATCTATTATTATTGTTCAGTGTCAATTGTATTACAATGTTTACCATGTATACCAGGTTTACCATGTTTACCATGTTTACCATCTTGACCATCTTGACCATCTTTACCATTTTTTAACATGCTTTCCATATTAATCATGTTTAATATTACACAACTTACTACAATTTTCTATTTTCTGATTACAATAGTATTAAAATATTTGAATTTGTATATTTGTGAACTAATGGTTGTTTTTTTGATTTCATGGATAATGACAGATCAATCAATTGATCAACCACATGATTCTGGAGATGTGTATATTGGTCATACCTCTGGGGAAGAACATTCGCATGCTCCTCTTGTTGTTACCCAATCTTCCTCATATGCTCCCATTACAACAAAGAGTTCAAGAGTTGGGAAACATGGGTGCACACGTTTACCAAAAGTATCACTTTACCATATGCAATATCTGAGTATAATCGTTGAGTTTGACGTTGATTATATTCCTAGAGGTCCAAATGAAAATGATTTTAAGAGTTTTTTTATCAACTCAGGGTAAGAACAAAGTAAGCATTCTGTATGATGACATGAGATGTGTGGACAAAGCGATAATCTCTCAGTTGTGGGAGACGAGTTTTGTAAGATCTCTTGATATTTTTTTGCCTATTATATAAATGTTTCTAGTATATATAATATGTTTAAACTCCTGTTTATTAGATGACATTTGATATTCCTGACACTAGAGGAGTCATGAAGAAATTCATATCGATGCCTTCCAGGAGATCGAGGGATTCCAAATCAACCCTCACATCTGATTTTATTTTTTTTCATAGGAGTCATGACAATCCTTGTCATATATATCCTTTCATAGATCTAGACAAACAGAGATATTTTGTTGAAAGTAGAAGAAAAGATTCATTTTTGGTAAGGAAAATGTTAACATTTATATTCTTTCTTTTATAAATGATCTTATTACTATTTTGTTAATGATTTATTATTCTTAATTTACAGCAAACAAGGAAATATCATCAGGAGATCCAATCTAAAAATGTATACCCTCATAGTTAATGTCGGGGAGGGTGTACATATTTGGAAGAAAAACTGATGGTGGAAAAATTACTAAAACTAAGAGCTGAGTCTTCAAGGTCTGGGGAGGTGGCCCCTCCACCCCCTCTATCTAGACATGAAAAATGGAAGATAGCTAAGATGGAAAAAAAGGTTAATATCTTTCGGAAGATTCAATAATCATAGCTGATAGGATTGTAAGATATATATTTTGTTTATTTATGTTAACTATTTTATTCATATAATTTCAATCATTATAGAAATTTTCAATTAATTAATACAAGATTCGATTGAAGAGCAGAGCTCACAGGGGGTATTTTCAGCTGTTGGGAGGCAAGATATTTTATCTAGAGCATTGGGAAAGCCCGAACATCCTGGTCCTGTACGAGGATATCCAGTAAGTGTATCAGTAAGAAAAGATTTTCCATGTTCTTCTACTACTTAAATTGAGGGTGTTTATAAAAAAATAAAATTTTTGAAGGATGAAGTTCATAATATTAATGCAACGATGAATGAAAATATTAGAGCGTTGGTATAGTCTATGTTTGCAGACATGCAAAGAAAATTTCAAACTGCAGCTCCCACTCCCCCACCTCCGCCTTAAGACCCCATTATTTATCCTCCACCTCCACCAATAGCTCCCACTCCCCCACATCAGCTCAAATACCCAATTTTTTATCCTACTCATCTACAGCAGCTTCTTACTTATGGTGAGCTGTATGTTGATGATCCTCGACATCATATAATTGAAAATACATTGGTATATTGTATAAGAGATACAATTCATCATCAACAATTAGAGGTAGAGAATCAGAGGGTCACTGTATAGGATATTATTGATAGATCTACTCGATTACCATAACCTACAGATGATGTGACGACAGATGGACATAGTATCGGCCATTTTTTAATTTGGACCTCCAGAATTCTTCGACTCATTACCATAGAGGTATGTATTTTAAATCTTCTATTTAAATATTTTATTAAGGTTTCTTTTATAATTTGACAACTAATATATTTTTCAATTTATTTTTATAGGAATACATCAATGGTAAATAACTACTGTATAGACAACTACAAAGACACACGGCTATGACATCGTATACAGATTCTAGTAGTTTTAACAGATTGTCAAGATATTCAAATTTGTTGGCAGATCATTATGTGTTTCCAATGGAAGCTCATGTTTGTGTATGTTCAATAACTATAGGGATTATGAAAGTTGATATCATGGATCTTGTTAATGGAAATAATTTGGGCATCAGTGTGGTGAATTTTTTTTTTCCATGTAAGTCTTAACATCTTTTCCCTGTGTTATATTTTTTAAAAATGTATACTTATGTCTGTTTTTTATTGGGTATCTTTATAAAATTTGTGAGAATAATGACCATACATATGTATATGGGTTTATAGACCCAGATTTCATTTCACCTTAAGCATGTGCATTGGATGAGGAAAAAAGAATGCTTTATATTGTTGAAATACATGAACAAAATATAGTCACACAATATTGGATGATGTCTTTTTGTGAGAGGTATGAAACACATCTCTCTCAAAGAGTTCATTATCTTTTACCTAAAAAATCACTAACCTTAAATTTTATTTTATTAGAGATCTTTGAATGTTAGGGGATTTTTCCCAAGGGAGAAGACACTTTATTAGATATTCTCTATCCATGGTGATGTGTGGGAATGTTTTAGGAAAATGTTGGAAATGTAAGTTTCAATTTCTCAATAGTTTTATATATTATAATGAATTTTAAATTTATCCCATTCCTATTATTTTCTAACAGGGGATGGGTCTACATTCGAAAAAACACAAAGAAAAGGATTGCGATGATCAAATATGTAAATGTAATGGTAAATATCCATTTATAATTTGTACTTTTTGATTTATTACATAAAAATAATATATTGAATTTACAATCATTCAAAAAGAATTTTTATTAACAAGGAGTCATCAAATGAGGATATTATATGTTATGATTTTTGTATGAAATAATAACAACTGGGGCAGTTTTGAACTTTGACTCGTAATATTTTCTTTTAAACATTTCCATAATATTTCATTTGATTTATTCATTATACAAGTTAACTACTTTCCTTGTAATTTGTTGCTATTTTATGACCCTCAACCCTATAGTGCTCAAGACGTCAAATACTTATAAGTGCAATGGTCAAATTATTTTATAGGTTTGATAGAATTTTAGTTGTTTGTAGTGTAAAATGTAAATTTGAATATTCTCATTGTAATTGTGTATTTGGTAGTAGTGTAGGTTCAATTTTTTTTATGTTTACATTGTATGTTTTGAATGTTATATATGTGAATTATTAATTTTTCTATACTTCTTGTTTTTGGTCTACTTATGATGGTTTTTCTGGTATGGATTCTAGACTGGGGGGAGGGGTTCTAATTGTGTGTGTGTGTGGGGGGGGGGGGTGTTCAATGGGGTGGAGGTGTTGAATGGGGTGGGGGGTTTCCAGGGGTGTGGGAGGGTTGTCTGGGGGAGTGGGTGGTATCCTGGGTGTCCATGAGAGTGGGGGGTAGTCCAGGGGTGGGAGTATTTTCAGGAGGGTGGAAGGGAAATCCAGGTGAGTGGGGGATTTACAGGGGGTGTCTAGGGGTGTGCCAGTGAACTATGGGGTGAGGGGGTTTCTCGGGTTGTGGGAGGGTTGTCCAGTGGGGTGGTGGTGGGCAGTCTGGGGGTGTGGGAGAGGAGGAATTTCCATCCCTCGGGGGGCTGAACGATTCTGAAAGGTACTCATAACTCCCACATGTGAAACATTTTGAGAGCTCAAGCTTCGCATGTGGGAGTGATGAGTACCATCCAACAGCATTCCCCCCAAGAGATGGCAGCCCCTCCTCTCCCAACACCAGCTGTCCAGGGGCTATATAGGGGGTAGGGGAAGTCCAGTGGTGTGGGGGTGTCTAGGGGTGTGGTAGGGGCTGTCCAGTGGGGTGGGGGGGGGGGGGGGTTCTATTCTGGTTTTCGTTGGGTTTTGGTCTGGGGTGTCTAGTAAGGTGGGGTTGTCCGATGGTGGGGGTTGTCCAGGGGATTGGGGGATGTCTAGGGGTGGGGCAATCTAGGGGTGTGGGTGGTGTCAAAGAGGGTGGGGGTAGTCCTGGGGGTGGGGGCAGTCCAGGGGTGTGGGAGAGGAGGAGCCATCATCTCTAGGGGGGGGGGGCTGAACACCATTGGAAGTTACTCATCAGTCCCACATGTGAAGCATTTTGAGAGCTCAAACTTTGCATGTGGGAGTGAAGAGTACCTTCTAGCGACGTGCCCCCCATGGGATGAAGATGCCTCCTCTCCCAACACCAGCTTTCTAGGGGTTGTCCTGGGGGTGGGGGGGGGGGATGTACTGGGGTTTGGGGGGTGTCAATGGGTGTGGTGGGGCTGTCATTAGGGGGGGTGTTCTGGTCTGGTTTTGGTCTGGTTTTGTTCTGGGGGTGTCCAGTGAGGTGGGGGGTGTCCATGAGTGTGGTGGGGGCTATCCAGTGAGGTGGGAAGGTGTATATCAGGGTGGGAGGGATGTCTAGGCGAGTGGGGGGATATCCAAGTGGTGTCCAGGGGTGTGGGTGGTAGTCTCGTGGGTGGGGGTAGTCTTGGGGTGTGGGGGGTGGGGGTGTCCAGGAGGGTGGGGGTTGTCCAGGGGTGTGGGGGCTATCCCAGTGGTGGGGGCAGTCCAAGGGTGGGGGGGGGGATGTCTAGGGGGTGGGGGGATGTCCCGAGGGTGGGTGGGGGGTCATTCCAGGGGTGTGGGGTGGTGTCCAGGGGTGTGGGGTGGTGTCCAGGAGGGTGGGGGGAAGTCCCGAGGCGGGGGGGGGGGGAGTCCAGAGGTGTGGGAGAGGAGGTGAAACTATCCCTCGGGGGGCTGAATGCCGATGGAAGGTACTCATACCTCCAACATGTGAAACATTTTTAGAGCTCAAGATTCGCATGTGATATTGATGAGTACCTTCCAGTGGCGTGTCCCTCGAGGGATGTCAGTACCTCTTCTCCCAACACCAGCTGTCTAGGGGCAGTCCAGGGGGAAAATTCCATGGGGGTAGGGGGTGTCCAAGGGTGTGGTGGGGGCTGTCTAGTGGGGTGGGGGGTTATGGTCGGGTTTTGATCGGGTATTGGTCTTGGGGAATCCAGTGAGGTGGGGGTGTCCAGGGGTGTGGTGGGGGCTGTCTGGTGAGGTGGGAGGGTGTCCAGGAGGGTGGGAGGGATGTCTATCTGAGTGGGGGGATGTCCAGGGGGTGTCCATGGGTTGGGGGGGGGGGGGGGGCAGTCCTAGGGGTGGGGGTAGTACAGGGGTGTGGGGGTGTCCAAGAGGGTGGGGGTGTCCAGGAGGGTGGGGGTTTGCATGGGTGTGGGGGGCTGTACAGGGGGTGGGGTTAGTTCAGGGGTGTGGGGGGATGTCCAGGGGGTGTCCAGAGGGTGGGGGAAGTCCCGGGGGTGGGGGTATTACATGGATGTGGGAGGGTGTCAAGGAGGGTGGGGGGGGGGGGTTCTAGGGATGTGGTGGGTTGTCTTGGGGGTGGGGGGAGTCTAGGGGTGTGGGGGTTTCCATGGGGGTGGGAGGAAGTCCTAGGGGTGGGGGAATTCCAAGGGTATGGGGGTGTCCAAGAGGGTGGGGTGGTTGTCCAGGGGCGTGGGGGCTGTCTAGGGGGTGGAGAGTAGTCCAAGGGTGTTGGGGGGGGGGGTGTCAATGAGTGTGGGGGCAGTCCCGGGGGTGTGGGGTAGTCAAAGTGTGTGGGGGTGTCCAAGAGGTTGGGGGTTATATATGGTTGTGGGTGGCTGTCTAGTGGGTGGTGGGGTAGTCCAGGGCTGTGGGGGTGGGGTGTCTAGGAGGGTGGGGGGGGGGGGCTTGTTTCCAGGGGTGTTGGGGGATATCAAGGTGGTGGGGGCAGTCCAGGGGATGGGGAGTGTACATGGGTGTGGTGGGGGATGTCCAGTGGCGTGAGGGGGTCTTGTCTATTTTTGGTAACATTTTGGTCAGTTTCAGGGGGGTGGGAGAGTTGTCCAGGGGTGTGGGAGTGTTGTCTAGAGGGTGGGGGTATACAGGAGGGTGGGGGTTGTCTAGGGGTGTGGGGAGCATTCCAGGGGGTGGTGGGGATGTCCGGGGGTGTTGGGGCTGTCAAGGGGGTGGTGGGGATGTCAGGGGGTGTGGGGGGGGGGGGGCTATCCATGGGTGTGGGGGTGTCTAGTGGTGTGGTGGGGGGGGGGGGGGGGTCTGGTCTATTCTGGTATGTTTTTTTGTATGATTTTTCCTTGTTTCAGGTGATTTGGCTGGGCATAGCAGTGGTTCAGGTTTTTAAAAAAATGTTTTTTTACGTCGTTTATTTCATAACCGGCCTAAAAATGTGTTGGTATTTTCTATAACGTTGGTTATTTGGAAACCAACGTAATAACTTCATGGGTAATGGGTTTTACGTCGGTTATTTCATAACAGACATAATAAATTGAAATGGATAGTCTTTTATGTCGGTTATTTTATAACCAACGTCATAGATTTTTTTTATTTTGGTTATTATATAACCGACTTTGAAAACCGCATGGCAGATGTGTTTATCACATCGGTTATTTTTATAACCGACGTGATAAACTCTTCAGAAGAGTGATTTATGACGTCTGTTATATAATAACCGATGTGAAAGGGTTTATATCATGTCAGTTACAAAATGAATTGGTATTTGTTATAACGTCGGTTATTTGGAAGCCGACATAATAACTTCATGAAAAATGGTATCTATATAGGTTATTTCATAACCAACATAATAAATTGAAATGGATAGTCTTTTACGTCAGTTATAAAATAACCGACTTTGAAGATAACTTTGTACGTCGGTTATTATATAACCGACGTTGAAAACTCCATGGCAGACAGGTTTATCACGTCTGTTATATTAATAACCGGCGTGATAAACACTTCAGAAGAGTGCATTATGATGTGGGTTATATAATAACCGATGTGAAAGGGTTTGTATCACGTCAGTTATTAAATAACTGACATAATAAAGCACTCATCCGAAGTGTTTTCCACATCGGGTTTTTATTAACCGACATGAAAAATGCTTCAGATTTTTGTTTTTTACGTCGGTTGTAAAATAACCGATGTAAAAAACTCTATTTATAACATCTCCTGTAATAACGTCGACCAAAATCTCACATTAAAAATATATAAAAACCATCATAAAAAACGTTTTCTGCACTACTATCTATATAATAATATAATAAAAAAATTCCATCTCATAGTTATTTATCATGGTTTCTACAAAATTGGAGAGCTTTTAATTATTATATATTTCCAAGGGCCAAGAAAAATTAATTATTATACATTTTATGTGGAATTGGTTCATGATATTGATAAAATGATTGAAAATTCATAAAATAAATTAATTGTATTGGAGGATTCGAAAAGTATTTAAAAGATAATTAAATAAACATAAAATTACATTATATTTAGATTAAAACATATATTTGGTTGTTGATACCCTTTATATAAATATATTCCGTCTCTTTTGGATCATTATGATGTCATTATACACAACATTTATTTATATGGTATTTTATTTTTACACTAAAATTCAACTATGTCATAATATTATAAAAAATTCTCTTTTTGATAATATAAATATTATGATTCAGATAATAAAATCAAATTTATATAATTTATTTTTTAATATGTCAAGTTACACTTTTAAAATAAAAATAAATATTTATTGATAAATTGTAGGTTTTTTTTGATAAAAATAGTTCGTGAAACCTCATATAAATTAGATTTGACTTTATAAAAATTATATTATCCACTAACTTTATAATTTATAGTTTAGTAATAACAATTTATTAAATAATAAACAATTTATAAAATCCATTATATTCAAAAATAATAATAATAAATTATTAAACAAAAGAAAATAATATTGGAATTAAATCAAACAATAATAATTATAATCATTATTTGAATTACTTATTTATATGAGTATTCATATATTTTTGGTTACATTTTTTCTGGAGTATATTATTTATTTTGACCCCTCATTAACCTATTTACATTTTATTGTAGTAATAAATATTTACTATATTTAGTATTTATATTGATTAAAAAATAAGGTTGAAATTATTAATTAATATTGATTAAATTATTAAATATAGGGAATTTATTTTATCACAATAGATTCATATAGGTTTAGGGAATAAGTATAATATAAAACCTATAATAAATATAGAATGTGGTTGTATAAAAAGTGCATTTTTAAAGAAAAGACTATTTTAGATAGAAATGAATAAATAGTAATATTCATTATATGAATGTCAATTAATAAATATAGAAATATAATCTATATAGTTAATTTAATTATTTAAAAATTGAGGTTATTTTATGTGATTATAATATAGAAACATTATCTAATTTAACAAATTATTTTCTAAAAAACTATTTGTATTTATAAAAATAAATTGTATGAAAACATGATATAAATAATATTTACATTTAATTGATTGAATGAAATATAAACAAATATCACTATAATACCTTGATATTAAATTAATATAATAAATATCCTTTTAATTTAATGAATTTGTCACTAGAAATGACAATTTAAGGAAAATGGTATTTTTCCCTATCCAATAAAAAATTGATATATTATGAAATCTATAAAAATTTAAAAATATGTGTATTTAATCATATTGATAAAAATAATTGATTTATTTTAACATTTTATAAATGTTCTAGAAACTAATTTTAGTTTTAGAAAGAAAAAATCATTTTTGAGGAATTTGTTTGAGGGATGAAAAGACATTATAAAATATTGATTGATTATTTAATATGAATATATCAATATAATTTGTAAATGTGTATATTTAATATATTATTTAACTGTAATAAATCTAGAAATTGACTATAAATTTTAAAATAATCATATTTAAATAATCAGTTTTCTTGTTTATAATTATATAATACTCTATAGAACATAGTTTATATTTTAAATACATTGGGGGTGACATTCTGCCATCTTTAATAACATCCATCCTTGATATATATGCTTGAAGTCAGTTATTATTATTTCTATACATTTGATAGAATCAGGGAACAATATATATACATATTTTTAAACTAATAAACTAATATACTAGAATCCAATGACCTATATGGTATTACTTATAAAGGACATTTATTTTGTATCTTATGAATTTATAAGATTTTATATAAGTTAACCAAGATCAATTTTAGAATATAAATACATATGGGAATTTTTTCCCATAATAATGGGTTTTAATGAGGATAGGAATATACCCAAGAATATCCCCTAGGAGTATCAAACTAGGTGTTCAACTACCCCTGTTGTTGTGAACTAGTTCTCAGTTGGTTTTAGATCAACATGTTGTTTTTAGGTTTTAACCTTATGTATATCTATGATTAAACCACATAAACAAGTAGTATAAACAGGAATTTATTTTATTTATAAACCACATTGTATATACTTAACAAAATTTAGGGTTGTTTTCTTATATTTAGTCTTATCCTAATGGCATTTAGTAGTGTTTTCAAATCCTAATCTGAAAAATAACTATATTTTTTCTTTAATAAAAACTATAACAAAAATTCTATTTATTACATATTAATTCATTATTTATTAAAAACATTTACACATAATGAATGTTATAGTATCTATATTTATAGTGTCTTTTTGAATTAGGTAAATTTCATGTCTACTTAAAACTATAAACGCATAATATTTATTGAAAAATTCATTAACATCTACATACATAAAACTCCACGACATATCATGGTGATAAACATAAGAATGTGGTGAGATATAAATATTCTAAAGGTAAAAACATGGAAAAAAATGAATAAGTTAATAAATTTTATGCATGTATTAAAAATGTGGAATAAAAAGTTTGATAATCAAAAAAGGATCAATGGGGAATTATATAACATTATAACCTAAAGAAAAATGGGAAATGAGGAAACAACATAAAACCCTATATCAAAAATATAGGTAATGTATAACATCTAATATATCATGATAGTAAATTTTCTTTAGAGTAATAGGGTTCAGCCTTGTCCCGACATGATGTCTCATGAGACTGATCATTACCTAATTCAATGGAGCTTTATATAATTTTGGGTACACTCGTCACATTCATTTCATTCCCATGTATATGTGTACCTAATAGATCATCAAACAATGATTCATTCAAAATTAGTTTTATTCTATGGTCATGGATTGTGGATGAAAAAAATTTATTTCCCAATTCAAATAAGATTAAGTTCATAATAGTGAAAACCCTTTATGGGAAATGGGTATGAAATTCACTACATTATTGTTTTGGCATGGAAAACCATTGTGAAATCATAGTTTCAGAATGGAGTTATATAAAAATTTAGAAAAATGGGTTACTGAGAGATAAAGGGGTCGTAGATCATTTTTATAAAAAATAGATTGTAACACGGACATGGAAAACATATTCCAATAATACGCATTGAAAATATGAGGAATCAAATTATAATTAGACATCTATAAAAGAGAGAAGAAAATGATTCCTTTACTTGACAGTGTGACTCTAAATGCTTGGGAGATAATTCTTCAGAGCTTGGGTGAACCTTTTGAGTAATATAGAGATGGGAGGTCAGATTAATAGCATTCCCAAAAAATTAGTTTGGAATAGAATTGGGATCTTTTGAGGGTTTATATTGGAAATTAATAGGGAATTCTTTATTTTTCCCAAAATGATGCTTTGGACTATATATACTAAAATAAACCAAATGAAAAACCTTCCCCTGGGTTTTGAGCATATTTTATTCCAATTATAAGTGGTTTTCATTATTTTATATGTCCAAGGGCCTATGATTTTATAACAATACACTTGCTGATGTGTAAGCAAGTCATACTCTTCATGAAATTATTTTAAAATACTAATTTATATTAATGATTTTGGGGGATTAATAAGGGATTCATAAAATTATTAAAATAAAAATAAAAGAAAAAATATTTTAAATGGAAAACATTTATTTTTTCGTTGACATTCTTTAAAATTTTTAAAATAACACTTTTAGTTAGTTATGAAGTCATATGTGCACCGTATATTTATAATAAATTTAATTTTAAAGCGATAATTCGACTCACAAAATTATGAAAAATTGACCATTGGATATTTCGACGTTTTTATTCAAAAAATAATAATAATTATATCTAAATAATATTACAAATATTTTCTTTTCGGATTTTAAAATAATAATCGATATTTATTTTGAAATACTTGTTTTTTTTTTACAAAAACACGTTTTGTATGGTTATAAAAATTAAAGTTGACTTTATATAAATTATATTATCAATTAAATTTATCAAATGAAATTTCATAAAAATATTTTATTGAAATATATATTTTTTTAAATCCATTATTTCCTCAAAATTAATATCTTAATTGAAATTTCATATTACCTAAATTACAATTTGTTTTTTAGATCAAAATATAATTGTCATGAAACTGATTACCTAATCATTTATAAAGTGAAAGAAATATAGAATAATTTTAATATTTATTTCAGTTAAAAGAAAATATAAATAATAATACATTTTGGGTTACAATATTTCTAGCATTTTTTTAAATTATTTTAAACCTTAATTAACCTATTTTCTTCTTAAAGGGGTAAAATATATTTACTACATTTACTTCTAATATTGTTAAATATATTATATTGATTATATTACCTAATATTTATTAATATTAATAAATATCTGGAATTAAATTTATTGTAATCAATTAATATTAGTTTAAGAAATCAATTTTACATAAAACCCACAAGTATGATGGAAAGTGGTTTTTGTAAGAATGCATTTTTTTAAATAAACATTATTTTACTTAATAAATATAACTAGTAACAATTTTTTTAATATTTATAAATAAATATAAATATATAATATTATTTTTTTAAATAAATATTCATTTTGTTATTTTAGTGAATTATGATGGAGAAACATTATGCAGTTTAAAAATAGTTTTTTTCGAAAATTCATTTTTGATAAAAAAATTAAATTGTATAAAAATACAGTATAATTTTTGTTTTATTGTAATAAATTTAATTAAATATAAATAAATAACACTTATGTTACCTTGAAATAAAATTAAAATAATAATTTTTACTTCAAAATAATCATTTTATTGAAATAAATGACAATTTTACAAAAACTGTATTTATCCATTTCACTAAAAATCTATATTTTATAAATAATATAAAATTTTAACTATATGTTATTATTTATATTTTAATAAAAAAATATAGTTCTTTTTATATTTGTTAAATGTTCTACAAACTAAATTCAATTATTTAAATAAAAAGTCATTTTTGAAGAAAACATTTTCTGAAGAATGAAAATACATTAACAAAAATTAAATTGTAATTATCTTTGAATTTATCAATATAATTTGGCTGTATATAAATTTTATAGTGTAGTTAATCTTAATTATATCCCATGACTTAATGGAAAGGTTAAAATAGTTATATTTATACAATTATTTTTTTCTTGGGATCTATGATGGGTCTCACATAGTCTTTTAAACGTAGTATTTCTTTTATAAATTTATAGCGTTATATACACACATATGTCCCTTATCATATAAAATTGGAATATCATAGGTATTTTCATGTTCTATTATATATACCTTTGATTTCTATATTTCATCTAATAATACTAGTGTTAACCACATAAAACACATTGTTTTCCATCCCAATTCATGGATCTGTTACAGTTTTTTCAATTTGGAAAATATATTTCTTTTACCTTGAGAAATTTTTTAAGGGTACTCTTCCATACATTCTTGAAATGAAGAAAAAACACTATTCATCCCCTTATAGTTAATACCACATGAACATTCATTAATCAATATAATCCTCTTATATTATATGGTAGGAAAGTAATTGATGATTACGTTGGTAATTGTATATCATGTCAACTAATTAGGATTAATCACATTTTTTGCAATTGATTTTAAATTTCAGTTTATTTCTTACAAGGAAAATAATTTCATTCCCATTCATATTCACCAATACCATGGATCCTCTTGTTTCTAGAAATTATCCAAAATAATAATAATAGTTTAAAGAATAGTTTTCATTATTATATATCTAAAATAATAAAAATTGATAGAATTTTTAAATAGTGACACATTCAATCTAATATATGTAACCGTAGGATTATCATAGGCCATCCTGGGTTATCAGCTATTCAAATCACTCATAATGGATCTAAAATAAATTGTGAGTTCTACTAATAATATCACTTGAGAGTGGCTAAACATGTGTGTTGTAAAGGAATAAATAATCTTTACTAGAATGACGTCTGAGATATACTAAACCACATATTTAATAGAAATTTATCTCTAGTTGATTCACTGAAAAAACACATCATCTTGTAGTATCGATAATGGGGTGTATAATAGGAAACAAAAAAATTCATTATCATACTAAAACATTATGAATTTTTCTTATACAGTGGCTTATCCATGTTATTAATTATTTTTATACCAATTATATAGACCCATTAACTACCTATATTGATAGTATACAATTTAAATTAGTATTATATACATAATAATATGATACATTTAACAATAATATAGTTTTAGTGTCTTCCGAATATTTGTTAACTCTAAAAAAATTAATATTATATTTACATTGTCTACCACTATGTTATTCATTGCTATAATTCATATAGGAAATGTCATTCTAAAAATAAATCATCATAAATAGGTAAAGGTAACACAATAACGGTGATCTAAATGTTTTAGTAATGGTAATTAAAGGATATCTCAATGACGACCTAATCATAAAACAATCATAAGGGTATGAGAATATTATAGTAACCATTAAAAGTATAACCTAAAAACTCTTATATCGTAATTTTTGTTAGTGGGAAAATATTGGTATTTTATAACACATGAATTATAAAGGTATAAAATGAACATTTTGCATAAAAATACAAGATTTATCTATGCTCATATCATAAATGAGTATCATAATCATAACTGTAGATATATTATATAAATATTATATACCAATTTATTCATAGCATATTATGATAGGGATATCCTATCATGTATGTAATTATATAATAATATATACTCCCATGTGCGGTTTTTGGGATTTTTACAACATCACATGTCCCCTCATTCAGGATTTAAATAACCTTCCATCTACCCTCTTTTGGGATAGTGACATCTTCCCTTATACCCTCTATTTTAGGATTTAGAAAAACACTGGTGCACCCTTTGAGAACATTTAACATTAATCAATACCCAATGCTTTGGTGGGATATATAATTATGTGTATTACCATTAATGAATCATTAATTAATTAATATATATGCCAAAAAATCATAAAAACATTTATAATAAAAAATACTATGGAAAATAAAATCTAATTCTTTAATATTATACCATAGAAAAAATAAAATATTAAAATGTAGAATAAATATGGTATTATTGGATCATATTCAAAATATATCATATGTAACATTAATGGATATTATCATAGATGAAATTTTATTTTAGAAAATGAATATAATAATTTTTGCAGTAAATACACTCTTAATTTTTAAATCACATATTAAAATATAAAATTTACAATATACTAAGGGAAAAAGTTTAATTTAAATGTTCATTTCAATCATATAGAGGTTATCTAAACATGTTCATTGGTCTTGATGTTATAAAATTCAATTCATTCAATTTATATTAAAATAAGGAATATTTTAACATATTCATTAAAAGTAAAAAGTACATCATTCCGAGAAGTTCAATAATACCCCATATAATTAATTTCTAAAATGTCATTCATGGGTAAAAATAAAATTTAATATCATGGTAAAATATTCCAAATATTATTCAATTTTTTTTAATAATCCTTAATATGGAGAAAAAAATATTCTCTTGAATAGGGTAATAAACTTGAATTTTCATAAAAACATTTTCATTCTGTTACAAGTATAAAATTTGAGTAAAAAATTTAAAACAATATAACAATATATTTTAATATTATCATAAATTTCATGATACAATTATTTAAAGACATATAATGATATTCTAACTTTGTTTATTTACTAAAAAACAATAAATAAAAAATTAAAATATAAAATAAATCTATTACCACATTGGTAACATTAGAATAGAAACCCCAATGAAATGAAAAATCTCATATTGATATTTATATTTTATAAGTATCATGATAACTACCAAAAATAAAATTAATGACTACTATATTCAATTTATAAATGATAAAAGTTTTGAATATTTCATGTGTATCATCAAAACAAAATTCAAATGAAAACCCTATAGATAGGGTTCTACATCATTTGATAGAACATTAACATCCCATATAAAAATTTTTATTTAAATTTAAAAAAAATTAAGTGATATTTTAATATTTATAATATCTTATATTATCCAATTTTATTCTTTTATCACTCTTTTATCAATAATTTCTTATTAATTTTATCATTTCCCAATGTTAGTAATATCATTTTAGATGAGAATTTTCATTTTATAGTTCAAGTCATTCTATTTTGATCATTGTTACATCATCTACAGATATTTAATGAATATATAAATATCATATATATTTATTATATTTAATATTGTGGAAATACATAATATATAATGTTATAAAATTTAATTATATCACCCATGGAGATTGTGGGTCGTACAACTTATGAAAATTATTTGAATTTTATTTACAGATAGAATGAAAAAATTATAAAAAAATTACCATTAATAAATTACTACACTATCATATATATCACATTTCATCACTGAAAAATCCCTTATTACAATCTGTGTAAGTAAAAAATGAAAAATAAATCACATCACTTTGTAGAGGTGGATATCCTCAAGTCCATAAGAATGACATTATCATTTTTTAATGGATTGGAATATTAGAAGGATGATTTTTTATTATAAAATTTGAATATTAATTATTTAATAAATATTATATATATTTTTTAAACCCATCACAATGTCAATATTATTTTTAGTCATGTAAAATGAATTATGTCACTTCACTAAGGCGGTAGTCCAAAAATATTCCCATGTGATAATTTCACATACTATTAGAAGGAATAAAGGGTGTATACTAGTGGTCACAAAATAATAATAAAATTACCTTATATTTGGAATAATAAATTTCTTACATTATGATGAATAACATAGATTTATATAAGGCATATAAAGAATCAATTTTAATGAGGTCAGGTAATATGATTACCTATTATTCTGTATACTTCATTTAGATACCCATTTAGTGATAATTAGAGTGTAATATCAAAAAAAATATAACCCATGATACATTAAAAAATTAGAAATGAATTTTTGATTTTTGGTTCAGTTATATTGGTTAATGTGGTTTAATGAAAAGAGAGTAGGTTCACACTTTTATAAAGAGGAAAAGGGAACACTAATTATGAAAAAAATAAAAATATTATAATTTAAACATAAACAAATTAATCCAAGTGACAATTTATATGAGGAGAAACATTCTAAGGCCTTTATATCCTCAGCTAATGAAATTTATAGGGGTATTTTTTCATTTTAAGACTATTCTTTGTACTAAACCATTCATGAATTCATTTTAAAAAAGTGTGCGAACGAAATTTTAAATTTAAAAGGCATATAATTAAAATAAATAGTTACCAATATGATCAATAATGTCCAAGGGTGACAATTTTTAACTTTAAAACCCCTACATATCCGATGTCATGATTTTTAGGATTTACATGTCATTTAATTAATTATTATTTTCCATAATATATAAGTAATGCTACTTATGACACTATTAATATAATTTTACTATAATCAAATGATGATAATTATGTAATTATAATATATAACATTCAAAAATCTTTAAATTGATATATATATATCTAAAACTTTCAGGGGGAAAATTCATGAATGTTGTATTAGTTCGTTAAATTTAAAAAATATTTATTATATTATTCCATTAATTGTAGATCTATATTGTTGGTGCTGTATAAGAAAATAAAAAAATTATTCAATCACTATAAATTACAAATAAATTACAATGATAATGAAAAAATATATTTTATTTCATATAAATAATTATAAATATACATTCCCTCTTTTTATATATATGTAAAAAATGTATAGTTATTAAATTCAAGAGTGTGGATTTTTTTGTCTCTTTTCATATAATAATTTAAAATGGAAACAAAATGTAAAAGGTAAAAATGATATATATTCAAATAGTGAGAGTTTGTTATCTATTTTATTCCAATTATTGATATAAATGAATAAATTTGGTTGATTTTGTAACCTTATCTCTCAAATTTAACCCTATTTTAACTTTTTTTCTTTATTAAGGGAATAATTTACCCTGGTTTCTATCCACAATGATAAATAAAAATGGGAATATTTACCAATTGGGAACATCATTATTCCAGATATGGTATCCATTTTTCATTAATAAATGACTAAAATTTTCCATTAATAAATATTAATATAAATTAAAAAAATTAATTTTTATTTTATAATTATATGATATAAGAAAAAAAATTAACTATATGAAAATAATGAATTTCATGTAATAAAACAGTAATAAGAAGAATATTCTGAATGAAACTACTATATAAAAAATTAATACTAAATACAAAATAGAATGTGAAATTTCATTATATGATTTAACTAAGACAAATTAATGTGTTTGAAAAATTTGTAATTTTGAATATTCTACTATAAATCTATCATTTTAGAAAATCGAAAAAGTTTACATGATGTTAATTTTGATAAATTGATTTCAAAAAGAAAATTATTTTATTGAAAAACATTCTAGAAATTTTTATATATTAATTATAATTTCCATTAGAGAAATGCAATAAAACTCATTTTTTAATAATATTTTTTTTATACAGAAAATGAATTTTAATAAAAATTATGTTAATATTTATTTTGAAATAATAAATATAATTATAGAATGAAAATTATATAATTATTTCAAAATAAATTCACTCATATTCATACTATATAATTTAAAAAATTTCTAATGATGGTCACATTTAAAAATTTCTATTTTTATAATATAACTTAATTAACATTAATCTTTGTTTTTCATGTTAAGAAATATATTGATATAATTATTCATTTAATATAATATTATTATTTATTTTAGACAATTTATATTAATGTTTGAGTTTGATGTTTTTTGAGAATTCTAGGTTGTAATGGGAATTAGACATAATTACTAAATGATATCTCCGAAAGTAGGCGAGTGTACTTTTTATATATTTTTACGTTTCATGAAATTTTAGTTTTAGATTTATATAATCACTACTGTTTAGCATATCATGGGAAACTGTGATATTGGGTGTGGATCTCTAGGAGGGAAATACTAGTAATGGTGCATTGTATATAGCCTTGTACTATAAGATAATATTACAAAACAAGTTATATGATATTGACTATGAGTAACTATTTTGGGTATCCACTTTCACCACCCATTGAAATTACTATACCTGGTGATAAAAAATAATTGATTATGATGATTTTATGAATTAAATAGTACATAGATATAGGTGACATGGACCTTAGTTTCTTTAGGTACACCACTATGATATTAATTACTTCTGTTTCCTTCCATTATTCATAGATTCATATGCTATCTTATTCTAGTACACTTTTATTGTTTTTTGATTTTTTTTATATTTATTTTTCAAAATATTTCTATTATATAAAAAATTTTATGTCAAAATTGAGTCATCTATCATTATTTTATAATATATGGAATCAATAAAACTGGTTTCCATTAAAATATTTATATTCATTAAATAACCATTCCATTAAAATATATTTTAAATCATGACTTTGGAATAAATGGGAGAACTATAATTTTTATTTCAGATGATCTTCAAGGAATATTTCATGCGATTTGATATAATATAAAATTGAAAATTTAATTTAGTATATATATTTCCAATGTATCATTTGGAAGATTATGCATGGAGTATGAGGAGGTTTCCAACTAACAAATAATCTCAAAAATCTATTTTTTATATTTTATTGGGGTTCTAGATATGTTATATATAATAGTACTTAATCATTTTTCATATAATATAGTGGTATTTATTGTGTATATCAGATGTCCACCTTGATATATATAGATTTTTTAGATCAGTAAATTATAATATTATCTATTTATTTTGTATAATATTTGAATTTTGCTTTTAAAATAATCTGTATATATTGTTTTCTATTTGGATCATAGTCATTTTTATATAATTTGGCTATTTTTTTTTGTTATACCATATTTAGATATTCAGTTATCTTGAAAATGATTAATTGGTTGGCATGGAAACCCAACTTATAGATAGGTAATAAAAGTGTCTTTGAAACTATTTGATATATATTTTATTTTTTTTATTAAAGGATAATTTTATCATTTTTCATTAAATGGTTCTTATGAAATATTTTACTTCCAATGGGGACCAAAAATTCCTTATGTACCTATCCCTTGGATGAATTGGCTGCTTAGATTAAGGATGGTGTTGATTGGTTGGGATAGATAATTACTTTGGACAACATTATTATAATTAATTTGAATGACCACATGGTTCTTTGTTGTGTTGTATTGGGAATATAAGATAAGGTTTAAAAGTGTTGACATTGGGGAGTGTATTAGTGTTGATGTAGATCAAAATTAATTAGGATAAATTTGTTGAATTGGACTAGGACAAAATAGAATGAATTAATACAAGTTTAACCCACTAATTATTTCATATGAAATAAATTAAATCATTATTATTAGAGACAAAATATTTATTCTGACTATCTAAGAAAATTTTAGGGTATAATATTATATTTTATTCCACAATTCCATAAATATAGAGTATATGCATGGATAAATTGTTACAAGATGTCCATATTATATTGTATGTTTTCCCTCATGCCTCACAAAAAATACCCATTTTGTACTACCTTTCGTTCGGAAAGAATTTACCATTTAGAAATAAATTATAGAACAAAATTATTAAATAACATGTGCTTCTAAAAATTAGGTGAAAAATATTGATTATTTTTGTGTCACATAATAAAATATTTTTTTTTGAAAAAAATAGAAAAACAAAAACTTTTGTCAATGGATTTTAATTTATCAGACTCATGATTCAACCTCTGTTATGGTCATTAATTATAAAAATATATACCTAATAACTTTTATCAACAAGATAATAATTTAAAAATTCTCTAACCATAATTCCAAACCCCTACCATAATATTTCATAACCATACATTACTATTTTTCTCCAACAATCATCACTAACCCCTTTTTTACACTGATCCATCACAAATCATCCGAATATACACCATACCCCCAAAAACAATCCATAACTGAGAAACGATAATCTGAATTATCCCCCCACATCCTAATGAAAGTTTCAAAATATGAATTATTAAAACAATACAATTGAACATAATAATCCAGGCCAATGACTGGATAATATCAACTTCAAAATCGTAATTATTCTCACTAGAAACTACCCCATGACAACTTTAACATCTATGAAATATATACCAACTATGTACCTAGATAACATGATATCGAACACTAGAGATATGAACTAGAATTGAGAATCTAAATATTTTTTTGTTGAACTATTAACATGATTTTCTTTAGAGACAAGTCATATATGATCTCTTCTAAAATTTCAGCATGACTCAACCATAATATAGATGATTTATGAAAATTAAACAAGGTAAATATTTTTTATGAAATAAAATATATATAAATAATAAAATAAATAATTTTAATTCTTACAAGAACAAGAAGCCTGTAATCTCTCAACAAACAGTTACATTGTGAAGTTTAAACCAAAACATTTAATATTAAATGTGAGACTAAAAAATGAATAGGGGACAAGGTTTTGATTAAATCCAACTACCTATAATAACTATGAAACCAATGTGGCAACGAGTCCTTCCGTCATATCTAACCTTTTAAATAAATTCGGGTGATCCTATAGCTAATTGATTATATATATGTACCTAAAAGTATTTGAAAACATATATTGTTTATCAACTGAGGTGTATATGTTGGGTCTAAGAATTAAACTCTTTATAGGGTCCAACCAATATCATATCAACAAAACTAAGATATTTTAGGTGTACACATAATCTTATCTACTTAAATACATACATACATACATATATAGTGAATAATTTTATCAATTATAATTACATCATAGTATCATAATGAGGGGATGAAAATAATAAAAAACATAATACAACAAATTTATAACTCTTTATATTAAGAGTTGAATAACTATAATATACCAAAAATAGTTTATGGCCACAGGTTGGTGCCCAGACTAGGGGATTATTTTCTGGGACCTCAATTGTTTCCCACTATCTTCAATATGATTCCCTCTATCAAAGACGGTCTATTATATTTCTATAGTGAGAATATACCCCCATATTGGAGATCATCAAAGTGAACAATATATATAAAAATAAACCAAAAATAATTTATTTCAAATAATTTTAGTATACAAAAATTATTAAACATATCCAACAGTATCAAAATGATCATAAATACAGTCACATTAATCCTCCAATAATGATCATATATATAAAAAAAGAAGAAGAAAATAAATGAAGAAGAGGGTTTGATAGATTCTTGAGCCTAACCTACAATAAATCTCTCATAATGCCTATGATTAATTTATGAAAGATCTAATCCTAGTACTCATACCTACTTATTCATGGAATAAATGAATTCCACATGAGTACATAAATGTGGTTGATACTAGAGTAGAGTGTGATGACCTATTAGTGGAGAACTACTAATGTGATACCATACAAAACTAGTAAATACAGACTTCAATTTTGATACAGTTAACAAATAAATGTAGTTATGAAAGAATAAATAATAAACAAATTTCAATCCTCATGTACTTCTATTATATATCGGATCGATCCAGACCAACATCGATCAAATCTAAGGTATCACTAAGAACACAAAAAATGTTCCAATCTAATTTTTAATTTTTTCCATGGTAATAATATAAGAAACCCACACATTTTGGGTGGTTTAAATCCAACCCAAGAACTAGTTAATCTTCTTTACAGCATGTATCCAAACCAGAGAATCCTAATTAATGGAATCCAAACTATAAACCCATCAAATCCAAAATTTGTTTTTTTTACTATAATACATTATAGCCTAAACTAGTTTACTCCCAACCCCAATCCATGTAACCCCAAATCATTAGACTATTAGATCCATTCAATGTTACCCAAATCATAGTAATCATTTCTGAAAACCATTGAAACTGTAATCAAGATATCATGGAAGACTATACATCCAAATATACAAACCCATAGACATAGACTGTGGAATTTAAAATAATGTGTTTGAATAATTCTAAAAATATAGATCCTTAGAACATCTTCTAGGAATCTCATGCATCTCAAATAATTCATGGTTGGTAGTACATCAAACTCAAATCACACTATTAATATATATTTACGGGTTTTCCATCTACATGGAACCCATCTTATAAACGGATGATGTACTCACAATTGAGTGAATCTCTATCTCCACAACCATAATAACATTAAATTATAAAATTTCCATTTATGGTGACACCTATAATAATCACTACCCAATTACCATAAAATGCCACTATATGGTCAATATATCACTAAGACACCCACTAGGGTCCCCTTGGTCGCATCATAACTAGGTTACCCATCAATAGTCCTCTTACCTCTGTTATTTATCTTGATTCGTCACCTATAAATCAAAGGAAATAAAATCCATTAATATCATACAAATAATTCAATGTCCATGTAATTCTACTAGAATTATCTAATGATTTACTTTTCTATATGAATTACTAAAGACCATCTCGATTCCCATGGAATCCCAGGTCAAGATGTATACCCAACATCATCATCAAGAGACATAGGTTATTCCCAAAATCTACTGATAATATTAGTTATGTTGGAAAACCATCCTAATTATTATCTTAATATCTTTATGGAATAAATGAATTTCATAGATACCACTTGTCCAAACCCTAATTCAGCAATCTCGGTTCATCACTCTACTCTAATAGAAGATTGGAAAGGAAACTATTAATGAAAAAAATAAATCTTAGTCATTTTCTATTCTTTTCACAAATAAAATTCTATTAATATGAAAGAAAATTCAATTCAAGGTCTCGACCATCGGTGATATAGGATGTCAGGAGAGTGTACAATGGACCGTCACTATCCTTGGAAGGTCATTCACTCTATAATAATTTGGATTCTAAATTAAACAAACACTTTTAAATATATGTCTGATCAAAACTAATAGAGAGACAACATATCAATATCATTATATACAAGCAAAATATAATAGGGGAAACATATAAGGACTGTGTAAATAAAAAAAATAATCCATTACCTTTTAAATATAACTCCCAATGATCAATGTCCATCTGGCCCTCGACTACCAATATGGGACACTAATTCATGAAAATTGTTAAAAAATATTTTTATATAATTATATATAATTAATATATAAATTGAATAAAAATTAATATAAATATTCATAAGTTTGTAAAAATCACTCGTCAGCCTCATCACACAAAAATCATTAGGGATAAACAAAGGTGAACACTTAAAATAGACACAATAATAAGAATATAAAAATCACTAATACAGTTACATATTCTATGATGATTTTTATAACTCACTAGAAAATTAATAAAAACCCATATCTAAATTCATATTATTATATACATCCTAATATATCATGTTGATATTCTCTTGGATCCTCCTCAAAAAATAAAAAATATAATTACAAATGTTGTGGATAATTTAATCATTCATTAGTGGAATTAAAAATTAAACCCTTAAATGGAGAAATAAATTAAATTTCAAATCAGGAGACCCATTAATAAAGACAAAAGGAGGAAGAAATTTAGGACATATACCATTAAAACTCACTAAGAATCACCCCTATAAAGGGGATGTAAGTGAGGGTGATGCATCTGCTAAAAATTATCCATATATGCTCATTTTAATCATAAATGGTTTTTGGATACCCCTTTGTATTTCTTTAAAATATACCAAAAAATATTTTTCCAGGTATGATAATAATTTCATGTTGTGAACACTGTTGAGCATTGGACATCATGATCACCATGTCATACAATGAATTGTTTTTTTCTATAATTTTACAACATCCATACCACTTGTTCCTTCTTAAAAATATTAAATTATGTCAAAAAACATATAGTTAAGATTTCAAGTCCCTTGGAATCCCATTCAAAATATCTATTAAAAACTATCCACAAAATTAAAAAGATCAATTTCCCATCATATATTATTACACATCCTGAACATTTGTATAAATATATTAAAACAACAAAACATTTCATTCAATATAAGTCTCATAAAATATAAATGAATTAATCATGACCCATATCAGTTACCTATTCACAAAAAAACTATGTTCTACATTAAAACACTAAAATTTCCTTCTTTTAACATTTCAAAACACAGGCCACAATATTATTCTATAGCTTATTCACCGCTCTTCTCAATCACTAAAACATGTTAATGGAACTTACTAGTTCCCATATAACCCAAATACACAACAATTGTATCCCAAACATTCTCTTCTAGCTCATGGGGATCCCTCTAAAAATTGTATAACTTCCAAAAATATTTAAACCCATATATGGTGCTACAATTCTATATATTAAATTTTTAGATATGATAATGATAATAGTAAACAAATTTTACCCAAAAAAAACATACAACATCATCAGTAATATGGTGTATCACTTTACATCCATATAGAACTTTTATGATTTTAGTTTTATAGAAATGGGGATAACTCTAATATGAAAAATATTTATGACTTTATGAGAGTAATTTTCTCTTTACACCCAACTTCTCAAATTCCTTATTTAGCCATTATAATCATCCAAAATTATAACCACATAGACATAAATAATTAAAAAATATTCTTGATAACATGGGGATAATGAATCATAATAATGATGATCTTAAATTACCTATAATGGTAAACATAATCATAAACAATTGAATTCCATTAGTCAGAATTGGATGTTCATAAGGGTATGCTGACATAATCATTGTGCATGAGAAAATCATAAGATAACTCAATCTCCAAAATAACTAAAGAATCAATAATTAAATATATAATAAGTATTTAACAATGGAAATTGTAAAAATATTCTATAATAATGATCCATGTGATATCATTCTTGAAAATGAAACATTATAGACTAATACCTATCCTACAAAAACAAGTTGGTTTCTTGGAAAATTATCATTATATTACCCTTAAAAATCCCTTTTAATTGGGAAAAACATATAGAATAATTCAATATAATTATTTGGATAATATATTTATTACCCATTTAATGTTGGTTATATATCAGTTCACCCATCATATAAGATATATTGGGTTCACCCAACGCTATCAAGGTACTCCCAATATATAAGTAATATTGGGTCACCTAAAGATATTAGGTAAGATAAATTATATATGCTACATAATTATAACCATAATCTATCTGATTAGTCCCATCATATAAAAATGTCCCCAAACTATAAATAAAGTACAAAGGTTATTAATTTAATTGATAAACTCATAGAAACAATCATTATTAATTTTAAATCCTGATTACCCACTAGAAAAAAATGGTTTCCATGTTAATATCATAAGTAAAAGATTAAACCATGTAAAATAAATAGGATCTATATAAATATCTTCAATTAATTGTTAACCCATGGAAAATAAAGGGTATTTATATCAATCTTCTTGAAAAATTATTTACCCTAGGAAAATAAATTCTTTCCATGTAAATCATTTTGAAATTTTTGAATAGAAATGGGTTCCATTACAATCTCATTGAAATATGATTGAAACATAGAAATGAAATGGGTTCTATATTAATTTCATTGAAACATGATAAACCAATGGAAGAGAAATAGGTTTCATAAAAATATCATTGATATATGATTAAATATTGAAATTGAAAATATTGAACTCTTTGAAACATTATACACATATGAAAAAGAAATGGTCTCTAAAAAAATATTTTTGAAAAAATCATAATTCATAAATATAATCAATAAAAATAATGTCATTTAAAAATACCTTCATTAGATTAGAATTACCCACAATAATTTTTTACAATTACGAATTAAAATACCATTAAAGTATCACTAAATTATTTGTAGAGGAAAATAACATTTTAATTTTTTAAAATCACATTTAAAAATAAAAAATTAAACATATACTATAAAAATATTTTTATTTGAAAAAAACCTTGAAGGCATATAATGGAAACCTCAAGTATCATAATGAAAATTATTATAAGAACATATATTATTTATATAAATTTTTTTAAAAAATATTCTTTTTAAAACACTATGATAAAGGGTTTCAAAAGTGACCCATTAAAATTATTCTTTGAAATTCCCTTTTAAAAACATATAAAATATGAAAAAAAATCATGTTAAATAGATTTATGAAATAATTATTTTAAAAGTATATTTTTTAAAACATTTCTGAAAAATAGTTATATTAGAGATAGAAACCATATCTAAAAGAGAATATATGGTCAATACTACGCAAAAATTAAATTCCTAATATTTATTTAATCAATATTAGAGTAAATAGAAATCACACTTGTTAAATGATTTCATACCCGGTAGAGTAAATGAGAATTTTTTACAAAAATAAGACGGTATTACTTCTACAAGAGGAACCATGAACATTTTCAATCTTTAAATGAAGTGATATTATAACATAAAATATTTTCCCACTATAGTAATCATTTTAATCATATTCTCCTTGAAAGAATAAAAAAAATGAAACATTAATATCCTAAAATGATTATTTTGCTTATATATAATTTCAAATGGTTAGTAGATACACCTCATAAAATAAGACCGTTGGGTGACATTACAATATACATTAATGATATGAAATTGTGGCAAATTCCCCTGAAATATATGTCTTATTTAGATCAAAAAAAATGAAAGATAGAAAAAAATATAGACATTTAATTAAGAATAATTTTAATGACATGGGTCATAAAATCAATTCATGTTTTATATATATAATACAATATAATAATAATTTTTGAATATGACATATGTCTTGAAAAAATATAACTTGGGACGAAAACCCATTATGTCGAGTATAGACTGTCATTGTATGTATATTAACAACTGTATAATAAGATAAATAAATTATTTTGTTTATTAAGAAAATTTTCTTAGTATAACAACATATAAATAAAAAATTTATTTAATTTCTATATAATTACTAATTTTAACAGTTAATGCGACGTTAGCTATTTTGAGGGTGTTATGTTCATTATTTTAAAATAGAATTAGTTTTTTAAAATGTTCAACGATGAAATTAATAAAAAATATATAGAATAATAAACATGAAACAATTATCAAACTCATATATAAATTATTCTACTAAACACAATCATGAAAAATGATTAATAAAAAAATCATCATTTTTATCATTGATATGGTATTCCATATGTACGTATGAGTAATGATTCAAATTTTAAATGAATATAATATTATTTTATTAAATAAATTTTTATATATCATTATTATGATATTAGGATGAAAAAAGAGTAAAATATCTTGTGGGAGTGGTAGTCCACACATACATGAATGATGTTGTTATTTAATTGTGTATGAAATATAATGATATATAATATTACTTGAATGATAAATATGCAATTAATTACATATTTATCTCATATATATAATGTCAATTTATGAAATTATCCGCATTACATTCGATATAAAGTGTTAAGGAATAGGGAATCACATCGCTTCGTGATGTGGTTTCCTAACATACACACAAGTGACATTATCTAATCCCCAAGGAAATGAAATTTTATAAGGTACATGTGATAAAATAACTCCATAGGTATAAATATGATAAAAATATAATATAAATAATATAAATCTATCAATAAAACCATCCTTTATAGGTGGTGACCAAAAATGAATTACATCTGTTCGTGGGGAACTAGTCCACCAAACACACAAATGATTATTTTGTATCCCATTTTATAGATGATGAGAAATGTTTTGGTTATGAAATAAATATAATAAAATATAAGTCCCCATCCTGAAAAATCACTTAATCTTGAGTTACATAAAGAACACACGTTGAGGATTTTTTCAAGTGTAGAGTTTTAGAGAATTAGATCATAAAAAATGCATTAAATTCCACATTTAAACAAAGTGGTTACATAAAAGATAGTATTCATTTGTTTCCATCAACGAAAAAATATTTAAAATGAATCATGGATTCTTTCTTGGCACTTCTTGACACTATCATCATATCATGTACCCTTCCCTTGACCTGTGAAAAACAATTCAAAAACATGGTATGTGCATAAAATGCTCTTTAAGGGATCTAAAAATATGGAAAGGAAACATTAGTACATGTATACATAAGAATAAATGAAATCATAATCTACTCATAAAACATAAGCACTTTAACATACCTCATCAAATCATGAATAAATGATAAAAATCATAAGACATAAAGGTAACTTGAGGCATTCATAACATTCTTACGTAGGTAGTAACCCTCTTGGTTACGTTTGGAATACCCATCACAATATATTCCCTAAATCTCTTCAGAGAAACCTTAACGTTTAACTCCATTGCATTACCCAATGCATTGGAGAGCTACATTGGGCTCACCCGCCCTTAGTTTATCATGGAACCACCCGTCTTCATAACAATGCCCAAGAACCATAACATAATCATACCATATAATACATGAATAAAGGAAACATAACATTTTAACATTTCAATCACAAGATATCAATACAACACATTGATATAAAAAACAATATGAAAACCATTTTCAATACCAAAATAAAATAAAAGTAAAACATGGTATTTATTTTCAATTTTAAAAAAATATATGGCTTGTAGAGGAAGCCGAAACTCAAATAATGGTCACAGCGGCGGAGAAGTCATTGTCGCCGCATACGTACGAAAAAAACATTCCCTTTTGACATTTAGTAAACTCTTCATATAAAAAAGATTCCTTTTGAATAAACGTAAAAGTAAAATGGGTTTATACACCATATAAAAGAAAGTTGCGTATAAAACAAAATATGCCTCAATGAATGGAGACTGAGACGAAGTCCCATACCTCGGGTCCGACTTGACATGATCATTATTTAACCTCTGGAATAATAAACATGAGTTAATTTCTACTTTCTTAAGAACCTTTTTCACGTTAATTATTCCTTTTATATCACTTATTACCATGTCATTAACACTATGTAATTATTTAAGTTAATAACGGTCATTTTATCCATCATTGGTACTTGAGTCAAAAATAAACTCTTTATAATTACAAGTTGTTCATGAATCCATTATATCCAGAGTTATAATCATTATGTAGATATCATATATATGATATATATCCATTATATACATTCATTTATAATATTACATAATGTTTAGTGGTAAGAAAATGAAATGCACCGTTCATGGAGACGGTAAGTCGTACGTACGCATGAATGCTACTTTCATTTCTAATTCATATTTTATGGAATGGAATAATCATGATATAAAGGTATATTATTATTTCATTATAATATCATATATAATATCATTAATTATATCCTTTATATGTCCCACATATGGCATTAACGAATCAAATCACTTTGAGGGGGCAGTAGTCTGCACTTCCTAAAATGAAGATATCACGTTTATCCATAATGGAAACCATAAAGGTATACCATAAAGGAAAAATACATAAGCTTAAGTAAAACATAAATATATTATTTATCATCAATTAATATAGTTTCATCTTAATGGCCACCTTTTAAGGTGTTAATAGAATATTGAACAATCATCGTTTCGTGAGGCTGAAATTCTCCATCCACGGAAATAGTATGTTCTTTAAACATTAGATGTAGGTGTGTGAAAGTGTAGCTCGAATAATTCATATAAAAACATCCTATTATTTGGTATATACTTCTGTTGTTACAAATGAAATGAATAAAAAGAGTTTAGGGGGTCAGAGAAGAAAAATAAAACACAAGAACACAAGAGAAGACACTAAGTTTAAATCGGGTAACTCTTTTTGATTTGAGCTCAAAGTATTCCTTGGGAAGACTTCTTCCCAAAGTGAGGCTTCTAAGGGTTTGAGAGGGATGTGGAGAGACAAAATGGGTAGTGGTTGGCCGAGCCAAAGGCTTTGGAAGTGTGGGTAAGGTGGTAGATGTGGGGGCCTTTTATAAGAGGAGAGGAGGGGCACTCATGGAATGTTATAAAAGGTTACTTTATGATACAATTATTTTTGGTTTTAAATGATAAAAATATTATATATTTCGAGGATAAGGTGATAAGATTTATAAATCCACCCATCCAATATGTTTTTGACATGTGTAGGTCTTATATTTTACATTATCTTTTCATTTTTTTAAATCGTTAAATAATGAGGTAATCGCTGCATCATC
Source organism: Viscum album (assembly GCA_963277665.1). Taxonomy (NCBI): domain Eukaryota; kingdom Viridiplantae; phylum Streptophyta; class Magnoliopsida; order Santalales; family Viscaceae; genus Viscum; species Viscum album. The sequence goes on from OY728146.1 coordinate 1,290,521,535, forward strand.
ATGGTATCATAAATAATTTTATTTATTTAATGACTAAAAATTATAAAAAAATTATCATGATGTAGAAAATATTTTTATATTTATAATGAATATTTATAGTTAGAAATATTACTTGTATAACCCCATTTAAATTTTTTTTATTAAAACAACTCATGTTTGTGTCATCTTTACTTTATTTTAAATAAAACGTTATTAATGTCATTTTCCTACCAAAGTGGCTCCATGGGGTCCCCATGTTGACCCATGGATTTTCTAGGTCGTCCATGACACATCCAATAAGGTTAGGACATGTGTCTAGGTCATTTCATATTATTAAAACACTATTTTTTACCTTAAACTACACTAATTACCTCTAATCGCGATTAAAAACATAAAAGTTACTATTCACAAAAAAATTATTTTAATCCCATTGAACCACATTTTACTTCTTAATGAAAACCATGTATGTCAGATTTTTTAAATTCAAAACACAGAGGTGGGAAAATTTCATTTAAACAGAAAATCAGTTTTTATAAGTACTACTTAGTGGTTTCACTATTCATCAAAAATTGATGTTTTTTAGAAAAATTACCAAAACATCACCCGAAGCTATATTTGATATTCTGAATTCATAAATGATTTATATTTTATAAAATTCAAAACATATAAGTTACATTAATTAATTTAATAATTATTTCCCACTGTCAGAGCAAATAGCTTGTTTTATTGAAACAATAAGTATCAAAAGATTGACACTAGTTTAAGTCCAATTTCAAAGTGAAATTAATTCCAACGACCACTATTGGATTAAATGGTGAACATATGTTATTATTGAACTTTAAAACCAATTCATAATATAATCTAATCATATAAATAAATTAGATTAAAAAGATGTTTTGAATTAAAATACAACATTTTCCACTATTCATTAAAAAATGATCTTTATCGAAAAAATACCAAATATTTACCAAAAGTAAATTTCAATTTCCGAATCATAAAGAATAAGTTTATTTATACAAATAGTGCTTATTATATTGTCAAAATTTTGATTTAAAAATAGTTTTCCATCATAAGGTAGTAAAACAATCGTTTAAAAATATTAGTGTATTCCATGTTTAAGATTGGATTTATTCTCATATTAAGCCTCTAAAACACTATCTAATTCATTAATATACATAGATAAAAATATCTATTATTCATTAATTACTTGGGATGTTACATCCTTCCCCCCTTTATAAAATTGTTCCCCCACAATTTATTTACTTATCGAATAAGTGGGGGTATTTATCCCTCATTGCATTTTAACATTACCATATTGCCTCTTCATTCATGTGGTTTTTACAAAAAACCTTTACCTGATGAATCAACTTATTCCGTAACAGTTTCTACCTATGATCACGAATCTAGACCTGTTGTTCCACATAAGATAGGTTCTCTTCCAGCTGAACTACCTCTGCACTCAAAACATGAGATGGATTTGGCCTGTACATTCTCAACCTCGAAACATGAAAAACATTGTGTACGTGAGATAAACTCGGAGGTAAAGCCACTCGATATACAACTGATCCAACTCTCTCCATAATTTCATATGGTCCAATGAAACATAGACTCAGATTTCTTTTCTTACCAAATCGCATCACACTTTTCCACAGTGAAACTTTGAGAAAAACATGATCACCTACCTCGAAAGATAGATCCTTCCTCCTGTTATCCGCATAACTCTTCTGCCTGCTCTGAGTTGTTCTCATGTGTTTCTAAATCAACTGAACTTTTTCTACCATCTATTCTAACAATTTTGGCCCCATCAACTTCCTTTCACCCACTTCATCCCAGAAAGCTGGAGTTCGACACCACTTCCCAAATAATGCTTCAAACGGAGCCATCTGTATACTGGAATGAAAACTGTTATTATATGAAAACTCAACCAAAGAAAGATTTTGGTCCCAAATTCCCTGATAATCCATCGAATAAGCACGTAGAATATCCTCCAAAGTCTGAATTGTTCGTTCTGATTGCCCATCTGATTGGGGATGAAAAGCTGTACTAAAATTTAATTCAGTACCCAACGACTTCTGAAGGCCTTTCCCCAAGTTAGAAGTAAACCTGGGATCACGATCAGATACAATGGAGAGAGGAACTCCATGTAACCTAACAATCTCTTTAAGATACAAATGGGAAAGTTTATCTTGGGAAAAAGTATCTCGTATAGCAAGGAAATGAGCATATTTAGTTAAGCAATCAACAATAACCTAAATTGCATTATTTCCTCGAGGTGTCTTTGGCGATCCCACAACGAAGTCCATGGATATATTTTCCTATTTCCACTCTGGCATTGGTAATGGCTGAAGGATCCCTTTCGGTAACTGCCGCTCTACTTTAACCTGCTGGCAAGTCAATCACTTCACAGTAAAATCATCAATATCTCTTTTCATTCCATCCCACCAGTAATACTCCCACAGATCTCTGTACATCTTAGTACTGCTAGGATAAACTGAAAACGGGGAACTATGTGCCTCACATAACAACTCATTCTTTAACTTTGAATCACTAGGCACACATAATGTCTTCCCAAACCTCAAAACACAATCATTATCAATGTTGAATTCAGGCAAATTACCCTTCTGAACCAGCTCTACCTTTTTCTATAACTCACTGTCTTGCTTCTGTGCTTTCTTGATTCTGTCTGATAGACAAGATTTCACTGATACCTAAAACAAAACAGAAGAAAATCCTGCACCAAAAACTTCTATGCCAGAGTTCATCAAATCCTTAACCAAAGGATCACGCTCCAAATACAACATTGTTAATAAAGCATTACTTTTTCGACTCAAAGCATCATCCACTTTTTTTCTTTTCCTGGATGCTAATGAATTGTACAATCATAATCCTTGATTAATTCCAGCCATCCCCTCTGTCTCATTTTCAATTCATTCTGAGTGAATATATACTTTAAAATTTTGGGATCGGTATATATTTCACACTTTACTCCATACAAATGATGCCTCCAAATTTTTAAAGCGAAAACAAAAACAGCTAATTCCAAATCATGTGTAGGGAAATTTACCTCATGAGTCATCAATTGTCGTGAAGCATAAGCAATTACCTGATCATTTTTCATAAAGAGAAAACCACGTCCCTTCAATGAATCATCACTTTATATAACAAACTCACCATTCCTGGAAGGTAGTGCCAAAACTGGAGCATTCAAAAATATTCTTTTCAACTCCTGAAAATAATCAACACATTCTTTGGTCCAGATAATCTTAACAACCTTCCAAGTTAGCTTAGTCATTGGACTAGATAACTGGGAAAAATTTCTAACAAACCTTCGGTAATAGACTGCCAAACCAAGAAAGCTACAAATCTCAGTTACATTTGTGGGTCTTGTCCATTCTTCAACAACCATTATTTTTGCAGGATCAATAGTTATCCCATCTTTAGAAACAATGTGACCAAGGAATGAAATTTATTGTAATCAAAACTCACACTTTCTGAATTTTACATACAATTTATTTTCTTTTATGTTTTTCAAGATAACCCTTAAATGTATTTCATGCTCCTCTTTACTTTTAGAAAACACTAAAATATTATCAATGAAAACAACCATGATTTATCCCCTGAGTCAACTGACCATCACTACAGTAAACTACTCAATTCTGATTCTGACCATCTCAATATGTGGATTTGGAAGGTCATTTCCCTCAGTATGCCTTCCCAAAATAGATGTTATGATTCCTCTATGAAAAACCAATCTTAACACAGAAATATCTTAGGATAAGAAACATGGTAATCTTCAAATTCTATATCATTTCAATTTCACCATAAAAAAATTTATTTGGATAATAATTTAATAGAATTATAACTCCTAAAGTTATCTAAATTGACCTATGATACCAACTATAATGCCCCAGCCTTAAACATCACTTAATCTTGAGTTACTTCAAGAATACACGTTGAGGATATTTTCAGGTTTAGAGTTTTAGAGAATTAGATCATAAAACATGCATTAAATTCCACATTTAAACAAATTGGTTACATAAAAGATAGTATTAATTTTTCCCATCAACAGAAATATATTTAAAATAAAACATGGATTCTTTCTTGACACTTCCTTGACACTATCATCATATCATGTACCCTTCCCTTGACCAGTGAAAAACATTTCAAAAACATGGGCTGAGCATAAAAAGCTCAGTAAGTGATCTAAAAATCTGGAAAGGAAACATGAGTACATGTATACATAAGAAACAATGAAATCATACTCTACTCATAAAACACAAGCACTTTAACATACATCATAAAATCATGAATAAATCATAGAAATCATAAGACATAAAGGTAACTTGATGCATTCATAACATTCTTACATAGGGAGTAACCCTCTTGGTTACATTTGGAATACCCATCATAGTATATTCCCTAAATCACTTCGGAGAAACCTTAACGTTTAACTCCTTCGTGTTAACCAATGCATTGGAGAGCTATATCGGGCTCACCCACCCTTAGTTTATCACAAAACCACCCATCTTCATAACAATGCCCATGAACCATAACATAATTGTACCACATAATACATGCATAAAGGAAACATAACATTTACATATTTCAATCACAAGATATCAATAAAAAACATTGATATAAAAAACATTATGAAAACAATTTTCAATACCAAAATAAAAGAAAATTAAAAAATGGTATTTATTTTTCATTTTAAATAAAGGTATGGCTTGTAGAGGAAGCCGAAACTCAAATAATGGTCAAGGTGGTGGGGAAGTCATTGTCTCCACATACGTACGACAAAAACATTCCCTTTTGTCGTTTAGTAAACACTTCGTATAAAAAATGTTCCTTTTGAATAAACGTAAAATTGAAAAGGGATTATACACTATATAAAAGAAAGTTGTGTATAAAATAAAATATGCCGCAATGAATGGGGATTGAGGTGAAGTCCCATACATCAGGTCCGACTTGACTCGATCGTTCTTTAACCTCCTGAATAATAATCTTGAGTTAATTTATACTTGCTTAATAACCTTTTTCAAGTTCATTATTCCTTTTATATCACATATTACCATGCCATTAACACTATGTAATTATTTATGTTAATAACGGTCATTATATCGATCATTGGTACATGAGTCAAAAATAAACTCTTTATAATTACAATTTGTTCATGTATCCATTATATACAGAGTGATACTCATGATTTAGATATCATATATATCATATATATCCAGTATATACATGAATTTATAATATTACATAACGTTTAGAGGTAAGAAATGAAATGCACTGTTCATGGAGACGGTAAGCCTTACGTACGGATGAACGCTACTTTCATTACTATTTAATATTTTATGTAATGAAATAATAATTATATAAAGGTATATTATAATTACATTATAATATCATATATAATATCATTAATTACATCCTTTATATGTCCCACATATGGAATTAACGAATCAAATCACTTTGAGGGGGCGGTAGTCCGCACTTCCTAAAATGAAGATATCGCGTTTACCCATAATGGAAACCAAAAAGGTATGCCATAAATTAAAAATACATAATCTTAAGTGAAACATAAACATATTATATATCATATATAAATATAGTTTCATCTTAATGGCCACCTTTGAATGTGTTAAAAGAATATTGAACAATCATCGTTTCGTGAGGCAGAAATTCGGCATCCACGGAAACAGTATGTTCTTTAACCATTAGATGTAGGTGTGTGTAAGTGTATCTCGAATACTTGTTATATAAAAATCATAGTATATGAATGATACAGGTTTTGTTAAAAATTCTATGAATAAAAAGAGTTTAGGGGGTTGGAGAAGCAAAATAAAACATAAGAACACAAGAGAAGACACTACCTTTAAATCGGGTAACTCTTTTTGATTGGCCTCAAAGGCTTCCTTGGGAAGACTTATGCATAAATTGAGGCTTATAATAGATATATAGGGATGTGTAGAGACAAAATGGGCAGGGGTTGGCCGAGAAAAAGCCTTTGGAATTGTGGGTGAGGTGGTAGAGGTGGGGGCCTTTTATAAGAGGAGAGGAGGGGAACTCTTGGAATGTTATAAAAGTTTACTTTATTATAAAATGATTTTCAGATTTAAAAGGTTACAAAATTATATATTTAGAGGATAAGGTGATAAGAGTTCGAAATCCACCCATACAATAGGTTTTTTACATGTGTAGGTCTTATATTTTACATTATCTTTTCATTTTTTTAAATCGTTAAATAATTAGGTAATCACTACATCATCATGGTATCATAAATAATTTAATTTATTTAATTTATAAAAATTTTAAAAAATATCATGATGTAGGAAATATTATTATCCTTATAATTAATATTTATAGTCAAAAATATTACTTGTATAACCCCATTTGAAAATTGCTTTATTAAAACAACTCATGTTTGTGTCATTTTTACTTTTACTTTAAATAAAAAGGTATTAATGTCATTTTCCTACCAATGTGGCTCCATGGGGTACCCAATTTGACCCGTGGATTTTCTTGGTCGGCCATGACACATATAATAATTGTAGGACATGTGACTAGGTCATTTCATATTATTAAAACATTATTTTTACCTTAAACTACACTAATTACCTCTAATCGCGATTAAAAACTTAAAAGTTACTATACACCAAAAAATTATTTTAATCCCATTGAACCACATATTAATTCCTAATGACAACCATGTATGTCGGATTTTTTAAATTTAAAACAAAGAGGTGGTAAAATTTCATTTAAATGGAAAATCAGTTTTTATAAGTACCACATAGTGGTTTCACTATTCATCAAAAATTGATGTTTTCCAGAAAAATATCAAAACTTCACCCTAAGCTATATTTGGTATTCCGAATTCAAAAATGTTGTATATTTTAAAAAATTCAAAATGTTTAAGTTACATTAATTGATTTAGTAATTAATTCCCGTTTTCAGAGAAAATAGCGTGTTTTTATGAAACAATAAGTATCAAAAGATTGACACTAGTTTTAGTCCAATTTCAAAGTGAAATTAATTCCAATTACCACTATTCGATTAAATGGTAAAACTATGTTCTAATTTAACTTTAAAAAACAATTCATAATATAATATAATCATATAAATAAATTAGATTAAAAAGAGGGTTTGAATTAAAATACAACATTTTTCACTATTCATTTAAAAAAATGAACTTTATAGGAAAAATACCAAAAATTTACCCAAAGTAAATTTCAATGTCCCAATAATAGATAATATGTTTATTTTGACAAATATAGCTTATAAAATTGTAAAAATGTTGATTTAAAAATTTGTATCCATCAAAAGGAAGTAAAACAATCTTTTAAAAATATTAGTGTATTCCATGCTTAAGATTGGATTTATTCTAATTTTAAGCCTCTAAAACACTATAAAATTCAATAATAGACATAGAAAAAAATATCTGTTATTCATTACTTACTTGGGATGTTATATAAAATATAATTTTGTACGACACTATTGTTATATTATTTTATAATTATTGATTAAAATTTGATGGAGGTGCAGGAAGGATTGTTATAAAAACACATAGTTAATAATATTTCCATTTCCTGAACCACCTCTTTAAGATTATACATAATTTATTCCAAGAAAATAATTATGACAAAAAAGAATATATTATAAGGGGTATTTATGTTTTTAAGTTATTTGGGAATATATGTTTCTAAAAACATGGTTTTATGTTTTAAATTAGAGAGCATATGGGTTTCTTTTTATAAGTGAGGTTTGTGGCACCCTTGTAATTATTAAAATGAAAAAGGTATAACAATGTTTTTCACAAGATAAATGGTGAAAAATGTACCATTATTTAGAATTAAAAATTATATAGTCGAAATATATACACAAAATATATATTTTTTCATTCTTTTAGGTCATTCTTACTGATATATTTTTACTTTAAAACCAAATAAACCCTTTTATAAGAAAACCATGATAATTTTTTTCCTATTTTAAATATTAATTATGGTAAAAAAATTAATTATATATAATAATACAATATTTATTATTATGATTAAAATTATTGGAAAAATCTAACCAATTAAATTCCCGGAATTGGGAAAATTAAAGATTAATTTTAACAATAAAATATTATTATCAAATTTGGTTTCAATAATATTATTTTTCAATGAAGAATTTATAATATTTTAACTATATAAATAATAATAATAATTCTACAAATATAAATTAATATTCATTGAAATATAATCTATACATTAAATATATATCATTACTCAGTGGGGTTTGTTTTAATTAATTAAAAAGGGGAAGCATTATGCCCATTAAAAGAGTCTTAAGAAAAATATCATTTTTAATTACAATGAAGATCATATAATAAAAACCCATTTTAAATATGATTAAAATATAAATAAATATATTAAATATATCTAAATAATAATTTTTTTATAAGAAACCATATATAGAAAGTAATGGGACTTTTAAATTACATAGATGATTGAAAATGATATTTTTTAAAAAAATTTTATTTCCAAATATTCATTGAAAATTTATTATCTTCCAAGAAATCCTGAAAATCCATTGTAAGTAAATTTTTACATTACAATTTAAAATTTTGATATTATTTATTTCAAATAAATTTCTAGATGTTAAAAATATTTATTGTAGAACTTTTTTCATATAAAGGAATGAATTTATATAATGAAAACATATTTTCAATGAATTAAATTACACCCCACAAAAAAGATAGATTATTTTCTATTCTTTTATCAATAATTTATATTTATTAATGAATTTATATATAAATATTCTATAAATTAGTTAATTCTTTTTATACCTACAAATTTAGCATATATTTTATAAAATCTATATATTTTTTGGGTTTCTTAATACCGGTGTTGAATGAAAAATACATTATCAAGAATTATTTTCTTTTCTAAAGTGTCAGTTTGTTACATCCTCCCCTACATTAATAAATTAGTTCCATAAAATTTTGTCATTTTCTCGATAACAAATATTTGGATTCTGAACATTATTTTGGATTAAACTCACATTAAAAGAATAGTTACCAATACATACTTTCTATAAAATAGATATTTATGTATGATTTCTATCTTGAATTAAACATATATGTATTCAAAATAGGATAACATAGGTGGGAAGTAATGATTTGGGCCTTTAAAGAATGATTATTTCTACAATAATGATATATATATATATACATATATCATTTTTTACAATAATCATAATGATCCACATAATGTTAATGACCATTGAACCATAATGCCAGAGGTGTGAAAAATGTAATTAAAATAATAACAAAAATAGTAATATGAAATTTTTTATTTTATAATCACATTCTTTGAGTTGAGGAAATTAATTTCCATTTATATTAGTAGATTGTTTATATATTGTTACATAATTATTCGAATGTATTCATTTGTTCAATTTCCACCGCAAAATAATATTTTTCTCCAAATCATTAGTATTCAAGATGAAAATTTCACACTTGATGCTGTAAAAAAGATTTTAAAGGACTAGAGAACCATAAATGGTTAAAAATTTATTCTAAATATCCTTATTCTTTAACAAAGCCACTAATGGTTATCACATGGTAATAGAATTCTTAAATTGATTAACCATCAAATCATTAATCACCAAAATTAAATAGTAATTCAAAAATTACAAAGTAAATAATTCCGTAAATATGTAAACCTATTTCCCAAATAATTTATAAACGGTTTTCTAATAATTTTAATATATAATAAACATTAATTTAATAGACATACAATGGTATTCATAACACTTCTGACAACCTCAAATGAAATCATCCTAATCTAAAATTCAATCTAAAAAATTACTCTAATACCCACTATACCATCCTTGAACTTACACACCTAGATATGATGCTAAAATAAAATATATACCATTTCATTATTTGATAATGATGAAGGTTACCAAATTTTTCACATCCAATACTAATAACATCTAAATGAAAATTTTTAATCACTTACATAGTGAAGGAACAATAAGGATTGAAGTTTCAATGAATTTGGGAAAACTATTACATAGAAAATTCCCCTAATGTTAAGATATATTTTTTCCACTATATGTAACAGTTCATATTCTTTATTAGGTCATCATCTCCATCATCGAAATGAAACACTTATACACATAAATAATTATGCACGATTCATGATAAAATTTTAAATAAAAAACATATGATGAGTGAGATAAAATTGTCAAATAGGAAAACATATGAATTAATAAATGAATTTCACCATTGAGAATAATAAGATATGAAGGGCATGTTGAAATAATCATAGTGTATAAAAAAATCACAAATTAACTCATAACAATTGATTCATGAATAATTAAAAATAATGTATGAAATAAGGATTTACAAATGGAAAGAGATATTAAATTTAATGATCACAAGACTTTTTATATAAATTTTGATCAAAGGAAGAATTATAAACCAATTTCGACAATAGATAGAACATGTCTCAATATTTGAACATCCTTACCCTATATCCCTTTATAAAAACATATAATTGCAATTACTATATTTCCATCACCCAATAAAATTCAATAGAAAAAAATTATAGTTAATTAATTAGTGATTTATATAGAAACACCCATCCAATAAGATATATTGGGCTCCCCTAGTTCTATCATGGACTTCCCAATATATAGAAATATGACATCACCTAATGCTATCTGGGTTTACCCATCATATATGATATATCATTCTCACCCGATGTTATCACAGTGGACCCATCATTTATAATGTCCATTAAAAAATAATTAAAATAAATATATCATGTATTTCAATTTAAAAATAATATAATAAATAATTAATCCTTCTATATCTATATTAACCCATTTAAAAGAAAAATGTTCCAAATCAATATCATGGAAATTTTATTAACCCATGGAAAAAATGGGATTCATAAAAATATCATTGAACTATAACTGACAAGTGGAAAAGTAACATGTTCCATAATAAGGTCTTAGAATAAATATTGACCCATTGAAAATAAATGTGTTCAATGTCAATATCTTTGAAATATTATTAAGACATTGAAAAAAATAATGTTCCATAGGAATATATTTGAATCATGATTAACCCATGGAAAAGAAATGGGTACCCATATAATTTATTCGAATCATGAATAACCTGATGGAGAGGAATAGGTTCCATAAAAACCCATTTGATTCATGATTAATTGGTGAAATGGAAACATGGCTACATTAAAATATATTTGATACATGATTAACCTAGGGAAAAGAGACGGTTTCCTTAAAAATCAATTTTAAACAATATAATTCCATCTAGAGAATGGATGAGGAAGATGTTATTAAAATATAACCCCATTATATCCTAAGAAAAAACATAGTTTGTTAGAATTCCTGAATATAACTACCATTAATATAATTTAATTTATTTTGAGGAAAAGAAACTTTTCATTTTTATTATCACATTAAAAAAGTAAAAATTCAAACAATATTGTGAATCATCTTGGTATGTATTCTTCTTCTGAGACTTGATGAATGGTGTTTGATGTAACATGTGATTGGAATTAAACATCTCTGGTGGTTGGGGTTTAGTTCAGTAAATTCTGGTACCTTGGTTCCAGGGAACTAGGATACGAAATTTGGAACTCAAGGATTGGGGATTTGTTTTTGTGTTGATCTAATAGGTTTTCTCGGAATGAGGATATAAAAAAAGAGATGATATCATTTTGTCACTCATCTTTGTGTAGCTGCATGTCATGATTATGTAGACGAAACTATGTGTGTTGATCAAAGACATGGTGGATTCATTCACCTAGAGGAAAAAATTTCCATCATTGCGCAGCAGATTGGGTAACATTAGTGGTAACCACAGATTCTAGGTTTGTTGGAAATATCCCTCTTCTAGGATTATATTGAATATATATAGATCCTGTAGTGATTGAAATATGAGTGGTGGTTGCCTTATTAGGGTTATGGTGGAGGTCTGTTATACATGGATGTAGTTTCATTTATGGTATAGGATCATCCTTAGGATCCATGAACACTGGTATTACTCTCTATAAATATTGAAATATTCATATTACTAATATTTAGTTTCATTCATCTGTTCTTATTGGGCTTTACCATATAAATAATATATTCAATGGGATGTGATTTATCATATCATAAGTTGAATATTTTCTCTCAACCAATGAACTTATTTTTGTCACACATGGAGGGAAGGGAACATTGAAGATAATTCTATAGATATAAATGTGAGTCTAAGTGAGCGTGTGACATTATACACTAGTTTTGTTTCTCACCTAGAGATTCTATGCTCATAGATAGAGGTGATCTACAAGCCCTTAACAACTTCCACACCCCATATATAGAGAGTTTTTTATAATGTAATTTTGTTTCTATTAAAAAAATTAATTATCATTCATAATTGAATCATATAAGGGATCATAAAGAGAAATAAATGACATTACTATTGAAAAATAAATTATATGATAATTGTAAAAAATTAAACATAATTTTCGAATTTTTTGGAAAAAACGGTGTCAAAAGATACGCATTTGGAAACATAATGGATATTTAAATTTTAAAAATTAAAAAAAGGAAAATATTATATAAAATGGATTTATGAAATAATTTTTTTTATGAATGACCATTTTGGAAAAAATTATAAACCATGGATATAAATGTTAATTATACATGACCTAAAAAATATAATATTTGAACCACATAGAAATGACCTCATTATATTTCATCAATAAAAAATGAATGAAATTGAAATAAAACATGGAAAGAACATTCAATAATTATATAGAAGAAAAAAAATTGGTTTTAGAAAAAAAATAATATTATTTCCTCTAATATTACATTGAACATAAACAATTCTAAAATAAAATTAGATTGTAACATGATTAATTTTCCACTAAATAGATATTATAAATCAAAATCCCAATGAATGAATAAATTCAAATGAAACATTATATAAAATGAGCGTGAGTATTTTAATGTTATAACATGTTTTATGGGTATTACATACACATCATAAAATATGATAGGTGTTTAACACTACAATATACCTCAATGAAGGGAAATTGAGAATATGTCCCAAACAACACTGTTGATATCTTGATAAGAACCCCATGAATGATATAAACAAATATTTAGTTTAAAATCCAAATTGATGACCTCATAATTTTTAAGATAAAAAAATCAATATTTTTAGGTTATTAATGGGTTTCATGTTTTTTTATGTATTCTATTACTCTAATGCAGGGGGTTAAATTTTCTAAGTATAAGACACACTAGATATAGAAACTACTAAATTTAGACACCATTTTCTATGAATCACAAATAGAATAACTTTTTTGAATGGTCTAAGATACTACAAGGATATCACACTACCAAAATTTCGTATCGTTTGACTAAAAATTTGACAATGGTTGAGGTATTATCAATCAACATACTGTTATGACTTCATTCTTATTTAACATAAATTTTTCTAAATATGAGATACAACCAAGTGATTCATCATCAGTGTCATACCAGTATCAATAATTTTTTGTTATTTCAAACACACCATCATATCACATACTACAAAAAAAATATTATACTAGTTGATACTATTTTAGTGTAGTAGAAACTTTGCAATGTCTAATACATCGCTACTATCATACCACCAGAACAACACACCATCATAGAGAGACACTATACGACCATGAGACAATGATCATTTAATACACCACCACTTTTTTTTGTCTTTTTTTATTCACATAATTATAAAAGATATATTTATTGAAGTTAATTCCATTTTGTATTTTAGGGATCAAATCATAAATGATCGACCAAAATAATTGAAGATAGTGTTAGGATGTGAAATAATAGTAAGAATGCGATCTAGATATTCTCTTTTTTACCACTAATAAAGGTTTATGACACTCCTATGTATAGTAATACATGAAATAGTAGATGAAGTTGACTAATAGAAATATGAGAGATTGAACATCATAAAAACACATATATCTAAACCTAGATGAGAATAAAGAAGATACCACACACTAGAAACATTTGATAAGCTGCTGAACAAGACATTCACAGTTGCTTCATGGTTCCAGTTAAATAAAAAGTTTCTATGAAACTATATGTTCCTGATTCTTTAAAGAGTTACTGACTAAAGCATCACTACATAATCAATTAAAAAGTCACAATCTACATTACAACAAAACATAAATTTCTAAATTCGACTCTTTTATATTTATCTATTCTATTAATCTTTATTAAATTTTGAGCAGTGTGTTCATACATTTTTTTATCGCACACACAAACTGTCTCCTATGCTAAACTGGATGATACTCAATATCATATCTAGCAATTGTTTTATTCCTCACATGTATAAGAGTGGATAATGTTGTTGTGTGTCATGTTTAGTTTTTATCACATGTATAACTATGGAACTGGTGGTGTGTGACCTGTACATTTTGTTAACTAGAGTAAAACTCAATACAGGATGTGGATAATCTTGATTATTCTATATAATATTCTTTGTGGGAGGTGAACACTATGAGGAGATGAATATGTTTGAAATTGAGACTAAACATCTAGTATTAATTCTTTCTACGATGTGATTTTAATTTTATTTTACATTGTATACACTTTAAAACTAAAAAGAGTTTAAATTATAAAAAATTATATACATAGATAGTTCATACAATTTTTTTTTCATATAGTATTTTGATCAATTAGATTAATTTAAATGGATCATATAAAATTATATATTATTCATCTAATACCTAATAAATATTAAGATAAATATTTAGAAAAATAGAGATCTATATCATACTATTTTTTATGAAAAACATGGCTTTATATAAATATTTTGGGATTTAAAAGTAATATAGTTTAAAATGATTTTTCTATTGGGTACTCAATTCACCTCCCACTTTTAGTACTGAATATGAAAAAAATTTGTATCAAATGATTAATGTAACACCCCGACGACAGTTACCCAGAGTTGGTGCATTATTACATAACATTGGCATGATCACAAGAAAGATCATATATCGAAGGACCGATTAGTTTAGTAACCTTGGATTATCTAGATACATTGATAATGTTTACATTACATCATAAAATGAAAACTACATCAATATAGTCTCCATAGTCTACACTCTTATCCCCTCATACTATACCTGCAGTTCATTCATAAAATACTTCTTCACAACCTAGGAAAAATAAAACATAGAAAAGGGGTGAGCTCAAATGATCAGTATGGATAACAATATAGCAGAAACCTTCATAAATAAGGATAAACATTTTTGGCAATGTATAACTAAAACAAAAGTCTTTTAAACTTGCACTTCAACATAATATGGAAGAAATAAAATGAAATAATTCCATTTAAGTATTCACATTGATATTCTACTAATCAAATAATCACATGCAATATCAATAACCACTTTTATAATGATGGAATGCATAATTCCAGACTATCAAAACCACATAGCCAAGGCCTCGTGCCAAGACTACAAATAAGATTTTGTCAAGGCCTTGGGCCAAGACACTAGTTTGTCTCACGAGACCTACCGATGCATCGAGGAGCTATAGCGGGCTCCACCAGTCACTTATTAAGTCCAATTCATTTCTCATATGAACAGGTTTAAACATAACATAAATATTCGTATTAAAACTAGCAAATGAAATGTCAATAATTTTTCCATAAACCATGAATGGTATAAAAACAACACATCCATAGTCAAACAAATCACAAAACATTCAACACAGTATGGAAGTTTTGTATCATAATAAATAAACATCAAATAAGCTTAAAATACATTAATGGATGGTGACATAGATGAAATCAAAACTATTTGAGAGAAGTATCTCTTTTTTTTCCTTCGAAATTTCTAGAATACTACCGCATGAAATGACTCGGTTGGTTCTTCATCATATGTTCCTCGGGATCCCACGATGCCTCTTCCATCTTATGGTTTCTCCACAAAAAATTTACCAGATGAGCCGTCCGGTTACTCAGTACTTGTTCTCTCGTATCAAAAATCCTGACGTGATCTTCGTAGTAAGAGAGATCGGGTTCCAGTTCTAATTCCTCATAGGTGAGTACATGCGTTGGGTTAGGCATGTATTTTCTCAATTGTGATACATGGAACACATCGTGAACTTTGGAGAGATTTGGCGGCATTGCCAAACGGTAAGCTACAACCCCAATTCATTCTAGAATTTCGAAAGGACCGATATACGTGGGACTCAATTTACCTTTATTTCCAAAATGTATAACTCCCTTCCATGGAGATACCTTCAAGAAAACATGATCTACCACCTGAAATTACAAATCATGTCTTCGGTTGTCAACACAGCTCTTCTGCCTACTTTGAGCAGCTTTGATGTGGTTCTGGGCCTACAAGTTTTTTTTCACCAACGTCATCCCAAAAAGTTGGTGTGTGTCATCTATTTCTGTATAACGCTTCATATGGTGTCATCCAAATACTTGAATGAAAGATATTATTATAGGAAAATTCCACAAGAGGTAAATATTGATCCCACATACCCTGAATGTCCAGTCAGCAGGATCTCAACATGCCTTCTATGGTTTGAATAGTCTGTTCTGATTGTCCATCAGTTTAAAGGTGGTAGGTAGTGCTTAAATGAAGTTCAGTATCTAGGGATTTCTGAAGACTTTTCCAGAATCTTGAAGTAAAACGCGGATCATGATCAGAAACAATTGATAGGGGTACTCCATGAAGTCTCACCACTTCATTAATATATAGCCTTTCTAGACGTTCAAGTGGTAAACCTTCCCTAATATCAAGAAAATGTAATGACTTGGTAATATGATAAAAAATAACCCATATTGCATTGCTCCTTCTAGGAGTATTTGGTTGTCCCATGACAATTTCCAGTGTAATATTGTCCCATTTCCACTCCAGTATGGGAGGAGGTTAAATGACTCCTCCAAGATGTTGCCTTCAACCTTTCACTTTTTGAAAAACCATACATCCTGACACAAAATCAGCAATCTCCCTCTTCATGTTGTCCCAACAAAAATGTTCTTTCAAGTCTCTATACATTTTAGTGCTCCCAGGGTGTATAGAAATATTGGAACTATGAGAATCGTCCTACAATTCCCTTTTTAGATCAGGTATATTGGGAACACAAAGTCTCTTCCCAAATTTCAAAATTCCATCTTCATACCCAATGTCATTCAATCTCCCATCATTTACAGCTTTAATCTTCTTTTTAAACTCTTCATCACTGGTCTGAGAACACTTTATCCTTTCTAGTAAAGATGGTTTGGCAACCATTTGAAAAATTATTGATGTTTCACCATCCATGGTAATTATCATATCCATCTTCACTAGATCCATGAAAATAGGATCACTTTTAATTCTCATCATGTTCAAAACTCCATGATCCTTTCTGCTCAAAGAATCTGCCACTATATTTGCCTTTCGCGTGTGGCAGTGTATCATGAAATCATAATCCTTGAGTAGTTCAAGCCATCTCCTTTGCCTCATGTTGTGTACTTTTGTGAGAAAATATAATTCAAACACTTGTGATCGGTATAAATCTCAGATTTTCACCATAGAGGTTGTGCCTCCATATCTACAAAGCAAAGATCATAGCTGCTAACTTGAGATAATGAGTAGGATAGTTTTGCTAATGAATTTTCAACTATCGTGATGCATAGGCAATAACCCTATCATTTTGTATAAGGACACAACCAATTCCTTTCTTCTATACATCACTATAAATAATGAACCCATCATTCCCTGATGGTAGAGTCAATATAGGAGAATTTACTAATCTTCTCTTTAGTTCCTTGAAACATTCTTCAAACTCTTTTGTCCAATAAAATATAACCCCCTTACGTGTGATCTTTGTTTATGGGTTAGCCAATCGGGAAACATTCTGGACGAAACGTCGATAATAACCTGGTAAACCAATAAAACTGCGTACCTCAGTTATACTCATCGGTGCTTTCCATTCTTGGATTGCCTTGGTCTTAGAAGTATCAACAGAGATTTCATCTTTAGAAACAATATGGGCAGGAAAAGAAATCTCTTAATGCCATAATTCACACATTCTAAACATCCCATATAATTCATGTCGTCTCAGAGTCTTCAGGATAATGCGCTAGTGATTTTCATGATCTTCGTAACTTTTGGAGTATACAAAGATATCATCAATAAATACCACCACAAAATCATCGAGATATTCCTTGAAAACTCTATTCATTAGATCCATGAATACAGAGGGCTCATTAGTCAGCCCAAAAGGCATTACCGTAAACTCGTAATGCTTGTAACTTGTTCGAAAGGCTGTCTTCAGAATGTATTCCTTCTTCACACACAACTGATGATATCCAGATCGAAGATCAATCTTTGAAAAGTATTGAGCTCCATGAAATTGGTCAAATAAATCATCAATGCGAGGTAGTGATACTTGTTCTTTATTTTTATAGCATTGATCTCCCTGTATTGGATACATAACCTCATAGATCCATCTTTATTTTTAACAAAAAGAACATGGGATACCCATGGAGAAACACTAGGGTGAATAAATCCTTTATTAATCAATTCCTCTATTTGTTTATTTAGTTCAACGAATTCCATAGTTGCCCTTCAATAAGGGGTGTTCGATATAGGCCTTGGTCCAGGAACTAAATCAATGGAAAACTCAAATTCTCGTTCTAGAGGACATCCAGGTAAATCTTCTGGAAACACATCTTCATATTCTTTCACAATAGATACATCCTATATTTGAACATTCCCTTCCTTACCCACAATCATTTCATTCTCTTACTCCCTAATAATTGAATTTAGTTGAGATACAGGCGGTGGATCTAGATAAGAATTAGGTGGTGATGATTCTGCTCTAAAGATAAGGTGTTCCTTATCATCATCATAAAAAATCGTAACCTCCTTCTTCTTACAATAAATTTACGCATCATGGTCCAAATTACAATCCATACCGAGGATTATATCAAACTCAATCAAAAGAATGACGATGAGATCAGCAGATAAAGAAAATGTATGTCCTCTAATGGGGACTGATTCAAAAAACATTGTTGCAATGATACTTCCCTTAGGAGTTTTAACTAACAACTCCCTTGTTAAATGAAATTGAAAATATCTAATTTTATTAGCAAACTGGGAAGATATGAAACAATGCGATGATCCAGAATTAAATAATGCATTTTCTAAACTTGATGAAACCATTAAATTACCTATCACTGCGTCTTTCGGAGCTTCTACCTCAGCAGTAGTGATAGTATAAGCTTGGCCTTGATCCCTTGGCCTTTTCTGAGGTATGTTCCCCTGAGTCTTTGGACATTAATTTGAATAATGTCCCATCTTTATGCAATTGTAGCATTGGACATCGATAGCTTTCTTCTTCCCTTTGTAATCACGAGCTTGGTGGCCTTTTTCACCACACTTGTAAGAGACTCCCAATCCTTTTAAGCATGTACCGGGGATTTTCATCCCACATTTACCACTAGATGGATATTCAACCTTTCCCTTATTACCCTTATTTCCATTCCCAGATTAATCATTAGATCTCCTCTTCTTTTACTTTGCTTTAAAGTGATAAAACATAGAGAATTTATTTTGTGTCTTGATAGCACATGAGACAATGTCTTCGTACGACAAGAAATATTGTGAGACTAATGCTCTACAGAGAAATGGTTTTAACCCATAAAAGAAACGATCAATATTACTTCTTGGGTTACGTATTTAATCTCCAGTATATCTTTCTAACCTTGTAATGTTAGCCTCATGCTTTGTGACATTCTCATCCTCCTTTTATCTCAGACTCAGAAATTGTCGTTCCATATCTGCTCGATGGTTACGAGGAATGTATTTTTCTAAAAACAGATATTTGAACTCCCTCCATTGAAGATTTGATACTTCATCATCTTCCTTCATGTTTTGAATCAATGACTACCGTTGATCAGCATCTCCAGTGAGGTGGTAAAATTCCATGATAACTTTTTCCCTTTCACAACTCCCCAAAGCCTGAAATATTTTCTCTGGGGAACGTAACCATTCCTCAGCTAATAATGGATTTGTACTCCCATTTAATGTTGGTGGTTGATTCCTCATGAAGTGATCTAACAATGATCCTCCACGCTGTGGATCAGGGTTCTCTATATAGGTAAGGTTATTATTCATAACCTGAGTGAGTTGTCCTAGTATGGTGATTAGTTGATCAGCACCAGTTGCATCACCAGCTCCACTATAATTATCTTGAGCTGGAGGGCAATACCTACATGGAGTGCGTGCATTGATACAGTTTCCATTTCTTCCACTAGGCACCATTTCTAAACAATGGCATAAAATAGACCAGTTTATGAATCAAAATAAATCATTCCATACTTATAAAACACTTAACATAAATTGAACTATTTATGGATATAATCCATAATCATAAAAAAATGTTTTCTTTGAGGACGTATATACTCATAAACCCTTCATAATGATTTGTAATGAAAATGAGAGTTATCCTAAGCATATCCCCCGGGAGTGTCCTAAACAAGAGTGCAGCAAGGCCCGTTGTCGTGCACCAATTCCCGTTCGAGTCTAGCTCAAAGCGGTGTTTTCGTGTTTTACCCCTAGGTACATCTATTCTAGAGCCACCTCTACCTACTCATATCCAGAAATGGATGTATTTCTTGGAAAACTGTCAAAATATCTACAATACCAAAATTCTAGGAAGTTTTCTATACTAATCCTCAAATTCCATCTTAGGTATATGTGCTCTAATCAAAGTTTATCTAAATCTAGCTTCCAAGTTTTGTACTAAACTTCCTCTAATACCAACTATAACACCTCGACCCCAGTTACCCAAATATAGTGCATTATTACATAACATTGGCATGATCACAAGAAATATCAAATATCGAGAGACCGATTAGTTTATTAGCCTTGGAATAACTAGATACCTTAATAAAGTTTACATTACATCATAAAATAAAAACTACAACAATATAGTATCCATAGTCCACACTCTTATCCCCTCATACTATCCCTGCAGGTCATTCATAGAATACTTATTCACATCCTTGGAAAAATAAAACATAGAAAAGGGGTGAGCTCAAATTCCCAGTAAGGATAACAATATAGCGGAAACTTTCATAAATAAGAATAAACATTTAAGGCATTGTATGAGTAAAACCAAATCCTTTTAAACGTTAACTTCGACATAGTATGGGACAAATAAAATGAAATAATTCAATTTTCTTATTCACATGGATATTATACTAATCGAATAATCACATGCAATATCAATAACCACTTTCATAATGATGGAATGCATAATGCTAGACTATCATAACCACATAGACAAGGCCTCGTGCCAAGACTACAAATAAGATTTTGTCAAGGCCTTGTTCCAAGACACTAGTTTGTCTCATGAGACCTACCGTTGCATCGAGGAGCTATAGCAGGCTCCACTTGTCATTATTAAGTCCAATACATTCCTCAAATGAACATGTTTAAACAAAACATAAACATTCGTATTAAAATTAGAATACGAAATGTCAATACTTTTTCCATAAACCATGAATGGTATAAAAATAACACATCCACATTCAAACATATCACAAAACCTTTAATATAATATGGAAGTTTTGTATCATAATAAATAAACTTCAAATAAGCTTAAAATCTATCAATGAATGTTGACATAGATGAAATCTAAACTATTTGAGAGAAATGTCTCATTTTTTTGAAATCATTTAAAAGTAACATAATTATAAAATATAAATTTTACTTTGAAAATATTCTTATAATATTTTAAGGGAAGATTATAAGATTTTATAATGGCGAAAAATATCGGCACCTGCCGTATAAGTAAAAAAATACATACTTACCTTAATTTTATCGAAAAGGTTAAAAAGGACCTTGTTTGGAAAATGACGGAAAGATTCATTTATAAACCTTTTATAAATAGTAAAAAAAGGGTATAAATGAATTTAACCCATATTCTGTAAAAAAGAAATAATTTTTTGAAATACATTTTTAGGAAACATGGATGTGGATGATAAAGGGGTCCCTATAGATAATTACGTATAAACAACCTTGGATAATGAAGATATTGTGAAATAACCCTTACCTTGTACTTTTCCTTAGTCGATGGTATGTTAATCTTCTGTATAATAGTTCAAAAACTGTTATTAAATTATACAAGAACCATATACATAATTATGATATCATATATGATCTTTTAACATTGATTTGTTAATAATATCTTAGTATTATCATTGTTTTGGGTGTTAACTTACTCATTTTATATTATATGTTTTGTTACATAAGTCATGTTTTTCATGGAAAGGTTGTATATTATTCATATCCAGAATTATACCAAGTCCTTAAACATTATTTTTTAATCATTAAATGAGAATTAATCTTGAATGGATACGATGGGGAATGAATCTCATCGCGTTCGTGGAGAAGGTAGTCCTTACGTAAGCACGAGCGACAATATCATTATTTTGATATTAAAATAATATTTAATTGGATGGTATATCATATATACATAATAATTATCATGTTATATTTTTTATTTACATGAATTACACATCAGTATTATAACCATCTAAATAATACTATATTGAATAACAATTACACCACGACATGGAGACGGTAAGCCGTACGTACGCACATATGGTGACATGTCATTAAAAGGATGGATAGAATTCTGAATATGGTTGAACCATATTTATAATAACATCACAGTATATATAAGATACAAGATTTATTATTTTATAATGGTAATAACAATTAAAGAAGACGTTGAATAAGAAAGGAACTTGAAAAAGGTTGGTGAAAACATTACCACTTCTTCGGCTTCTTCCTTTTGATTTGATCAAAAGGGATCCATAGGATGGATTTCTGATCAAACTAAGGCCTCTAGGTTGTATTGAGAGATGTTTAGAGAGTAATGGTGTAGGATTTGGCCAAACCAAAAGGCTTTGAATGTGTGAATTATTGAGAAGGGGAGTTCCCTTTTATTAGAGGGGTAAGGGGAACCTTTGGAAAAGCTAGAAATGTTATTTTATAATAAATTCATATTCAGTTTCAAACGTCTCCAATGTTGATTATTAAAATATTAAGGTGGGGATGGGTCAAAAACCACTCAACCAATAGGTTTTACACAAGTTTGGGTCACTATATTAACCTTATCTTTTAGTTTTGACTCTTAGTTAATTAGTTTGACACTTACCATGTCACTTTGTATTTTTATATTATATAGTTAACAAACATAATATATACCTCCAAGAGACCCCAAAGTGGTATATTAATGATACACATATAAAGATATAAGTCTCTTGGCTGAACCTTACATTTTTAGGAATTGAATATAAATTAATAATATAATATTTCTTTTAAAAACTCTTTTATGTCAATTTTGACACTATTCAATAATTGATTTTGGTTAAAATCATAAAAACTTTATTAATTCAAAAAAAATCATTTAAGAAATCCTATAAGGTCATATTAAGTAATAAAAGTCATGGATGTCATCAAAACTTTCAAATTATATTACTTTTAACATTTATAATACCAATTGTTTGATTCATTCATCAATAAGGAAAATATTGCATCATTATTGTGTCATAAATAATATTAATTAATAAATTTAAAAAAATTATACATAATCTACCATTATGTAGGAAATATTTTTATCTTTCTAATGAATATTTATAGGCTAAATTCCAACATATATAACCTTATGTAAAAATTGTTTTTCTAAAAGATATATGCTTATGTCATTTTGGTATTTAATTTAACTTAATTAATATAAAGTGTCATTATCACATAAAAGTGGATCCATGGGGTCCCAAAATAGACCCAAATATGGCCATGGTTGGACATGTATCAACCAATAAGGTTATGACCCATTTTAGGGTAATTTATTATTATTATAATATTAATTGTTTACCCTTATTTACTAGATTTACCCTTTAACCATGGTAAATAAAATTTTTACCGACGTAATTATTCAAAATGTCTAAAAATAAAAGTTAACTATTTACAAAATTTGGAAATCCTGATTCCAAATATGGAATTCATTTTTCTAAATTCAAAACACAGAAGTGGCAGAAATTAATTTAAAATTAATTCACGTTGTTAAAACAAAAAGCGTGTTTTTAAGAGATAATAAGTATCAAAAGATTGACACTTGTTCATGTGCGGTTTAATTGTGAAATTATTTCCAATGACCAACATTGTATTAAATCGTAAAAATATATTCTAAATATAATTTAAAAACACTCAAATTCATTATTTATCACTATTAATTATTGTGATTAAAAAATTTGTTTTTAATTAAAATTTAGTAATTTTCACTATTCATTAAAATATAAATGTTATTCGAAAAGTTCCAAAATTTTACCCTAAGATAATTTCAATATTATGAATCAAAAAATGAAGTCAAATTTGAGAGATAAAATTTATAAAATTTCAAAAAGTGGGCATTACTATTCATAACGACTAATTTGATTGGTTGTGGTGTGTGTTAGAACTCGAAGTTGCGTACAACACACGCTACTGTATTATTCAAAGGGAACCGTACCGTGGAAGCTTGGGGTGTTACAATTAAATCGTAGATAATAATGATTTAAAATTAATTTCAACTATGATTTTTGCTTTACATAAAAGTTCCCACATTTATTCCATCTCTAAATTTAAATTATAAAATGAATAATTGTCAATAAAAAATGACTAAAACATACATCAATTATTCATTGTGATAAAATTTAATTAATAAAATATTAAAATGGAAATGCGTAGAAAAAAGTATTATCATTTAAATATATAATATATATAATATAAATATAAGTTTACTACTACTTTTAGAGATACTTGTGAATATATTAACTAAGGTACCTTATTTAAATATAGGTTTTCTAAGCTATAATGTATTTAATTTTAATTTTGATATGAATAGTTCAATAGAATTTCTTCATGTAAAATAGAATTTAAAATTTGGGACACTCTCTCTATTTCCCATGAGATAAGGTCAATTTATTAAGAGGTGAGTCTAAAAACATATACTATGAAATATGATAATTCTAAAATTATGTCGGATGAAACCATTTTTAACATGTATCTCTACTGTAATGAGATTCTGAACACACAAGTCTCACATGGAAAATTAGTATCTAAAAATGATCTTATTAAGAGACTACTAATATTCTTACCAGAAATATGGTGGGTCACATCATTTTTAAAAAGATAATCATATAACATTAGTAAAATTCCTATCAAAGAGTTGATTGGAAAACTTATGATGTATGAATAATAATTAAAGTTAAACTTTTATGAAAAAGATGAGCCTAAAATAAATTCAATACCTTCCAAGAATACTACCATCATACACCAAAAGAAAAAAAGGTAAATTGAATGTACATGTTTTTATATCTACTGATATTGAATCACGTCCAGATAGTGATGATGATATGGATCACCATTCTAGAGGATTCAATAAATTTTACCAAAGGAAAAACTTTTTTATAAAATAAAACTATAGAGGTATGTATGAAAATAGAATAAAATTTATGAAACATTGTTAAAAGGATGATGATCCAAGATAATATGATTACTATGAGTATAATATGAATAAAAAAATATTACTGTGGGAATATTTGGTATATAACGAAATATAATGATAATGAGAGATGATACAAAAAGGCTATATTGGCCACCATGATTTCTTCTATAGATACCTCCATTGATTTTTATTCTTCACCTGAAGATAATCTAGATATAGAAAATATGTATTTTATGACTAAAGTCAGTAAGTTTACAGGTTTACTAACTCATTCTAGTATTATTCCATTACACGAGTCTAATAACATTGACAATGAACAACAATCACTACTGGAATCCTAACCTTTCCCAACGCTTCTATACCAATGGTTGTCAAAACCATTGGTATAGTCCCCCTTTCCCAACGGTTTGGCCAAACCGTTGGGAAATATTCTTTTTGTGGCCACTTTTCCCAACGGTTTGGGCAAACCGTTGGGAAAAGTCCACCATGTTTCCCAACGGTTTGGCCAAACCATTGGGAAAGGGTGGGAACCTATCTTTGCCAATGGTTTTGAGAACCGTTGGGATAGGTTTTATGAGTAAATTGGCTGAATATCATCGAATACATCAATATATAAATTACATATATATATATATATATATATATATTTATCATAATATATTCAAAAAGGATACTCTAGGATAGTGGTAAATTCATTGACTTATAACGTGGAAGTTGTGGGTTCAAACCTCCATAAGAACTCATTTTTATATATTTACCTTTCCGAACGGTTTACTCAAACTATTGGGAAAGACCTAGGGAATGTTTTGCCAACAGTTCAAGGAGAACCATTGGTAAAACTTATGCCAACGGTTGGCCAAACCATTGGCATAGGTTAATTTTACTAACCTATGCCAACAGTTCTTTGTAAACCGTTGGGATAAATTTTCCCAAAGACCTACTTCCCTACGGTTTTCAAAACCGTTGGTATAACCTATAACAACGATTCTGTAGGCTTTCCGAATAGTTCAGAACCATTGTAAAAGAATCCATTTCTAGTAGTGAATACGATAATAATAAATCATATAAATAATTATTTGATTACTACAAGATGTTATAGGATACCAATAATGATTAAATAGATATATATAAAATTCTTTAAAGGAATCATGCTTTAACTATAAATATAAAATCTGAAATATGTATAGAAATGGATAAAATGTTTTAACTTTTCAAAGAAAACACTAAACTTAAATAATATAATAATAAATTAATGAAATATTTTTACAATTTTATAAATGGTTGAGAGAAACTCACACGTGTTTTCGGAATGAAAGTTTCACCAAAATATGTTACTAGAATAATATTTTATCCTCGATAAAGAATAATATCTAGGAGTACGTTTGTTCAAAAATCCAGACCTAATAGTTATACTACAAATAACTTTTCAAAAGGAACTATAAATAGTTTTTTCTAAAAGATTGAATTCTCATTATAGGAAACCCATTAAGAAATATTGGTTCCCAAATACATGATTACTAACGTTTCATGACCCATAGTGATTTGGGTAACAAGATGATTTATTGTTTAAAACATACATTATAAGAAAAATGACGTAAGTCCTCTACTATAATTCTATGGTGTTTGGAAAGTGGTGGTTTAAGACATATGACATGAGAAAATTCATTCCTAAAGAGCCAAAAAATAATTGATGTTGGTCATGTCACATTTCGTGATAATTCTAAGGGAATGACCATCATCCTAGGCTGTATTTCATAGTTAAAATATAGTTTTAATTTCTAAATTATTATCGATTGATGGCTTAATATATAATATTATAAAAATTTCTCAGTTTATTAACGATGGTTTTTATGTAATTTTTTATAATAGTTCATTCAATGTTTTTGGGTATAAAATTTTATTAGTTTTCCTTGCCTTGGAAAATGACATTTTTTATTATATAGATTTAATTATTTAATGTCTCAAAATGTTTCATGCCTCAGTGACATTCAAAAGGAGTTGTGGATTTGACATAGGAGACTAGGCCATTGTGACATTCACTAACATTGGTTTCTAACTAGGAAATTGTTAGTTAGGGACGTACCTATTCTTGAGTTACCAACTGATAAATCCTACATCCCCTATAAAAAATATCAACAACATAACATTTCTTTTAAAATTAATGAATGAAGTTTCATATTATCAACCCCTTGATTTTATCCACGTGTATTTATTTGAACTGTCTAATGTTTCAAGTCCTAATTGGAATAACTATGTTTATGTTCTAGTAAATGACTATTATAGGAATACATTGAATAATGTAGAGCTAAAAATAGTGAATCCTGAACTTATTATACCATTTATGCTATGTATTTATGAAATAATAGTGGACGTAGAATTAAATTCATAAGAATTGATCATATAAATGAGTTTAATAATCATGATTTTGAATCATATTGATCAAAAAATGACTAAAATCATTACTTATCTGCTCTGAGGATACCCCAGAATAATGGAGATATTGAAAGAAGTAATAAAACATTTGAAGATATATTTGGGACTTTTCTAAATAAGTATCACATACCTATCTATGTTTTGTAATAAGCTATCAACATAGCTTGCTACATAATCAATAGAGTTTTCATCAAACATATCCTTAAAATGAACTCTTATGAGATAAGGAATAAGAGGAGACATAAGGATAATTACATTAGACGTTTTTGTTTAATAGTGTTTATTCATAACTGTAAGGATAATTTGGACAAATTTTCCTTTAAATGTGATGAATCGATTTTACTTGGTTATTCAATCTCTATAAATTCCTATAGAGTTTTAAATAAGATGACCAAAATAGTGGAATAATTATTCCATGTAAAATTTCATGAAACTGATCCACATAATCCAAATAAATACTTATATAACCATGAGGATGATTTATCATCTATGAATATAAATTATAAAAAATTAGACTATGTTGTAAAAAAATTAGAGAAATTTCCTAGTTTAAAAAAAATCAAAACATCTAGAACATTAACATTAAAATATAGATGTGACCAGTCCCTCCTTCCCTAGTGATGTCAAATCCATTAATTACCATCATTTGGATACTCTAATATATGATCTAAATATAAGAACAAAATCTTGAGCCACTGTTATAAATAAGTTCTAAAGTCAATAGTTCTTGTATCAAAAAGAACCTAATAACATAATTGACGCTATTAATGATAAATTATGGGTAATACCTATGAAAGAGGAATTAATCTAGTTTGAAAGAAAAAAAGTGTGGGAACCTGTATATACACAAAAAGAAACCATAAAATTTAGAACTAAACTGATGTCCTCGAATATAGTTGTTGACACTCCTTTCCATCATAGAGTCCAACCACTGAAAAAAGAGAATACCTTAAGCACAAAGAGATTCATCATTTGAAAAAACATAAAAAATTGGCAAAGGCATGAAAAAGGATTTTTTTACACATGGGTCCTGCAAGTTTCATCATGGTTGCGCAAGTATACTTGCGCGCCACATATTAGTCATGCAGGTGACTTGCGTGCCCAATTTGATTTTCACCCAAGGTCTTCAATGGCCTATAAATACCCCTTGTGGGCCCCCCATTTCAGGGATGGAAAAAATCCAAAAGTCATATTTAAGCTCTCGGTTCCCTAGCCTCTACTTGAAATATTCCAAACACTTTTTAGGTAATTTATTAACTAGAATAGAAGATCTAAAGATGGGGAATAAGGCCTACGTGTTGAAATTCATCAACACTTGCGTGCCTAAGTATCTAAACCTTAAGGTAAGTGAAGATACATGTTCCCCACCTTATCCCTTCAGCAGAACTTGTATGCCACTCTTTTATAAGATTTTAGGGATAATACTAAGGTCATGAGCCATGTCTCGCCCAAGTATTACCCTATGGTTTGATCGTAGCGCAAGTATACATGTGTAGAATAAGTATACATGCACGACCAAGACTTGCGTGCCCAAACAAGACTTGTGCACCTACATCTTTTTGGGTGCCCCACCTTTCTATTCAACTCTTTTCATAAAATCCACCTATCTTCTTCAATATTTAGCCTTCAAAACCCTCTTCAAAGTCATTTATGGCATGATTCCTTTGTTGGATTCCTTATCTGAAAGGAATTCTGTGGAACATCTAAAACCTAGTGATTTACATATCATTATGTCACTAAGGTTAGATATTTACTCCATTCAACATCATCCTCTAAGATGATAAGATCTTTAATCCGGGCATCCTCTTTAGGAGTAATCCCCAAGTATTAAATTCTTTTGACATGGGACTCATTTTCAGGAGTAAGCCCCAGATCACATGTCCATTAACCTGGGCCTTCTTTTCATGATTATGCCCCAGTCAGAATTCCCCTAACATTGGCCTCCTTTTCAGGAGTAATACCCAATCAATGTTCCCATAAAATGGGAATCCTCCTCAGGAGTAAGCCCCAATCATAATTTTCCTTAACTTGGCCATCCTCCTAAAGAGTAAGCCCCACTGTCAAATTTTCTTAATATGGGAATCTTCCTCAGAGTAAACCCCAAGTTCCCAAATTTAGGCATCCTCATTAGGAGTAAGCCCCAAATTCCAAATCCCCTTAACTTGGGCCTCCTTCTCAGGAATAATCCCCAGTCATAATTTCTTTTATCCTAGGAATCCTCTTAAAGAGTTAGCCCGAGTAATAATTTATTTTGATTTGGGCTTCCTTCTCAGGAATAAAACCCAATCACAAGTCCCCTATAATTTGGGAATACTTATCAGGATTAAGTTCTTTGTTTAGTATCTAAATCTCAATAAATCACATATACCTTTGTGGATTTTGTTACCGAGTTTCTTCTCTGAAGTAAATCCCAATCCTCATCTCTCTTGGGTAGTCATGCATACATAATCCACACATTATTTCTTATGATTGCATCTTTTGTGGAAAAATCATCAGGTTTTACTGATACCTCTTGTTTCTCACATCGAGCATGACTCACGTGAGCTTAGAGTGAAAAATTAATTATGAAATCTTTCTTTGTACCATCAATCATGCATAAACTCTATATTTCTTCACTCGAACTACGTGGGTCCTGATTAATTTTCTAAACAAGGATACATAGGTAGCCCATCTGCGGGTATGATCTCAACACTAGAATAATCCATGCCTTATGAACGACAATAAACATCAAGTTCCACACTGAGTTGCTTTAAAACCAGTATGGTTATCACAATGACCAAGAGATTTCTATATAATGTGTTGAAGGATACCATTGAATATGAATCTCTAAACAAATACAGATTATTCATTATCAATAAAGAACCTCAAATACATATAAAAGATTCTCTAAATCTCATACATATTAATCATTGACTGTCAAATCTAAAGGAAAGCTCATTTTTATAATTGGTAATTTAATAAGTATTCACGAACATAACTCAAATCTATAAAAAGAGTCCCGAAGTAGATAATAATTCCCCCCAAAAAGATGTGATGATTCTGACCTGCCATCCTCTCGACCAATGAAAATGTTTAAGCCTCATTGCTCCACAACTAATGAGCACATTCCTTTAGAATGTAGGTACAAATGGATATAGAATCATTGGATGTTTCCAATTCTACGAATAAACCCTTTAGAAACCGATTGGAATGTTTGAACCTTAAATAAAACAAGGTCATCCACATTTCCAGAATAAACAAAAAATGGTGAACCCGATGTGAATCCATAACCAAGTTAAATGATGTTTTTTATATTTTTAGTCCCTTATTTGATTCAATGTGAGGTCCAACAATGAAATCAATAACATATATTCTCATCCAAAAGATGTAGTGGCTGAATTTATCTTGATTATGTCTGTTATTTCAAATAGGCAGTCATTTCCAAGATCTCTCTGCATTACATAAATGGCTTCTCTAATGTTCAATCCTATAAATGAAACTATTTCTACTCCTTCTGGATCCTCTCCCGCTCTGAGAAAGATATCACCTACTCAGTGTCATCAACACTGGGTCTCAAATGCACTGGTTAAGGAATACCATCAACACAGTCCCATTCCAACTCTGGAGGCTGCTCGACAAGCCCTCCAAGTCAATAATTCACCCTCATTGTCCAGAGAGCGACGACTAGTTATCATAAAACAGGTGGTTCCAACCACCGTCTCCAACCGTTTTGGGTCATTATCCCCAAAACACAATCACCAGTACTGCCCATATTATGAGGAGATGAATGAGAAGGTCAATCAAGGCCTTAATTCAAGGAGACATGAGTCCTTCACAAGGGCATCAACAATCACTGCCAGACTTGTGTAGCAGTGCACCCACAACATGATGAGGGTATCTCTTTTAGGGGTTCGTCTTAGGTTCCTCAGACCCAAGAATGCAAGATGAACCACCTGAGGAGAAATCTGTTCAATAGGGAGCAGGTTCTTACTTCTGCCCCCTTCGAGGAAGTCCATCAAGAAAAATTGATGGAAAACAACAAGAGGGAATATAAACCCGTCCGTCCTGATGTTACTGCCCAGTAGAGTCGTCTAGAAGTAACACGACAATCATGGAAGAAAATTACGGCGGATTATTATAGGCAGGCATATACACCTTTTTATAACTCATCAACTAGTCAACTGGCACATCTGACTACAACCAAAGAAGCTCACCAATCTAATATGGCGGAAACTGATAAGCATGGGAAATACACCTGTTTACAATCAACAATTCTGTCAGCAGTCTCATCTTCTAGTATTGAAAGATATTCTTAAACCATACTTGATGAAGAATACACAACAAGAAAATACACCTGCCAATGCTCATCAAGAATTCCAATAGTCTCATTTGGTAGCACCCAGAGAAGTCAGTTGGAAAGCTCCGATGACAAATTTGGAGCAGACCCAACTCGCTGCCCACATACATGAGTACTGTCAGAATTCTCTGACATGAAAAGGAGGACAAGAGTAGGAATACACACCTAATACAAGCATATAATGGATGTATATTCCCATTCCGGCAGATGAAGTCACCAAGGACATTCTGACGACAGTGAAAGAGCAGAAGCATGTCCCTCCTTATATTATGGATGCCTGTTAGAATATTATAACAGCTTCGGTAGCATCACTGGGAAAGAAATACAAATTTGTCCCTACTAGTGGAGTGACACATCAACATATCACTCTGGAACAGATACACACACTATGTTCCAGTCTAATAGGTTTATGGGGGCATACTCCCCCATGTCATATGGACAATCAAGTTAGGAACATACACCTGATTTGAATGGAGATAATCAGCCTAAACTGACTATTTCCACATAGCAGGAACATATACCTACCCATAATAACCATTTTTTTTCAACTAGTGGTTCCCATAGTGTTTATGAAAGAATCTAAGAAAAATACCCATCCACCACAGTCATGAAATCAAGAGCCAATTTCTAATAAGGCATTTCTCGATGCTGTAGTTCTTGATGCACTAAGACAATTATCTATTGCAACTCAAGTTTCTACTCTCCCATTTCCCAATAGTGGGAACATTAATTCCAAAGGTCTTCATCAGAAACTTCGTCATGAAGGCTTGCTTCATGACAGTTCGGTCGATCATGAAGTATCATATTTAGATGAGAGCCATGATAACCCTTTGCATGGCTAGAAGATCAAGGAGAAAAAGGTTTCATCTTCTGTAGTCACCCACCATGGTGGTCCTCCCCATGATGATGCATTTATCTGCGAAAGTCCTCTCTGCAATAGTAATTCAAATTTCCTAGAAAATTCATCAATGGATAATTCAGTGACGAGAAATCCCTCTTATCTTGAGGCACTTACAAATGTGAGGACAGTCATGTCTAATGCGTTACCGCTAGCAGGTGAAATACTTTCTTAATCAGAAGATAACCCACTATGTAGGTCATTCTCTAAACCACCCCTGGGTCATCCATCTTATAGTTTGATTATTGATTTCTCTAAAAATATTTATGAATCTGATAAAACAACAAAGAAGCACAAGATTTGGTCCAATCAGGTAGAAGAATCCTCATCGAATGATAAAAAGGAAGGGCTAAATATGTGAAAACAACTGGAAAAAGGTGAAGTACCAGTCATGTTTTGTCCTTTGGATGACTCTCAGTATGACATTCCAGATATGTTGAAAGAAGATTTTATTCACGATATTCATCTCAACATGTGGAAAACACTTTTTCAATTGAAAAATAAAATATTATCTTATGATTAATATGAAAATCATTTTAAGATAACAGAAGGGTTACAATGACAAATTGATTTGGCATCTCTCTTAGTTTCCCGATATCCAAAGGCTAAAAAACAACAGAGAGCCCTTCAGCGATCAAGCCATGGTGCACTAAAAAGGTTGTGCTAGTTAATTTCCAATTCCCCATATGATATTAATATAAGGTGATGGGGTGTTCATCGAGCACTAAATTTCACTATAATCTTCAGCCAACAAAGCCCACCAATGGTGGTCTCCTAAAATGTTATTTCCCAGAATTGGCCACATCTAGCTGATTTTGTGCATAATCAAAGGCTTTCCCATGACAGGCCTCAAGTAGTTCTTCACAAATTCAGGCGTACAGAGAAAAAGTTGTCGAATTAATCTTGCATTAGGAAAACGAGAATATCGATAAAGTCTCTCATTTAGAGAATGCACATCATCAGGTGACAGAAGTCTCAGAAATCATCCAATGGTCATTTGAGCAAGGTGATTTGAGTGGATATAGTTTGATGCATCCAGCCAATTTCCAGACTAAAGTCCACAAGATCAAGAGAGATTTTAAGAATGTCTCAGATGTAGCAGATCAAGAACCACCCCACCTTGCCAGACTAGGGACTCCTTTAGCCCAACCCTATGAATCAAAAAATAGGATTCGAGGAGTCGAGTAGGAACAACAGGAACAACCCCAATCCAGAGGACTAGGGAATTTTTCAAATCCTCAATATCTTCCTTAGAGAAAGTCAGTCTTCACTCAATTATGGAGAAAGCCAAAAGAGGAATAAAGAGTCAAATTATCAAAATATTCCCTGTAAATTACGGTTCGTCAAGAAGTTCATGAGTGATCAACTCAATAGAAGGAAGTGTCTCATCTAGGACATGGAAGAAGACATTATTGCAGAAATTCCGATAGAAGAGATATAATGTGTTATGCATCAATAAATGTCATCAATTCCATTTTCACTGTTCCCCAAGAGCATGAGGTTCACATAGAGGAATCAGATAAAGATGTCCCTTCTTAAGAGGTTGTGCACACAGAGGCAAATGAAGAAGGTGCGCATACACGAAATCAAAGGCTTACC
Organism: Viscum album; assembly: GCA_963277665.1. Taxonomy (NCBI): domain Eukaryota; kingdom Viridiplantae; phylum Streptophyta; class Magnoliopsida; order Santalales; family Viscaceae; genus Viscum; species Viscum album. The sequence continues at coordinate 1,290,556,355 of OY728146.1, forward strand.
CAAAATATAGGTATTTCTTCGAGTAACTACCTTCCCCCTCTCTGAAAGGCATCCAAAAAGGAGGAAGGAAAATTTCATGTTTTGTTTCACCCTTCCTCTAGAGAAGGACAATCACTCTAACTAGAGAAAATATTCACACAAAAAGAGGAAGAAATGAAGGAAATAAGGAGTTTGAATGCATAAATAATTCATGGTAGTCTTCCTCCTAAGAATATTGGAGTCAGTCAGCCAGGGGAATTTATTGTAGCTACTGAGATGGATCAAGAATATCCTCCTTCACTAGTACACCCTCACAGGTCTAATCCTATGGATCATGCACAACAACAATCGGTGGTGATACCATCAGTTGCAGTACCAGCAACCACACCTATCCAAGCTCTAGTTATTGCACCTGCATAGGTCCAAGATCAACGGTATATTTCTCAAAAGTTAATTACTACCATTGAGTCATTAAAAACACATTTGGAATATATGGAGGGAAAAAGTAAAAAAAATCAACAAGAAAAGAGAGCGTACCCTGAATGGGTTGATTCAATTCCTCCCCCATCAAATTTTGAAAGTACCACATTCCCAATTTTTAATGGTTCAGGAGACCCAGAGAAACACTTCACACATATTTTTTCGTGTTTCGATCCTATGATGGGAACTCCTCAACAACAAGAAGAAGTTAAGCTCAGGTGTTTTGTATAGTCATTACAAGGGCCTTCTTTTGTCTGATATACATGTTTGCAATCCTGGTCAATTACCGGGTGGGTGGATCTCCCTCAACGATTCCTTCTTCAATTCATTTCAATATTTCCAAAGATTATAATTTTTGGTCTTATGAATTGTATGAAAATGGAGAATGAAAGAGTTTCAGATTTCATTTCTCACTGGAAGGTATTAACATATTCCCTAAGCTTAGCACTCCCTCTAGAAGAGTTGTTTCCAATCTATGTGGAAAATTTTCATGATGAATTACACACACCGTTGATCCAGGTGAAATACACAGGAGGGTTTTGAGAATTTACTTTGATCACTCAGCAGATCGAAGACTGTCTTAGAAAGACTAAGGATAAAACTTGTGTAATTCCATCACCTCCCGGAAGGAGAATGGGTAAAGTAGAGACTGCTACAGTTACGATTAAACAATCACCTGTACCTACTTCTACTCTAAAACCTTCATCATATCGAAGGGCTCCACCTCCTGAGTGTCAAAAACAAAGGCCTTTTTTCAAGATGATCAAAGAGATCAACGATGGAGACAATTTGAGGAGTTATAGAGAAAAGTCTATTCTTTGCAAAATGAAAAAGTTCATGGCTACTGAATTTTGGCTCTGGAAAATAATTTGGTACAGTTTCCAAGTCCTAAAAGGCCAAACAAGGAAGGAGAGGAAGACCATCCCAACTATTTACCATTTCATAAGATGTTAGGGAATCCCATTTAGGAGTGTTTGTTCTTCAAAGACCTCATACAAAAGATGGTGGACTCAGAACAATTCAAACTGAAAGGTTCTTCATCTCATGTAGCATGTGTTACTGCTACAAATATAGGGGAAGAAGGTGAGTGGAAAGATGTAAAAAGAAAAAATGAGCAGAAATATGATGATTGGATGGTCATCAAAACGATCAACCAAACTCAGGAAATTTTATGAATGCAACTGAAGAAACCAATTGTGTCTTTTTCTATGAATTGCACAGAAAAATCGTCTTCATCAGAGGGAAAGTCGTCAAAGAAATAGAATAATTCAGAGAAAGAGGAATAGTCAGAAGGAGATGAGATCATATCAAAGCCCAAGTTGTCATTGAATCTGGAAGATTTTATGTCATCTACTTCAAATACACGGGCACCTCCCCACCAAATGAAATAATCTAAATTTGTTAATCAGGCAGAGTCTTCATTAGATGAAGATTTGATCTTTGGTTCTGTCAATATGATTCACTTAATGGATCCCTATGCCAATGGGAATTTAGATCATAATTAAACTAAGTTCCCTATATCTAAACAAAGGAATTAGAGGAAGAGACATAGGTAAAGGACCCTACATCCTTACTGTAAGTCTTTGAACTATCCAGTTCCTCTTACGTCCAACATGATGTTAAACTATTCTTACATCAAACATGACGTTAAACTGTGTCATCCAAAATGATGTTAAATTATATTTTCCCCCTTACGTTCAACATGACGTTAAACTGTGCTATCCTAGCTATACGACGTTAAACTGTGAACCTATTCGTCCCACAAGACATTAAACTATGAAGAAGTCCCTAATACGACCAACCTGACGGTAAAATGTGTCCCCATTGTCTTCACTATAAGACATTAAACTGCATAGCCATTGTCGTAGCTACATGATGCTAAACTGTAAAACACTCTTTCATCCAACATGACGTTAAATAGTATTCCCCTTCTGCGTCCAACATGACGTTAAACTTTGTTTTCCTAGCTACATGATGCTAAACTATGTAGCACCGGTCCATACATATGACCTTAATCTATTCACACTTTCATCCAACATGACGTTAAACATTTTCCACCATTGTCCTAGCTACATGACGCTAATCTCTGCAACACTCGTCCTTGTTATATGACGTTAAACTATACAACCCCTCATTTTTCCTTGCTGCGTGACATTAAACTATATAGTCTGCCCCCCTTAAGTCCTTACTACATGACATTAAACTGCACGGTCCCTCTATCATCCAACATGACGTTAAACAGTGTCTTATCCCTTAAATGTTCTATACAACATTAAACTGTGCATCGTTAGGGTTGTTTCTACCTCTTGTTTCTCACACTGAGTATTACCCACATGATCTTAGAGTAAACATCAACCATAACACCCTCTTAGGGCCGCTAACCATGTGTAAGCCCCACCACCATTTTTAAGTCATTTTCCTCAAGAACAACTTGGTCACCAATTCATTATTTAATTGAACTACATGGACTTTGATCCTTTCCTTCTAGGCGGGGTACGTAGGCAACCTCCTGAGGTTCAAGACCAAAACCAATATTTTCACTTCGGTTCACCTCCATCTCACAAGATGTTGATTCGTGAAGATGCCCCCAAAACCAATATTTTTTACATTGGTTCACCATCGTCCCAGCTATATGACGGTAAACTATTCTCACTTTTGTCCAGTATGAAAATAAACTACAACATTCTTTGACACCATCACCTGAGAGAGAATCATTATTTATATTGATCTCTAATCATTTTATATTCCAAAGACGACGTGCGTAAATAGCAATGCCCCAACCATTAATCTTCGGTCAAACCATCATTGCACTAAATTCCACTTTCACCCTTCACTTGTACGAACAAAATCTGTACAGAAGGTATTTCAAGAACTACGGGCGTCTTGATTCCATTCCTTGTGGGATACGTAGGAATGTTCGAGCATCCCTCGAATCCTACCCCTAGTCTTTAGGGCCTAACCCCAAATTCCACTTTCAGTCCCTTGGATGAAAAGTCCCCCTATGAAAACATGAATGTGGTATGAAGACCCTGGTCTTCATTCACATATAGTTTATAAAACACAAAATGTGTATTCCTGATTATGGTCCGATCTCTATGACCCTAAACTAAGATCTCCTACACTCTCATCCCACATGATGTTAAAATGTATTTCAAGAACTACGTATGGCGTGATTCCCATACTTATGGGATACTTAGTGGAGTCCAAAACCTCAATTCAGGACCCATCCACAACATGATTATGGTTATCATTGGTCTGTGTATCTCCTTCATGCATTGGACAATACTCATTTTCATGTGTCATACTTCTAACCTTAAATACTTTCAGATCTCCATTCCCCTTTTCATGACTTCTGGTCACAAAATGTTTGATTCCCGAGAGTTCGTTTTCCTGACAATGCAGCATGTGCCCTTAGGCGGGCTTGCATAAGTAGTCTACATAACGTACCTGTTAGCCAAAAAATGATATTATTTTACTATGCCGCCAATGGACTTATGTGGCCCTGCATAATTCAACCCCATAACGGGTTTTTCAAATAGTGGTAACTTCATTCTTGGTAGAAAAACCTCTTTTTTCATTATTTGTATTAACGACAATATATAGGGATCTGTAAAAATATCCATACTTAACATATTTTTCCCATACTATTTTTCATGATCTGAAAGTATTCATGTCTATGGTTTATATTTCCCTTCCCTACGTTTGGGTCAGACTTTCGCCGGAGTTACATTCATCCAATTCATTTATAATATTGATTGGAAATATCCCATTTATATTCATGTACCTCTCTCCATACAACAGACTTTGTGATTTGGAAATTTTGAATCTAAATAAACATTCACGGGATTTTTAGCAATAGAAAAGTAAAATTTCTGAGATTTCTTTTTCCTGACTATGCAGCACGTACCCTTAGGCAGCCTTTCATAAGTTGTCTACATAACGGACCTGTCAACCAAAAGATTCTATTATTTGACTATGCAGCCAATGCCCTTAATTGGCACAACATAATTAAACCCCCTAACGGGTTTGTTAAATAGTGGTAACTTCGTTCATGGTAAATACTTCTTCTAATGCCTTTTAGCCCTTTTTTCATATCATTCAACAGATTCAAAATTTCATAAGTCATAGTTTAAAATTTTCCCCCATACATGAATACGGTAATATGTATTCAGATAAATTATCATGGAATTGAGTCAATTTTAATCAATTCAGTCAAAGCTATTTTGACCTTAAACATTTGCCTTTTTTTATGTCTGACGTGCATGACATTAAACTACCCCCAAAAGACAAGGGGAATCTGAACAAAATTCAAGTCCCATCTCACTAAACATTCATTTTGTATGATTTAGGTAATATTGAGCAATAAAAAGATTCAAAGTTTGTAGGGATATTTTAATAATCCAAGAAAAAAAATCAAATGATGCTTTCTAGGACCATTGGCTTAAGTAAAAAAATGCTTAAGCAGGTAGCAAAAGAATGCAGACAAAAATGATTGAAAATGAAAGTGTCTTTCATTGATGCCCAAGAATTGGAAGAACATCCACAGACTGTAGTCTCTTCTCTTTTTTAGGAATTACAAGAGGCTTTCAACATAACTCTTTATTTGATTTATGGAATCCCCAACTTCATCAGTGGACACTTGAATCTCACGCACTCAACCAATTACACTCTTTTCAGCTTGATGGAGTGCTTTCTTTTCATATGCAATGGCCTTCATACTATTCTTTTGAACTCCCTCCAGTGAATTTTTATGCTAATCAAGTTCCCCAGTAACAACATCTAACTGTTGCTGAAGGTGCATCTGCTGGACAACATTTTCCTCGATCTTATGCTTTATCTCCTTCAACTTAGAAGCATGATCGACCTCACCTTAGGAAACCATAGCCTCAAATTCACTGATTTTTTTCAACAGCCTCGCTTTGGTCAAATCTTGACGGTACTTTTTCTCGTGCTCCATTCATATAGATGTCTATTTCCATACAAAGGCAGGTAGATGCTCTGTGGAAAATTAAGATTATACTTCTTCATGTACTTGGCCAAATCTAGGAGAGTGATGTCGCAGATATTGAGATAATCATAGCCAATGATGCTCATCATGTCATCAATCTGCTTCCTAGCAATCTCATTAGCCGTTCCAATTATTTTTTTAGCCATTGAATCTTCAAAAAAGGATGAATAATTAACTCTTAAGTAAGTTGATTTTTCATGAAATTTGTTAAGAAAAGTGAAAAAATAGCTAATGAATTAAGGCATGCAAGTCCTATGTAAGTGCAAAAGTCTAGTATCATTGCACATGTTTGGGAACACAAGTATCACCACACAAGTCAAAATACCTCTATATAAGCAGGACATGAACAGAAAATCAAGACACTTGCGTGACGAGAGACACTTTCACAACAACAGTGATGTTCTTTGAAGGCTGAGTGCTTTGTGCGAGAGTGGAACCCATATTTATATGATAGGCCGCACCCCTGCGCGTCAAAGCCCGCGAGCTTCCACCTGCGCGCTCAACACCTGCGCGCCCAAAATTTCCTTGATTTTATCCTTTTCCTCAGATTCAAATCCTCCTTCCTTTCGGATCCAAATCGGTGGGGGGAATTTTGATGATGCTACTTTCCATCACGGAGTCCAACGACTGAAAAAGAGAATACCTTACACACAAAGAGATTCATCCTTCAAAGAAACATCAAAATTTTACAAAGGCATGAACAAGGATTTGTTTACACATGGGTCGTGCAAGTTTCATCATGGTCACACAAGTATACTTGCGCGCCACATATTGGTCACACAGGTGACTTGCGCGCCCTATTTGATTTTCGCCCAAGGTCTTCAATGGCCTATAAATACCCCTTGTGGGCCCCCCATTTCGGGGAAGGAAAAATCCAAAATTCAGATTTAATCTATCAGCGCCCTAGTCTCTACATGAATTATTTTGAACACATCTAAGGTAATTTATTACCTATAATGAAAGATCTAAAGAGGGGGAATATTTCCTAAGTGTTGAAATTCAACAACACTTGCACAGCTAAGTGTCTGACACTTAAGGGAAATGAAGTTACTTGTGCACCACCTTATCCCTTCAATAGAACTTGCACACCACTCTTTCAGAAGCCTTTAGGGGTAATACTAATGCCATGAGCAATGTCTCACCCATGTATTACCCTATGGGTTGACCATCGCGCAAGTATACATGTGTTCTGAAAGTATACTTTCATGACCCAGACTTGCGTGCCCAAACAAGCCTTACACGCCTACCTCTTTTTGGGTGCCTCTCCTACCTATTCAACTCTTTTCTTCAAATACACAACACCTCTTCAAGATTTAGCCTTCAAAACCCTCTTCAAAGACATTTATGGAATGTTTCATTTGATAGATTCTTTATCTGAAAGGAATTCTATGGAACATCTCTCAAAAACTAGTGATTTACATATCTTTATGTCACTAAGGTTAGATATTTCCTCCATTCAACCACATCCTCAAAGATGAGAAGTTCTTTAATCTGGGAATCCGCCTTAGGTGTAAGCCCCTTGTCTTAAATTATTTTGATATGGGCCTCCTTTTCTGGAGTAAGCCTCAGATCACAAGTCCCCTAACCTGGGCCTCCTTTTTAGGAGCAATCCCCAGTCATAATTCCCCTAACATGGGCCTCCTTTTCAAGAGTAATCCCAAGTCCATGTTCTGTTAAAATGGGCATCCTCTTCAAGAGTAAGCCCAATCATAATTTTCCATATCTTGGGCATCCTCCTAAGGAGAAATCCCCACTCTCAAATTTATTTAATATGGGCATCCTCCATATGAGTAAGTCCCATGTTCCCGAATTTGGGCATCCTCCCTAGGAGTAAGCCCAAAATTCCAAATTCCCTTAACTTTGGACTCCTTCTCAGAAATAAGCCCCAGTAATAATTTCTTTTTACCTAGGCCTCCTCTTTAAGAGTAGGCCGCAGTCATAATTTATTTTAATTTGGGCATCCTTCTTAGAATTAAAACACAATCATAAGTCCCCTCTAATTTGGGCATCCTTCTCAGGATTAAGTCCTAAGTTAATTATCTAAATCTCCATAATGTAGATATACCATTATGGACCTTGTTCCTGGGTTTCTTCCCTAACATAAATCCCAATCGTCATCTATCTCAGGAAGTCATACATACATAAACCCCACATTATTTCTTATGATTGCATCTCTCATGGCACAATCATTAGGTTTTACTGATACCTCTTGTTTCTCACACCGAGCATGACTCACATGAGCTTAGAGTGTAAAAGTAATTATAACATCTTTCTTTTGGCCATCAATCATGCATAAACTCCATATTTCTTCACTAGAAGTACATGGGTTCTGATTCCTTTTCTAAACAAGTATAAATAGGTAGCCCATCTGCAGGTACGATCCCAACTCTAAAATAATTCAAGTCCTTATGAATGACAATAAACATCAAGTTCCCCACTGAGTGGCTTTAAAACAAGTATGGTTATCACAATGACCAAGAGATTTCTATAAAATGTGTTGTAGGATACCATTGAATAAGAATCTCTAAACAAATACAGATGATTCTCTATCAATGGAGAACCTCAAATACATATAAAAGATTCTCTAAATCTCATATATATTAATCATTTATTTTCAAATCTAAAGGAAAGATCATTTTCATACTTGGTAATTTAATAAGGATTCACGATTGTAACTCAAATCTATAAAGAGAGCCCCAAACTAGACAATAATTCCCCCAAAAAAGGTGCGATGAGTCAGACCTCCCATCCTCTTGACCAATGAAAATTCTTAAGCCTAATTGGTCCACAAGTAATGAGAACATGCCTTTGGAATGTAGGTCCAAATAGATATAGAATCATTGGATGTTTTCAGTTCTACGAATAAACCTATTAGAAACCGATCGGAATGTTTGAACCTTAAACAAAACAAGGTCATCCCCATTTCCAATAGAAACAAAAATGGTGAATATTTTGTCACTATAGTTAGAAACAAGGCTAGATTAGTTGAACAAGATTATAGTTATGATGAAGCAATTGACTATGAGGAAACCTTTTCACATATTGATAAATATGAATCCATAATAATCCTTTTTTATTTTTTAGAACATATAGACTTCATTATTCATCAGATGGATATGAAGAATACATTATTAAATGGTTTTAACAGTTGAGAATCTTTTCATTGAACAACCACCTGTTTTCCAAAATCATCTTTTTCTAAATAATGTTTTTGATTTAACTAATAATTTTTATGGTTTCAAATAATCTTTTAGAGATAGGTATGATATAATTAAAAAATTTATGATGTGAAAATGAATTCGAAAAGGAATAGTTGATCCAACTTTTTTTATAAAAAAATTTCAATAGATTTATTAGGAGTACAAATATATGCTGGGGATATTTTTTTTGGATATAAAAAATTTTAGTTATGTGATGATTTTTCTAAAATGAATCAAAATGAGTTTGAAATAAGTTTAATTGGTAAATGCAAATTACTTCATGGATTTTAAATATTGAAATACAAAGAAATAATTATTTTAAATCAATGTAATTATATAAAATACATTTTAAAACATATTATAGTGGATAAAATTATGAGTAGTGATACTTCTATAAGTACGACCTGTAATGTGGATCTTGATGAATATAGGAAAATAGTTGATCAAACTAGTTACAGAGGTATGATTGGAATTATTTTCTACTTGAATTCTAGGAAAAAAGATGTTATGTTTAGTGTGTGTATATGTGTTATAATATTCAAGAAAACCCAAAAGAGTCTCACCATTTTTCTATTAAACAAATTTTCAAATATATAAAGTATAAAATCAATATAATATTGTTCTAACTAAGAGGAAAATAATTTTGTTTAGTATGTTATTATGAAGCTGATTTTTTGGATGTAAGTTATATAGAATGAGAACCTCTATAATATGTTACTTTTTAGGCTGATCTCTAGTTTCATTATATACTAAAAAAAGAAAACATTTCCTTTCATTTCTTATAACTTAATCTAAATACATAGATTAAAGTAGTTGATGTGCACAAATTTTTTGGATGAAACACAATCTACTAAAATATGGATATAAATTCCAATATTTCCTAATAAATTCGGAAAATACATGTTCAATTAAAATTTCTTAGAATAATGTTTCTCATTCTGGGACAAAACATATCGATATAAGACATCACATTTTGAGATACCATTTTAACAAAAAAGTGATACCAATCTTGAATTTATTGGAACATATCATTAGTTTGCAAATATATTTACTAAGACATTGAAATTTTAGAGAATAAATTGTAAAAAACCTGAATTAAGAATGATTATTTTTGGTTAAGTATAATTTTTTTCCTATATTATTGTGATGAAATCCTATTGTGATTGAAACCCCGCTTCCAAGACATGTTGTTGTGGTGACACACCATTTTCTTTTCATGTCGTTGGCTTGTAAATGTGATGCCATTTCTTTTCATGCTATTAGAAATTTTATCTTTTTGTTCATATTTTGAACTGCCAATTTATTTAACGATTTATTTTATTTACTATAAACCGATGTATATAATTAGTCGAAATTTAATTAAAATTCATTTTTTATTCAATTTTAGATATCCTAATATCCCAAATGGTTTGAAAATGGAATAATGTATATTCCCAACATACTATGACCCCAATGCAGTACTCCCATATCATTCTCTATCGATCCATGTGTAACCCTTTGACTCTCGTATTTTGAACCTTATCCTTACTGTTAACTGAGACTTTGAGAGATGTCTACTTGCTGACAATGAGGAATCCCTACAAGTCATTAACTTCTAAATCGACATCCATAATGAATTAATAGAATGAGTCGAGAACACCTACTGTAGTTTCTCATGTTTCACTAGTTAATCTTGAGATATCCAATAAAATTTTCTTACAGTAAAAGGAAGTTTAATAATAATATTTTTGGTTAGTATTTATATGGAACTCACTGTGCTTCAGAACCATGTGTGGTTAGAGTGGTTCTTGCCAAACAAAATTTTTTCTACTCTAAGATAGTTTATTATTTATATCAACATGTAGAGTTTATGATTGATGAATATGGTCATGATTGGCTATGATGTCTTGCCAAAGGACATGTATTTAATTTTTCCATAAATAGAGGGGTTAAATGTTTTGGTGTACCTAAAGATGGAATTTATAATGACTACCAAGGATGAATTCATGAATCCATTAATTGTTTTATAAGTGATGACGATCTTGTTGTGCGGCTACAATATGAAACAACCAGAAGACATGTTTCTTTAGAGCGAGATGGGAAATGTTGGATACTATTTATGTTTTTGGAACACATTTTTTCGAATAAAAATATTGATTTCAGAAATCTTTGATTCAATGATGTTTATATTTTATCTCATATGAAAAAATGTTACAAGATCAATCTATGTAGGTATCTCATGGTGCGTATGGGTGATGTGACCATTTCATCCTACAAACCTTACTCCTAGATCTACCAGATGTTTATTTCCTCCATTTTGTTGTCCATGGTCCCAATAGTTAAGGATGAAGAGTCCAGTATAGTCTATGTTGGTTTCTGTCTTACGAGTGCAACATGTTTAAGGATAAACCTTAACTAGATCCCAGGGAAGATATATTGGTTTGGATATTTTGAGAAGTTATAGGTAGATTATAATCTGGATGATCATCCATCCCAACAAATGGATGATGATGGTCTAGGATTAATGATAGATGAAGTTTTTGAATACTCTAACAAGGATAATGATGGCATTATTACTGAAGAAGAAGAAAATGAACCATCTGTTGATATAGCTTATGATACTGACTTGTCTCCCAATGATTCTCCCATTACTTTTGGAGATCCTAGTCGACCATAGAGGTATCTAATAATAGAAAATCTTATTAAAAGTGATAATGAAGAGACTGAGGTCTATGGAAAGAAGTTGTATAAGAGTTCCAAAAACACTAAATCATACGATGATGATGATGTTTAGGAGAAGGAAGAAAAGGAAGAAGTTGATGAGAAAGACAATTTTGAAATATTAATGAATAAAAAAGGGATGAAGATGATGGATATGATTCTGACCCTAACAGTGCAAGTAGAAAAATAGAGAGGAAAGATGTGGAGATACCTCCAGAGCTTCAGGATTTATCTATTGAGGGGGAGACACCCCAATTAATGCAGATATTCCATGAATCTCAAGAAGATGATGAAGATAAAGCCAAATATATTTTCATTGGCTAAGAAGTTACTTATTTTTCTGTGGCAAAGTATATGAGAGTGAAAACTACTACAGAAAATCATGTGGATGAGCTAGAGAAACTGTAGTTTCGTTATTCTATGTAAGGAAATGATTTTTAGATTGATGTCTTGGATACTAACAAGCCAACCATTGATAGCCATATAGAACTCGAATATATGGTTTTTAGAGAAAAATATGATTCTGAGTAGGTAGTGGAACGTCCTATTGATTATCATAATGAGGATAATACTGCCGGTGTTGAACACATGTCAGCTTCATAGAGTTCATATGCTCTGAAAAATAATGAAGTGTTTGTCATTCGTACTAGTGTGGTACCTCATGACACTAGATATTTCATATCTTTCATAATAGATAGGTGAATTAAACCTATATAAGATGAATGGGGATTGTACTTCAATTTTTTAAATATTCCACAAACAAATGTAGGATATGAGGTTCAAGTTGAATTTGACCCTACAAAATCATTGATATAACAAGTGTAATTTGAATTTTTGTTATAAAAATATTCGACACAAAGACCTCCAGCACCAGAACTAGTTACACTAGCTCCACATGTTAATCCATTGGATGTAGTAACTCATAATGACATGAAATTTTTTGGTGAAAAGATTCCATCTAAATTTCAAAATATTTTAAGAATCTATCTCCTCTCATGAACAAATTAAGTGAAAATGATGTTATTTATCTATTTGATTTAGTTTTTTAACACATACATCCAATGATAATACATCAAATTTATGATATTGGGATTTAGAATAAGTCGATATGTGGTGAACTAAAATCACTAAAATAATTTAATTAAAGAAATTAGATCTAATTTTAATGCTTCTTGGTATGGAATACTAAATTTATTTTAAGGATATTACATCATATATATTTTTCAATGCTTCTCCTCTTCCTCTATTACATGATGTTGATTAGTAAAGAACAATTTTTAGAGATGACCTGAGATATTTTTCAACCAATTCATTCAGAATTTTCACTGATTAGCCCAAATATACCTTGAGAATATTTCTATATAACATTGATCGTGTTCTCAAGTTTATTAAAATCAATTACCATTAAATGAAACATGATTTAGAAACTATAACTGACCCCATCAAGTTTAATATCAATTATACATATAAAAAGCATACAATGGATGAAAATTTCGTATTATTGGATGAAAATTTGAGGATTCCCCATGTGACTCAGGCTTTCAAATAGAATGTAAGATAGCTCGTAGATATGACTCAAATGTTGAACTATTTTAGGGAAGATAAGGCATATTTATTTTCTATAATGGATAATGGTAGCTAGATCGTCATGGATATTACCAATACCATAAATTTATTTTTCATGTTCATGGTCAAGAAGTTCTACTCAGAATGATTTTCCTATTATTTTTAGTTGTCTCTTAGATATAGAGTTGCCTGATATCCATTATCACTATTGACACAAAAATTCCATCCTTTTCCTATGTCTCTTACCTAGGATTTGAGACACCTCTGGCTAGTTTTTATTTGGGATGATCATCCTTAGACCATTGATAGACTCTCCTATGGTGTTATTACTATCATACCTGCTGCTAATCCTGCAGCATCAAATAAAGATAAATATAAATTCAAGGATAAAGGAAATGATCCAATAAAACCCTCTAAAAAATATTAACCCTTGTTCATTTGGTCTCTTATATTGTATTTATTTGGTGGGATTGGATTGTAATCACTTTTTTTCTAATCATATTTTATTTCCTTCTAAACTCTTATTTTGTATGATTGTATTTACTAACTTTACAATATTTACTCTTATTATATTTACCTTTTTGATATTATATAATGGGTTATAATTTATATTACATATTTTTTTGAGATCTTTATAAGATTATTGTTCTATGTTATTTTCGACACTATCAGTTTTTTATTTTTTAATTCATCATACTTACCATAGATACATACCCTTTTATTATTTTCCATTGATTTCATCTAAACATTATGAGAATTATTTTTTCTCATTTATACTACGATAGATATCAAATTTATACTTATTAAATACATTTTATTCCATGATTTTGATCATAAAAAATTGGAATATTGTTGACCACCTAGATTTAATGATAACAAAATAATCATTATGATGATATTATTGATTTTCATGTTTTTTGTAAGCATTCCATTACACTACGATATGTGATAAAATTTTATATGTAAGAGTCATAATCCATATAAACACCACATAATTAACACACTATTGTCTATAACGTGATGCTAGAATAAAAATAATTATATTTCTAAGATACTACTAGGATATCACACGACAAAAATATCAAAACATTAGACAGAAATTTGACAATGTCTGAGAGTCCTTCAATCGAGATAATAATAGTACATCATGCCACTAGAATGAAAATATACGGAAGTACAACATACAACTAGAAGAGTTACTGTAAGTTTCATACCACCAACACATAATTTTGGTTTGGTCAAATAAACTGTAAGATCTCATAACGCCATACCAGAAAATGCCAGTTGAGAGGCCACCAACATAGTGAAAAATTTTCTGAGTCTAAGAAACCATCAATATCATACCTTCAAAACAATATACTACCATAGTGATACACCGTGATACCATAATCCATCTCTAGTCTAACACATTTCCAATATTTTCTTAAAATATATTTTTGAATCATATTACTCTAATGAATATATTTATTGTATATATTTCCTTTTACTATTTTAATGGTTGTCTCTATAATGATTGATAGAAATAATTGAAGTGTGTGTCAGCATGTGTAGTACAAGGAAGAAGTTGGTCAAGATATTCTCCTTGTTACATCTAATAAAGGTGCAACAGACTCCATCATGTAGCAATAGATGCAATAGTTTATGGAGTATACCCACAGAAAACTGAGAGATCAACATTCCTAAACAATCATAGAGCATAAATAGGTTGAAAACAAGTAGTTCTCACTGACTAAAAACATTAGAATAAAAGCCCAATTGTATATTCAAATTTGATTATGTCATCTAGTTAAAGATAATGATAATGCATCACAACATGTTTAGGATGATTTCATTAAAATATGACTCATGATTCACTATGAATTAAATATAAGTGTCAAAATATTTATTATAACAAAACAAATATTTCTAAACAATAAAATTTTACAATCTCTATTGTGTTCAACATTATTACATTTTTAGCGGTGTGTATGTATTCTTTGGTTTATTACATGCACACTGTATCCTATGTTAAACTGGAAGATACATGATATCTTATAAGACTCTTTTCATAATTTTTTCTCCCATGTATTAGAGTTATGGAGGTCCTTGTGTGTCCCGTTTAGTTTTTATCCCTTTTATAACTATGGAAGAGTTCATGTCTGACCTGTATAGTTTGTTAACTATTATAAAACCTGATCAAGGATGTGGCTCATTTAGATTATTTTATATAAAATTCTTATAAGTAGGTGATCTCCAAGTGGAGTGGAATATGTCATGACTTGAGAATGAACATACTTTTATCATTATTTCCTTGTTTCTATCTTTTAAATTTTATCTTTAAAACGGAGAAGAAATATAACTTTAAACCAAATATATACTTTGATAGTGTATCTTAATTTGTGTTCATACATTATTTTAATTAGGTAAAATGATTTAAAATGATCCAATAATATTCTAAAGTTTTCATCCATTACGTAGTATTCCAAAAAATAATTTAAAAAATTATAATCTATATCATAATACATATTTTGATAAACAAGGTTGTATTAAAATATTTGTTGGATTTCCAATTAATCAATTTTAAAATTAAATTTTTATTATGCACTCATTTTAATCCCTTTTGAGATACTAACTCCAAAAAACACAAATAATTTAAATGAAATTATAGATAAAATACGTTAATTGGAATATATAAACATAAGAAATAAAATTTGTGAATATTGAAAATAACCTATAGAAAGTAAATGTGAGATGAGAAACCCTTACATCATGTCAAAAAAATCCTTGTATTTTTTTAACCCATATATAATAACCTTTCACTAATATTTATATTTCATTAAAAAAGTCAAGGCCAAACAGATTATAGGGAAAAATTTTATTTTATTTATATTTAATGACATGTTTTAATATATAGTCAGTTAAGTCCATGCCAGGTGCTGTTAAAAAATTTGGTTTCCAGTTTTAAAATGAATTTAGTTTGTTTAATGTGGTCAATGATGTCATTATTTCAAAATATTTATAACAATAATAATGATATAATAATAATATTTTTTCTATTAGTGGTACTTTTAAAACCATTCACTAAAAATTTTTCTATAAAAGGAATTATTTTATGATCCTAGAGATAGTAGGTTTTATAAATACATGAGTAACATTTCCATTGTTAAATGACAATTATGGAAAGAAGGTATATATTATTTTACCATTAAAAATGATCATAAAATCATAAATTATAAATTAATTCCTTATATATATATATATATCTTATGATTTGGTGGTTAAAAACAAGGAATCACATCGCTCTATGGAGGCGGTAGTCAAAATGTACATGATTGACTTTATAATTTCTCAAAGTAATAAGGAAAATGATATATTATCGTTTAAGATTAATTTTTTTTCATAAACATAATTCATATTATTTATATTAATTATATTAATTATATTTATCCTGATTACATTTAATTTAATGTGTTAAGAAAAAATGGATCAAATCGCATTGTGAGGTGGTAGTCCTCCATATGCACAATCAAAATTATTGTACCCATCACTGAGTGAAATGTATGAAAATATATGTGATATAAAAAATAAATAAATATAAATATTTTAAAATTATTATATAAATACTCAAAAAACACAACATTATGAAATTTTTTGAGAGGTAATGATGGGCAAAATGGAATTGGTTCATGAGGATGTGGTTCATTATACACAGGAATGGTGATTTCATATCCCATTTGATGAAAGAGGAGTACAATTTTGGATATTCCATCAATATAATATAATATATTTATAAATTATTTGAATTATATCATATCATAACATTTTAATATGAAATTAAGTATGTGGAATAATAAATAAAATGATAATTCATATTATGAAATATTACATATTCTCATAAAACCACTTCATAATTATACATAAATTATTCTAAGAATGTATTTATGACCAATAAAATGAATAACGGTTGATGTTTTTAATGTTTTTAAGTGAGTTGGGAAGATCTTTTCCTTTCCAATTTCGTATTATTGTGTGACGAATATAAGATATGGGTGGTTTTTTATAAGTGATATGAGTTGAACAATATTACTTTTTGAAAGAAAAATGTGTACCAGAATTTTCACATCCCAATAAGATAAATTATGTACTATTATATATAATTGGACATTATGATATCAAAATATATCAATAATATATATTTTATAAATGTTTTCATGTAATGGTTCCCCTATATATTTTTTTTAACCACAAGAAATCCAATTTTTCCTTAACCGTGGTAATTATATTATAAAATTATTGTTTACATTATGGTAAAAAATATATTAAACAGATTAGATAATATAAATTTATATCATTAAAAACAGTTTACCAATTTTATAAATTCAATTCAAAAAGTACAAAAAAATAATTTAATATTATTCCCACGATCATGATGAAAAAGATGATATTAATGAATTATATTTTTCAAGAAAAAGATGATTTTTATATAAACAATATGATTAGAAATAATCATTATATTAATATAAATTAATAACTATTGGTATATAATGTTTAAATTTACTTTATATTATTCCAAATTATATGTTTTAATTAAAAAACAATGAGAAATATTATACACTTTAAACCTCTTTTCAAAAAAATTAAATTTTTTAACTCAATGAATAATTTATAATAAAAATAAAATATATATATGATTAAAATGTATTTATTTATAGTAAATATAAGTAATGAATAATTTTATAACATTATATCATATTAAAAACTTAATTTTAATTTTAAAGTTGTATAATTATTAAAAAGAAAGTACATTTTATACAAAAATCCTAATTTTTAGTTGTTCAATAAAAATAAATTATTTTCCAAAAAATAAAAAAATTCACCATATGTGAAATTTTATAGGAAAAATTTGAAATATAATTAATTATTATAAAATTATAATTATAAATTATCCAATAAAAATTTAAAATAGTTTCTCATAGAAATAAAAAATATTGTTTTTGAAGAAAAAATATGTTTGAAAATGTATATTTCAATACAAAATAATTGATATATTATATAATAAGTGTTTTAAATAAATTATATTCAACAAGAAATATATATATATAATAATTTATTTAATAATATTCATTCCTTCCAATTTATTTTCTATGTTATAATGGTTATATATTTTTGGGTTCATTACAGCTCATGGTTGCATGTCCTATATGCCATTGAACATTATTTCATCTTCTTAAATATCATACTATTACAAATAATCAACACTAATGATAAAATTCCAATACACGGTACTTGATACAATGTTGATTTCATATCAAAATCCATTCTCTTAGTTTAATGACATGCTCAATATTATTTCCATCTCACAAAATCTTAATATGCATGTAAGCTCGAGTAGATAGCTTGTACATCCTCTCTAATCAAATTCAAATATAATTAGAGGAATCAATGCTAACCACATTTATAGAATAAATACACTAATATATCCTCATATGGTATCATAATTATCATGAAATACACCCATTTTACCAAATATGTCGTACCCCAAAACATGGTACAAATATATGTTTCTTCCAAAGTCATTTTTCCAAAAAAAAAATTAATATGATTCTACACATGATTCATCCCATAAATGTTAATTTCTTATATTAAATTAGGTATCCATTTTTTATGTATTATAAGTATATAATGTTTTTTGGTTTATCATTGTGAGAGTTCGGAAGACTTTTGGAATGTTTTGGGGATTTTATGGAGGTTCATGGTTTGAGAATGGTTAGTTAAAACTATGAACCTATTATAGAGAAACCAAAAAAGATAGGTAGTGGGATCTGGATAGGATCACATTTAGGTTCATGGTTTAGAAAGACCTTAATAACACATTGTAATAGACAATTGTTTTTCAGATAATTATCTTTTTCACTATAGGGGTACAATTCTTCTAATGGTGCAATCAAAATAGCTAAGGTGCTTCTTGAGAAAGAGGCATGTGCAGGGTTATCTCATAATTTTCCTAACTGTGTGAGCTAACCATGAAATGATATAATTTAAATTTTAATATTCTGTATCTGACCTTTTTTATCCCATTAACCCCATATTTTAACTATATTAAACATAACTTGGTTTTATCCCCTCCCAAAGGCTATGGAGACTCTTCTCTTCAATCCGAGGGTGATCTGCTGGAAAATCATGGTGTGTTGAATCTGAGATTTCTTGGTAACTCTCTGTTCATGATTTTTCCAAAGATCACATTGACTTACCTCTTTTTTATTCATTGATAATATATATATATGTGTGTGTGTTATTTGATTCTAATAATGATGTTATTTGGATTTTTTGAAGTTAGGAAACAAAATCTATGTAGTTTTTGGGATAATTAGCATGGTTTTTTGGATATATTATTGATGCTGTTCATTTTTTATATAATTTAAGAGTTATGCAGATTTTATATCAACTATTATTATTATAACATGAATTATTATATTCAAAATATTATAATTTATTGAATTATTTTTGAAAGTGATGTTAAAAGGTTTTTTGAACCCCGCTTTGGTGATTTTTTGAGAAATTGTTGAATTTGGTTGCTGTGAAAGTGATTGTATTTTTTATTTTAAAATAATGGTTTTAAAATATTTATCTCTCTTTATTTATGGAAATGGTTTCATATAATGTTTTTTCTATAAAATAAAATATTATAGAAATTGTTTGAAATGGTTGATTTCGAATGGTTATGAAATAATGGTTGGTGTGCATTCATCTGAATTTGAGAAAGATAAGGTTGTAATGTTTCCACCATCAAAAGTGGGATGGAAATGGGTATGAACTTTAGCCATTCAAAATGGTTCACCAAGTGATGTCTTGGGTAAAAGGTGACACACAACTCAAAATTATATGGAGGACATTTTTTTCATTTATGCTTAGTGGTGTGAATATATAAATTTGAATGGATTATACCAAAATTTGATTTGAGAAAAGGTTTTAAAATTCTGGTTGGTTTTTTCCTTGAAAAAACATTTCGGTGGGAAATCATTTTTCCGTTAAACTCCTTGGATTTGATATAAATAGTTAAATTTCATAATTTGTTTCATATGAATTGTTTTATATAATTGTGATAACATGTTATATCATAGTGTCATTCTTAGGGAAGTCAATTGGTGAAACCCTACTAAATTTTATTACTCACCCCCTCCATGGTCAATTTTGATGGTTTATAGATATTTTTTATCAAGACACATGTATTGGAAAATATTTAATTTACTTTTTTGTTGAATTATGATACTTTTGGATTTATTGTAGATTTAAATCTAGTAATATGTTGGGAGTAGTTGAATTGGTGTATTAGTGTTTTTTTAGATTTTTTTATTTCCCTTCTTCTTTATTTTAAAATTTTGGTTTGTTCATTTCATTGTATAGTTTTTGGGACACATTCAATTTTGTAATAAATTGATTCATATTATCTTCATTAATCATTTAGTTTATTTTTCGGTTTTATTCTTGGTTTGGCAGTTGTACATTCAATGTGGAAATATCACCCATCTGGTCATGAAGCCCTTGAAATTTATTTCCCGCCTTTCACATGATTGGGATATCACCTAATGCGAGGTACAAATTCTACCTCATCTCATGAAAATGAGGATGGGATGAATTTTACATATTGTATAAGTCATGGTCGGTCCATAAATATTTCGAGAAGTGGTATCAGTTTTTTATCCTTGTGTACTAGTTGTGTCGACCTTGGAGTTGAAAATTCATTCTAGAAAGTCCCTGAGTTGGGATGGTAGAAATGAGTAGGATCATCTAGAAATTAAATATAGAGTATAATAATTCTCAAGTGACATATCTATACAGAAATTCATGTTATTATGGATTCTGTTAAAAATGTTTTCTTGACACACTAATAGGAGTTGTAATAAAATTATCATGGGTTTGGGGAATGAGAAGAAAAATAAATGAATTAGCATAAATAACATCCCATGAAGAGTTAAAATTTTATTTTAAGTAATGATTTATCATTTGGTGAAAAACATTGATTTTTGTAAAGTATTTATACTTGTTTTAAAATGTTATATTTGGACAATGGAATTATAATGGTGTTTTAAAAAATCGTTTTATTTTCAAATAATCGTAGACTTTTCAAAATGGGTTGAAATTTAAAATTATTTTTTATGAAAGAATTTATATAATATTTTTTTGTTTGAAATTTTAAATCTTTATGACTTCAATTCATAGAGAGTGAGTGTTATAGTGTTTTTTTGTTATAGATCATGGAACCTGGTGGGTGGTGTTGAAACCGATGGGAAGAGGTTGCTAAGAATGTTGTTACATATGAGCTACAGGTCAACCAACATCATGTTCAATTTATTAGATGTGATTATTTGGTAATGGATATAGGGATAGAAAATGATAACCAAATCATATGAATCATTCCATTCATTTTGAGAATAATAATCCACCCTTATTACAGAGTGATTCGAAACAAGAGAAGGCACATGTGTGGATAAACATAGTAAAACCAATCATGAATTTCCTAGGTACACCAACATACCTAAATGTAAATTTGGAAAATATATATTCTAGAGGATCATGAATTATAGTGGTGGGATTTATCAATTTATGATAAATTATACCAAGACATTTCATGGGGGGATATTGAATAATTTTTCCACAAACAATTCAATACTTATATTTTTGGGGTAGAAAGTATGAAAAAAAATTCAACTTGAAGAAGTTGAATCTCTCTGTGATAATGCATGCATATAAATATATAATTATTATCTTATTTATGACTAATGTTTGTTCTAAATCCACACACATGCTCTATTTTTAATAAACATAAAAATAGTTTAATAATATATTCATGGCACCCTAGACCTTAGAATATCTTTCCGCCATAGAACTTGGTCTCGAAATAATCCCATATAATTATAAAAAAAATTACATGGAAAATATAGGACATTAAATTCTCCCTACTTTAGGGACTTACGTCCCCAAAATATAAAAAAAGAGATAAAACAACAAATGGGGATACTGAGATAGAATCTGAGTCTCCTACTCCAAAGTTCTCTCTTGGAGATTCTCTTGTTACCCCCAAACGTGCACCAGAGGAATCAACCATACATGAATGATCATCTCCTATTGATCCTTGATCTCCATCATTAAATATTAAAATATCTCATCATCGTCAACATCTAGCTTTCCCAAGTCAATGAATATTGAACGGTCATGTATGTATTTCCTTAGTTCAGATACCTGATGGACGACATTAATCATCTCTAATTGCAGAGATGGATCTAAGCAGTATTCCAGCTCAACCACTATATGAAGTATCATAAAAGGTATGATGACCCTAAGATATAACGTAACACCCCTTCCAAATATCCATATCCCATATCAAGGAGACTTTAAGGAACACGTGGTCTCCCTCCTCTAACTCCAAAGGTCTCTGTCACCTATCCTCATAGGACATCTGACAGCTCTGTGTTGTCATCATACACTATTGGAGGATCTGCACCTTCTCTGTAGTGACCTATACCATCTTTGGGCCCAAGAGTGATGACTCTCAAGGGCTATTCAACTAATGTGGAAACCAGTATGTCCTCCCATACAAGGCCTCAAATAGTTCCATACCATTGGTGGAGTGGTAGAAGTTATTGAATGAAAACTCCACCCAGGGAAGGTTATCCTCCCAACTGCTACAAAAAATGGGGAATAAATGATGTATAACTTCCTATAGTACCTGAATCGTATGCTTTGTCAGGCTGTCTGTATGTGGGTGGAAACTTATTCACAAGTTCATCTGAGTCCCATATGCCTCCATAAATCCCTTCCCCAAATGATATGTAAATCATGCATCTCAATATGAGACTATCATTGATGGGACTCCATGGTGTCAAACAATCTCTTGAATTTAGAGGCATCCTATTCCCTCCACAAAAACCTATTCCCATATTCCTAGGATGTGGGATAACATGGAGAGTTGGTTAATGCTCACCCAGATGGTATCGTGCCACCTGAACATACATGTTAGACTCATTACAATGTCCATTGATATTTCATACCACTTACACTCTGGTATTCCACGGGGTTGAGTCAATCCCACTAGAATGTGGTTCCAGGCCTTCACTTGATCACATTTGAGGAATCTAGAAACAAATTATGCCACTACCTTCTTTATCCACAGACAACAAAACAAACGTCAGAGGTCCGGGTACATCATTTCCACACCTGGATGTACCGCCAAAGGAGATATATGGAACTCCCTCAACACCTACTCCTGTAACGTTTCTAGTACAACTGCATGTCCTCTGAAAGGTATGACGTGTCGCCACCTTTTTAATATTCATCAGGGGCATGCCCTATGGAAATATGTGCATGTGTAATATCATATATGATATCTCTAATTTGTGCGTCACTCACATTATCTAAGAGTGGAGGGGTAACCACCATCTACTATAGATAACCTACTTAATCTAAAACCATGAAAGATATGGGAAGTGGGGAAAACGGAATTGAGGCGTCGTTCAGCAGATGTGAACATGATCTCCAACTGAGATCATTGGTCACCATTTTCCCCTTCTCAGAAGTATATAGTATCTATAATTCTTTTCCTGAGGAACTATAGACAACATAATTGTCTCAGGACCATATATTTATGAGAAAATATATAAATGAGACTTATTTTTCCTTAGTGGAAAATAATCCTCTCTCCCATAAGGTAGTGTCATCACATATTCGATGTGAAGACTACCATCACCAACTCCAAATTGTGGGTCACACAGTTCGAATCATGTGGTCTCAACTTCTATAAAATATAGTCAATCATCGCTTACCCCTACATAAGGTAAAAACCAGACTATTCTTTAATGCATCTCAAAACACCACTCACTCAACACCCTCCTCTGGAAATCTCAGCATGTGAAAGCTCGTCAAACTCTATGTCAGCGGATGAAATCTATCCTTGAACTTATTATTCCATATGAAAGGATTCCCCTTTCATGTTGAGGAAATAATGGATGATGATACACTAGAAAAGATGTGTATGAACCTCCTAGAGTAACCCACACACCCAATTAATATCTTTAACTTGGTAACATTATTTGGTGGCTATGAAGTATGCACCACTTGTATCTCCACTGGATCTACTACAACTCCATCAATCAAAATGTTGTGTCCAATAAAATGGACCTATAGTATTTAGAAGTGACACTTTGAGATCTTCCCATAATGATAGTTCTCCTATTGTATGTCCAGAACCCTCCTTATGTGTATCACATGCTCCTCCTCAGATGTTGATTACACCAGGATGCCATCAACAAATACCTCTATAAACTGGTGTAGTTATGGATGGAAGATCCTATTCATGAGTCTCATGATCTCTTTTGGTTTTTTCGTCACACAAAACTGAATCACTATGTACTCTTATTGGTCTTAGAGACATATGAATTCCATATTTGGGATGTCCTCATCCTTCACCCAAATATTATGACAGCCTAATCTTAGGTCTATCTTCGAGAACCAACTCCCTCCCATCAGCCGATCGAAGAGGTCATTGATCTTCATCAATGGATACTTATTCTTTTTGGTAACCTGATCCATGCATCTAATGTCCATAGATAACCTCAATCATCCATCTTCTTTCTTGGAAATCAATACTAGGGCTCCTTAGGGTGATACACTAGTTCTCATGAAGCCCTTCCTCTACAAGTCATCCAATTATATCTTCAGTTCAAAAAGCTCTATGGGATCCATCCAATATTCCAGTGTGGATATCAGTTTCATTCATGGGTATAGGATAATATAAAATTCTACCTTATTATGAGGAGGTATTCCGAGAACATATTCTAGAAAGATGTCCCCATACTCATCCACCTTTACAAGAAACTGAGGAATATTCTCATCCACTAAACTGAGGGTCATGTTATCCAACTGATTTCTGATAGGCTTCACCTTCATATGTGTGAGTCTATGTTACGCTTCATATGTCTCCCTTTCACCAAGAAGGAAACCCTAGTCTCATGTCTGCGGACACACCACAGTATGCACCTAAAACTATAGATCTGATCATTAACTATGGATAACCTATCCATACTCAGAATGAAGTCGCAATGCCTAGATGCTCCAACCAAGAGATCCCAATCAAAAATCTCACCCCAAGTGTAATCACACACTGCTTACATTAGTGTGTTATCATTTAATCCCCCCCATAAGAGTTTATTTGAATAGAGATCAAGTCAATGGTTCCACAGGAATCACTGTGTCTCAATCAAGGGTCATCGAGAGAAAAGAATGACTACCACTCATGTCTATAAAAATTATAGCTAGGGTGATCCCAAGAGTCTCAAGATCATTAATCTGGATCCCATGGAGATGGCCTCGCCCCTATCCACCAGCTCCCTGAGTTCAGGGTGAACCACTTGGTGATAGTGGTGGTACTGCCTCAAACCTTCATACACCTCTTGTCAGTCATCCCTGTCCTATACAATGTCTTTCGACTAGCAGACCACCTTGTTCCTACCTCCACCATTGCTTCATTAGACCCTCAACCATATCTAGGTTGGTTGTATGGATGGTAAGACATTCTCTTTCCGGATTCCCCCAACCGCTGTACGAGTAGAACAAACCATCCTTCAGCTAACTAGATCTCCCCTGTGAGGATCTCACAATTAATCTTATGTCTTGGGTTTTTCCATTGGACTACATGACCCTCATGGGTCCCAGCATCATCTTTTGGAAACCCGCTATTGAAGACTCCACTACCTGTCACCGGGTGGTAGCTCCCATAACCAGTGTCAACTCTGAAAGAAATATCTCCAGCATTAGAGCTTGATTCATTACCCCAGAATGCCTAGGGAAGCAAAGGAATACCATCTATGCCTCAATCTTGTGGGGTAGTCCCTGATCGAAGGTACGTTCCCTGATGAATGTGTCATACACCATGTCAATAGAATATAGAGAAATATCTCTAAATCAAATTGAGTACTCTACTACGGACTGGCTACCCTATTTCAGGGTTTGTAGCTCATGTACATGCACATAGCATAACATCACTGGAAAGAAATCATCCATAGAGAGGTGATCAAATTCTATCTAGGATAACATCTCCTCTTCATGTGTCTTAGTTATGAGGTTCCAATATTTCCCTACCGAGACCTGAAGATGGAACGTAGCTAGGACTTCTATATGGTAAGCAGACATCTTCACTAACTGAAAGACACATGTCTCTGACTCAAACCAGTTCTCATTGATCTTAATATCAATGTCAAGTAAGATTCTAGGAGGTTGCTGCCTCTAGAATGAATGAATTGCACTAAGCCTGCATGCATCCTCTATATGTGATGCAGGTAGGAACTCCCGATCTCCGAGTCGTGGTATCGATGGTGCACCACAGAGAGGTGTTATCTATTGAAATGATCCCTACACTGATGCGTCCTCATTTAGCATGCCATTCTCAAAGTCATGCCAAGGAATCCAATCTCACTAAGTCTGTGGGAAAATCCTTAAGTAGAACATGATGTACCACAGTCAATAAAGTATACCTGGTTAGATGAATCTAACTCAAGAAGGACATGAAAACACACTCAATTCCAACATGATGCATGAACCATTAATTTACCATGAAACTAGTGTTTTCATGTATTGAGTACAAAATCAGAATTCAATGTCCTTGTGTATTGATATGTTGGATGCCACACCAACACTAGGTTCCCTGGCTAGAAGGACAAGCTCGAAACACTAAAAACTATGGCACCAAAACAAGAGTGAAACTGACATCCCTTTGATACCAATATTCCACGACCTATCCCTTGGGGCCCTTACCATGACTAACATAATCCAACCTCCCATAGGACAGTGGCTGGCGGCAAGAACCGAGTAGTTATATTCCACAAGTGGGAGGCATTTTCCCTAGTACTTTTACACACACACACCTGTCTCCACGAAAAAAGATGAAACATAGGACACTAAGTAATCATGTATCAAAAACATTAAGAAAAACCACTCATAGTAAGGTATTAGACTAAAATAAAAAGGGGCCATAATACAATCCCAATTGAAATAAAAAAGTACAAGCTTCTGGATCCCATCTTCATAAAATCCTACTTAAAGGGTAGGTATAGTAAGCTGTCTGAATAACGCTTAAGCGTACTATGTTCATCGGGTCACCCTAAAGCACCTATATCTTCATCCCACCATGGACTCCGTCAAAGATGTAGACTATATACACAATACATGACACATATTGGCAAATATCATTCAGGGGTGATTAAAACAATACTTAGTAGGGACACTAAATCACAAAGGAATTACGAAATGTAAACCAAAAGGAATCACAAAAATTAAATCACAGAACAGATCCACAATTAATACACTGAGTAGACTACCAATGTGGTACAAGATGTGTAGCCACTATAATGTAAAATAAATAGAGTCACTAGAGTCAAATCACAACAACTATAGGTCTATTACATATAAATAAGATTGTTCTATGAATCCTAAGTACCCCTATATAGTAACACATGGAGTGTATGTGACACATGGAGTTTTGATAACAAACAGAGTTTAGGTAACACATCAAGTATAGATAACACATGAAGTGTTGGTAAAACACAGAGTTCCATCAAAGACTAGAGGACCCACACCCTGGTTGTAAAGGGGAATACCAAATTATTCGTGGTAAGACACAAAGTCTAGATAAGACACATAGTCTAGGTAATCACATTGCTTTTAGGTCACAACCAGCCATTGGATTCCGTCCTTATCATGCTCGTTTTGGGAGCACCTACTACTCGAGCCTATAGTTTGTACCCCAGCATCCATGGAAACTCATTTAGAGTATCAAAAATAGATTATCTCGTCCAAAGTGTCCCAATATCACAAATGGAACATCAAACATACACACGGTTTGAGAGTTATTCAAATTTTAGTAAAAAGTAGCCGGTTGGGTCAGGGTCCGGTCCGACATTGCCGAATCTACCCATCCCGACACAACCACGCATGTGCTGGATTAAACTGGCCTAGCCCATTAGGCCATGGGTATAACCCGATTGGACGATTGAACCCCACCCCATGGGCCATTGGAGCGGCACATCCATTTTTTTATATCCCACATACGACCAGATGGCTCGCTATGCCAGTAGTGGCATAGACTAGTCGAATCCCTACACACCTCCTACACGATGCTCAATAGTGTGATGTGTGGTCAACATTGCCGAAATTTTTGGTGTGGACGGTCTTCATGACCACTAAACCTTGTGGCTCTAACATAGGTCCTTCCTCTGATCGACGCAGTTCTAGTGAGCTGCAACCATCCACCGCGACCTCTTGTTGCATATTTCCACCACCACCGCGGCCCACCTTCCATAGATCCCACATGCTGCCATTTCCTCTACCCTTGTAGGTCTCTTTTCCATCAACCATTGAGAAAGATGATCATCCTACCGCCACTTATGTCCACCTTGCATGGAATGATCTTCCTCTACAATCTCGCATGGACCATGAGCCTCTGCCGCTTCTGCTAGCCAACGAGCTAGCATCACTTCTTTCGAGTCCACATGGATCCGTGTTCCATAAAGAATGAGAAAGAATTTGGGGGGAAAAAATTGGTCAAAAGAACACATGGTGTGGTTCGATCCAGGACATGTTCAAGTTGGCCTTGATCTCTCCTTGTTATAATTTAAGAACAAGGCTTAAACAAAATCAAGTCCAAAAAAACGAACATGGGATAAATTCTCAACAACATCCCGAATCAAAAACCCATCTCAGAAAATATGCATAATTCATGAATCAATTTATTTGTGATTGATTCAATTTTTTGGAAGGAAATCAAGAACATGGAATAAGTATCAATGAAAACATCACCCAAACTCGAGGATTAGAGTGATTGTTGATGAATTGTGAGTCCTGCATTCATCGTTTGTCAATCCGACGATTCCGGTTCTGAATCAAATCATTGATCCACCATCATTCGTCATTCATCTATGATAGGATTTTCCAAAGCATTTCCTTTTTATTTTTCAAAGGCCTCCAAGGATCTTGAATCTGATATTATATCCTTTCCAAAAAATTAAATGAAGAAACACATTTCAGAGATTCTATTTTGCTGAGTTGTAGAATCGCCACACTATTTCATTTATGAAAGGAAAGAAATTATTAGACATGGCATCGTAGTTCCTCAATGTCTTTGTTAAACATTTGAATTTAATTTTTCTATGTTTATTTTAATTTCTATTAAAACATCCAAAAAATATTTTCCACAGTCGACCCTCACCAGTCAAAGATATGTCATGTGTAATAAAAACATAATTCTCTAAACACAATGGTTCCCATAGATTTCAAATATGAGTACATGTTTAAAAGATACAAAACCTGCACCTTGAGATATTTTTAATTTACATAAAAATAGTTCAACAATTTATTCTAGGTACGCCTGGCCTTAGAATGACATGTCGTCTCAACACCTGATCTTGAAATAGTCTCATTTAGTTTTCAATAATTTTCAACATTAATATCAAGACATTTAATTTTTTTATAATAAGCTTATAAAATATTTAAAGGATATTTATGGTTAAATAATATTGAAATAAACCAGTTACAAGAAATAACTCATCATTGAAAAATATCCATTTAATTTCACCTTATGCCTTCAAGGATTCTATTTTGGTAGGAGAATATACTATAGGACATGGAAAAGATTGTTTAGAATGTATTTTGGATGATTTTGGTTCATGAAAATGACTCAATATATTGGTGGAAGAAATTAGAGGAGGTGACTCTTTTATAAGTGATGTGGGTGGAATTATTATAAATCTAAGAAATATTAATATAAAATTTTATTTTCACACATATAAAATGGATACAATATTACATATCATTAATGATAAGAATCTTAAGGTAGAAATAATAACAACTTATAATATATATGCATGTTTATGAGAAATGTTAACTATTTCCCTTATCTAACACCACATGAACCATTTTAACCATAATCGTGATAATAAATTTTTCAACTGATAATGACTGTGAAATTAATTATAAATTTTATAAGTGGAACATACATGATCCATGAATTATTTTCTCATAATTTTGTATAACCTTTTTTATAGAGAAATTATATTAATTATTTTATAATCATTTAAAAAATAATATATATATATATATATTAAATGCGATATACTATAATTTAATAACTATTTACAAATCATGACATTAAAGGGATCACACTAATATTAGAATTTGAATATAAACTCTCTAAACATCATATAGACATTACAGTTATCAAAAAATATCAAAGAAATATAATTTATCCAAAACATATTACTTTTAGGTCTCTTAATATAATTTCCTTTATTTTTACAGAACATGGATAAGTGTAGAATTTGTGTCACATTTATGTTGAAGAAAATTATAAATTCAATAAATATTCTATTATAAAACTGATAATTTATTCAAAACATGAAAAACAATTATAAACATTCATAACAAATTTTTATCCAAATTCAATCATATTAAATTTACTAAATGAATGGAATTTAAAGTTTTTAAAAATCCAATAGGTAAAATATTATAAATCCCATTATAAAAAGAATATGATATAAAAATAATATAATATATAATATAAAATGTTTCCAATTTAAATTAATACATCAAATAAATAATGTATGTTTTTATTGATTCTTACACTATTTCTTATTGTTTTAAATCCAGTTTAAACTATTATACCTTTTACAGTGGTGATAAAATATTACACTTAATAATATTTCTAATAATCATATATGAAATTGACATCATTAATTAATATAATCATAGTATTTATATTTAAAGAAAAAATAATAAATTTGTATTAGTGCTAGAAATAGTTTTTATATATGTTCCCAAACTTTAATTAATAATAGTTTTTGGGGAAAACGTTTTTAGGTAAAAATATGAAATTATTCCAAAATAAATTAAAATGAAAAATACATATAATTAATTAAATAAATTTTAAAATAATACATTTTATGATAATATTAAATGTAATATAAAATATAATTATAATTTTATATGCCATTATCGAATGAAAATAAATAGAAATTTTACCGAAATATAATTTTATCACTATCTACTAATTAACCCACCATTAAAGAAAAATATCAAAATTCTACATTAAATATAATTTTATTTGATGACATCCAATATTAGGTCAATTTTAATATATTAAAATTTTAAAATTTCTCTATATTTATTAAAATATTTGCCTGCAAATATCAAAAGATTTAAATGATTTTTTATGTACTATATTAACATATAAATATTCTTTATATTGTAAACACTGTTATATGTATGTTAATTTATTTATTTTATATATGATTCATAATTTAAATGAAAATAATAATGTTATAGTGATTAACTTAATTTATATTCATAAAAATTACTTGGATCAAAAAAATCATTTTTCAAAATTTTTCACTAATTCTATATTATCTTTTTTAACATAGAGTACATAGTTCATATGAATTAAATATTACATATTTATGAGTGAAAAAAAATTTATAAATATATTTAATCATTTCTTTACTGTCATTCATATTTTCCAATCCAAAATCTATGATACAACCTTCATACTAAAATATAAATATTTACATAGTTTATTATTGTTTATTTAAGTTCCCTGATTCATGTGGTTAACACTATAAAAAATTTTATTCATTTAAAATATATATATATATTGAAATATAATGATTTTAGATTTTATACTTCTACCAAAAATTATTACCTCTCAATTTTAATTTAATTATATTTGAAATGAAATTCCAATTTCAATGTTATTACATAATATATAGATTTTATTACAAACACTAATTTCTATGATGATACCAGAAATTTTTTTATCTCATATAAGAATAAACCCTTATAAGGCTCTAAAATTTATATGAGTTATAAAATCATGTCAAGATAGTTTACTGTAACATTCTACAAAAGACTAGATAGATTAAATATTTTTTTACAATTGAGATAGTGATATAATGAAAATATGAACACTTTACTTATTTAAAATATATATGTGTAATTTCTTCCATTGATTTTTCGTTGAAATGTTTACTCTTTTCTTAATCTATTAATCCATAAAATATATGCTCCTATTAAAATTTTCATAAAAAATGTACTAAATTCAACATTTAATTAACCAGAGGATCCCAGAATGAATGATCATTTATTTATCCATTTTTATCTATTAAGATAAATAAAAACATATTTGGTTAATTTTGTAAAATATCAAATATGAAGAATTATTAGAATAATTTATATATTCAAAAAAAATTCACAATAAGAAAAAATTAAATCACATTGAATACTCATAAAAATATTCATGGGTAAAATTAAAACCCAATTATTTGGAAGATTTGATCATATTTTCATCTATGATCAGCTAAACAAATGTCTCCAAATACCATCAATCAATCCAAATGTCACATAACAAAATTATACGAAAAAATCATATAATTTCTGAAAAATGAAATTATTTTCCATAAATAACAAGAGAAAAATAAATTAAATAGTTTCATTATTCATGATTAAAAAATATAACTCAAATTTTCTTCCTCAAATAAAATATCATCTATCAAAAAATATTTTATTCACCATAACAATATAATTATTCTAATATGTTGAACAATTTTAAACAATTATTAACCAAATTATTTTTCAAACCCATGTAATTTCACAACCCCTCCCCCAAAGATCGTTCTATGACTACAAAAAGCCCACCTCCTAAAGACCAGGGGCTGGCGACTAGCACCGAAGGTGTCAACTTTAAAGTGGGAGGAATTTTCTTGAGTACTTGTACACACACATGCCCAACCAAGTCCCATACACTAAAAAGGAATATGTATCATTAAAAAAAGTTGAGTACAGGTATAGCTAATATAAGTGGGCCAGAATACAAACCCAAAAAAAAGAAATTAAAACAACAAAGTAAAAAATAAAAAATCTAATGGAAATATATGAAACACCCCACCAGATCATGAGAGTAGTGTAGCTACAGGAATAAAAATTATAACATACTATCCACCTGATATTATTGGGCCCCTCCTGGTCCTAGGACACCATGTCCAGTTTCATAGCATCCATTGGTCACATCACCCTGAGTACCTCTGGGTTCTAGTGTACCAAAGTATATGTCCAAACATCGAGCATCTTCAAAAGTCGCAACACGTTTGGATGAAGCCCATGCAGGGGTGTGTAAAAAATAATCCTTAAAGACCTAAAAATAAATAGGAAAGACCACACTGAAAATATCAATGTAAAGCACGAAGCACTAGACAGCTCACACAAAGTATACATTTAGGGTAGAGATAGTTGAATAATCAGTCACATCATCGAACACCTAGGTTACTGGAGAAATCACCCTCTATCAAGTACAATGGTCCACCCAATTCAAATAGAATTAATTCCCACTAACCTTGGAATTATTAAGTACACCTCATCATCATGTACTGTGGGCCTGAAATGTCACACAGAAGTGCCTCCCACTAATCCTTACCAACTGAGGTACTCCTCCTCATCGCATACCGTGGGACTAAAAAACAAACAATAGTGATTCCCACCATTGTCCTGTAAGTTCACGAATAAATGCTTCCCATTGGGCCATATTTGAGTCTCATAGAGTCAAAAGTCTACAGTCTTCCAGTCTTTGCCAACCGTAGGGATCCATACATATCACTCCTTGGATAACCACTCCTAAATCAATTATATTCATCTCAAAAACCATGAAAATATCTCCTAATAGAATTTATATAGGAACCCCCACTTAGAGAGGGTCCCAACTCCGTAAAAGTATTTTCAATCACACACTTGGTTTGCATGTTATTAGAATTTTAGTAAACAAGGGTTGGTTGCATCTGGGACTAGTCTGGCTTGGTCGGACCAACCTAACCAGCCTAGTCGGGGCTCCCAAATTCCCTGGTTCAATTCAACCAACTTGTCCTAACTCGGATCGAGTCTGGTTTGGTTTGGTCTAGCATAGATTCTGGGCCATGCCCAATGGGCCTTGCTAAACCTGGCCTACTTTGGCCAAGGGTCCAGCTCATCAGGTCACTCGACGACTCGATCTAGTCCTGCCCAACCCAAAGGGCCCGGGAACGGCATGGTGGTGCTGGTCCAGCTCGCCGACCTGGGTCCAGTCCATTGGCTGGGGAACGACCTGCCAACCTGAATCCAACTCTTGTAGTGCAAGCTACTGGGGAGTCGACTGGCCAGGACACAACATCAAGTCGTGTCCATCTCCCTGATGCCCCGTGGGACATCGCAGGTCCTCCCTCTAGCCGCTGTTGAGAGACCGTTGTGCCAACTCGTTAGGGTGGCCTAGACAAAGGTCAATCCTCAATGAACTTCCCTCCTAATTCCGTGTCACACCTTAGCTATCTTGGGTAGCCAGAAGTGGCATCCTGCTTCCACGGCTCCCCGATGGGGGCGTCATCCTCTTCCAGTGTGGGCGATGAGGGTCAGTCACCTCCTATGCCATGGAACCAGTTGGCACCACCTCATCATCTGTGGCGTCGGTTGGAACTACCCCCTCCATATGGGCAATATTGTTCAGTCACCGCCATCTCCGCCCCTGCGACACCTTTCATGGGCCACCTCAGTTGCTCTGGTGGTCCGTTTTCAGATTTGTCTACACCTACGGGCCTCTCAGGTAGCCTCCATCACCGTGATGGTCTCAAACGTGCCATTGAAAACATTTAGACAATCTGTTCACAATGAGTGCAGATGAGGAGGTGTTCGGACTTTTTTCATGTCGTCACACACCCACTATGTTATAATTTTTAAAGATAGGGAGGCTCATGGGAGATGTTCAATCATAGAACAAGATAAACTAATTCCGGATAGAAAATCCCTAAAATAAAGTAACCCTCCAACGTAAACACATGATTTGCAGATAAACCTATTTGTGGGTAGAGACACGTTCATCATTTCTAGGAAATAATGTGGAATAACATATTATAAAACAACCCTTACCCATTGGACATTCATTTTCGCAACATTACATCTTTTAGGTTTCAAGGTGTCGATGTCATTCATCACTTCCAGCTCCATTCATCGAGGTGTGTCAATGATGTTTGACAGTCTTCAATTTTTTTTGTTCTTCATTGGAGGGAAATTTTAATGATGTTTTATCAGATAATAAATTTATTTTAATTCCTCCACTCCCCTAGGTGTTCATTTAATAAAAAATAATCTTGTCATAGCATTTTTGTTACACTGAGAAGTTTTATCATTACACTGTTTCATTTATGAAACAATTTAGTTGTTATGCATGCACACCGATCTATTAAGAAGATTCCTTAATTGTGAATCGTTATCACCTAATTTCCGCACTACACCGTTGATGACTTTCGCTCAAAGGTGAAAATGAAAAATAAAATAACAATTTAAAGTTATTTTATTATTTTCCTAAAAAGTCCGAAAAAATAACTTTTCTGTCCGACACATACCGAACAATGCAAAGTCCTTCCTAGGAGAATCCCATCATACTGAATTGAATGGTGCGGTTATGTTTTTTGATCTGAGCACCTATTCAAAAGATATAAAAACTCGTTCGTACATTTACTAAATATACCATAAAAAGATCTCAATTTTGTTTGGGGCTCACTAGGCCTTAGAATCAGGTACTGTTGAATCATGTGGTCTCAGATTAACTCCATATAAATAAAAAAAATCACAGAATTTAGAAGACATTACATGTATATCTAAATGGAAAAAATATGTTTATGAAATGTAAAAATCATCTATAACAGTTATCCACAATTACCTTAACATAAATTATCATATTTTTCATAAATATATTTTATATTTTTTTCACATATATCCAAAAAATAAAAATGTATTCTTCTTCAAATAAAATTTTCCCCAAAAAAATTTAAACATAATTTACTCATATAACTCAACCATATATTAAAATGTAATTACTAACTATCAAAATTTTCCATCATATAAACCATCAAAATACTATAAATTCTCTTATGTTTTTGATCATCATTAAATTTATGAACCCTTTATTAAAATTTCACTAATATATAATTTTTGAAATAATATATGTAAACATTTAAATTGGTAAACATCATATGTAAACCATTGATCATGTGTTTCCAAATTATTTCTTAATAATTAATTCTGATAAAAAATAATAATTACCCAATCTTAATTAATATTAATATAATCATGATTTCTACCGTAATCATACTGAAACCATTAAAATAAATAATTCATTCTATATGTTATACAATGATTCTTTATATTCATCATATGATCTTGATATATATATTTTGAAATGATATTTATATTCCCCATCAAGGTTTTTTCTCATAGAAGTCATATTTTCAACATTCCTACTACCCATTCATTTGAAACATCTTACAGTTACTATGACATATTCATATTTTTAATTATTTCCCAATTATTGACATGTACGAAGTTCAACCCTTTTCCCGTTAAAAACATCATCACCTAGACTTCTATGATATTTCATTTTCCAGTATTTGTTGTTTTAAGAAACTCACATAGTTTTAGTTTTTTAATGATATGTAGATTTTTTATTTGGTAAAACTACAAGGGGTGTCACCCAAGCTCCCATCTCAATTGATTTTCCTATTAGAAACTGACCATATTATCCTTCATATAGGTTGTAATATTTGTTCATGATGGTTCAATCTATATACTAAGTCTAAAATATTTAATTTTATTATATAATAATAAATAATCATATGGAAAAGGTATATTATGTCATCATTTAAAAATTTCATATTCAATTTGATAATAATAAGTCACCTTATCATATTAACCATTAAGGTTATAGAAATATTATAACATGTTTTAAAATTAGATACAAACCTATAATGTTATCTAATATATTACTTTGATAACAACCATAATAACTATATCATATAAAATCCATTATTACATGATATATATCATATTTTCAAATACATTAATTATAGTAAAATATTCATTTCATAATTTTAACTTATTAGAAAACACCATAAATGTAAACAACATACAATATAATTTAAACCATTCCACTAAAATTTTATTTCATTAAAAAAATATAAGTAAATGTATACTCTTAAATAATTCAAAACATGTATTCATTTTTTTATATGTAACCCCATAAGATAAATATTGTTTTTATTATTGTCCATATTCTTCATTAAGACATATGAAAAATATTTAAAAACATGGTATGAGAATAAAAAATTTGGTAAAGGATATAATAATATATTAAATTTTATTTTACAGTTAGTGACATGAATCCCCTTTAAAAGACTTACATTTTAGATGAAATACATATTGTGATAAAAATATAATAAAACATACTCTTAAAAATAATTAATCTAATAAAAAAACAAAAAAAACATATGAATGAATAATGGAAAAATAATAATACCATATGGCCTTTTTCAATACATGATTACATTTCAATGAAAAAACAATTTACCAATAGAGGGTCATGATAATTACATTAAATCATAATCACATTTATTACCATATAAAATAAAAATATTTCATAAAAACTAATAAATAACATAATCATTATATATGACCAGGGAAAAATTAAATAATCCCATGTAAAACCTTATGAAGTTTTATAATGATATAATTGATAATATCCAACATTATAATCATATAATTATGGCATTGTTCTAGGAAATTATTTATATATAGTTAATGAAAACACCAAATAAAGAAAATATTCTATCTCATTAGACATTCCAATTCATCTAGGTTCTATATAATTGTGGGAACCACCTCTTAACATAATTAGATAAATTTATTAATTATGTAAATTAAATGAATAAAAATAAAATAATTAATCAACATAAACATTAATATTGATCCACCATAATATGGAATGATAATATTTCACAATATCAATAAATTGTAAATAATATCACTATCTATCTCATGAAATAATGTCGATAATATCACCAGATTGAATCCCCAATAAAGTATATGAATCTTTTAAATATAATTTCATAGTTAAAAACCTGGTAAAGACATTGTAATTATATTGGAAAATATTATTCAATAAATAACTGGAATTATGGGAGTATTATTTCACTATAATTCAATTAAATCATGTAGAGGATTTTATATAACAAATGACATCTATGAATATATTAATATATGGTAACACGATAAACATTAAGAACATTCGTTTATTAATATTTTCTAAAAACTCAAAATAAAAAACATAAGAAACACTAAAAATATTAGTATTCAAACCCTGGTTTAGAATGTAAACATTAGTGGGATATTTCCATGAATATTAATTTCTGAATAAATATATATATTGTTGATAAATTTAAAAGTTATTTTACATAGATTAAAAGAGGTAATTGTTTATTTAAAAAATGAGTTCATAGAAAAATAAATTTCGACAGAAGAAAATTTTGAACCAAAACATAATTGATGTGATAAGATTTAAATCATTCTAAAACACATTTAATATTTTTTAATTAATGATAAAATACATACATATTAATATTTAAATTCCATTATAATTGAAAACATGTCTTGAAATGGTAAATGTTTTAATGAAGGGGAATTGAAATGAGATATTATTTACCTTGAATCCTAGATAATTTCACAAATTTTTTAACTCCTAAATAATAAAATTATTTTAGTTGTTTAGATAATTATGAAATTATTTCTTGTTAATTCAATTATCTCTAATCCATTTATTTCATTTATTTCCTTGAATTATTTCATTACTATGTGAGTTATCATTTTGTAAATGTTTTGAGGTCATTCAGTTCATAATCCAAAGTCAACTTTAGTTGTTTTACATGGGTCCAAGGGGACATTGACCCATCATCTCCATTATTTTAATAATTAAAATATTAACTTGTATATAAAAAATAATTTTTTTGTTAATATATTAAAATAGTAAATTTAAAACGAATCAAATCACATAATTAAGGTATTAGTTCAAATATATTACCAAGAGAAGCTGTCATTTTCAAATGGAAGGAAGGTTTTGAATGTTAGTAATATTATCATTTTCATAATTTTTTATTCCCTAAATAAATAATAATAACAATCCATGCGAGGTGATGAGGAAAAATGACAATATTACTTCTTATAGGTGATATTCCACAAGTACACATGGGTGATTCTTTAATTTCCCATAATATAGAAAAGAAGATGAATCATGGTTTTTTCATCAAAAAATAAAAAATTTATGAGTTATGTAATTATATAATACCATTTATATATTATTTATAGATTTTTTTAGAGGAAATAAATAAGAAAACACTCAATTATGTGTTATACCTCTTCTTTAGGATACCATTATCTCCTTATATATTAATAATCTTAGTTTGATTTTTGGTGAGATGATAAAAACAATGAAATTGTGAAAATTAAAGGGAATGGTTTTTGGTACATTTTAATCAATAAAAATGACTAAATAAATTTGATAAAGAGAGGATTTTAGTTTCAAATTTTATCTCTAAGATGTGTTTAAATCTTTTAAATTACTAAAATATTAATTTATAATATCTGAAAGAAAATTGGAAAATTAATTCAATATCCTATATACTTAACTATAATTAGTCAATTTTCAAAATAAATTCAACCAAAATAATTTGGCATGTTTTTTATTCATTTTTATAAATATGATATATGTCAACCCTCTTATAAAAACTTTTAGCATTATTCGTGATAAGAAAATTTTCCATCACTACAGTACCAGACAGAAATCTAAGAAATTAAAATTATTATATATGGAAGATGAATTACATTATTTAAAATTTCTCATACGCTTGATATATGATATTATTTTAATGTTTTTTAGTCAATTTGAAAATATATATTTTTTTTTCATTTAATATCATTTAAAAAATAATATTTAATTACTAAATATCATTTAAAGTCATTTTAATTACTATTCAAATTTATTGAATTAAAAAAAATAATGATATAAATATAATTAGATTTTACGCCCTTATATCACCACTCTAACATTATAGTTTTGAATTAAAAATGTGTAACGACATTATTCATCAAAAAAATATTCATTTAGATATTTTAAATATAGTCGAATTTAATTTTATAGTACTGATACAATCTTGGAATTGGTGTCCATTAATTGAGTAATGTAAAAATACCATCAGTAAAAATGAAAAACAATTTTAAATCATAAAATTTTATAAATATAAAAAACTAAATACTTTTAAAAATTAATAAATTTAATTTCTTCATTGGGAAATAAAATAGTGATAATTAATGAAAGTGAGTGACATTTTATAATAATAAATTACATAAAATAATATAAATTTCATTAATAAAGGAGAATCTTACCAAATATCCATATATTAAAATCTATAATGATTTTGGTAGATCAATGCCAATAAAAATTAAATAATTTAATGTTCTTGATTTATTTTGAGACAACATCCCATAGTTTTTAATCTGGTTTAACAATGAATATCTCTTACTATGGTAATTTTTTTCCATGTTAACTATTCATAATGTCCAAAACTAAATTAACATGCACAATAAAATTGACCAAAATGTTTCGAAATATGAAATATATTTCTCAAGATTTAATTTTTCTATGGGAAAGACATATATTCATTATTATTTCGGGAATGATAAGAAAAATAGTCTTAAAATAACATTATAATTAACTTCTACCAAAGACACCAAAAAATTATTTAAATCCAAACCTTTTTTATAGAATGATAAATTCAAATCAAATTATTTATTTTAATGAAATTATTCATAAAAAATGAACACTTTCAAAATTTTATCAAAAAATAGTCTTTATAAAAACTAAAAAATCTATCTTTTTTTACCTATGGAATCATGATTTCAAAACTTATGACCAATTAATCATATAATATTTATAAATGTTGTAGAAATTTATCAAAATATTTAAAAAATGAATTAAAATCAAAAATCATTTCCCAAAATTAGATATGAATAAAATTATATAACATGCCATCTTTCTAAAGATTGAATGTGAGTATCATAAGAAATAAAATTTGAGACAACATGTCA
This sequence comes from Viscum album, assembly GCA_963277665.1. Classification (NCBI taxonomy): domain Eukaryota; kingdom Viridiplantae; phylum Streptophyta; class Magnoliopsida; order Santalales; family Viscaceae; genus Viscum; species Viscum album. Next base: position 1,290,597,293 of record OY728146.1, read on the forward strand.
AGGAATATGAAATGTAGTAATAAGAGTGAAATAATTCAAATTTATTGACAAATGAAAAAGATTTGATGTAATTTATTTCTATAAAACAACCCATAAATACAATCTTCATAAATCTATTTTAATTTAAATGTGTTTTTATGACTAAATTTAAAATAATTATGGTTTTCATATAGATTCACATATTAACAACTCATAAACCAATACCCCACAACCCCATATAAGTAGTTTGTTAACATTATTTATGTGTGGTTTTTTGGGTTATATGTCATTTAGTTTTAATTAGGAATTTTTTATTGTTATTATAGAGTGGCGTTGGGTTACAAGGAATGTGACACTGTATATGGTATTGAATATAGAAGGTATTGAATAATGAAGTACTTTTATCTCAAACATAATCACCAAACTATATTAAATAAATCAAGACATTAATGAACTGATGTCATATTATATATATTATAATTCTAGGTACCTAATATTTATAGAGAATATTTTTTAGAGTTAAGAACATTGCATGGATTTAATGCATGTAAAACCTGAAAAATCCATCATCCACAACCATAAATTCAATAAGTACTCTAGACACTACTTTTTATATATTGTGTATTATATACTAAAGGGTAAAATACTGTTTCAGAGTATATTTAAGGACAATATTTATTTGAATCATATAACTCATTATATAAAAATAGTCTTGAAGGAAATTATGTTTGTCCTTCATTATATAATTTAAACTCATTATTAATTTATAAAAATGAAGGTAGGACTAATACATTTATAGATTTATTATAACTTAAGATTTTTTTACCATATAATATTATAACTAATGTTATTTAGAAACTCCAAATAATCATATAACATGTCAGTAAATGATTTTCCGAAATTTAATAATGTGAATATATCAACGCCAAAACATGTAGACTACCCAAAAATTTCCAATCCAAAAATTAACCCAAAAAATAGAATAATCAATATCCCCAATTAACAATATGGTTTAATTACCTTTTTTCAACTCTATAATATGAAAATAAAATACATTACAATACATCATTATATTTTAATAAATGAAAAAATGAATGGAATGATGAATTATCTATATTGAACTCCTCTATGGCCAAGTGTAATTGTAATTAAAATATTTAACCATCCTAAGGTAAATCATAATTAAGTAAATACTTAATAATATTATTTGAAGATAGAGACCTATCATTGGAATTGGAATGTAAACACCAATTGATCACCTTAAAGAGTGAGAGAAGAATTAGAGCATGAAGAGGACCTCAAATAAAAGTTAAACAAGTTATACATTGGTTATTGAGAAGTGAATATACAAGGGAGATGATGTAGGATAGAATGGGATATGGGAAAATTTTCATAATTTACTTATTGAAAAAACATTACACGATGATTGGGTACTCGGTTTTTTGTTAATTTCTACCACGTGTAACACTTAGGACACTATGGTATCCTCTAAGTAGAACCGATACTCAGTTCCAATTAAAATATAAATATATTGTCTCTTATAGATTTAAAATATTTGGGGAACATTTTTCAGGTACCTAGAACTCCAAAAATCATTATTAAAATATAAACATCATCCAAAAACACATTACAATTCATCCTCAACCACTAAAATTCCAATAAAATATTTGAATGAAGAAAATAATCAATCCAACTGAAGATATTAAATTTTTTGTTACATTAAACCTTTTAATTTCTATCATAATTCCATATTGATATATAATCCTCTATAATTAATAAATATGATTTTATATACCAAAAATAATATTACTTATCATAACTGGGGATTTTTGGGAGATGCTTATATAGAAACCCCGTACTCCTAATTAATCAATATCTATTATGATGTATCTATATTTTTTAGGAATGAAATCATTAAAATCACCTCGAATCACTAATATTAATCTCTTTTGGATCTATCCTCTCTTATCCATGTTAATATATACCGTACCTGAAACCAAAAAAACCAAAATTATATATTAAATCGCTCGTTACATTTCTGATTCTTATTCCCTAATCAATGGAATATAATAAAATATTTATAAATTCCATACTTATACTCATCAAAACCATGAAAATTTTTCATCAAAATTTTGATCTAGTACCCATAAATAAAAAAATGAAAAAACCCACTTAGTTATATCAATAAAAAATGTTGTACAGTAATCCTTATATTTCTCCAAATACCACTATCCAATCAGTTTAGAAGTAATGAAACCCATAGATGATTCTATTAGGTTTATATATTCATCATCTTCCACAATTTTTCTTCTTTACCAAAGTTATTCTTATATGAATAGTTTATTAGAAAAAATTAATTATTTCTAAAAAACCTAAAAAATAATTTCTATAAAAACGATAACTTATACATTGAAGTAATTATAAAACACTATTTTAATCAAATAATATTACAAAAAATAACATTATAAGAAAACACTTTTCATTTGAAAAAACATATTTTAAATAATAAATGAGTTAAATTCCATTTATTTTTAAACTATATAGAGAATTTGTCTTCAATATATCACTCCTATATCATTTCTAAAATCCAGAGTTACCCAATTTAAAATAAGTAAAATCATATATTATGTTTCAACTAGGACACATTTTAGGTCAACATTAACCATTAATATTCAAAAACAACAAACCAATTTTAATAAAATATTATAGTAATATAATTTTTAACCAAATACCGTAACATAACTCTAAATTCTAAAAAAAAAATTCCCAAATCATTGTAAAATGAAAACCTAAATTAAATATAATCAAATAGCCCCCTTGAAAATACTTCACCATTTGAAAGACATTTTGATTATATCAAATTTCTATTTTATAAATCATTATATTATAAATAGTTTAAAAACATTCTAAAATTGATACATCTCAAAAATATTTTTATATATAATTTCATAGATTCCTCTTGGACATGACTAAAAGGCTATGAGTATTATGCATTACTAATTTATTTTAAGTAGTATTCTAGAAACAAATTATTAAATAATAAAATATGAAACATTTATAAATGAAATATATCAACATTATCAATAATATAACATAACATCAATCTAATTTTTATGATCGATAATATAGAATGTAATATAAATAAAACTAGTTGATTTTTTTAAAATGCCATTTAAAATCTTAAGGAAATCATGCTTCGTAGATGATGTTTAAATAGAGTTACATAAAATTTTATTCCCAAAACAAATATATTTGTAGAATATAAGGGTTATGATCGGTGAAAAAATAATGTAAGAATTTGATGACTAAAAATAGTGGGTAAAATATTATGAGAAAACAATTCATGCTTTATTAAATATATATTTTAACATGGATGACCTTGTATTAAAAAAATATAAATATCTATCTCACTTAATGGGGTCTATAATTGGATTTTATTAACATTTATATAAAAAATATATGTATACAGAAATATTAATATATATAATAACGTTTCAGTTAATAGAAATTATAGTTAGTTCCAACTATATTATTGCAACCGCAGACATGATTAAAATATTGAATAATAACATATGTCTTCTTATCAATCAATGCCTAACATGATTCTTGAACCAAAACAGAAGTTGATTCAAATTTGAGTACAATATAATTATCAGAATTTCTATTCCATTACACCAATGATAGAAAAATGAAATCATCACTCATATGAATATTGTCAACTACGTACCATGATATCACTTGACAACTTTAGATTATTCCATAATGCAGTATACGATACATTATTATGGTTATAAACTCATGTATGGGTAGTGAAATATCTTATATAAGAAAAAAATAATGTTTCATAAATCAAAAACCCATTTTGATATGACACTATAACAACTATGACCCATATACCCATTCCAAACATAGAACATGTGCAATAAAACCTCATGAGTTGTCCATCACATACATGGATGGGATATTGGAGTTGTGTGTTGTGATATATATATATATATAAGGAATAATTTACTCAAATATTAATATAAAAAAGTTATGGACAATCTACCAGAAATCATAAATGACATGTATATATGCCAGACGTATGAAAAAAAATATTCAACCTAGACTATTCCAATGAAAATAAAAGATGAATAATCATATAGATGTAAAAATGAAGCCTTACATTATAAATATTGATATAATTTATCTCAAAAAATACTATTTGGTGAATGTGAATTCAAAATTTGGCATAAGATATGTTTCACAAAAATAAGACTTAATGATGATATAAATAATTACCCTATCCTGATCCAATTGATCCAAATTCAAAATATGAATATATATAGATATCATTTCTAAAATTAAAAACCATTCAACATGATCGAATATCTACCATTCTACATGTTAGTAAATAATTTTTATAAAAATATAGGATATATTCTCTTTGAGGTATCCATGATGGTTGTGCCTATATAATACTCATAAGGGAACAACTCATGGTGTCTCAAGTCTATTGTGATATTATAGGTCTATAAATAAACATGTATGATCGTATATAAATATATATACAAAATTATATTTTGATACTAAAAACATAAAATATCGGTTGAATAACAAAATGGTAAATAATAAATATATAATCTTTTTAATCAGTAACTCCATATACAATGGTGATAAATATCTTTACTAAATTCATTATGCTTAACCCAGAGTCTATGATGAAACAAATATTGATTTTATAGTTCAACACATATACATTCATAATAAAAATATGTTTAAAATATCATCCCATCGGGAGAAATATTTCATCCAAAATATTTCCATGATAGTTTATACGACCATCCCATTTCGGGTCAGGTGAAATCATTATAGTTAAGTGATGGTCAAAACCCATCCAATTAATTATTTATCATCAATTATTGGTAGAATTAATTTCAGAGTATATAATAACATCATATTTAATTCTCATTATTTATCATATAAGTACCCATAATAAATTCATTATATCTTGTTACATCAACAATAAATTTTCCATAAAAAATTACTTACTCATGAAAAGAAATTTTTTATAGATTCTCAATATACAATATCATTGATGTCAAACATTATTGTTTCAATAAAAAAGACTATGAAACTATTCTCCTAACATAAACTTATATGCATGATCATTTTGACCAAAAATAAATTTACATAGTCTATAAAGAAATCAAAATTTACTGAAATTATGAAATGAAGTCGTGTTATACCTTTACTATAAAATGATATATAAGAAAAAATGATTAAATTTTGAATAAAAAGTGAACCACAGGGGTATAACATATTATACATCCAATTCACATTATGGAGGGAAATTTTAAAATTTTTTATTGTCCTTTTCATTATAATAGTGATTGTATACCATTCTCTAATAGGAACCAATACTCATGAATGTTGATTGTAATTCATAGAATCACAATGGGAATCCATAAGCTATAATATATTTCCATGCTATTATATTTTATTTATAATAAAACTATTAATGTTTAACATATCCTAAAAATTATCAAAATTACTCATGATATATAAAAATATAATATAAGTGACCATGTTTAAAATAAAGAAGGTAATTTTTATGGAAAACATATTGTATGAATTTATAAAAAGATAAATTGGAAAAAATAAAGGACAACTATATAAATGTATCACCCAATGATTAACATATGAAAGAATGTTTCTTTAAATAAATACCCCACACACTGAACCATTAATGTTTTCTTGAAATTACACATTTATAGTTGGGTAAATGTTATTCAATTTGTATTTTATTATTGTATCAAATAATTATGCATTGTAAACACAAAAACCAAATCATGATTGATGTAGTCACATAACCATATGGAATATGTGGGTTATTGAATTAGTACATATTTTATTATAAGCGGAAATTGGTGATTCCCATAATATATTATGGTTAAGGTATAATTATGGTTTATTATGTTTGGTGATAATAATAATAAAATGTTCTTGGCCTAGGAATGAAATTTATCTCATAATATATCCATGGATATTTTTATGTCTATCAAGATATATTTTTTATTTCTAATCATAAATATTAGCAAGATATGTCTACAATACATAGAGGCCATAATGTTTTGTAAAATACCCTATCAGGGTTTCTCAAGTCATAGGAAGTGATTAAAATTTAAAAATACATAAATGAAATCCACAAGAATAAGATGGAGAAATCACATATATAATTTTAATAAGGGAAAATTGGATTTGGATATTTTCATGACCCATCCCTCAAGGCCCATGACATGACTTCCCCATGCCCACCTTCTAATGGCTTGGGGTTGGTAACTAGTGCTGAAGGCATTGTCTAGAAATTCAGAGGCATTTTTCAAATTCCTATACAGATGCAGGAAACTGGCAGCCAAAGGTAGGAGAAAGTAAAATCCAAGGAATCCATTATTGTAATCCACTATGTAAAACACAAATAAAAGTACAAAATAAAGTAAAATAAAAGGTTTTAACCTCGTCTGGTATACAATCCGACCAAAAAACAACAAAACAAAATGTAAAACTCCAAGTCCCTGAAACTCATCCTCCAAGAAGCCAACCTGAAGGGTTGGTGAAGGGTTGCTACATGAAGTTGTAGAAGTACACCTGGTCTGTCTGATCTCACAGAACACAACCTAGTCTTGGTCCTCCATAGACTCCATCCAATCATCAATCATCTGGAAAAGACACGACATGTGCGAGCAAGGCCTATGTAGGGGAGAGTAAAATGATACTCATTAGGGGACTCTGAAACCACAAAGGTAAAGCACAGGAGAAAAACCACAATGGAATGCATAGTCATCTCTACTCTGGTGTATGCCCATAAATATACTTTGACCATCCAGATATACTCATTTCATCTACTAAGAAAAAATGTGGTCCCAACCACACAGTGATATTTAGAATTTTCATCTAAGGTTCAATTAATAGCACACAAACCAAGAGGTATCACTCCACATGCTCACCCATCTATAATGGAACCCATCCAAGAGATTCACCCAATCAGGTAAAATCATACCATTCATAATGGTATATATGAGAGAAAGTGCTCCATCAGGAACATTCTACTAGGTCTGACTCTAGTGTCCGACACTAGAGGTATATTCATCACATTGTTGAACCCAATTAAAGACTAAGGAAACACAAGTGAAGATGCCCACTCCTCATCACTATGCTCAGTTGAGAGATCATTTCTCCAGACCATCCTACAATCCCACAATCGCTCTTATAAGGAGTGGCCCACACCTCAGTCCATCAGTGGATCACTAACTGATATCTAGGTATTAATTTTATCAAGTAGATGGGACCACTCCTCATTATTGTTTCCAATATCTGAGGGAGATCTATCTACCATTAAGGACCTTCACCCTACATGGTAGGGGAGTACTACTGAGGGACTAGAGGACCTGCACCCTAGTATGACAGGGATGTACAACTCATGAAGGACCTGCACCCAATATTGGTTGGGGAGTAAAAGTTCATATATTGAGGACATAAACCCTACCTGGTAGGGGATTACCACTAAGTGACTAAAGGACCCACACCACTGGTAATGTAGGGGAATACCAAATCATTTTGTCTACTTTCTATGGGGGACCTCCACCTTAGTACGTTAGGAGATTATCGACCGCAAGATAGAGGACATTCTCCCTGTCACGATAGGGGAGTGACGACTCTGTCCATTTTTTTGCTATGGGGGACCCACACCATAGTATGTTAGTGGAGTAATAACCCCAGTCTAGAGGACCCACTCCCTATCACAGTAGAGTAGTATCAACTCTGCCGTAGCACTACATATGGTTGACCCGCACCGTGGAACTATCGGGGAGTAATGGCTCCTACAATAGAAGACATGCTCCCAACCTGATTTGGGATTTAGGATTCTATGTGCATTATATATGGAGGACCCACTACCTAGTCCAATATAGGATTACCAACTCCAAGTATTGAGAACCCACTCCCTGGAAAGGCTTGGGAGAACCGCCTCTTCCTTTGGAAGCTTCCCTGAGAACACGTTTCCTAATCCTACAGGGGAGTAACACTATCAATGGAAACCACTCAATGTTAAAATGACCCACACCCGATTATGTGGGGAGTCATATATCTTCTAATGTAGAGGGATAAATAATACCCACACCTTGAGTCATCAAGGGAGAAACCTTCCTAACATCTCATCATAAGAATCACCCCAATTCTGCCCAATGTCTGCTCATACTGGGAGGGCCTACTCTTGAAAGCAAATATCACTTCCACCATCTTTCTCAAAAACTCACTAGAGTATCCCAAGAGGAACGTATTGTTGTAAGGGTCCCAAATCCGTTGTAGTCTCTTCAAACAGATGCTCCGTTTAGAATTTAATGACATTTTTGATAAATAGGGTCTTGTTGGGATCGGGTCCAGTCTGACCAGGTCGGGCCGAACCAAACCACGGCCCTCCGATCCGACTATGGTCTGACCTGGTCCATACTAGCTGGGCTTGTTCCACTGTGCCATGGGTCCAGCCCATTGGGCTCAGCCCTCGGGGCAGTGGGTCTGACCCACTGATGGCCCGACCCACCTAGCTGGGAACAACCCACCAGCACAACCCAGATCACATTAGATTCGTCCAGCTCTATTAGCCTGGTTGTCTCTCTTCCATGTCCATACAACCCCATGTGGGGCCATCTAGCACCACCACCAATTTCATCCAGTCCACTCACATGGACCAGTTCATCTGACATTTCTTGCGGCATTTCCATGGGTCCAGGTAATTCTTCAACTTCAACCAGGGCTTCTTCACATGATATCTGCATAGTTGTTGCCGTCTCCCCCTCCATAGTGCACTTCCCCACCTTCCAGAACGCATCCGACACCACTGTCAGTGGCCTAGAAAAGTTTTCCATGGACCACCGGACACACTCAGGTGGTCCGTTCTTCAATATAGATGGGGTTTCAGAACCCTTGGGTCACATTATTTATCCCTTAGGGATCAAAAAAATGTTATAATCCATATTGATACAAATTAATTTGAGTTAAAAAATTTCCGGCACTGCCTCATTCTAGTCACTTCCATCGTCGGTGCACATTCGATGTGCCATGTCCATCCCGAATCAACATCATACAATCATTACACTATGTATTGATTACACAATGAATGTTAGATCACCAACCACATAGTTCTGATCCAAGTGAGGGTTTCCTCAACTAATGGAGAGCATATGGAGGAATACGGAAAAAATAAACAGGTATTAAACAAACCACAATCGATGTTCGTGTCGATCGAGTTCGTTATCCTTAGAAATGATGAACAAAAATTCACCGAAAATATCTTCCATTAAAACCCCACAAATTGAAACCTCCCACATGGACGATCAATATGCATGTCATTTTGTGTAACGGATGATCTATGTACATCATTTAAAACTAATAACAAGGTATAGAAATTCAAATAACACCCCCAACATAGGTTAGATCATTTATTGGTGATGAACATTGTCAATGCATTCGTCATTCCACGGTACTTTGTTTATGGATGTTGGTCGATCATTGTTGGTGTTGATCCGTTCGCAGGGGGGTTGGAATTTTTCATCATCAACCACCAAATATTCAGAGGAGGATAAGTATTGTGACAACATTCTTGTGTTTTCTTCGTGGCCATTAAAGCACAAAACACCAATCAATGTTTCAGTTACGGTTCTATTACGAAGTCATTACATTATTCCATTTAATGAAACAATGTATTCAATTTCATTTCATTACACAACACAATGGTGCGATGGTTTCAAAAGTTCAAAAATAAAATATAACATCCAATTTATGTTATTTTATCTTTTTATTAAAATGTATGAAATGTATCATTTCCAGTCGAGTCGGGTCGGTCAATGTTAATTACATTCCTACGTAATTTCATCATTATTCTATAACAGTACCCTCCGAGTTTCAATATGGTCACCCATTTATAGGATTCCAAAACCGCACACCCATGGAATTTTAATTTTCATAATATGAAAAACAAAAAATAACAATCACCTTTGACCTGTGTCAGTCAAGGTAAAGCTCTGACTAAGGGAAACACACCCTCACAAGCTCAATGGAAATCTCATACTTCCAATCCAAGTTACCGTTTAGGATTTATAATGATTTGAAAATTAAATATTATTTAAATATTTTATTTATGGAAAAAAAATAAATTCCAATGTTTTCCAATGCTAGATAATGTAAGGCCCTTACTAGGTGAATAGAGAAATTCCGAGTTCAAAACTACCCTCAGATTTTTGATCTGATCACTATTTCAATCGATAGAAAAACCCTCTCAAACATTTAATTAATAAACATTAAAAAAGTTTTAAAATCCATTTAGGCCTACCCAATTTTGGGGAAAACACCCTACCTGATACGGGAGTACCAATCAGTGACTAGAGGTCCCAGAACCTGGTTATATAGTTGAGTACGGACCCCAGTATAGAGGAACCGCTCCTTGTCACGACATAGCAGTACTGACTCTGTAAGTTTATTTTCGATGGGGGGACTTGAACCCTATTACGTTAGAGGATTACTGATCCAAGGCTAGGGGACCCTCTCCATGTCATGGTAAGGGAGTACCGACTCTAACGTATCATTGCGTAAGGAGAAGCTTCACCCTGGAATGATAGGGTAGTAATAAATCCTACAATAGAGGACCCACTCCCTAATCGGTAGAGTAGTACCAACACTATATGTGATAGATATGGGGGAAACGTGCCCTAGTAAAATATGGGAGTATCATCTCAAAGGATAGAGGACCCACTCTCATTAATTGTAGTGGAAAACTGACACTTTACGAACTTCTCCAAGAAGTCGCACCCAAATCCAAAAGGGTAGTAACACTGATGGGGAAAACCAATCAGAGAAAAATGAACCTGATCTTAAGTATGTGGGGATTCTCATATCTAAAAAATCAAGGGGATAAAGAAGTCTACACCTTGAGTCATCAACGGAATATCTATCCTAACATCTCATCGTAAGAATCACCTCGATTCTGCCTAAATTCTACTCATACCGAGAGGGCCAACTCTACAATCCAAATTGTTCATCCTCCAAATTTTCTCCAAAACTCACTTACAGTTTCTCAATATGACTGTATCATCACAAGGGTCTAAAGACCAAAAATGTTTGATCAAAATGAAGCTAAGTTTAGATGTTATGGTAATGTTTTGTAAAACAGGGTTCTATTGGGTTTGGGTCTGGTCCAACCTAGTCCGACCGCCCCAACTAACCCTAGAATAGGGCCCACTGACCCAACAATAGATGGACCCAGCCAAAATTGGATGGGTCTAGCCCATTGGACTTATCCCACAGAGCATCCGGTTTGGCCTACTGTCGACCCGGCCTGGCAGCACAACCTGGCCAACATCGGAGCAGGTCAGCTCCATCAACCTAGACACTACTCTTTTTTGTGTCCAAGCAGGACCATGTGATGCCAACTGGTGCCCCTGCAATTTCAATTGATCATCTCATGCAGACTGGTTCATCCAGCAAGACCTACGGCTCTATCATGGGTCAAGTTCATGCCACATATTCTTCACCAAGTATCTGCATGGCTGCCGCCATCACCCCCTCCATGACACTCCTCTGTGGGCCACCACTTCCACCGTTGGCCATACAGAATTTTCCATGGACCGTAAGACATGTTCTAGTGGTCTGTTCTTCGATCTGGAGTGTGTTATGTAACCCTCGAGTCACGTTATTTATAACCTTGGTCTCAAAAAGTTATTGTCATACATCCCAACGCAAAGTCTTTCTTGAAATGAAATTTCATACACCCCCTCATTCTGGTCATCACCACAGTCGTCGCACCTTTTCTGTGCCATTTCCACCCCAAATCACTAGCATACAATCATTGTACTGAGTATTGATTGCACAAAAACCATTCTATTTCATTGCATTAAGTTGTGGTCCAGGTGAAGGTTTCTCGCAATGAATAGGGAAAAGAGGGAAAAATAAGTCACAAATCAACATGTATTGAAAAAATCTCAATTGATGTTTATGTCGATCAGGTTCTTTGTCCTAAGAAGGGTTAAATATAAATTCACAAAGAATATCTCCAATTAAACCCCACCAAATGAACCATCTTGCAAGAATGATCAAACTGCGTGTCAACCTCTTTATGGGTAGATCCATGTTTGTTTTTTAAAACTAAGAACAGTAATGATAAATATAAATAACAAAACCTACATGGTTCGGATCATTAGTTGGTGATGAATGGTGTCGCTACATTCGTCAATCCATGGTCCATTGTTTACGGCCATTGGTAGATCATTGTTGGTGATGATATATTCGAAGAGGCATTGACATTTGTTGTTATCACCCACCAGATCTTCGGAGCAAGACTAGGATTGTTCCATAAATCCTATGTTGTTTTCTTGGCCATTAAATGATCGAACATGAATCAGCGTTTCAGTTGAATTTCAGTTACAAATTCATTTGTCATTGTCACCCACCAGATCTTCGGAGCAGGACTAGGATTGTGCCAAAAATCATGTGTTGTTTTCTTGGCCATTAAATGATGAAACATGAATACGTGTTTTAGTTGCGTTTCAGTTTCATGGAATTACACTCTGTTTCATTACAATGATTTCAAAAGTTTTGAAATAAAATAAAGCATCCACTTTATTATAATTTAATTTTTTCATAAAAAGTCTGAAAAATATTTTTCTGGTCGACCTACGCAGGTTGTTGTTTAGTCCATTCATAGGTAATGTATTCGTTTTGGATGGAACGGTGCCCTCAGATTTTCAATCTCGGTAGCCGTTTAGATGTTTCCAAAACTGTGCACCTGTGTCATTTTAAATCTCTTAATAGGAAACTCAAAATTTAACTTTCACCCTCGACCCATGACATTCGAGGATAAGCTCTTCCTAATGGAAAAAACACCCTCTTGAGCTCAACAGTACTCTCTAATTTTCAATCTCAGTTTCTGTTTTGATGTTATAAGGATTTGAAAAAAATTGTAAATTAATTTTTTTATTTACAGCCAAAAAATAACTTCCACTATTTACCTACCCCAACCAACATTAAGAACTTTTTAGCCAAATCCAGACAATTTGAGTTCAATAGTGCCCTCATATTTTTAATCGGAGCATCGATTCAAAAGATATAAAACCCCTCTCACACATATAATTATTAAGCTGTAAAAAATTGAAAATCCATTTCAATCACTCTCGGTCTTGGAAATACGTGTCATCTCAGATCCTTGTATCATAAAAATCCCATTTTATTTTAAAAAAAATCCATGGAATTACAGTAGATTATAGATAAAATGTTTATAACAAAAATCAATTAAAACTAATAAATTCATGATATAAAAATTTTATTAAAAACCATTCATTTTTACCATTATAATATATTTATGTTTCGTTATTATTTTTTGAGACATTATGGAAGCATGTTATTGTTAATACCTAGAAGTTACATAATGAGTTGAGATTACCACCCTCTATACAAGGTCATCTTTTCTAACTCCAAATGATCACAAGATTTACCATAAGAAGTAATAAATAATGATTTGATAACAATAGATTCTAATAAATCGTGGAACACACATCAATAATATAGATAACATAAAAATAACATTAATAACATATAAATAAAATGCATTATATAATAACATAATTGAAATATGATATCAACCACAATGAACCATTTTTTATTTTCCACCCTAAAAATGGAAAATATCCAACGTAATAGTTTCATAATGCATTTTAATTTTAATTTTGATATTTTTGAGCAATTAACCCACATGTGTTTCCAAGAATATAATTTAGGGAAATTCCCATGTTCTATGGTGAATTCCACCATGATCTAATGGAATTTAAATTTGAATCCTTATCCACCAAAATGAAAATTACAAATAAGGGGGTAAATATGAAGGTTTGTTGTGGAGAGAGGATTTCCATTGAATTTAGTGAGAATATCATTCATGGATAGCATTAAATAAAGAGAGTGGAAATGGAGGATAAGGGATTCCTCAAATATACATGAATAAGGATCACAATTATCTAAGGTTATGTGAGCATGAATGGGAGAGGGGGTTACTGAAATATGAAAATAAATGAAAAACCACTATAGTCCCCCCCACTAAAAATCACATAAGGGGGATACTTGGTAAATGATATGATATTGTGTTGTACTCAGTGTCACTGCTATTACTGTAGGGACTCTTCGAATTCCAGTAGATACCATGTTGCCTCCAACCACGTTTCTGGTCTCTCCTACAGTTTTTATGAATTTCATAAACCTATTTCATCATTCCCCAAACCCCCATATAATCAAAAAATGTCAAACATCATCTAATATAATCAAATAACATATACTTAAATAATCAACATCCAATATAATTCAACAAAAACAAAGAATATTCTAAATAAAGCCCAAAAAACTCATATTATTTTATACATTAACTATATTAGTTTCTACATTCTACCTCAATTAGAAAATATCCTTGGTAATAAAGATATGATTTGTTGAAAACATGTTCCCTTGACCTGTCCATATACAAATCAGAAGAACCAACCCAAACTAAAAACTAATAAAAAATGGGGTCATGACTATGGGAAAAACATTATTTATATCCTAGATAAACATTGTTATGACTAATACCTATAATAAATTGAATTTTTTCCATTATTTATATATATACAAGTTTCCAAGACTAAAATTCGTTAAACATGATTCATTCCAATTGAAATAAACCAATATACATAGATCATGCATGTGAAATTTGACCAATATCTATGGGTGACATGTAAATACCTGAACCCGCACATCCAAATTCATTAAAAACATTCTATTTATATTTTTTAATAAAATATAATAGAAAAATAAACACTATATTATACAATTTACGACCCATTGTAGTTTACATTTTGTTGAATGGAAAATTACATTACAAATTATCAAAACTGTACAAAAATATAATAAAACAACTAAAACAATTCAGGTGAGCTAACTCCATAATTAATGAAAATGTTATTAGATAATGTCTATTAAACCTATTTAAAAAAAACTTTTAAACATAGGGTGAGAAATTATTTTCCCAGTAATCAATTTTAAAAACAATGATGCAATCATTTTCAAATACATTAAAAAATACATTAGAAAAAATATTTCAATAATATAAAAAACAATTGATATAATATAATTACTAGGTTTGTAATAAAAAGTCATTGTAAAACATTTCTCAATGACTTTAAATATACCTATCATTTTAAACCCCATATTAAAATAATTCTTGAAAAACTCTTAGATTTCTCCTTATAATTCATTTAAAAATAAAAAATTGTTTGTGGATTAACGTTATACATGATAGGTCTTATGAAACCAATGTGGCCAATAGAAGTAGAATGTGTAGGAAACAGTCCACATATGTTCATGGGTTCACTCCCTATACCATATCATCTCATATGATACCATAATGCTGAATTTTACGAAATCATTTAAGAAGTCATATCTGTTACATTCATAACCAAATAAAACATTTCATTAACGTAAATAAATTATTCTCATAGAAGAAAATATTTCTAATACAACTCATTATGAATAAATATAACTAAATTTAAAATGAAGGACATTTCGTTGATATAAATCATTAATGATGAAATGTGTACACTAATGAAGACATGAACATTAGAATATATGATTGAATAATTATTCACAATATGTCACAAAAATATATAGATGATGTTCATTTGTATAATCATGAATGAGAATAAAATATTTTAAATGAGAATATAAAATTTCTTATAAAAATAAATTATTCAAAATAATCCACTTATCTTGATTCCAACTCATCACATAAGTTTCTTTATCATCCTCTTCATCATAAAATGGCTTTGCATAACACCATAAGAAAACAAAAGATAATGTTATTACTAAAGTAACTCCTATAAAATAATGATATTGAAGTGGAGAAGATAATTTGAAGAATATTGTTGACCAATATAGCTTAAGGTGATGAATAATTATGACAGAAAGAGCTTTCTTTTATAGTTGAGGTGAGGGGTAACTTTGGAATTTATCAAATTATTAAAATATAATAAATATATTAAAGGGTTTAAGACTTCAAAAAAGGCATAAAAACATAATGGAAGTATATTTTCAACAAAATATTATCACATTTTGCCATATTATGTTTTTTATCTTTAAATAATATAAATAAAATATTTTATTCATGAAAAATATGTTCTGGAAAAATTAGAAGTATTCATAACTATGACTTTAAACACATGAAAAAATATTGAAATTCGAAAAAGATTCAATTATATCATAGACATATCATATTAATACAGGGAATTCATGGATTATATTAAATAAATCATTGTATTTTTATTTTTTATTTTTAATGTCACTAATTTGAGTTATTATTTGATTAAATTTATAATCTATCATATTTCTGAAAGAAATTATGGTATTTATTTCTTTTTTCTAAAAATAAAATATAAATTTTCATGATGAAGATAGACTTATTAAATTTAAAATAAATATTTATTATCGAATCAAAAGTCTAGAATTTGATATATTAAATTTATATAAAAAAATAAAAACTATAATGTGACAACGTGACATCCATTTGAAATAAAATATTATAAAGATATCAATGATAATCATGGGGATCCAAAATTTCCCAAATCTGAATAAAATTGAGTTAATGGATTACACATGCTTATAGAAAACCTTTTATAAAATCATGGGTTTTTAATAATTTATATAATTTGATGTAAAAACATTTTATTTATCTTTATTCTCTGTCAAAAGCCATTACATTACCGTTTATTACAAATTAATTTTAATTATTTCTTATAAAAAATGAAATAATAAAAATATATAAATTATGTTCAAAATAAATTCAGATATTATTATATTATGAATATTTACTCATATATATAACAATACATCTTCTTAATTTTATTATTTTTCCTTTTCCTTACCTACGTAATAAATGCACTGATATTTGAATAATATTAATTTTATATAACTATAAAATCAAAAGTCAATATAAAAAACATCAAGTATACATAATAATCAATAAATAAGTCATGAAATAAATTTTAATGAAACAAATTTTTTTAATAACGAGAAAAATTTTACACTTCCAATTATTCACAGGCACTGCACCAACATTGCCAAAAAAAATATTTATACTTATCATTATATAAATTATAACATACGTATTCAAAATTATTTTTGAACAGTATCACTCTTAGAAAAAAATTATTTAGTAATTTATTAAATTAAATAAATTTTGTACCATAATTATGTTTTCATGAATTCATAAAAATTATCGTATTTTTTAAGAAAATTATTTTTAAATATTAACCAAAAAATTAACATTATTATTAAATTCTAACAAATTCATAATACGATAATATCAAAATTCCGAATTGAAAAAAAGAAATTATTTTATTAAAATTAAAATTATATAATTTAAAAGTTAATGTTATAAATAAATAACCATATAATAAAATATTTTATTTTAAAAATTACAAAATAGAATAAATATAAATCTATAATTCAAGAATACTAATAAAAATTAATACAAAATATTATTTAAATACATCGGTTGTTACATTCATCCCCCTGTTGAATTATATCCTCACAATTCATTTATTGAATAAATAATTCTAAATTAACATATTAAGAATAATGAAAAAAATATTATTCTTATGTGTATTGAAATAACTCAAATTTGAAAAGTAAATTCTATTACTAATTTTTATTAGAAAAACAAGAATCCATAATCAAAAAAGTTGTGTAAATGATTAATATGATACCAAATGTAATGACCCAAACAATAAAATCTGATTACAATAATAAAAAACGTTTTGTATATTTTTCTATAACATATAATAGAAAAATACATAGTATATTATACAATCAGGGACCTTTTTCGATCTAGGTTTTTTATAATAGACAATTACATTACAAATTATCGAATCTATTAAAAAATAATAAAATAACTATAACACTTCCTGTGAGAAAACTCGATAAACAAACTGAATTATTTTAGGTAATTTATATTAAACATTCCTGAAATGTATTTTGAAATACATGGTGAGCATTTATTTTTCCCAAAAAGGGTTTTTGAATACCATGACAGAATATTTTTTTAATACATTAAAAAATACATTATAACAACATAATATATCATATAAAAAATATTTAATATAATATATAAACATTTTTTTCATAAAATTTCAGAAGAAAACTTTTCTAATAGCCATTAAAAATATTTATCATTCGAAAACCCCATTTTACAATCATCTTTAAAAAACACTCGGATTTATCCTAATGAATCATTAGAAAATAATAACACTCTATGGATAAAATGATACTTGATAGGTCTTATGAAAACCAGGTTTCCAATAATGGTTCACATTTATACCATATTACTATAAATGTTATGGGTTTAATCCCCATAACATATTATCTCATACGATACCATAGTGCTGAATTTTAGGAATACAATTTAGAAGAAATACCTCTCTCATTCATAACCTAGTAATAAACATTTCATATTATTAATTAATTTATTTTTGTAGAAGAAGATAATTTTAATAGTTTTCATCATGATAAAATCTCAATTTTTTTTAAACCAAAGAGATTTGGGAGAAATCCACCTTTCAAAATGAAATAAGAACATTAAAGAACACCTATAAATAAGAACAAATGATTGCATAAATGTTCAAAAAATGTCAAATATATATATATATATATGATGGTAATATCTACAATCATGAATGAAAATAAAATATTTTCATTGAAAATAAGATATTATATTTTAATAATAACACTTTCATAATACTCCCATTACCTTGAGATCAACTCATCACACACATTTAATTATATTCCTCTTCTTCAAAAAATTTGATTCATAAAACGATAAGTAAAAAATGTGGTATTATTCCTCAAATAATCCCTATATAATTAGGATATAATATTGATGATGATAATTTGGCTGAATATAGTCGAGAAATATGTCTTCTCTTGTTGAATATTTTTGAAGGAGATTCCTTTTATAATTGAGGTGAGGGGTAACTATGGAATTACTTAAATTATTAAAATATATTAAATCTATTATAAGTTTTAAGACATCCAAAATGGATAAAAACTAATGGTAATTACTTTTTTAACAAACTTTTATCCTATTTAGTCTGATAAAGGTTTTTTTCCTTTTTAAATATTTTTATAAAATATGTTATTCATGAAAAATAATTTTGGTCAAAATATAAACATTTTGTAACTATGAATTTAAACACATGAAATCAATGTTTTAAATTAGAAAAAATTTCTATTATACTGTATACTTATTATATAAATATAGTCAATTCATTAATTATCTTCAAAAATCACATTATAATTATTTTATAAATATTAATACTATTAATTTGATTTATTATTTTATTAAATTAATATTGTACCATCATTTTGAAAGCCATTATGTTACTTATTTGTTGTATAAAAATAGGAAGTAAATTTAAATAAATGTGATAAACATATTATATATCAAGTGATCATTTATTTTCAAAGAAAACCTCGAGAAATGATATATTAAAATAGTAACCAAATTAAAAAAATAGTGTGACAACATGAATTTCTTTTGAAAAAAATATTATAAATGATTTTAATTGAATCATATGGGTCAATAATGATGAAAATCCAAATAAAATTGAAATAATGGACTAATATTGATTATATAAAATATTTTATCCAAAATATGGGACTTTTAATAATTCTTATAATTTTAATTTAAAATATATTATTTATTTTTCTATTTCTCACACAAGATATGAATCAATGTTTCATAAGCATTGATGTTACTTACTTCATATATAAAAATAAAAAATAAATCAAGATTAAAAAATTATATTAAAAATAAAGGTCTATATTCTTTAATTATGTCTATTCAATCATATAAATAATAATAAAAAATTTTAAATTTATTTTCTTGTATTTTCATTTATATATATACATTACAATGACATTTGGAAAATATTAATATAATATAAAAATAAAATTAGAAATTAATAGAAAAAACATCACTTATACATAATAATTAAAAAATATGCCATCAAAATAATTTTAGGGACCCAACTTTTATTGATAAGGATCCAAATTTTAAATTTTCTGTGCTTTGTAGGAAGTACATCGTCACTAAAAATAATATTTATAGTTATCATGAAATAAATTATAACATGCATATTATAAATAATTTATATAATATATTACTCTTATAAAATCAAAATAATGTTATTCAAAAAACATAACATACTTTATATGATAATTATGTTTTTATGATTTCATTAAAAATACGATATTTTAAAAAAACTAGATTTCATATGATTCAAAATAAATTAAAATTTTTCAGAAAATTAAAAAAAAATCATAATAAGATATTTTCAATATGATGAATTTAAAAAAATAAATTAGTTATTTTAAATTAAAATTATTTAATATAAAAATTAATGTTTTAAATAACTAACAATATAAAAAATATTTATTTAAAGAATTACTTAACATATTAAATATTATAATTTAATTAAATATTACTAATAAATATGAAAAAGATATTATATAAATACCTGGATTGTTACATGACACTGTTGGATATAATAAAAAATTATGGGAAAGACTTCTGGATTTTGGCCAACATTCATGGTCATGGACATTGTCTCTTAAATTGCATCAAAATAGAAGTACCATGGTAATAATATTCCTTTAGTTTCAAAAACTATAATTCATATTTAATCTATAAATATATATAATACCCAAATTATTAGTAAAAAATATTTATATAACATAAAGTATAAAAATACATAGTAATGTAATATAATATCATCGTATGTCCCTAATTAAGTCTACATCAACAACATTCCTCTTAATATATATACATGTAATTATAATCATCAACAAAACAACCATAACCCCTTCAATATTATAAACTCATGAAAAAATGAAACATCATCAACACCACTATCTCCATCATTTTCATAATCATCATGAGCATTCCCATCATCATCCACAGTTAAATTAGTTAATAGAGTAGGGGAATCTATAAAAATTAATCACATCATCATATATTATGCATCAATCACTCCAACACAAAAATTATGAAGTGTGGTTGAAAGAAATATTTTATAATCATCAAATATCCATTAATAATAATTATATATCACCTATAATATTCACCACATAATATTATTCATGATGGATGTAAAAATTCAATCTATATCACTATAATAAAACATGTGCAAGAATAAACATTATTAATGGAAAAGTATCTCAATTGTATAAGTTTATTCACGGAAAAATATCTAGTAATGGCATAATTCTCATTTCATAACACTTACGGATGATGATAAATTTTTTAATAACCATGATAGTTTTTTACCTATATCTAGAGTGAATTTTATTTAATTATAAATTCTCTTCTTTAAAATATAAAATATTATAAATTTTAGAAACAAACGAAAATAAGGAAAATTGAAAACCTGGATACATTTTATCAATTATAAGTCACTATTTACTTCACATTCAATTTTATTTTTTTCCCTCTCTAACAAGAAATGCCGTAACCCCCTCTCCCCAAAAGTACCCTTGATTGAAAAATATATATAAAATTTAGATAATGACTCCAAAATCCCACCTCCAATAAGCCACATGATGTAGATAAGCACCAAGGTTAGAACATACACATATATTAGAGGAATTTACATTAATTATATGAGAAAATAGAGAGTTTTAATATATACATCCATGAAAAATTACTTATCATAATTAATATAAAATCATTACAAATAAGTGAATGTAATTATATAAAACTAGAAATATTGAAAAAACAATAAAACAATAATATGTCACAAAATATTTGAAAAAGCTCTAAAAGATTCCTTGATCTGACAATGACTTTTCAGATCATCAATTATCTGCTGAAAAACATTAAAATGGTTTACATATATGTAGGGTGATCTTACCATGTATACATAGTTGGATCCAAAATGAAACCTCACCTAAAAATGTGAAAATAAAATAGTAAAGCCTATATAGAAGACAAATGGGACTAACTCATTAAATAGACATGTTTAATATTATATTTTCATAATTTCAATGGATATCTATAATTATATAATGAACTTCACATTATATACATTAATATTATGTTTATTTTCTGGAATACATGAATTGTTATACAATCACATTC
Organism: Viscum album; assembly: GCA_963277665.1. NCBI lineage: Eukaryota > Viridiplantae > Streptophyta > Magnoliopsida > Santalales > Viscaceae > Viscum > Viscum album. The sequence goes on from OY728146.1 coordinate 1,290,619,506, forward strand.
CCAATGACCATATTAGTCTACTACCTTTAAAAACTAGGAATCAAAAACACTAATACATAAGTGTCCTACATTATTTCTCACTACGTTCTTATTGATTATATCCCTTCATAGACTCAGAAAACATAATACATATCATTTCAACCTTAGGATGGAAACATTAATTGGGGAGCTCAAAATCTCATCTAGGGTAAACTAGGGAACTATTTAATCATAATCATGAGCACAAGGGTGTAATAACATGATGATTAATATAGAATATTATACCATGAATATCAAAAAACATATACATTAATCATGACATAAATCTGTGTGGTTCTTAGGACATTAATCTTTATGAAATAAAGAAGATAATTTATTAATTCTTATCATATGAAAAAAACATATATTTGTGGAAGGAACCTAACCATATAAAATAATTTCCATATTAGTTATGGTATTTATTATGAGACTATATTAGTGGAAAAAGTCTGTTACTGAACTCGGTTCACATCTAGTTCCAACCCTGTATCACTGAATTGAGTTCAACCCTCATTCTAGACTTGTATTACAGGATGTAGTTCATTTCTCATTCCATCAATGAAATACTGAACCAAGTTCTTTTATTATTTTATCTATTTCTATGTCATGAGATATAAATATTTATCTAATACATTAGAGGAAGATATAAGTCTTACCCATCTTATAGTGAAATAATAAAAAACGTTCTATAAGATCATAAATAACCATATTTTAACACATGAAATGAAATGGATATTATAAATTTATAATCATATCATAACATGTGCTTAGTGAAATTTTCAAAATAATTTCATCGTAAACATATCCTATGAAATTAAAAGGATTTCAAAATCATATAACCTATGAAAGATAAATGAGTTTCATAAATATCATTTTATGACAACAAAATCAATTCAGAGAATGAATATGAATGAAAAAATTGAATAATTTCTTCAAAAATACATGAGTAACATAAGTAAATGTTTTCATAGATGGGAAAGAATTTTGAGATATATTTTAAAAATATTTCTTCTAGAAAATATCCTCTCTGCAATGAAAAAACATTTTCAAACCAAACACCCTGTTGAAAACATTTTCCTTTGAAAATATATTTGAAAATTTATAAATAAAGTGTTGAAAATAAAAAACATTTAAAAAATAATTTTTTTTATTAAAGTGTCCCTCAAAGAGCTTTTGGAAAAAATGTTTATATTTTTATGAAAATTATGATATTATTATTTTTAAACAGAATAGATTACCGACCAAAGAGAGATATAGCCATGTTTTAAATAAATACATTATATTAAGTACTAATGTGTGAAGAAATGTATAAAATAAACAATAATATCTGGAACAACCATATGAGAATAAAATTCATGAGTTTTCCTTAGATATGGATCATAAAATTTCATAAAAGAATCAAAATTATTAACAAACTCAAAATGTGAAGGTATTTTTTAATAATCTCTTATAACATTGTTACTTGGGATAATACAGTACATGTAAGAAAGGTAAATTAAATAATTCTTAAAATTTCATGAATATAAGTAGAATAACTATATTCTGTATAAAATTGAAGGATATGGACTCAAAAAATTATTTAGGTGCATATAAAAACCTTTGTCTGAACAAAGGAAAATTAAGAAATAAATATTTTACATATTTTGTAACATTTGAAACACAAAATCCATTAATGAAATATTAAAAAATCGATATATAAATACCCAAAAATTTAATTATAAAATAAAAATAGTACATTATTGGGAATTAAATACACTATAAAAAAGTAAAGGGTGGTTAATAAATCTTGTATCTTATGGAAATAAAAACTGAGAGGATATCCACTTATAATGTGTCTTGAATCTGATCATACTAATTCAAACAACATATATAATAAATATAAATTTATGAAAAATCATTTTTATAAAAATATTATTATATATAATAACTTATATTTTTTGATCATGAACTTATGTTACCCTCTTTCTAATAATACAATGTTAAGGTTTCATTTCAGGTAATATTTTCTATGTCAATCACATGTGTCTTAATTTGTTATTTCATTGATGGTTATACATATAACACAATTTGAGAATTTTACCCATTATATAAATATAATTTCCATTCAGAATTATTTTATTAAAATAATCCATTGGATTCAGATGTATGAAATGGAAGACACAGTTCATGGAGATGGTATGTCGTACATACGAATGACCGTTGTTTCCATTTTTTTGTTGTGTTGAAAGAAAGAAAGAAAATGAATTATATTTATATATGTATATAATATCATTAATTTCATATTATAATGTTATATAAATAATATAATTTTCTCTAATCCCATATTTAATGCATTCCATGTAGTGTGTGGACAAATCACATCGCTTTGATGGGATGGTAGTCCACAAATCCTCAAACAAAATTATCATATTAACTAAAACATGAATGCAATAATATTTGTGTTGTAAAATGAATACATAAGATTAATGAAATAAAAAATATAATATATAACAAATATAAAAATAGTGTACATCAAAAGGACATCCATGATATGAAGTAAAGAAAAAATGAACAATCATCTGTTAGTGAGGTGGTAGTTCGTCGTACACATAAAATATTTTTCATTACACATTAGAAGGAGGTGTGTATAATTTTATGATGAAACATTTTAATAAAAAATATTATTATATTGAGGATAATAGTTTTATTTTTCAATCATGGAATAATTAATGTGTTGGGGGTGGCTAAGGAAAAAAAAATATAGGATTTTGAGTGAAAGCAATACCTCTTAAACGGATAACTTCTTTTGGTTTGTTCCAAAAATCAACTTTAGAATAATTTTTCCCCAAAAATTAGGTTCATTGAAGATGGACTAGGTTAATTAAAGTTTAGTAGGAACATAATAGTATATCCTAAGTGTTTTTTTGGTTTGAAGATAATGGATAGGTGATGTCCTTTTGTATTGAAGGAGGAGTGACAGTCAAGTAAATAATTAAAGTGAGAATTACACCAAAGTTATTCAAGTTTCTTGTGGATCCAATAACAATCCATGAAACATAAATTAGAGTATAGGGTCTATATATTTCATTCACATGGATTTTAGAAAATTTTATAGGCCATTTTGGGACTTAATGTTATGGTTTAGTCCCTTATTAAGCTTAATTTTACCTCAATCGATGTAATAAATTTTAATCAATTTCACAAATATTTTTGGTAAAAAACTAAGTTGAAATCATTATTAAATAAAATATATTCTAATTATAAATAGAGAATCCATATTTTTTAAATTCAAATCAATGAATTGTTAGAAATTAATTAGAATTTATTCCTACAGTTGGATCGATAAAGCGAGTGTTTAATGTAAATGTATTCATAAGTTTAGTAATTTTTATATCCAATTACAATGTGAAATTGATCTCAATAACCTAAATTGTATTAATTGATAAAAATATTATATTATTAAAATCTTAAACATATTTATAATTTAATATATACAAATAAATAAATTTGATGAAAATGATGTTTCAAAATAAAATCGGGTATTTTTACAATCCATCCATTAATGATGTTTTAAGAAAAACAAATCTTCTCCATAAGCTATTTTTGACATTCTAAATTAAAAAAATAAAGTTTATTTTATGAAATTAAATTTCTAAATAGGTCTAAAATTAATTTTACTAATTTTCATAGCTAAACATTAAAAGCAGTTCATTATAAAAAAATGTATTTTTAAGCACATAAATCATTTACAAAAATTTATATATTCCATTATAAATATGTTTTATTTATATAAAAAATTATTAAAAAGTATTTTAAAAATATTTATTACAATTAATATACCTATTTTTAACATATAGGTTATAATTATCTCATTTAAATAATAATAATAATAAATTGTTGTTTTGTTGAAACATAAGTGTTGCGTGTGAGATATGCCAAGTTAGTGTTGCATGTGATTTTTAGAGAGTCGATAATCTATAAATAATAGGTTGATCTAGTGATGTGTAATGTAATCGAAGTTGTTGTAACGTGAAAATAAGTTCTGACATAGTGAATTTCAAGAGGTAAATGAATATTTTATTTCTTCGAGAAAAAAAGGTCCATAAAAACTCAGGATGTTACATTGTACCCCCCATAAAATGAATTTCTCCTTTGAAATTCATCAGTTGGGTAAAATATTGAGGATAATACTTCTTTATTATTTCATGAAGTTCCCACATAGAATCCACTAATTAGTGATTTCTCAATAAATCATTGATCAAGTGAGTGGTCTTGTTTTTTGAACAATCATTGATTATTCTAGAATTTCAACTAGTTTTTCTTTGTAAGATAGATCCTACTACAGTGGTATGAACATTAAATTCATTATATGTGAATGTCTAAGTATGTACTTCATCATCATAGATACATGAAACACATCATAGACTTGAGATATATTTGTAAGATGTTCCAAGTAATAGGCTACTGTCTTGATATGATGAATAATCTCAAATGTATCAATATTACTAGGGGATAAATTCTATTTCTTTTGGAATATAATAATATTATTCCTATGTGAGATTTTTAGAAACAAATTTTCACTAACTTCAACTTGAAAATCTCATTGAGAATTATCATCTTAACATTACTTACATCTTTGGGTTTCCTGGATATGTTGCAGAATGGTTCTAACCTTCTCAAACATTTCATTATTGTTATTAGGTCCCAAAACCATTCATTATAAAAAATCATCCAATAACATTGGAGATCTATATTTCTCTTCTTAGAGGGATTAATATGGTTACATCTGTATTTTTGATTGAAATATGTTGTTTTAGGAAAACTAAACTAGAGGATGGTGTTGATCCCCAACACCATTGAAATCTAGTGTACAAGATCTCAACGTATCCCTTAGGGATTGAATTGTTCATTCAGACTGAACATCCATGTAAGGATGATAAGAAGCACTAAATCTCAATTCATTATCAAGTTCTTATTGGATACTTCTCTAGAAAATTAAGTTAAATGTAGAATCCCAATTTGATACAATGGAATTTGGTACTAGATGAAACCTTACCATTTACTTAATGTATATCCTATAAAGATGATCTAGATATATGTATTATTAGATAGTGATGACGTGTTCATGACTTAGTAAGGAGTTTGACTACCACCAATAAAACATTAAACCAATTATAGGTTTTGTGTTTTCCTACAAAAAATAGATATTTTCTCCTCTTTCCAATCTGGTATTTGTAATCGATGCAACATCCCATTTTATTTTTTTCCATTCATCTTTAACATGATTTAATACAAATTATCTAGAAAAAATATTGTGATATCTCTCTTCATTCCATTCTACTTGATGTATTCCTTAAAACCCTTGTACATATTCGTACTTCTAAGATGAATACGGAATGAAGAAGTACGAGCTTCCTCTAAATGCTCATTGTTCAAATATAGTGTCGAATAAGTACATACACAGTTCTAAAAACTTATCATTCTATCAGGATATATGTAACAAATATGAACATTTCAGGAATTCATTTACATACTTCCATTTTCTTTATGATCCTCTTTAATAATCACTTGGATAGAGTGTTCAACATTAATTTGAGAGAGATATTATTTTTTCCCTTCCTTTAGGATTTCTAGATCCATCCATTGAAAACAATGAACTAATTGATCTTTTTTTATCCTCGTCATGGATAAGATAAGATGATATTTCTGACTTAATACCAAATCCACCGTGTTTTCATTCACAGAGTGGTAATGTATTGAGTCTTCATAATCATTCATCAACTCTAACAATCTTCTCTAGAACATGTCCAACTCATTCTGTGTGAATATGTATTTCATACATTTATGAACAATATATATATCCCACTCTTCTCCATATAAATAACGACTCCATATATTTATTTCCCAAAATTCCACTGATAACTCAAAATCATGATATGGGTAATTTTTTTCTTGATTCCTCAACTACCACGAGGCATAAGAGATAACCATGTCATTATTTAGAAGAACACATCCTTAACACTTATTTGATAAATCACTAATGAGTACAACCCCTTCTACACTACAGGGTAATGTATGCGTCAGTGCACTGACTAACCTTCTATTGAATTCCTTGAAATTTTCCTCACAATCATATGTCGAGAGGAACAAGAAACAATTCTAAGTTAACATGGTTATAAGATTAGATAGTCATGAAAATGTTTCAACTACCCGTAGTTAATATCTAGATAAACCAAAAAAGATACATTTATATGTCTTCGTTTTTGTTCAAGACTATCATTTAACAACCACCATATTTTTTTATATAATTATTTACTATATCCTGACATTATGTGATATAATAATGATACCTTCTGCAGCCAAAATTTACACATTGTAAATTTATCATATAGATTCCCCTTCATTATGTATTTTGTACAATTCTAAAATGATCTTCATGATCTACCTTTCTCTTTTAATATATAATAATATCATATATAAAGACTAAAAAAACTAGTCGAGGTAATCTATAAAGAGTATATTCATCAAATCCATAAATATTGAAGAGTAATTAGTAAGATTGAAAGGCATCATTATTTTTTCATTGTTTCCATACCTTGTAAGTAATGTTGCCTTGAGTATATCCTCCTTCTAGACCCTTAATTAATGATATTGAGAATGATTTTCATTTAATGAAAACTATTGAGCTCCATAATTATTACCAAACAAGGCATTAATATTGGGAAGAGTACATGTACACCTGATAATGATCATGTTCAACTCCCAATAATCAATGAAAAGTCTCGTTGATCAATATTTATTTCTCAAAAAATGAACAGCTAAACCCCAAGGAGAGTCACTTGGACAAATAAATCCCATATGATGGTTTTCTTGTAGTTTCATCTTCAATTCCTATAACTCAATCAAATATATTCTACAAGGATACATAAATATAGATGTGGAACTAGGTATATGTTCTATTGAAAACAAAACATCATGTTTTAGGGGATGATAAGGAAAATATTCCAAATATACATCCACAATATCTTGAAAAATAGTCATATTAGATATATCTATTTTCTCCACAATCATTTCTGATAAAAAAACCCTCATTAATGACAATTAATACCAACACACTAGATGTAATCTCTATAGAAAGCTTGTTCTTATCGTCACATTGATGGATAATCATACGATGGTACGAAATTTCAAACATAACTTCCCTTACATGACTATTCAAGTGTAATTAATTAAGAGAAATAAAATAAATTCTTAATATGATATCAAATTCAACCAAATGAAGAATGAAAACATTTACAAAAAGCACATTCCCTTAAACTTCAACATGATAGGAATCATAAAATTTAGATCCAATCATAGTAACATTAGGGGTTTTCACTGCTAATTCCATGTCTAATTGGTTGGGTGGAATCATAACACCATTAGAAAATTCTATTGATATTATAGAGTTGGTAGATATAAAATAAAATACGACATTAGTAGTTCTAGATTGAATGGAAGTATACATTTCATCACGTTGTAATCGCACCCCACAACTATAATAGCGATTGAATAAAATTTTCTCTTGTCCCTCGACATAAGAGGGTGATGACATCAATCATTATTACCAACCATTGTGTTGAGGACATGGTAGAATAATGACCATTCTCATTGCAATTATAGCACAGAATTTTGTGACGTCAGTTCTATAAATATATTTTCTCCCTTAGCATTTTGATCTAGGTTCATACCATTTATTCAATAATAAAAATCCCAAAGACCTTCCTTTTCACACATAAAACATTAACTAGACCAATTAAAAAATACCACAATGCTTCTTAAAATATTTAGATAATAAAGGAAAAGACATCTTTTTTTCTCTATGGCTTTTAGAGTTTCCATTAAACTCTATTATAATTTTCTAGTAAAAACATTTATATGGATATATGACTCTGACCTCTATTTCAACCATTATTTCACAATGAATAGTCTCCTTGTAGATAATAATGTCTCTTATGCCAAGTGACCATTATAGACATGGATTTAATCCACTTAAGAATCTATCAAATTTATATTCAGGTTAGATGATAATTCCTGATGCATACCTTGCAAGTCTCGCGAAATTATACTCATATGTAGTAATAGAATCATCACCACCTTGATTAAACTCAAAGAAATATTTCTCTATATGTTCATGAAGAATATGATGGAATTACTTATTGAAAAATAAGTTCTTGAACTCATCCCAATCTATGGATTTAATCTCTTTTTGATGCCCAATATTATTGGTTACAACCCACCACTAATCTTCATCACCTTCTTAAAGATAGATAGATAGAATGACTATCTCATGCTATGAGAATTGAATAGTGGAGACTATATTTACTGTACTACTAATTTATTCTTCATCAACAAGTTGATAAAAATAACCGCTGAAAGAATATGGACGTTTTCTCATGAATGACTCAACAAAATGTTGTTCCCTTCTTTTATAATTTGGAATTCTACCATGATTAAAAGATTGAAAAAACAATGTGAGAATATTAATGATATTTTTAATTATAGATCCCATATAATCGCGTTTATTATGAGGAAATTAGTTTCATTTTTCATCAAAATAACCATTAACTCAGTTCCTTTAGATTCCAACCACTAAATAAAACCAGAAATCATATAGTGCAAACTTGTTATCATATTGAGGACCCACATATTCATGAAATGTCACTTATATGATTTCTAAACAATGACACATCCATTAATATATGAAACATTTTCTTTATCCTACACTATTTATATGAAACATCAATTGAAATACATCATCATCGTTCTTGGATAGTTTGTAAATTCCAAAATCATACACCTCAAGAGTGTCAAAGCAGGTGGGCAACAAGGCTCATTGTTTGTACAATATTACCCTAAGATAGGATTGTAACATATTTAATATGGTTTACCCCTATTTATAACTATTATAGAGCTACAGACACTTTTAGTATCAACGAGGGTGTTTATTTATTTTAACTCACTCACTCTATCCTTTAACAAAATACCAAGACATTTTTATAATCTTTTTTTATACTTAGACATATCTATATACATGTCTTTATGCGTCTAACTACAAATTTCTAATCCGTTCATCCAATATTTAACTAATCCTTTTATATGATACCAATTATATATACCATCACTATTCATACACTAGAATTACATAACTATTGAATAATACTTACAAAATTATACAAACATATGCCTAAAGACCGTATTAGTATAATGCCTTTGAGAACATTGAAACATAAACACTGATATAAAGTGATGTACATTATCTCCCACTAGGTAATTCAATATTAGAAACCATCTTAGAAACATCAAACATAATACATTTCTTTATAACCTAGGGATGTAAACATTAAAATGGGTGAGCTCAAATTCTCTGTAGGGGTAAACTATTGAGGCATATATGTTTAATATTGACAATAATGGTATGATAACATGATCTTTATAATAAAAGATCATACCCTATATTTCAAAGATCATATAAATTAATCCAAACATAAAGCATGGTAGTTCATAAGACTTGATTCATAATGAAATAATGATTCTAATCCATTAATTAATAACATAGGAATAAAAAAGTGAATTATTTTTTACACATATGAATATATAATGATTTCACTTGTAGTCAAGGAATTTGTTTTGAGACTATCAAAGATAAAAAATTATTTTACTAAACCAGGTTCACACTCATTTCTGGCCTTGTATTACTGAACCTAGTTCATCCCTCATTCCAGTCCTGTATTACTGTAATGAGTTCATTACTTTTTCCATCCCTATAAAACATAACTAAGTTCACTGATCGTTAAATCCATATCAATCTCATGATATATAATCCTTTACCCAATTAATTATTGGGAGATATAAGTCCCACATATCTAATAGTTGAATCCTACATACATGTTTCAAAAGATCAAAAATAACCACACTATAATCCCAAAAATGATATATGTGTTTTAAATACGTTATAATATCATAAACAATGTAAATATATATCTCTCATAATCATTTCATCATAAAGAAATCCAATTAAATTAAGAGGGACTCAATATCATATAACCTCTGAAAGAGGAATGCATTTTATAAACCTCATTCCATCAAAATATAATTCATTCAGAGAAAGAATAAGAATTGAAATATTAAATAATTTCCCTAATAATTAATGAGTAACACTAATGGATTTTATATTATATGGTAAATAATTTTTAAATATCTTTTTAAAATATATTTGGAATAAAATACCGTTTCTTCATTGAAAATGCTTTTGAAAACATAAAACCATTTTGAAAATATTTTTCATTGAAAAAAACTTCAAAAAAATGAATAAAATAATTGAAAACGAAAATAAATTTTTATAATATATTTTCAATGAAAATGTGATACAAATATATTTTCAAAACATTTTTTAAAAATAATTGTAATAAATGGTTTTTTAATGTATTCTATTTTTAACATAAGAGAGAGATAATCATATTTTATGAAATGACATTATATTAGGTAAAAAGTGTGTAAATTTTTTACTAATACATGAGGATATAATTAATAACCAGTCCATAAGAACATTATTTTGATTTCCTAATATACAGATCATATTATTTAATCATATAAGAATAATCATTAACAATCTTGAAAATGGATGATATTTTATTCAACAAACGCTTACCACATTGTTACTTGAGATCATAGTATCCATGTAAGAAAATGAAAATAATGAAGAATATAATTTAATTAAAATAAAGTGATTTGTGATATAAAATGTAAAATGGATGTATATACACCTCCAAAATAATTTATGTTCACAACAAAACACGAGTATCATATAAGGAAAATTGAGACAGAACTAGTTTACTGAATTGGTATATTTTGAAGCATGAGTCCCATGAAATAAATATCATAAACAGGATATATGAATACCAAGAAATTTAATTATATGATTCATATAATACATTATTGGGTAGTAAAATTACAATTCAAATGATATGGGTTGTGAGTAAATCATGTATCTCACCAAAATAAAAAGTGAGATGAAATCCCCATAACTTTTGTCATGACTCTTGTGATACTCCTTCAAAACACCTATATAATGAATATAAATGTTTAATAAAATTCTTATTGAATCTTATTCTTACATTTAATAAAATGTATTATTCATTCATTCCCTTTTACAACCCTGTAATTAATAATAATTTGTTTATGATTTACTTTGGGTAATATTCTATTGGTTCTTAACAAGTTTCTTAATTTGTCATATATGTGGTTACTATAATTATATCATTATTAAATAATGTAAAATATGGTATAAATATCATGTATATTATTTATATTCATATTATAATAATCTATATAATATTAAGGTAGGAAATAGAAGACACCATTCTTGGAGACGGTATGTCGTACGTATGCATCAACGTTGTTTCCATTTTTATTTTCATATTGAAAGAAAGAATGAAAAAGACCATATATATGATTGTATATAAAACAATTAAGGTATAATTATATTTGTACATATATCATATAATTACACTAAAAAACCTTTAATACATTCAACATATTGTTTTAATGAATCACATCTCATTAAGGGGTTGTAGTCCCTGTTTCCTAAAACGAATGTTTCATATTTACATTAAATGGAATGTAAAATGATATGTGTGTTTAAAGAATTAAGAAAGATTAATTTGGTTATAAATATAATATATAAAATATATAAACAGATTATCCATCATAATATCCACCACGATTAGAGGTAAAGGAAAAATTAACAATCATCATTTAGGGAGATAGTAGTTCACCGTACACGTAAGCAGTGTGTTCGTTACACATTAGACATAGGTGTGTATAACTGTAGTTAAGAACCATATAATAATAATAATCCTATTAAACTGATGATAATGGTTTTGTTATACATTCTTGTAATAAATATAGTGGAGGTGTGTGGATGAAAACTAAAATAATGGATCTTGAGAAAAGTTGTCACCTATTAATTGGGTAAATACTTTTTGGTTTGTGAAAAAGGGATTCCATAGAAGACATTATTCCCAATTTGAGTATTCAAAGAGAAATTTCGGGGTGCTTGGAAGTTTATTAGGTAGATACTTGTCTACACTAGGGGTTTTTATAGGTGTTAATAAGAGGGAGATGTGGTGGCCCTTCATAGAGAAGGAGGAGTGGAACTCGTATAAATATATGAAGAGATAATTCCACCCATTCTTTACATGTTGCAATTACAGTAAATTATAACAAAATAAAAAAGTGTAGAATTGTGTATATATATCTCTAGACATTGGATTTTGTACAAGATCATAGTTTGTTTTGGTCATTTAGGTTATGGTTTAGTCATTTATTACGAAATTTTTAACCTTAATCGATGTAATTAGTTTTAATCACCTTTACTAATATTTTTGTTTTCAAAAAACTAAATTGACAATATTATATATTATATATTATTCTCAATCCAAATATGGAATCCATTTTTCCAAATTAAATCATCGATGTTTCACAAATTATTTTAAAATTAATCCTGTTGTTAGGTTGAGAATGTAGGTTTTTGAAGTAAAAACATTAAAACGTTTTAAAAGTTATTACATCAAATTTCAATTTAAAATTTATCTCATTAGAATATATTGAATTAATTAATAAAAATATTATATAATTAAACGTTGAAACAAATTTCATATATAATTGGTCATTATAAATAAATTAGATGAAAAATGTATTGAATTAAAATCCATTATTTTTCTACTATTCATCCTAAAATGATGTTTCTTATAGAAAAAAAATAATTCTACAAAAGCTAATTTCTAAATTCTAAATTCAATAATGAAGTTTATTTTATCAAATTAACTTTTTAAAGGGATCTAAAATTAATTTTATCATTTTTCATAGATGTACATTAAATGTAGTTAATTTGAGAAAATGATATTTTTAAAAATAAAATAACTTTACCAAAAATAATAACATTAATTATCTATATGTTTTACATAAATTAGGAAATCATAAAATATATTTTGAATGTACTGATTACTATTCATGTAACTATGTTTAATTTCTATTTTATAATTATATGGTTTAAATAATTATAACAAAAAAATGATGATTCATAGAAACATCTCTCTTATGTGTAACGTACACCAAGTAACTATTTCTTGAAACACACAACGAGTTGATGTTTCTTGAATTTTACGGTGAGTTTGTTCCATTTAATTTACGCCAATTATGTTCTTTGTGAAAATAATATTTTAGTTAGTTTATTAGAGGGTGAAAATTAAAATTTAATATTTCTTAGAACAAATGGTCCATCAAAACACAAGGGTTTACACATAATGTATTGTGTAAAAGAGATAATATAATATTATAATAAAAGATGGTACACTACTACCACTTCCCTTCTGTGTTTCTTATATTCCCCTACATCAGACAACATTAGTCTCCTCTCTCCAAAAGCCATATTGAAGACACTTGGGATTAAAAAATCTAGCTCAATGAAACCTAAGTTAATATATCATGCACCTCATGCATTAAATCTACTCAACATCACAAAAACATGTGTATATAGTACATATGATGTTTTCATGATTCATCACAATCTGATGCCATATATTATATATCAATTGTTATACCTCCAGATATCACCACCCAGATGCCGAGTGTTATACCCTGAGACATCATAACCCATACCAAACAAGCATATATTAATAATTATGGTTCTATATCAGGTGATATGTGTTTGTAAAATAACAAAAAGATAATATAGATCTATAAACACACACACACACACACACACACACATATATATAGGTAATGAAAACAATACATCATACTAGCACATAAAAAAGATTGAAAGAATATTGTAGGTCCAGAGTTTGTAGTCAAGGATATCTTCCCCACCATCCTATATTCCATGGAATCACCCTCCTAGAGTCCAGTATGAGAGAGTAAATCTATAAAAAATGTGTTGTGTCATATTAAATCACAAAACATAAATGATATATATAATTCAACCACACAATGTGTAACTACATACCCATAATCACATTTATCACTAAACATCTCACACGACTCCTGACAACCACTATTAAGAACAATGTACCAAAATATTAGTGTAATCATAAATCCATATAATTAATTAATCATAAATATTTTAAATATGAAAAAATTAAATTAAAATATTATCATTTTCATATTCTATTCCATGTAATAATAACACTATTATATATTTTATTTTATTCTCTTGTTCGTCAATAACATGAATTTATAATAATGAACCATCTCTTTTATTTCATTAATTCATTTTAGATTTTATATTCATTATGGTTCTCTTGGAATCAATTGACGACAAAATAGAAAAGATACAATAGAAATTGTAATCATCAACTTCTTTCTATAGTTTTAAATTAATCAGATAAATAATAACAACAAATTTATAATCATGTAAACATTGCAGCATCCAACACAACAACAAGAATTCCCATCATCAACCCTATCAATTAGTTTTGGTTCCATTATGAACACCACTTAACATAATAATTCATCTCTTATCTAATTAGATCATCGTCCTCATCATAAAATGAACCTCATGACACCCTAATATCTTTGGTAATCCCCATCATAATCAACATTGTAATCATCACCTCATGCAATCATCACATCCATGGAATCCCCACCCATAATTCCAATTGTATAAGATTCCTACTCAATAAAATCATAGTTCCAATTATATAAATCATAAATACATATTAATGTAATATTATACACAAAAGTTCAAGGAAAATTTTGGAATAAATAAATAAATTATATCCTTTATTAATCAATGTAATCCTCACTCAATCCCAAATAATTGATTTAATAAATTATTCAATTTCTATAATATTCTATAATTTTTCTATTTATTTAAAATAATTATCGTAATATTTAGATATCTAAATTCAAAAAATAACTATGTTTATCTAATTTTTATTTCAATCCTAATATTCTATTTATATATATAATAAATCTCAATGATATTAATTTTAAAATGTCATTTTTACTATAGTCAATGAATTACAATATTTATATTTTTATTTAAATTCCATTCACATCAACCATTCTTAATAACGATTAAATAAATAGAAAAAAATGACCAATAACTGTCACAATAAACACAATATGACCCAAAGTCATGTGATCACAAATACCATATATCTCAAGCCTGAATATTAGATATTACCACATGCGATTGTACTTATTGTTACTAGACGATAGTTAAATTATAACATGTGATAATATCCATTTCATTTTTATAATTTTTCCAAAATTGTAAGAACTATTATCAATGAAATTATTTATTGAATTTAGCACAAAAAATTATTTAATATTATTTTATCAAACAACAATTATACAATGTAAAATGATTATCATTCTCTCTATCCTGGTTAATTTCAATATTAATAACCAATATTTTACAACATGAAAATACACATTTCATCATTCTTCATATAATATTATAGATTAAAAACATTTATTATATAATTAATATAAATTAAATTTTTAGAAAAATATGATTAATCACTTATACATTCATGAATTATATTTATATTTATAAAAATTATCAAACATGTAATAAATTATTTAAATAATGGAACATAACATTTATTAAGCCTGAATAAAATTTTAATGTGATAATAATGATTCAAAGAAATAAATAAGGATTTTCAATTTATTATTTCATTATGTAATTAAATATAAATTGATATCACATGTATACATCAGGATATTTGAGAATGATATTTGTTATCTCTTATAAATAATTATTCAATAATTATATATATATATTTCACATCATTAATTTAATCTTAAAACCATTTAATTTTAATATTATCAGAAAAAATTGAATCAGGTAATTATTTCTCATATTATTATTTAATTAATGATAATAAAAAAATAAAAAATAAGACAATCGTGGTTATTTAATATTTTAACACTATAAAAATTAATAAAATGTTATTTAAATCTAACATGGATATATAATTTACAAGTTGATCCGTCAAAAAAATGGAAAGAGGAAAATCTTTTGATAATAGATATATTGGTTTGGAGGCATTCTATTAATGAAATGGGTTTTAGAGGACTGAAGAACTCAAATGTTATGTTTTTTGATAGCTGGAACTGGAAAGATAAAAAGATGAATTGAAATGAGGTAAGGAATTTTTTTAATATTCATTGGTATCCTTCCATCGGTACTCCATGACAAATCAATATTTTCTCACATTAGATCATATTAAATTTGATTCAATTTAATTATCACTACACAATTAATTAAAATTGGTATAAAAAAAGTATTTCACATTTGATTAAAATTATTTATTTTGAAAAAAGTATACAAGTATTTATTGTAATGAATAATACACTTCCTTAAATAACTCATTACTTATATAAAGGATATACAAACTATGTATAAATAACTTATTTTATTCATACACAGTGCCTTGGAAAGGTTTATATAAGGGTATAATTATTTTACCCATACACTCAATCAATAAAGTCCACCATAGATTTACATAACGTAGGTTCTATATGTATGGGTAACTCTCCATAAAATTATTTATATCTTTTCCAATGCTTCTTTAGGAAATATGGATATTTACCACATAAATACATTAAAAATTCTACCATACATGTATTCATGGCACACATTACCTTTATTTATGTTATTTGAAATTAATTTTACCTTTACAGAAGCTTTCAGGACCTTTACACAATGCATGGTAATATCCCCTTAACAATACACATAGTGATAATATAATTTTATAAATTTTTTGGGAGCATTCATATGATGAAGGATTCACCTTATATGAATAATGGATATTTAGAGTGACCCATAAGAATATTATGTAGCAAATATATAACCATTATTCATGAAATTTAGAACATTTATTACACATAAAAACTACCATTGCATTAATAATGGTAACTATTTCAATGAAATCATTAAACTCACAACTGGAAAAAATTAAAAATAATAATGAGAAGGTTCTATTAGTATTTTAAAATATTCTAAAATAGGTCAAAAATTAATAAATGATTTCTACATAAAAAAATATAAATAATTTTAGTCACTTTAAAACATCAAAATTAAATTACCAAATATAAATTTAAAACTAGAAACCACTTCTATAATTTTATAAGAACATTGAAAAAAATCATTAAAAGCTAAAAAAAATAAATTTCTTCTAAATTTTAAAAAAAATCCATCAACTAATGGACACACCATAATAAAAATAAATGTATTAGAAATATCAAAAAACATTATTTTTCATAGTTTTAAGTTAATTATATTATAATATAATTAATAAAAACCATAAAAGGTGTGTACATGGATTAGGGATAAATCCACAACCCTGTATGATACCTCTTAAGGATCTCCCGATATTATGAACCAAAAAAAAAATAATAGAGGAATACAATTTACAGCAAAATAAAATAAAATAATATATTGAGGAAGAAAAATCAAAAATATAAATAAGACCATTAATAAAAAAAATTATCACGGGATACAAACCTCATGTATCAACAAGATATCAAATACTGCATCCTGTGAAAATCAGTTATTAATTAACATTTGAATATTGAGAATTCATATATGACTGTGATCTACGAATCACATCAAAGGACACGTAGATAAAAAAATAATTAGTTTGTAATGAATATACAATAAGACATACATAACTGGTGGAATCAAATACAAAAAAAAACAAATCACGATGATTAAACATAATTGAAATAATATCCATTTGGGGTAAAACATCTTTATCGTTACATGAAATCAATGTTAAAAAAGAATTACATAAAATTTGAAAATAAAAATGATCTATTTTAATTTTTCAAGTTACAAAATTCAATTCATCCTAAATAATTTCTCCAAAAATTATTTTTATACTAGGAACTGACCAAAGCATTTCACATTATAACATGTAATGTTTCAAACATTTGTTCATAAAAATGTTTCACCATGTATTCGATGTCTATAATCTGAAATCATAAGGAAAAACAAAATTAAAACACATTTAAATCATTTTTCATATGACGTTATTAATCAGATTCCTCTTCTATAAAACACATTGAAAGGACATTTTACAACATCTTTTAATGTCAAAAATTAAATATTCATAGTAACCTATAAATATTTATTTAAGACTACAGGTTCTAAAAAATGTATATTTAAAATATTATTTTTATAATATTTGAGACAATAATACTATCCCATAAATAATATATTTTAATTTATTTTGAAAAACATATTTTTTAATTTATCTTTCTAGTATATAAATTTAAAACATTTTTTTGTTAACCTTTTGATTCATATAATAAATTGGAATCATGTTTTTAAAAATTGACATTATTCATTTAACATAGTTCAAAGCTGAACATTACCATGTTGAGATAATACACATAACATTAAAACATGTAGAACTCAATTCATTATATGAAATTCAATAAAAATTATCAATAGTTTTAAAATATATATTTATCCAAAAAATAAAATTTATCCAATATTTGCACAAATAAATAAGCATAAGGCATAAAGTAACATGAAAAAAGAATAATGAACATGGAAAATATCAAGAAAAAAGATGATTGGATCAAAAATCATATGAAATACAACAAACATACTTGATAAAACATGATACATATAACTAAGTAATAGGCATAAACAATTACAAAGATGTATAATAATAATTCAAATGGTAGAAGACATAAGAATCAAACATTAACCATTGCATTGGGTTTATCGCCAAATTTAATCAAAATCATTTCACTCAATGAGTTCAACCATGTCATGAAGAAAATTTATTTATATTAGGAGTCTATATTAAGTCCAACAATAAATTTTAATTTAAAACATTAATAAAAGGCTCATATTAAAGGTGTATAACAACCATATGTGTTTTCAAACATTCCAAGCCTTAGGGTATTTTGCTGAAAAATATAAATCACACCCATCGCAGTGGAAATGGTTATGGAGATAAAAAATGGTTGATTCAACACTCACAAGTTTCTCACCATACATAGTAAATGGTTCAATTTAATTTATTTTTTAGTTTTGAATCATTTTTAGAATGTTATGGTGCATAGAAAAATTGTAAAATATTTCAAAAGCTATCAAAATTGGGAGAAATACCACTACAATCTACCTTATAGAATTTATAACTCACACAATTGATATGAATTTAATAATTGGTATAGTTTGAGTGAAATTTAATAAACATGTGAATTTCCTAAAAATATGAATTAGATCACACAAAAAAATAGCATAACATGAGGGAAGATAAAAAAAGTAAGGAACATATCTGAGTCATCGAATTATGAAGAAGAAAACAAAGATATTTATAAAGATACAATCCCATTTTAGTAAAGTGAGATATTTATAAACCTATTGTGGGTATGAAAGAATTATATGAGGGAAGATAATGAGAGTCATGTACCTATATGGAAGAATGAAAATATTGAAATCATTTTAAAATATTAGTATGGGTAAATATAAATTTTAACCTTCAAACATTGGTTAAGTAGTTTGGCCGCAATGTTTGGTCAAACCATACACCCACTATGAGACTTTTATTGCTTAGGAACCAAACCACACATAGTTGTACCCAATGGTTTGACCAACTGTTCTCCAACCATTCAAAGAATAATAAAAGATGACTACCGAAATTTTACAACGCTTATTGGATAGAAATATGATTTCATAAATGATTTGAATTTCATGAGAGTCCATTATAATCACCTTAATAGGCACAACATTTTCACTATTGGTCTATAGAGTTTCAGAAAAACCCAATACCCATTCATGTCCGCCCAAAACATGTCTTTTCTAGGGATTGATGCCCTGAAAAACCAATGAATGACCTGAGACAACTATCCAGATTTCATACCAGAATAAAAAAAAACCATAGAGTATTTCATATTTCATAATTCCATTCCTAAGATCTATTTATAAAATGAACCATCAATGAAACAAAAAAAATTATAATTCCCATGGAATTTAATATGGTATAAAAAGAAGATTATATAATCTCATAACCATAAAACACATCATCTTTGATAATCATTGGGGAAAACAAACAAAACATTACTCGACCTACACTATCATGAAATATTTTTCAAATGCCATAATTTTGATTCCAAATTCCCAACTCATCACCATGCGCCTCTTTAACATACAATACATAATCTATAGATTCCCCTCCGAATGGTTGTACTTTAGAGCTTAAACACTAAGACATTGCCAACCCGAGACTTTATTACCCGAGAAAAAAAATCACATCATCATGTTCGACACCATCAAGTTCTAGAATTTGGGATGCTAATGCATACTCAAAATATTCCACTTATGGATATAAAAATTTAATAATTCCATTTGTGCTCCTACAATGCTCTTAGAATGATTCAATGAATAAAATATTGGTCGACTCCCAATTGACCTGAGAGGCCTAGTTAGTCTAACATTTCAAGAAAGTTCCTAGCTTGCATCCAATGAAGTTTCCTCAACCTGAAAATGTTCCATTAATTGGTTCCACATAGAACCAATTTGATAATAGATATAGATTTCAATAACCAATTAACTATCTTCAGTAGACTACCCTTTAAGTAAACGGATTAAATAGCCATTGAATTTACAAAACTATGATGTATTCCATTGGATGAATGCACCAAAAATATTTCACCCAGAATTCTCACCAAATCCAGTAACCGACTCATGGTGATGTATCTATCCAGAAAAAAAAAATTAGTTTTCATTCCCCAGCATGAACATGGGAGGCATCCAAATCCAACATACATGGATTGTGCCCTTCAACACCACATCATAGCCTAATAGTGTTTAATATATCCATAGAATCCACAGTAAGAATATATTGATACAATCCATGAAAAAACATTAATGGATATTACAAAAGAGAGATGTTGGTACCAAGAAAAATATTCACATCTAGATAACTCAAAACATTCCTAAATAAACATCTGCATATAGATCTAGTCAATTGGAATTAACTTATTTCCATGAGTCTTTCTATGATATCCAACTTTCAAAACCATGTGTCAATCGAGACTGAATATGCCTCTTAATACAACCCTTCATCTGAATTGCACTATGATAGAGAAAAAACAACCAAACCAACATCATTTAAAATTTATCACAACCAACAATCGAAACCCTCTCAGTGCACCTATTATGACATCATGATATGGGGCATGATCTTATTTTAGTCAATAGAAAAGTAATATAATTTGAACAATACCCAGATATAAAATGTTGCTCATATATTACATAAACATAATGTGACTGATGTGGTTTCCACTAAACCATATGCAATTACTAAAGAGAGGGAAAATCGAACCATTGATGGATAATTTATTATGTAAATGGATCAACATCACCTACGGACACATTGAAATCTGGAACATGAAACATTTACCACCTAAGGATTACCATGGGAACTCAAGGACCAAAAACGTGGCCAATTCCCAACTGACAGTGCCGTCAATGTTTTCATATACTACCAATAACTGTGTTGTCATGATCTCTAGAAAGCACTAAAAAATCATAAGATATTAAGATCCCCAATGAATTTTAATTATGCATGTCCATATTCAAGTGATATTTTCAAGGATGTGTTCCCTCATCCTAAAATTACATATACAAAAATAATTTAATAAACACTCCCCACTTTATGAGAGTTAATAATTTTTTAACTTCAAAGATATATATATCACCATTCATCACACACACTATCAACCATTGACCACATTTCTTGTTAGTGTCCATCATGATTTAAGAACTATTACACAAAATATAAAGGGATAACCTTCCACTCAAGAGAACTAAATTAGATTCACTCTTATTCACACAAATGAATCTGCACATGAGTTTTCTACACATGCTCTATATCATTCAGCATAAAAGAGAGATAAAATAACATGCACTTAAAACACTATATCCTATGAGAACTTCATCCCATGCAGTGGGATGAGTATGATTTCATCATAAGATCAGGCCACTCTACTTCAAAGATGTTCTGTGATTCAAGAACAATAGTTAAATATTAAATGATTATCACCATACATAAAAGGTTTATTGTAACATTTATCAACTCTAAAGTATTGTGTATACCACACATACTACACTAATATTGGTAAAGAAACAATAAATCCCTTCTACTATCCATGGGATTATCCTCACTATGTATTCATGTATCTGATGTCCCACACAAAATAACTGACCCATAATCATATAACAATGTAAGAATGTAAAATAGGTTGACAAACTCCCAATTCATCAAACACTAAAGTGGTTGGAAATGAAGGTTCACATAACCTTCTAAATAAGAGACCATACTCATGGAAGGCCTAACCTCATGAAATTGACCGTTAAATGATTCTCACACCCAAAATGAGATTCAAAACACTACACAACTACCAGTGTAAACCAAGGTTAAATTTGATAAACTAAGCATCCTACATGGGACTATAGAACCTAAACAAAACAAGCGATCAGAAAAACAGTCACATGTGACTAGAAATTATATGTTGAACTAAGGAATCTACTTACAATATGATACACCCTTATAAAAGTAGGAATTATTGACACTACAAATAGATCAATCTAGATAAGGTCACTGGGATTAAGAGCCCGTAAATTAGGATCAATCTATAAGAGATGATTATTGTGGATAACAATCATGTTTTCATTTCAAGGTATCTACTCAAGTGAAAATTTATCTACCCTTACACAGGGGTTATCTTAAAATAACCCATAATGTTCCATACTAAGACATTAAACCAAAAAATTATTAAAACCTTTCAAAAACTTCAATGTATAGTTTCAAAGGAAAAAAATAGTAATAATAAAAAAGAATCATATTATTGTCACAAGGATACAAATTGTAGTTAGATTAAACATTACTTTTAGGAATTAATTTTTATTGAAACCTAGTTATAATTATGCCATTTTATCACATAAAATCATTTAAAGTAGGATTCAATTATTTATAAAACCTCACACATTTTACATCTTATGGAATATTAAAAACTCATCCATTAATTAAAGGGGTATTATGGGAAAATAAATAGACAATATGTTTAACTAAAAACCCTTATTTTTTGGTATGGGAACTTTAAAATTCCCTCAGCTCATAGAATAAACATACCCCAAGGGTCTAAATAAAAGTAAAAAACAAAAGAAAATGTGACCTTCCAGGGTCCCATTAAGTTATATTGGGCACAATTATAAGAAACATGATCATTTAAAACATTAATTATTTAAAAAACCTTGTAAGTTCATTTCATAAGAAACATGACTTAGAAGACCTATTATGTTCTAGTTGTAAATTTAGAATATTAATCAATATGAAATTATTCCCATGAACTAGAGGCTAGTGACATAATAAGAAAACCAATTCATTTAAGGCTGAAAAAATATAATATTTATTCCTTAGTATTTATTTTGAAGGCTCGTAATAGAAGTTTTAGTTGTATGTGTCATAAATTATCAATTCATAATGTACCCACATAGTTAAAAAATTGTTTGAGGAATCCATGTAAACAAAGATATTTTATATGAAGTAATAAGATATTAAACACCCTTACCATTTATGTAATTGAATTTAAATATATAATAAGCATATAAAATGGTTCGGTTATAAGGTTCATCAAGTTCCAGTTCGTAATGTTCCCATAAAATTAAAAAATGGAAAATGGATCCCATCAAATTACAACCATAAGTTTTATCCCATGGAACCAATGCACAATGGATAAAATATGTATTGATTTTTTAGTTAGGGGTATAGTTCATTAACCAATTTCACATTTTAAAATTTATAACTACATATTCTAAACATATCCATTTCATTCAAGTTAACATTTAAAGGAAATCGAGAAGAACAACAACATGCTATTCACAAATCTAAAATCATGGAATAAAGGATTAGTACTCAAGGAAAGAATATTTATCAGCCATACAAACATGTTTTAACATGCATGAAATAAAATAACTAATAACGTACTAGATAACCATGTTACCATAGAACCCAGTTTGGCATATATTAAAAAGACAAATAATACACAAGGAACATCAATAATTTTCAATATCTCTATAGTGCATCATACATGTCATAGAATATTCATAGAATGTGAATCACTAGATGCCTATAATGATACATAAAATTCTTCCTCATTTACATAACATGCGAAGGGTAAATATTGTAATCACATAAATCAACATGCAGTGGATGGTACACAAATCAACCAAGCTGAAATTATAATCAAATATTATAACAAAAAACATAAAAAAAAATATCATCCCTCACTACATTAACTTTTCCCTGTACTTGGGTTGATCACTCGATGGAATGACTATTTACCATGTGCAGAAAAAATCCTAGTATCTTGTTTACCAGCCCAAAATAGTATGATGAATGTGAAAAGAGATATGATTCCTCTATAAATTCATTTCCCCAATAACCATAGAACTGGTAGTCATATTAGTAACCACATGGTCTCAAGATCCCCTCCCTATATAGAAGAGGTTTGAGACTAGATGCGAGGTTTTTATTATTGTAAGATGGAAATAATATTCTACCATGGTCAGATTCGTACAATTTTATATTAGGTGTAAATAAATATATAATAAATAAATTAGTATTATTAAATTAATGTAGTAGAAGATAAATTGAAAAACTGGATAATGGTTCCCAAGTCCATGTATAAAATTATGATACATGCATATCCAGATAACGATATATGATACAAGCAAGATGTTAATTCAGAAGCACATTACAAATAGAAGAAAAAGTTCCCAAGGTGTAACTCCCTGAGAATCATTTGTACTAGCTCAGTACTATGCTCTTGATATCCCAAGTGAACAACCTAGAATAATCAATAAATCCAAGGACCTACAAACATATAAAATTAAACGGGTACCCTCTTGTAATGGAAGCCCAGTAAGTGTGTGAGATATAATCATTTTAGGCGACAAAAAATGTGTTCTAGATCAATCCAATTCATTCACTATTAAAATAATTATTTAAAACATATATGAATCTAATGCGATAATAAAATTATTAAATAACACATCATTCTCAGTTAAAAAATTGATACATGAATTATTCTACCTTCTTCATCCAAAGTCAGATGGTTGAGCTAAGAGAAACTATAAGATAAATATGGAATATTTATGGAATCAGATGTATGAATAAACAGAAGTGGGAGGACCCCAATATTCTTCTTTGGATTAGTGACCAAACCCTCTCGAAAATCATTCAATAATTTTGGTATCACATTGTTATCACAACAATGATCTTAATAAATATTGAATTGTGAGTAAACTATGAATGTATATGTTACATTTCATAATGGAAAAATAACCACATCCATGATGATTCAGGAGGGAATCTAAAGCATCGATATAGGTTCTCTAGATATACCAAATACCACCATGTCTATATGTGGTGTCCCGTTATAGTACCCTTTATATCACTCATTATATTGTTAACTCAAATTTTGTACTAGGTATCTCACATATGGGACCGCATATCACCCTACCCTTGGTGTGTCCATCATTCCGAGTAGTCTGTCTATTGTTCCACCCATATTGAATTGGTATCGCTCATAATTATAATAATCTACCTGGAGATCCTATCCAAGGAAAGAAACAAGATCATTCCCTTTGAATAAATTAGTATATGTCCGTGAACTGCAAGTCCACACAGAACATCCATAAGATAGGACCTATGTTCTCTCATAGAAAGAAAGTAGTGAAGGCATAACAATGAAAATCATACATCAAAAAGGAATATTATAAACAAAAAGTTAAATAGGCCAACCAATAATTTAATCCAATCCAAATTACTTTTTCATATGTAATAACAATAAAAATAAGCACTAGGATACAATACAATCACACCTAAAAATAATTACAAGACATGACGAAACATGCATGAATCATATGTCACATGGAACAGATCGTGATAAATGAGGATTGGAACATAATTCATGTGACATACATCAAGCATATTATATAAAACATTAGACACATGAATAAGGATTAGAATTAAAGCATAACAATGATTTATAATCACAAGGAAAATGATATAAGACATAAGTGTCAAAAATTGGGCATTTTATTTATTCGTTAACCCAATTAAATCAAATTAATTTCATTTAAGGAGTTGAACCATGGAATTAAGTATATATATTTAACACAAGGGTCAATCTAATTACAAAACACAATCCATACTAATATAAATCATAAATAAAACTCAATTATTAAAGATCAAACACACACAAAGGGGTGTAAAAACATTCTATTACTCAGTGAATTTTTTCCCAAAAGAGGAATCATGACCAAAGGGGTGGAAAGAATCAACTTAATAGACTAAATGGTTGATTCACCACCCATAAGGGTCTCACAAAACATAGTGACTAGTTCAATTTAATTTATTTATAAATTTAAATGTGTCTTCAGTTGATTTCGATGCACGAAAAAATATCTCAGTATATAATAGGTGACAAAACAAGTTAGAAAAATCTTGACTACCAAACTTATACCATGGAAAATCCACACAACCGATATCATGCTTAAATTTGGTCTAGTTCGAGTGATATTGAAGAAGCAGGAAAAATGTCCAATAAAATAAGGAAATATTGAATGCACCATAATAGAACAATAAGAGGGATGACTAAACAAGAACTGAAGATTGGGTGGATATAGAGTTACTAATATGACTCCATAGAGGCTAGTAGAGCTCTAATCCCATATAACAAGAGGGATTTATTATCATGCCTATAATGGGGTAAGGAAAAGGTTCATAAGGAAAGAGGTACAACTTCACATAGTTTGAGGGTGGAAAGAAAAGAGAGAACTATGAATCATTAATCATTAAAGGTTAAATAGTAACTTTACTCATAATAAAAAGGTCTCAAAATTTTTCAAAAGGGGTTTTAAAAATATTTTGTCGATCATCCCACTCCCACTGCATAAAAACCCCACCTCAAACATTTGTACCACATGGTTTGAACAACCATGTGCCAATCATTCATTGAATAGAGCACACACACGGCCTAGATGGAAGAAAGTGTGAGGTCTATCCGCATGGTTTGTGAAACGATGAACATCCCATATGATAATGTTCTTCTAACTTGTAGAAGGTGCACAATTTTTATTGATGGGGCTCACATTCTTAAAAAATCCTTTCAAACAAATGTGTCCACCCAAAACATGATTTCTCTAGACTGGATGCTTCCAAAAATCAACAAACCACCCAATACACCTATCAGGATTCTATCCAAGTCTAATAACAACACATTTAAGTGTTCCCTCACACTAAATAACATTATTAATCTTTGATTACAAAACAGACCATCAATTAAATGAAAAAATTCTTAATTTACATGAATTTTCATCTGGTCCAAAAACATGAGACCCTACAACATAGTTAGTAAATGATTTTATTTGGTGTAAAAATAAATGAAAATTTAATTTAGTTGTTGTTGAAAAATTAGATATATAAATTTATTACAAGAAGACAAAAAAATTATTTTAATTATTCATATATAATGAAAAATTATATTCATTTATTTAATTTATCTTAATATAAGTAATTTTTTATATTAGTTTTACCTATGGTAATACCACCCATTATTATTAGTTTGAAAACCATTTTTAGTGATATAGTAACATACTACATCATGACTCAACCATGGTCTTAAAACCCAATCATTATATTGTCATTGAATAAGTAAAACATATACAATATTATTAAATGAAAAATCAGAAGAAAAAAATATTCTAAAAATAATCTATATTTTATGAATATTTTTACATAAAACACACATATATATTAATATTTTTTAAAAATATAATTATAATCATGAATTATTCAATTGAAGAAAATATTAAATTTTAAATCATCATTATTATATAAATTTAAAATATACTAAAATTTTCAATGGTAAGAAATTAAATTAAGTTTAATATATTTAAATAATATCATAATTATTATATGGTTGTAACATAAATATAGGTATTTAATTAATTAAATTCTATGATTGATATATTACAATGGAATTCAACATATATTTTGGATTACAAATTAATAATTCACTAAAAATTTTCAATATCTATAATGTTAAAAAATTTAAATGTTGTAAACAATATATGATGAGATGAATTTTGTTTGTGAAAATTATTCTTCATTAAAAAAATTTAATTAATTGTTTGGATGAAAATCTAATAAATATAGAGAAAAACATTTTCATTAAAATTTGGAATATTTCTTTATCATCTGTGTTTAAGCATAACATAGAAAAATGTTTACCCATATGGAAAAAATAATTCAAACTAAATGGTTATATTAAGACATGAATTTGAATCAGATATCAAAAATTAAATTATGATATTACACCAAGAATATTTTTGACTAAGAAACTGGTCCACGACAAAAAACGATTATCATAATAAATCAAATAAAAAGGTAAAACCATTATGAGACATATAAATATAGAACATTAAAACTATACAAACAAATAATACATCAATAAATCAATATTAAACCAACTATTTTACTCTATGACAAAAAAATATAATAGATCAAAAGGATATAAAATTATCAATACAAATTATTAATAATATTTTGAAGATTAAACTTATTTTTTTTTAATATAAAATTTAGAAATTAAAATACTATTATATAAAATATATTATTTATTCGAAAATAAAATATAAAAAACTCATAAATCACAAAAACATATGTCACTTTAGGATTATGTTTTTATTTATAATAAATTCACATATTCTTTTTATATTTTTGGAGGTAATATACATATAATTTGGGATAAAATATTTGGGAGGATTTTTGTTAATTAATTTGGGTGGTGTCGCATTAACATAGATTATATGAAGCCCAATTCATATGATTTAATTATTTCTTATAATAATTAATATGAAATGTTAATAATGGGACATCCTGAGACATATATTTATAGGTTATGTCATAACTAGTTATTTCTCCTCCCATAAAATTTAGTAATTTTAAATTTTTAAAAGGACAAAACTAAAAATATTTTTTTATATTATAAAATTCTCAAATTTTTTAATTATTTAAATTGATAAAAAAAATTTATTAATAAAAATGAAAGATTATAAATCTATTTATAAATATCTATTATCAAGGGTATATTAATCATAAAAAACTATGATAGAAATTTTACCAATTTAAAATATGTAAATTTATAATAATTATATTCATTACATCTCAACTAAAAATTAAAACAAAATTATATATATATATATATATTATAAATAACACAAAACAAATTATAATACTATGATTAACTTTAAAAACATTATTTCATCTCCCTAAATCAATATTTTTAATTTTATTGAATAATATCACTAAAATCCTTCTTAGTATCTTATTTTTATAACTAAATTATACGTATAATATTCTTAGTCAAAACAAAATAAATATGAAACCAAAAAAAATTAACAACGATATAATTTGGATTTAAATGTGATATATAAACAGTAACCTAAAAGGTATTATAAAACACATAGATAATAAAAATTTCTTACCATAGAAAAAATAATGATTCCATTTGGATGATTTATGGGTACTAGAAAAAGGTATTTATTTCATTTCCCATGTTTTCAACTGGTTCAATTATTATAATCAAGTTATGGAAAAATTATTTTGTTGTTAAATTTATCTATTCATAGTGGATGAAAAAATGAGAAGGTTGACCTATTATCTAGGGATTATAAATTTTTTTAAGAATATCACAAATTAGGTGAAAGACAATTTTAAAAGGAAGACAATTCAAAAGAGAATGTTTGGGGGTATGAGAAACAATAGAATAAGAGTTATTTTCTATAGTGTAGTACCACGGTTGATTGGAGGAACAATTTATATGGTGTAGTACCATTTAGTGCAAGTGGCTAGATATTCCTAAAATATGATAGCATAAAATCTATGATGGGGTGGATAACTAACATTGAATATTTTATGTATTTCTACTAAACATGTAAATATCATTATATTTTCACTATTTATGTTTTCTGTATATGAGGTGTGTTTTAATGATATAGTTGGGTGGATCTAAAATCTAAAAAGTATCACTCAATAAGTTCAAAATAAGAAATCAGAAAATAAATGGGATCACCAATCCACTCATCCACCTCTCAGTGAACCCACAATAATCAGGGAACATCAAGTGGTAATAGTGGGATGAATACCTCTATGATATCAAACTGTCTACTAGGGATGGAGAATATGAATTTATGGAAAAGGTGTTGTTTATTATAATAAAATAACTATCAATAATGGATTATTATGATGTCACCATATATTCATTCTATTTACCTAGAAGTAATATATTATTAATGAATGTGATTTCCTCACATGAATTAGGTTATTGAGATAGGCTCTAAAAAAATAAAACTCCATGTTTATGATGAAGATAACCATTCCATTTCAATATGATCCTTTATGAATTTCAATTCAATGATTATGGGGCATTCATAATCTAATAAAACCTAATATATTTAGAGAGATAACTATAATGGCCCAAGATTATCATAAAAAGATATTTCATCCTTTTTGATGATTATTGATAAAATTGCATGAAAACATGCCTAAGTATAGGAAATATATCCATTTTTTTGGTACTTGGAAGCACAAAAAAATAGTTCATAGGTGAGCTATATCATGTAACACTATAATCATAATATCATTAACCCTTTATAGAGAAATAAATCTTAATAAATATCTTCAAAACGTTGGAAAAGAATACTTATGAATGGATGGGCTTTGGTGCTCAGAAATAGTAGAAAATGGAGATATGTTAGGGTAACATAATCAACCAGATATGAGAAAATGATCATAAAAATTGTGAACCACACCCTTTATATAAAAGATCATAATCCCGACTCATGGAATAAATATTGGATTTCCATATGACATGAATAATAAGGAAGTCAAATAACATGATCCATAAGGGAAAATTTTTTAATGATACATATATTAGTGACTTAAACCTAACCATAATAATTCATGTTTCAATGTTATCTACTATGAAATAATTTACATTTCTGGCTTGGGTATCCAACTATATACCTGCTTCAGGCTTGTGAAAACCACATGTCCACTCTATCAGTATATTGGGAAAACAAACCATGTTCCCTCCTTATGGTGGTGGTCTAACAACAATTTTACCCTCTATTTCAGTCTTGGCGTAACCACCGGTGTACCCGCTAGGCTATTAAAACTTTTAACATTAACCAATGCATTAGATAGTGAAAGATTCATCCCACTCACCACATAATTTAAATAGTCATTTATTTTTCCATTAGATCAAACAAATTAATAAATTTAAAACCAATTACTATAAATAGTTTACATAAAAATTTCAACATCTCATAACCTATTGAATATAATCAGGTTTCATAATCATCATATCATAAGTTGGTGAAAACAAGTGGGTTTTATAAGAATATTATAATTGTATAACTAATGAAATAGAAATGGGTTTCAGAAATTATATACCATCATAAATATAAAAAATTTATAGAAATGATGATAACAGTATTCTTATATCATATCCCTAGTAAAGAATAGGTAACATCAACACTTGAAATATTAGATAAAAAATGATATTGATCAATAATTTAAAACATTTTTAAGGAAAATAAAAATTCATATTTTTAAAAACATTTGAAAAAATACATTATTTTGAAAATACTTTTATTTGGGAATAAAGTTGAAAAAATATAATGGATGACTTAAATAAATAAATGTTAATGTTGATGTGATGATTCATTCATTCCATATATTTAAAAACAAATATTCTATTTAAATTTTCGGTAAAATCTAATATTTCATTATATGGAATATGAAATAACAATTTATTTAATTTTTTTTATAATTCATATATGGGAATTTTTTTATTTAATTATATAATAATTGAACCATTTTGAATTTTTTTAGAAAACATGGATTTTAAAAACAAAAAATTTCTGGCCAAAGAGAGAAATAATGTCTGATTTTTTGGAAAAAAAATTCCCAATTATTTTAATTACCATAGTGTGGAAAAATGAAAATATTACTTCAAAATATCATGAATAACAAGATATGAAAACAATTCATGATGTTTCATAGTGTTGGATTATAAAATATATTTTTGGTACCCATAATTTTAAATAATCTTGATAAATGATGAGATTTCAACATAAAATATATTCCACTTTGGTAACATTAAATCATAATCCACAGGAAGGAATAACATAAAATTGTAGTTAAAATTTAATGTGGAAAAATAAATTAAAGATATTTCAGGTAAAAAGGGCTTCATAAAATCTTCATGAATGAATATTGATGCATAACATAATGTACATCTTAATGATGGAAAATTGAGTAAAAAATCCATTGTTATAGGATTTGAATTCCATCATACATATTAAATTAAAATATATAATAAATAAATTTTTATTATTCATCTATTAATGAATAATATTTACATATATCATACCATTTATTATTTTCTAATTACTTTTTATTACCTGTTTTGTTAACTAGTCCATATTAAAGATATATTTTCCATAAGAACCACTGTGTATTGAATACATGTTTTGAATTGTTATTTTATTATCCTATTACATTTATTTTGAATTCATCATCTCTATAATATTAAATTGTAGATAAATATCATATATATTCCATAGATATGTGTTTAGAGTAATTAATAAAATTTAGTGACTGATTGTGAACTACAACATTCATTTAGATAGCATGTCGTATGTGCGCATGGATGATGTTTCCATTTTGATGATGGATTGAAATAAAAAAGTGTAAACAATGCATTATCATAATATAATATTGTTTATTTCATATAAATCAAATTTTTTTATCAGAACCACCCTTGTTTCCTTCTATGTAAAGCGTTAATTAATCACATAGCTTCGTAAGACAGTAGTCCACGGTACATATGAACGATGTTCTAATAATCTTATGAAACAATGAGTGTTATGGTATGTGTAATATTATGATTAAATAACAAATATAATATCCTAAATAAGATATATAAATAAAAAATCAATTACAATTTACATCCTTGTGTGGTGGAAATGGAAGAAGGAATGGAATT
This sequence comes from Viscum album, assembly GCA_963277665.1. Taxonomy (NCBI): domain Eukaryota; kingdom Viridiplantae; phylum Streptophyta; class Magnoliopsida; order Santalales; family Viscaceae; genus Viscum; species Viscum album. The sequence goes on from OY728146.1 coordinate 1,290,652,698, forward strand.
AGTTAATGAGGCGGTTGATCAGCATACACAAAAATGGTGATTTCATATTTCCTTTTATGGACATAGAGATGGTTTTTGGTCATTCACATAACATATGAAAATTTTACTATATATAAGATACTAAATAAATAATATAATAATTGTATAATAAAAATATATAGAGGATGAGGGAAAATACTAAAACTCTTAATGATTTTGATTACATGTTTTTTTGGTGTCTTTCATATGATTACACCAAAAAACTTTGTAGGATGGATTTATGTCTACGAAAAATGATTCTATGATGATTTTATAGTTATTAAAAATTTATTTGGTTAGTGACATTGCAATAAAAAAAGGTATCATGGTTTGAATTGTAGGGGACAATGGGTGGCCTTTTAGAAGTATGACAATTGGAAAAATTATAATATTTCAGTGAAGAAATTCCTCCCAGGTTTTTTTCTATCCACATGGATCCAAAATTTAATATTCTAGATTCATGATGATATAATTATTAAATATTTACATGTAATGTGTTTTGGATATGTATTGTTTTTTCATTAACCCTTATCTTTTTAGCTCAGGAAGCTAGGTTGATGCCTGACCATGCCCTAATCGGTGATGGATGTTGCACAATACCCCCCCTCCTTGGTGGAGGAGGATCCTTTGGCACCACTTACTAGAGTGAGTCAACCACCCTTCATCCTATTCAATAGCCCAATGTTCTTACCTTCCTTCCCTTTGATTCCCCTTTTCCCTAAGGTTCTAGAATGTTTCTAAGGCATCCCACAGGTTTTGAAGTCAACATCTGAATTTACAAGCTCGACCTCACTACTGAATACAAAATTTATTGTGCACTTAAAAAACCATCGTCCAGTGGTGGATTCCATTGATCGATGGATCTTTTAAGCATGGGGTCTATAGGAGAGGGAAACAATTGGGCTTCTTGATCCCAGGAACATCATGATTTGGTTTGCATCCAAGGAGGTTCTGATTCTCGCTTGGTCGAGAGCACCTCACATCTATGGAGGAGCTCATTTTCTCCTATTCAAGTGGTCCTATGATTACTATATGAAGAGGGATTCTTAAAAAATGGTTGTATGGTTATAATTTTATTATATCGCTCTATCTTTTCAAAACCCTTTAATTATTTGAAAATTTGGTTATTTAGTTGGATGTTACATATGTTTAGACAGTATGAAGAATGTAGTATTCCATCCAATTATCCATTTTTTTGTTGAAGTGGATGTTTCTAAACCACATGTTGAGATTTTTTTTATTACTATGGGTTAGGAGTTAAAATATAAGAAAATGGTAATGTTTGAGACTTGGTTTCAGTTCTTCTTGTCATCCATAAGATTGTGTCATAGCGTAGAGGATTGCAGGCACAATGGGACAATGTTTTTAGGTGATGGTGACTCGATGACTCGATCCTCTTCTAAAACTCATGTGTGTAGAATAATGGATGTGGATGATAGAATATTAGTGGATAATGGCATAATTTTAATCCAAAAGGATGGAAGGGATGTGAGTATGCGTATCTCGAATGTTGTAGTGGACAAAATATAGATGGGGGTTCCAAATCCTAATACAAAGGTATCTAATATTTTTTATAGACTTCGAGAAGACATGGAAGGTACTTCACAGTGTAATGAACTGAATAGGGATCATACTGGACATGTTCAAAACAACTATACTTTGAGAGATGTTCAGTTGGATGTGAGTAACATTGTTGCAAATATGGTGGAAGGCAGTGATGAGAAGGATACTGGAGAGGGGGTGAAAGAAATGTTTGGTATCTATTTACTAGCCAATGCAGCTTCTTTTTCTGAGGTTTTAATGGTGGGTTGTGGTGATGTGTTGAAGGAGGGTTTTCCAGATTTTGATCAGTACACGGTTCACCAAACCGAAACTCAATATACAAGGGGTACTTTCCTAGTGACCTGAACACTGGTTCAACTACACAAAAATTTTGAAGTGATTTAAGTGGATGGATGGAGTATAGACCATCCAGATATTCCCTAGGCCAATTATGAGGTTTGAAAAAAGGATCCGAGTAAAGATGGAAAAATAATTTCGGTAGGTGATCCTCTGAGTCGGAGGGGTAACAAGAGGGGGCCCTACAAAGGAATGGATTACTCCTCTCTACCACCTCCAATAGAGACATGATCAACCAAGATGTTAAATGCCAAGAAGATAAACAGTGAGGTCATTGACCAATGGATGTAAAGTGTTGTGGGTGAATAATCATTATACAAGATCTTATGTTCATAAAAAGACATGGTCGAACATGTTCTTCTACTCAATGCCTCAGAGGAGGAAGCTACCAAAATGAGGGGGAGGTCACTAGAAGTGACTATCAAAGAGGATAAATAGAGATGGATGGACATGCATGATCTTATCTTTATTGAGGGATTAAATAATGGGAATATCATCCTTGACGAGTACATCCAGTCATGTGATAAGCTGATCGATGGGTTTGACAACGTGATAATGGATGAACCAAACACTCAGGCATCTACTATATCTTGGAAATTGTTTAGGGAGATTGACACCGACAGACATAAATTGTCCTTTAATGGGTACGCCATCTCTTTTTGTGGCTAAACGTTTGGTTTATAACTTTTCCCTTAAAACTTTTTGAAATAATAAAAATTTAATTTTCAACCATTATGTTTATAGTATAACCCCTTAGTGATCTCAATTTTAACTTAACCATTATAAATATTTTTTATTATATTTACGATTAGATTTTTCAAAAACATAAGTTGACATTATTAAATAATATAAGTTATTCTAATTCCTAAATCATTTTTTTGATATTCAATCCACAAAATTGGTGAAATTGATTTTTTGAAAATATAACTGATGTGAAGGGAAAGAACGGGTTTTTAAGTTAAAGGGATCAAAATACTGAACTATTTTTATATCAATATTAAATATGAAATTGATCCCAATGACATAGATTTTATTAATTTTATTATATTTTAACTAATTTTAGATTAAAACCAATTTAAAATATATTTTATCCTTATAAAAAATAAATTGAATTGATGTTGTCAATTAAAATTCCTAATTTTTCACCATTCCACAAAGAATGAAACATTTTATAAAAATTATCAATATTTATTGATAGGTAATATTAAAATTATAGTTTTCCAAATTAACTTTATATTTAAAAATCATTTTTCTAAACTTCTGTAAAGTCAATTCTATTAATTTTCATAAAATGAACCAAAAAACATTTTTTTTGAGAAAATTTCATTTTCAAAATATATAATTATTTAATAGAATAACTCATGTACTTTTTTTATAAATATGTATTTATTATATAAAAAAATTATAATTAATATTTAAAATATTTGTTATTAATATTTATATATTGTTGATTAGTGTTTATAATATAACTTTCTAGAAAAATATATCTATATTAATAATATGTAGTGGTTTTGTTAAAACTCAATGTTGTATTTAATGAAAACTAACCCAGTGTTGTGTGTAGTAAATTTTTAACGTATAAAAGCATGAAATAAAATATTAACATGGTGTTTTTAATGTAATTTCTCAAATGTATTCAATATATTCATAAAATTAGTACATGAAAACTATAGGATTTACATTCCACCACACTTAAATTGAATTTCAACCTCAAAATTCATCACTTAGATAGAAAAAAATTATTATAATGATGCCTCATATTTTTTAAGGTTCCCATGTAACTTCCTAAAACATATCATTTTATAAAAAAATATTGTCTTAGGGAGTGAACATTCTTCATAGAACATTATCTGTAACGTTAAGAATCATCACCGGTTGTTCCCGTAAGAAAGATCATTATCTAGTTGTATGATTTATTAGTTATGAATATGTGACGATCATGTATATTCATAATAATGATAAATACATGGAGAAAATCAATATCATAATAGAGGTTTTTTTGAACGTTCTATGTGATATCCAACAATCTTGTTAAATTCAATAATATCAAAGGGACTGATACACATAGGGCATAGTTTCATTTTCATCTAGAATCACATAAACTTTTTAAATGGTGTAATCCATTATAACACCATATCAATAACATCAATTTCTAGATAAAATAAATGAATATCAAAATAACATTTATTCTAACACTATGCTTCCTTAATGTGTTGATAATTTTTTTAACATTCTCTCATATCTCTTCACCTATCTCATTTCCCAATATCATTTTGTCTCCAAATTAATTCCAACACATTGGAGATCTACAATTCAATCTATTGAGGCATTAGTAGGATACATCTAAATTAATGAGTGAATGATATTTATTAATGAAAACTCAAATAATGGAATGTGTTGATCCCAACCAAATTTGAAATCCAAATAATAATATCCCAAAATATACTCTTGGATTTTAATTATTCCTTCATACAGAACATCTATTTAAGGATGATATGAATTATTAAAACACGACATTGTATCAAGATAATTTTAAAGTCTTCACATAAACATTGAGGTAAACAAAAATTACCAATCAGAATCAATGTAATTCAGTGTTAAATGAAAAAATACCACTTCATTAATATACATCATGTAAAGATAATCCAGAGGGAAATATTATTTCATAGCAATGATGTGTGATTATATAGTATGATGATTAACTACAATCCATATAGAAATATTCCCTCTAGACTTTTTTGGGAGTATGAAAAAAATACATAGTGATTGGATCTCATTTCAATTAAGGTATGTGTAAGGGATAGAATTATTTATTTCTGTAAAGACCAGTAAATTTCAAGGGAAATTTTTTCTTAATTTTCTTTGGGATTTCACGAGTATGTAGTTTCTTATAGCACCTGATTCGGAGGCCCAGTGTGCCCGGAATCAATTTCCGAAGTTTGGCTCAGGTACATTCAGTGAACGAACGAGCATTTTTTTTCTAACTTTTGAACCAGTGATCGGAACCAAAAACTGAGGGCATCGAGGAAACCACAACGTCAGTTTTTTCTTAGGAAGACCTTTTCTAGAGTTGTGTTTGCTCGGGTGTTGTTATTAAAAAAATGGGTTAACTAATGAATGAAATAAAATTTGTGCAACAAATTTTATTCTAAGTAGTTTAATCCTACGTATGGAAATTGAGGTGGGTCCCACTAAATCCTAACCCCTCTTAATAGGATATTAGTGAGGTGGGAACCACATGAGCCCCACATGTTGATCTTCCTCAAACCTACCATTAAGTTGGAAAACCCCCCTTAATTTTGACCCGCACCCCTTATTAAATGCCAAGTAAAATCTCAAATTTAATTGGATTGTTAAACTCCTCATTAATTGGTCAACACACCTTAATTAAATCGTGATTTAATTTTGAATTTAAAAAAGGGATGGAATGAGTAATAAAATAAGGCAAAGCCTTATTTTATTATGGTTGATGTGTTGTGAGAGAATATTTGTGGAGAAATTACTCTGGTCTTGAAAAAAGTTCATCCCCGTTGAAGAACGTGAAGAATGATGAAGAACTACAGCCTCCGACGAAAGACAACAAAGAGCGCAAATTCCTCGGAGATCGACGACACGACGCCGTGTACCGCGACGCTGATGATCCTCTTCTCTGCGACGCCGTCTTCCGCGATGTCTTTTCCCATGACGATCCTCGTTCGACAACATCTTCGAGGTAGGGGGTTTGATTAAATTTAATTTATGTGGATTATATCTTCGATATGTGTTTTAATTGTTGTATGTCGTTTGAACCACTAACGTGGTGGGTGCGGACCAACGAACACGTCTGAACCCACCAATTCTGTGTTATTGATGTACGGAACATTCTACGATGATGAAACAGGACCTTTGAGTAATTTGAGGTCATCGCATTAATCTACGGGTCCCGAGACGACCCAAGGCGCAGACGGGAGTAAGAACGGACCACCGGAGCGGCTCCGGTGGCCCGCGGACTTCACCAGCGGCTCGGGTCGCCGGTGCCGTGGCGTCCCGGCACGCCGCCAGGAGGATCCTCCGCAGATGAATCCATGGCTACAGGCGACGGGGATCCCGCGACCATGCGGGATCCAGAGAAGGATGCGGCACCTGCCGTGTCCGCAGAGTGCAATGGGAGGGTGGATCACCCCCCCCCATACTCGGCCATTAGCCGAGGCAGTGTGCCACCCGGTCGGGCCGGGCTGGGCCATGCCCATCGGGCCGGGCTGCGCCCACTGAGACGGGATGCGCCCACCAAGCCGGGCCGCACCCTAATGGGCCGGACCCAGACCCGGGTTGGGTTGACCCGGTTCAGGCCGACCCAGGGGGGTTGGGCTGGGTCGGACCGGGCCCAGACCCCCCACTTTCGGACCACTTTTGGTCTTTTGCCCATAACATGGGCTACAGACCTCTGATCGACGCACCGTCAGTTGCGTAGCGAACCTTGGAATGATACTGTCGTTTCGGTATTCTACACTATAGGTTTCAGAGAACATTGGGTACAGCCGGTTTGGTTTGAACACGAAACCAACTGGGCCCTCGGAGCGGAAACACATATAACATGAGCCCCAGACGTCCGATTGACTTGCCATCGACATTGTTAGATTCCTCGTAGTGAGATGGACCTTTTGGATTAATCCACTAGAGGTTTGGATACGGTTAGAGTAAGGTTAGGTTGGTTTTGACATAAAAACCAACCGGGCCCCTGGAACGAAAAAGCCAATAACTCTCAGACCGGTCGTCCGATTGACGCGCCGTCTGTTGGATTGTGTTCCTATTGGCATGACAGAACTTTGTGAAACACCAAATCTGGTCTACATTATAGTTGATGTATCGACCTCTTGGATAATGGGACGGACCCTCCTGGAATGAGCATGTTGTGTGAAGAAACCCTAGAGCTGGCTGAGACTTGACGACTATTTATCGATCGACTCAGAGTGTTCCGATAGCCCAGTGGGGAGCGCTTGGTTGTAGAGGCAGACCCACGACAGAGGAGTGCTTTGTTGTAGAAGCAGACCTGCAGTACTCAACAGAAGGAGTTCCTCTGTAGTCTATGAGGGGGAGAGCTTGGTTGTAGTAGCAGACCCATGGTGGGAAGCGCTTGGTTGTAGCAGCAGGTCCACAGTACTCGATAGGTGGAGTACTACAGCAGTCCAAGGTTAGTGGGAGGCATTTGGTTGTAGCGGCAGGCCCACTGTACTCGATAGAGTATGAGTTCCCTAGCAGCTATGGGTTCGACGGTGAAGACAACCGTACTGTAATCCTCTGTGGGTCAACAGTGAAGACTATCGTACTAGAATCCTCTGTGGGTTCGAAGACGATGACAACCATACTGGAATCCTACATGGGTTCGGCGGTGATGACTACAGTACTTGTATCCTACATGGGTCTGACAACTTAGCTGGTCTAGTATCCTATGTGAGTCCCAGATTAGATGAATTAGTGGCTACATCTGATCATCTATATCATCTTACGAAGAAGTATACCTGTGTGAGCTGAGTCTTGACTTTAAATCAATATCTTTTATATGATTGATTTGGTTTCCTATATGGATTGGGTTGTGTTATCCTATGTGGGTTGGTTATGCTATCGTGTGTGGACTAGATCGAACATGGGCTCGGATGTTGGAGCCGAATTGGAATTGGTGGCTTAGGTATATGTATGGTCATATACCTAAGTAATGTTTGTTGTTACTTCGTGATTGTATCTTTCCTTTATGGTTTATCCTTTTTGGATTCTTGGAGACCATCAGGGGTCTTGGGGTCCCTACTGAGTAGCGTATGCTCACCCATGCACGGGAATTGCCCGCACTTTGTTGTGTTGGATGCAGACGACGGACACCGTTGATCGAGTTAGAAGATCGTGGAGCCGGATGATAGATGGAGGTGGACTGCTGGATGTGACGTGCTCAAAACGGATGGCTGGAGCCGAGGAGCAGAGAAGACGATCTATACCCACCTTTCAGGTGGGATTTCTAGAGGACGACTTGGACTTTCTTCTTACTTTTCGGCTGCTACACTCTCTTTATGTTGTACTTTACTTTCCCTTGTACTGCACTTTCAGTTTGGGTTTGTTTTCTGGCCCACTTTCTTTTCCGTACTTACTTTTGTACCCAGTTTTACATAGTGTTTACTTTTGTTGTCTTACTGTGTGGTGTTAGTTTACATATAAAGGAAATGACTCCCCTTTTATCGGAATTTACGCCTTTCGTTCTAGTCTCCAGCCCCTGGCCTACGGGAGGCGGGCTTGGGGTAGTCACGACATGGGTTCTGAGGACGGGTCATGACAAATTGGTATCAAAGGAGTTCGGCTCTACAACAAAACTCGGGACTTTGATCATTCTTCTATGTGATGCAATAGTGTTAAGGGTATTGAGTGTGGTTATCAGTCCAGGGAGTCCAGTGTTGATGCGCTGGCTGACGTATCCTTACACCAAGACCCTGACTTATGATTTCCGACTCAGTGCACGAAAACACTAATTGCATGTGTGTTTCAAAAGTTTTCATTGTGATTACATTGGGTCAGCAAACCAGGTATATTGTTTTGACCATGGCGCACCTGTTTCTTTTTTGGATGGCCCCACGACAGCAGCCAGCTAGGGTTCATAGCTTTGTGTGAGACAATAGCCCACCGAGCGATGAGGCCTCGGTATAAGGAACTTTTTCAGCGGAGGCACCAGTGGTACCTCTACCCGCCGAGCCACCGATGCCACCATCCCCAGCCGCTAAGAGTGCACATTGCCTTAGCGCACTGCATGAGTTCCAGCGTCAGTGACCACCTAGGTTCTGTGGGGCGACGGACCCTCAGGCAGCCGAGGATTGGCTGGAGGCTGTAGATCGTGTTTTCAGGCTAGTGGGGACACCAACTAACATCATGGTGATCTTAGCTGCGAGCCTCCTGCACACGGTAGCAAGAAGATAGTGGAGCTTGATGCTCCAGGTGTACGATGAGGCATCTGTTCTCTGGATGGACTTTGAGAGCCTCTTCTGCTCAGAGTTCTTCCCAGCAACCCTCCGTGCGGTGGGCATCTAGGAGCTACTACAGCTGCTGCAGGGTAGCATGATAGTAGCCCAGTACTCGACGAGGATTACAGATCTCTCGTTCTATTCCACGGACTTGGTATGGGGGCATGATCCTTCGAAAAGGGGCTCAGGCGAGAGATTAGAGATTCAGTTGTTTCTCACAGCATCCCGACACAGATAGGGGTGTTTCAGCGAGCCCTCTTACTGGATTGTTTCCTTGCTGAGAAGTCTCCAGCATCAGGACCCACCACTAGATGCCATGTGGTAGAGTCTTCTGCAGTGGACAGTAGATAGATGACGCAGAGGTCCAAGAGGACCAGACCTACCGGTGGTCGACCGCATGACATAGGATTGTTTCTGCGAAGCACCCAGGGTGGAGAGTGACTTACCATGAGAAAACAGTGTTAATCCTATGGTGGGTTTGGTCACATGGCTCATGACTGTCTGGCACTCCATACAGATGATCAACAGATAAACGAAGGACCTCCCAGGCAGAGGAAGAGGTTCGATCGAGGTGGACCACAAGGAGGAGGAGACCAAGGCAGGGGAGCTGGTCATGCTGCTAGATGTGGACAATGCTTTGAGGTGTTTCCACCACCACCACCAAGAGGTCCACCCTGACCGCAGGGAACAGATGGACATGGGAGAGCTCAGCTTCAGGAAACATAGCCTTACGACCATGGATCTCAGGGAGATGATGGAAGGGAGCGGGACTAGTTCCAGACATGGATACTTTTGTTCTTGTTGCTTCTAGTTTTATTATTGATTGTATGTGGATGATTTGTGTCCTTGTACATTGAGCTGCTGTAATAAAAGACACCATTATTTGTGGCATTTACTTTCCATTCCTCTCTTTATGTGTACTAAGAGGTTCCTGTTTAAACCTGTTGACTTGACCCTCACTTTTGAGATACCTACTGGAGGAGACCTAGTGACCACACACTGATGCCGACAGTGTGACTCAACCCTTGGAGGCGAGAGTAATGATTGAATATTTTGGTAGTAGCGTCGAGGCCTTACGATGTCATCCTTGATATGGATTAGTATCATCCATGTTGGGATTGACTATATTAGTCAAAGAACGTTGTTTATCCAGGGGATGAGACCAGATTTCTCTTATCGGCAAAGAAGAAATCATAACAGCTCTAATAGGACCAGAGAAGGTTGAGGTCATCCCGGAGGAAATGAGGACAGCTCAGAGCCTACAAAAGTCTTGTTCTTACTGGAGGTGGAGGCCACTAGAGTTCGAGGATGGCGACCACGTCTTCTTGCGGGTCTCACCTTGACGTGGATTACATAGTTTTGGCCAGTGCGGCAGGTTATCTCCATGATTCTTCGGACCATTCCAGGTTCTCAGCAGGATAGGCGAGGTTTCTTACTGCCTGAATCTACCACCTATGTTGCACGGGGTGCACAGAGTCTTCCACGTATCTCAGCTAAGGAAGTATGTGCACGACCAGACACATATCATCGACCATGGGGAGTCGGACATTGATGATAGGGTGGCTTTTGCGGAGGTCCCAGTGGAGATCGAAGATCGACATGAGAGGGTCCTATGTGGGTAGTCGTTTCCTCTAGTGCACATTAGATGGCATCATGGAAACCTCCAGGAAAGCACTTGGGAGCGGGGGACTCAGATGCATGCTCAGTACACTCTTTTGTTCCCCTAGTTTGTGATTAATCTTTATGGGGACGTAAATCCTTGAGGTGGGAGTAATGTAAAGACCCGTAAATTTCAAGGCAAATTTTTTCTTAATTTTTTTTGGGATTTTATGAGTACGCAGTTTCTGACGGCACGTGATTCTGAGACCCGGTGTGCCTGGAATCAGTTTCTAACGTTTAGCTCGGGTACGTTTAGGGAACAAACGAGCGGGTTTTTTCTAACTTTTGAACCGGTGCTCGGAATCGAAATCCAAGGGTATTGATAAAACCACAACTTCAGTTTTTTCTTGGAAAGACCTTTTCTGAAGTTGTGTTTGCTCGGGTGTTGTTTTTTAAAAAAATGGGTTAACTAATGAATAAAATAATATTTGTGCAAAAAATTTAATTCTATGTAGTTTAAACCAATGTATGGAAGTTGAGTTGGGACCCACTAAATCCTAAACCCTCTTGATATGATATTAGTTTGGAGGGCCCCACATGAGCCCCACCTATTCAACTTCCTCAAACCTACAATTAAGTTGGAAAACCCCCTTTAATTTTGTGTAACACACCCGCACCCCCTCATTAAATGCCAAGTCAACTCTCACATTTAATTGGATTATTAAACGCCTCATTAATTGGTAAACACAGGTTATTTAAATCATGATTTACCTTTTAATTTCAAAAAGGGATGGAATGATTAATAAAATTAGGAAAATCCTTATTTTATAATGGTTGATGTGTTGTGCGAGATGATTTGGGGAGAAATTACTCTAGACTTTAAGAACGTTCTTCCTTGTTGAAGAACGTGAAGAACGATGAAGAACGCCGACCTCTGATGAAAGACGACGAAGAACACAAGTTCCTCAAAGATCGACAACGCGACGTCGTGTACTGAGATTTCGATGATCCTCTTCTCTGCGATGACATCTTCTGCGACGTTTTTTCCCACGACGATCCTCATTCAACAACTTCTTCAAGGTAGGGGGTTTGGTAAAATTATGTTTATGTGGATTATATCCTTGACTTGTGTTTTAATTGTTGGTAGTCGTTCGAACCACTAACGTTGTGGGTGTGGACCAACGAACAAGTCTTAACCCAACAATTCTTTGTTCTTGATGCGCGGAACGTTGGGCGACGATGAAACGGGACCGTTGAGCGATTGGAGGTCGTTGCAGTAATCTATGGGTCCTGTGATGACCCCAGGCACAAACAGGAGCAAGAACGGACCACCGGAGCGGCTCTGGTGGCCCACAGACTTCAGCGGCGGCGCGGGTCACCGGTGGCTGGCACCAGCCGGTTGCCCGGAGGCTACGGCATCCCGACGCGCCTCCAGGAGGAACCGTCGTGGCTGAAGCCACGGCCGCGTGGGATCCGGAGGAGGACACGACACCCACTGTGTCCTCGAAACGCATAGGGAGGGGGTACCCCCCCCCCCCAATGCTTGGCCGCTGGCCGAGCCAGCGTGCCACCCAGCCGGGCCGGGTGACGCAGACCATACCGGGCCGCTCCCACAGGACCGGGCCGCACCATAATGGGCCGGACCTGGACCCGGGTCGGGTCGACCTAGTTCGGGCCGACCCGGGGGGGGGGGGGGGGGTTGGGACGGGTTGGACAGGGCCTAGACCCCCCACTTTTGGACCACTTTTGGTCTTTTTCCCATAACCTGGGCTACAGCCCTCCGATCAACGCACCATCAGTTGTGTAGCGATCCTTGGAATGAGACGGTCTTTTCGGTATGCTACACTCATGGTTTCTGAGAACTTTGCGTATGTTTGGGTTGGTTCGAACACGAATCCAACCGGACCCTCGGAGCGGAAACACTTATAACTTGAGCTCCGGACGTCTGATTGACGTGCCGTCGACATTGATGGATTCCACATAGTGAGACATAACTTTTGGAATACTCCTCTCAAGGTTTTGATGCAGTTGGAGTACGGTCGAGTTGGTTTTTACTTAAAAAACATCCGGGCCCCTGGAACTAAGAAGCCAATAACTCCCAGACTGGGCGTCTGATTGACGCGATGTCTGTCGCGTTGTATTCCTATTGGAATGAAGGAACTTTGTGATACATGAACTCTGGTCTATGTGACAGTTGATGTATCATCCTCTTGGCTCATGGAGCGGACCCTCCTGGAACGAGCGTGCTGTGTGCGGAAACCCTAGAGCTGGGTGAGACCTGGAGACTGCTGATCGATCGACTCAGAGTGTTTCGATAGCCCATTGGGGAGCTCTTAGTTGTAGAGGTAGACCCACGGTGGAGGATCACTTGATTGTAGAAGCAAAAACATGGTACTAAACAGAAGGAGTACCTATGTAGGATGTGAGGGGGAGCACTTGGTTGTAGCAGCAGACCCATGGTGGGAAGCGCTTGGTTGTAGCAGTAGGCCCATAGTACTCCACAGGTGGAGTACTACAATAGTCCATGGTTAGTGGAAAGCACTTGGTTTTAGCGGCAGGCCCACTATACACGATAGAGGAAGATATCCCCAGCAGCTAAGGGTTCGACAGTGAACACAACTGTACTGGAATCCTTCGTGGGTTGACGGTGACGAATACCAAACTGGAATCATTCGTGGGTTCGATGATGACGACAACTGTACTGGAATACTCCGTGGGTTCGGCGGTGACGACTACAGTACTTGTATCCTATGTGGGTCTGACATCTTAGCAAGTCTAGTATCCTACATGGGTCCCAACTTAGATGAATCAGTGTCTACATCTGATCATCTCTATCTTCTTACGAAGAAGTATACCTGTATGAGCAGAGTCTTGACTTTCAATCAATATCTTAGATATGATTGACTTACTTACCTATATTGATTTGGTTTTGTTATCATGTGTGGGTTGGTTGTGCTATCATATCTGGACTAGATTGAACTTGGGCTCTGAAGTTGGAGCCGAACTGGAATTGGTGACTTAGGTATATGTATGGGCATATACCTAAGTAATGTTGGTTGTTACATCGTGATTGTATCTTTCTTTTTTGGTTTATCCTTTGTGGATTCTGGGAGACCATCAGGGGTCTTGGGGTCCCTAATGAGTAGAATATACTCACCCCTTCACGGGATTTTCCCGCACTTCGTTGTATTGGATACAGACAACGGACATCGTTGATCGAGGTAGAAGCTCGTGGAGCCAGATGGTACCTATAGGTGGACCACTCGACATGATGAGCATGGAAAGGACGACTGGAGCCGAGGAGAAGAGGAGACGATTTGTATCCACCCTTCGAGTGGGATTTCCATAGGACACCTTGGACTTGCTGCTTACTTTCCTTTTACTGCACCCTCTTTCAGTTGTACTTTACTTTCCGTTATACTGCACTTTTAGTTTGGGTTTTTATTCTAGCCCTCTTACTTTTTTGCCCTTACTTTTGTACCCAGTTTAACTTAGTGTTTAGTTCTTCTTTCTTACTCCGTGGTGTTAGTTTACTTATAAAGGCAATGTCTCCGCTTTTTATCGGGATTTTCACCTTTGGTTCTAGTCTCCAGCCCCTGGCCTATGGGAGGCGGTTGGGGTAGTCACGGCACGTGTTCTGAGGACGGGTCATGAAAATTTCATCCTTAATATAATTACATTAAAAAAACATTCAGAACACTATAATATATCTATTCATTCAATCTCACCAAAAATACTCTTTCAAAAATTTATACATCTTCATCCTTCCAAAAATAATATGGAATGAAAAATAATGAGATTCTAATAACAATTAATTCATAAAATATTTTATATATTGAATTCATAAATTGTTTTTAAACCATATCATTTTATCATAAATAAATGTTAAACTATGAAGCATTTCTATGATTTCTTTCTAGATATACATATTCCTTATGCACCTCTTTATTCTTCACATTGACTGATGGTTGAACATTCTATTTAGAAAGATAATATTTCCACCATTCCATTATGATTCCTATATCAAACATATTAAAATCTAGAAATATTTGACAGTTTGAAATCCTCATCATGGATAAAATTGGATTATCCATTTGTCTCAATTAATTAACTACAAATTTCTCTTTCATAGAGTGGTATTTTATTTAGAGGTTGTAATCTTTAATGAGAAATAACCACCTTAAATGGAGCATATTTATAGACATATGTTTTAATTTATATATTAAACATGTATTAATGGTGAATATATAAAATTGATATCCATAATGTTAATGAATCAATAAATTTAATGAAAAAATACCATAGATGAATTTAAATAATGAGTTTGGTAGTTTTATCCATGAATCATCAATTTTATTGAGCCATAAGTCATAATAATTTCATTATAGATAAGATAACACTGAATCCATTTTTTAATGTCTCACTATAGATTATAAACCCTTATTAACTATAGGTTCATGTATTTACCTTTTCATTGACTGGTATTCTTTTCAGGTCCTAGAAATATTACTCACATTCAACTGTCTGGAAGAATGTGGGTCCCTTCCAAGTTATCATGGTTAGAGTATTATATATCCATGAGAAATTATCCACATACTATTGAAAATATAAATTTCCACCAATAAAAACATGGATATCTGTCACCATGGTTGGTCTGAGATGACATTCAATATCCCATGTTTTTGAGGGATCATTTGATATACCCTCTCTTGATATAATACGACCTAAAAATGAATTATTTTTCTACAAAAATACACTTTTTTTCATATATTACATCCTAACATTGGGTCTTTATTAAAATCCATAACATATCTTAATGATATTGTTTTCTTATTTAAAATATAAAAATATCATTTATAATGACTATAAAAAATAGATCATGACAATCTCTAAAGTATATATTCATTACATACATGATCATATTTGGGGAATTAGTAAGAATGAAGTACATCACTATATAATAATAGTGTCTATTATATATAGAAAAATGTTGTATTGGGTATATCCTCCTTATTTACTATCAATTTATGAAATTTATAATAAATTTAAACCATAGAAAATTATTGAGATCCACATAGTTGATCAAACAAGCCATCAATATGGGGAAGATGACACTTGTTCTTCATTTTGATCTTTTTTAGTAACTGATAATCTATTTAGTTTACCATTAATCTATATTTGTTTTTAACAAATCAAAATGGGGAACCCTAATGTCACGCGCATATTTGATGGAATCACAAGTTCAAGGTTTTCCCAAATTTTCTTCTCCATTTCCTCCAAGTTATTCAGGGAAATTCTATAGGGATTTTTTAAAATTAGATTGGTAGTATGTGTAAGATATATGTATATATATATATATATATTACATGATTACGAGGAAAATATTCTGAATTTTCATTTATATATTCAAAAACAATATGCATTCCATTGATATGATGTTTCTCCTAGACCATATAAGATAAACACCCATTCTTACTGGGAATCTAGACCCATACAATGGATGTGGTCTCTGTTGGATGTCCATACTTATCCATATATTGATATATGATCATATGTAAGGATGAGATATATAATTAAACTTCTATTTCTTGAAAATTGATGTCGATATTTTGCATAGAAAGTTAATACATGCATAAGATAACATCAATTTTACCAGTGGAAGAATTAAAATATTTTAGGAATAAAATTTCCACCAATGTCAATAAAATAGGAATCATATTCATGAGATGTGATCACCATACCATTAGGGGTTTTCTCCAACTAATACTATATGTAATAATTTAATTGTAAACCTGATACAGTTATAAAAATACCTAGATATGAACTAATATCTAGGTCCAGAGTCAAATAATACATTTTCACTTATAGAGTGGATGATAAGAGTACATTTCGCCATGTTTTTATTAAAACACTAATTTGAAAAAATGATCACATGATATTTCCCTTTGTACCTCATCATAAAAGGATTATATTATTGATAAAATTCATTGACCCTCATCATTGAGAACTTGTTAATATAATTAACAAAACTACAAGAGTTTCAAATACTAGAGTATTGGTGGTGCATTTTTTATATCATTCTAAGTATTCACATCATTTCTTGATTTTTTCCATCCCTTAAGAATTCAATTTCCTGATAACCACTCCTTCCAAACATAATACATTCACATGTCCCTAGAGTAGAATTTTTTTATCCTTCATCCCATACATTTAAAGTAATGGAAATGAAATGTTCTTCCCTCCATGGTTCTTTGATATTCTTTTAGATTCCATTTTTTATATTCCCATCAAAATCAAAAGATTGATATGTAACTGCAACCTTTGTTTACTCCTCAATTTATGATTTTACATAATCTTATTAGATACTAATTTATATATGGATAAGTATGATTAGTGGATTGGTTTTAGGATACTAATGTATCAATCGAGATTACTTTTAGGCTGGATGATAATATCCTTACCATAGCCCACAATTATTATTAAATTTGATGTTCTGGTAACAACAAATTCACCAACATTCTTCTATACCTCAAGAAACCACTTCACATAATCATAAAAATAATATTAGGGAATTACTAATTGAAAAATAAATTCTCGAAATCATCCCAATACATATACTAAATTTAATCCTATTGACATTTATTGTTGATAGTATCCTGACATTGATCTACTTCAGCAACCAACCATTATATATAAAAAATGACCTTTTTTTTATTTTGAACCATGGAGAAAGAAAAATATCTTTTTAGTAGTATTAATCTATTAGTCAAAACTAGTGGATTTGAATTCCTACTATAAGAAGGTGGATTTTATTCATGAAGGAATTAACTGAATAATTTTTCCTTGTTTTATTTATATGGAAGTGCAACATGATTTAAAGAATGATAATGTAGGGTTATAATATGAACAGAATCGTCCATTATATCCCTTATAATATTTTGATGTTCATGAGTAAACTAATTTCATTATCCAATAAAGTTACAATTAATATGGTTCTTTTAACCTAAAACCATTGACTAAAACCATAAACCATAGTGTATGAAAAAATAATCATCATTGGGAACCAAATAAACATTTAAAATCACATATATAATGTCTAAATATTGAGATATTATTATTAATGTATGTAAAATAGGTTTTTACTAGGTTATTCATAGTTGTCATCTATATAAATCCCTCATTATTATTTTAACAAGTTTGTTTATTTGAAAACAATTCCCCAAGGAGTGTCATTCCAGTTTTATAGTAAGGCCAACTATCATGAACTAGGTGACAATAAAGCCTACCTTTATATTCCCTTGTTGGAGTTTACCCCTAAGTACCTCAATTCTAGACACACATCAACTTTTAATTTTCTGATAGGGATGAAATTTCATGGAAAAACACAATATATCCTTTACTATAACTCTATAAAATATTCCAATATAGTAAATCATCCTTAAAGAAATCCACATACATGTTTATTGTGATTTAACAATGGTTTATCCATGATATTTTTCAATGTTTAAAAAAATATCCTTAGATACAAGATATAGTGACCCAGCCTTTTTATATATTTATATTACATAATCTTTAAATAATATACATAACATTAGACAAACAGACTCTTTAGGGTCGTAATAGTTTAGTTCCCTTGGACGCATGGAAATATAAATAACTGGTTCATAGGTGAGCTATACCATCTCTTACTATGTTCATTATATCTAGCGTAATTATTCAACATATCATACATAATATCTTTATATCATATAGAATAGAAAAATAATAGAGTTATCTTAGTTTCTCAGAAATAGCAAACAATGATGATACATAAGAATAAAATTTTCAATTTAATATGTGAAGTTGAGAATAACAATAGAAAACCATAGATTCCGTATCAATGGTCATAATATTGAGTCACAAAATAATTATTGTAATTTCATAGGACATGAATAAATATGAAATAAATTAACATTAATCATAATTAAATAACGTTGGTATAAGATATATATTTTATGAGTAATTATATTCATTGAAACTATTATATTATGCCTACCCACCAAGACATTCATAACTTGTTAGGCTTCAGTTAGAAACTCATGTACCGTATTTTGGATTGGGTTGAACTATCATGTAACCTATTTCAGACAATTTATAACAACCAATGTACCCTCCCATTTGATCGTGGGATAACAACACATGTTCCCTATTTTTCATACATGAGATAACCACTAGTGTAACCTCCTAGATCATATATTTTTTTTGATTACCCAATGCATTGGGGGGATATATAGATCCCACACAAAAAATTATGAAAATAATATATATGTGTTCTATGAGATCATAAAGTATTCATCATATAATATAACATGAAATGTATTGGATTTCATGAAAATATTATCATATAGAAACATTTGGAAATGAAATAGGTTTCATAATCAGCATAACATAACCCATGGAAGAAATAAGTTTGTTTTATAAAATTCTTATAATCATATAACTAATGTAATAGAAAAAATTTCCAATAATCATTCTATGATAAAAATAAACCATTCTGACAAGTAATATTAATGTTATCCCTAGATCATATACCAATTATTGAAATGGTAACATCAATAGTTATAATCAAAGATGGGAAAATATTTTCAATGATCATTTAAAAGAATTATCTATAAAAATATAATTTAGAATTAAATTTTTAATGGACCTAAATTCCAGGGATTTTTTTTAAAAAAATTAAATGGGATTCTTACAAGACTAGACTCTAAGACGACACATTATTTCGAGACATAGAGCGACTAGAATGGATTTTCAAACTTTTTTAATGTTTAATAATTAAACATGTGAGTGAGTTTTCTATCTATTGAAAAAGTTCTCAGATCAAAAGTTAGAGGGCACCATGAACATATAATGTTAGGATTTTCATAGAAAGGGCCTAACATTGGCTAGTGCAGTCCAACGGTGGAAGTTAATTTTTGGCTAGAAATAAAATAATTCAGTAAAAATTATTTTATTTCAAAATCTATATAACCAATAAATTCTAACTCAGATTGGATATCATAGAGTACTGTTGAGCTCGTGATGGTGTGTTTCTCTTAGGTGTAGTTGAACCTTGACCAACAGAGGTCTAGGGTGATATCCAGTTTTCGAGTTTTTTATGTGAATTATAATGGTACGAGAGTGCTATTTCGAAAAAATTTAAATGTGTGCCGAGATTGAAATTCTGAGGGCACCATTGCATGTTTAATGATGACATTACCTAAGAATGGACTTAACATCGACTGGCACGGGTTGACCGAAAAATGATGTTTTCAAACATTTTATGACAAAGTTAAAATAAAATAATATGGATGTTTTATTTAATTTTTGAACTTTTGAAACTCTTGCATTGAAATGGCTTGTAACACAATGAAACTGAATAAATAGTTTCATTAAATGAAAAGGAATAAGAACTTCATAAAAGAAATGTATTTGATATTTTGATTTACATTTCATCCTTTAATGGCCATGAAGATGACAAGATATTGTTGGAACAATCCCGGTTCTTCTGAAAAGATCTGGTTAGTGATGAAAAAGAAATCCATCCCCCTTGACACGTTGAACATGTCAACAACAATAAAGATCTCCTGATGGTCTTAAATAGAGGATCATGGAACATCGAATGTATTGACACCAGGCAACACCGATGAATGATCCGACCAGGTAGGGGATGTTATTTGAATTAAATCCTCTTTCATTCTTGGTATAAAACGACAAACGTGGATTAACCCATGAGCATGTAGACCAGCGGTGTGATTGTTCGTATGGGATGATTTTTTTTCGTATTTCTTGATCCCTCTAATGAATTGGGTTGAGTCCAGAATGAACAAACATCCATGGTGTTATCCTCATATTAATTATTTTGATTTTATCCCCCATTTTCTTCATGTTCTACAAGTTTTGGAGAATGTTCGATCATTACCCAATCATCCTTTGTGCAACAATCCAGCATCTTGGATCGGGAATAGACTAGACATGAAGAAGGTTTGATGATGACCAACGCCAGGTGGACTTATGTAGTGCATGAAATACCAGTAATTAGGCGTTTTCCAGTGGAAGGGATCACACTAGATATTCAAGCCCCAATTAGTGATTAACACAACCAAGGGATCCAGAACACCATATTGATGGACGAACTGGGAATCAAAGTGTGTTTTGTGGTCTATAGAAAGTTCAGTTGGGACACCATCTCCAGCAGAACACCCCGGTGGAGTTGGCGGCGGCTGCATCTTGGTTTCTGCATAGAAGAAGCCGCAACCCTTGGCTACATCATGAACTAAAACCTATGGCTCTTTCTGCATCTGAGCCGAAGGAACTGGTCCTCCGTAGCAGACTGGACCTAGATGCAACGGATCCCTGTTTCGCTAAAATGATTGTATCTTCTAAAGGAATATACTATTTCACAAGCCGTATATGGAGTTAGGACCCTTGGTATGAGAAGGTCCTATTGAGATTATATAGGTGGTTTTTTTTGAAAATGTTAATGGATTGACTCTTTGGTTTGAAGAGTAGTATGTCCCGGTACATGAATACTTTGGGTAGAATCTAGGTGATTCTTATGATGATATTTTAGGATAGTTACTCACTTGATAAATCAAGATGTGGGTACTTCTTATACCTCTTCATTTGTAGAGATGGGAATCCCCGTGTTTTAGGGTGTGCGTTTTCAGAGTAATTCTTAAAGGAATAGTCTATACTCCATTGTCTTTCCAGGGAGTAGGACCTCTATCCTTGGATTTGGTACACCCATATCGGAGATGGGTGTGGGTACTCTATATCTAACACATGTAGAGTTGGTACTACCCTACTTAGTAGGGAGAGTGTCCTCTATTATAGGATTTGTTACTCCCCTACCATTCCAGGGTGTGTGTCATCCATACACACTACTACAGTAGAGTCTTTAGTCCCTTTCCATGCAAGGGAGCGGGTCATCTAGCCTTGGGTTGTTACACACCTCACATACTAGTGTGTGTTTCCCCCATAGATAACAGACTAATAGATTTGTTACTCCCCCATATTACCAGGGTGTGTGTCCTCTAGTCACTGAGTCGTACTCCCCTACCATTTAGGGTGTGGGTCCTCGATATACGAAGTTGTACTCCGTTATCGATACAGGGTGAATGTGCTTTATGGGTATTACTCCTCTTTCTCAACAAGGCATGGGTCCTCTAGTCACTTAGTAGTACTCCCCTTCCATTTAGGGTGTGTGTACCCTTTTTGAGTTGGACCTCTCTTGGGTCTCAGACACAGTAATGAGGAGATTACCCATCCACATGATGGAAATGATACCAATATAAGAGTTAGTGCTCCCTCGATAGACTGAGGCGTGGGAAACTCCTTACATGAGGGACTAAGGTATCATAGCTTAGTTTAGAGTAGTTCTTCAGAAACTAATCATAGTGACGAGTAGCGGGCCTCTTCACCTAGGTTTCCTTAGTGTTGCCTGGGGTGCATTACTGTGAAGAGTAAACCTTTAAGTCAAGGTAGTAGAGTGGGACCTAGTAGAATGTTCCCAATGGAGAA
Organism: Viscum album; assembly: GCA_963277665.1. Taxonomy (NCBI): domain Eukaryota; kingdom Viridiplantae; phylum Streptophyta; class Magnoliopsida; order Santalales; family Viscaceae; genus Viscum; species Viscum album. The sequence continues at coordinate 1,290,674,732 of OY728146.1, forward strand.
AGTTTTCATGGACATACAATTCAAAATGGTAGGATTGTTCCTGATATATTGAATCTCTTGGAAAAATTACATCATCGATGGATGAGCTTGTGGAGTGTTATTTCTTGGTTTGTGTTTAATGACATGATCCTTCGATGAAAATCACGAAACTGGAAGTGTGTTTGGGACCAAATGTTTTATTGGCAGGTGAGATGTATATATTTGGATTTTCATTGTATATGTATAGACATATACCTGATTAGAGCTAATTATCCATTACTTTGTGGGGTTTCTCTTATGATTTACATTTGTGTTTTATGGTCCCCTAATGAGTATTATTTTACTCCCCACTACATGGTCTTTCTCCACATGTGTCATGTCTTTTCCAAATGACTGAAGCATTGACGGAGTCTAGGGTGGACCAGGGCCTGCTAGTTTTCAGTGAGATCAAACTGATGAGGTGCACTTCTATAGATTTAGGCATCTACCATTCACCTACCCTTATGGTAGGCTCCCCAGCAGATGAGCATCAAGGAAAGAGTGTTTTACTTTTTTTTTCCTTTTTGTGGGATTGTATACTTCTTGAGCATCCACCCTATACATTACATTCTGTTGTAATCTAGTTTTGCGTTCCATTGTGAATTACATGCCTTATTTACTTGGATTTGAATTTATTGTACCTTTGGCTGGGAGTTGTGTGTGTATAAAGGTACTCTGGGAAATGCTTCCCACATGTGGAGTAATTCCTTCGGTGCTATTCTCCAGCCCCTAGAATTTGGGTGGCAGGCTTGGGGTAGTCACGACATGGGCCCCTAGAGACGGGTCGTGAAAAATTGGTATCAAAGGTGGTCAATTATAACTCAATGTATGGGGGTCTATTTTTTTGGGTTTAGTTAATGGTGTTAAGTGTTTCGTGATCGGATTTCATGACAGGGACTCTGGTGTTAGTGCGGTGGCCGACCTATCCGTACACCAAGACTATGGGAATCTGTTTTCCGACTCTGTACATGGGAACAATGTTTTCATGGAAATAAATTGTCTATGCATTATATAGGAATAGTGGTTCTAGGCATGTCCTTATTTAGTCAACTCTCTAGATATACTCTTTATTCGTGGTTCACATTGATATATTTCAGGATGCTGCCACGACAACTGCCAGATAGGATCCTACAACATGATTATGATGATGATCTACACCGAGTGGATGATTTAGTGTAGGGAACTGAATCAATGGTTTTACCATCAGGTGGTGCACCGGTGATGCAACAACCCATTGATCAATAGTTTCTAAAAGTGATACTAGTGAAGTAGGCATGTAGGATGAGTCTGCTATACAAGTTTCAAAGTAAGAGACCTCTCTGGTTCCATAGAAAGATAGATCCTTAGGTTGTTGAGGATTGGATTGAGGTGGTTACAAGAGTCTTCCACAGCGTGAGGATGCCTCTTGACTAGATGGCAATACTAAATGTGATATTTATGTAGGGATCAGCAAAATGGTGGTGGATGTTTGGGATCCAGACGCACGACGAGGCGACTCTCACCTACATTGACCTTCAGTGCCTCCTTAGGGAGGAGTTATTTCAAGCGAATTTATGCTTTGTGCATATAAAGGATTTGTTACACCTACAAAAGGGCAACATTACTGAAGAAGTGTACTTAGCAATATTCAAAGATCTTTCTCACTACTCTAAAGATATGGTGTGGGACCGTTACTTCCTGGATTATACCTTAGATAAGGGACTACGTCGCATGATCAAGTTTTCAGTGATACCCCTTGGCATTCTGATATATTCTAGGGTGTTAGAGCAAGCCCTGGTGGTTGAGAGATACCTGGAGGTGGAGAATATGGACGTGACATACATCAGAGGTCACAACGTAGAGGGATATGTTGGAGCTAGTGGATTATAGGTAACATGATCATGACATAGGATGTATAACCATACTCGAACATAGACATGTGGGTATGTGGTGCAGGAGAAGCACTAAGGAGCAGACTGACCGTAGTAAAGGCGGTGTTACTCTATCAATGGTCGTGGGAATCTGCCTAGGGATTTCCCACCCATCCTTCCACTAAGAGGGAGTCGAAAGATGAGCATACATGGTAGAGATATCGCTTGGAGTGAGGAGTTCCGCAAGATGGAAGGCAAGTTAGAAGAGTTGGACGAGCCGCAGTAGGTGGCAGGCAGTTTGCAACTTTTCATCCACCACCCCCAGGAAGTCCATTCCAGGATCAGGGAGCAAGAGGACCTGGGTGAGGATAGAAACATTGGATATTTACTTATAAACAAGTGTCTCTAAGAGAAATTTGAGGTAAAATCTGTGTATTTTATTTTGGATTCCTTTTTAAGAAGACACCGGTGCTAGTTATCCTCCTTTTTCCACGAGTTCTGTTTGAGACTTCAATGTTCCGGTTAGAATGTGGACATGACCCTCATTCGTATAGACTCCCACTGGAGGAGACCTATTGATCACACTATGACACGAATAGTGTGACCTTACTCATAGATGTGAGAGTATAAGTTGGGATCTCTTAGTTGTGGTTTTGAGGCCTTATGATGTCATTCGTGTTATATAATACGACCATTAATACCTAGTTTGAAGATTCTTGGAAAAGGATGCATTGTGTCCATGAGGTAGAAAAACATTTTCCCTCCAGTGAAAGGAAAAATCAGGCATCACATGGTGAACTCTCAAGAAGAGTAATTCTTATAAACGTTACATGGTGGCATAGTTAGACCCGATAATGTTTTTTCAGCATGAAATGGTTGTTTACCAGCCATAATTAGCTGGAATACGACAAGTGACTGTTGAAGTGTTTCAGTTTTGGAATGTTGTGTGGTTGATGGTGGTTGTAGATATAGGGTCTAGTAAGATCCAAGCATCACTCATGGGAAGCCTTTTTTTTCATAAATACGACAAAATGTTTAGTGTCAACCAAGAAATCGTAACAGTTATGGAGGTATTATAAATGTTCATACAAGTGTGGATGTGAACTATGGGTTTCTATTTTATCTACATCAGGTTTTCATGGAGGTGAGCCACTAGACCCCCTAACAAGAAATGCATCAAATTGATTAGTGTTTTTCCTTCATTTTGAAGTTAAAGAGACATGTGACCATTGATGAAAAATGTTGTCCTAGAAGAAGATAGACATGGACGTGGTCGATCTTGGTGGTTATTCAAGGTGCATTCTTGTAAGCAACATAGAGTCCCTGGATGAACATAGTTTTATTACCTTGAGGATAGGATTTTTAATTTTAAGTATTAAAAGACATAATGTGGGGATAATATAATGGCCCAGAATTCCATGGATTTTTTTAATTAAATTGGATTTTATGAGACCGTGCTCTAAGATGGAACATAATTCCGAGACCCGGAGTAGCTGGAATGGATTTTTTTAAAAAAAATTAATGTTTATTAATTAAATTTGTGAGTGGATTTTTATATCTTTTGAACTTGTGATCGGATAAAAATATGATGGAAACATTGAATTCAGAATGTCAGGATTCAACGAGAAAGGGCATATGTTGGCATGCATGGTCCAATAGTGGATGCTAGTTTTTTGTTGTAAAAATAATAATTAAGTAACAATTATTTTATTTTCAAATCATTATAACTCCCAAATGGTTACTCTTATTGAAAATACAAGAATACCATTAAACTGGTGAGGGTGTGTTTCCCTTAGGGAGATGGTAACCTTGAGCGGCACGAGACAATGGTTAAAGATAGTTTTTTAGTTTTTTAAGCGAATAAACATGGTACGGGTGCGCAGTTTTGGAAACATCTAGACGGGTGCCCTGATTGAAAATCCATGGGCACCATTGCATTTGGAATGAAAACATTGCGTATGAATTGACTTAACATCGATCTGTGTGGGTCGATCGGAAAGTATAGTTTTCAGATGGAGAACATTCTCTCAGACGTACCATTCAAAATGGTACAATTTTACCTAATGGAGTGAATCTCTCAGGTGGGTTCCATTTGGGATGCCTAAGCTCATGGTGTGTGATTTCATCATTTGTGTATTATGACTTGACCCTTCAATGAGAATCTAGAAACTAGCTATGTGGTTAGGATCACATGTTTTATTAGTGGTAGAGATGATTATATCTGGATATTAATGGAATATGTATGAGAATATACCTGAGTAGAGACGATTTTTCATTCATTTGTGGATATTCTCTTGTGCTTTACCTTTGTGATTTAAGGGCCCCACTTAGTATTGTTTTACTCACCACTACATGGGATTTTCCTACACGTGTTTTTTCATGTGAAGACTACAAATTATTTTATAGTCTAGGGAGGACCAGGGCCTTGTGTTTTTAAGTGAGATCAGACAGGTGAGGTGCACTTATACAGCTTCTGGTAGCTACCCATCACCTACCAATCATGTAGGCTTCTCAGTGGATGATATTCAGGGACATGGATTTTTACTTTTATTCTGTTTTCCTTTTTTTGGGCTTCTATACTACCCGGAGATACTACCCTATATATTACATTCTCTCTTACTCTAGTGGTGTTTTACATAGTGGAATGCATGTATTGTTTCTTTGGATTTTAATTTATTGTACCTTTGGCTGGGAGTTATGTGTGCATGTATAGGTCCTCTAGAAAATTCATCCCACTTGGGAAATAATTCATTTGGTGCTAGTAACTATCCCCTAGCCTTTGGGATATGGGCATGGTGTAGTCACGGTAGAGCCTTGGGGGACAATTTGTGACATAATTTTTCTAATCTATAAATCATTTTGAAAATATTTTTCAATTAAAACAACTTTTAAAAAAATATAAATATGTATTCAATGATAAAAATTTCCATGACAATGAAATGTTTCTTTAATGTCGTATCTATTAAAATAATGGTTCTATTAACATTATTGGTAGAAGAATAATATGATTTTTTTGAAAATGATATGAATATTCGATTCAAATTTTCTTACAAAAATTCATATATGGATATAAAGTTATTTTACAAATCATATAATAAAAATAAATTTTTTTGATAATATCTATTGAAAACATGGTCTTGGAAGAAAATGAAATTCTGACATAAGAGAGAAATAATGTTAGATTCTATTTAAATTATTTAATTTGTTATTTCATGTACATTGGATTGGTAACAATGTAACATTATATTTTTATATCTTGAATAACTACAGTTTAATAACATTTTGGATTTTATTGATAGTTTGATCACATGATATTATAATAAGAAACATAATCATAATCAATGAGATTATAACATAGTATAATTTCCACTGTGTTACATTGAATTGTAAGAACCATGGTGGAATAACATAAAAGGGAACTTAAAATATCATTTGGATAAATAAATTCATTATATTAAACGTTAATTTGGATATACATACACCTCGTGAAGGAATATAATTGTATAACATAATATACATCTCAATGAAAGAAAAATGAGATAAAAATCACATAAATTAATTATTTAAATTCATAGTACACATTAAAATCTACTTAATAATAAATATATGTTTAATATAAATCTATTATATAATAATATTTTATACATTATATGATATATTATTTTCGTATGACCTTTTATTTCCTCTTTATTAATAATTTGATGTCAAAGTAACATTTCGAGTAATAAACACAGAGTTATTCATTTATGTTTTTATTTTTTTGGACGTATTAAATGGATCTTGATTTAATCAAATAATTTATTTTAAAAATGATATAAATATCATATATATTCAATAGATATTTATTTAGAGTTATTCATAATATTTGGTGATAGAATGTGAATGACAACATTCATGGAGACTGTTGGCCATATGTACACAAGAATGTTGTTTAATATTTTTTTTCTATTGAGATAACAAAGTTAAATGTTATGTTATCATTGAAAAATAATTTTTAGGTCATATGTGTTACATATTTTTATTTAATCCAACCTTATTACCATTTTGTATGTTTTGAATGAATCACATCGCGTTGCGAGGAAGTAGTCCACCTTACACATGAACATCGTTGATGTATTCGCCAAAAATGTATAGTATGATGATATGTCTGATATTATGATTCATGAATAATAATAATATAATAAATATAAAATAGAAATTACTCATATATAATCATTTCGATCCTTGTTGGATGTAATGTAAATGAAAAAAATGAATGACATTGGTTCGTGTTGCGATAGTCCTCCACACACACGATAGATGATTTTGAAACAACTTTTATGGAAGTGAATGTAGTTCTAGTTGATTCCATTAACATAAAAACATCTTATTATTTGGAATAAAATGTGTATTTTATATCAACATGGTATACTAATAATTTCATGAGGTGTTTGATGAAATAAATTTAAAATGCTAATTGATGGACATTATCTCATATTTTGTTATCTTATTTACCATTTCATCAAAATCCTTACTAAGATGTATTTTTGTTCAAAATGTTGATTCTATAATGATATTAAAAAATTTAGGAAGTGTTTATGGTAGTTATTGGCTGGTCCAAAAAGTTTATAATGTTTGAATAGGAGGGGAATGCAGTGGAAACTGTTATATGTGTGGTGAGAGGAAGACTGATAAAATTTTGAAAGAATAAATTAAATCTATGTTTTGTACAATTCAATATGCTTCAAAATTGATTATTGTAGAAAAAAGAAGATATAAGCCAGATTTATTTTCATAAAAGGTGTTTTTCATAAGTTTTTTTATTATTTGTAACCCTTATCTTTTTAGTTTAATCTCTTAGTAAACCCATTTTTTCCTTAACCACAGTAAATAATTTTTAAGATTTTATAAAACATTTTGCCCATAATTAAATTTAAAGTAATATATAATAAGAAATATTCTAGTTTAAAATAAATAATCTATTTTTTTAAATATCATTTATATAAATGGAAAATATTAAATTAAATATTATCTAAAGGACATGACGAGAAAGAATGTTTTAATGGGAAAATGTTCAAAAGAATTTTTTTATATAATAAATATTAAATAGATAAAAATTACATAAATTGGTATAATGGATCTATAATTGAAATATTTTCTCTTTAATAAAAATTTTAAATATGTTGTTCACTAATAAAAAAGTTAAATGACATGTAATTTTAAAATTAAAATTCATTATTTTTAACAAGTCATCAAAAAAAGAAACATTTAAAAAAAATCAAAAAAAGTCACCAAAATATATTTTTGAAAATATTATTTTAAAATATATATTTATTTTATCAAATAAATTTTATTACTATTTGAAAAATTAATTTTTTTATTTCTCACAAAAAATATTTAACAATCATTTTTTGGGAAAATTGAATTTTCTAAACAAATAATGACTTTATAGAAGAAAGTAAGCTATTTGTAATCAATATTTATATTTATATAAAACCAATATACTGAATATTAAAACATTATTATTACTGTTAATATCACCAAATTTAACTACATTATTAAAATGGTCACAAATATGTAACTATATTAATAATTTATCAAGTTTTTATTAAATATAATTATCATGGCTAACACAATATAACCCCGTATTGCATGTAGAAAAAATTTAAATTGGTGTTTCATGTGATACATGGTTAAAATTATGTTTCATGAAATGAAATATTACAATTATATTTAATATTTTGGAAGAAAACATACACAAAAACCATGTTCTGTTATAGTAACTATAAAATACACATGAATTATAGTGAAGAAATTTTAGAAAACGTGATGGGTATATTTGAAACTATCAAAATGGATAATAATAATGATATTGATGAGTAATTTACATGGGTCAATGAATGTTTTTAATAACATCCAATGATTTTGAGATAATTCGAATTATTGAAAAATAACTAAGAAACATATAAGAAAATTTCATGACAGCTTCAATAATAGGGTGTTATCCCTAGAATAATGACAAAAACTATATCTAAATAATTTTTAGAAAATTATTATATAATGTGAAATGAGAAAATAAAACATATTTAAAAACAATATTTCTTATTAAATTTAACTTGAGGATATATTAAAAGAGAAATTCCTAGAATATTAAATTGAATATTAATAACATGATTTTTTTATTCTAAGTAAGATGAAAAGGACATAAAAAACAGTTATCTACACAATAAATGAAATAATATGAGAAATTTTAATGGAAAATTTAATCATTTTTTTAAATTATGGTACTATAATTATACTAACTATTTTATATAATGTTACACTAATAATACAATTTATGATTTAAATATTGATAAATATGGTGGTAATTCTCTAAAATATATTTTTAAGAAACCTAGTAATTGACTTCCTAGAAAAAGGAAAATAAAATTTTACTAATTAGAGAAGGCTGATTATTTTACAACAATGATTAGAATAGTCATTACAAATTATTATGTTGTATATAATGAATAATTACATCATAAATCTAGGATTATTATTATAGAGAATGGTGATTCGAACTGGAGTGTATTCTACAAGAAAACATAAAAGTAGCTCTTGAGAAAAATACACAACTCAATAATGAGAAGAAAATTTTGAAGAATGGAACTAGGGAAATAAATATTTATAATTGTTATTATCATAAAATGGATTTGAATTATCATAATTGGATTGTATCATATAAATTTATTGTGGAAGAGATATAAATTATGGTGAAATATCAAGAGGAAATTTTAACATCCCAGACACAATAAACCCATAATTGACAGTTATATTAAATTATATAAACAATGTAGAATAGTACTTAGAGGATCCAAACATTTTGAAGGATATAAAAATAATTAATATCCATTGAATATATTTAAAATCATAATATATATCAAGAAAATATTACAAGAAATTTATTATACCAGTTATTGTGTCATTAAATATTATATATAGTCCTCTTAAAAGTTTACTCTGGAATGGAAAAAATAAAGGTGAGCATGGATTCTAAATAAATATTAGAATATTGTGTAAAAATTTATAAAATAACCATTAAATATGTGACATAGAAATAATAAATAAATCTAGTGAATCCATAATAAACTAAAAAAGAGGGGATACAACATTTATGAATAAAAATGAAAACATGGATACCAATAAACCTTGACTTAATACTAATAATATTCAAAATGAAACACAACAAAAATACATTCATGTACCAATGAAAAGTTATTTTCCAATTATAGGTATAGGGTTAAACAAAAAATAATCATGTTTTCTCTGATGAGTCCATCAAATTCATCAAGTGGGTATATAATTTCAAGACCCTACAATCACATGATTATGTCAATTAAATTACCTAAAAGAGTCATCAGTATCTTTTATACCAATATATAATGAAACTATAATTGAATATATTATGGGTATCTAGATAATGGAAAATATGGAAATCATATACACCCCCTTACAATTTAATAATGTGAAATTTTTGGGCAACGTACCTTAATTAAGATGGATACTATAAGGTATCATCAACAATAGATGAGAAACACATAAAAAAAATATAGTTAAAATGGTACATACTATATTCTGGGTTATCAATTGAATGTAGTAATTTTATAATAGTTTTTGGTGGTTGGAGACCTAGGAAATGGTAGGAATAATTGATTATCCTAGATTACATAAAGTGTATTATTCTTCAAAAGTATATACCTTGGTAGATTCTATCTATGGGTTCATTAATAGTCGAAATCATCATGAATGAGGGTGATTATTGAGTTAATTATATACCAAACCTTTTGGTGTGATTACAACAAGGTGGATCTTTTCTATAGCTATATAAACTTTCTAGTCTCTAAATTGATATGTATTTTCTATTAAACTGCACATAAAGTTACATTAATTTAATATATAATGGTTTTTACCCCAGGAAAAAGATTATTTTTTATAATAATTTTAGTGACCCTCAAATCAAAAGAACAATATATGTGGATAATAGTATAATAATTTCAATCTTGTAAATTTCATGTGTAATATTGTAAAAGGTCATTCTTGTAAAATGATACACCATACAAATGGAAATATGTGGTCAATATTCCATCCATCCCAAAGAATGAAAATTTAATTGAATACCACCTACTAATGGAATGGGATGTTATTCAATAAAATCCTATGGAAAGACTAGGAATCAAATTTATGTTAAAATGCCATGAATATATTTTATCTAATAATATGATAGCTAACATAAATTATATATAAACCAAATTAAAAAAATATTCACATAATACCATCCATTTACAAAATTGAGGAATTCGAGATGGGTGATCCAATACTCTTATAAAAAATTCTATGAATGTAAGTTAATATCATATATCCTAAAAATATATATTATAATCACATAATTTGGAACCCTATTGTTATCCTTTTTTTATATATTCTTTTCATAAATATAAATTATTTACATGGATTCTTTTGAAATTCTATACCTAGGATTAAAATTGTGATCATTTATATAATATTTATAATGGAAATATTTTTATTCATTCTTATTTCTATGATCATTATTTGTAGGTTAATTTTGTCACTATTAGTTATTATTTTTAATTAGTTCTTATTTTTTGAATTCCATTCATAAGTGTGTAATTTTTATAATTAAAGAAGTATATATGAATATAACATCTCCAAAAGAAATTAACAATTACACATTTATAAAATATTTAACAATTAAACAATATTTAATAATTCTTCATTTTATAAATTTATAATATTGTTTAATACATTGATTAAAGTCCCCAAACGTGAACATACCCGGATATAGTGAATGACTTCAAGGTAGGTTGTTTTTGTCTGATTATGATGGAAGCCTAATTATAATATTTATTTATTATTAATGTAATATATTATTATCATAATTATTTATAGTATGAAAATATAGATAAGGTAATATTACAGTGATTGTTTCATAATATTATAATCTTATCATAATTATTTGAATATTTAAATCCACAATTATCTATTTTTTATCATATAAATAATATTTTCCCTAATATGTCATTCTAGTATCCAAATGGTGTCATAAAAATTCTATTTATCTTTTAATTCCATCCATAAATATATCCATGAATGGAGGTGAAGGAAAATGAAACATGTTGCATCATGGAGGTCATAGTCCACACAATACATGAAATGCATGTTTTATTAATGGATTAGGTATTTGAATATATAATTTTGATAACCAATATATAGTAATGAACTATTACATAATTGATAAAAATAACTATATATTCTATAGGATAGTGTAAATTTTAATGATGATAATTTTGTTGAAAATATAGGATTTTGATTATACTCACATTAGTGACTCAATGTTTCATTGGATATTTCCATCGAAATGAAGGCCTTAATATAGATAATGTTAACCAAAATATTTTTTAACTATTGATATGTTTCATGGATGATAATTTTAAAAGAGTGTCATGTAGAATGCTTATGGTAGTGTTAGTGTAGAAGGATTGGGGATATTAATATTTTATAATTGAGGAGAAGGATAGTTTTTTGGTGTGACGCATGCATTTTCAATGCTATAAGGAAACTATTAAATATTCATTTAAATCAAAATTTTAAAAAATAAAATTGTATAGGTATTTAGATATATAAAAAACTCAACCTTTAATTTGGGAGACAACATTGTGTGTTTAGGTGTTTTTCACTTGTCTTTTATCTGTTTTACTAATTTAATTTTACTATGGTAAATAATTTATACCATTATTAAGTATTTTTATATAAAAATATTATTATTGACAATTTCACCTAATTTGGTCATTTTAATATTACAATTTAAAATAATTATATCAAATAAAATTTCAAAATGTATGAAACATTAATGTTAATTTTAATTCACAAAATAGTGCTAAATTTTTTTTATATACGATTAATCTTTAAATTTATATATATAATGAAATTATATTGGATTCTTATTTTTAATTATACAATTTGATTTTTGAAAAATATAATATTTATTATGATTTCAATGAATTTTGAAATGAAATATTCATTGATAATAATTGATTTAAAGAAAATAAAAAAACTATCAATGAATCATTTTAACTAGTCCTAAAAGTGTCTATCATTGGACTTGTAAGTAAAGAAACATTTAAAAATCATATTCTTATTCCTTCCATTAATATTTAATTACAAAAAATGATTTTATAAATATATAAGGTATTCTTTTATAATTATAAACTCATAAAAAATTTATTATTCATGAAAACTATTCCTTTTTACTAGAAAAAAACCTTTTCAAAAAACTGAAAAATTCATGGTTAGATAATTTTGAAGTGTGTAATTCCCAAATGATATTAATTTAGGGAGTTTAATAAAATAAAATTCTATTTTAAAAATATTTTCCCGAATAATGTCTATTTAGAATGTGCATTATGCGATAGTTGAGGATATCATGTTTACCTACTATAGTAGGGTCAGAGGTTTTAAAATACCTCCCATTAAGTTATTTCATCCTCAAAATGGGTTATATATCATCTCTTTAAAATATTATTATCTTCCTTACTAAAAGAATCATTAGGATTTTAGGATTCCCCAACTAGTTTTTGATTTCATCAAAGGTAATTCACTATTTGATTAATTTGATTCCAAATCACATAATTTCTGGTACAAAAAATATTGATAGTTTCTTTATTACAAGAAAAGTTATTCTCCAACTCAATTCAATCATATGTGCGTACATGTGTCGTGTATTTCATTTAATTATTCCGTAATAAAACATAGATTTTATTGTGAAGATTATGTAGAGATGGTAATATTTCTAATTGGTAATTTAAAGCTCTAATTAATTATAGTATTTAATAATTCCCAATATACATAGTTATTAACTAATAATTTTTTAAAAACTCCATAAATCCCATACATATTGAAACCATTTAGAAGAAAACATCCCCAACATGAACATCAATGTTTTTCATTCAATTTTTAGAATATCACTTTTGTTTTATAATTTATTTTTTAATATGACCATGAGTAGTTAAAAAATTTACATTTCCCTCCCTTATAATATATTTCCAATAAATATTCATTATACATATTCTTCTATGTAGGTTTTGAGTATAAAATTTCATCACATTAAATTTTCTATGTAATGTTATCCCTATGATCATATCAAAGATATTATTTTATGAAAATTCCAATAAAAAGTTGGTATTGATCCCATATAGAATTGACAGAGAAAAAATGATTTCAGTACTCATCCATGGTACTTATAGTCCACACCTATTAACCAACAATCTAGAGATGATAAATTCTTCATAAATGATTTATTCTGTCAAGAACCTTTTAAATAATCTTATAATATTTCTATGTTAACCAATGTTCATGATCAGTTTCAATTGATATACAAAATATATAAATCATTTTTATATAATTGATATGGGGACATATAATGCTATTATGGGTAATAACATATCTTATCAATATGAAGTGTATAGAACTAGATTGGTTACCAATGATGAACCATGTATTGTTATTCTTCTATAGAGTCTTTTGGTGTGTACTTACAATTTCCATTATATCAATGATGAAATTACATATACATTTAATATGTGCTTACATGAATTCATTAGAATGTTTTCCTCATAATTAACTTATTAGAAAACTAATCATCTAGAAAAATAGTCTAATATTTTATGAATCATAACATTCGACAAGAAATATTATCTTTAATTGATATACAAAATTTTATAACCAACCTGAATGAAACATTTTGATATATGTTCTTCATCTAGTAGTTCCCTTTTTAACTAAGATATAGATTGATCATATAAACGCTTCCCAATAATAAACACTCTCTATAAATAAAGAATCACTTCTAAAATAGCATTAGTTATTATAATAATCTTCCTTCGGATGTTCTTGTTATTTTGATGGGATTTCTATATATTATCTTTTAAGGGTTGTTCATTAGTTTAGATAAAAATTAATTATGTTCCCACTTTCCTAGAGATAAATTTTTCCATCATTGGTATAAAGCACTATATATGTTCCATATTAGTCATCATCATGGTTAGAAATCCATGGTCGGTCCTAATAAAAGAATAAAACACATTTTTCACATTCATATGGAGGTAGTTTATCAAAAAATCATATTCATTGAGTAATTATAATCATTTATTTTCCTCATATTGATCTTCTTCAAAGTGAATATATACAGAAATAAAAATATATATATATATATATATCCCATCATTCTCAAAAGTTGTACTATCTCCATATATTCAAAGAAAATAAATTTCTACCAACTCAAAGATATGAGTTGGATAGACATGTTTATTTATTACCAATGTCATGGATGAATTGGATATGAAAAAATTGATTCTACCAAATGATACAAACTGGTTGTTTCTTCCCCCAGTTATTGCATCTAAAAACTCTCACTATACCTTTTATTCCCATTACCACATTTTTCTTTCCATGATACTTAACTGACCTCTTATTCTCACAATTTATAATGAATTCATACATCCTATAGATTTGTTTTTATATTACTTGTTCTTGAGAATATAATTTCATATGATGTAAAGTAATGAGAGATAATCACCATCCATTTTATTAGTAGTAACCCATCAAAAAATGATATATCTTTCATTACGATATATATATTTAGTAACATCCCTTTCTAATATAGTAATGTTATCCAAATAATTAGTAACGTTTTTCTGTTTCTATTACTATAAATGTGGGCCAAAATATCTATTTCCTCGCATTTCTAAATAGGAGTGATTTTTTCATAGAAATAATAAATAAATGTTTTTCATTCAATGTATGTGATTCCATCTTACTTTTTAGTTTTTCTAATCTGTAATGAAAATTGTTATGAAATTACATTCAGATGATAGAACACCATAATGAATTTTTCAATATCATTACATTCTATACTGATAATGAACTTCTCTCGGGACTTTATCTATTGTCCATCTAACAATATATTAGTATTACCTCTAAATGATTTTTGTTTTTATCATATTAATTCATCCAAGGTAGTTACACCATGTTTTGAATTACAAGGCCACCCTATTAGAGTGATGTTGTCATCCAAAACATGGGTCAACATCCATAATATGGTTATGACGTAATTATACTCACCTCCATTTTCATTGACACGTTTAAGGGAGAATACCCCTATATTAACTATGAATATGGATTTGGTTCCCATTCCTTAGGTTATTTTCCATCATTATAATAGGTTCTACACATTATTAGGCAATTAACTTGAATTTTAAAATGAATATATTATTATCTTTTTTAGATTTTCCGGTAAAATTATTGTGGATTTTTCAAAAACATGTTTCTATCTCACATAGTTTTTATAAACTAATCCCACCATTTCTACTAACATTTTATTGAAACACGCTATATCCTCCATGAATCCAGAAACCCAAAGCTAATAATTATATTGTATTATTTTGAAGCGATAAAATAATTCATGAAGGATATATCAATTCATTAGACTATGAAGGCTAAGTACATAAATAAAATATGCACAAAAAAATAAAATACAGCATGAACATACTGTTTGAGAACGATTATGACTTCCATTAAAAAATTTAAAATTAAACACACTCAAACTCTATGAATCTTAATTATTGAAATAAAAATAAGAGTGAAATCTGATTCTTATTAACTAGTGGAAAAAATAGATACCTACATAACATTAAAACAGATTAAGTAATATGGTAAGAATAAATGAGAAAAAAATTGATAATACATTGAATGTGAGGGAATTATAAAACCATGAAATAAAATGAAAACATTGACAAAAATAATCCTTGATCTTATAATGATGGAATATATGACTATGGACTTGAAAACATGCTGTAAATGATTTTTACAAATAAAATTTCCTATTACTGGGTGATATAAATAAAAAACACAACACGTTTCTTCTTTTTAGAGATATTAATTCATGTAGGGGATATATAATTTTTTCCCAAAACCATCACTTGATTATGGTAAATAATTTTACTATAAAATTCCTCAAGACCATTCCAACATTCCATTAAGTACCAGTTATAAATTAAATTATGGTTATCCAAATAAATAGAAATAGGTAAATATTATACGTCCGTGTTCAATAGAATAATTTGTATGAATAGGAGATGAACAATTAATAAAAGTGAAATAGTTGGTTTATAGTCAAATTATCTTCAATATTGTAATATACAAAATTCAGAGGGGTACATAAATTGTGTTGAATATCAACAAAATATATTAATGGGTTTAATTAGTAAGTATTGTTAAGAGGAAAATTTAATTTTAGGTAATATCATGTATCATTCTTTATAAAGTGAGTTTAAATATTCCAATTTATATCCACTATGAGGTTCTAGAAATGTATCCATTCATTGGAACATTTTAATTGTATCTTGCATATTATTGATTGAATGCTCACCAAATAATTTCTAGGGAGATTGAACATAGGTGAAATTGTTATGTATCTATAGCCTATAGATTGTATCTAAAAATTGAATTATATTATAGTAAAACAATATACATTTATTTTACCAAATCATATAATAGTTTTTAAACCATATAATTGATTTCGTATTACAATGGTTTTCGTAACACATTAGTCCAAATAAAATCAAGTTGGGATAACTATATAAATATTTAAATCTAAAAAATGTAAAAAATAATATGGATATAATTATTTCATGCCAATGTATTTACCCAATGAAAGTAAAATTGTGTTCAATATAATATGGGACCCAATGAATCAAAATTAATAAAAAACCCTACATATGGCACGGGCAGCAATTCAATGACAATATCTTGAAAGATAATGAATGAAATGGATATTCAAATAAAATGAAAATTTTTAGCTTCATGATAAACAATATCACATATCTAGTTTATAAAACATAATATGGAAATTAGGTGCATGATATAAAACATTTAATAATGAAATGAGTTTTTGATGGGATACCATGTCCTCTTAAACTGACATCCACGAACAAGCATTAAATACAAGTATAATGAAAATATATATCATAAAAAACTTATTCATAATCATAATAATGAAAAGACCCAGAATATCCATGGAATTGCTTTTACTTAAATACATGTGAATTTTACGAGTCCGCGAAAACTGACGGCGCATGATTCGGAGACCCGGTGTGCCCGGAATCAATTTCTGAAGTTTTTTCCAGTACGTTCAGTAAACATATGAGAGGGTTTTATAAAATTGAAACGGGTGCTCGAAATTGAAATCTGACGGCGTCGTTGAACTCGCAGTTCCATTATTCACTTAAGAAGACTTTAACCTCAAAGGTAGTTGGTCGAGAATAAATGATAGTTTTTGGGGTATTTGGAGATTAAATTAAATAAAAATAATGTGTGTTGATTTATTTTTATTTGACAGTTAAAATCTCCTCATGGAAGTTAGAGGTGGGACCACCACACCTTAACCAACCGTGAAAGGTTATGGTAGTGGGTCCCACCTGAACCTATCCTCCTGTTAGAGGTTATGATGTGTGAACCACACGGGGCTAAACTCCCCTATTAATGGGAGGAGAGGAAAACCTCTTAACTCTCCCTCATTAATGAGGGAGACCCTCTTGACTCTTCTATCTTTAATGTTTCCAATGCTCCATCCTTATTATGCCAACCTCTGTAATTAATTTCCCCAATTTGAATATTGTGCCAAAAATTAAAATGGGGAAATCATATCACTTTTGGCTTGGCATCATGGTGGAAACTTGGGAGAAGAGGAAAGAACTCTCCCAACGAAGATCTAATAATGTTGAACTTATTCGACTTATTCCTCGGAGCTTCAATTAATGTGAGATGTCATCAACCGACCTACTCTTCCCATCGTCATCAACGATCCGACACAGCTCGGGATTGGAAACGTGCGATAGATGCGACGAATGACGATCTTCTCCGTCTTCTTTCCATGACTACGTCAATGAATGATAAACGATGAACAAAGGTAGGGGGTTTTACATGTTGATTAATTCATTGAATCTATTTCAATGGTTGGAATGGATTTGTTTATGGGTGAGTTGTTTTCCATATTCTTACTTCTTGATGAGCCATTTGATACCACCCTAAACACGGAGGGTGCGGGCCAAACCAACATGGCCGAAACCCTCTATCGTTCTTGTATGTGATGATCTTCATCATGGTGATGAGGCAATGGAATGAAGAAGGTGGCGACGAAAAAGGCCACACTACTCACGGTCTCCACAAACTGCACCACCCCCGCAGCACTCTGGTGCTCCGAGCCAAACCGCGGCCCTTCGACCGCCCACCCTGGCCGCACAACCACTGACCCGCACAACCCAACTCCCAGCCGCCGCCGGCCTCCCGTGTACCCCGACCAAACCCCACCATCCCGTTCCATCCTGAGATATGTCCCACCAGCCTGCCCGGCCACCTCTCGGCCACCCGCCTAATGCCCTGCATGGTCGCCTTCCCGACCCCCATCCAGCCCGCCTGGTGCCCTGCATGGCCGCCTGCAGCCCGCACGCCTCTCGCCCTGCCCGGCCGCCTCCCGGCCTGGCCGCATCCTACCCAGCCACCCTCCAGTCGGCTGGCATGCCTGTCTTCTGGCCTTATAGGCTTCCTTTCATGTGCCTAGCTGAACCGCGATCCCCATGATCCCTGTGCTGCTTGCGGCCCCCCTCGCGGAGCCCTGGCTGAACCGGACCGGTCGTGCCCTCGCGATGCTCCGGGCCGAACCAGCCCTGAGTTCAGGCTGAACCACCCACGCAGCTTGCTGGGCTGGGCCTAGTGGGCCGGGCCGAACCTAACAGGATGGCCTTCCCAATGGGGCGGTCCAGACCCAACTGGTCTGACCGGGTTGACCTAGACTGGGTCGGACCGGACCTCGGCCCACTAGTGACTCTTTACATTCTTTTGACCATATCTTTGGCATTGGATGTTTGTTTGATGAACCATCAGTGGATCTAGTATTCTTAGTTCATGATGGTCTCATTGTGTATACCCACAAGATCATGCGTATAGTTGAGATATGGTTAGGTTGGATTGATCACGAATCCAACCGGGACTCTGGGACTGAAAGGCTAATAACTCATAGACATGTCGTCTGATTGACGTGCCGTCTGCTTCGTTGAGACCTCTATGACGTGGAAAACCTTTGAGATACTTATTTTTTATACTTAATGGAATTTTATGTATCGACACTTGGATTGATGAGAGAACCCTCTTAAAATCACGTATTCTTTGTGCGGAACCCTGTGGCTGGTTGTGCACTGACGACTATTCCTAGATCCTATGTGGCTTCGATAGCATTGATGACTATTCCTGGATCTTGTGTGGGATTGACAGCAGTAACAACTGTTCCTATATCTTATGTGGGTTCGATTGAACTGACAGTTGTTCCTGGATCCTGTGTGGGTTCGATATCTTCGATGACTATTCCTGGATCCTATCTATCTTCGATAACTCTATTTACTATTCACGGATCCTATGTGGGTTCGACAGTTCTCATTTCTGTTCCTGGATCCTGTGTGGGTTTGATAGAATAGATGATTCAGTGGATACATCTGATAATCTCTATCTCTCAAAATAAGTTGTATACCTATTTGAGCTGAGTCTGTAACTTTGTGTTTGCCTCATGGTTGAGATGGATTACTTGATAACATAGGTATATGTATGGGGATATACTTAAGTGGGGATAACTGTTGATTTCATCCCTTGTGGTTTATTTTTGTTGGATTTTGTTAGAGCTTGAGTGTCTCAGGGTCCATACTGAGTATCATTATACTCACCCCTATACGGGCTATGCCCGCACCTCGTTGTGTTGGATGCAAACGATGGACATCGCTGACCAAGGCTGAGTGTACAAGGACTGGACGGTGCTCGGAGGTGGACCTCACAATGAGTCGGTACCCAGAGGATACTGACGGACGTGGAGTTTAGGGTAGGATATATGTACCTACCCATTAGGTAGGATCCATGGTGGATGATCCAAGAGTTTCTTGTCATCTTTCAGGTGTTTTTCCCCTTTTCACTTTCCTTTTACTTTACAGTTGAGCTTGTATTTCCAGCCCCTTTTTATTTTTCAGCACTCTTTTGTTATAGAGTTTAAATAAGTGTTTTTCTGCTATCTTTTACTCTATTGTGTGTGTTTACAGGTATAAAGGAAATGCCTTGATGGTTTAGGTAATTACGCCTTTGGTACTAGTTGCCAGCCCCTGGCCTATGGAAGGCAGACTTGGGGTAGTCACGGCATGGGCCCGGAGGGACAGGTCATGAAAAATTGGTACCAGAGGGATGTTCTACTACAGAACATAGGACTATGATCTTTTCTGTGAAGAAAAAGTGCTAAGGGTACTGAGTGTGGTTTTCAGTTCAGGGAGTGCAGTGTTGTGGCGGCGGCCGACGTATCTATACACCAGGACCCTGACTTCTGATTTCTGACTCAGTTCATGAAAACATTAATTTCGTGTGTGTTTTGAGGAGTTTCTTTATGATCCCTTCAAGTCAGCTCACAAGGTATAACTTTTTACCATGGTGCACCTGTAACTTTTTAGGATTCCTCCATGCAGATATCCAGCCAGTGTTCCAGGCTTTGTACGAGATGGCAGCCCACCGAGCGATGAGGCCTCAGTGTAGTGCCCTATCACAGCGGAGGCACCAGCAGTACCACTACCCATTGGTCCACTGATGCCACCAGCCCCAGCTACAGATATTGTACGCCGCCTGAGCATGTTGCAAGATTTCCAGTGCCAGAGGCTGCCTAGGTAGAGGGGTGAGTTAGACCCGCAAGTAGCTAAGGATTGGATGGAGGCTGTGGTTAGAGTGTTCAGATTGGTAGGGACACCAGCAGATCTTATGGTGATTATTGTCGTTAGTCTCCTTCATGAAGTAGTAGGAAGATGGTGGAGCCTGATGCTCTAGGTTCATGACAAGGCGACACTACTTTGGGCAGACTTTGAGAGCCTGTTTCGAGCAGAGTATTTTCCAGCCACCCTATGAGTAGTGCGGATACATGAGTTACTTCATCTACATCAGCGTATCATGATGGTAAAACTGTACTCAGAGAGGTTCAAATACCTCTCATGCTACTCCACAGATATGGTTTGGGACCCATTCATCGGGGCCCGGACCATCGAGCAGGGGCTCAGGTGAGAGATTAGGGCATCGATGATCTCCCTCAGCATCCCAAAGCAGGAAGGGGTGTTGGAGCAAGCCCTCTTAGTAGAGAGTTTCTTTGTTGAGTTGTCACTAGCAGTGAGACCCACCACCGGACATCACTTAGTGGAGTCTTCTGCAGCTAGTAGCAGACAAATGTCATAGAAGTCCTAGCGGACTAGGCCATTTGGTGGATGACCTCAGGACTCGGGATAAGTTATACGAGGCACACAAGATAGAGCCAGTCATTCAAGGAAGAGGTAGTGTTTCACATGCGGTGAGTAGGGTCACATGGCTGGTGACTGTCCGACCCGCAGTTTGGATGATCGGCAGACGGTTGAAGGACCTCCCAAGTAGAGACATAGTTTCGATTGAGGTGATCCACAGGGAGCAGGTAGACGTTGCAGAGGAGCAGGTCGAATAGGTGGCGGTGGGAAACGTTTTGAGGTGTTACCTCTACCACCACCAGTAGGTCCACCCCGATCACAGGGAGCTGATAGATAGGCAAGATCTCAGCTTCATACAGTTAAGGCTTACAATCATGGCGCTACAAATATGATTCTAGGTACGATTTGTGTCTACTCCACCTTAGATACAGTTCTTTTAGACACATGTTCCAGTCACTCTTTCATTGCCACTGCCATCCTTCGGAGCTCAGAGTTTCTGAAATAGGCGTTACATCAATCCTTAGGTCTAGGGACTCATACAGGATAAGACTCGAAGATCACGGACTGGTGCTGGCTGTGTGTGCTTACTCTAGGAGGCGAGATCTACAACTGGGATCTCCTCGTAGCAACATCGAGGTCTTACGACGTCATCTTGGGTACGGACTGGTTATCTTCAGTCCATGCCCAGATCGACTGTATTAGGCACAAAGTGTGGTGTGTCCGCACGGATTGGGCCAGGTTTACCATCACCAGCGAGAATGAAGCCTTTGCAACAAAGGACAGACTTACTCGGAGGAGGGTGCAGCTGATCACTTATCTGTTGGCTTGCCTTATCCTCGGATCAATTCATGTGGAGAGTTTGACATATCCTGTAGTAGTGGACCATTACGTGGATGTTTTCCCCAATGATGTCCCAAGTCTACCTTCTCGTAGAGAGGTGTAATTCTACATTGTCATGAACCCTGGGACGACACCTATATCTACACCACTGTATCATATGGCTCCAACGAAGCATCACAAGCTACAGTTACAGTTAGAGTACCTGTTGGGGAGGGGATTCATCTGGTCTAATGTTTCTCCCTTGGAATCCCCGATTCAATTTTCCTAGAAGGCGGATGGGAGCTTGAGACTTTGTGTCAACTAACGTCACCTAAACTAGGAGACCATGAAGAAAAAGTACCAACTCCAGAGGAATGATGACCTCTTTGATCAGCTGAAGGGAGCACGACGATTCTCGAAGATATACCTCAGACCAGTCTATCACCAGCTCAGAGTTCGAGATGAGGATGTGCCGAAGACGATCTTCAGATATCGGTGCCACCACTACGAGTTCTTGGTTATGCCATTTGGTGTAACTAACTCTCCAGTAGTTTTCATGGGACTCGTGAACATGATCTTCAAGCCATACCTTGACCGTTTGTTGTAGTCTTCATCGGCGAAATTATGATCTACTCGAGTACTAGAGAGGAGCATGCCTACCATTTGCAGGTAGTACTGGACACACTCCAAGAGCACCAGCATTATTGTTTTCTCTCGAAGTTCCAGTTTTGGATCCGAGAGTTTCACTTTTTGGGACACGTCATCTTGGAGGCCAGAGTTGCAGTTGATCCAGTGAAGATTAATGCAGTACTTGCTTGGGATCCACCTATAAGTGTTACGGAGGTATAGATTTTCGTAGGTTTGGCTATGTACTACCGGAGGTTCGTTCCAGATTTATCCAGAGTTGTAGCACCACTATCAACCTTGAAAAAGAAGGGGAAAACCTTCATGTGTTCGGAGAGATTCCATCAGAGCTTTCAGGAGCTGAGCTAAAGGCTGACTAGTGCCCCCATCTTGAGTCTTCCAGAGAAGGGCGTAGGGTACGTAGTTTACTAAGACTCATCAGGGACCAGACTCGGTTGTGTCATGATGAAGGAGCAAGAAGTGATCATTTATGATTCTCGTCAGTTGAGACATCATGAGCAGAACTACGCTATGCACGACCTGGAGTTACCAATAGTGGTCTTCGTCTTGAAGATTTGGTGACACTATCTGAGGGGAGAATGCTTTAATGTGTACTCTGATCACAAGAGTCTCAGGTATATCTTCCCTCAGAAAGACCTTAACCTGAGTTAGTGGTGATGGCATGAGTTTCTCTAGGAATATCCTTTTGATATAGTCTATACTCCTAGAAAGGGGAACACAATTTTCAGATGCACACAGTAGGAGATCTGGTATACAGCTACAGGGTGAGGTGATAGAGCAGCTGGATTCCTTTGAGATATAATTTGTGGATAGAAATAGAGCAGCCTTTCTACAGTCTCTTACAGTCTCCCCCCACTTCTTCAGCGAGTCAGGGAGGCATATCATGGGGACGCTGACTGCGAGACACGACATGCTCATATATCTATAGGGCAGGTAGCTGATGGATTTTATGAAGGTGGGGATCATGTCATCTTCTTCATAGGAATCGCTATGGTACAAGTGTCACTTTATGAGGAATTATTTAGTGAGTTCCACACATCCCCTCTAGCAGTACATCTATGAGTAGTGAAGATGTACCAGGACCTTCAATGAATGCACTGGTGGCCAGGTATAACGAAGGGAGTAGCAGAGTTTGTCTCTCAATGCTTTACTTGTTAGTAGGGGAAGGCAAAGCACCATGTATCAGCAAGCTTGGTTCAGCCTTTAGAGGTCACATAGTGGAATTGGGATGGGAAATCCATGGACTTTGAGAAGGGTCTTCCATGTACATCCTTGTGCCATGAATCGATTTGGTTTATCATTGACCAACTCACCAAGTCAGACCACTTCCTACCAATCAGAGAGAAGAGATCATTAGTGATCTTGGGACCCCATTATGTGCATGAGATTGTGCTGCTACATGGAGTACTTTATTATACAATCTCTGATCATGACTCACAGTTTACTTCTCGACTATGAAGGGGTTGTAGGAGGCTTTCAGGACACAACTTCATTTGAGAACCGCCTTCCATCCAAAGACAGATGGTCAGACTGAGCGGAGAATTCAGACCCTTGAAGACATGATGCGTTATTGTTTCCTATACTTCGGTCATAGTTGGGAGAATCACTTACCTTTGGTGGAGTTTTCATATAACATCAACTATCACTCCACCATAGGGATGAAACCTTTTGAGGTGTTGTACGGGAGAACTTACAGATCACCCTTGTGATGGACTGACCCTGGGGAGTCAGCACTAGTGGCACCAGATATGATACGAGCTACCATGGAGAAGTTTCAGATAATCCAAGAATGAATAAAGACTGTACAGAGAAGAAAGAACTCAAATGCTGATAGTAGATGGAGACCTCTGGAGTTTTTTGATGGTGATAATGTATTTCTACATGTCTCACCTAGACGAGGATTATGGAGATTTGGCCAAGGCGTAATGTAATCACTGAGATTCATCAGACCTTTCCAGGTCCTCAGCAGAGTAGGTGAGGTGGCTTACCTCCTGGATCTTCCACCTCAGTAGCATCAGGTGCATGACGTCTTCCACGTATCCCAGCTAAGGGGATACATGCATGACCCTTCCCACATCATTGACCATAGAGAGATGGATGTCGACGATGAGGTGACTTTTACAGAGGTTCCAGTGGAGATTGAGGATCGATAGAAGTTGGTCCTACGTGGACGGTCGATACCTTTGGTGTTCCTTCAATGGAAACATGAGAACCTCCATGAGTGAACATGGGAGCTGGAGGCTCAGATGCATGCTCAGTACCCCCACGTATACCCTTAGTTCCAGTCTTATCTTACGGGGGCATAAAGCCTTGAGGTGGGGAGAATGTAATGACCTAGAATTTCTGTTAATTTTTTTCCTAAATAAATGGGAAGTTTACGAGTTTGGGAAAATAGAAGGTCCATGATTCTGAGATCCTATTTTCTCAGAATCAATTTCAAAAGTTTTGTTTAGGTATGTTCATTAAACATACGAGTGGGTTTTTATAAATTTTGAACCAGTGCTTGGAATCGAAATCTGAGAGAACTGTTGAAATCACAACACTAGTATTCTCTTAAGAGGACTTTCACCTCGATGGCTGTTGGATGAGAATAAATGATATTTTTGGGGTTTTTAGAGATTTAATTAAATAAAAATAAATTGTGTGGCTTTATTTTTATTTTATGGTTAAAATCTACTCATGGATGTTTGAGGTTGAACCACCACACCTTAACCTCTCATAAGAGGTTATGGTGGTGGTGCCACCCGATCCTAACCTCCAACGAGAGGTTTTGATGTGGGGACCACACGGGGATAAACTACCCTATTAATGCGAGGAGACAAAAAACTCTCAAATCTCCCTCATTAATGATGGAGAACCTCTTGACTCCACTAATGTTAATGTTTCCAACACTTCATCCTTATTATGCCAACCTATGTAATTAATTTCCCCAATTTGAATATTGTGCCAACAATTATATTGGGGAAATCATATCACATTTGGCTTGGCATCATGGTGGAAACATGGGAGAAGAGGGAAGAACTCTCCCTATGAAGAACAAAAAATGATGACCTTGTTCGACTTCTTCCTTGGAGCTCATACCGACATGGGATGTCTTTAACTGACCTACCCTCCATATCTCCGCCAATGAGCCGACGCATCTCAGGATTGGAAGCGTGCAGCAGACGTGACGAATGATGATCTTCTTCATCTAATTTACGCGACTCCGTCAATGAATGAATAACAAATGTAGGGGGTTTTACATATTGATTATTTCCTTGATTTTTTTTCAACAGTTGGAATGGATTTATTTTTGGGTGAGTTTTTGTTCATATTCTTACTTCTTGATGTGTCATTTGATACCACCCTAAACGCGGAGGGTGCGGGGAAAACCAACATAGCCCGACCCCTCCATCATTCTTGTTTGTGACGATCTATGTTATGGTGATGAGGTGTTGGAATGATGTATGAGGCGAAAAAAAAGATGTGCTACCCGCAGCATCCAAAAACCGCACCGCCCCCGCGATGCTCCGGTGCTCTGGCCCGAACCCCCCTGGCCGCACCACCGCCGACCCGCGCCACCCGTCTCCTGGAAGTCGCCGACATCTCGTGCGCCCTGGTCGAACCGCACCGGCCTGAGCAACGCCCCACCGGCCTTACCGGCCACCTCCAGGCCACCCACTAGCCCACCTGGCACCCTTCCCAGCCGCCTGCTGGACTACCCGGCCACCCGCCGGCTTGCCTGACGCCCTACCCGACACCCTTCTGGCCTTCCTGGCTGCCTCCTGGCCTGCCCGGAAGCCTCCCGTGCGCCCAGACAAACTACGTGCCCAGTGATCCCCGTGACACCTATGGCCACCCTCGTAGTGCCCTGGCCAAACTGGACCGACCGCACCCTCCTGGACGAGCCATGTCGGGCCTCGCCCTCACGATGCTCTAGGCCAAACCGGCCCCGAGTTCGGGCCGAACCACCCATGCGGCCTTCTGGGCTGGGCCCAGTGGACCGAGCCGAACCTAACAGGATGGCATGCCTAATGGACTGGGCCAGACCCAAGAGATCTGACCGGGTTGACCCAGACCGGGTCAGACTGGACCCAAGCCCACAACCCAACCATTACATTCTTTTTTCCATATATTTGGCATCACACATCTATTTGACAAACCTTTAGCGGAACTGGTATTCTTAGAGTGCAATGGTCCCATTGTGTATACCCTATTAGAGTTTCGGGTATAGTTGAGATACAGTCAGGTTGGATCGAGCATGAATCTAATCGGGCTCTTAGGACTAAAAGGCTAATAACTCACAGACCGAGTGTCTGATTGACACACCGTCTGTTGCGTTGAGACCTCTATAACGTAGCAGACATTTGATATAATTCTTCATGGTACTTCATGGTAGTTCGTGTATCAACTCTTGGCATGAGGAGTGGAACCTCATGGAATCGAGCATGCTTTGTGCAGAACCCTATGGCTGGATGTGAACTGATGATTGTTATTGGATCTTGTGTGGGTTCGACAGAACTGACGATTATTCATGGATCATGTCTGGCTTCAATAGCTTCAAAGATTATTCCTTGGTCCTATGTAGGTTTGAAAGCTCTGTTTACTATTCCTGGATCCTGTCTGGGTTTGGCAATTATGATTTCTGTTCCTAGATCCTGTGTAGGTTTGAAATAATAGATGATTCAGTGGCTACATCTAATCATATCTATCTCTCTACATATTTTGTATACCTGTGTGATTTGCATTAGGAAATTTTGTGTTTTCCTCATGATTGAGATGGACCACTTGATAACTTAGGTATATGTATGGGCATATACCTAAGTGTGTAATTGGCGATTTGATACTTTTTGGTTTATCCTTGTTGGATTTTGTGAGACCTTGAGGGTCTTGGGGAACCTAATGTGTATCGTTATACTCACCCCTACACGGTCTATGCCCTCACCTCATTTTGTTGGATATAGAAGACAAACAATGCTGACTGAGGAAGAGTGTACTAGGACTGGACGGTTCCTGGAGGTAGACCTCACAACGAGTCGGTACCCAGAGGAGACTGACGGATGTGGATTTCTGAGGAGGCTATCTGTACGTACCCTTCAGGTAAGATCCTTGGTGGACGATCCAGGAGATGCTTTTTATCTTTCAGTTGTATTTTCCCTTTTCAATTTCCTTGTACATTACATTTGGGATTTTATTTCTGGTCCCTTTTTATTTTTCAGCAATCTCTTTTAATGTAGTTTCTCTTAGTGTTCTGCTTCCAGCTTGTACTTTGTTGTGTTTGTTTATAGTTATAAAGGTATTTCCTTCCCGGTTTAGGGAATTATGCCATTGGTGCTAGTCGCCAGCCCCTGGCCTCTGGAAGGTAGGATTGGGGTAGTCATGGAATGTGCCCTGAGGGACGGATCATGACAAATAATATGAATTTATTCTATAATATTTATAAATATTCACTCTCTATATGAATTAAAAAGATTTTTAGCATTACTGCTTATAGCTTTGATCGATTGTACTAGTTTCATAATAGCAATGTTAGTCTTCATTCATCCTATATATCATATTATTTATAGTTAAATAAAATTATCATTGTTTATGATTTATAATAATTATTACTATTTAAAATTTCATTCACAATTATTGAAGACAAAATCAAGAATAAAAATGGATTTGTGATTTTTTTCAAAATAAAAGGGGTTTTCTGAATTGTTGAATGATATATTGATATAACATCTCATGGTAAAAAAGTAATACTCTATATAATATTATACATATAAATATTTTTTATGAATAATTAATGATATAAAGGAATATTATGGATAAGGTATCAGCCTAAACATGATCATACATTGATTTGATGAATGATCACCAGTTTTTTTTATGAAATCATTATTAAAAGAGAAATATTATCATAGAAATTGTTAATTAGTGTGTTATACCAGGATTTAAATCATGTATAAGAACAAATTTTAGTAATGATAATAATATGTTATTTTAATGAATTATTATCCTCTTTTCATACATTTTTTCAACAATTAAGTTATGAATGATAATTATTTATATTATCATTAATAGAATATACAATTAATCATATATAAAAATTTACTGATATAATGATGATCATATTAAACCATCAATTTAATCCATTGAACCTATATTTTAAGGTAGTTTAAGAAATATATATACAATACGTCATGGAGGCAGTAGTATGAAAAATATATGCACAACAATTTTATTTTTGATAAACGATGTGATATATAAATAAAAATTGAAAAAAAATTAATTTAATGAAATTATGGTATATGATTCATAATTATATCAATATTTTAGTGTAAATAAAATAAATTTAAATTAGGAGAATTAACAAAAAACCATAGTAGTTGGTATTATTAATGTTGGGGACAAAGACATTGCTTGGAAGTATCATTGTAAAGAAAGTCCTTATAGTGAATAATGGTGACCAGAAGCCATTGAAAATTGGTGATGGTTATAAGAGTATAATACTAGATTATTTTCAATAATAAATTCTAATGTAATGTGAGTATTTTAGTGGTAGATATTAATAACTTTTATTAGTGATACAAAGGGTAGTTTTTTGAATAACCATTACACATTAAATAATTTAATGTTACTATTGATGGGTAATAGGAATGAAAATGTATTTAAAAAGAGGGGATAGAGGCAGTGGGTTGAAATTCACCTTCCTAACTACTTTAGGTGAAATATATTAATTTTTAGTCTTTTTATTTTATCAATTAATCATTATAGAAATTAAATGCTACCATATTAATGAATATCTAGATATTATAATAATTTTATTTTAAAAATTATTTTCATTATCCATTTACAACTATTTGATACTTATTATTTCAAATTTTGAATTTAGATATCAAATAATATTTATAATGGTGTGAAAGGGTAATATTATAATCAACATAATAAATTACATAAAAATATTTTTTTTAAAGGTTTATACATATTAAAATTATATATAATATATAATTATATTATTTAGTTATTTTTATAGAATTAATTATTTTTTAAAAAAAGTAATTCTTTTAAGGAATTGAAGGAAAGACATATATAAATTCCTAAACAATTATAAAATTTATATATATATATATATATATATATTTATCTAAAAAACTCTTCAATAATTATTCATATACATGAAACCTTATTTAAAATAAAAAAACTATTAACGTATTATTATATAATGTGATTGTTATCTACAATCCTATGGAATTCATTGTATGAATATGATCAACTAAATTAATAATTTAAAATTTTTACACTTATAACAAAATGAAATCAATTGTTACGAAATAATTATTAATTAAAGTAAAACCATTTTAAAATAAAGGAAATATTTTTCTGAAAAAACTTTTTTTATCTATAGTAAATATTTTTATATAAATATATTAATAAATAATATTCATTTTATTTTTTAAGGATTAAAAATATATTTTATTATCATTGAAATATTTCAACATTTATCTTATGTTTTTTCTATCTTTGAGAAAATAATTAATTATATTTTATGCTTAAAAACAATATCTTTCAAGTAAAAAAGGTAATCTTGTCTTCATTTCACACACATATTTTAAAGAAATTTTTTTAAAAATTACTACATTAATTCGAAAATATTTATAGCTTATTTAAAATAATTACATAAAAATTTTAATATAGTATATTTTATTGAATTCTCTGGAATGAAAATATTTTCATTTTAGAGTGGAAATTTTAGGTTTTTATTAAGATGATTCTTTTCATCTAAATAATTTCAAAACATAAAATTTCATATTATATTTTTTTAAAGAAAATATTTATAAATTACTATATTATTAAAAAAAATTTGTTCACTAAAATAAATTTCATCAGAAATTTCAACAGAAAATCTTTTTAAACATTTTAGAAATGATTCTTTGGAAGGACTTTTTTTCACCATATCGAAATATTGAATTTTAAATTATAACTTTTCACTTCTAAGAATCAAGTTTGGAAAAATGTATTCCTTATTTGGAATCAGATTAATTATTAATATATAATATGGACCAATTTAATTTTAGTAAAAATTAATATTAAATATATAGGTAATTAATTACCATGGTTATTGTTAGAACGAGTTTATTGAGGGGTTAAAAAAATATAATAGTATGATCACATATAAAAATTATATAGTTCCAATTTTCCTTCCATATTTCTACCTTATAATATACTATGATAAATTTTATGTTCATTTTTGTGAATATTCTGGGTAATTACATTATAATTTCATATTCTATTGGGAAATTTCAATGTTGTTTCCATGTGCATTCAGTTCACCACTTATAAAAGAGTACCCACTATCATATATTATAAAATCATCCAAAACCCATTTTTCCAAATAAATTCAAAAATCTGTTAATTATTTTATAACCCATATCCTATAGGACAGTTCTTTTTTGGAATACATCCTATGATTTCATTATAGGTAAACCTAAATATTTTATCACAGGAAGAGTTAACATTATTAATCTTGGGTTTTTGTTTTATTTTTCCATCCACATCATTGAATTAATCCTAAGATATTCAGATTTCATAATTAAAAATATCTTATTTACTTATATGTTATTATGTTAGTTTCATAACATTTTTCCACCTCCACCACTATCTAATGGGAAAAAAAATCATCGATCATGTGTATAGAATACTACAACCACTCGAACTGATGTAATTTGTTTTCCATCACCACCTCTAATGAAAGGATGTAATGATTTCTATAAATTATAGAAACACATAAACACACACACATATATATTTAGTATTCATAAAATTACTAGCTTTATGAATATTTATGTCACATATAACATATTTCATTTCTTTCCATGGGAATATGATAATATAACTCATGTGAATAGTGTACTTTTTCCTCACAAGGAAATGAAATTTATTTTTAACAAATTCATTATATAGAATGTAATAAGGATAAATGTAATGAATATATGTGATATATAATACATAAATAATAATATTTAACTTTTATTTATAATTACCTTTCTTTTGTTCCATCCATCAAAAAAGGAAACAATGTTAGTGTGTTTGAATATATTACATTTTCAATAAATGTTGAATATCATATTTCTATACCTTAATTTAATGAGTTATAAATAATATAAACACAATGAACATATATGATATTAAATTCATGTCAAAAGTTCTTGATAAAATATAATTATGATCTAAGTATGAGGTCTAATACTACCTTACAATAATATACATGAGAAACCAAATTTTTATTACCCAACCCAATAAATTTAATAGTGAATTGATAATAAAATAGAGATAAATGGTTATAAGTATATAATATAACGTATTATATATATTTTTATGGTTTAGGAATATATATATATATATATATTAAACCCATATGTATTATATTGGATGTTTAAATGTGTACGAAGAGATCCAAAACATGATGTAAGGGATTTCTAGTCAAAGTATTATTTATCAGTTACATATTCTGTAGTCACCACTCTCTTCATTGTGTGGGGTATATAATTAAGAATTTAAATGTTATACAATTAATTCAATTATTAAATTTAAATTTAATGATTCATTTGATTTAATTATTTATTGGGGATTATTAAACAAATTATAACAAAAGTGGTAAGGGAATATACTCTCACTTTAAATTTTCTGGGACATATGTTTTATATTGAAATTTTTTTGTATTGTATATATACTACCCATGAATGTATTTTATGGTCCCTATCAATATTAATATGGGTTATACATGTCCAATTAAAATTCCTTCATTCATGAGACATACAATTTATTATATACAGTTGTGTAAAAGTATTAATGTTGCAATATCATTATTTATCCGGATTGTTTAGGATATGATTTAAATGAAGATATCTTATGATAAACCTATATAGAAACAATTTATTTTTATTATACTAATGTTATTGATTGATAATATAGTAATTCCATTTATTTTCCTCTATTTAAGCACTAATATTATATTTTTTTACTAAAAAAATTCACCATTATTTCTCACATTATTCAAAAATGATTTTTATTTTGTGTATATGATTTCAAAAATATATTATATAATATTTACTATTATCCGATGAAAATTTAAATTAATTTATCCTCATATTTTAATTGAGAAAAAGTTATTGAAATTAATAATCTACTTATGTTTTAAACAAGATGCTTTGAAATTTTATAGAAAATGTTTAAGTAATATTTTTATGTATGTATAGCGTGAACATAATTTAATACAGTATTAACATAATGATTATTTAAATATTACATTATATTTTTAAAACGAATTTTTCAAAAAAATAATAATTTGATATTTTATTTTTAAAAATGTTTTCACATGTGACTTCCTATATGGATAGGATATTTTACTCAACAAATGATCTAGGTGATCATTCAATATAGTTTTCCATCTATGACGACATCCATTTATGTGACTCATGATTTACTATGGATATGATCCAAGGATTCCATTGTATAATTTTTTTCAAATTATTTCTGAATATGATAATGATTTTTTTAAACTTGTTAAATTTACATGGGTTATGATATGATTAAATTATAGTGAAACCAATTTATTTTCATGGGTTCTGATATAATTCATTTTTTATTATATTTAAGAACTCAAATTCATGACATTAATTATTATACATGTGGTACCAATATCTACATAAAATTAATTAGGTAAAGATTTATATTTGATGAGATAATAATGGGAAAGAAGTCGCATATTTTCATGATCCGTTCCAGAGGGGCTTGTGACGTGACTACCCCAAGCCCACCACTAACAGGACATGTGTTGGTGAGTAGCACTAAGTAGAAATAATTTTAAAATGGGAGGAATTGGGCTAAATAACATGCTCACATGCACACATATAAAATAAAAAAATTCTATAATGTAAAAAACTAAAATTATACATACATACTTCTAACATCTCACAATAGAGTTTGATAGTAAATGTACTAGAGAGTAAATAGGTCCAAATAAAATACCACCATAGCGAGTCTTGTAACACATGTCCAACATGAGTGAAAAGGGTACTGAGAGTAATTTATGAAAGCCATATGAACACACCTCAATTTTTTTAGTCTAACTAATCATCACCTGATCCTCATCCACTTAGGAATCTGTCAAAAGGTTTGTTGTATGCACAATAAATAACACATAATGTAAAATCTCATGCATGAGTGAGTATAAAAAATCTGAGTATGACACCCTAAAACCACAAACCAATAAAAAAGAGATATTATAAGCATCACTATACATGTATATTTTTATAACACATATAATAAGAATATCCATATATACTCACGAGAGAAACCACACCATTAGGCGGTCACAAACAACTACCTGCTGCAAGATTCTTCTCGATGCAAGATCATTCTTGGAATGACATTCCTCGATTTATGATATACTAAAAGAAACTCATTGAATAGGCCAATATCATTTGGGCCCCACCCAAATGAGAATTAATATGTAAAATAAGAATATGATACATAGAGAGGGGTTCACTTTTAGAACATAATGGTGGACACCACAGATCATGGAAAGAATTGATGGGGGATACCACAAACCCATTCTAGATTAACCTACTATGTATAGGATCATTCCTAGAATCACTAGGGAATTCCAGGGTCCACAAGGATATAGCCTTATATATAGACGATTAGTTACCTAATCAAGGTTGTTACTCATCTCCAAAAACTCTTCTTTATTGATATAGGATTGCAATCTAGTCCCGTGAAGGGATACCATACACTATCTAAGACTCGAACTCTAGAGGGAATTACTATTCATTGATATGGATGTAATTACATACTAAACCCTTGAAGAAGGGACCATGGGAATTATCTCAACCTATACCTTTCTGACTAGGAAATAAAAGGGCCTCAAGGACTCTTTATATGAGTAAATGGTGTGTCCCATATGGTACATGTTCTGTTCTAATATCCAATTTCATGATGATACAGAATAACTATACCATACATGTAGTATTTAAGTAGAAAGAATGTAGGATGAGTACATTGTCTGTACAGAAACACGGTTCTGAACTCATCTATCCTTTAAATTTCAGTTTAAGGAAGACGTTACAGTGTATTGGTTTGTGTATGTCAAGCCATTTTTTTGTCAATGTACACGACATTCCATCTGTCAGTGTACTATTACACATATCCATGTACTCTCCAGAGTATTCCTAGACTATTATGTGGAGGGTCACATGTCATGTGATAGGGGTGACACAACATGTGGTCCTTAACTCTGGAAAAACCCTAGAACCATGACTAGAGTACCTACACAATGCACAATCTTGGATTACATGTTATCTTCTTTCAGATCTTCCAAAACCATCATTCTTTCTCAACGCGTCTTGGTCAATTCCCATTCATCAATTCAGTGATTGATTTTCCATGAATTATAAGATCCATAGTAAACTATTCCTTTCCAACTAAGACCAATGAGTTTTGTATTTAGATCTACACAAGAGTTAGAACAAATATTTGTTCTTCATTTTTCACAGAAGAACAATAAAGAACCTAGAATATCAAATCATCCTTCATCTGATTCACTCTCTCTCAACCATAACACCTCTCTCGTCTTTTGTCTATCCTACATCTACAATATCGGAACATTATTCTAGGAAAAAGGTGTGCAATAATTGATTGATCAAGAATATTGGAGTCACAATCCAAATGAAGAACTCTCACAATGAAGGATGTATTAGGAGAGAAATGAAAATAAACATATGAGAGGTAAAATCCTCAATCAATGGTCTTGTTGATATCAATTTTTTTCCTAAAGAAAATAAATGAATAAGTTTAGAAAAAATTCTATTGATTCACCCCATAATAAATCCATCCTTCATGTCAATCGATTTTAAACCAATCTATTCATCTATTGATTTGTGATCAACCCATAAATAAAAAATAGAGAATCAAACAATTGTAACACATGAATTACCTAGAGTTTGGACTGATTAGTGATGAGGAAGGGTTGTGTTTTCATTTTTGACTAGATCCTCCAACTCCATTGGTACGATGATCCATGATCCAATCCTGGTCCTTTGTCATCTACTAAGAACATTAACCCACAATGGTGTCTAGGTTTCTAGGGTTAGACATTGAAAACTATGAAAATTTCCTTAGCCATAAATTTATAAATGAAACTTGTCACTACACTAAAGAAATGCAAAATAAATTTTTCTTTTAATTTAGGATATCCATTTTGCGGCCCCGAAATCATTTTTACAGACGACCTACGCCAAAAAATGTTAGGTCACACCTATGGAAAAAAATATATTATGAACACAATAGTGATATAATATTTCCAATAAACATCAATGTTCATGAGTTATTAGGATTTATAAATAAAATAATTTTATTTTATTATTTTATCTATATTTCCATCATTGGTGATTTTTTCAACAAAATAACCTATGCTAAGAAAATATAGTCTTCTCTTAGTTTAAATCCTGAAGGACCCCGGGACACCCTGAGAGGGGAGGGGTGAATCATGGTGACAACTTTTTCTCATAAATTGATGGATCTTGTTCCCACGTTGGTAGGAACCTATTGAACCCATATGACGAAAATGATCAGAAAGAAAACATTCACATGCACAGAGAAGACACAACCCTTTTTACTTGGTTCCCCACTAAGGGCTACGTTCAAGGAGCATACGACAACAAGTTTCTGGTCATACCAAAATCCACTAATCTTCATTAGTTGTGGATTACAATTGTTCGGGCATAGTCACTCTGTCCTAGGCTCACTGCCTTTACAAAGGATCAGGGATAGATCACTGCTTCCCTCGGGTCACTCCCGTTGACTCCCCTGGCTCACTGTCGTTGGTGAAGTCTCACTCAGTTTATAGACGTGAAGGTATCTTCAATAGATAGACATGAAGGTCGTTGTCTCCTGTTCAGCATGAGACTTTTCTTGTATCAGAGTCTTGTGTTGATGCTCTGTTAAAGTCTAAATTTCATCCACTGATGAATACCCCCTTTTCCCTTGTCCACTATGAAAACAACCTTTGGAAATGGCCTTCACAAAGTACCCTACTTCACAAGGCTCCCAATTTTCCAAAGCTCAAACAAGCCTTCACGATGTGCCTGCCTTTTCGCGAAGCTCAATTGCGTAGCACTATTGCGATGATCTAACCTTCGCAATCCTTGGCTGTCGCGGAGCTCCTTCCTCTTCGCGAAGTTCACTGAGCCAACGCGGGGTGCACGACTTTCGCGGAGCTAGAATAGCCACCGTGAAGCTCAACTTTCGCGAAGCACACTGACTTTGCGAGTGACCTTTGCGAACTGATAGTAAAGGACGTTCCTTGAAATTCTCTCTACTTCTCTTGAGGGGGTCAGCCTTTATTTATAGGCGATTCCACCGACCCTTGACCCTTCCGCGCAAAGTTAGTGCCACGTCAGCTCAAATCGCTAAGCTCTGATGTTCCCGCCGAAAATCTTTCAAAATCGGGAAGCACTACAGCAATTTTCCGTTCACGGAGATCGTCGTAATTGCGGAGCGTTCCGTCATTTCTTTTGCGCCTTCGCTGCGAAGTTCCCTCGCAATGCTCTTCATCGCCACAATGCTCATCATCCTCTACCATTCACGAAGCTTTTACGTAATTGCGACGAATCATCGCCTCCATACTTCTGGTCTGCTTGAACGGTATGATCTCTTTGCTAGTACACGATCCGAACATCCATTGAGGATTGACAACAAACAAAAACCATACTCCAAATCATGCATAGAAGTCCATGGTTCCAAAAATCTCCCCCTTTGGGATTGTTGGCAATCAGAAAGTAAATTCAGTAGATCTCCATCCATGTGAAAACGAAAAATGTAGGAATCAACTCAGCCAACACTCCAAGTATACGTGAGCAATTCTTGGTGTAGAAAACAAGAGAGGAGGCTTGAATTGGGTTCCTCTATTTTCATTCTCATCACAAAGGTTTCCTGAATTTATTCCTTTCTCCTTTCTCCCCAATTGACAAGAAATCCAAAGACCGGTAATTTTTTCAACGTTCAGCTCAATCCATACTCCCCCTGGATAGTATCTCCCCCATAAACCTTCATCATAGCCATAAACAGATAAAAAAAGTTATCACAAATGGGGAGAGGGGATTTCCATAACCTCCTTATGCAGTGGGAGGTGGATGAACACCGAGGTTCAACCGATGCTTCTCAAACACAGCTGCTGACAGTGGCTTTGTCAGGATATCAGCTACTTTCTCATCAGTTACCACGTGATCCATTCTAATCACCCCTTGATCATCCTTTTCTTTCATAATGTGATACCTGATTTCAATATATTTTGTACGAGAATGCTGAACAACATATTTTGTAAGATCAATTACACTCTGGTTATCACAGTAAATCAACATTGGTTGCTTTACCTCATCACCAATATCTATTAATTGTTTCTTCTTCCATAGCAGTTGAGTGCATGCCTTTTTGGCAGATATATACTCAGCTTTAGCAGTACTAAGAGAAGTACTTTATTGTATCTTGCACAACCAGACAACACATTTATTCCCAATAAAGAATGCTCCACCACTGGTGGACTTTCTGTCCACAACATCGCCAGCCCAGTCAGCATCTGAAAATGCAGATAATTCACAGTCCCTTCCTGCAGCAAAGTATAAGCCATAATTGTGAGTAACATGAATATACCTCATGATTCTTTTTACTACTGCAAAATGTTCCTCCTTTGGATTACTCTGAATGCGGGCTGCAAGACATGTGGAAAAGACAATATCTGGTCATGTCGCTGTCAGGTACAGTAGGCTCCCAATGATTCTTCTGTACATGGTGGGATCTACAGATTTATCATTCTCATGCTTTCCAAGATTGGTTCCAACAGCAATTGGAGTTGACATTGGTTTGGATTCTTGCATATTAAACTTATTTAGTAGCTCTCTTGCATAATTTTCCTGAGAGATAAATGTTTAGTCTTTCCTTTGAGTCACCTGCAGTCCCAAGAAATATGTGAGCTCCCCAATCATTGAAATTTCAAATTCTGATTTCATATTATTGGCAAATACATCCACTGATTTCTGCCTACTGCCACCAAATATAATGTCATCGATGTAAATGAGAACCATGAACTAATCTATCAGAGAATTATTCACATAGAGATTGTGATCTACTCCTCCTCTTTTGAATTCCAGCTTCTTGAGATAAGAATCTAGTCTGGAGTACCACGCCTGTGGTGCCTGTTTCAAGCCATAAAGTGCATTCGTTATCTTGAACACCTTTTATTCATCATCACCAAGAAGAAAACCCACTGGTTGTTCAATGTAGACTTCTTCTTCGAGTACACCATTTAAAAATGTTGTCTTGACTTCCATTTGATATACTTTATATCCTCTCTGGAGAGCCATGGAAAGGAACGGCCTGATTGACTCCAGTCTGGCCACTGGCGAAAAGGTTTCTTCAACATCAACACCTTCAATCTGAGAATACCCTTTACATAGCAGTTGAGCCTTATTTCTGATAACACTTCCATGCTCATCAAACTTTTTCTTGAATATCTATTTTGTTCCAATCACATT
Organism: Viscum album; assembly: GCA_963277665.1. NCBI lineage: Eukaryota > Viridiplantae > Streptophyta > Magnoliopsida > Santalales > Viscaceae > Viscum > Viscum album. Next base: position 1,290,713,957 of record OY728146.1, read on the forward strand.
GTGACCATTGGGACTCTGGACAAGATCCCATGTCAGATTCTTATCAATCTGGACTAACACATCATTCATGGATTTCATCCAGGATTCATCTTTTGGAGCTTCTTCAAATGAGGATGGCTCCACAATTGATAGAAATGCAAGAAGGTGTGTTATTCCTCATCCTTCTTGTATGTGTGGGTGAATTCCTGTCTCCAATTATGTTAGATGGATCAATCTCTGCTTTTCGATTTCTCCTATGAGGTTAAGTCGCATTCTCACCATCCAAGATTTCCTCTTTAGATTCTTTTTCTAAGTCAACATCAGGATGTGACTGCTGAGTGTTTTGAACAACTTTCTCTATTTCTGCGTTTGTATCTTCTTCCCGTTCACTTTCTTCCTGACTTTCTATCACATTAGAATATGACGTCCTTGAAGCATTTGTACTTTTCTCTTCAATTATCTTAACATTACTTCTTTCCACAATCCTTCCTAAATGATTGTTGAAACACTTGTAGGCTTCGCTGTTCATTGAGTAACCGATGAAAATTCCTTCATCTGCATTGTCGCCATATTTCCCTTGATTTCCTTCTTTGTTCCTAATTGAGCATTTACTTACAAAGACACAAAAGTATTTTAAATAAGGCTTCTGTCCATGCCCCAATTCATATGGTGTCTTCGTATCACCCATATAAAGTCCCGTTCGATTCTGAATGTACACTGCAGCTTGAACAGCCTCCTTCCAGTAATGTCGTGGAATATGACTCTCAATCAGTATAGTTCTTGCCATGTTGTTCACTTGTCTATTCATACGTTCAACAACTCCATTTTGTTATGGAGTTCTCACAGTAGCTACCTCATATTGTATCCCATGCTTCTCCAGATAATTTTCAAATTCAATGGACGTGTATTCTCCTCCATTGTCAGATCACAACACTTTGATTGTTCGTCCAGTATCATTTTCGGTGATTCACCGATATGTTTTCATGCGGTCAAGGACTTGTCCTTTCCTGTGAATGACCATCACACATTCCATTCTACTGTAATCATATATGAAAAGGACAAAGTACCTTTCTCCATGAGTTCTGGAAACATTTATCAGCTCACATACATCTGTATGAATCAGATCAAGAAGGTGAGATACCCTTTTCTTCTTTGGACAATATGAACTACAGACCAGCTTCCCACGAATTCAAGCATCACAATATTTTTCACGCTCACGATTCAGGTTGGGAATGTCCATGATAATTCTCAATTTTGATATTTTCTCCATGTCTTGTTGATTGATGTGTCCCAGTCTCTGATGCCATAAATTGTTTTCTTCATCAACAGTCATGTAACATACATTCTCTTCACTATCAACCTGATACAAGTTGCCTTCTATTCTGCATCCCTTCATAAGTGAATTCCCAGTCTTTCCCTTGATAGTGCAGCCTTTCTGATTAAATGTAACTGTAAGTCCTGAGTCACAAAGTTGACTCACGTTGAGGAGATTATGACGTTGACCATCTACGTAAAGGATTTCAGTATTCTTTAGTTCTCCATTAGATAACTCGTTACATCCACTCTCTTTTATTTTCGGAGCCCCATAATTACCAAATCGTACTGTACCATCAACCGTCCTTTTGATATCCGTTAGCAGGCTTGCATTACCTATCATATGGGATAAACAACCACTATCTAGAATCGAGGTACTATTGTTCTTTCTAGCATTGAGGTCCACCTCTGCCAGGTTACATTTCTCAATATTATTCCTTTACTTCCATGAGAAATTGGATTGAGTATATAGTACTGATGGCCTTTGAATTATCTCTTCTGTATAACTAGGTTCTTTATAGTCAAAATCTTCATTGAGAGGAGAAAACCATTTGAAAGAGCAACATTTTCTTGCTAACAAGACTTGACTTGTCTTGATCTTTGGTATGAGTTGTCCATGTCCCTTCTCTGCCTGCAATTAGCAGCCTTTTGACCAATGATAGAACAACAAAAACAATGTCCATAGAAATTGTTTCTTCTATAAGAATTAGGATATGAATTTGTTCTCCTTTGCTGAACTTCTATATCTTCTCTACTCAGATAGCTTCTTGCCTCTTCACAATAAGTCATGGTACGTCCCAGATAGCCACAGAACTAACACTTCATGAGAGGAAATGTCTTCTCACTTGAATTTCTCCCCATACCGTCTTCCTTGGGAGAAAAGTTAGACTGTCTGTCATTTCTGAATGTTTGAGGATAATTTTCAGTTCTCATTTTAGTTTTGGTTTCGGGTTCCTTTTTCAGCACGTTAGGCAACGTTTCAACATGTTTAAATTTCATCTTATCTTTCTTTTGAATATTTTCACTTCTAGAAGTTGATGTCTCAGCCTCACAGCCAATTCCACTCTTTCCCATGCAAGCGGGTCTCTGATTACTCAAGATTTTTCCAACCCCATCTGAACCGCACTTGGCTCTTTCTAGTAATTCTACATCTGAGATTCTTCCAAACTGTATTTTCTTCTTCGATTATTTTGGAATTGATTCAGTCTCTTGTTTACTCCTTAGAGTAACAACTTCTTCCTCTAGACCCTCAACAGTCTTGGATTTTTCATCTAGTCTGGAGGTGAGGTCATTGATGACCTTTGCATGCTCTTCAATTCTCACCTTCAGATCCACTACATCATAATTGCTTTCAATTATTTTAGATTGTACCTTCACAAATTCTTCCATTTGTTCAATTTCAGCTTCATGTTGATCAACGTATTCAGCTGATTCTTCTACAATAGATTTCCACTTATTGAAACTCTTGTATTTAATCTTAAGCTTATTAACCGCATCCTTAAGTTGCATCTCAGGATCTACACAAGTTCTCAGTTGTTTTTCTCCACCAGTATATTCTGACTTTTCAACAGTGGCCATCAGGGAAGCATGCTTCCCAGTTTTGAATTCTAGTTCTTCTTCATCACATAATTCATTATCATCTTCTTCCTCTTCACAGAAAAAACTCTTCCTTTGCATTTACATTCCAGATTTGAGGTCTCCCTTTTTTAAGAACCTTCTCTGAGGCGTCTCGAATCATCCATCTTCACTATCTTCATCATTGATCTTTCTTAAGCACTGAGAGGAAATGTGCACAACTTTTCCACAACGAAAACATGCGAGAGGTAACTTCCCTTTGAATTTCCCTTTCCCCTTATGGAACTTCTTTTCAATGAGAGAAAGAATTTCATTTTCTTCTTCATCTTCACCACTACTGTCTTTTGAGATTTTCATTTTATCCATGGCCTTGAATTCCATTTCCTTGCTCACATGAGTCGTATCATCTTCTGGTTTGACTTTAATTTCATATGCTACCAAGCTGCTAAGTAGATCATCCAGAGAATGTTTTGAATGATCTCTTTCCTCAAGGGCTGACACCTTTGCATTGTACAGAGGTGGAAGTATTCTTAATATTTTCATTACAATATCAATGTATTTGATTTCTTCACCTAGACCTCGAATTGCTCCAACCACTTTAGTAATTCGATTGAAGAAAGAGTCTGCATTCTCCTCTAGATGCATCTTCAGATCATCAAACCAATTGAGTTGTACTTGTAGTTTCACCTCCTTCACTTTGCTATCTCCTTCAAAAATATTCTCAATTTTATCCCACATGGATTTTTCTGAGGTGCAATTCATCACCTTCAGGTAGATCTGATCAGAAAGGGCTACAGTAAGTGCATTTTGTGCTTTAGCATCTGCGTCATGAATTTTCTTGTCTGTTTGAGTCATAGCCAGGCCTGTTGGGTTAGTGACTTGTATTCCTTGCACAGTAGAAAAGAGAACATACATTCCAAGAGATATTAGATGAGATCTCATTCTGTTCTTCCAGATCTGGAAATTACTTCCATCGAAGTGAGGGAATCCCCTGACATTGACTGCATTCTCCATGGTGATAAAAGACAGATTCAACACCAGCAACCTCGCTCTGATACCACTTGAAGGACCCCGGGACACCCTGAGAGGGGAGGGGTGAATCAGGGTGACAACTTCTTCTATTAATGTGATGGATCTTGTTCCCACGTTGGTAGGAACTTATTGAACCTATATGATGAAAATGATCAGAAAGCAAACACTCATATGCACAAGGAAGACACAACCCTTTTTACTTGGTTCACCACTAAGGGCTACGTCCAAGGAGCATACGCTGACAAGTTGTCGGTCGTACCAAAATCCACTAATCTTCACTAGTTGTGGATTACAATTGTTCAGGCATAGTCACTCTATCCTAGCCTTAGTGCCTTTACAAAGGTTCAGAGATAGCTCACTGCTTCCCTCGGGTCACTCCTATTGACTCCCCCTAGCTCACTATCGTTGGTGAAGTCTCACTCAGTTTATATACATGAAGGACTCTTCAATAGATAGACATGAAGGTCTTTGTCTACAGTTCCACATGAGACTTTGCTTGTATCAGAGTCCTGAGTTGATGCTCTATTAAAGTCCAAATTTCATCCACTGATAAATACCCCCTTTTCCCTTGTCCACTGGGAAAACAACCTTTGGAAATGGCCTTCAAAAAGTACCCTACTTCTCAAGGCTTTCAATTTTTCAAAGATCAAACAATCCTTCACGGAGTCCCTTCCTTTTCGTGAATCCCAATCGCGAAGCACTCTCGTGATGCTCCAGCCTTCGCAATGCTTGGCTGTCGCGGAGCTCCTGCCTATTCACGAATATCCCTGAGCCAATGTGGGCCAAACGACTTTCACAGAGCTAGAATAGCCTCCGCGAAGCTCCTCTTTCACGAAGCACATTGCCTTCGTGAGTGACCTTTGCGAACTGAGAGCAAAGGACTTTCTCTGAAATTCTCTCTACTTCTCTTGAGGGATTCGGCCTCTATTTATAGGCGATTCCACTAACCATCGACCCTTCCGTGTGAAGTCAGCACCACATCATCTCAAATCGCGAAGCTCCGATGTTCCAGCTGAAAATCTCTAAAAATCGCAAAGAACTGCGGCAATTTTCCGTTTGCGGAGCTCGACATAATCGCGGAGCATTCCGTCATTTCCATTGCACCTTTGCCACGAAGCTCCCTCGCAAAGATCTTCGTCGCCGCGATTCCCTTCATCCTCTACCATTCACGAAGCTTTGACGTAATCGCGAAGAATCACCGCCTCCATACTTCTGGTCTTCGCTAATTCAAACCATTAAGCCACTCTTCACAAAATTCATGCCATTTCCATATTTAATTATGCTCTTCATTGAAATCCTATTTTTGTGATGCTTACCAACATCCAAATTTTGGACCCCAATAATTTGGCAAACACTGGGAAACATCACCACCTTCAATGCTGTTGTCGGCTTGAATGGTATGATCTCTTTGCTAGTACACGATCCGAACTTCCATTATGGATTGACAACAAACACAAACCATACTCCAAATCATGCCTAGAAGACCATGGTTCCAACAAATCTCTTATTCTGAATTCAAGATTTTCCTTAGATTCCATATCTGGGAAAAAAATATGGATTTATTAATCCTTTTCATGAACACCATGCAAGAATTCTATTTAATAATTTAATGTTTGTCAACCATTTTTATAGGAAAACTAGGCCTCGAAATCTCACATCATCTCAGCACCTGGTCTCGAAATCAATCTATATAATATACAAAAAATAAAACAATAAAATATAAGGGATGTTGTATTCTCTCTACTTTGGGGATTTATGCCCCTTTGAATCCAAAACAATGTCCTACTCATATAGATATGTGTAGTAAGCATAAATTTGTGCCTCCCACTACCATGTTCTCTCTTGGAGATTTCTATTCTACCAATAGAAACATACTAAAGAATCAATTTCCCAGAAAGGATACTCTTATTCTGATCATCTATTTCCATCGATTTCTCACCAAAATGCATTCCATATTGAATGCCATACTCACCATAGTCGAATTTCATTCGATGGGTCATGCACATAACACCTCAACTGTGACATGTCAGAGACGTCATGTACCCCATCTACCTTCGGTGGTAGAATTAAATTTTATGCCACCTCTCCAACTCAACTCATTATTTGAAAAGAGATTATGAACCTCTTAGATATATATCTTCCCAAGACAAATCTTTGTACTCCCTATCGAGGTGAAACCCAAAGGACCATGTGGGATGCTTCCATGAAATATAATGTCATTTGTTTCCCGTCAGCATAATACTTCTGGTGGTCCTTCAAAGTCTCCATCAACTCTTGTATGATCTACACCTTCTCTATAATAGCTTGTACCAACTTTAGGGGCCATGAGTGCTGACTCTCCTGGGTCAGTCTAGCAATGTGGCGACCTACAAGGTCACCCATACAATGCCTCGAATGGTGCCATACTAATGGTGGAATGATATCAATTATTGTATACAAACTCAACAGGTGTTAGTTGATCCTACCAACTATGGATAATGTCTAACATGAACTATCACATCATTTTCACCATAACCTAAATGTTCCACTCAATTTGGGCATCGTTCTGTGGGTGAAACATTATTATCAAGTGAAGATGAGTACCGTATTCCCCTTATAACCCCTTCCACAATCTGGATGTAATGCATGCTTCATTATATGAATGTATTGTCGATGAACCTCTATAGACTATAACCATTTTGTGCACATAGATGCTTCCCTATATATATATAACAAACACTTCTATCATATGGATAGGAAGTGGGCCAACTAGTGAGTCATTCAACGATTACCCTGACGGTGTTTTGTTTCCAGGACATATGATGTAAACCTATCATAAAGTATACTTATATCTTATCCCAAATCTATTATTTCACCACAATGGGTTGAGATAAACCCATAATAACCAAGTGTTCATCATCCACTTGGTGAAACATAATTCATTGATAAAAAAATTGGAAACTCCTTTCTCATCCATAGCCACCATAATTGATGTAGAAGGACCTAGTACATCTTCACCAAATATGGATGTACCTCCAAAAGGGATGAATGAAAATTCCAAATAAGTTATTATATAAATTCCATTGGTGAAACTGTGGGTTCTATGAAAATATTTACATGCTCCCCAATATTCAAATATCCATCAAGAGTATGCCCTGTGGAAATCAGAGCACGTACGATATGATAGTCCATATCCTCGTGTTTTTCCTCCCTAGCTCGCTTTAAAAGTGAAGGGGTAACAACCATCGACAATATGTATGATGATCCATGTCTATCCACAAAGGATAACTATAACAAGGAAATCTACTTATATTCCCTATTCAATAATTGCAAAACTGATCTTCTACTTAGGGAATCTGTAACCACATTCCCCTTCCCAAGAGTATAAAATCTCAAAGATGTATTCCTGGAGGAACTCTAACAAATTAATCTATCTCAAGCTTATATCCTTGTATGAGAAGATATAATTGATACTCTTGGGATCATAGTATATGATAGACCACTCCCCCATCAGTTAATGTTGACACATATTCAATGAGAAGACTACCACTCATATCTCATTATCATGGGATGGGTAGTTTTTCTTCTGTGGTCTCAGTTGGGGTAAAAAATGGGTAATAACCTCTTTCCTCTACATAACTACACAACTATGCTCAGTACAACATGCATCGTAGAACACCATGTAATCAACACCTTCCTATAGTAACTTTAGTATGGGAGCACTCTTCAACCTATTTCGCATCTCTTTAATGCACTGCAGGAACGAATCTGTCCATATAAAATGATCCCCATTTTATTTCAAAGAATTCAAGTATGCTGACACTATATAGAGGTTGGGTACAAAACTTATTTCGTACCCTACCAGTCCAAGGAAACATCACAACTCAGTAACACTCTTGAGTGGCTCCCAAGGAATCACTGCCTTAACTATCAAGGGATCCACTTAAACTTCAATCTCTAAAATTGTGTGTCCTAGAAAATGGACCTATCAAATACAAAACTAGATAATTAATAGAATCCAATAAATTTGTTCTCTAGAAGTATATCAATAAACTTCCTCAAGTATTTCTTGTGCTCCTCCGCAGACACTGAATACACTGGGATGTCATTAATGAATACCACCATGAACTAATAAACATAAGGATGAAATATCTAGTTCTTGAGTCCCAGGAACAATACCGGGGAATTCGTTACAAAAAATTGCATCACCAAGTACTCATAGTTACCATAAAAAATATGAAGACCTCTTTGGTATATCCTCATCATATACTCACAGATGGTCATAACCTAATCTGAGGTCAATCTTCGAGAATAACCATGAAACTTTCAACTGATCAAGGAGTTCATATTTCATCAATATTAGATACCTATTCTTCAAAATCACATGGTTTTTGCATCGATAATCTTCACATAACCTGAATCTCTTGTCTTCCTTCTTTGCATAGAAAACTAGGACTTCCTAGTGTGAAAAAATGTGACTCGCAAAACCCTTCTTCTTCATGTCCTCCGACTATACCCTTAGATCACAAAGCTCTACCAGAGCCATATGATATGTAGGTGTATATATAGGTTCCTTCTCAGGGTGTATATTAATACAAGAGTCCATATACCTATGGTGATCTAAACCTAGAACATATTAATGAAAGAAGTCATTATACTCCTCCACCACTATAGGAAATTGAGGACTCATATCAGCCACTACACCGATGGTGATGTTATACAATTGATGAGTAATAGGTTTTATCATCCTATGTGTTATTCCATCCTACATTTCCAATGTTACCATTTCACCATAAATGCAAAAACTAGTTCCATTTATGCGGACACTCTAGACTTCTCACCTCATACAGTCAAAATAAGCATGAACTATGGATAACCAGTCCATACAATGAATGAAGTTGTAAAGCCTCAAGACTTGTACCATGATATTCCAACCAAAAAACATACCCCAAGAGTGAGGTCACACTATCAACACCAGTTTGTGACCATCGTGTCTCCTTCAGTAGGAGTCTCCAAGATTAATGGTCATGTCAACGGTTAAACCAAAATCTACGACTACCAGAAAAGGATTATACACGAAAAAATGACTTGGACTAGTGTATATCAAAAATAAAAGTATGATGTAAGTGAAATTGATCATACCTTATATCATCTCTAGAGTCTCAGGGTTATAAACATCCATGTCCAACGATGGTCCCCATTTGTATTGACCATCTCCCTGATCCCATTGTGGACCACATGGGGTAGTGGTGGTAATTGGTCAAACATACAACCACCTCATGTTGCCATTCTTTCCCCTCTAACACGTCTTATGCCCTTTAGACACCCCTTCTCCAATATCTGCCTCAATCTCGGTGATATTTATACCATCTACTGATCAGTTGTATGACTATTCTGAGAATATCATATCAGATGTCCTTGAATTATGCATGAGTAACATCATCTGTACCTAGGATGATTCGAGCCACCCTAGGAGCCTTTCACCACTAACCTTGAGAGTTTGGATCAACCCTTGAGGTGCATGACCTACATAAAACCCTATAACTACCATCATCTACCTATTTTTTATATATCCACTACCCAATTACCACTACTAGCTCCCACTATCTATGTCTTCTCTACTAGAAAACTCGCCACTATAAGGGCCCGATGGAGTACCAAACCATAGGTAGGAATGCTAAGGGAAACCACCAATGTATTGATGTCCCAGCAAAAGCCCTGATTTATGGACAGTGATGTGAATAAGTAGTCTCATACCATATCCATGGAATAGAAATACGGATCAGTAAATATAGATGAAAACTCTACCATATTAAAATTTCCATGCTGCTGATACAGGAGCTCATGTATGCGTAGCGATTGAAACATTTTTGTATAGGACGCATATCTGAGGAGACACTCAGAGTCTATCTTGGATAGAGATATCTTTCCGTGTGTCCGATTCACCAAGCTCTACCATTTCCCTGTATATCCCTTAAGAATACTTGAGGAAATGATTTCCATATGGTCTATTGGAATCTTCGCATGGAAGAAACAAATGTGACTCCCTCTATCCCATCCTCATACATCTAGGGGTCTTGCTCACCCCAAAACCTAGATGTTTGCTACCTATGAATCTCACGAATTTTCCTCCACCAATGTTTATTCTTAGTTGGTAGCAGTTTCTTCTTAACAGGTGGTTGTATAGATTGTAAACAACCCAAAAGTGTTATATTTGGTACGTGACCCTGTACTGATGCCTCATCACTAGGAGCATCATGCTCATGATCATGTGGTGAAATCATGGTTGACTATGTATGTGGATGCATCATAAAATAAAAAAATATGTACAGGTATCAATATGGTATAACTAGATATTTGACTCATGAAGGACAAGGAAAGAACAATCATTTATATATGATACATGTACAATTATTTCCCTTCAACCAGTGGTTTTATGTACTTAGTTGAAAAGAATGAATTTAGAGTCATGGTGTATGGATATGTCAGCCACCACACCAACACTAGAGTCCCATGCCTAAAAACCAAACATGAAAAAAATAACTCTATTCCCACAAACCAATATCACAGACTCTCATTCATAATGTAGAACCAACCCCCTCAAATACTACTCTATATATATCTGTCCTAGAGAATCTCGTGTTGTGACTATCCCTAGACTACCTCCAATAAGTTATAGGATAGTTAGTAGCACCAAGTGGAAATATATCAAAAATGAGAGGCATTATTCTAATGTACATGTACAGAGACATAAACCTCTCCAAGAAAAAAATAAATAAATGTACAATAACTAAATAAATTCATGCATACATATACGATCTTATAATAGAGTTAATCATTAAATGTACTCGAATTTAAATAGGGAAAAATAAAATCCCACCCAAATGATTCATGTAACACAAATCCAACCTGATAGAAAAAGGAAATAGGATAGCTATATTAAAGCCATCAGAAATCACTTCATTCTGTTTGGTCTCACTATGCGCTTCCTTTTCCCTATCCACCCATGGCTCCTTTAAATTTTCAATCATCTGCACAAGAAATGACATGTGTGGGAAAAACCTCTATAAGGGTGAGTAAAAAAATACATAGCAGGACACCCCGAAACCATAAATTTTTTTTGAAAATATTCTATAGTCATCTCTACATAGGTATATATCAACATCAAATTTAACAAGAATATCTAGATATACTCAAGAGAGACCACTTGCCATTAGGTGTTCAAAACCAACATTCAGCCATAGGATTGTCCTCGATGCAAGCTGGTTTTGTGAGAACTTACATCTCATTATATGATACCATTATATCCACTCAATGAAGAGGTCTACATCATTTGCACCCCACCCAATTGATAATGCATTTTTGAATGATAAATATGATACATAGAGTGGGGTCACAACCAGAACTACCTGGGGGACACCAATGATCATGACCAAAATCATCAGGGAATACCACATACCCAATCTAGATTAACCCTCAACATAGGGGAACACACCTAAAATCATTATCAAATTGAATGTTTCCCACCGATGTGGCATATAGAAGGAGGATCAATGCCCTACTTAAGGGGGTTAAGTGATTTCATAATTTCCATTAGGGCTGATAGAGGATCACACTCCATTCGTACAAAAGGATATAATACTCTATCTAATGATCAGCCTCTATAAAGGATTAAAATATAGTTTTTTGATGTAATGTTGTACTAAACCATCAAAAAAAGAGTAAGGGTTTTTTTTCAAACTATACTAGTCCAAACTGGGAAAACGAAGAGCCTCACAAACTCATTATTGGAGTACACGGGGTGTCCTAGGGGTAAACATTATTATAAATTATCATATGTCATTACCATGTAGAAGAACATCAAAACACATGTAGTATCCATATACATGGCATGTATAGTGAGAATATAGTGTGTAGAGTAGTGTATCTAGGCCATGTCCATGTACCAAAGATGAGTTCATGTACCAGTTTGTGTATACCAATCCATGTCCATGTCTATTTATACTGTGTTTCATCTGGTCATGCACTATTACTCATGTCCTTCTAATCTTTTGTGTACATTCTAAATTGTCTGGGGAGGGTCACATCTCATGTGATAGGGGTCACACACCGTGTGGTCCATAAATTTGATAAAAACCTAGTACCATTGATAAGGGGCCCCACATGCAATGTAATACCGTATTACATGTTGGGTTCTTTGTGATTTTCTAGAACCTCTATTATTCCTCTCACATCTCAGTTTGTTCTTCCCCTTTGATCTGGAGATTTATTCGCCATGAAATCTATGATCCAAGGTCACCCATTCCTTACCATCACTGAACAATGAGTTCCATATCCAAATCTTCAAGCGAATCAGATCAAACTTTCAATATTTATTTTATGAAAATGAACACCAATGAATGTGAAATAGAGAGCCATCTGTAATCTAATTTTCTATATCTCAATTGTAACACCATCATAATGTTGTAATAATCCCAGATCTACGATATTGGATATTTGCACTAAAATTTTTTTGTGCAATGATTGATTAGTCGGGAATTGTCTAGTCATTGGCCAAATGACCAACACCTATGATGAACGACGAATCGAGGGAGAAAATCACATAAAAAAATGAGAGGAATGAACCAGAATATATTTTCATGTCCATATTTATTTTTTTTAAGAAAATCAATGAATATATTTATAAATAATTATCCCAATTTACCTTGTAATAATCCCACCCCACAGGGAGATCTATCCTCAAACCAATAAATTTTTTGATTTATTTGTCAACATTGGAGAAATTTATAATTGGGAATGAAACAACAGTAGCCCATGGCTTACCTAGAGGTTGTATACATCGTTTATGTGGAATGGTTGCACTATCATAGTTGATGAGGTCCTCCAACTCCGTTGGCACAAAAATCCACGATTTAATCCTGATCTGTTGTCATTATCCTAAAAGGTTATCCTCCAATAGCCTCTTAGTCTCTCGGGTTTAGCATCTGACATTGATTTAATATACTTACTTGTAAACTTATAAATTTAAAGGGCCATTATACTGAAGAAAAATAATATAAAGTACTATTTTAATTGATTTTATCAATTTTGCTGCCACAACAAGATTTTCATAAATGACCCAGGATGACCAATGTTAGGGACCACCTAAGGACATTATCACATTTTGAAGACTAAATCGATATTATATTTCTAGTATAAGTCCCCATTCATGAGTTATTTAGATTTATAAATAAAATAATTTTATATAAATATTTTATTTATGATTTTGTCCTTGCTTAATTTTTCTACAAATGACACACACTGATAAATATTAGGTGTTACTAAGTTAAAATTGTTGTTATAAATTTAATGGTACCCTCTGATTTTCCATCAGTGAATTCATTTGGGAGTTATTCCACATTTTTAGGAAAAACTTTTTAGAGTGATATTATATATTTTAATATGTTTGAACCATTTGATCCAAGATCATAGGGCCTCGAAATCGAAGGTCGTCTCATCACCTAGTCTCAAAATCAATCTACATAATATCAAACAATAATACATTGAGAAATATGAGATGTTACAATTATCATGATCACTAAAGGAAAACAGAATGATCATCATGATCCATAATTGGAAATTGGATATGAAGAATCATCGATTATGTTTTATAGTCATGGTAGTCTACCAGGTGAAATGAATCATTTTATATACTTAAGTTGGTGCCAAAAGTTTATGACATGAGCTTGTGGTTCATGATTTTGGATGATTTCACACTATAATTATTCATTTATTTGGGAATGATACTACATTATAACATTATTCAATAATAATATCAATGAAAAGTTGGGTTTGAGTATTGTAAGGTAATTAATTTATCTCAGACCATTATGAATATATTATACTTTCATGTGAGTATGTAATGATATCTATGTTTCTTCCCTTATGGAAATTTAGTCATAAATTTTTTTATGATTCCTTTCACTAGGTTATGAATAATGGTTATCTTTATGTTTTGTTTTTTAATAATAAATAACATGATGATCATAATGGGATATGTTGAAAATCATTCATTGGACGAGAAGATTGTGTACCTAGTCTCCAAAGACACAAATCCATTACCATTCCCACAAATATATTTATGAATTGTATTGAATGTTCATATTAAACATTTTAATATCTATGTATTAAAATAAAGGGTAATTAATGTTTGTATCAGTGTGAGGTCTACTTAATAGTTATAATCTTGTATTAGAAAAATTCAGTGAGAACCTTTAGGATAATCCGATGTAAAAGAGAATTCAAAATTTTATTGTATATAATACAATTTGAATTTCATTGAAAATAATACATGTATATATACTAAAATTTGATGTGGATCTGGAGCATTAGTAAATAAGGGTAAAAATTCTCAAAAATGATCATTAAGCAGGACTAAATCGTCACCTCTTTCCAGACAAAGGGCCATGTTTCAAACCATGATTTAAACAACTTGGGGATATGTTTTGGAAAGTACAAAACTAATTAAATATAATTTTTAAGGATTTAAACAATTATCATCAATGACCTTAGTTAAGCCATAAGTGTCATATATTTAAATGATTTTGTAACATTTTTAACATCCTATGGATGTTTGATAACTGTTTTCAATGATTCGTAATGGTCATACGAAACATTTTGGGGTTACTAATGTAATTAAAATATAACAATGAAATTGGGATAGTGATTGGTAAACTTAAATACTGAAGTATCATATTTGATCATATTTATATTACTAACTCATATCATAAAATTTATATTTGTATAAGACTTTTTATCCTCACTGATTATATAATTAATTAAAATTGAAATCCTCTAATGGTATGATATTCTGGTCTCGTGAATATGATTATTATCTGGAAAATATTTAGTAAATTTTCCTCCCTTTAGACATTTTAATTCTCCATCGAGATGAATTTGATGTTATCATAGGAATGAGATGGTTTTCTATAGATAAATCACACATTAATTATTGATCAAGGGATGTTAAAAAAAGTTATATTTCAAAAAAAATCCAATGACCGACTCTCTATGCGATGATTGATATGGAAATAAAAAGGTGAAAAACAAAATTTTATAGATATTGATTCTTATTTTGATGCAGAAATTATGTCCAACATGTAGGAGAATAATAAAAATGAATATATGCCAATTTTGTGGGTGTGTGTTTATGTCATTTTGGAGGAGGATCCCCGTATTGCACCCAAATGGGTTTATGAGTTCTCAATCATGATCAGACATGGTTGGACAACATTTTCAATAACATCATATAAAATGGAAAAAATCGATTTATTGGAATATGGGAAGAATTATTTTATAACATTTTAATGTGATTAATTTTTCAAAGTGGTACACCAAGTTGTGTACATATTTGTATTTTTAAAATGATTTACAGATCACTGAAAAAAACAATGATTACCCAGATCTAAATAATATCACAATCAAGATAAAAAATAGTCTGCAAAACTATTCATAAGTCACTTGATAAAGGTGGGTATTTCTAATATATTTTGATTATTTCATGAATATATTTGCAGTTTCCTCTTGAATAATAACATGGTTTTATCCGGTTCCTTGTGATAATTGAATGATCATGGGAAAAATTAATCACATTCTGATTTTAGGATTGTTGTAGTAATTTTGTAAGTAATGATATGTAGTAATTATCATTATGTATAAAATAAAGAAATATAAAATGATAAAAATTCATTAATGGATATATTAAAATAAAATTAGTTGTATATATACCATAGAAGATAGTTATATGTGGTTAATGATTATGAGTGATCAATTCATACCACAATTCAGAGGGTTACAAGGAGGATGATTCATTTAGTTGAAAGTATAATACATGGTTATCTTTGTTGTGGATCACAATTGATCCAATATTTATGTTTTTAAAAGGATTGATATTTTAAACATGAATAATGTGTATATTTTTTCTTTCTCCAATAAGGGTTTAAACACCTATCCATATAATGATAAAGGAGACTTATAATGATGACGTATATATAGAGAATATGTATCAAAAAATTCTATGTATAATCATGGTTGTAAAAAAGAAAATTTTTCAAGAACCTTATTTGTGTCCCCAAAATACAATTTTTAAATATTTATATACTAGAGGAGATACATAGTTCATCATTATCTATTCATCCCAGAATTAAAATTATGTGAAAAAAATCTAAAGCATTTTTCTATTGGGATTTCATGAATAGAGCTATCACAATGTTTGTATCTCAGTGCTTGGTATGTCAAAAATTCAAATCTGAGAGGAAAAATTATCTCAGTATGTTATAACTATTACCCATTGAAGAATATAAATGGGAATAAATCACCATTTAGTTTTTCATTGGACTCATAAAATAACCAAAATGGTACGGTGATATGTGGTATGTAGTTGATTGACATAAAATGTTAACTACTTCTTTCATTATTAGCTAATATTTCTATCCCGATTAAATTTCTAGGATATTCGTTGAAGAACTGGTAGCATTGAATGACGTACCATATATAATTTCACCTGATCATGATTTGAGTATCACCATGTTATTCTATAAAATTCTCTTATAAAATGTTGACATGGACTTCAATTTCAGCAAAACATATCATCCTTAGATAGATGATCACAATTAGGGAAAAATTAAAACCCATGAATATAGATTGATGTATTATTCTATTGAATTTGAAGGTAGTTAATATCAATACCTTCCAATATTTGATTTTTTATAGACTAATTTATTTCATTCAATTATTTAGATGGATCATTATGACAAATTCTGGAAATAATTATTATACCAATGGTTGAAAAACTTTTGATTAAAATGGAGAACTATAAGTATATCTCATACCGATGGTTGTCCATTCCTTTGGAATATTGGGTGTTGGAATATGCCTTTATCAATGGTTTTTAGTGAGCAATTTTTATAGGGTTAATGTAATTATAGAGATACAAATGGATCTATTGAAACTGTTTTTTATAGAAGGATATAGATTAATTGAATCATTTGGTATATATCTATAGAAATTATTTCAAATACTTTCAATATCTCTATACAAATAGTTTTGATACCATTTGTATAGACCCAATATTTCCTTTAACAACAACAATCCTTCCTACCCAAAATACCAGAAACATCCACAAAAAATCTCCACCCAACCATTAACCACCATTAATCACACTATCTCTCACCACCCTATCCAAATAGCCACCACCAAACACCAAAAATCACACTAGAACCAAACATCGATCAATTACCAATCAAAAACATAATCTACTAATATACAAAAAATTATAAAACACGACACCATTTAATGGATTAAACCATTGATAACACATATTCAATACTTGATATATATTCATTCACAACTAATAATCAAAATTCAGATATCATAAATATCAGTCAAAATGTACATGATCAGTATACCACACATTTACATCACAATAAACATCACTATTAATATCACCATTACCATCAACACCACCATTATCACTAAAACCCTCATGTTCATCCTCAATGTCATCTTTTTTATCATCCTTATTGTTTCCCTCATCATATTCCCCACTGTTATCCTTAATTGGATTCTCGGAATTTCTATAACTGGGAATATCATATTCTTATACACCTCTAGTACCACAACATGGTGAACTATATAATTTATGAATCATTTAAATATATAAACCACCATCGAAAATGGTTTCTTGTTAAAGTGATGGACATCAAACATCCATAATTTTCATATATTCTTCATTGGCCCTTTGTCTCTATTCATGCTCATGTATGACCATTTTTTGGCCTATTCAGGCTAGGACAGTGCTTGTAATGCACTTATATTATATTTTCAAACATAATGCTACCAGAATAGAGACCTCATGTGGGCCAATATCTAGTCTGGATATCTTTGGTTGACAGTGAAATGTTCCATGGTGTTCATGTACAAAAAATACAATTTAAGTGATTGTTTTAGCACAATGTTTTCAGCTTCCTTTTTATCAAGGGCCTTCAAAAAATACTGTTAGCACTATAAATATACTATTTAGTAAAAATATATATATTAAAATTTTAAATCAATAATGAAATACATTAAATATGATTCTATGGCAGTTCATTTACTGTGGTTCCATATTTCTTCTCATGGTCATGAAAAATAATTTTGCTTGATACACACATCCTTCAATGATCAATACCACCCTATATAATAACATAGAATTTGGAAAATTATTATTTAAAATCGGTTATTAATATTTAATTTCATAACTAAAATAATATGAATATACACGGTGATGAAATATTATTTTCTATAATAATTTTACAGTGATTTAATAAATTACATTAAACTATAATTAAATAACGATTTCATATATTTAGTTAATGTGGAATTTAAGGATTCTTAATTTTATATATTATTTAAATGAATATATGGGTGGTGCAATAAAAGAATTATGGAAACAGAATTTTAAATTAAATAAAATATTCATGATAAAATAAATTTATAATATGCTAAAATGGGAAGATGAAATGTATTATAAATGTGTTATAATTTGGTTTTCATTGATTCTATGATTTAATTGTAAAGAGATTAAAATATGGAAAAGAAAGTTAAAGTTTTCATTAATGGATATTAATGACATAATATAGTGTATATTTTTTTTTGATGAAATGAGACATTAAATAAAATGATTTATTGTTTATTTGGTTAAATAATGTTAAGGTTTAGTCACCCGGAGAGTATGTTAGGCCATGTTGGTTTTTATTATTGTGGTTCCTATTTACTTTTACATAGTGTAATTTTATTTAGTTATTATTGATAATACTCAGTAATATATGGTTCAATTTAGTTCATTTTGGTTCAATTGTATTCTATTTCAATTAATACCATAATATTTCATTATATTTGGATATTTTTTTCAAATTAATTTGGTTTGGTTTATTCAAGATCATATTTTATTTTTTATATTCACATATAATTAAATATTAATTTTCATTTATATTTTATTTTGTTTTTCATCCCCTCATCTAATTCAGTTTGGTATAAATTACTTAATAATTATTGAGTTATGTTAGCTTTAATTTTATTTACATGAATTAAATTAAATTATTTTTTATTGTTTTAGTGTTATTTATTTCGTTTTTTTTAATTTTTTATCATCATTAGACAAGTAAATTTAGTTATTTTCATTTCATATTGTATTTTCTTCTTGTTATCATGGTTTATTTTCACTATATTCTTTTCATTTCTGTTTTCTATTATTAATTTTTTTTACTCATATAGTTATGCTTTAGATTGGATGGTTTTTAATCAATTAATTCTATTTTGTTCAGTCATTATTTGTTTATATAGTTTAATATCAATTTATTTTTAGTTGAATTTGCGATACATAAGCCATTTATATTCAGTTTTTCTCAATTAAACTTATGAAAATTTTGATTTATTTTCTTTTCTGAATGTTTAATTTTATTGTTATGATTAATTCAATTTAAATATTTATTTATGGATTGATTTTTTGGTAAAATTTTAGTTCGGATTACTTGGTCCAACTTACATTCACTTAAAATAATTGAATTCTATTCTCGTTTTATATTTACAGTTTGTATGAATATGGTTTTCTTTATATCAGGTCAAATATATTTCAAATTATTTAATCATTATTGGTATCTTTTCGATTCACTTTCTATTGTTCCTTGTATGTTTTTCTTATATTTAAAAAATTTTTTAGTTTGTTTTTAAATATTCCATTATAATAAGAGTTGGATACATTCGATCAGGCTTATTTCATGATTGTTTACATCTATTTGATTTTTTTTGTACATTCATTTTTGTTTAGCTTCATATGGTTATATATGGTTAATTTAGTCCCCAGTTAATTTAATTTTTTTTGGTATGTTAATTTTGGGTTAAAATTTATATTTTTTTTATTATCATCTATTCACTTCAATTCAGTTTTGAATTTTTTTATTCTTCAGTATGTTTTAATATCATAGATATTGAATTATTGTATTCGACATTCAATTGGTTATGTATAATTTGATTTATGTTTAAATATTTTATAGTTCAAATAATATTATGTTTTTTTATGTTTTTTCATGGATTAGTTTGGTAAAATTGAAGTTAGTTCAATTCCCCTCTCAAAAATCCTAAATCATATAATGTCCTTGAAAGTGGCTAAATAAAAATAGAGTAATATATGTTCTATTTGTTGAATTTTTTTTGAGTCAATTGTAATAATTTTAATTATAGATAAATAATTAAAAATTAAGGCTATTGTATACATTTATTAGAGAATAGACCATCTTGAAAATCAATCATCCCTACTGTACCCAACATGCACTTAGAAATCCCATCCAGAAAATAATTCAACAGATAATTATGCTTCAATCAATTAAAGCCATATGGAATAGCTTAAAAATTCATTCCAAACATTGAAATGTAACCACTAAATCTAAATCCACTTAAAACATATTCAATTATTATATTTTTAAAAGATAATATTACAATTCAACATAAATAGATCATATAATTTAAAAGGTAATCATGCTTCTAGTAATGTGTTGTTTTCATATTCATATATGGAATATATCTTATATTATTAATTAATGATTAGAATAATAGATCAGAAAAGGAAGTAGTATATAATTATCTTCGAAGGAAAAAATATTATGTGGAATTATAGAGAATGATATTATTGTGATCCAAGATTATCATAAATTGATATTATATAAATTTAGATGAATATTCCATGCATTAAAAATTTACATAATCAAGTAACATAATAGTTTAATGTATGGAAACATAACATTATAACATACTAAAAGATCATCAATATCTCCCATAAAGATCTTTTCCTTTTAGTACCCCAAATTGAAACCATTTTTCATAACAATGTGAATGGAAACATTATAAATGGATTAGCTTATATTCTTGATAAGTATAATCAAGGGGGATATGTAAGCATAACATGACGATAAGGGTATGTGAACATGATCATAAGATTAGAAGATCATACTGTATTTTTCAATGAAAAAAATGAATCATGGAATAAAAATTTGCAGTTCCCATTTCATGAATACTAATGGATCCAAGATTAATAATCCATGAATCATGCGATAGTAATCAGTCATGGGGTTATAAGATACATGTAATCAAAGAAAATCCAATGTTGATTCTACCCACCAGGTCCTTCATAACATGTTAATATTTGGATAAAACCTGGTGTACCCTGTTTGGGGTTGGTATTCCCTCCCGTGAACCCTCTAATTTAACACTTTGGTTTCCCTGACATGTAGCCTCTTAATTAGAGAATTTAAAGGCCTCTTTTTTATGTATTGGGATTCCCTCCCATGTACCATTTTGTTTCAGGCTTAACACACCCTCATGTTTTTATACTGGGATGACCTCTTGTGTACCCTCTTATTTCAGGTTTCATATGAACTCTTGTTTTATTCATGGTATTCCCTCCCATGTACCTAGTTTTTTAAGCACTAAGATTCCATATTAAAACATTTTTGGGATTCCCTCACATGTACCCTCTTATTTTGGGATTATGACACCCTTTTGTTTTGGACATGGGATTCCCACATATTTTTTCTCTTCATTCGGAGAAATTATATTTCTTTTAACATCCCTTTTATAAATCCATTTCAAAATTGATATGTCTGATAATCAATTCATTAATGAATAACCCTTGAAGTGAAGTGAGTTTCAAAAACATATAGCTCATGGAAGAGAAATTGGCATCATAAATATAATTCCATGAGAACATAATCCTTCAAGAAATAATATGTATTATATTCTAAGATCATATCACCAGTAAAGCTGAATATATAACAAAAGTATGTCATCTAGTATAGAACATGGTCTTAAATGATAATATAGAACATTTCATAAATAAATTTTTATTTCGTTTAACATCACTTTCATAAAACCATTTCAAAAATATTCTTATTTGGAAGAATTCATTACAATTTAATTTTATACTTTTCATAAGGAAATTATTTTTTCCACTATGAAAATTGATTAGTTAAAAATAAATAATTTTGAAAAAAATTTCTTTTAAGATATATTTAACAACATATAAGTAAACATTAATATATTTTCCAAGCAATTTTCTTCAAAAACACTTTGAAAAATTCAAAAAAATGGTAGAATGTATTTTGTAAAATTTTTCCATGAAAATAGCTTCATAAACATGTTATGGATGATTTAAACTCTATTTTGTAATCTTTAAACCGTAAAATATTTATTAAAAATCAATTTCATTGAAAATCAGTTTAATGGGTCGTTTTAAAATCATTTTTTTGAAATTTTTTTGAAAAAAATGTTTTATGAAAGAATATAAATTCTAAATGAATAGAGAAATAATGTCTGGTTTTCATAAAAAACAAAATTTGTAATATTAAGTACCAATCAATGGAAACTTTAACAATATATGGAGATATCAGGGATACCAATAATTTAATAAAATTCATTAGTTTTTTTGGGATATGTATCCTAATATTTCATAAATTTATGTGTAATAATAATTAATCTCAATAAATGGTGAGATTGTAGAAATAAACTGGAAATAAATTTGTAGCCTTAAATAATAATAATAATGAATTAATAACATTAAATGATTCATAAAATATAATAAAAATAATTGTATTCAAAATATAACATGTCAAATGGAAATATATACAGAACATATAAAAATATAGCTTCATAACATGGCATGTGTCTCAACTAAGGAAAATTGGGTTAGAATTAATTTTCCAGTTTGGTATCTTTTATATCATAGACCCCATGAATGAAAGATTCTAGAATGGATATGTAATTATATAAAAACATATAATCATAATATTCATATAATACATTCTTGGGATGTATATACATAACATAAGAGAAGTTAGTGGTGAATAAGTCATAAATATCAGAGAAATAAAAGTGAGGCATGAAAACTGTTACCTTAATTATCTAATTTCATCGTAAATGTTATACATCATGTATAAAATAATAATTTATTTATAAATCTAAAAATGAACTATATTAATTATATCATACATTATATTATTCAATAATGGCTTTATATTACCCATTTATTATCAATTTGTTGTTAGAGTCTCGTTTTAGGTAATATCAGTTTTTTTCAGATATATTTTGACATATTATTCTTGATCATATAACGTATATCCTAGTTTACATATTTAAAAAATGATAAATTTTAATTAAATATAATATATATTTAGTAATTTTTTATTTATGACAATATATAAAATATATAAATATCAAATTTAACACACCGTTAATGTAGACGGTAGGTTTTTCATACACATGAATATGGTTTCCATTTTATTATCATATTGAAAGAATGAATATAAATTATATATGTATATATATAATATAATTACATTATCATTATTATTACATATATATAATATAAATTTGCAGAACTAGTGCTCAATACATTCCAAGTATAGTTCGAGTGAATCACATAACATTGAGGCGGTGGTAATCCACATGTTCATAAATGAAGTTATCAATTCAACAAAAATTGAAATTTGAAGGTATTATTTATAGAATAATTATAGAATCATAAATTAATAAAAAAATATATTATATATAATATAAAAACATATAGTGCATCATAATTCACATCAATTAGAGGTGGTAAAGGAAAAATGAACAACATCATTTTGAGTGGCGGTAGTTCGTCATACACCAAAACGATAAGTTCATTACCCATTTGATGTATGTTTGTGTAGATGTAGGTATATAACTTATAAAAAACCTCTACATATATAAAAATAATTTTTTACTATATATTCATTGAATAATAACAATTCAGATGGAAGATAATGAAAATAAAACAAAACAACTTGTGGAAGGATGATACCTCTTCTGTGAGTAACTCCTTTTTTTCACTAAAGAGAGTACTTGGTTTAATTTATTCCCAAAATGAGGCTTCGAGATAAATTTAAGGGATATTTAGAGAATATTAGGAATGGTTTTGTTGAGATAATATTTTTTGATAGGTGTATGTAAGGGGAAGAGTGGATTATCTTTTATGGAGGAGGAGTGACGTCATTATTGTAAATACAAAAAAGGAAAACACAATAGGGAGGTCTACCTTACCTCATGTCCATAAGAAATTAATAACTAGTGCAGTAAAAAAGAATTAATTTTTATAAATTCCACATGCATACAATAATATGTAAATTTTTATAATTTTGAGTCTTATCTTCTATATTTTCTAATTTTTTTTCTTTTTGTATTTAATTAAGACAACTTGTATTTTAACCTATTTAATTTACATATAGTCACAAAATTAATGTGATATTTTGTAAAAATTAAAATTCAACAGAATTTTAAATATTATATAAAATTTTAAAAGATAAATACCAATGTTATTTCAAAATTTATTTTCAAACAAGTGTATGTAATGTGAAAAACATTGCTTCAACTCGGACCATACTAATAATATTTTTAATATCTACATCTCAATATAATATTTATAAAAATTATGTATGTCCTTATATAGACCATAAGTGTTATTTATAATAACATAATCATCATATTTCATAATATATATTTTCTATTAATCTTAAATAAATTTAAAAAAAATATCATTTATTTTAATGTAACATTAATGTCATTAATGGAATTTTTTATTTAATATCAATTTAAAAATATAAAAATAATATAACAATAAAAATATATTAATAATATAGTTTATTAAAATTATATAATCATAAAAATAATAATATAACACCTAGACATATTAAATTTATATTAAATATAATGTGTTGAGCATAATTTATATTATTAATCTATTAAGTAAATATTAACAGTGTTGGAATTTCATACATGTTTAATGAAATTATATAATCTCTATTATATAATGTAAAATTTTCATAATAATAAAAATACATTTAAATTTGAAACCAATGTTTATAATTGAATTTATGTAGCTCATTCCATACATCAATGATTTATAAGAAATAAAATCAATGAAGAATAATTTTTTTAAATTTCATTACTAAATTTAAAATATTGGTAACATTGAGGAATAGTTTTCCCAATAACTCATACAATTTGAACCAAGAGAACATATTATCGAAATATGAGCTGAAAATGGACTTTGGAAAAGTGTTTATGTCATCTTGGCCATTATATTAGATGTTTAACTCCATGATATGATTAGTTTTACCTTATTCGTTGAAATTAATATTAATGGAATCCACTACTATTTATGTTCAAAATAGAACTTCCACAAAACAAGGAAAAGGAAGCGTTTCCATTTATCAGCGCTAAACAGAAAGAACTAATAAAGGGGTATTAATTTATCAACGCTAGTTAAAAGCGCCAATAAATATAACCATTATCAGCACTAAAATAAATGACGATAAAGGTATACCCTTTATCATCACCTTTTTTAGCATTGATAATAGGATACATTTATCGGTTCTTATTTTTGTGCTGATAAAATTTTTTACTCTTAGTTTATGTAAAATTATAATATTTATCAGCGCTAAAATAATAGTGATGATAAAACATAAATTTATTAAAGCTTTAAATGAGTGCTAATAAATGTTCCAGAGGTTTCTATTTAATAACCCTAATAGGCCGTCCTCTCTCATACGCGGTAAAGATTTCGGGGAAGCTGAACCAGGCCCCACTTCTACCGCGACCTCTAAACCTCGTTCTCCTCCTCTTCCGTTTCCTCCTACTCATCATCCTCCTCATCCTCCTCCTCTGCCGCCACCATTGGGTTTTGGTCCTCCACTAATACCTCTGCCATCATTGGGTTTTGCTCCTCTTATGTGACCGTCGTTGCCTCCACCCCCGTTGGGTTTTCCTCCTCCACCGCAATTGTCGCTTCCTCCGACGCCACTGCCTCCACCGCTGCTGGTCAGTGTATGAGTATTTTTCCTTATCTTGGGTTAATATAAATGATAAATTATGATCCTTGAATGATTATGACGACTTATTTTCCTTTTATAAGTGAGTTGAACCTATGTATGAGTAGTTGGGGAAAGAGTGAGAGCCCAGGCTATAAGACCCTTGTATTGTAGGTTGTTTTAGATAGTGGGTGTGTGAGAACCTACAGAAAGTGGTTGGTTTGTTTCACTAGATGATGTGTGTTTTGAGGTGGGGATAAGAGTGGCACCCATGGGCTAAGGATTGGGTAAGAATAGATGTAAGGGGTTTGTGTGAGATCCCAATGATCGTTAGCATGCGACTCATGATGGTAGAGAGATAGTGAGTTTTGGTTGTTGGGGGAGGCTAA
This sequence comes from Viscum album, assembly GCA_963277665.1. Taxonomy (NCBI): domain Eukaryota; kingdom Viridiplantae; phylum Streptophyta; class Magnoliopsida; order Santalales; family Viscaceae; genus Viscum; species Viscum album. The sequence continues at coordinate 1,290,740,118 of OY728146.1, forward strand.
TGAGTGGGGTTGTCATGGTATTATGAATACCTTAGATACATAAATCCAGGGTAGATTATTTTACATGAGGGGTTGATGCATATTAGGTGTTATAAAGTTGGTAGCGAAGGAATAGTCATGCCTTGGATTTTTATAAGAGAATCACACTCTTTTCTTGAGTTTTGGTGTTATGACTGGGTTAAGGGACATTATGATTTGGATTCGTAACCCAATTGATTTATAGCATGGGTTTTATGTGATAATCACTACTGAACCTAGATGGATGGGTTTAGGGTGATGAAGCCTGGGTATATTCCTTTGGTTTTGGAATAATGTTGGGTAACTGGTGATTGTGTTGTGAGTTTTTTCATAGTGTGATGTTAAGATTGGAAAAGAGTAACAGGGGTGTCCCATTGGAAATATGTGGGTTCCCCCTAATTTTTTTCAAGATTTATGGGTAGGCTCATTGAGTTTGAATAGTGGTATGATCATACCCACTTGATACCACGTGCTGTGTTGAAAATATTGTACCGTGATGTTTAAATTCATGCGATTAAGATGTATGTGTCGTAAAACGTGTGATAAAAGAGGATTGATTAGGGCATACTCTTTTGGGATATGCAATCTAGAATAAACTTGGGGATTATGCTTAGTAAGGAGGACCTATTGGTCAGGGCTTACCCATTGTATGTTCAACTTTTATATTTTAAAAAGTTTTTTGAAGTCGATCTATCGAAGGTGGGTTCTATAATTTCATGTTATCTTAAGGTTTGTTTAACCATGGTGTGGGTTGATTTCGGTTTTAGTGGGTTCTTGGGGTTGGTGGGATTTGGTAAATAGTGTACTCAGTTTTAGATTATTTTATTCTCATGAGTTTCCCCTATTTTAGGTTTTCTTTACTGTTGGAAATCTCCTTTGTTGTGTGCCTCTCCTCTGCCACTAACGCACCTCTATCGGGTGATTAATGACACATTCACGGTGTGTTTTCTCCTGTTACTCATTGGTATCCTCTTGTTCGGATGTTATTACTATTTGATATTAATAGTTATAATGTGAATTGTACGGGCTAAATGCCCTGCTGCAAATCATGGTCGTTGGTGGTCCTTGTTTGCACCCTAAATGAATTGCATGTTGGTTGGTTCTTGTTGAACATTTGAATATATAAAGTGGTAATTTACATATACATGACATATGAATGAACACCCCAGGATGATAAAACTTCTGTGATAACCCCTGAATTAAAAATCAAAATTGAATAAGGGATTCTTTGAAAAATATAAAATTGTGATTTTTTGATTTGTATGGTGTTGCAATTGTGACCACAATATTTTTTTTGTATGGTGTTGCGGTTGTTGGAATGATTGATATGAAATTTTCTTCCATGTTGTAGTTCTTCAACCATTGAATATCAATCCAAAGATTACCCATTTCAATGGAACCACCACTTTGTTACTAGTGCAATTCCACTGAAGCCTAAAAAACCACTTCTAGATGACTCTATGAGACACTTTATGGTGTGATGATGATGTTTTTCAGATTCTATATATTTTTAAAATACATAGTATGTAGTCTGGTTAAATGGAACATGCTTCACTATACATGGATTTCATATAGATTTTAGTGCCAGACAACAGTTATCTCCAAAATTTTCACCACATGACTCATCTTCTGACTCAAACTTTGAATAAGTTTTATTTTAAATGTTACATGTCATGTGAAATTAGATCACACACAATGTATCTGCAAGTCATATTCTTCAGCATGAAACCATGTACATGCCATGATATAACGGTAGAACTATATGATATGTGTTTTACTTCACTCACACCATGTATAGATACCATAGAAACATGATGTGTACCGACTATACACCCCTAGTGGTCATATAAGGACTACACACCATGTATTAAACAAAAATTTGATGCATGGCTGGTGAAGTGAATCATATTGTATCTAAAGTACACACCTTTAGCTCAAGTTGTTCTATATGTCATGTATTGTCAAAGGCATCGTGCAATCATTGTAAGACTAACTTGGAATTAATTTTATATATGTCAGATTAAATCAGGTATCTTTCTATAGATGATGTCCACCCTACTGGACACACCATGTATATGTATTTAACATGTGTTTATAAATGGTAGTATATTACCAACCTTGACTGAGTGCCCTACAAATTGTGTATCCATTGAACAAATTGTGTGCTATGTTAATTTTATTATTATTATTTATTTTTCACTTAGATGATAATATTTCATTTATGAGTAGCCCATTATACATATCTTCTCATGTAGATCACAATATTATGATTCCCTCATTCATTGGAAATTGCACATGATGTGGTTTGGATATTGTAATTATCTTCACTCTGCTTGAGAGTTGACAAGTGACAAGTGAGATGTTTGGAGAAAATATAGAGTATGGTACTCCCCTATGTTTCGGTGAACAGTATTCCTTGTATAGATTTTAGGTACTCCATGGATATATACAAAATACATGGCATAATCCCTTGTATATGGATAGAGTTCAAGTACTTTCACAAGTTTTGGGGTAGGTTCTTCTATTTTATTGTAGAGGCATTTGTACCATGATTTTTTTTATAAAACCCAAACAATGATACTTGATTAATTAAAACATAATATTAGGAAAGTTAGAGATCGAACCCATAAAGACAATGAATATGAATAAAGAATGGATGAATGCCAATCGGTTGACAAAAGAGTATGAAGATGGCATGAATGATTTTATCAATTTTGATGAAGATCATGCATGTCACACTTCTCAAATCCATTTTCCATGTTTACACTGCTGTTATTCAAGACAAATTATTCCAGAGGAGTTGGAAGAACACCTGATCTGTCATGGAATAGATCGAAGTTATACATGTTGGAATAAACATGGGAAAAACGAATGTAGGTAGTGGCTCAGATAACATGACGTTTTATGGAAGATCTGATATGATTACAAGTGTGAATAGTGAAGACGATAGTATAGAGTGTGTGATTACAGATGTGAATGACGATGAAGATCGTATTGAGGAAATGACAAGGATAGTTGAAGATGAACTTTGTGATTGCCCAAAATTGTTTGAAAAGTTAAAGAGTTGTGCAAAAATTCCATTGTATGATGGTTGCACCAAATATATAGCATTGTCACCCATACTAAAGCTATATAATTTAAAAATAGGCAATGAGTGGAGTTATGCCAGATTTATAGAACTAATTGCTCTCCTAAATGACATGATCCGAGAAGATAATAACCTCACATGCCGAACATATGATGCCAAATAAATTCCACGATCGATGGATATGATCACTGAAAGAATACATGCCTTCCCAAATGACTATATATTGTTTCTCAAGGACCAAAAATCACTTAAAGAATGCCCAAATGTGGTGCTTCTTGATACAAGCAAGATGATTCTAGTCCTACGAAAGATGTATAGTACTTTACAATCATTCCAAGGTTTAGGTGCCTATATGGAAGAGAGGAGACTGCATGACAATTGACATGGCATGCAGATACAAGTATTAAAGATGGGAAACTGCATCACCCGATAGACTCTCCTCAGTGGAAGAGAATTGATCATGAGAATCCTGAATTTAGAAATGATCTGAGAAACCTTCGTCTGGCATTATCAATAGATGGCGTGAATCATTTTGGTTTTCAAAGCAGCAGTCACAGTACATGGATGGTTATTTTGGTAAATTATAACTTACCACTATAGTTATGCATGAAACGAAAATGCATCATGTTATCTATGCTTATATCAAGACAAAAACAACTGGTTAATGATATTGATGTTTATTTGGCTCTATTGACCGAGGATTCGAAAATATTGTGGGATTCAGGTGTTATGTTTTATGATACTTACCAAAAATAAGATTTCACTTTGAAAGCCATGTTGTACGGGACGATAAATGACATTCCTGATTATGGAAATTTTTAAGATATAGCATTAAAGGAACTCAAGGGTGTCCCATTTGTGACCAAAGTACACAGTAAATTAGGTTGAAACAATCAACGAAAACCGTGTTTTTAGGAAATCACATATTTCTACCCTGACGGCATAAGTACCGATATTGGATGACATCATTCGAAGGAAGTTCAAAAGAATGTACAACACCATATCCACTAACAGGTGATCAATTTTTTTTGAAGGTAAAAGATTTGGACACTAGTTTTGGTAAACCATTTTCGAAAAACCATACAAAAACTGGTTGGAAAAAGGGATCAGGTTATTTAATTACCATACTGGAATTGTCTGTATGTCCGACATTTTCTTGATGTTATGAATATTGAAAAAAATGTGTGTGATAGTATCATCGGCATGTTTCTAAATTCACCCAGGAAAACAAAGGATGTAATGAAGGCTAGATTAGACATGGTTGATATGGGAATACGAGAGGAGTTGGAACCAGTGAATGGTGAAAAGAAAACATTTCTTCCTCCTACTGCTTACACTCTTTCCAGGCAGGGGAGATATCAGTTTTGCAACTTCTTGAATGACATAAAGGTTCCAGAGGGGTATTCATAAAATAATAAGAACATCGTGTCAATGAGAGATTTAAAATTAAAGTGTCTGAAATCACATAACTGGCATGTTTTGATGCAAGATCTATTTACTATAGCTTTACATTTCAATTTTCCCAAGAATGTATGCCATATATTAACGAAGCTCTGTTTCTTCTTCAAATCTATAGGAAAAAAAGTTATAGGCCTGGTGGAATTTCCAACTTTGGAAAGTGAAATTTCCATCATATTATGTGAATTGGAAATGTTCTTCCCGCCAATATTTTTCGATATGATGGTTCATTTGATGGTTCATTTGGGGGGGAGAGATTCGACTATATGGTCTTGTACTTGATAGATGGATTCACACCATTGAATGGTATATGAATATTTTGAAAGGGTATGTCAAAAATCTACGTCGGCCAGAGGGTTGTATTGCAGAGCAATATATTTTTGAGGAAGCCTTTGAATTTTGTACTGAATACTTGTCTTGTGTAGAAAACGCTGGCCTACAGAAATCGTGTCACACTAAGAGACTTGAGGGTGACAAAATTTCTAAAAGAAAGGTTGTCACAATTAATATTATAGATCAGGAGAAGGCTCACCTTTACCTTTTGCATAATAGTTTTGATGTTGATCCATATGTTAAACCCCTCAATGAAATTATTAGGAACTTGAATCCATCTATGGCTGAAAATAGATATCATAGACACATAATCAACAGTTTATAGGATGGTTTCAAAGATGATATTTTGAAGTAGTCAGATGAAAATCCAGACTCAATTTCAGAATGACTTCGATGGCTTGCCAGAGGAGCAAGTGTGTATGTATTTTCTTTCAATTCTTATACAGTTAATGGTTATACATTATATACAAATGAACATGATGAAGATAGTACCAAGCAGAATAGTGGGGTTACACTTGTGGCTAAGGTGATGCATGTTTCAAATGCTAAGGAAAAAAATAAAATTTATGTGAATATGTCATACATTGACATCATCAAAAAAATATAGGATTTGGAATATACGAAATTCAATGTGCCGATTTTTCAATGGAATTGGGTTGATAACAAGAGTTTTTTTAAAATAGATGAATTAGGATTCGTGAAAGTTGATTTCAGTAAGGAAGGGGAGAAAGACAAACCATTTATAATGGTATCACAGGAAGTACAAGTATTTTATGTTCTAGACCCCGAAAACTGAAATTGGTCAATTGTTATATTATCGACCAAAACAACCGAAGGGTCAGAAGAAAGTTGAATGGAGGATGACCCTTTTATAAGAACTTCACAATCATTTCGATCAGTCTCAATGTAGACGACGTTTTGTATATCAGAGGAGACCACAATGAAGGGATTTACATAGTCAATAGAGGAGTCAAATCTCTTCAGCCTTTAATGAAAAAAATAGAGTACAATAATTAGGTTATTTTTTTATTTTAATATACATTGTGTTAAGTTATGTTATTTTCTATCTGACGCTGCTTTTATGTAATCTAAATTAAATGTTAAACCACTTATGCAGATAATGACATCTGCACCTACTGATGTGCCCAATCCCAAGGAACAAAAGGTCTCTCAACCACCTGCTAGTGGTCCCAGTGCAGAACAACAATATATTTCTCAACCAGCAGCTGGTTGTCTTAGTGCAGAGCAATAACATGTTTCTCAACCTATTGTTGTTGGTCCCAGTACAGAGCAACAACAAGTTTCTCAACCTATTACTGCTGGTCCCATAGTTGATGCTAGTTCTCTGGAGAAAGATATTGATGATACATCTGTGGAAATAGTTGGAAATGAAACCCTGAAGGTGCAAAAAAAAACAAGAGCATCATAGTTTGACAATGTCAGCCAAAATCCTTAAGGAAAAAGAAATAGGAATAAAATTTGAGGTGTGATGGAATAAGCGAGGCCAACATGTTAACCCCAAAAAAGCCATCTTTAGTAGATACATTGGAATCGTCACTCGACAACATGTGATGATTGTTGTACAGTCATGGAACCATGTTCTCACCGGTCTTAAGAAACTAATGTGGGAAGGTATTACGATAACATTATGATATCATTTTTTAATTTTTTAAAATAGACTACCAAAATAGTGTCTTACTCTTCATCATCCATTATAGAGTGCATTTATAGTAGATACCTCACACAAGTAATATGTATGAAGAGTTTTATGAAGGATTTGTAGTGGTTTCTGCACAATTTTAATGAAATACCATCTTAAAGATGCTGAAGGAAAAATCAAGCCGCACACACCTCCTCTTTATGCACAGTTGATATCCCAAGGAGAATGGGACGTGTTTTTCAACCATCATGGGGAGAATACTTTTCATGTACATTGTGTGGGGTAATACATTGTTTGATGTTTATTGTATTCATCACATTTATTAACATTTTTTTATTTATGAAATAGCAAATGAGTGCTGAAAATAAAAAATGTGCCGCAGAACCAGCGTACCCTTACCGTAAAGCAAAGATGGGGTACACTTCACTTGAGAAAAAATTGGTACATCTTTTAAATCGACCGTAATACTTATATGTAACATAAAACAACACCATAACCATGTTTCTCTGTTTATATGTAGATTTCTGAATTAAAATCCAAAGGCAAATCTATCACATGCCATGTGTTATGGTAGGAGGCTCGTCTAAATAAAGAGGTGATACTAATGGATGAAAACATACAAAAAGTGTGGGAAAATGTGTAAGTATGACATAATATAAATTTGATTTGTCTTAAATCGATATTGCATTATAATCAATGTTTTTTTCTATATTTTCTTTCTGAAATAACCACAGGAATCAACAACACCCGCACCAGATGCATACATACTTTTAGTAGCCTTGAAGTGGCCAGACCATTATGGCTGAGTCAGAGGTGCGGGTTTTGGGGTGACACCCCGAACATATTTTCAAAAACAAAATCAAGCAGAGGATGAAAATGAAAAACTGGAAAATATGAAAGAAAAATTAGTTATTTTTCAGGAGGAATTACAATAAAAGAGAGAGATTATAGAAACATTGATTTGGGGAGAGGAAAAGAGAAGAAAAAAATCAACAAAAACACATTCATTACGATCCTGCCCCCCCCCCCCCCACCAGCTTTGAGGCAAGCCATTCCCCTAAAAAACCTGACTTAGATGAGGTAATAAATGATTAAATAATTTTTTTTGTGAAATGTGATTCACATAGACACTGATACCATTCCTGTACTAATATTCTACATGGTGAAAATGACTGTGATTTATATCTATCAACTCCAACCTATCACCTTGTAGAGAGGGCTACAGTGTTCAATATGTAGAACGACATGCTACACAATAGACCGCTTCCAACATATCATTTTATACTGTCAATTAACTTAGATAATAAGCCGAGTGCTGAGCTACCTATTCCAAATGAAGATGACGACATTCATACGGTTGAACAAGCTTTTGGAACATTCATCACATGGCCATCAGTTCTTGTAAAAAACATATCGATAAAGAGGTATCCATTTCCAAGTTATTTTTCAAGCTGGAACTTTAACATTTAATGAAAAATGGTCTGAACCGATGAATGTTATTACATAACAACAAATAGAAGGGGATGAAACGTAATATCAACTCAAAACTATCTCAAGGATCAACCAACTGATTGAAATGGTCTACTGAGAGCACCTTCACCCCGCCCGTTCTATATCGACAATTAATATCATTGTAGGCTCAAGTGGATACAATGTTGATAGACAGAAATGCTCACATAGTTGATTTTGAAAAAAAATATCTACAGAGAGGAAACTTCGTATTTCGTTAGTGTTAAAATTGTAAATGAAATCCTCATGTATGAATGGCTAGGTGCCTCAGTTGTAAATGTATACATGAGTTATGTTTTCATGATTTGGTTTTACGAAAGCTGATATACTATGATAATTATGACTAAATACATTTTATATTTTTCTCAGGCGTATATATGAAAAATAAATGAAGGTATTTCCCCATGAACAAAATTTTGGACTCGTTAGTCATCACACCACCTCTTCAAAAGAAGAAATAGATTCTGATAAAGAGGCTACGATAATGTTGTCCCTGCTCAAATCGTTTGAAAAAAAATTACGGATGACAAACACTTTTTAATCCAACGATGCAAGGGTAAAATCTATAATTTAATCATATCGACTATATTTTCATTTCTTTCATTAATTATTACTTTTTTTTATTTTTATAGAGCATTGGATGCTGATTGCAGTCAATTTGGATACTCTAAATATTTATTTTTTGGATTCAACGCATGGATATCCAACAAACCGACCACACATGATTGTGTTTGTTAATTTATAATACACTAGATCCATCATTTTAAAACTAAAAATCTAGATATATAATTTAGGTTATTTTTTAATGAGGATTATGTTATGATTGGGCGGTGCATCAATATTTTCTAATGCAAAGAATGAATCCAGGGCATAAGGATGATCAAGAATACAACATCTACAACTGGAAAAGTATCCGGGTGTATAAAATAACCTTGCACTGTCCGAACACATATCAAAACAAATTACATATTATTTTTTATGTTTCTTATGTGTCCAAAACAAACAAATGGAAAGGACTGCGGTTATTGTGTTTGTAAATTTATGAAAGAGATCGTATTTCATCAACAAACTAGCATCCCTAATGAGGTATTTTCAAAAATAACTTCGAGTTCATTTAAAATATTTATTAATCCTTTGTGTATTTATATTTTTTCACTACTACCATGACTGTCGCAAAAACTCATATTCAGAAGATGATATAGATGTTTTTAGAAACGAATGGGCAACATACCTGATGGAAGATTGTACACAAATAGGAAGAAGGTGAATTCTTACTAATGTTATCCATATATGATCATTGATATCTCCTTTTTTTACACTTATTGAGAATATTTTATCACCCTTTGTTATATTTTATATCCTTAGGTTATGAATAATGGTTTTAGATATGATTTTTCTTTTTAGTAAATAATTACCCATTGGACAATACTGGTCGATAGTGTGGAAGTCGACCGATGCATAGTCATTCAGTCCACTCATGGGCATCTTAATCCAATTATAAGGAGGAAATAATCTATTTCACACTTAACCAATCCCTATATGGAATATCCTACTCATGACAAACACTATGACACTTATATATCATTAAGAGGGTGTTCCCCATCATACGTGATATATAAAACTAAATTATCTGTCTTTTATAGGCCTAAGACTCTAATACCTACTCAAATAGACTTAGAAAACCTAACAATGCAATATAAATCTCATGACAAACCCGATCCTCTCATAAACACAACTAGAAACCTCACCTCCCTAGAGATATAATCTTGGGATGATCACAAAATCACAAACAGCCAATAGATCCCTCACTCTATCTCTTGGTGGATCAAAAACATCCTACATAGAAAACAACACTACTTATATACAGAATACAAGGAAAACATGTTCATATTGTTTTGATACTTTAGGAAAACGATCTATGAGTCATTTTGGATGTGTACAAATCAACCTCACTTCAATTTGACACACGGTGTGACCGGTATGGCTGAATGTGACTTATATCAGTTTGAAATTGACATTAACTTTAGAAAACAACACTACTAACAAACGAAAAACTGAGAAAACATGTTTTTATTGTTTTGATACTTTAGTACAATGACCCATGAGTCATTTTCGAGGTGTAAGAATCGATTTTATGTCAATCCAACGCACGGTGTGACCAGTATGGCTAGAAGTGGATGATATCAGTTTGAAATTGACATTAACATTAGAAAACAACACTAATGACATATGAAAATACTGATAAAACTCATTCAGATTGTTTTGATACTTTAGAACAACGATCGTTGAGTCCTGTGTGACGAGTATGATTCAATCGCAACTCAATACGATGCATAGTGTGACCGGTATGGATAAATGTGTCTGATATCAGTTTGAAATTGACGTTAACTTTATAATACAACACAAGTGACATAGGGAAAACCGAGAAAATGCATTCAGATTATTTTTATTCTTTAGGACAACAATACATGAGTAATTTTGAGGTTTACAAATTGACCACACCTCAATCCGACGCACTGTGAGACCGATATGGATAAAATTGTCTGATATCAGTTTGAAATTGACATTAACTTTTGAAAACAACACAAGTGACATACGGAAAACCAAGAAAACATTTTTTGATTGTTTTGATAATTTTGTAAAATGATCTATGAGTGATTTTTGAGGTTTAAAAATTGACCCCACCTCAATCCGATGCACGTGTGACCGGTATAGCTAAAAGTGTCTGATATCAGTTTTAAATTGATATTAACTTTTGAAAAAAAGACACGTGACATATGGAAAACCGTGAAAACACATTCGTATTGTTTTGATACATTAAGAAAACAATCCATGAGTCATTTGTGGCATGTAATAATAGACTGCACCTCAATCCAATGCACGGTATGTCCGGTATGGCTAAAAGTGTCTGATATCATTTTCAAATTGAACTTAACATTAGAAAACAACACAAGTGACATACGGAAACCATGAAAACGTGTTCATATTGTTTTGATACTTTAGGAACACAATCCTTGAGTCATTTTGAACGTGTAAGAATCAACCGCACCACCATCCGATGCACCGTGTGACCAGTATGACAAAAAGTGTCTGGTAACAGTTTCAAATTGACATAAACATTAGAAAACAACAGTACTAACATACAGAAAACCAAGAAAACGTGTTTGGATTATTTTTATAATTTAGTACAACGATACATGAGTCATTTTTGAGGTGTATGAATCGACCACACCTCAATCTGACGCACGGTGTGACCGATATGGCTAAAAGTTCCTGATATCAGTTTCAAATTGACATTAACATTAGAATACAACACAAGTGACATACGGAAAACTTAGAAAATGCATTTGGGTTGTTTTGATACATTAGGAAAACGATCCATGAGTCATTTGTGAGGTGTACGAATCAATCACACCTCAATCTGACACACGGTGTAACCGGTATGGCTAAAAGTGTCTGATATCAGTTTCAAAATAACATAATCTTTAGTAAACAACACTAATAACATACAGAAAACTGAGAAAATGTGTTTGGATTTTTTTATCCTTTAAGAAAAGATCAATGAGTCATTTTTGACTTTTATGAATGGATCTCACATCAATCCAACACACTGTGTGATCGGTATGGCTAAAAGGGTCTGATATTAGTTTGAAATTGACATTAACTTTAGAAAAATACACTACTAACATACAGAATACTAAGAAAATAATTTATTATTGTTTTTATACATTAGGAAAATGATTCATGTCTCATTTGGGATTTGTACGAATCAACCTCACCTCAATCCGATGCATGGTGTGACCTGTATGGCTAAATGTTTCTGATATAACTTGAAATTGACATTATCTTTAGAATAAAACACAAGTTTCATACTAAAAGCCATGAAAACGCATTCAGATTGTTTTTATACTTTATGAAAACAAGTCATGAGTCATTTTAGAGGTGTACGAATTGACTGCAACTCAATTCGATGCATGGTGTGACTGATATGGCTAAAAGTGTCTGATATCAGTTTGAAATTGACATTAACATTAGAAAACAAGAAAAGTGACATACAGAAAACTGATCAAAAGTGTTCAGATTGTTTTCATACTTTTTGAAAATGATACATGAGTCATTTGTGAAGTGTATGAATTAACTGAACCTCAATCCAATGCATGGTGTGACCGGTATGACTAAAATTGTATGATATCAGTTAGAAATTGACATTAACTTTAGAAAACAACACAAGTGACAAACGAAAAACTAAGAAAATGCATTCAGATTGTTTTGATACTTTAGGGAAATTATCCATGAGTCATTTTTGATGTGTAAAAGTTAACCTCACCTCAATATGATGCACGGTGTGACCGGTATGGCTAAAAGTTCCTGATATCAGTTTCAAATTGATAGTAACTTTAGAAAAAAACACTACTAACATACGAAAAAATGAGAAAACACGTTTGTATTGTTTTGATACATTAGGATGACGATACAAGAGTCATTTTTGATGTGTACGCATCAACTTCACCTCAATCTGATTCACAGTGTGTCTGGTATGACTTAATGTGTCTGATATCATTTACAAATTGACATAAACTTTAGAAAACAACACTACTATCATTCAAAAAACTGATAAAAAGCATTCAGATTGTTTTGATACATTATAAAAATGATCCATGTGTCATATTTGTGGTGTACGAATTGACCACACCTCAATCCGACACATGGTGTGACAGGTATGGCTAAAAGTGCCAGATATCAGTTTCAAATTGACATTAACTTGACAAAACAACACAAGTGACATAAGAAAATCCTAGAAAATGCCCTCAGATTGTTTTGATACTATAGGAAAACGATACATGAGTAATTTTTTAGGTGTACGAATCAACCACACCTCAATCCGACACACAGTGTGACCGGTATGGAGAAAAGTTTCTGATATCTTTTTCAAATTGACATAAACTTTAGAAAACAACACTACTGACATATGGAAAACTAAGAAAACTCATTCCAATTGTTTTTATACTTTATGAAAACGATCCATTATTCATTTTTGACATGTAAGAATTGACTGTATCTTAATCTGTGGCATGGTATGATTGGTATGGCTAAAAGTGTCTGATATTAGTTTGAAATTGACATTAACTTTAGAAAACAACACTACTGACATACAGAATACTGAGAAAACTCTTTCAGATTGTATATATACTTTATGTAAAGGATCCATGAGTCATTTTTGATGAGTACGAATCAACCGCACCTCAAAATGATCCACTGTGTGACCGAAATGGCTAAAAGTGTCTGATATCAGTTTGAAATTGACATTAACTTTAGAAAACTACACATGTGACATACTAAAAACCAAGCAAACTCATTCGAATTATTTTGATACTTTAGGAAAACAATACATGAGTTATTTTTGAGGTGTAAAAATGACGGCACCTAAATCCAACACACAGTGTGACCGGTATGGCTAAAAGTGTCTGATATCTGTTTGAAATTGACATTAACTTTAGAAAACAACACAGGTGACATACGGTAAACAAAGAAAACACATTCAGATTGTTTTGATACTTCTATACAACGATCCATGAGTCATTTATGAGGTGTATGAATCGATCGAACCTCAATCCGACGCACGGTGTGACCGGTATGGCTAAAAGTGATTGATATCAGTTTGAAATTGACATTAACTTTAGAAAACAACACATGTGACATACGAAAAACTGAGAAAACACATTTGGATTGTTTTGATACATTAGTACAACGATCCATGAGACATTTTTGACGTGTAAGAATTGACAACACCTAAATCTGATGCACGGTGTGATAGGTATGGATAAATGTGTTTGATATTAGTTTGAAATTGACATTAACTTTAGAAAACAACAATACTAACATATGGAAGACTGAGAAAATGAATTCTGATTTTTTTGATACTTTTGGAAAAGGATCCATGATTCCTTTGTGACGTGTATAAATCAACCTCACCTCAATATGACTCATAGTGTGAGCGGTATGGAAAAAAGTGTCCAATATAAATTTTATATTGACATAAACTTTAGAAAAAAACAAAACTGATATACTAAAAATAGAGAAAATGCATTCAGATTGTTTTGTTATGTTAAGAAAACGATCCATGAGTCATTTGTGACATGAATGAATCAACCTCACCTCAATCCGACTCATGGTGTAACCAGTATGGCTAAAAGTGTCTGATATCAGTTTCAAATTGACATAATCTTTATAAAACAACAATAATAACATACGGAAACCAGGTAAATGTGTTCTGATTGTTTTGATACATTAGGACAACGATACATGAGTCATTTGTAACATGTACGAATTTATTGTACCTCAATACGATGCATGGTGTGATCGGTATGGCTAAAAGTTTCTGATATCAGTTTGAAATTGATATTAACTTTACAAAACTACAATACTGACATACGGAATACCATGCAAACACATTAAGATTGTTTTGATACTTTAGAAAAATGATCCATGATTCATTTTTGATGTGTACGAATCAAACACACCTCAATCTGACGCGCGGTGTGACAGGTATAGATAAAAGTGTCTGATATCAGTTTGAAATTGATATTAACATTAGAAAACTACCCAAGTGACATACGAAAAACTGAACAAACGAGATTGGATTGTTTTAACACTTAAGGAAAAAAATCCATGAGTCATTTTTGAGGTGTACGAATTGGCCACAACTCAATCCGATGCATGATGTGACTGGTATGGCTAAAAGTGTATGATATCAGTTTGAAATTGACATTAACTTTAGAAAACAACACAAGTGACATACGGAAAACCAAGAAAATATGTTCAGAATGTTTTGATACTTTTGGAAAACAATCCGTGGGTCATTTTGAGGTGTATTAATCGACCACACCTTAATACAATGCACGGTGTGACCGGTATGGTTAAAAGTGTCTGATAACATTTTTGAATTGACATTAACTTTAGAAAACAACACCAGTGACATATGGAAAACTGAGAAAACGCATTCATATTGTTATGATACTTTAGTAAAATGATCCATGAGTCATTTGTGATGTGTACGAATTGAACGCACCTCAATCCAATGCACGGTGTGACCATTATGGCTAAAAGTGTCTGATATCAGTTTCAAAATGACATAAAATTTAGAAAACAACACTACTAACATACGGAGAAACGAGAAAATGCATTCGGATTGTTTTGATACTTTAGGAAAATGATCCATGAGTGATTTTTGACATGTAAAAATCATCCATACCTCAATCTGACGCACATTTTGACTGGTATGGCCAGAATTGTCTGATATGAGTTTCAAATCGACATAAACATTAGAAAACAACACAAGTGACATACGGAAAACTAAGCAAATGTGTTTGGATTGTTTTTATTCTATAGGACAATGATCCATGAGTCATTTTTGATGTGCACAAATCAACAACACCTCAATCCGACACACTGTGTGACCGGTAATTCTTTTCATTCGATAAAGAATCAGTATTTATTAATTGAGATAAATCATCCAAAAAGATATTGATTTTACATTATTCCATTTCATTGTTATAAGAATGAAAACATTTGAGTTTATAATTTCTATATTTTAGTCTCACATTTTCATATTAAGGTATTATTTCATATTAATGTTTTAATTTATTTCATTACTGTATTACTAACATAATATTTGTTTTCCTATATAGGTGAATTTTTTTCCTTGAGTTCGGATGCTTTGTTTGGAAACAAATACCATAGACACCAATTTTTGAGAGAGGATCATGGATACCAAAGGATGAAACATTAATGTTTATAACTTTTTTTGAATAATTGTAATTGTAACCATGTAAAACATTGTTTGAAATGTATATAGAAGTGTCTTTTATTTGTATTCATGATGTTAAGTAAATGTTTATAGTATTGTTTGTCAAAATATTGTGTGCGGGTGCTGTTTTGTACAGGTGTGCAGGTGCTATTTTGTGCAGGTGTGTAGGTGCTAGTTTGTGAAGGTGCTGGTTCTGCAGGTGCAGGGGAAGGTTCCTTTATCAGAGATTTTTTGAGCGATGATAAAGGACAACTTTAACAGTGCTAAAACAGCACTAATAAAGGGCCCTTCTATCAGTGCTCAAGATAGCACTGATAATGGTAGCCCTTTATCAGCACTAGAAAAGCGCTGTTAAATCCGAAATAGATAAAGGGGACCCCCGTATCTACATCGGCATTAACAGCTCTTTTCTAGCCCTGTTAATATCGGTTTTTAGTGCTGATAAAAGGCCAAGTTGTAGTAGTGATGTTTGATATTGTGATAATATAAATATTAAAATGATTTCAGTTTCATATATTGGAGTAATAGCTATATAATCGATAAATTTTGACTTTAAAACCTGTTTAAAATATAATTTAACATTAGCAATTAATTAAACAAAATAGTGAATTTATACTAAAAACATTATTTATCACTATTCATCAAAAATAAAACATCTTCGAAAAAACAAAAAATATAACCTAAGATAATTTCAATATTATGAATTTTAAAATTAATTTTAATTTGAAAAATAAATTTTATTAATGTATCAAATTTTATTTTTTAATTTTTTTCACCATTAAATGGATATAAAACTCAGTCTTTTGTGTAATGTAAGATGAATAATTGTTTCATGTAGCAGTACCTTATCACATTGTAGTGTAAAATGAATGATTAACATGGTGTATATTTTAATGAAAGAATAAATTTGTTCTCTAATATAATAGATGCTATATTTAGTGTTTCTAGAAATTAAACATATCAATATCATTAAATTAATTAAAAAATTAATTTCACAAAATATTAGGGTATCACATTCATCCCCATTAAAATTACTTAATCCCATGAAATTCATCTGGGTTATCAAATGTTTAATAATTGAATGTTTCATTCAATGAAATTGAAATTGTAAAAATGTATACAATAACATTCATTAAAAAGGAAATGTTGGATGCATAATGTTTATAAAAATAAACTCACAACCATGTTTCCTTATGGGATAACATAGGTAGAAAGTGAAAAAAAAATAAAAGAGTTGAAGAGCATAAATAATCATAAATATTCTTAAGAATCACCAATCATAAGAATTTCAGTGATCTAGAGAAATTTAAAAATCAAAAAACCATAAAATGATGTTCTGTGAAAGATGTTATTAATATAAAAAATTATGTTTACTAGGAAAAATTTATATTTCAAGACCCTTTTCATAAATATGGATGTTTTTTTAGTAGATATCATTATTTATTTCAATCCCTTTTGTAATAAAAATATCACCCATTGGTTTTCTGTAGGTAAATTATTATTTAGACTCTTATAAATAAGAATGAATGGGAATTTGTAATTCCTAAGGAACTAATAGGTCATTAGATCCAAAAATATTATGACAATTCATTCCATATATCTTTTTCTATCATCTACCACGACCCGTCCTCACGGGGTCCACATCGCAACTCCCCATGCCCGCATCCAATAGGACCTAGTGACTAGAACCACGTAGGCATATCCCTAACATGGAAGGAATTTATTACGTACTCGTACAAACACACAAACATCTATAAGCCCACCGATACTAAAAAGTAAAAACCACTGAGGAATAAAATGAATACATACAACTAAACCCTACCAAATAGAGTACAATGGATGTAAAGTGCAGAATGTAAACTGAAACAAAATACAATTCCACCATAATAAAAAGTTTTAAAACTGAAAATTCCAACCTGTGTGAAATAAAGAGGTACTGGGACTGCTACTCAATATCGTAGAAGCACCTCGGCCTATAAGGAACTTCGAAAGCTTAGTCTGGTCCTGGTCCTCCATAGACTCCATCAAAAGGCTGCTCATCTGCACAAGACATGACACATGCCGGGAAATCCCATTGAGGGGTGAGTATAACAATACTCATTATGGGACTCCGAAGACCATAAAGAAATACACAATGTAATGTTACATCCTTCTCTACACAGTATATTTCTTTTGAACATCTAATAAGATAAAAACATCCATATACTAGAAACCCATACGCTTTTTCATGATGTATGTCCCAACGACCACATCCCCGCACTACGGATAATGTTCAAAGATTCCACAAATCACTCATCCAGGAGAAATAACTACATGGGTCTGATCTCTTTAATGACATCCGTCTGAGAAGTACCATTCGTCGGAAAAAGTTCTAAGAGTGATAGATGCACTGATAGAGTTGAAGAGAAAACATATACACTCATTCTAGGAGAACACACTATTGAGTGGGAAAATATCTCGATACACTGATTAGGATCCCTGCCAGATCCTTGGAGGATACATATTTTCATCAGGATTCCAAATTCTATGTAGAGGATCAGTGTATTGTAGGATCAGTCACTTGAATACCAAACTCTAACTAGGGTAATGAATGGATATACGATCTAACTATAGGCCTCTCATAGGGATACCTGAATCTATCTAGGAATGTCCTACAGAAGGGATCAAACTCCTATGGATGAAAATGATACCTGGCCTTCAGGGGAAAAATTAATGGGGAACCTAACCAAATGAAACTTTTCCAAAGAATGGTAGACAAGAAGAACTATCCCTGTTGGAGGGAGTAAATGGCGTGAAGAAGTTGTCAAACACTATGTCCCTTGACTCCCAGTACTACCCGTGTATAAAGAACTGAGTCTGGAGAATTTTCTGTGTTAAATGATGTACAAACAACATTTAAGAGAGTGATACTCCATGTTTCGCTGCCTGGTGAGGAATCTATGTATGCTGGCCATGTGCTCATACACGGCTTCAACGCGTGTATCGTAGATTATGTACTGATACATGGGATAATATGTGTATCCGGTCATGTCTGGCCATGTTTTGGATTACATGTCGTGTACTCCACCCCGTGTCTATGTATCTTCTGAGATAGAGGTCGAGTATGTGTAATGAACCACACGCCATGTGACAATGGTCAAACACTGTGTCTATGCTTCATGTTTCCTAGAACACCATTTTCCACTATTTAGTACCCACAAATAATTTCCTCTCAGTAGCACATCATGATCTTCATCGTGTATTGTGCACAAACCCTGGTCGCTACCATGACGGTCCCACATAGTGAGTTAATTGGAGAACATGTCATGTTTTTCGTAAAATTCCAGAACTCGATTTTCATTGTCCAATGCTTCAGGTGATGTTCCAAAATTCGATCTGGCCATCAAATTTACATAAAACCAATGGGGAGAGGTTTTACCAACACCAAGATGCCAATTCCATTTGTTTCAAACCTATTATCAGCCCCAAAATATGTATCAATCCACCCACTTGAAAATGCTAAAATAATGGTCTCCCTCAATCCAAGACGATTTTTCATCCACTATCACTATCACACCTCTGATAGGTCATCATGTTGTCAGATATACAATTTGGGACCATTTCATGTGAAATTGATGCAAAACGACCCGTTGTCCATAACCCCACAATGAATGTGAAGAACGCGGGGTTAACAAGAAGAGAAGAAATCCTAAAGAACTTTGAGGAACAAACCTCTTTCTTCTTTCATCATGGAGCTAATCCACTCCTATTAGTTGGGTAAAAATGAGAAAATCATAACAAAAATTAAATCTAGCATTGATTTATTCCCCCAAATAACATGATAAAAGCCTCCTGTAAGAACGCACAATTTGTGGGTCAAACTTTTTTGGGTTGGTTCACATTTATTGTTTAATCCCTGACTGGGGAAAAGAATAATCAAAATAAAAACCCTTACCAAGATCATCAATGAAGTGCAATGGAGGTTGTCATCTAGATTTCAATTTGGCAGCATGACGATCCTTGTTTTTTTTTCTTTAGTGTTTGTCAAAAATACACCAAGGTTAGATCCTCTCCAAAGATCTAGAGGATTTCAAGGAGTTCTATAGGGTTATGAGCCAAACATAGGACTCCTTATATTTTAAAACAAAATAATGCATCGCTTCATTATGGAAACATTTAAAATAAAATAATTTTATTATTATTTTATTATTTTCTTTAAAACATCCAAAAACTAACTATTGCAGCATATCTGCGACGGTCGATGATAGGAACCTACGAATGTAATTTCTCTTCTATGAATTGAATTTTTCCTCAAATTTTTTATATGCTAACATGTTTAAATGTTATTACACTTTTTCATGAAAACTTCTCTCCTGTGCTATTTACAGTTTATTTCATTTAAAACATTTATTCTGAGAACTCAGAGCCTTAGAGTCACATTCCATAGAAAAACCTAGTCTTGAAATAATTCCATACAGTATTTAAAAACAATTGAAAAAAATCAAAGACATTACATTCTCCCCACCTTAGGGATTTACATCTTAGAAAGCCAAAGAAAAAGGGGGATACTAAAAAAGATGAGGTTATTGGGTACAAATCTAAGCCTCCCACTCCCAAGTTCACTCTTAAAGATCCATGTCATTCCACAAAACACACATCATGTTAATCACTCACCCATGAATTTTCCTCTCTTGATGATCCTCGATATCCACTGGGTACTCTATGAAGGCTTCTCCATCTTCGATGTCTAGCTCACCCTAGTTGATGACATGAGACAAATAATGCACTTAGCTCCTCAACTATGATACATGGAAGTCATCGTGTACCCACAACAACAATGGTAGTAGAGCTAGGTGGCACTCCACTTCCCCAACTCTACACAATATCTAAAAAGAGCTGACGAACCTCAAAGACACCATGAAACCCTGACAAAATACCCGCAACCCTAAAAAAGATGAGAGTTTACTAAAGAAATATTCCCCTTCCTTGAACTCCATAGGTCTCTATATTCTATCATCATAAAACTTCTACTGGATATGTGCAGTATTATTTTTCTCCTAGATGATCTACACCTTCTCAGTAGTAGCTCACACCAAATCTGGATCCATGAGTGCTAACTCTCCCAAGCCAGTCTAGTAGAGTGGTGACAGGCAGGGTCACCCTTATAAGGCATTGAATGGTTCCCTTCTAATGGTTGAGTGGTATATTTTATTTATTGTGAACTCCACACGTGGTAGTTGGTCCATCGAACTATGATTGAAGTCCATGTTACATTCCCACAACATATCCTACAGAACATGAATGGTCCTCTCTATTTGAACATCAGTAGAGGGATAGAACACCGTGCTCAAGCATAGATGAGTCCCAAATTCCTGCTGCAATCCCATCCAAAAACGGGTTGTGGAGAACATGTCTCCATCAGAGACTATCATCAAACTGACTCCATGAAACAAAATGATATTATTCATGAGGAGGCATGCCAGTATTTCTACAGAACTCTACTCCCTGATATCTAGGATGTGAGATGAATTGGTGAGTTAGTCAATGACCAACCTTATAGAATTTCTTCCCTTGGATGATCATAGTAATCCCATCACGAAATCCATCGAAATTCCATCCCACTTCCACTTTGTCACTTCTAGTGTGTGAGATAATAAAGTTGGAACCTCGGGCTCAGCCTTCACCTGCTGGGATGTATGGCTTCAACAAAAAACTTTGCTACTACCTTGATCATACCAGTGGAAAAGAACTGACACCAGAGATATTGGTACATTTTTTCTACTCTAGGACGTACAACCAAGGGGGATGTATGAAACTCTTTCAGGACCTCCTCTCTCAACTCCGTTGGTATAACTATGCTCCCTCTTAAAAGGACTACAGACTCTCCACCTTGATAATACCCATTATTAGCATGCCTTCTGGGTAACTGAGCATGTAAAGTCTAGCAGTCGAAATCCCCTCGATGTGCCTCCCTGAATCGTCATAAGAGTAGAGGGGAGACAACCATCGACTAGAGATAACCATAATCATCTCCATCCAAGAAGGATAACTATAGTGCGGCCAACTTATCTGACTCCTCGCTTAGCAGCTGTGAACTCAATCTCCGGCAGAGATCATCTTCCTCAAAGATCCCCTTCCCAGGTAGATAGATGATCTCAAAGTCATAATCCTAGAGAAATTATAAACATCTCCTTTTCAACAGATTCATCTCCTTCTACGGGAAGATGTAATTGAGGCTCTTATGGTTATATTAGATGTTAAACTATTCACCTATCAGGTAGTGTCTTCATATCTTTAATTAAAATACTACCACTACAAATTCATAATCATGGGTTTTATAGTTCTTCTCATGTGGCCTTAGCTAGTGTGAACCATAAGAAATCACTAACTACCTTTCCATTAGGAAACAACCAATATCAATCCTAGATGAGTTACATAAAACTACTTACTCAAAACCCACACCTGGAAATCTCAATATCGGTGTGCTCTGCCCACTTTGAATCAACTTCTGGAATGCTTGCTGGCAGTTCTTGGTCCATACAAATTGTTACCCTTTCTCTTTCAAGGATATCATTGGTGTAGATATGTAGGTGCAATGAGAGATAGATATATGTTATTATCCTTTCATCCCAAGGAATCCCTGCACCTCTTTCACACTCCGGGGTGGCTCTAATGCTAACACCGCATTGACCATGTCTGGGTCCAATGTTACCCCATATACTGAGATAACATGTTCAAGAAATTGGACCTTCAGTATCTAGAAATGACACTTCGAGAGCTTCCCATAATGCTGGTTCTCTGGTAGTACATCTACGACTATCTTTAGGTTTCTCATGTGGTCCTCCTCTAACTCTGATTACACAAGGAATTCTTCAATGAAGACCACTATGAAGGGGTATAAGTGTGAATAGATGATCTAGTTCATAAGTCCCATGAACCCTACAGGGGCGTTCATCACACCGAAAGGCATCAATAAGTAGTATTAGCGGTTTTAGGATCATTTGAAATCCTTATTTGGTATACCACTGTCCCGTACATGTAACTTATGGTAACCCGATGGAAGGTAAACAATAAAAAACTATTTCTCCCCAATCAGTTGATCAAAGAGGTTGTTGATCCTCGACAGTAGATACTTGTTCTTAATTGTTACCTAATTTAGGTTCTGGTAATCCACACACAACCTCAAACTCCGATATTCCTTCTTAGTAAACAAAACTGGTGCCGCTGAAGGTGAAACAGTGGGTAATACGAAGCCCTTACTCTACAAATCCTCAAACTGAACCCTTAGCTCGCGAAGCTCTACGAGGGACATCCGATACGCTGGTGCAAATATCATTGTCGTCGTAGGGTGTAATTCTATGTAGATGTTGAACTACTAAAAGGGGGATAATCATGTAAAATATTCCCGAAAGACGTCCGCATACTCTACCACTACTATTGGGAACTATAATCTCACAACATCTTCTTTTATGAGGGTAATTCTATCCAACTCAAGAGTGATCGGTTGTACCCTCCTATGAATGAGCCCGTTATGTGATGCCTGGGATTCCCATTCACCAACAATGGAAAACCATGTTCTGTAACTAAGGACACACCGTACACTTCAACTAAAGAATTTGTTCTGAGAATGGATCGAAGATGAAAAATCCATACTGATAATGACATAATAAGGACACGATGCTACCAAAAATAGGTTCCAACTGAAACTCTCACCTCAAGAGGAAATATCAAACTATCTCCAAAGATGCGTGATCAATGAGTCTCATCCCGTAGGTGTCTCCATCCATCCCACGGCCCGAAGGCCTGAAATGTTTTTTGTTTTTAATAAAACCATTTTTAAGGGATGTAGGGGGGACCCAGACATCATGGACATAAGACAAATCACAACATGAAGGTGGGAAAATATACCCTGACAGGAAACATTGATTGGCCCTTCCCCAGTGTATGAATTGTGATGATGCTATCAACCATTACAAAGTTGTTCATCAAGCAAGTTTAATGTATCAAAGAACATGCTCTATATGATTTTTGTTACAATACCCTCTCAAATATTAAAATCTAAATAGGTATTCCAAAATGAATGACAAACCCTGAACCTCCACTAAGACATTCTACAAGTGATCGAATCCAACAACTGCATTAAAACATAAAAAAACACCACTGAAGGTCACCATGCATAGTTTGGACAACATGGCAGCAGTGGTGGAAGTATATCAAAGCACCCGGCACCACATATAGCTCTGCTTTCACCTCTAAAATATCTGCACTCGGTGGAACATCAACCGCCTCTCTATTAGAAGCTCTATGGTTTGAACATTCTCTACTAAATTTTCCTCTACTATCGCATGAGTAGCATCACCTCTCCCTAGTCTGACTAGATCATTCCCGAGGGCCCTGGACGATAAAAACCCTTTACTATGTCCTCCTATGATGTTTCCCACATCCTGATCCCTATGACTAATGTTGGCTCCCTACTGCTGAGGTCTTCACACATGTCATCCTACTGCGGGCTTCCAATGGGTGTCTCTGCTCCGCCAAGAAGCTCTTGATCACCATGGTCCACTAAATCACTATAACATATGTCGAAATTAATTGAGGCAAGAAACTAGCTCATATGTCCCACCATTGACATTAATCGAATGTGAGAGATCTAAAGTACTGATCCCTGACCATATCTATCGAGTACCTGGAGAGGTTGGTGAAACATGATGAATAGTCAGCCACCGTCAAACTGCCCTGCTGGAGTTGAAGAAGCTCTGGGATATGCACTAATATTAGCATAACAAAAGAGAACTCATCCTCAAAGTGTCGCTCGATCATTGTCTACAAAAGAGTCTCATCATCATGAGTCGGTACGGTCAAAATCAACCATCGTCCTACTGAACTAAGAAGAATATTATCTCCTAATACCACCATCTGGTCTGATGGTATCCTTACATTATGGAAAACTCTAGTAACCATCTCAAGCCAGTCCTCAGCCACCTGAGGGTCAGGATCACCTCAGATCCTGAGGGGTATTTGTCTCTAAAACTCATGGAGCATGCTCAATCTGCGCTTCTCATCCTCAGGTGTTGTAGGTACAATGTGTTGCTCCACTGGTGGTGGTATAGCAGGTGCACCCCCTAGAGGAAATGCATGGGGAACTAGTCTCTCGATCAAAGCCTTGTCACAAAGGGGTTCATCCTCATAATCGAGATGCTGAATCCTTGTGGGTATGCATCATAAAGGAATCCTATAAGGAAAAAATATATACCATGGTCAACAAGTATATCTGTATAGATGAAAAAAGGGCATGGAAAACACCAACCATTCCTATATGATTCATGTGCCATTATTTTATTTCCTCGAAACTAGTGTTTTCATGTACCGAGTATAAAATCAGGTTATCAAAGTCCTGGTGTATGGATACGTCATCCGCCCACACTAACACTAGATTCCATGGCCTAAAAGCTGAACTTGAAACACTTAACATTGTTTCCCAAAAACAATCTCCCAGACTCCTGTTCCTAAGGTATAAACAACCACCTCTGATACCACTATTTCATGACTCGTCCAAGTGGGGCTCGTTCTGAGACTCCCCAAGCCGGCCTCCAATAGGCCAAGGGCTAGTGACTAGAACAATGTTGGCATATCACTAACTTGGGAGGAATTTCCTATGTACTTGTACACATGAACACATATACAAACCCATATATACTGAAAAGTAAAAACAACTGAGGAATAAAAGGCATGAATATAACTAAACCTAACAGATGGAATACAACAGATGTAATGTGAATATAGTAAACTAGGCCAGAATACTATCCCACCAAAAGAGAAAGTCTACAAACTAAAAAGTATAACCTATGAGAAAGAAAGAGGTAATAGAATTGTAACTCATAGTCATAGGAACACCTTGACCTATAATGAACACATAAAACTCACTCTGGTCTTGGTTCACCCTGGACTTCTTCAAATGGCCGCTCATCTGAACAAGACATGACAAATCCGGGAAAATCCTGTGTAGGTGTGAGTATAACAATACTCAGTAGGGGACCCCAAAAACCAAAAATCAATTCACAAAGTAAAGTTAAATCCATCTCTAAATAGTGTATGTTTACTAAACATATAGCTTGATACTCAAAACCCAGACTCATATTCTAGAGGTATGTCAAAATGACCGTATACACACACTAGAGATTCAGTTCAAAGATTCCACAAAGCATTCTTCCGGGAGATCTCGCTCCACGAGTCTGATAGCTCTAATGATGTACGTTTGATAAGTACCATTCATTGTGAAAATACATTAAATAGATAGATTCACAGATAGATCTGAAAGAGAGAATAGATAGAATAATTCCTAGATAACACACTACTGAGTGGGAAAATATCAATATACATGGATGAGGATCACTTCTAGGGACTTTTAGTATACCACAAATCATACAGATTCCACCCGATATGTAGATGATTAGCATATTTTTTGATTGTTCACATCGATACCTTAATCTATCTAGGGTAAATAATGGATAGAGGATCTTGCTCTGTGCATCTTAGAAGGATACCTGACTCTATCTCATAATGTCCTGCGGAAGGGATCACACTCTTGTTGATGGAAACAATACAAAAAATTCATGGGAAATATTAGTGTGGAAATAACCCAAACGAAACATATCCAAGGAATGGTGGACAAGAATCTCAAGCCCTGCAGAAGGGAGTAAACAGGGTGTAGAAGTGGTCACACGTCATGTCCCTTGGCTCCAGGTATTTCTCATGTATAGCTTCTTGAGTTTGGAGACAATTACATGTAAAATAAGGTATAAAAGGCATGTAAGAGAGTGGGACACTGTGTTCCACTACTCAGAGAGTACTTCATGTACACTATCCATGTTCCCATACACAGCTTCAACTAGTGTACTTAAGACCGTGTACTAGTACATAGGGTAACCTGCATATCCGGCCGTGTCTGGCCTTGAGGTGGAGTACATGTTGTGTACTCTACCCCATGTTCATGTATCTTCCGAGATACCCACCATGTCTGCATAAGGACACACATGCCATGTGATAATGGTCACACGCCATGTCAAGGATTCTTGTCTCCCAGAACTCTAGTCACCTCTGGGTGGGGCCCACACGTCGTGTCTTCTCGAGAGTATGTCGTGATATTCCTCATCTGCAGTGTGAAATCCCTAGCCACCTCCATGATGGTCCCACAATACATGTTCATCAGAGAACATGCCACATTCATTTCAAAATTCCCAAAAACAATGTTCTTCATCTGGCGCTTCAGATGATGATCCAACCAACGATCCGGCCATCTAATCTCCACAAATATAAAGGGTTGAGGTATCCCCGACACCACAATGATACTTCTGTTTGTTTAGCACCTCTGATCGACCCCAAAACCACATATCAATAAACACAGATGAAGAAATCTCGAAGAATGAACTTCCTTGATCCAAGATAATTCATCATTCTCCATCATCATCACACCTCCTCTAGTTCATCACAATGTCAGATCTTTAATTTGGGAACGTTGCGTTTAAAAACAAACATGCAACGATTTTTTGTTCTTAACCTCGTGATGAACATGAAGAACACATGGTTAAAAAGGGGAGAGGAAATACAAATGAAATTCGAGTTATGAACCTCTGATGTCATTTTTCAATGCCTTTATCTTCTCCTATTAATAGGATCAAACAAAGAAAATCGTAAGAACAAAATTAATATAGCAATGATTTATTCCCTGAAATAACCTGATAAAACCATCCCACCAGAACACATGATCCGTGGGTCATCCTATTTGTGGGTTGATCTACGTTCGTATTTTAATCCATGAACATGGAAAAGAAGAATCCAAATAACAACCAATGCCTCGATCGTAGACAAATAGGAAGAGCAGTGGTCGTCAGGGTTTCGATCTTGATGCCTGACGATCCTCATGTTTGTCATATGTCGATGTTTGTCAAGAATTCTCCAAGGTTGGCTTCTCTACAAAGCTGAAGAGGATTTCATGGAGTTCTCCAGGGTTAGGAGCCTAACCTAGGACACCTACTCTTTATAAAAATAACACGTCACTATGTTATGGAAACCATTATAATAAAATATTTTATTAATTTATTTTATTTATATTAAAACTACCAAAAATTATCTTTTACAACCGACCTGTGCCGATCGATGTTAGGCCCTGCCAAAAGTAAAATCATTGCTGAAAACACAATGGTGTGGTAATATTTCTAATATAGGCACATATTCGAACATTATTACACTTTTTTAGGAAAACGGCTCATGCATGCTATTTAGAGTTTAATTTATTTGAAACATTTATTTCAGGAACACCGGACCTTGGAATCACATGCCTTCATAATGCCTAGTCATGAAATAATTCCATACAAAATTTAAAAATAATACCATGATAATCCAATACATTACATCATCACACAAACATTGTTAGTACATGTAATCCAACATGCATAAATAATCGTATTTTTATATACTAATTTATTCACTAAAATAACATCCTATATATAACTTTAACCATACCCTAAATTCTCTACCATGTAACTCTTACAAATTAAGAAGATAAAAACCATTAAAAATATGGTTTCTAAATCAAATTACCATTGATCCCTCATATATCATAAATAATACCATGTTTGTCACATTCCAAACTTGTTAATACCTTCAGTGTATATTCTCTTTAAACATTGGAATAAGATGAATTAACATAATTCATTTTGTATAACATGCATACTTTTTTTATTTATATTAATTGTATGAAAAATAAATAAAATCACCTTAAAATATCATAACTTTTACATTTTGTTTTTTATCTCATTAAATTTTGTGGTATAAACAATAAACATACAACCTTCTAGATTCTCTGCATGATATTTCCAATTAGAAATTTTATTGGTATAATTTCTATAATTTCACCATCTAAAACATTCAATGATAACCCAATTCCTTCTACTTCATGCTATTGAATACGACTACAAAACATACTATGAGAAACACATTACATAGAATAAAACCACATAATCTAGAAAAATAACTAATAGGATACATAAATTAGGAAAATTACTTTTAATTTGATTGCACCATAGGATTATCATTAGTAAAACCCCAAGAAATGTCAATAAAAATATCCCTGGGGATCTCATTGATGTTTTCTCATCCTCGATTCAAAATGTTGACTAAACCTTTTATTTATAACCATCTATATAGACATAGTATTAACAAACACAGATATTACATCTAATTAGATGAATATTCATCATATTATACTTAAAACCTTTCTTTATAACATGTGGAAAGGAAAAATAAGAAATTGGTGAGCTCATGTTCTTAGTATGGGTAAAAAAGGGATATCTATAATCATAAATTATATTTAGGGTATGAAAATATAATCATAATATTAGAAGATAATACCCCACACATCAACGATCATAAACATGATTCATGGAATCAACACTGGCAGCTGATAAGAAATGAATCATAATGGATTCATTATAATAATACATTAAATAATAATAAATGAATATGACATGGAATTGTGGAATTACCATAAGAATAGAAAATAAAGGGTCAAGGATACCTAGTTAGACATTCATAACATGTTATGCTTGGGACAATAACTCATGTACCTACATTAAGATTGGTATGAACGTTGTGAAAGCTTTGATTTATGGATTGAGATACCATCCTATAAAATATCTTTTTAGTGATTAAGAATAACAATTTTTAGGGATGGGATTCCCTCCCATATAACCATTTGATTCAGGAATAAGAAAATATATTATATCAGTCTTGGGAATCCCTCCTGTGTATCCTATTGTTTCAGTAATTATATTCCCTCTTATATCTGACATAGGATTTCCTACCATATACCATTCTGAATATTCATTAATAGTAATTCTTGTTTTAATCTTATGATGGCCTCTAGTTTACTCTTTTGTTTCAGGAATAAGGCACCCCCTTATTTTCCCCTTTCATTACCTCCTAATTTCCATCTTATATTGAGCATATGATATCATCTTGAATCATACATGGGATTCCCTTTTTGTACCCATTGATCATATAAAATATTTATTGTTAACAAATGCGTTAGATAGAGGTATGGGTCCCACCCTTGATATAGTAAAATAATACAATCATGTGCCATAGGATTAAAAACAATCATCAAATAATATCCCATGAAATGAAATGGGAATCATAAATATTTCATCATATCATTACATATGGGAAATATATAGGTCTCATAATAATTTCCAAAAAAAATATATATTTTGAAAAGAAGAGGGTTTAAAAATAATTTAATCCATGAATGAGAAATGGTTTTCAAAAACATAATTTAGCGAAAACAAAACCATTCTACAATGGATATGAATGTTATTAAAGGGACATATCCACATTAAATCATAAATAATAAAAATTATTTCATCACATATGGAGATTTATTTGAGAATATTACACGGAAATTTTCTTAAGGAAAATACCCTTTCATTAAAATTCCCTATAAAAACTTTTCTAGAAATCAATTTTTTGAAGAATGCCTTGAAATTTCATTTAAATAATTAATTATGTAAAATATGTTTTTATCATTATAAATTAATTTTAAGAAAAACATATTTTTTAAAAACTTTTTATTTTCAAATATCATTGAAAAAATAAAGTAATCTTGAATTTATTTAATAATATTTATTGAAAAGACATCGAAAAAATATAAATAATTCATGAAAACAATTTAAACTCTTTTTCCCTTGAAAATATATTTATAAACATTTAACAAAAACAATGAAACCAATTTTAACAAATTAAAAAATAAAACAATTCCTTAAAATGCATTTTTTTATAAATGAGATTAAGAGATCATTTTAAAATCATTTTTTGGAAATCATTTTTATAAAAAATGGTAATATAAATAAAAATATTACTTACTAAGGACATAAATAATGTCATATTTTTTAGAAAACATTTTATTAATTATCATAAATAAAAACACTAGTGGTATAATGGTAATGATACATCATTATATCATAGATAAACATAATAAAAGAAAAATTGTGAGTGTTATTGAGTTATGTAATATTATATTTCATTAATTGATGCATAACAATAAACAAATATTGATAAATGATGAGTTTCTAACAATATACTGCTAAAACACTGGAAACATTGAATTATAATAATATGGAAGAAATTAAATTAAATAAAGAATAAAATTTCATGAAACAATAACATTAATGATATAAAATTTCAATGTTCTGTATATACACCTCATAGAGAAATATTGGTTCATAGCTTGGAATGTCTCTTAATGAAGGAAAATTTAGACAGAACTACTTTACAAATTTAGTAACATTTTTACAATAATCCCCAAGAATGAAAGATCATAAATTGGATATATAGATTACCATAAATTTATGTATAATAATTATAGAATACATTCATGTGATTGATATACACCAAAAAAAATAATTTAGTGGTGAACAAGGGAAAGTATTCAAAGAAATAAAATTTAGATTAGAAAACCCATACCTTATATCTTAACTTTAATCATACACATTCATTACAAATAAATAATAACTATAAAGTTATTATAAATAATCACATTAACCATATTCTTCTATATCCTACAATATAATAATCACTTGGGACTCTATATTATCTTTTATTAATATTTCTAGGATAAACAAATGTTTGGGGTAATATCAATTTTATTTTTTGTAAATGTTTTAACTATTTATTCTTGATCATCTTTCATAGTTCATTATCTAATTATTACTATAATGTAAGAAATTATTTAAATATCATATTTATTCAGTATATTAATATTTATAATAATATATCATAAATATAAATATGAAATGGAATGCACCTTTTAGGGATAAGGTAGGCATGACATACATTTGAACATGTTTTTTCATTTTATAGTCATATTTAAGGAATGAAAGTAATTGAAGTATATGTATATATATAATATAATTCTAGTAGTATTATTATTTAAATTAATAATAATTATCACCAAAGATTTCCTCATCAAATTATATCTATTGTGTGAACGAATCACATCTCTTTGATGAGGCAGTAGTCAAGAAGTCTAGAAACAATGTTTTGATTTTTAAATAAAATTGAAATAATAAAGCTATTATTTTAGAATAATTATGGAATAATAAATATCATATATGTTACATATAAAGTGAGTTTACATCATAATTCACAACTATGGGTAGTGTTGAAGGAAAAATGATGAACATCGTTTCGTGAGGTTGTAGTTCTCCATACTTACGACTGCTATGTTTATCACACATTTTATGGATGTTTGTGTAGGTGTAGGTATAAAAATTTGAATGAAATAATCTATAAAAATTTTTGATATTGATTTCATTATGTAATCATGGAATAAGAATAAATTTGGTGGTGGAGAATGAAAATAAAACAAATGTGATTATAAAAGGATGTTACATCTTCTTTGAGTAACTCCTTATAGTTTTCACAAAAAAGATTCATTAAAAGGTATTATGCTGAATGTGAGGCGTCATGGATGATATTAAGGATTTTTTAGATTATTCGAGTAGTGTTTGGATGATCCAAATTGGTTTGATAGGTGTGTGGAAGATGAATAATGAATGCCTTTTTTAGAGGACAAGGGGTGGAATTCTTATAAATACCAAAAGGAAAAAATTATTGTAGAGTATCCCTTACATAATGATTTTAAAAAATGAAAAAAATATAATAAAATGTATTTATGGTCGAAAAAATCCATCACTTCAGAAAAAAATAATTAAAATTTTATATGTTTGATCCTTAACGTCAACATTTCCCCAATTTTATCATTTTGATTTTTTTAAGTTAAAATGTTTTCTAAACAATGTATTTTAACCTGTAAGACTAAATTAAAGTGAGATTTATTATAATGTATAGACCCAATGATATATAAATATTATATTTAAATTAAAAAAAAATATCGCATGTGGTATGGAAAATAATTTTAAGAAATGATAAAGTAATGTGGAAAAAAACTTCTTTAACATAGAACATGATAAAAATATTTTTACAATATACGGGTAAATATTTTAATTATAACATATAAATTTGTCCATAGGTAGACCATTTTTGGTATTTATTAACACTTGTAAATTACTTTTCATAAGATATGATATTTAATAATTTTAAATCTTTTAAAAAATTATCATTTATTGTAAAATAACATTAATTTTAATTTTAACATTATTTATTAAAACATAATTTCAAAATATCAAAATAATTGTAATTAAAATATATTAAGTTCATATTTTTATAACATGATATATTTATATATAAAAATGTAAAACCACATTTTTTAAGAAAAATGAGAACTGAGGCCATTGGATTAATGAAAAGACAATTTATAGAAGTTAGAATGATGGGATATTACATTTGTCACAAATTAAGAGTGGAATCGTGCCATTGGTCATGGTGGTTGAGTAGATACCCTTTGTTTTCAAGATCGTCAGTAATATAGTTATATTCCTTATAAGAGTGAGTGATGAAATAGTTCATATGAGAATGTATTTCCTAGATTTTGACCCTTTTTCGTCATCATTCAAGATAAGTGAAGTTTTCCTCTTCTTATCTCTAGCAAAAGTGTGGAGGAATAACATTATAACCATATGGAGATCCATCCTCTTTTTTATCTGGATAAACTATCATGATGATTCCCATCATCTCTGCCACCAGTGTAGTGAAATTATAACAAGAACTTTACAAGAATTCAATCACATGTCCATTGTGATCTCTGATGATTGCACTATACCCGGATGGGCCTGGGCTACCGCTGGAGGCTCTGTATTTGTTTCATTTTATCCAAACAGAAAAAGGGGATGTACAAATAACTTTCAAGGTGCCATGGTGGATGGGTAAATTACCTGGAATCTGTAGTTGTCTGAGAACCATGAAGTCAGCCACCGAATTATTGCATTTTTTCAGTAGACAATGTGTTAGTAGATTTCACTATATTGAAGATGTTCCCCATTTCAATTTTAACAATAATGTGCACCCGGTTGTGTATAATAGAATTACTATGCCGCGATATATAGTGAACCACTTCAGAATACACTACTCGATGTAGGATCACGTGCTGCTTTGAAAGGGATGTGTTGTGTATTATTGTATGAAGGGAGAATACCGTGTCTGTTCAATACAAT
The DNA here is from genome assembly GCA_963277665.1 of Viscum album. Taxonomy (NCBI): domain Eukaryota; kingdom Viridiplantae; phylum Streptophyta; class Magnoliopsida; order Santalales; family Viscaceae; genus Viscum; species Viscum album. Next base: position 1,290,774,137 of record OY728146.1, read on the forward strand.
TGAAATTCTAAAAATATGGATACCAATCATCCATAAAGTAGATTCTATTTTCATCTCATGAATAGAAGATTCATATCCTCTCAATGTTGATTACATAACACACATTTGGAGCATAGTGAAACACAAAATTTCTAAAGATTCTGATCCACCAGAAGTTTGTTTTAGAGAAGCCTACGAATGAGAGTATAGATGGAGGGGATATACATTTTTTATTCCCGACAATACTACAATGGATTCACACATGTATCTGGTGTTTATAGATGCTCTTAACATTTAGTGTGTCATTCGGGGACCATTCCCAGAGGATAATATTCTCTTGATTTATGAAATCATAGTTGTCAACAATTGACATAATGTCATCGTCAACTGAACCCATGTTTTCCAGTAGGTCCATGATCCTTATGTTTTGATCAATACCACTTCCCTCATCATTAGCCATATTAATAAGGGGGTCACTTTTCCAGTTGTCATACTAGAATTGTATAGTGGGATGAGTACTACAACCCTTTGAGAATGTGTGATGATCTTTTAGAAAACTAGTTTAATTCCAGAATAAATTGAGGACACTAGAAAACTGTCGTTTCTTGAGAGGAGAATATTTGTGATTATGATTCTAAAAATTCCTAGGACTGGATAATTTTTTTTGATCAGATTCCATATGAATATTTCCATTAGGGATTGATTGAAAAACTCATGGTTTTTTTCCCCAAGCCTTCATGTTTGTAAGGTAGGCAACATTGTTTCTACAAAGCAATTTTGATTCACTCTTCCACTAAGAGTTATTTCCCTTTCCAAGAGGCTAGAGTTCTTATAATATGATTCATTACATCTGAAAATTTAATTTCCTGATTATTCCCCAGAACAAGGGAACAGCCAAGTAGACAACTGAAAAATACCCATCCTTGAGTCCAAATTCATTAATGAGATGCAACTTTCTTGATGTTGTAATGTTCTTACCAAATTAAATAATGGACATTTCATAGTGTATTGAGTGAACATAAACATTCTCCTAATGTTGGAGAATTTTTTTTAGATTATTTATGTTCCTCCTATCTTCCTAGGTGAAACTTAAAATGTCATCAGAAAATAAAAGGATGGAGGGAGAAGAAATAGCTCGGCCTGCTCTGATGATCTTCAAGTTACCCATGTCCACCATTTCTAAGAGGACTGCACTTAGGTATTCCTCTCCAATGGAAAATATAATTTCTGAGAGAAGGTCCCCCAATCTCCCCCCTTGAGAAATTGAAATATCCCTCCAATGACCCATTGATGAAGACAGAGATGCGGACCGGATCAAAAATCACCTTGAACCATTAAATGATTGTTTTACAAAAACCAATACTATTTAGAACCCTATCTATAAACCCATAGTCCACTATGTCAAAGGATTTTTGGATACCAAAAATTAAAGAAACATTTCCTCCTCGAGTAATTTTCCTGAGAATGTTCACACACTCTGTGGTAGTGAGCTACCAATCCTGAATGCTCATTCCATTCACAAATCCAAGCTGATTACAAGTGATTATTTTTTTTTGAGACCCTAGAAAGCCCATTGTAAATTATTTTTTAATCACTTTAGAAATAGTGTTTACCAGAGCATACTCCATAAATTGACTTATCTCACTTTCATTCTCAACCTTTTCAATCTGAGTAATGAATTGAGCATTGAACCCTTGGGAAAATGTCCCACCCTTAAAATTTTTATAACAAGTTTATTGACCTCAATTTGAATAATTTACAAATAGGTTTTAAAGAAGTAGTTTGTGAACACATTAAACCCCAAAGAGAATTCCTTTTTTATACCAAACACGTACTCCTTGATATCAAGGTCAATAGGTGTTATGTTAAGGAAGAAAATGTCTTCCTCTATAGGGCATCATTGGAATGAGGTTTTCTCTAAACATTTCATTATTTGGTGGACCATTGAAGAGATTCATTTAAAATTAGACAATATGATCAGATTTCTCTTTTATATCCTCTAATATTCTATTTCCATCATTAAGAAGATCGAGAGGCCTATTTTCTCTTCAAACCCTTTTAGGGGAAATAAATAATTTTTTCTTTCTATCCCCATCATAGAGCCACCTAGGTTTGAAGATATTTTTATTGATGATATTTCATAGATTCGTGAATTTTAAAAGCTTGGTCGAGATCTCGGTCTCTTGATCTATATCCCTAAAAAATTTCCTCTAGTATTGGATTCATAAATATCATGTAAAGAGGATTCCAGGCTATCAATTTCCACATCCAAGGAGATAAAATTTCTCTTACTCCATTCCTTAATCATTATTTTTATCATTTTCATCTTTGATGTGAAAATTAGAGGACTCTCATTAGGATTCGTAGGTCCCCATGTATCCTAAATTATCCTTTAGAATTATGGAAGAGAGGCCCATTCATGGTAAGATCTGAAAGGAGTTGGATGTTTTCTTTCACTATTTAGTAGACTTAACAAAATGGGATTGTGATCCATGTTATTCCTATGCAAGGTAACACAGGCTATATACATCCATAAAATAAGGCAGGAAACATTGACAGGGGCTTTGTGAAATCTACTAGCACTCATTCCATTGAAGTGTCATCTATACCAAGTGAATTTTTCCCCAGTGATATTAACTTCATTCAAGCCAGCCACCTTAATTCAGTCTCTGAAATTGATCATGAAGATAACATTAGAAACTGGTCCAATATTTTCAACCCCATTCAGGATGGAATTGAAATCCACTATAATAAACCATGGTTCCATTTTTGAGTTTGAAATCTATTTAATTTTGTCCAATAGTAACTTCATGTCTATATAACTGTTTTGAAAATACAAAATTGAACAGTACATCTTCCTTCCGAAATTTATATAGCTACAAGTATGAATTTGGGCATCTTCCAAAACAATAGTTGGACTATCCACAGCTCTATAAATGAGTATACATAGTCTTTCTGGAGTGTTTGTGTCTCTGCCATTGTTTTGGACGTAGTACCCATTTCTACTAAAGAGAGTGTCTAGTTTTGTAGAATTATTTTTTGGATGAAAAATGTCTATGATTTTAGGTTTGTACCTTCCTATAAATATAATGATGGAACCTTCAGTATTAGGATTGGATATACCCTGATAGTTCTAAAAGTGAACCCTCATATATATATTTCCCTAGGGGTGATACCCCTTTTCCCTTAATTCTCTAATCATTGGTATTTTATTATATTCCATGCTGATGAGATAGGGACCTCATCCATTAAACCTGTTTGGTGACCCACAGATTTCATTTGCGCGTCTGTTTGGACATGTTTCTATTCAATATTCGTGATTCTAGAATTCAGAACTCTATTCCATGGAGTAGCCAAGACCCGATCCTCTACCTCCTTTGATGTTGTAGGATTTCTAGAAATCAGGTTGTACATCACCTGCTTGATGTCCCTGACACCTTTTAGACATGAAATCTGAAGATTTGGAGTTATTTAGTGTCCTCCCTGTTCTTTCAAAACCTATGTATCATGCTGGATAAAGTTTATGTGAGCATTAATTTCACAAGATATAAGATCAGGTATGTAATATTCAGACTCCATTTAGATAAAAACTGAAAAAACATATTGGGAGAATTAAAATATTTCACAATCCAGTTCTTCTAGATAGGTGGTCTGAGTGTTTCTAACATTATTTTTAGAGATTCTAATTTTTCATGACTTATGATCCTCCTCTTGAACTAGCACTACCCAAGGTAATTTTGTGTTCACATTCTTGTTTGGTTTTCCTTTTTGCCTTGGTCCAACACAACACTTTTCCCCTTATCCCCCAATTTTTCTGTTTTCCCACATGACACTTCCCCCCAATCTGTGGATGAAGGATCCTATTGCACCAGCTTCTGTAGCACATAAATTCAATTTAAAATATGCCCAACCATTTTTTAATGGTAACAAATCATTGGTAGGTTCTTGATCGTACCATAATTTATTGTTTTATTTCACCCTTATACCAACGTATTAAACTGGTATTGTATTTAAAATTAAAAGTATAATAACAAATTTACCTCCATGTTAGATTCAATTATTTTGTTTTTAACAATATTAAAAAGGGAAATGTTGCTTGTTTTAATAATTATATTGTAGGTGGAGGTGATTTGGAGGACCCATGATGAAGTCCATGAAAGATGGGCCAATCTGTACATGGTCCAAGAAACTAGTGGACTAAAACACATGTTTCTACTTACCCATGAAGTAAAATTGGATGAAACATTGTGGTATCATCCTAAATATAACTATATTTACTTCATATAAAGAAACCGAATCCCAATTCATTCATTAAAAGCCCCATAAAAACTGATCTATCCAATAAAGTGGATCTACACGGGGTCAAACTTTTTCCTCTGTATTTCGACAATATCTCTTAATACATTCCATATTCAGCCACCAATTTTGACATGGATGTAGAAAAGGTGTCTTCAGAAAACATTGTAGTTTTTTTCAAAGCGAGTTTTGACTGTCTACCATCCCAAACCATGGACCAAACAGATTGTCAAAATCCGGGTGCCCAACAGCACCTCCTACTTTGCCAATAAATTGGCACTTTGGGTACCCCATTTGGGAGTTCGAACCAGGAGGCAAGGTTCCACAATTAAGGGCTCCGCATGAAGTCTTTTCATAGTCCCTAGATGTTTTGGAGCCTATGGGAAGTGATATATCAACATACTCTTCTTCCTCCCCTCCCATGGGTTTCTAAACCCCTTGTGATCACCCGGGGAGGAAGGTGATGTAATCCCAAGATTCATGATTGTATTATACTGAATTATATTTTTAATTCTTGGTATTATGTTGTTTTCCCTCACCATCTCTATTAATTATATTGTGTTATGTACGGGTATGCCATGCTCAACTAATATGATCATGTTTGGGGGTACATATTAATGTGATATTTCACCCACTGTTCACCACTTCCTTTTCCCCCATTTCAATTGCGTTGTTTCTGTGGTTCATATTGGTCAATTGAATTCACATAAGCACTGTAATGGTCATGTAAATTTATTTCATGGTATCATAATGAAATAAAATTCAAACCCGGACATCACATTGAGTTCTTCATGTGTTGCCTCAGTGATTTTTAGTTATGATGTCGAACAAAAATCACCCAAATCGTCGGTGGTGTCTGCTGAATCATAATGTGTTTTCAACTGAACCCTAGGAGGTATCCTCATATAAACATTGTAACATTCAGGTTCTAGGTGTTACAAACCAGGTATTAAAATATCACGACCCTATATCTTGAAGCAATGAAGGATAAACATCATGAGAGTTCCTCAGGTGGATCACACTTAATTAATCTTGTTCATTTTTACTTTGTTTTATCGCTTTCATTTTCTATTTTCATATTTAATCATTAAACCCCCAAGCTTTACAGAACCTCAATCCACTTCTAATTCCAGATTCAAAACCAATGTTTTATATTATTGATCTATGGCTTCGTTGAGAGACGACATAGGGTTGCTGCTATACTGTAGAAATTCTAGTAAAAATTAAACAACTAATTTGACGCGCTCGACAACCCGATCAAATTTCAGCAATGTTTCTGGGGAGCGAAGATATTTTTTCCTTTATTTACTTTTATTTATTAATTTTACTTCTTAATTAGTACTATTTTGAATACTCCTCCCCTATTTTATTGTTTTGTTTTGAGTTTTTTCATTGTTTTTTTTATTTTTGTGTGTTTTCTCTCTCTCTCTCTAATTATATAGTATAACATTCTATTCTTATTTCACCCTTCATAAGTTATTTTTTTATCCATCTCAAATTCAAAAATAAGACACAAAAAACAATCAATCAATCAAACTGGACATCATTGTTGCATGACAAGATCTGGTAAATAAACACTACTTGAATTTGATACTGAAATTGAAACATCACTCCACTCACAAATCAAGGTTTATAGAGAAGGTCAATCAAGTAAAACCGAGGAACCCATGTAGAACCTCATGGGGTCTTCAACCAATCAAAAATTGAACCCAATCAAACCCAAGAAAACATGGCTGCATATAATCAAAACATAAAAGAACTGACCTCCCCAGATGTTGAGTATGAACCTACATACAGCTAATATCCTGAGGAAGCGCCAATTTTGAGCTAAGGTCACACCTCATCCAACTTCTTCCTAATTTCTATGGTCTTCCCGGTGAGGACCCTCATACACACCTTAAGGAGGATCACGTAGTGTGCTCCACCATGAATCCCCAAAATGTGTCTGAGGACTTAATCATGTTTAGGGCCTTCCCTTTCTCCCTTGATGGTGTATCCAATGATTTTATATACTATTTTCGTACCATGATTGGGGCCTGTAATGACCTTAAAAGGCATTTTTTAGAGATGTTATTAGCTACCTCCCAAATAGAATCAATTAGGAAAGAAACCTGTGGAATTAGGCAATCACAAGGAGAGACCCTACATAAATAGTCAAAGAGATTCAAAAGACTTTACTCAAGCTGCCCCCACCACCAGATTGGTGAAGAAATATTAATCCAATACTTCTACGAGGGACTTATCCACATGGATCGTGGAATGATTGATGTTGTAGTTTGTGGTTCCCTAGTTGATAAAACTCCTTCTACCACTCATAACTTAATAGCCAACATGGATCAAAATGCAAAACAATTTGGTATACGAGCAATTTCACCACCTCGAGGTGTTCATGAGGTAATTCATTCAGCACTAGAACAAAAGGTTAATAATAAACTTAATGAGATGAATACCCTTCTAAGACAATTATCTCAAACACAAGATAACTCACAATGTCCTCCTGTTCCATTACATTGTGGTATTTTTTCTAAAAATACTCATTTTTTTTACCAGTGCCCACAACTTCAAGATTCACCTTAGTCTTGTGGAGTCATGTTCCCAGGGTGTAACACCCCGTTATTTTATGAAAAATATTATTTTTAATTTCATTGATGTCTTGTGTTGTATGCTACACCATAATGATCAGGCACTACATGCATCCCTGACTTGGCTTGCATTACACACAATCGTGACCTTCCACAATAGCGTGTGTCGTATGCAATACTGAGTTTCACTAAACAACGATATGTTATTAAAATATTATATAAACTAGCCATTATGAATAGTAATACCCACTTTTTGAAATTTTATTTTTCAAATTGGGCTTCATTTTTAGATTTGGAATATCAAAATTATCCTATGGTGAATTTTTGGAATTTTTTTGAAAACATTCAATTTTTGATGAATAGTGAAAACACTAGGATACTATTTAAAAGTAGACTATTTATATAAATAATTATTTATTTTATTTAAATATATTTTATTTCAAAATTGATACAGAATACCTATATAAGTTCAATGTAATTCATTGGACCCATTTTATAATAAATTTAGACATATAAAAATTTTATTGAACTTTTCACCATCTTTTACCCACCTCCTAGGAGAGTTTGAAAATTTACATAAAATGTAATTTTACTACTTTTGTGAGTGTAATTTGAAAAATCTAAGAGACACAGTTAATATCAAGTAGTAAAATTTGGTTCAATAAGAGAAAAATAATTTTTGAAAAATAGTATCTTTTAACATTTATTTACCACGGTTAAAAGTAAATAGGATATTGAAGGGTAAAAATGATATTATTATTAACCTAACACATGACCTAATTCTATTGGATAAGTTTAATTAGACCAAAAAAAACCTTCGGAATAAAATATTACCCTTTAGGTCCACTTGGATTAGATTAGGAACTTTATTATTATTTTATTTTATGAAGAATTAAAATAGTTAAAATCAAAGTTTAATAACTAACACATTTATATTATAGGGATTTCAATAAGATAAATTCGACTATAAACATTCATTAGAAAGATAAAAATATTCCATACATAATTGAATGTTATTTATAATTTTTGGACATTAAATAATTTAATTTATTTATGACACAATGATGATGCACCAATTACTTTATTAATGACTTATTAACATAATTGATGTTATAAATACCCAAATAAATGTAATTGTATACTTTTTATGAATTAAAATAATTTTCTAGGTTAATATGGCAGGTTAGTATTGATTTAATTAACCTTTTAAACTAATCAGGCTGTTATGATTTTCACAAAAATCAAGTACCAAATAGTGTCAAAATTGACATAAAATTGTTTTTAAAACAAATATTATATTATTAATTGTAATTATATTCCTAAAAATCTACGTTTAGGCACAATGACTTAGATAAGGTTATATATATTAATAATTAACATATTGGGGTTCTTTTGGCTTGTTATAGTAAGATTATTAACCATATAGTGTAACAAAACAGGAAGACACAGTAAAAGTTAAATTATTTAACATAGAGGTAAATCTAAATGATAAAGTTAAAAGAATAACATAAACTTGTATAAAACCTATTGGGTGACAGTATTTAGACCCATAACTTCTTTATCTTAGAAATAAATCAATTTGGAGCTATTATGACCCGAATATTACTTTATTATAAAATAATATTTTAAGTTTTTCCAAAGGTGCCCCTCTCCTCCCTTATAAAAATGGCACCCCTTCCCTCTTCTCTTCACATCCTTTTGAGGCTTGAAACACGGACAACCCCTGACCATTACTCTTATCCACTTCCCTAGAAATATTCTGGAGGTTCTATTTTTCTAAAAATACAAACTCTACTTCCTTAAGAGGAAGCTTAAAGGAGGTGCGTCGAAGAAGAGGTAATTTTTTCTTCCGATTCACTAGAGTTTCTTTCTTCTTATACTTCTTCTTCTTTAGTTGTTTCACTATAAATTAATACCATCAGTATCAATAATATACTGACATATTATTATAAATATTAAACAACCCTATTTCACCTTCTATCCTTCCTATGAAAAATGAACACACCGTGTGTGCGTATGTACAGAATACCGTCTCCACGCCGTGGTGTAATATATTTTCAACCACCACATTACATGGATGGGTATAATGGTGAAAATAAATAACTATATATGATTATTGTAAAGTTATATTGATTCTGAAATATTATACATACACTTCAATACAATTCCACGATCATGGGAATGATATCATCGCTCGTGTGTACGTACGGACTACCATCTCCACGACTCGATGAGATTCATTCTCCATGTTAACCATTCATTAATGATTATAAAGTATATATAATGAATAATAATTAAATACATAACTTAATAATGATATTGGATTTATGTATATATATATATATATATGTATTTCATCTACTTAATTCCATTCAATTCAATGAGGAAACGAAAACAGCGTTCATGCGTATGTACGGCCTACTGTCTCCATGAACGGTGTATTTCATTCCATTTATCGATGTATCATATATATATATATATATATGTGTATATGTATATGTATATTCTGAATATATATTATATATAAATCATGTTTTACATTCTGTAATTCAGTAAATCAGGATATAAGTAATAATATCAAGAACAACAACTCGGAACACGTACGATAAATGAAACGATTTTACCCAAATGCTGCTTTAACATGGAATTTACAAAATAACGGGTAATATAAAGTCACAATTGAACTATATATGATATCATAAAATTGATTATGATTTTTTAATAAGTTAATGAAATTATTCAAATCATTATACAGGAGGTTCAGATACATACGAAGCATATCAGACATAAGGTAAGGGTTAACTATTCCAATCTCGTTCTTATCCGAGATTGTAATTAGTAAGTATTTACTGGGGTTATTGTTATCATCCATGCCCATGTTTTCTAAAAATGTTTTCATGTATTTTAAAGTCCATTTTACCCATTTTTTTAAAACTCACCACATGTTATGAAAGGAATCCAACTTTTGTTTACCACACGTGGAACATTTTGACTTTTCCGAAAAAAGTACGAGAAGAATGTTATTTTTAACTTATACGACGTGAATGGATTTTTACGGTTTCATAACCAATTATTCCAATGAACTTTCCTCTAAAAAATTTATGTCTATTTTCAACAAAATATTTTTATTTTATGATTTCATGGAATTTTGTGAAAAGAAAATGATTTTTAAGAAGAAAGGATATTTTCTTCAAGAATTATTTTCAAGTGTTTTATCAAAACCATTTTCCATCTATGATGACATTATTTCATATGTGTCTGTTTCAAGTATATTCTATCTATGATTTACATGGTTTTCCATCTCTTATGATGAAATTATATCCATTTGTTTTATATGGATTATGTTATGATGGGATGATGTTTATGAAACCCATTTTATACTTTGGGTTTTGATGAATGATTTAAGTTTATTTTGTGGCACAAGTAAGAATGATTTCATTATGAGATGGGTGGGACCTATATCTCCCTCCAATGAATTGGGAAATTATTTATATCTCATGAGATAGTATGTCTGAAATGGTAAGTTTATCTGGTTTAGTGATACAGGACTTGAACGAGGAGTGAACTCGATTCAGAAAGGGACTTTGTCCACTAAGATGGTCATGGCAGCAATGCCTAGGCTACTATGGAAATCATATCATGTGCATAATGTTTTCCAAAATTAAATGTTTTATTCCCTTGTTATTTTATCATTATTGATCTTCCTTTATGATCTATGCCTTACGCACTAGAAAGATTTATTTCACAACTCAGGATTTGGATGATTAAACAATATGTTTATGTTTTGAAGTTCAAATGTATATGGTTTGTTTTATTTTTTCCATGCTTACCCTTAGTGAGGATTTGATCTGACCCTTTATATGTTTTCTTTTCCCCAAGATATAAATAAAGGTTTTAGGTATGATATAAATGGTGAAGATATTTATGGCAGATATTGGATATCCTTCACCACGATGAGAAGATTATGTTCTGATTTTCCAAAAAATACTAAACTATTGCAGTCCTTGTGTGTTTGTTTTTATTATGTATTAAGTATTCTTCAAATGTAATGTAAAGTCCATGTACGTCATGCTTTTGGTCTCTATAGTTGATATCAGAAGAAAGGTTTAGTTAACCTTTGGAAACTAGGATGCGAAAACATTAGTAAGATCCCTAGAGATATTTTTAAGGTATGTCTAGGAATGTCTCTAAGGTTAAGTATAAGTATAGGTTATAGTACTAGAATTACGGTAACAATATTAGAACTAACCACAAGATTTTACATATTGATGGCAATCTCCCGTTATTATGTTTTTTTCCCAAGCATGATATTTTCTTCTCACACAATTAGTTTTGGTTTTTAGACGATGGCTGGAACCCGAAGGAACCATATTGGTCAATGTAATGTAAAATGCAACGATTGTCCTCCTGAACAACCATATGTGATGGGAGATGGAGTGAAAAATCTTATTTCAATACTTACACAAGATATGAATCATTATAGATTTCAAAATTATCATAGAAGGGAACAATATTCTATTGAGTCCTTCATGAGGCAACATCCACCTTCTTTAAATGGGTCTTCTGATCCACTTGTTGCTGAACAATGGATCGGTACCATTGAAAAGATATTTTCTATAATTCATTTTTCGGAACATGATAAAGTAATTCTAGCTGTTTACCGTTTAGAAGGTGAAGCAGACCAGTGGTGGACTCTAATTAAGAATACAAGGCCCCAAGATGAAATTGAATCCATGGAATGGGACAAGTTCAAGAACATGTTTTTCAGTAAGTACATCCTTCGTATTCATAAAACTAAGATGGAAAAGGAGTTCCTTGAGCTTAAGAAGAAGGATGATGAATCTGTTGGTATATACGAAGAGAATTTTACAAGACTTGCAAGGTATGCATCTTGTTTTATCATCCAACCGGAAAGTAAAGTTGATTGGTTTTTCAGTGGCTTAAAACCATATCTTCGAAGGGAATTAACTATAAGAGACATCGGTAGTTATGAAGAAATTGTGCGTTGTGATATCAAGGTAGAACTGGAAGTTGGTGTAACAAATCCATCTCATGGTTTTGATAAGAAACGAAAGATGGAGTTCAAGGAGAAATATCAGAATAATGGTGAAAAGAAGATGAATGTTTCTTTATGCTCAATGTGTGGAAAGAAGCATGGTGGAGATTGTCTTAAAGGGGCTAGAAAATGTTTTAAGTGTCAAAAAGAAGGTCATCGAGCAGGTGATTGTCGAAGTAATGGAATAAGTGTTGCTAATGATGTGAATAAAGAAAATACTGCAGAGAATGCACCACCAACACTTCAATGATTCAAGTGCAAGGAAATGGGTCATTATGCTAATCAATTCCCTAATCCAAGGGTTAGTGATGATCAATGTGAGCAACCACTTAAGGCAAAGGATAAAGGGAAGTCACATGAGATCACTATTTGTGATGTTGAGTATGATAATGATGTTTTTTAATGATTATGTGTTTATGTAATGGGATTTCAAAATAGTATCATGGAATCTCATTTATGAAATCGTATAATTTTGGAATATCTATGTATTGGATTTCAATAATTATATGGTACCAGTAACCATGAAAAGTGATTGTAATATTTTTAGAGAGTAGATGATATGAGAATAATGAAAGTATAAGGAGATAATGAGATGTTTGATAGTATTATTGAGCTCATGACTAATGTAAGGACAATGTGATATCACGGTTTGAGTATATAGAATTTTTGGGATTTTGGTATGTGGAAAGAGTTAACATTTGATAGCATTCATGTTTTTGCTAAGGTTATATGGTAATTTAGGTTTCAAGGGAATACATGATTAAGGTATTCACATGCTTGGAATGTGACCAACACGATATATCGTATGATAAATGGGGGATAAATGATGGTATTCACATGATCGGTAGATGACATTCCTAGTAATTGTTTTCTTCATACTATGACATGGACGAAGTATTTTGGATAAGCCTAAAGATTGAAATGAATTAAGTTATACATAAGATAGCATTGTTTAAGGCTAGAACATTTTTTCGATATAATTTCTGTAATGTTATAATAATATATTTTTATAAAAATGACATCCTGTAGGACGAGGGATAACCCGTGGCATCGGACAAGGTTTTGGGAATCGAACCCACAATCGAAGTGCGACATGCCTTTATCGCATACCACTGGCCTACAAGAAGTCCATGTTTAGTAGAAACAAGTTTTATTTTATTAAGCGCTATGATAGATGAAGTATAAATCTATTTTGGAAACCATATATGATTAATCTCAAGATAGATGGTCTTATGTATATTTAATAAATTGAGTGAAACTTTTTGCGATAGAAACAAATGGAATGACCTATCGTTCTATCGCATGATCTGCTAACACTTTAAAAATGAAAAATTGAACTTCATTTCTTTACGATATGATGTGGAAATTGTTCAAGGCACGAAAAACGGTGATATTTTACCAAAATCAAGTAAGTATTTATTTTAATTCAATAATTCTTCAGCATTAGGGGAATGATCTTGAAAACTAAAAATGTTGTCCTAGTACCCTCAAACATGATGAAATAAATGGTATCTTAGATCATCCCAAATTTATTACTTTATGATTATTGGATTTTTCATTGCATTGTTCTCTACCACTAACCATTAGAACAAGATAGTTATATTTCTCTTCTATATTCATATTTTCACCTATGTCCTCCGATGTGGAAACCCAGTGATTAGTTAATTTGGGTAACCGTTACGTTTCATACATTAGTTTTTAAAGAAATGTTTTGGTATTCCTTTTTATGATGTGGGTTTCTATTAAAGAAAATTTCGAGTAGTAAACCATTTATAACCCCGACAAATTTCAAGGGCGAAATTCATTTCAAGGGGGGTAGAATGTAACACCCCAAAATTTTATGAAAATTATTCTTTTTAATTTTATCGAAGTCTTGGGTTGTATGCTACACCAAATGGATCTTGCACTACACACATCCCTGACTTAGCTTTCATTACACGTAATCACGACTTTCCACGATAGTGTGTGTTGTACGCAATACTGTGTTTCACAAAACAACAATATGTTATTAAAATATTATATAAAATATCCATTATGAATAGTAATACCCACTTTTTGAATTTTTATTTTTCAAAATAGGCTTCATTTTTGGATTCGGAATATCTAAATTAGCCTAGGGTGAATTTTTGGTATTTTTCTGAAAACATTCAATTTTTGATGAATAGTGAAAACACATGGTTACTATTTAAAAACCGACTTTTTATATAAATAATTATTTATTTTATTTAAATTTATTTTAGGTCAAAGTTGATACATAATACCTATATAAGTTCAAAGTAATTCGTTGGACCCATTTTATAATAAATTTAAACATAAAAAAAATTTATTGAACATTTCACCGTCTTTTACCCACCTCCTAGGAGAGTTTGAAAATTTACATAAAATGTAATTTTACCGCTTCTGTGAGTGGAATTTTGAAAATCCAAGAGATTCAGTTCATATCAAGGAGTAAAATGCGGTTCAATAAGATAAAAATAATTTTTGGTGAATAGTAACTTTTTTACTTTTATTTACCACGGTTAAAAGTAAATAGGGTAATTAAGGGTAAAAATGATATTATTATTACCCTAACATATGTCCTAATTCTATTGGATAAGTGTAATTAGAACAAAAACAACCTTAGGAATAGAATAAGACCCTTTAGGTCCACTTGAATTAGATTAGGACATTTATTATTATTTTATTTAAAGAAGAATTAGAATAGTTAAAATTAATGTTTAATAACTAAAACATTTTTAATATAGGGTTATACTTAAGATAAATTCGACTATAAATATTATTTAGAAATATAAAGAGATTTATTACATAATGGTATTTTATTTTTATTTTTTAAACATTAAATAATGTAATTAATTTATGACACAATGATGATGCAGTAATTACCATATTAATGAAATATTAACATAATTGATGTTATAAATACCCATATAAATTAAATTTTAGACTTTTTATGAATTACAATAATTTTATAGGTTAATATGGAATGTTAGTATTGATTTGACTAACTTTTTTCGAACTAATCATGCTGTTAGGATTTTCAAAAAAATCAAGTACCAAATAGTGTCAAAATTGACATAAAATAGTTTTTAAAACAAATATTATATTATTAATTGTTATTATATTCCTAAAAACCTTATTATCGGCCAAATGACTTAGATAAGGTTATATATATTAATAATGAATCACTTCTGGTTCGTTTGTCTTGTTATAGTATGTTGATTAACCAGATAATGTAAGAAAACAAGAAGACACGGTAAACGTTAAATTATTTAACTTAGAGTAAAATCTAAATGATATGGTTAAAATAATAACCTAAACTTGTCTAAAACCTATTGGTTGACAGGATTTAGACCATCCCTACTTTAGATTCAATATAAACCAATTTGGAGCTATTATAAACCGAATATGACTTTATTATAAAATAATATTTTATGTTTTGTCAATGGTGCCCCTCTCCTCCTTTATAAAGGGCACACCTTCCCTCTTCTCTTCAAACCCATTTGAGCCTTGAAGCTCGGCCAAGCCCTACCAATTTCTCTTCTACACTTCCCTATAAACATTCGAGAGGTTTTGGCCGTTTCAAAAGACCAACTCGACTTCCTTCAGAGGAAGCTTAAGGAGGTGCGTCGAAGAAGAGGTAATATTTTCATCTAATTCTCCCAAGTTTATTTCTTCTTATACTTCTTCTTATTTAGTTGTTTCACTATTAATTAATAACATAAGTATCACTAATATACAGATATATTATTATAAATATGAAACACCCCCATTTCACCTTCTATCATTCCTATGGAAATTGAAATCACCGCACGTGCGTACGTACAGAATACCGTCTCCACGTCGTGGTGTAATCTATTTTCGACCACCACCTTACATGGATGGGTATAATGGTAAAAATTGATAAATATATATTATTCTTGTAAAGTTATATTTATTATGAAATATTATACATACACTTCAATACAATTCCATGATCATGGGAATGATATCATCGATCGTGCTTACATACGGACTACCGTCTCCACAACGCGATGAGATTTATTTTCCATGTTAACCGTTCATGAATGATTATAAAGTATATATAATGAATAATAATTAAATATATGACATAATAATGATACTTGATTTATTTATATATATTTATGTGTGTCATCATATTAATTACATTCAATTCATTAAGGAAACAAAAACAACGTTCATGCGTACGCACAACATACCGTCTCCATGAACGGTGTATTTAATTCCATTTATCGATCATTAATATATATATATATATGTATATGATGAATATATATTATATATAAATCATGTTTTTCATTCTGTAATTAAGTAAATCAGGAAATAATTTATAATATCAAAAACAACAAGTCGAAACATGTATGAAAAATGAAACGATTTTACACAAAATGCTGCTTTAACATGAAATTTACAAAAGAACGCATAATATAAAGTGATAAGTGAACCATATATTATATAATAACAATTAATATGAGTCTTTAATATGTCAATGACATTATTTAAATTATTATACAGGAGGTTCATATACATACGAAGCATATCCGACATAAGGTAAGGGTTAACAATTCCAATCTCATTCTTATCTGAGATTGTTATTCATAAGTATTTACTAGGGTTATTGTTATCATCCATTCCCATGTTTTATAAAAATGTTTTCATGTATTGTTAGAGTCCTTTTGACACATTTTTTTAAACGTACCACATGTTATTAATGGAATATTACTTTTGTTTACACACGGGGAACTTTTTGACTTTTCCGACAAATGTACGAGAATAATGTTATTTTTAACTTCTACGGCGTGAATGGATTTTTACGGTTTCATAAATATTTATTTAAATGAAGTTTCCTCAACTAAATTTTGTGACTATTTTCAACAAAATACTTTTCTTTTATTATTTCATGGAATTTTGTGAAAAGAAAATGATTTTTAAGAAGAAATGATATTTTCCTCAAAATTCGTTTAAAGTGTTTTATCAAAACCATTGTCTATATAAGATGACATCATTTCATATGTGTATGTTTCAAGTATAATGTCTCTATAATTTACATGGTTTTACTTCTATTATGATGAAATTATACCCATTTGTTTTTTATGGATTATGTTATGATTGGATGATGTTTATGAAACACATTTTATTTTTTGGGTTATGATGAATGTTTTATGTTTGTTTTGTGTCACAAGTAATAATGATTTAATTATGAGTTAGGTGGGACCTATATCTCCCTCCAATTTATTGGTAAAAGATTTATATCTCATGAGATAGACATGGCTTAAATGGTATGTTAATCCAGTTCAGTGATACAGGACTGGAACGAGGAGTGAACTCGATTAAGAAAGGGACTTTTTCCACTAAGATGGTCAGGACAACAATGCCTTGGCTACTATGGAAATCATATATTGTTCTATATTTTTTTACATAATTAAATGTTTTATTCCCATGTTATTTTATTATGACGGATTTTCCTTCATGATGTATGCCTTACGTACTTCAATGATTTATTTCACAACTCATGATTTTTATATTTAAACTCGATGTTCATGTTTTGACATTTAAATGTATATGGTTTGTTTTATTTTTTTCCATTCTTACCCTTATTGAGCATTATAGCTCACCCTTTATATGTTATATTTTCCCCAGGATATAAAGAAAGGTTTTAGGTAAGAGAACATTAGGGGATGATCTTTGTGGGAGATGTTGAAGATCATTCACCACGATTAGAAGATTATGTTCCGAGTTTCCAAAGACAATAAACTACTACAGTACTTGTGTGTTTGTTTTTGTTATCTATTAAATATTATGAAAATGTAATGTAAAGTCCATGTACATCATGATTTAGGTCTCTACATAGGGCATCCATTCCAATAAGCACCTCCCTTCAAGATAGATCCATTCAGGCCAAATCCAAACCCTGGGTGGAAAGCACAACCCCTGTACCAACAATGAGGAAACTCAACCTACTCCATGAATAATTGGTATCAACAAGGCCAAGTTATGAAAAAATATTATCCATTAACATCTCATAACAATCATCCTCCTCCAAAATCATAACCAACCCCTGAGGATATAGTGAAGCAAATGGCAAGCCCGAACCTCCAGTTCTAACAGACCACACAATCGGAAATTCAAGACTTACAAAACTCAAGTGGGATAGTTGGAAAACACCATCAGTGAGCGTATGATGCAAGGTTCCTGACAAATACCATCCCAACCCATTTAAAAGCCTAAGGAAAATGGTAATTTATGTGCAGTTACACATTGTAGTGTTAAATACATTTCTCATTATACTAATCCTGCTCAACAGGTATGTTCCCCTCTTGAAAAATCACTTTCCCAACCCTAAAAAAATTCAAGTAATGAAAAACAAGAAAAATATGGTAATCATGTTATCAGTCATTATTCAAATGATCAATAAATTCCTCTTCATTTCCCGCAATGACTCTATAAATCTATGAAAAATTCTGATAATGATATTGATAAAGAAATAATGGATACATTTCAAAAAGTTCAAGTTAATATTTCTTTATTTGATGCAGTTAATCAAGTCCCATGATATGCTAAATTTTTTAAAGAGCTTGGCACCCATAGAAGGAGACTGAAGTGGAATGTGAGAGTCAACTTGGGAGGAATGTCTTGGCCTTTATTCAACCAGAAATGCCAACCAACTGTAAGAATCCGGACACGTTCACAATACCATGTTCTATAGGGGAGACTTTATTTTCTGATGTTATGCTAGATTTAGGTGCTTCCATTAATGTAATTCCTCAATCCATGTATACATCATTGTAGATTGGTTAGATTCAACAAATAGGAATTGGTATGCAAATTTCAAAACAGAGTACTATGCATCCAACATGAGTGATTGAGGATGTCCTTCTAAGAGTGAATAATCTCATCTTCCTCGCTTATTTATACATTCTTGAGATGGAAGATACCCAAACCCAAGGACACACTCCTCTCAAACTTGGGAGGCCATTACTCAAAACATCAAAGATGATCATCAAAATTCATAATGGAACATTGTCCATGGAGTTTGGTGGAGAAAAGGTAAGTTTTAAAATCCTTGAGGCTATGAAACACCCCATTGAAGAGAACTCCACTCATCCTATCAATTCGATGGAAGAGCTCTCAAATGATGAACAGACATACAATTCTCTCCTCAACCCATACATTGATTAATTTTATTTTTCTTCACCAATGGATGATTTGAGTTATGAGTCTTGTTTTGAGTGATGTGTGGGTTCTGAAAACTGTAAATATTTGTGCTTTAATTGATGAGTGTTTTCATTTTAAGGTACCCATGACCGTCGATGATTCTGCAAATCTCATTTCAATAAATTCTCTCTCTTTAGAGAATAATCATGTTAATATAGATAGTGTAATGGACCTCACTCCCCCAAAATCCCCTCACTGAGTCCAAGAACCCCAGTGTTGGAGTTAAATCCACTTCCTTAAAATTAAAAATATGCTTATCTTGAGGGTATTGACCAATTTCTAGTCATTATTGCCAATAACCTCTCACCACAGCAAGAATCAAAACTGCTCAACCTTTTGCGTGAGTGTATAAAATTAATAGGATGGACATTGGATTATATTATTGGGATTATCACATCTAATTGTATGCACCATATAATTTTGGATGATGAGGCTAAACTCGTAATACAATCTCAATGCCAGTTGAATCCCACTCTCCTTGAAGTGTTAAAATTGGAGTTCAGTAAATTACTTGCTGCAAGGATCATTTATCTTATATCTAATAGTAAAGGTGTTATCCCAATGAAAATTGTTCCTAAAAAGAGTAATAATAGTTGTGTCAAATTAAAGGAATGAATTGGTTACAACACGTGTGAAAAATAGTTGGTGAGTCTGTATTGACTACCATCGAATAAATCAAGCCACGTGGAATGACCAATTTCTTCTACCTTTCATTGAGCAAATGTTATAATTACTGGATGGTAAGTCCCATTATTGATTCCTTAATGGATTTTTGGGTTATTTTAAAATATATATAGTCCCTGAGGATCAAGAAAAGACAACATTTACATGTGCATTTGGCGTATTTGTTAACAGAAGGATGCCTTTTGGTCATTGTAATGCTCCTGGTACATTCAGCATTGTATGTTGAGTATTTTATTAGAGTACCTTGAGAATTTCATGGATGGTTTTATAGAATATTTCTCTTTTTATGGAACTTATTTTGATGATTTTTTGTAACACCTAGGTTCTATCCTCTGTCGTTGCATAGAAAAAGATCTTGTATTAAATTACAAGAAATTCCAATTCATGGTTGAAAGAGGGATAATTCTTTGTATTGTTATTTAAAAATAGGTAATTCAATTGGATAAATCAAAAAATGAATTAATTTAAACCCTTCCATATCCAAAATTGTTTCCTAAGGTGCGATCTTTCTTGGGTCATGCTAGTTTTTACCGCTGATTCATTAAAGACTTCAGTAAGATTGCACCTCCCTTATCCCAGGTATTACAAAAAGATTATTATTTTTTTTGATTAAAAATGTGATGAATATTTCAATTCACTAAAATGGAGTCTCACATCACCTCCCATTATCCAACCACCAAGGTGGGATCTCCCCTTTGAATTTATGTGTGATGCCTCTAACTTTGTAGTAGGGGCAGTTCTATCACAAAGGGTTAATAAGGCTCATCATGTCATTGCATAGGCCTCATGTACCCTTGACCTGACCTAGGAGAGATATACAACCATTTAAAAAGAATGTATTTCTATTGTTCTTTCCTTGGAAAACTTCCATTCATATATTATTGGGTAAAAAATCATTGCTTTTTCTGAACATGTTGCCCTACGGTTTCTCCTAAAGAAACCTGAAGATATACCCTACCTCATTCGGTGGATGCTCCTAATCCAGGAGTTTGAACTTGAGATTAGAGATAAGGGAGGAGTGGAAAATGTGTTAGCTGACCACATTAGTAGGATTTACCCACCATTGAACCATCATGTTGACTCACCCCTCCCCATGTGAGAATTCTTCCCTCATGATAACTTTTGTGATGTTTTGGACCATACCTCCTGGTATGAGAACATTGTGAATTTTCAAGAAACATCTAGGGTCCGCACTAATTTCTTCACATCACAATCCCAAACACATAAACATTATTATAGGTGGTACATTTGGGATGACCCATATTTGTGGAGAATTTTTGGTGACCAAGTAGTTCATCGGTGTGTCCCTGACCATGAGTTCACATTTATTTTGACCTTTTTCCACACCTTGGTATGTGGGGGCCACTTTGTCTCTCAACGTATAGATCAAAAGGTACTTGACTCAAGACATTATTGGCCAATATTTTACAGGGATTCCCATTGAATTTGTAATTCATGCAGTTGTTGTCAATTCATAGGGAATATCTCCAAGAGGAATGACATGACCCAAAATCCCGTGTTATTCTTTGGAATTTTTAATGCACGAGGAATTGAATTCATGGTGGCTTTTCCAAATTCATTTGTCTTTGTTTACATATTATTGTATGTTGACTATGTATCTAAATGTATGGATGGAAAGTCCACTAGTAATGATGACTCTCAAGTGGTTGTTGATTTTGTGAGGTCCCAAATTTTCAATAGGTTTGTTTTACCATGATTCATCATTAGTGATCATGGTTCACATTTTTGTAATCACAACATGAAAATTTTTTTATTATGTATGGGGTTTTTCAAAAATTATCTACAACATTTCACCCCCAATGTAACGGACAACAAGAAAACTCAAACCGGGAAGTTAAGTGAATCATGAAAAAATGGTAAAACCCAATAGGAAAGATTGGTGTTTGCGATTGGATGACGCGCATTGGGCATACCATATAGCTTGTGAAACCCTAATCGGAATTTCAGCATATAGATTTGTGTTTGGAATGGATTGTGACCACCCTTTGGAGGTAGAACACCATGCATATTGGGTTGTTAAACAATGTAATATGAATCTTTCTGATGAAGGTGATCATAGAAAGTTGCAGATTCAAGAATTAGAAGAAATTCATCGTGATTCATAGGAGAACCCTCAAATTTATAAAGAAAATAAAACAGCTATCCATGATATCATTATTCATCAGTGAAATTTCCATATTGGTGAAAAGGTTCTCATGTATAATTCTAGGCTAAAGCTCCACCCAGGTAAGCTTTATTCTCGATGGATCGGTCCTTATACCATTATTTATGTGTACCCTTTTGGTGATATACAGTTTTTGCATGAGAAGAGTGGACAAAGGATTACGGTCAATGGGAAGAGGCTAAAAAACTTCTATGAGGACATTCCAAAACATGTCGTGAATTAAATCCAACTAATAGATGCCACATATGACACCACATATCAGGTTTTCCCTTCTCCCTACCTTTTATTTACATGTCTATTTATTTTATATAATATTATTGATGACAATCTAACTTTTAGGTGTCGAGGAGGGTGAAATGTCATAGTTAGGATTAAAGAAAAAAACAAATTATAGTTAAACAAAACCAAAAAAAAGTTTTTTTAAATTTTTTATTTATTTTTCCTTATTTTATGTTTTTAGATAAAAACAGATCTTAAAAAGAATATCCAAGATCATTTTTCATGCTTGAGTCGATTATGTTTAAAATTCCAGTATTTTGGAAAAATGATTTTCAAATGAATGTTGATATGAAATATGTTTCTATAATTTTATTTTCAATTCATTCTGATGTGTTTAATTGAATTTTAAAACCCATTCATCATTAGCATTAACCAATATTTTAATCCCTTACATGAGAGTCATTCTAAGCCCGTTATTGCATATTCTTCATTGTAATCACTTTATTGAGAGTCTCGTGTCATGTAGAGAAACTAGAACCTTCCTTGATTCTATTTGAAGACATTAGATTCATGTATTCAACATTCACGATAGAGGTAATTGTTCATTGAAAAGACCTTTTAACAATTAACCTCTATTTTTTGCCACCATGACACATTATCCTTCATAAGCCATAGAGACCTCGAAATTCCTGTCATGTAGCCACATTACTAGATAATTTATCCCTACCTACCCATATCTTGTGTATTCTTTTTTATTTTCTACAAGTGCGGGTTATAGGGTGTTTCTATGGGAATTCTAGGGAGAGAATCTTCGTTATGGGTTGATATAAAGGGCGTCTACATTTTCGTTGGGAAATGGGTTCACAAGCCATATTAAATCATTGTTTTTTACATTTTCCCTCTTTATATAAAAAAGAAACTAAAAAAAATATAGTTTTGATCATTGAAAAAAATAAAAAGAACAAAAAAAATGGAGAAAGTGGATGTTTACTCATTATTATTCATTGTTTGGTTGTGACCCACAAAATGGACAACAATGAGAGTAAGTTGGAGGTGATAAACTTTGTGAGGTGTTGAGTGTGTATATTCCTTGTGAAAACATACTGAGTTTTGAAATTTTTTTTACACCAGATATTAAACTCTCCTCTATATCCTCAGGTTTTTAAACATTAAATCCTACCAACCCTTGAACCTCAGAACAACCTGTTAAAAGTCCTCTTGAGTATAAAACTAGTTTCTACCTGTAGAGAACATAGAATCACTTTAAGAATATGATAAGATCACAGGAACTCTGATGAATGATCATAACTCCAATTTAATATGTTCCTTTAGTGAAGAGGGAAAATTTTTAGGTTAGGTAGGTTGTGACATGTTTCACGGGTTAACAAATGAAGTTGAATAATTTTGAATGTGAGAAAAGAAAACTGATAAGAAAATTGATTCCATAAACGGGACATGATGGATTCCATTTCCAAATAATATTGGATGATTTCACACCATTGATTTAGGAATGGGACATGATTAGGATATTATACATTTCCCATGAGTGAAAATGTTTAGGTGTGGGGGTGTGACCGTACCACGATTCACTATTTTATTTCACCGTTATACCAATGTATTAAAATGGTATTTTATTGAAAATTTAAAGTATAATAAAAATTTTCACTACATGTTTGATTCCATTATTTAGTGTTTAACACTATTAAAAAGGGAAAAGTCACTTGTTTTGATAAGTATACTATAGGTGGAGGTGATTTGGAGGACACATGATGAAGTCCAAGAAAGATGGGACATTCTGCACATGATCAAAGAATAGCAGTGGACTAAAAAGAAATTTTCTACTTAACCATGGACTCAAAATGGATGAAACATTGTGGGAAGGTCCTAAATTTCATTAAAATTATTTTATATCAAGGAACCAAATCCCAATTAATTCATTAATAGGCCCGTAAAAACTGATCTATCCAATAAAGTTGATCTGCACGGGGTCAAAACATTGCCTATGTATTTCGACAATATCTCTTTTTTATATTCCACATCCGGCTGCCAAATTTGACATGGAGGTATAGAAAGTGTCAGGAAAAAACTTTAATGTTTTTTCCAAAGTGATGTATGACTATATGACTGGCCAAAACCATGGACCAAGTGCAATATCGAAATCTGGGTGCCCAAAACCACCCGCTATATTGCCTATAAATTGGCAACCTGGGTACCCCATTTGGGAGTTCAAACCAGAAGGAAATGTGATACCATTTTGGAGTTCTGAAGGAGTCTATTCATCATACCTATAAGTACTAGAGGCCATAGGATGTGTTACTTCAACATATTCTTCTTCCTCCCCTCCCATGGGTTTCTAAACCCTTTGTGATCACCCGGGGTGGAACGTGATGTAATCTCGTGCTTCATGTTTGGATTATGTTGAATAATCTTTTTAATTCTAGGTTGTATGTTGTTTTTCTTCATAATATCTTTTAATTTTATTGATTTATGTACTTTTATTTCATGCTCAACTCATATGATTATGTTTGGGGGTACCCATTCACGATGTTTTACACACCATTAACCACTTCCTTTTCCCCATTTTAATTACAGTGTTTGTGTCATTCATATTGGTCAATTGAACTCAAATAATCTCTATAATGGCCATTTAAATTTATTTCTTGGTATCACAATGAAATAACATACCAACTTGGATAGCACATTGATTTCTTCATGTGTTTCCTCAGTGAGTTTCAGTTATGATGTCGAACACAAATCACCCAATCATCGGCGGTGTCTGGTGAATCATTATGTGTTTCAACTGAACCCTAGGAGGTTTCCTAGTTTAAACTCATTAACATTCTTGTTCTAGGTGTTACTAAATAGTTATTAAAAGATCATGACCCTATATCATGAAGTGATGAAGGGTAAACATCATGAGAGTACCCCGGGTTGATCACACTTAACTAATCGTGTTCATTTCTACTTTGTTTTATCGTTTTCATTTTCTATTTTCATATTTAATCATAAAATCCCAAGTTTTACAGAACCTTATCCCACATATAATTTCATAATAAAACCCACTTTTTTAATTGATGATCTAAGGGTCCGTCGAGAGATGACCTAGGGTTGCTTCTATACTGTAGAAATTATGGTAAAAAATAAACACCTAATTTGACGCGCTCGACAACGCGATAATGTTTTGGCACCGTTACCAGGGAGCCAAGATATTTTTTTCTTTATTTACTTTTCATTATTTATTTTATTTTATAATTATTACTCCTTTCAATACTCCTCCATTTGTTTGTTTTGTTTTAGGTTTTTGTCGTTGTTTTTTTGTGTGCTTTCTCTCTATCTCTCTCTCCAATTCTATAGTATAACATTATATTATTATTTCACCCTTCTTACGTTATTTTTTATCAATATTAAATAACTAAATAACACAAAAAACAATCAATCAATAAATCTAGACATCATTGTTGAATGGCATGATCTAGTAAAGAATCACTACTTGAATTTGATCATGAAATTGAAAAATAACTCCATTCACAAATCAAGGCTTTTAGAGATGTTCAATCATGTAACACTGAGGATCCTCTTGTGGAACCTCACGTGGTTTTCAACCAATCAAAACTTTAACCCAATAAAACCCTAGAAAATATGGCTGTAAATAATCGATCATTAAAAGAACTGACCTCCTCGGATATTGAGTACCAACCTACGTACATCCAATATCCTGAGGAAGCAACCATATTTGATCTGAGGATAGGACTTATCCACCTTCTACCTAAATTCCATGTTATTCTTGGTGAGGACACTCATAAACACCATAAAAAGTTTCACATAGTGTGATCCACCATGAAACCCCAAAATATATCTGACGACTTAATCATGTTTAGGGCCTTCCCTTTCCCCCTTGATTGTTTAGCCAAATATTAAATATAATATTTTCCTACGATGATTGGGGGATGGAATGACCTTAAAATAAACTTTTTTGAGAAGTTATTCCTTGCCTCCAGAACGACATCAATTAGGAATAAAATCTATTGAATTAGGAAATCACAAGAAGATACCCTTCATGAATACTGGGAGAGATTTAAAAGGCTATTCTCAAGCTACCCCCACCACCACATTAGTGAAATACTATCAATAAAATAATTCTATGAGGATATTATCCCCATGGATCGTGGAATGATTGATGCTGCAACTGGTGGTGCCCTAGTTTATAAAACTCCTTCTGTCGCTCGTGACTTAATAGCCAACATGGCTCAAAATGCACAACAATTTGGTACACAAGCAATTTCACCAACACAAAGAGTTCATTAGGTAAGTCATTCTGCCCTAGAACAAAAGGTATATAATAATCTTGACGAGATGCATACCCTTCTAAGTAAATTAGATCAAACACAAGGTAACTCAAAATCTCCTCCTGTTCCATTGCATTTTAGTATTTGTTCTGACAATACTCATTTTTCTGACCAGTGCCCACATCTTGATGATTCACCTGAGTCTTGTGCAGCCGTGTTCCCAAGGCGTCCATTCCAACAAGAACCTCCCTTCAAGCAAGAGCCATGCGGGCCAAATCCAAACCCCGATTAGCAAGCACAACCCTAGTACCAATAAGGAGGAAACTCAAGATACCCCAAGAAGAATTGGTATGAAAAAGCCCATGGTATGAAACCTTCTTATCCATCAAAATCTCAAAAAAAATCCTCCTCCTACCAAAGATGAACCAAGCCTTGAGGATATGGTGAACAAATGGAAACCCAGATCCTCTAGTTTCAATAGACCACATGATCGACAATTCAAGACCTACAAATCCAAGTGGGGCAGTTGGAAAACACCATCAGTGAGCTTAAGATGCAAGGTTATGGGCAACTACCATCCAAACCCATTGGCAATCCTATGGGTGAAGGTAATGTATGTGCAGGTACACTTCATAGTGGTAAATATGTTTCTCATTCTATTGATCCTGCACAACAGGTATGACCCCCTCTTGAAAAATCTCTTTCCCAACCCTAAAAAATTTCATGTAATGAAAAAAAAGGCAAAAAGGGTAATCGAGTTATCATTGATGATTCAAATGATCTATCCATACCTCTTCATTTCCACCAAAGACTCTCAAAATCTATGAAAAATTATGATAATGATATTTATAAAGAAATTATGGATACAATTAAAAAATTTCAAGCTAACATTCCTTTATTGGATGCAGGTAGACAAATACTTCGATATAAAAAAATTGCTTAATTAGTTTTGCACCCATAGAAAGGGATTTATGGGGAATGAGAGAGTCAAAATGGGAAGGAATTTCTCGGCATTGGTTAAACCAGCAATGCCATCCAAATTCAAGGATCCGGCACATTCACAATACCATGTACCATAGGGGAGACTTTCTTTTCTGATGCTATTCTAGATTTAGGAGCTTCCATTAATGTAATGCCTCACCCCATATATACTTCATTGTAGGTTGGAGAGAATCAACCAACAAGAATTGATGTGCAACTTGCAAACCAGAGTTATACACATCCAATAGGAGTGATTGAGGATGTCCTTGTAAGAGTGAAGAATATCATCTTCCCCACTGATTTCTACATTCTTGAGATGGAAGATACCCGAACCCAAGGATAGGATCCTCTCACACATTAGAGGCCATTCCTCAAAATCGAAAATATGATCATCAACATTCACAATGGCACATTGCATATTGATTTTGTTGGAGAAAAGGTAATTTTTAACATCCATGAGGCTATGAAACACCCCGTTGAATAGCACTCCACTCTTCCTGTCTATTCGATGGAAGTGATCTCAAATGATGTACAAACACACAATTTTCTCCTCAAACCATACTCTGAATCATTTTCTTATTCTTCACCCTTGGATGATTTGAGTTATGATTCATGTTTTGAGTGTTTTGTGGGATCATAAAAGTGTAAATTTTGTGATTTAGTTGATGTGTGTGTTATTTCTAAGGTACCCATGACCATCGATGATTCTGTAAATCTCATTTCAATAGATTATCTATCTTTAGAGAATTAAAATGAGAATGTAGACAGTTTAATGGAACTCAATCCCCCTAAATCCCCTCCCACGGTCAAAAAACCCATGGTGTTGGAATTAAAACCACTTCCTTCTAATTTAAAATGTTCTTATCTTGTTGGTATTGACCAATTGACCATCATTATTTTCAATAACCTCTCTCCATAGAAAGAATCAAAACTACTCATCCTTTTGAGCGAGTGTAAAAATGAAATAATATGGATATTGGATGATATTCCTGGGATTATCCCATCTATTTGTATGCACCATATAAATTTGGATGGTGAGGATAAACCCTTAAGACAATCTCAACACTGGTTGAATCCCACTCTCCTTGAAGTGGTAAAACTGGGGGTCAGTAAATTACATGATGCGAGGATCATTTATCCTATATTTGATAATAAATGGGTTAACCCCATGAAAATTCTTCCTAAAATACAGGAATAATAGATGTGTCCAATGAAAGGAATGAATTGGTTCCAACACATGTGAAAAACAGTTGGAGATTTGGTATGGACTACTGTCGACTAAATCAATCCATGCAGAAAGAAGAACTTTCCTATACCATTCATTGACCAAATGTTAGAACGATTGGATGGTAATTCCCATTATTTCTTCCTTGATGGCTATTCAGGTTATTTTCAAATCCATATAGCCCCTGAGGATCAAGTAAATGAAACATTTACCTATCCATTTAGAACATTTTCTTATAGAAGGATGCCTTTTGGTCTTTAAAATGCTCCTGGT
Source organism: Viscum album (assembly GCA_963277665.1). Taxonomy (NCBI): domain Eukaryota; kingdom Viridiplantae; phylum Streptophyta; class Magnoliopsida; order Santalales; family Viscaceae; genus Viscum; species Viscum album. The sequence continues at coordinate 1,290,803,136 of OY728146.1, forward strand.
ACTTTTCAGCGTTGTATGTTGAGTATATTGTCAGAGTACTATGATAATTTCTTGGATGTTTTTATGGATGATTTCACTATTTATGGAACTTCTTTTAATGATTTTTCGTCACACCTAGGTTCTATCCTCCGTCATTGCAAAGAAAGAGATCTTGTATTAAATTATAAGAATTGACAATTCATGGTTGAACAATGGATAGTTCTTGGGAATATCATTTCAAAAGAGGTAATTCGAGTGGATAAATCAAAAAATGAATTAATTTTAACCCTTTCATATCCATAATGTGTTCATGATGTGTGGTCTTTCTTAGGTCAGGCTAGTTTTTACTGCATATTCATTAAAGACTTCAGAAAGACTGTAATTCCCTTATCATAGGTATTAAACTAGGATTCTGAATTTTTTTTGATAAAAAATGTGAGGATGCATTCAATTCACTAAAAAAGATTCTCACATCACCTCCCATCATCCAACCACCAAGGTTGGATCTTTCCTTCAGACCTATGTGTGATGCCTCTAACTTTGGAGTTGGGGCAATTTTATCAAAAAGGGTTTAGAAGGATCCTCATGTTGTTGCATATGCCTCATGTACCCTTGACCTGGCCCAGGCGAGCTACACAACCACTAAAAACAAACTTCTTTCTACTGTTTTTGCCTTGAGAAAATTCTGTTCATATCTTTTTGGATAAAAAATCATTTTCTTTTCTGATCATGATGCCCTTTGTTTTCTTCAAAAGATACCTAAATATAAACCCCACCTCATTCGGTGGGTGCTCCTCCTCCATGAGTTTGACCTTGAGATTAGAGATAAGAGAGGAGTGAAAATTGTGGTAGCTGACCACATTAGTAGTATTTACCCACCATTTGACCTTCATGTTGACTCAACCCTCCGCATTTGATAATTCTTCCCTTATGATAACCTTTGTGATGTTTTGGACCTTACCCCATGGTATGCGGATATTGTGAATTTTCAAGAAACATACAGGGTCCCCACTGATTTCATCACTTCACAATCCCAGATAATTAAGCATAATTCTAGGTGGTACATTTGGGATGACCCATATTTGTGGAGAATTTTTGTTGACCAAGTAGTTTGTTGGTGTGTCCCTGACCATGAGTTCACCTCTGTTTTGACATTCTACCACACCTTGGCATGTGGGGGCCACTTTGGCTCTCAACGTACAAATCAAAATGTCCTTGAATCAGGAAGTTATTGGAAAAAATTGTATAGGAATTCCCATATATTTTGTAAGTCATGTAGCTATTGTCAATTCATAGGGAATATCTCCAAGAAGAACGAAATTCCGCAACAGCCCATGCTATTTTGTGAAATTATTGATGCACGGGGAAGTGACCTCATGTAGCCTTTTCCAAATTCATTTGGAATTGTGTACATATTATTGGATATTGACTACATATCTAAATGGGTGGAATCAAATTCCACTTGGACTGATGACTCTCAAGTGGTTGTTGATTTTGTGAGATCCCAATTTTTCAGTAGGTTTGGTTTACCTAGATTTATCATTATTGATCGGGGTTAACATTTTTATAATCACAACATGAAATTTTTTTTTGTATGTATGGGGTTGTTTATAAAGTCTTTTTAGCATATCACTCCCTAACTAAAGGATGAGAAGAAATATCAAATCAGGATATTAAGAGAATATTGGAAAAAACAGTACAACCCAATAGGAAAGATAAGAGTTTGCGCTTGGATGATGAATTTTGTGCATATTGTATTGCTTTTAAAACCCCAATAGGAATGTCACTATACAGAGTTGTGTTTGGAATGGATTGCCACCTCCTAGTGGAGGTAAAACACTACACATATTGGGCAGTTATATAATGTAATATGAATCTTTCAGATGCATGTGAGAATAAAAAGCTGTAGATTCAAGGGGGAGAAGAAATTCGATGTGATACATATGAGAACTCCTGAATTTATAAATAAGAGACAAAAGCTATCCATGATAGCATGATTCATTAGCAGAATTTCCATATTGGTGAGAAGGTTCTAATGTATAATTCCAGGCTAAATCTCCACCCAGGTAAGCTTCATTCTCGATGGCTCAGTCCTTATACACTTATTGATGTGTACCCTTTTAGTTATATAACATTTTTGCATGAGAATAGTGGAAAAAGGATTTATCCCAATGGGAAGAGGCTAAAACACTTATATGAGGATTTTCCAAAACATTTCGTGGAGGAAATTCCACTGATAGATGCCACATATGACACTACATAGCAGGCTATCCATTCTCCCTACCTTTTATATACTCGTCTCTATATTTAAAATAATTTCATTGAGGAATATGTAACTTTTAGGTGTGGAAGAGGGTGACATGTCATAGTTAGGATTAAAGAAAAACAAAACAAAAAAAGAGTGTTTTTATTTTTTATTTATGTTTTCCTTATTTTGTGTTTTTAGATAAAAAATGATCTTAAAAAGAATATCCAAAATCATTTTAATGCTTGAGTAGATTGTGTTAAAAATTCCAATTATTTTGAAAAATGTTTTTCAAATGAATGTGGATATGAAATCTTTTTTTATAATTTTTATTTTCAAATCATTCTTATGTGTTTAATGGATTTTTGAAACCCATGACTCATTAGCACTGACCAATATTTTAATCCCTTACCCGAGAGACATTCTTAGCCCTTTATTATATATTGTTTATTGTAATCACTTACTTGAGAGTCTTGGGTCATGTAGAGAAACTAAAACTTTCCTTGATTCTGTTTAGAGATATAAGATTCATGTATGCTACATTCATTATAGAGTCAATCATTCATTGAAAATCCCTTTGTACAATTATGCTCTATTTTTGGCCACCATTACATTTTATCCTTATTAAGCCTTAGAGCCCATTAAATGCATATTATGTAGACACATTATAAGACAATTTATCTCTACCTAACCATATGTTGGGTATATTGTTGTACATTTTCTGCAAGTATGGGTGAGAGGGTGTTTCTATGGGAAATGTAGGGAGAGAATCATCATTATGGGTTGATATAAAGGGTTCCAACATTTTCCTTGGGAAATGGGTTCACAAGCCATATTACATCACTGTTTTTTTACATGTTTCCCTGTTTATCTCCAAAAAAACTAAAAAAATATTGTTTTGTAAATTGAAAAAAAGGAAACAGAACAATGGAAAAAATGGAGAAAGGGGATGTTTAATCATTATTATTCATTGTTTGGTTGTGACCCACAAAATGGACAACAGGGAGAGTGAGTTAGAGGTGATACACTTTGTGAGGTGTTTAGTGTGTATATTCATTGTGAACACTCGTTGAATTTTGAAATTTTTTTGTACACAAGAGATTAAACTATCCTCTTCAGCCTCATATTTATAAACATTAAATCCTACCAACCCTTGAACCTCAGAACAACCTGTTGAAATTCCTCCTAAGTAGCGCACTAGTTTCTACTGGTTGAGAACTCAGAATCTATGTAAGAATATAGTAAGGTCACATGAACTCTGAGAAAAGAGTATAACTCCACCTTAATATGTTTGTTGAATGAAGAGGTAAACTTTTTATGTGATGTAGGTTGCGATATGTTGGATGGGTTAACAAATAAAGTTGAAGAAATTTGAATGTGAGAAAAGAAAAATGATAGGAAAATTGATTCTATAAATGAGACATGATGAATTTCATTTACAAATAATAATGGATGTTTTCACACCTTTTATTTAGGAATGGGACATGATTAGGATATTATACATTTCCCAGGAGTGAAAATGTTTAGGTGTGGGGGTGTGATCGTACCACGACTCAGTGTTTTATTTCCCTCCTATACCAATGTATTAAAACGGTATTGTATAGAAAATTAAAATTATAATAACAAATTTCAATCCCTATTTTATTACATTATTTTTTGTTTAAAACTATTTAAAATTTCAATGTTACTTGTTTTGATATTTATATTGTAGATGGAGGTGATTTGGAGTACCCATGATGAAGACCAAGAAAGATGGGCTAATATGCACATGATCTAAGAACACCAGTTGACTAAAACGCATGTTTCTACTTAACAATATACTCAAATGGGCTGAAACATTGTCGAAATCTCCGAAATTTCATTAGATTCATTTCATATGAAGGAACTGAATCCCAATTCGTTCATTAAAAGTCCCGTTCAAGCTGATATGTCCAATAAAGTGGATCTGCACGGGGTCAAAACATTGCATATGTATTTAGACAATATCTCTTATCATATTCCATATCTAGCCACCCAATTTGACATGGAGGTATACACGATGTCTGTCAACAACTTGGTAGTTTTTTACAATGTTATTTATGACTTTATGACCGGCCAAAACCATGGACTCATCGGATTATTGAAATCAGGGTTCCCAAAACCACCTCTTACATTGCCTATAAATTTGCACCTTGGGTACCCCATTTGGGATTTTGAAACATGAGAAACGGTGCTCCCATTTCGGTATCCCCAAAGAGTCTTTTAATCATCTTTATAAGATCTGGTGGATATGGTATGTGTTACATCAACATCTATTTCTTCCTCCCCTCCCATGGGGTTTTAAACCCCTTTTGATCAACCGGGGAAGAACGTGATGATATCCTGAGCTTAATGTTTTTATTATATTGAATGATCTTTTTAATTCCTGGTTGTATTATTTTTTATTCATCATATATTTTAATTTTATTTATTTATGTACTGGTATGTCATTCTCAACTCAAATTATCATGTTTTGGGGTACCCATTCATTTGATGTTTCACACACTGTTCACAACATCTTTTTACCCCTTTTAATTGCGGTGTTTGTGTGGTTAATATTGGTCTATTGAACTCATATAAGCACTTTCAAGGCAATGAAATTTTTTTGTCTTTGTATCACAAATAAATAACATAAAAACCTGGACATCACATTGAGTTATTCGTGAGTTTCCTCGGTGAGTTTTGATTATGAAGTTGAACACAAATCACTCAATCATCTTTTGGGTCCGGTGAATCATTATGTGTTCTCGACTGAACCCTAGGAGGTATCCTCGTATAAAATCAGTAACATTATTTTTCTAGGTGTTACTAACTAGGAATTAAAAGATCATGACCCTATATCATGACGCGATGAAGGATAAACATCATGAGAGTACCGCGGGTTGATCACACTTAATTAATCTTGTTCATTTCTTCTTTGTTTTATCGCATTCATTTTCTATTTTCATATTTAATAATAAAACCCATGTGTTTTACAGAACCAAATTCCACTTATAATTTCATAATCAAAACCCACTTTTTATATTAATGGTCTAAGGCTCCATCGAGAGACGACCTAGGGTTGCTGCTATACTGTAGAAATTCTAGTCAAAATTCAACAACTAATTTGACGTGCTCGACAATGCGATCAAATTATGGTGTTGTTTCCAGGGAGCCAAGATATTATTTTTATTTATTTCCTTTTCTTTATTTATTTATGTTCTCAATTATTACTCCTTTCAATACTGCTCCATTTTCTTGTTTTATTTTGGGTTTTTGTTGTCATTTTTTTGTTTGTTTTTGTGTGTTTTCTCTCTCTCTCTCTATAATTCTGTTGTATAACATTGTATTCTTCTTTCACCCTTATTAATTTATTTTTTTATCCATATCAAATAAAAAAACACAACAAAAAATCAATCACTCAAACTAGACATCATTGTTTCATGACAAGATCTAGTAAAGAAACACTACTTGAATTTGATCCGGAAATTGAAAAATCACTCCACTCAAAAATCAAGGCTTCTAGAGAAGGTCAATAATTTTACAATGATGATCCCCTTGTGGAACCTCATGTTTTCTTCAACCAATCAAATATTGAAACCAATCAAACATAACAAAACATGGCTGCAAATAATCAAACCTTAAAGGAACTAACCACCCCAGATGTTGAGTACCAACCTATGTACATCCAATATCCTGAGGAAGCAGCCAAATTTGAGCTGCGACCAGGAATCATACACCTTCTTCTTAAATTCCATGGTATTCCAGGTGAGTAACCTAATAAACACATTAAGGAGTTTCACTTAGTGTGTTCCACCATTAAACCACAAAATGTGTCTGAGGACTTAATCAAGTTTAGGGCCTTCACTTTCTCCATTGATGGTGTAGCCAATGATTGGATATACTATTTACCTACCATGATTAGTGGAAGGAATCACCTGAAATGAGTTTTCTTAGAGAAGTTCTTTCCTTCCTCCCAAACAACATTAATAAGGACGGAGATTAATGGAATTAGGCAACCATAAAGAGAGACCCTTAATGAAAACTGGAAGACTCAAAAGACATTGGTCAATCTGTCCCCACTACTAGATTAGTGAACAACTATTAATCCAATACTACTATGTGGGACTTATACCCATGGATCATTGAATGATTGATGCTGAAACTAGTGGTCCCCTAGTTTATATAAATTCCCCTGCCACTGAGGACTTAATAGGCAACATGGCTCAAAATGCACAACAATTTGGTACACGAGAAATTGAACCAACCCGAGGAATTCATGAGGATTTTCATTCTGCCCTAGAACAAAAGGTATATAATAAACATGATGAGATGCATACCCTTATATGTCAATTAGATCAAACACAAGGTAACTCAAAATCTCCTCCTGTTCCATTACATTTTATTATTTGTTCTGACAATACTCTTTTTTCTGACCAGTGCCCACATATTCATGATTCACCTGAGTCTTGTGCAGCCGTGTCCCCAAGGCGTCCATTCCAACAAGAACCTCCCTTCAAGCAAGAGCCATTCGGGAGAAATCCAAACCCCAAGTGGCAAGCACAACCCTAGTACCAACAAGGTGGAAACTCAAGATACCCCATGTAGAATTGGTATGAACAAGCCCAAGGTATGGAACCTTCTTATCCATCAATATCTAAAAAAATTACTCCTCCTCCCAAATATAAACCAAGACTTGAGGATATGGTGAATCAAATGGAAACCCAGAACCGCTAGTTTCAATAGACCACATGATCGGCAATTCAAGACCTACAAACCCAAGTGGGGTAGTTGGATAACACCATCAGTGAGCGTAAGATGCAAGGTTATAGACAACTATCATCCCAACCCATTTGAAATTCTAAGGATGAAGGTAATGTATGTGCAGTTACACTTCATAGTGGTAAAGATGTTTCTCATTCTATTGATCATGTACAACATGTATGTCCCCCTCTTGAAAAATATCATTCCCAACACTCAAAAATGTCAAGTAATGAAAAAAATACAAAAAAGGGTAATCAAGTTATCATTAATGATTCAAATGATCAATCCATTCCTCTTTATTTACCCCAATGACTCTCTAAATCTACGAAATATTATGATAAAGAAATTGATAACTAAATAATGGATATATTTAAAAATGTTCAAGTTAACATTCCTTTATTGGATGCAGTTAAAAAAATCCCTCGATATTCCAAATTTCTTAAAGAGCATTGCACCCATAGAAGGAGACTGAAGGGGAATGAGAGAGTCAACATGGGAAGGAATGTCTCTGCCTTTATTCAACCATCAATTCCATCCAAATTAAAGGATCCGAGCACATTCAAAATACCGTGCAGTATATGTGAGACTTTATTTTTTGATTCTATGCTAGATTTAGGTGCTTCCATTAATGTAATTCCTCACTCCTTGTATACTTAATTATAGGTTAGATAGCTTCAACCAACAAGAATTTTTGTTCAACTTGCAAACTAGATTTCTACACATCCAATAAGAGAGATTAAGGATGTCCATGTAAGAGTGAAGAATCACATCTTCCCCGCTGATTTCTACATTCTTGAGATGGACGATACCTAAACCCAAGGACATGATCCTCTCATAATTGGGAGGCCATTCCTCAAAACAACAAAGATGATCAACAATGTTAACAATGGAACATTTTCAATGTATTTCGGTGGAGAAAATGTGATTATTAACATCCTTGAGGCTATAAAACACCCCGTTGAAGAGAACTACACTCTTCTTATCTACTCTATGGATGTGATCTAAAATGATAAACAGACACACAATTCTCTCCTCAACCCATACTACGAATCATTTTCTTCTTCATCACCCTTGAATGATTTGAGTAATGAGTCATGTTTTAAGTGTTGTGTGGGTTCTGAAAACTCTAAATTTTGTTATTTAATTGATGAGTGTTTTCATTCTGAGGTACCCATGACCGTTGATGATTCTAAAAATATAATTTCAATAGATTCTCTATCTTTAGAGAATAAAATGATAATATAGACAGTTTAATAGACATCACTCCCCCTAAATCCCCCCCCCTCAGTCCAAAAACCCATGGTGTTGGAATTAAAAGAACTTTATTCTAATTTAAAATATGCTTGTCTAGAGTGTATTGACCAATTGACCATCATTATTTTCAATAACCTCTCTCTACAGCAGGAATCAAAACTACACAACCTTTTGAGGGAGTGTAAAAAAGGATATAAGATGAACATTGTCTGATATTCCTGGGATTAGCCCATCTATTTTTACGTACCATATACATCTGGATGTGGATTCTAAACCCATTAGACAATCTCAACACTGGTTGAATCCCACTCTCCTTCAAGTGGTAAAATTGGATGTCAGTAAATTACATTCTGTGGGGTTCATTTAACCTATATCTGAAAGTAAATGAGTTAGCCCAGTGAAAATTGTGCCTAAAAAAACAGGAATAACAGTTGTGTCAAATTAAAGGAATGAATTGGTTCCAACATGTGTACAAAATAGTTGGCGAGTCTCTATTGACTACCGTCGACTAAATCGAGACATGCGGAATGACCACTTTTCTCTACCTTTCACTGACCAAATCATAGAAAAATTGCCTAGTAAGTCCCTTTATTTCATCCTTGATGGCTATTTGGGTTATTCTCCAATCCATAGAGCCCCTGAGGATCAAGAAAATACAACATTTAGCTATCCATTTTGCACATTTTCATACAGAAATATGCCTTTTGGTCTTTGTAATTCTCCTGGTACTTATCAGTGTTGTATATTAAATATATTTTCAGAGTACCTTGGGAATTTAATGTGTGTTTTTATGGATTATTTCACTGTTTATTGAACATCTTTTGATGATTGTTGGTCACACCATGGTTCTGTCTTCTGTCGTTTCAAAAGAAAGATCTTGTATTAAATTACTAGAAATTCCATTTCATGGTTGAATGATGGATATTTCATGGGATGTTATTTGAAAAGAGGGAATTCAAGTGGATAAATCAAAAATTGAATTAATTTCAACCCTTCAATATCCAAAATGTGTTCTTGAGGTGCAACCCTTTTCCCAGGAATTATAAAAGGATTCAAAAAAATTTTTTATAAAAAATGTGAGGATGATTTCAATTCACTAAAAATGAGTCTCACATCACCTCCCATTATCAAACCACCAAGGTGGGATCTCCCCTTCATACTTATGTCTGATTCCTCTACCTTTTCAGTTGAAGAAATTTTATCACAAAGGGTTGAAAAGGCTCATCATGTCATTGCATATGCCTCACGTACCCTTGACCCGACCCAGGAGAACTACAGAACCACTAAAAAAGAACTTATTTCTATTGTTTTTTCCTTAGAAAAATTCCGTTCATATCTTTTTGGGTAAAAAACATTGTCTTTTTTGATCATTCAGCCCTTCGTTTTCTACTAAAGAAACCTGAAGCTAAACCCCGCCTCATTTGGTGGATGCTCCTCCCTGAGTTTGACCATGAGATTATACAAACGATAGGAATGGAAAATGTGGCAGATGACCACATTAGTAGGATTTACCCACCATTGGACCATCATGTTGACTCACCCCTCCCCATTGGAGAATTCATCCCTCATGAGAACCATTGTGATGTTGTTGACCTTGCCCCCTGGTATGCAGACATTTTGAATTTTCTTACAACATATAGGGTTGCCACTGATTTCAGCACATCCCAATCCCAGATACATAAGCATGATTCTAGGTGGTACATTTGGGATGACCCATATATGTGGATAATTTTTGGTGACCTATTAGTTCGTCGGTGTGTCCCTGACCATGAGTTCACCTCTGTTTTGACCTTCTACCACACCTTGGCTTGTGGGGGCCACTTTGGCTTTCAATGTACAGCTCGAAAGGTCCTTGACTCAGGACTATATTGGAAAACATTGTATAGGGATACCCATAGATTTTGTAAGTCATACAGTCGTTTTCAATTCACAGGGAATATCTCCAAGATAAATGAAATTCCCCAACAGCCCATGTTATTCTGTGAAATTTTTGATGCATGAGGCATTGAATTCATGGGGAATTTTCCAAAATCATTTGTCTTTGTGTAAATATTATTGGTTTTTGACTACATATCTGAATGAGTGGAAGCAAAGTCAACTAGGACTGATGACTCTCGAGTGGTTGTTGATTTTGTGAGGTCCTAAATTTTCAGTAGGTTTGGTTTACCTATATTCAACATTATGTATCAGGGTTAAAATTTATTTAATCGAAACATGATAAATTTTCTTCTTAGGTATGGGGTTGTTTATAATGTATCTATAGCATATCATCCCCAAATTAAGGGGAAAGCAAAAATCTCAAATCCCGAAGTTAAGCGAAACATGGAAAAAACGGTACAACCCAATAAGATTGATGGAAGTTTGTGCTTGGATGATGCATTTAGGGTGTACCGTATAGATTTTAAAACCCCAATCAGAATGTCACCATACAGATTTGTGTTTGGAAAGGCTTGTCATCACCCAGTGGAGGTAGAACACCATGAATATTGGGCTGTTAAACAATGTAATATGAATCATTCAGATGCAGGTGAGAATGGAAATTTTCAGAGTCAAGAGTTAGAAGAAATTCAAAGTGATGCATAAGAGAACTCCCAAATCTATAAATAAAAGATAAAATCAATCCATGATAGCACGAATCATCAGCAAAAGTTCCACATTGGTGAGAAGGTTCTCATGTATAATTACAGTCTACAGATCAACCCAGGTAAGCTTCGTTCTTGATGGCTTGTTCCTTATATCGGTACTAATGTGTACCCTTTTAGTGCTATACATGTTTTGCAAGAGAAGAGTGGAAAAATTATTTCTATCAATGGGTAGAGGTTGAAACACTTCTATGTGGATTTTCCAAAACATTTCATGGAGGAAATCCAACTGATAGATGCGACATATCATACCACTTAGTTGGTTGTCCCTTCACCCAACCTTTTATTTACTTGTCTATTTATTTCAAATAATTTCATTGAGGACAATGTAACTTTAAAGTATGGGGGAGGGTGACATGTAATAATTACTATTAAAGAAAAAAACATAAAAAATAAAATTAAACAAAAAAAAATAGTGTTTTTAATTTTTGGTTTATTTTTCCTTATTTTCTATTTTTAGATAAAAAATGATATTAAAAAGAATATCCAAAATCATTTTACATGCTTGAGTCGATTGTGCTGAAAATTTGATTATTTTTTAAAAATGTTTTTCAAATGATTGTTGATATGAAATCGCTTTCTAAATTTTTTATTTTTAAATCATTGTTATGCATTTAATGGATTTTTAAAACTCATGCCTCATTAGAACTGACCAATATTTTAATCGCTTACCTGAGAGACATTTTAAGCCATTTATTGCATTTTCTTCCTTATAATCACTTTCTTGAGAGTCTCAGGTCATGTAGAGAAACTAGAACTTTCCTTGATTCTATTTTAATACCTAAGATTCAAGTATGCTACATTCATGAGAGAGGCAACCATTCATTGGAATTCCATTTGTACAATTATCCTCTATTTTGGCCACCTTTACATTTTATCCTTCTTAAGACTTAAAGACCATGAAATTCCGATTATGTATCTACATTACAATCCAATTTATCCATACCTACCCATATCTTATGTATATTCTTGTTTATTTTCTGCAATTTTGGGTGAGAGGGTGTTTCTATGGGAATTATGGGGAGAGAATCATCGTTATGGGTTGATATAATGAGTGCCTACATTTTCGTTGGGCAATAGGGTTCCCAAGACATATCACATCACTGTTTTTTACATGTTTCCCTCTTAATCTCCAAAACAAATCTAAAAAAATATAGTTCTGTACACTGAAGAAAAAGAAACAAAACAGATGAAAAAAATGGAGAAATTGGATGTTTAATCAATATTATTCATTGTTTGGTTGTGACACACAAAATAGAAAATGGGGAGAGTGAGATGAAGGTGATACACTTTGTGAGGTGTTATGTGTGTATATTCATTGTGAACACTTGATTAATTTTGACATTTTTTTAACACAAGAGACTAAACACTCCTCTTCAGCCTCATATTTTTAAAAATTAAATACTACCAACCCTTGAACCTCTTAACAACCTGTTGGAAGTCTTCTTTAGTAGCGCACTTGTTTCTACCAGTAGAGAACATTGAATCCTTGCACGCATATGGTAATATCACAAGAACTCTGAGAAAAGATCATAACTCCACTTTAATATTTTCTTTAAGTGAAGGGGGAAACTTTTTAGGTGAGTTAGGTTGCGATATGTTGCATGTGTTGACAAATGAAGTTGAACAAATTTGAATGTGAGAAAATAAAAATGATAAGAAAATTGATTGCTTAAATGAGACATGAGGAATTTAATTTCCAAATAATATTGGATGTTGTCAAACCTTCTATTTCGGAATGGGACATGATTAGGATATAATACATTTTCCAGGAGTGCAAATGTTTAGGTGTGGGGGTGTTTTTTTGGAAGGGTCCCTCTGCCAAAAGGCCGAGGAATTAATTCATAAAAATAGTAAGCTTACAAAAGACTAAAGTGTGGGATTTTATTAAAATAATCCCTATATAAAGAAAGTAAGTCCTCAGTAAGAGAATGTTACCATGATTCACTGTTTAGGTGTGGGGGTGTGATCGTACCACGATTCACTGTTTTATTTCACCCTTATACCAACGTATTAAACTGGTATTGTATTGAAAATTAAAATTATAATAAAAAATTTTACCCCATGTTTGATTCCATTGTTTTTTGTTTTAAACTTTTAAAATGTTATGTTTTACTTGTTATGATAATTATATTGTTGGTGTAGGTGATTTGGAGGACCCATGATGAAGTCCAAGAAATATGGGTGAATCTGCACATGATCCAAGAAAACTAGTGGACTAAAACGTCCTTTTCTACATAACTGTGGACTAAAATGGACTGAAATGTTGTGTTCTACTCCAAAATTTCATTTTCATCATTTCATATGAAGTAATAGAATCCCAATTCGTTCATTCAGAGGCCCGTACAAATTGATCTGTCCAAAAAAGTGGATCTACACGGGGTCAAAACGGTGCCTATGTATTTAGACAATATATATTATTGTATTCCGTATCCATTAGCCAAAATTGGAATGGAGTTCTAAAAGGTGTCATTAATCAACTTTGTAATTTTTTCCAAAGTGATTTATGACTATCTGTCAGGCGAAAACCATGGACCAAGAGGATTATCAAAATCAGGGTTCCCAAAACCACCTCTTACATTGCCTACAAATTGGCACCTTGGGTACCCCATTTGGGAGTTCGAACCAGGAGGAAATGTGCTACCATTTTGGAGTCCCCAAAGAGATTTTAATCATCCTTAGAAGTTCTGTAAGCTATGGGAAGGGTTACATAAACATCTTCTTCTTCCTCCCCTCCCATGGGTTTCTAAACCCCTTGTGATCACTCGGGGAGGAACATTATGTAATCCCAAGATTCATATTTGTATTATGTTGAATGACCTTTTTAATTCCATATTGTTTATTTATCTTCATCATCTCTTTTAATTTTATTTATTTATGTACTGGTATGTCATTCTCAACTCATATGATCATGTTTTGGGGTACCCATTCATGTGTTGTTTCACACATCGTTCACCACTTATTTTTCCCCTTTTAATTTTAGTTTTTGTATGATTCATATTGGTCAATTGAACTCACATAAGCACTATATAGGGCATTAAAATTTATTTCATGGAATAACCAAGAAATAACATACAAACCTGGATAGCATATTGTGTTCTTCGTGTGTTTCCTTGATGAGTTTTGGTTATGATGTCGAACACAAATCACCCAATCATCGGCGGTGTACGGTGAATCATTATCTGTTTTTGAATAAACCCTAGGAGGTATCCTAGTATGAACTTAGTAACATTATGGTTCTATTTTTTACTAAAAAATTATTAAAATATCATGACCATATATCATGAAGTGATGAAGGATAAACATCATGAGAGTACCCTGGGATGATCACACTTAATTAATCTTGTTTATTTCTACTTTGTTTTATCGCTTTAATTTTCGATTTTCATATTTAATAATAAAACCCCAAAGTTTTATAGAACCTCATTCTAATTATAATTTCATAATCAAAACCCACATTTTAAATTAATGATCTAAGGCTCTGTTGAGAGACGACCAAGGGTTGCTGCTATACTGTAGAAATTCTAGTCAAAATTAAACAACTAATTTGACGCGCTCAACAACACGATTAAATTTTGGCGCCATTTCTAGGGAGAAAAGATATATTTTTTCTTTATTTGTTTTCCTTATTTATTTTAGTTCTTAATTAGTACTCCATTCAGTACCCTTCCTCCATTTTATTGTTTTGTTTTGGTTTTCTTGTCATTTTTGTTTATTTTTGTGTGTTTTTTCTCTCTATCTCTCTCTAATTCTATAGTATAACATTCTATTCCACTTTCACCCTCTTAAGTTATTTTTTAATCCATATAAAATCAAAAAAACACAATAAACAATCAATCAATCAAAAAAGAATCATTGTTGGATGAAAAGATCTGGTAAAAAAACACTACTTGAATTTGATCCTGAAATTGTAAAATCTCTCCACTCACAAATCAAGGCTTCAAGAGAAGGTCAATCAAGTAACACTGAGGAAACCCTTGTGGAACCTCACATGGTCTTCAAGAAATCAAAAATTGAACCCAATAAAACTTAATAAAACAGGGCTGCAAATAATTGAAGAATAAAAGAACTGACCACCCCAGATGTTGAGTACCAACTTGCGTACATCCAATATCCGGAGGAAGTAGCCAACCATGAGCTGAGATCAGGCATCGTCCACCTTCTTCCTAATTCCATGGTCTTCTCAGGGAGGACCCTCATAAACACCTTAAAATGTTTCACATAGTGTGATCCACCATGAAACCCCAAAATGTGTCTGAGGACTTAATCAAGATTAGGGACTTCCCTTTCTCCCTTGACGGTGCTTCCAAAATTGGCTATACTATTTGCCTACCATGATTGTGGGATGGAATGAGCTTCAAAGACTCATTTTTGAGATGTTCTTCTCTGCCTCCCAAATGACATCAATTAGGAAAGAAATCTTTGGAATTAGGAAATCACAAGAGACCCTTTACGAATACTGGGAGAGATTCAAAAGACTTTTCTCAAGCGGCCCCCACCACCATATTAGTGAAAAAATATTAATCAATTACTTCTATTAGGAACTTATCCCCAAGGATCATGGGATGATTGATGTTGCAGTTGGAGGTGCCCTAGTTGTTAAAACCTATTCTGCCGCTCATTAATTAATAGCCAACATGGATCAAAATTCACAACAATTTGGTACATGAGCAATTGCACAAACTCGAGGAGTTTATTAGGTAAGTCATTCATCCCTATAATAAAGGTAGATAATAAACGTGATGAGATATATACCCTTCTAAGGAAATTAGCTCAAGCATAAGGTAACTCACAATCTCCTCCTTCCATTACATTGTGGTATTTGTTCCGACAATACTCATTTTTCATACCAGTGCCCGCAACTTCAAGATTCACCTGAGTCTTGTGCAGCCACTTTCCCAGGGTGTCCATTCCAATAAGCACCTTCCTACATGCAAGATACATTCAGGAAAAATCTTAACCCTGGGTGGAAAGCACAACCCAAGTACCGATAAGGAGGAAACTCAATCTACCAGAAGTAGAATTGGTATCAACAAGGAAAAGGTATCCAACCTTATTTTCCATCATCATCTCAAAACAATCCTCCTCTTCCCAAATATAAACCAAACCATGAGGATATAGTGATGAAAATGGAAACCTCAAACCTCCAGTTCCAACAAACCACACAATCAGCAATTCAAGACCAACAAACTCAAGTGGGGCAGTTGTAAAACAACATTGGCGGGCTTAAGATAAAAGGTTCTGGACAACTACTATCCCAACCCATTGTCAATCTTAAGGACGAAGGTAATGTATGTGCTGTTACACTTTATAGTGGTAAAAAAGTTTCTAATTCTACTGATCTTTCACAATAGGTATGTCCTACTCTTGAAAAATCTATTTCCCAACCCTCAAATGTTTCAAGATATTAAAAACAAGACAAAAAGGGTAATTGAGTTTTTATTGATGATTCATATGATCAATCCATTCCTATTTCATTCCCCCAAAGTCTCTATAAATCTAAGAAAAACTATGATAATGAAACTAATAATGAAATAATGTATACATTTAAAAAAGTTCAAGTTATCATTCCTTAATTGGATGCAGTTAAAAAAATCCATCGATATGCCAAATTTCTTAAAGAGCTTTGCACCCATAGAAGGAGACTGAAGGGGAATGAGAGAGTCAACATGGGATGGAATGTCTCAGACATGATTCAACCAAAAATACAAACCAAATGAAAGGATCCGGGCACATTCACAATACCATGTACCATAGGGGTGACTTTCTTTTTTAATTATATTCTTTATATAGGTGCTTCCATTAAGGTAATGCCTCACTCCGTGTATACTTCATTGCTGCTTGGAGAGCATCAACCAACAAGAATTGTTGTGAAAATTGAAAACTGGAGTACTACGCATCCAACAAGAGTGATTTAGGATGTCCTTGTAAGAGTGAAGAATATCATCATCCCCACTGATTTCTAAATTCTTGAGATGGAATATATCTGAACCCGAAGAAACGCACCTCTCAAACATGGGAGTACATTCCTCAAGACAACAAAGATTATCATCAACTTTCACAATGGCACATTGTCCATGGATTTTGGTGGATAAAAGGTATGTTTTAACATCCATGAGGCTATGAAACACCCCGTTGAGGAGCACTCCACTCTTACAATGTATTCGATGGAAGTTCCATCAAACGATGCACATATAAAAAATTCACTCCTCAACCCATACTTTGAATCATTTTCTTATTCTTCACCCATGGATTATTTGAATTATGAGTCATGTTTTGAGTGTTTTGTGGGTTCTAAAAAGTGTAAATAATGTTATTTAATTGATGAGTGTGTTCATTTTGAGGTACCCATTACCATCGATGATTCTGAAAATCTTATTTCAATAGATTCTCTATCATTAGAGAATAAACATGATAAGATAGATAGTTTAATGGAACTCACTCCCCCTAAATCCCTACCTTAGTCCAAAACCCCCTGGTGTTGGAATTAAATCCACTTCATTCTAATTTAAAATATTCTTATCTTGAGGGTATTGACTAATTTCCCATCATTATTGCCAATAACCTCTCTCCATAGCAAGAATCAAAACTACTCAACCTTTTGAGAGAGTGTAAAACTGGAATAGGATGGCTATTTGATGATATTCCTAGGATTATACCATCTATTTTTATGCACCATATACTTTTGTATGATGAGGCTATACTAGTTTGACAATCTCAACACCGACTGAATCCCACTCACCTTGAAGTGGAAAAATTGGAAGTAAGTAAATAACTTGCTGTAGGGATCATTTATACTATATCTGATAGTAAATAAGTTATCCTAGTGAAAATTGTGCAAAAAAAAAGGAATAATAGTTGTGTCAAATGAAAAATAATGAATTGGTTCCAACATGTGTGCAAAACAGTTGGTGAGATTGTATTGACTACCATCAACTAAATCAAGCCATGCGGAATGAAAACTTTCCTCTACCTTTCATTGACGAAATGTCAGACAGATTGGCTGGTAAGTCCCATTATTTCTTCCTTGATGGCTATTTGGGTTATTTATAAATCCATATAGCCCCTAAGGATCAAGAAAATACAACATTTATAGATCCATTTTGCACATTTTCATATAGAAGGATTCCTTTTGGTCTTTATAATGCTCCTGGTACATTTTAGCATTGTATGTTGAGTATATTTTTAGTGTACCATGATAATTGCATGGAAGTTTTTATGGATGATTTCACTATTTATATAACTTCTTTTTATGGTTGTTTGTCACCCCATGATTCTATCCTCCATCGTTGCATAGAAAAAGATATTGTATTAAATTATGAGAAATGCCATTTCATGGTTGAACGATGGATTGTTATTGGGAATGTTATTTCAAAAGAGGGAATTAAAGTGTATAAAAAAAAATTGAAATAATTTACACCCTTCCATATCCAATTTTTTTTTGTGAGGTGGCATATTCTTTACGTCATGGTGGTTTTTACCGCCGATTCATTAAAGACATCAGTAAGATCACACATACCTTATATTGTGTATTAAGAAAGGATTTTGAATTTGTTTTTGATAAAAAATTGGGGGATTCTTTAAATTCACTAAAAAAGAGTCTCAAATCACCTCCCATCATCCAACTACCAAGGTGGGATCTCCCCTTCGAACTTATGTGTGATGCCGCTAACTTTTTTGTTGGGGCAGTTTTATCACAAAGGGTTGAGAAGGTTGTCCATGTCATTGCATATGCCTCACGTACCCCTGACCCGACCCAGGTGAACTACAAAACTATAAAAAAGAACATATTTCTAATGTTTTATCCTTGAAAAAATTCCATTCATATTTTATTGGGTAAAAAATCATTATCTTTCCTGATCATGCTTCCCTTCATTTTCTCTAAAAGAAACCTGAAGCAAAACCGCACCTCATTTGGTGGATGATCCTCCTCCAAGAGTTTGATCATGATATTAGAGATAAGAGAGGAGTGAAAAATGTGGTATATGACTACATTAGTAGGATTTACCCACCATTGGACCATCATGCTGACTCACCCCTCCCCATTGGATAATTCTCCCCTCATGAGAACATTTGTGATGTTGTGGAGCATACCCCATATAATGCAGACATTGTGAATTTTCTAGCAACAACTAGGGTCCCCACTAATTTCATCACTTCAGAATTCTAGAGACTTAAGAATGATTCTAGGTGGTACATTTGGGATGACCTATATTTGTGGAAAATTTTTGGTGACCAAGTTGTTCTTGGGTGTGTCCATGACCATGAGTTCACCTTTGTTTTGACCTTTTTCCACACCTTCGCATCTGGGGGCCACTTTGGCCCTCAACGTACAACATGAACGGTCCTTGAATCAGGAATTTATTGGCCAACATTGTATAGATATGCCCATAGATTTTGTAAGTCATGCAGTCATTGTCAATTCACAAGGAATATCTTCAAGGGGAATGAACTGCCCCAACATCCCATGTTATTCTATGAAATTTTTGATGCATGGGGAACTGACTTCATGGGTCCTTTTACAAATTCATTTGGCATTGTGTATATATTATTCACAGTTGACTAGGTATCTAAATGGATAGAATAAATGTCTACTAGAAATATTTACTCTCAAGTGGTTGTTGATTTTTTGAGGTCCCAAATTTCTTGTAGGTTTGGTTTACCTATATTCGTCATTAGTGATCAGGGGTTCACATTTTTGTAATCACAACTTAAAAAATTTGCTTCATAAGTATGGGTTTGTTCATAATGTCTCTGCAACATGTCACCCCCAAACTGATGAACATGCAGAAATATCAAATCGGGAAGTTAAGCGAATCTAGGAAACAATGGTACAACCCAATAAGAAAGATTGGAGTTTGAGCTTGGATGATGCACTTTGGGTGTATTGTAAATCTTTTAAAACCCCAATTGGAATGTCTCCATACAGAATTGTGTTCAGAATGGATTGTCACCTCGCAGTGGAGGTAGAACACCATGCATATTGGGATGTTAAACAATGTAATATGAATCATTCAGATGCATGCGAGCATAGAAATCTGTAGATTGAAGAGTTAGAAGAAATATGTCATGATGCATATGAGAACTCCTGAATCTATTAATAAAAGACAAAAGATATCCATGATAGCATAAATCATCAGCAGAAGGTCCATATTGATGAGAAGGTTCTCATGTATAATTCCAGGCTAAAGCTCCACCTAGTTAAGCTTTATTCTCGATGGATCGGTCCTTATACCATTACTGATGTGTACCCTTTTGGTGCTATATAGGTTTTTCATGATAAGAGTGGAAAAATGATTACTGTCAATGGGCAGAGGCTGAAAAACTTCTATGAGGATTTTCCAAAACATGTTGTATAGTAAATCCAACTGATAGATGCCACATATGACACCACTTAGCAAGTTGTCCCATCTCTATACCTTTTATTTACTTTTCTATTTATTTCAAACAACTTAATTGAGGAAAATGTAATTATTAGGTGTGGGAGAGGGTGACATGTCATAGTTAGGATTAAAGAAAAACAAAACATAAAAAATTAAAACTAAACAAATAAAAAAATCTTGTTTTCATTTTTGATTTATTTTTCCTTACTTTGTGTTTTCAGATAAAAATTATCTTAAAAAGAATATCCAAAACATTTTTCATGCTTGAGTCGATTGTGTTGAAAATTCCACTCTTTTTAAAAAATGACTTTCCAATGAATGTTGATATGAAATATTTTTCTATAATTTTTATTTTCAAATAATTCTTATGTGTTCAATGGATTTTTGAAACCCATTCCTCATTAGCACTGACCAATATTTTAATCCCTTACCGGAGAGACATTCTAATCAATTTATTGTATATTCTTCCTTGTAATCACTTTCTTGAGAGTCTCAGGTCATGTAGAGAAACTATAACATTCCTTGATTATGTTTGACGAAATAAGATTCAAGTATTCTATATTGATGATAGAGGAAATCATTCATTGAAAATCCCTTTATACAATTATCCTCTAATTCTGGCCACATTTACATTTTGTACTTATTAATCCTTAGAGACCATCAAATGCCTCTTATTTAGCCACATTAAAAGCTAATTTATCCCTACCTTCCCATCTCTTATGTATATTCTTGTTTATTTTCTGCATGTATGGGTGAGAGGTTGTTTCTATGGGATGATTGGGGAGAGAATCATCATTATGGATTGATATAAAGGGTGCCTACATTTTCCTTGGGCAATGGGTTCACAAGCCATATTACATCATTATTTTTTACATGTTTCCCTCTTTATCTCCAAAAAATCTAAAAAAATATAGTTCTGTACATTGGAAAAAAAGAAAAAGGAAAAAATGAATAAATGGAGAAAGATGATGTTTACTAATTATTATTCATTGTTTGGTTGTGACCCAAAAAATAGACAACGAGGAGAGTGAGTTAGAGGTGATACGCTTTGTGAGTTGTTGAGTGTGTATATTCAATGTGAACACTTGATGAATGTCGAAATTTTTTGTACAGAAGATATTAAACACTCCTCTTCTGCATCATATTTTTAAACATTAAATCCTACAAACCCTTGAACCTCAGAACAACCTGTTGAATGTCCACCTATGTAGCACACTAGTTTCTACCAGTAAGGAACTCTGAATCTATGTAAGAATATAGTAAGGTCACATGAACTCTGACAAAAGAGAATAACTCCACCTTAATATGTTCTTTGAGTGAAGAGGGAAAATTTTTATGTGAGGTAGGTTGCGATATGTTTCATGGGTTAACAAATGAAGTTGAAGAAATTTGAATGTGCGAGAAGAAAACTGATAGGAAAATTGATTCTATAAATGAGACGTGATGAATTTAATTTTTAAATAATATTGGATGTTTTCACACCTTTTATTTAGGAATGGTACATGATTAGGATATTATACATTTCCCATGAGTGAAAAAGTTTAGGTGTGGGGGTGTGATCGTACCACGATTCACTATTTTATTTCACCCTTATACCAATGTATTAAACTGGTATTGTATTGAAAGTTAAAAGTATAATAACAAATTTCACTCCATTTTTGATTTAATTATTTTTTTAACACAGTTAAAAAGGGAAATGTTACTTGTTTTTAAAATTATATTGTAGGTGGAGGTGATTCAGAGGGCCCATGATAAAGTCCAAGAAAGATGTGTCAATCTGCACATGATCCAAGAATAGCAGTGGACTAAAACTAATGTTTCTACATATAATTAAACTTAAATATTCTAAAACATTTTGGGATGGTCCTAAATTTCATTAGCTTCATTTCATATGAAGGAACAAAAGCCCAATTCATTTATTAATAGGCCCGTACAAAATGATTTATCCAATAATGTGGATCTGCACAGGGTCAAAACATTGCCTCTATAGTTCGACAATATCTCTTATTATATTCCGTATTCGGCCTCTAAATTTCACATTTTGGTAGAAACGGTTTCCTCAAACAACTTTTTAGTTTTTTCCAAAGTTATTTATGACTATCTGACCAGCCAAAACTATGGATCAAGCGGATTACCAAAATCAAGGTGCCCAAAACCACATCCTACATTGCCTATAAATTGGAACCCTTGGTACCCCATTTGGGAGTTAGAAATAGAAAGAATGGTGCTACCATTTTGGAGTCCCCAAGGAGTCCTTTCATCATCTATAGATGTTTTAGAGTCTATGGGTAGTGTTACTTCAACATCTTCTTTCTTCCTCCCCTCCCATGGGTTTCTAAACCCCTTGTGATCACCCGGGGAGGAACGTGATGTAATCTTGAGCTTCATGTTTGTATTATATTTAATGATCATTTTAATTACAGGTTTTATGTTGTTTTTCTTAATCATATCTTTTAATTTTATAGATTTATTTACTGGAATTTTATTCTCAACTCATATGATCATGTTTGGGGTACCCATTCATGTGATGTTTCACACACTGTTCACCACTTCCTTTTCCCCCTTTCAATTACGATGTTTGTGTGGATCATATTGGTCAATTGAACTTACATAAGCACTATCAAGGCCATGAAAATTTATTTCATGGTATCATAAAGAAATAACATACAATCCTAGATATCACATCGAGTTCTTCATGTGTTTCCTAGGTGAGTTTCAGTTATGATGTCGAGCAAAAATCACCCAATCATCGGCGGTGTCTGCTAAATCATTATTTGTTTTCGACTAAACCATAGGAGGTATCCAAGTATAAACTCAGAAAAATTTAGGTTTCAGGTGTTACTAACCTGGTATTACAATATCTTTACCCTATATCATGATGCGATGAAGGATAAACATTATGAGAGTACCCAGGTTGATCACACTTAATTAATGTTGTTCATTTTATCATTGTTTTATCGCTTTCATTTTCTATTTTCATCTTTAATCATAAAACCCCCAATTTTTACAGAACATAATTCCACTTATAATTTCATCATCGTAAACCACTTTTCTAATTAATGATATAAGGCACCATTTGAGGGATGACCTAGGGTTGCTTCTATACAATAGAACTTCCAGTCAAAATGAAAGAACTAATTTGACGCTCTCAACAACACGATCAGTTCTCAAATATATAATTTACCACTATCTGTTAGTCAGTTGTATCCATGAATATACACATAGGATGACTGTTCTCTATATTTATTTATATCATACACCTCACATACATAACTTGTTTTCCATTTATGGTGCACTGATCATTTTTTAATGGTGTACCAATTCCGAAAGCAAGATCATTAAGAATTTTCAGAATCCAATACACCCATGGAAGTATAGGGATTCATGTTCACAGCTGCACAAGAGAGTTCCACATTTTGTAGGGATTGAATTTGACTTCTTGTTCTGAGATTCTAAAATGACCAGGCATGAAGTTGAGGTTTCCAATTTTCCAAATGCCATTGAGTTCCTCTTCCTTCTCTAGAATAAGATGAAAAACCCCCTTTTGGATTCGAATGAGTATCCACCTTGAAAAACCCCAACAATGTGAGATTTTGTATTTCAGTTCACACAAGGAATAGGGTTTCATTCCTTTGCTTTATAAAGCATGGTCAAGAACCAGAAACATACATAAATCCTTTCATTGATTGATGGAATCATGATCTTCCACCACTATAACCGATTCATCCCTCAAATGATTTATAATAGTGTTTTCTCTCAATTTTGAAACAGTAGATCCATCCAGGGATTCAAAAAGCCAGATTACTATTCGACCATGGTTTGTAACGGATTACATCTTTCCTTATCTCTAGGAAGGGGGGAAGGACCCCTCACATTCTAAATTTAAGGATTCCATGATCAAGTAAACATTTAACAGACAGAAAGTGTGCCATCCTCGAGTTGAGCCAACAGGTTTCCATCCATCTCCGTCAATGCATTCATCCATCTGGAAAAACCTCAATAAAATCTCTTTACATTTACTGTTTTTAGAATAATTTACTTAACATTAAAAATAAAGTCTATAAATCTAAAATATGTATTTTTTTCACTACTCAAATGAATTATAGGAATTAAAACCATGGAAGGTGCATATTTTTGTTCTCTTTCTTTACATAACTTATTACATCAGTCAATTTAATAAACATGTATCCTAATAACACAACAGATTCTTAATAAGTGAGTGTATTGTCAAAATATAGGAATCCAATGGATTTTGGAAAAGTTTTATGGTTATTTTTAGACCATATTTTTTGGGTTTACCACCTTGTTAAATACGATTTTTCCTTAGTCACTATTATTAATTTTAATTACTCCCACTAATATTTTTTTGTCAAAATATATGTTAATATTATTATAATATACATATTTTACTAAATAAAATAGTGTCTTTTTATTTTTCCTAAATCAATTCACATTAGTGGAAAAATTAAATTTAAATCCAATCAAAGAAATACGCCAAGTAATCATGCTTTTAAAGTGAAATTTTTTAAAACCTCATTATGATTATATTTTGAAGCTCAGTTAAAAAATGATTTTAATGAGCAATATTGGGCTAATAGATGTATAATTTATCTATTTTTACTATAAATCTTTTTTAAAATACAAGATATAGTTAATAATTATTTAAAAAAAATGAAATTTGTCAACTAAATTGTTGTTTTTTCATTATTCATTAAATAATTAAACCTCCAAGAAAAAAAATCAAAATAAGTTAATTTTGATATTACTCATTAAAATATTATGTTTATTTTTGAAAATTGAAATTTATTAATGTGTAAAATTTATTTTGAAAAAAGGTGTACCATTAAATGGTGATAATACTCAGTCTTTCATGTAATGCATAATAACATAGTGTTTTTGTACCATAATATTTTCTTATTACAACACATAATAAATGATTAACTTGGTGTAGCAAAAAAAGATATAATAACATGGTGATTTTATATAATGCATGATATTTTCATTTTTTCATGAATTGAAAAATATAAAAATTTATTAAATTAGTAAAATACAATTTCATAAAATCTTGGAGTGTTATAGAAAAATCTATATTTCAAACGTATAAAAAAATGATTCAATAACTATATTAAATGCTGATATGAAAATAAATTTCTTAGATTAGGTTATCTCACTGGAACTGCATCAAGTACCAAAATTTGGTTAAAAAGTGATTATTTCGACACCATATCAATTGTAAATATTTATTTTTTATTCATGGAAGGGATAAAAACACGAAATAGGACATTTTAGTTCTATCATGTATTATTTATACTTTGTCATTTATTGGTTTTGTTAATTTTTTTATCCTAGAGGGTTAATGTGGACACTCCAAAATTATATATAGTTTTTGTACTTTGTGATTATCATACATAGTACAAATACATTGAAATTTATAGTAGTTATCACTGGTTTAATGGTGTTTAGGTGGAAAATAATGATATTAAATCTTCTATAACCAATATCATAAAATCAATGAAATGAGAAATTTCTTGACATGCTCAAAAAATTACTACAGTAATCCTGAAATTTTAGTAAACAATAAATATGATAAATAAAAAACCATAAAATACATTATCATTAACCAAGATGAATTAAAAATCAAATTACATATAGAGGAAAAAAATAAAGTAAATTTCATAATGAAAAAATTCAAATTATAAGAGGCAACCCACTCTCTATCAATATTAAACTTGTGTCGTACCTGCTTCCCCACATGGTCTGGCATCGTATTCCACCTTAATGTGTTGAGGTATTTCATAATAATATGTTTTTATTTCCACCTCACAGTGCATAAAAATATTTAATAATAAAAAACTAAGTAATAATGAAAATAATGGCAATGTTTTTTCAAAAACCTCATATTTAATAAATTTTACCCGGTATTCATGAAATAAGAAATAAATTCGTCATTTTCTATTCCAATTTAATTGATTCAGTACTATCTAGGTTTGGAATTATATAATTCATATTAGATCTATATTAAAAAATTAAACTCAATGAAAATAGAAACTAGCATATATTAAAAATTATCATGAAGGACATGTTGGATAAAATATACATGAAAAAAATTGAAAACCAATTTGAATAGTACAATCCATAACATCAGATGTCGAGCTAAAAAAAAGATTTGAGAACATAGATGGATGATTCTTGGTATTTCAACCACAATATTAGGTTCACAATCAACTCTAAAAATTGGACCACATGATTCAACATATGTAATAAATGGATCATGACCAATGGGGGAAGGGATGCTGTCAATTCCATCAACTCCATCATCAAAAAATTATCTTGGGATTACATCAATATTGACACCTAATTTAGGTCATAAATGAGCTTTCACATAAAAACATTTCCATTTTAATTGAAATATATTTAGCTCATCAATAGAAATAGTGTGAGTCATTTCAATAACTCAAAATACAAAATACTCAATAAAAGGCCAATGCGTCTTAATTGAATTAATCCAATTTCGTTTCATCGTAGGGACTCAACCATGTTAGTAATAATATAATATTACTATTTTCTCAATGAATCTATAATAAGATACATTTTCAAATAGTGTTCTATTATTAGATGAACTTGTATAACAATATGGTAGGGATGACACCATAACAACATCAAGTCGTGTTCTCATGTTAATTACTCATTTAGTGATAATAAATGTATATATATTGATGAATATAAATTTTTGTTCAGAAACCATGGAGTTTCGACCAAAATCCAACACAATTATTCCTTAAAAGAAAAATTCTTGTAAGAAAACACAATAACTAAAATATAGATGAATATTAAATTCAATTAAGTATTGATTTAATTAATTTATTATAGTATTACATATAACATAAATT
This sequence comes from Viscum album, assembly GCA_963277665.1. Classification (NCBI taxonomy): domain Eukaryota; kingdom Viridiplantae; phylum Streptophyta; class Magnoliopsida; order Santalales; family Viscaceae; genus Viscum; species Viscum album. The sequence goes on from OY728146.1 coordinate 1,290,830,290, forward strand.
TCAAAAAATAAGAAAAATCATTTATGAAAAAAGTATCTCCCTATCTCAATGATAAAGAACATTGATTCATATTAATTTTTTTTATTTTCCCTTCCAAAATAGTATAAAATTTTAACAGATATGTTAAATTAAATGCTATGGCAGAAGAAATACAGTTTTAATATAATTACATCTTGTATTCATTGAAAAAATAATGGTTTAAAAAAACTATGTGATGTTCCATCTACCATTTTCCATGTATTAATGTGGTAAATGTATATGATCCAAAAATTCCACCTATTTCGGGAAACGATGAAAAAATGTGATAAATTTACACCCACCATTATTCTTAATTTCTCCTTGGTATATTCCTAATTATAGTCAAATCTTAAAAATACATTGAACATAAATCCATACATTCTTGAAAACAACAACCATTAAATATAGAAACATTGAGATGATTCCTATAATAGACAATACACTTCACTGTGTACATATTTATTTTAGTTGGATACATCCAAAAAAAGGAAACATGTCCTAAATGAAGTATTTAAATTGGAATATGAATTGTTATATTTAACACCTATTTGAAATATAATGGAGGAAATTTTTTCAATAACTCACACATAATTAATTGTGGCAATATGAACATTTTAAAAAGAAATAACTGAATAAATTATAATCAGAATGATATATATAAAAATGGAACATCCAAATAAATTCAACCTTATATTTTGTTAAACCATTTTTTTACGTTTCATGAATTTACATGAGTGAATTTAATAGTCTCTAGTATGTAGATAATTATACTTATTTCTATAGGTTTCATCTCATAAAAACTCAATAGAACATTCCATTTTCACTGATATATAAAGGATTAAATTATACTCTGATGTGAAAATCTACTAAGTCATTTCATGATCATAAATAAACTTTTTATCTTCACTATGAATTTTAAAATAATTTAATGGAACATTTCACATATATTTTTTTCAATTTTATTTACATTTAAGACATGATGTTACAAATTTGTAGACTAATAGGGCAATTAAAATAAGATAATATTCATATTTCATTGTTATTGATTATAGTGGAAACATTATAACTCTTTCAATGATTAATTTGAACCATTATGAATGGAAAAAATTAAATACTAAAATTCAATATACACATCAATTCCATACATACAATAAAGTTCATTTCCAGTCTCCAATATATTTTTAAATCATCTAATATTATTCAAATATCAATGATCCATTGGAATAAATTTTGAATGTACTATAATACAAAAATCATAATGATATTTAATTCATATAGATCATGTATTGGTCATAAAAAAGAATGTGTAGTTTTCCCTTCATGATCTATCAATACATCATTGAATAATTAGGAAAATCATTAATTATCCACGTAGATGAACACAAATCTAAAATATTTATTTCGAACGTGCATTATATGGGAGAAAACGCACATTCCAACGATGATTCGACTCTTTTATTAAATGTTTCGTGTACACATCTAAATCATTAATATGATCATAATGTCTATATAAGAATATAATCATAAACGTGAAAGGTTTCTTATTCACATCCATTTAAAGAAGGATTGAAATTTGTATGAAAAACAGACATGTGTTGTGATAGGTAAGAATCTACCAGAATAGTTTAAAACATTATCATGATATAATAAAACTCAAATTACCCACATATGATGAAAATGTCAATTATCTAGAATCAATTGTATTACTAGAAAATCCACATATAAGATTAAAAAACACATAAATATCCTTCATCTTTTGGTATCATATCATCATTATTTTTTATTTCATCAATAATGAAAGCATTATGAAAAATGAAAAATAATGGAAAGTTCCAAATTAATTTTTTTTCACCTATGATGGTGGTCCATAATAGTTATTCTTCTATTTAGATGTTCCAAATATTATATTATCATTTCGTAGAGTAGTTTCTAGCCATAATTTGTTTCAATCTTCCTGGAAATCAAGAATATTATTTTTAGAAAATTGACGTTACTCAACTTTCTTCAATGTCATTTAATGGCTTGGGGGAATAAATAAATCATAGGGAAGTAAGTCCTTATAAAATGTAATAATTTTTTTGATAGAATTATTAGAAATCCAATTCCTAGTTTTCCCATGAAATGGATTGATTAAATATTCTATCCTTTTATTTTACCACATTTCAAATATACTGTCGTTGTGGAAGCATAAATCAAATTTTTTAACTACAAAAACATAATAATATTCATTACATGCATCACGTGTGCATGTATCCATATATTATTTGTATAAAACCCTTTCATTGAAATAATGAATAATAAATAGAAAACAATCATCTAATGAATTCTCCAATCCAGTCCTCTCATTTTGTCATGAACAATTTATTATTACATGTTCTTCCCGTTGTGCTACCAAAAATACGAGTAAGTTCGATGAACATATTTTTATATGGTATCTAACATCATCATGACTTAACCATGGTCTTCAAAACAAAATATTACATGGGTTGTGTATGTGACACTATCTGATGAATTATAATATTAAAATTAAGAATTATCCCTCACATGTTTTGAAAATCACATGAGATATAATCTGTTTCATACAACCAATGTATATCCATTATGAATTTTTATATATTCCATGTAATAACAAAATTAATGAATATTTAATTTTATTTGAACTTATATTCAATGAAATGATAATTGTTTTATTTATATTAAACCATGATAGACAAAATACTCTATATGAGAATCATAACATAAAAAATTAGAAAATAGTATATATATATATATATATATCAACTCTAAAAATAAAACCATGATGTTGAAATCAATTATATAAAAGAGAAATAATTTTCCAATTATATAGAGGGTAAAATATTTATTTATGGTAATATTTCTTAGCGAATACAAATACCAAGGTGTATAATTTAAATGAGGGTTAATTAACTGAATAAATTTTTGAGGAATAATGGTCCTTCAAATAATGACTTAATGACTCTCCCCTTTAATTTGGTCTAGATCAAACTCATTTGATTATATTTATATTTTTTTTTGTAAATTTTATTTAATTAGGATCATTTAAATATGGTTTTACATGAGTTGGTTTATGTCAACTTTTTTATCTGGTCTAGTTTGATTCAGTTGGTGTTGTGAATATGTATTTTAAGTGAATATAGTTTTTTTTAAATTTCATTGGTTTTGATCTTGGATATTCTGATTCAATGTGTGTTATTTTGGTTTAAATTTTCCATATTTACTTTTTATCACATCGATTAATTTTGGTTTGGTTTTTTTGATATGGTTTGGTTCAATTTGGTATTGTTTGGTTCTATTCTTGTTCGGTCGTTTTGAATTTCATTTGTTAATATTATTTAATTTATAATAATACTGATTAGGTTGTTTTAATTTATATCTTAAATATATCAATTACTGTAGATAGTTTTGGTTATTACAAATTGAATTAAATTTTATTCACTTTGGATTTCATCAATTAATTTTTTTAATTTATAGTTGGTTGAATTTTTTTCACTTTCATTGGGTTATTTTAATTTGTGTTTTATTGGTTTGTTTTGGGTAGGGTTTGGATAATTCAATAAATTTATTGAATTTGGTTCTATATTTTAGAGTTTATTTGGAAAAATTTTGGTCAGTTCTATTTTATAACGAGAATATTTTTTTATAGATTTAGTTTGGTTGGGTCATCTTTTGCATTTGGTTTGAGTCAGTGCATCCTAACTAGGTTTTTATAAATTATTGTTCACGATAGGACCTTTTCAATCATTACTATAAAATTATTCTTTTTGGTTCAATTTAGTTATGTTAAATTTATTTTAGTTCAGTTTGAAGTATTTTAGTGTAGTTCAAGTCTACTTATGTCTACTTAGATCAGATAAATTAATTTCTAATCAATTAAGTTACTTTCGTTGAGTGGATTTGATGGTGATATAGATTATATTTTATAGTTTACTTGGGTTTTAGTGTGTAAATTTTTTATTGATTTGAATAATTTATTTTTAAGCCAAGATGTATTGGGTTTGTGTAATTCAATTTACATAGGTTATGAGAAATTAAATTCAATTTTGTTTATTCTGTGTTGAATTAAGTCTTAACGGTAAATTTCATTTTTTTTACTTTGGTTTGGATCCAGATTTTTGTATGTCAGTTCATTTCTTGTAAATTTATTTCTGTTTGGTTAACTATTAATTTAGATCTATTTAATCCAATTTGTGTTTGGATGATTTTAGTAAAGTCAATTATGTTTAGTTATCATTGGTTATATCTAAATCATTTACATCCAAGTATATTTGGTTCCTATTTTTTTTATTTTAGTTTAGTTTAATGTAATTTGGTTGTGTCTGGTTAGTGTGATCTTTTATAAATGTTTGAGTCATAATTTTTGTAATGATTATTTATTTAAAATATCATGAGGTGGTAATATATAGTTCTGATAATGGTTATTTTTTTATTCTTTATATATTAATTATAAATTAATTTTGGGTTTAGTATGAAATGAAATATACTATTCACGTTTCTAATATATTATCAAAATAAAATCTGGATGAGGGACGTATTTTATTTTGGAAAAACAGCATTATCTAGAATAATTATGAAATAATATATCTATTATATAAATATAGAACATCTATATTCATTTTATGGGGTTTCAGGGAATAATATCCATTATATTGAGGATTTCAAGCCTATAGAGTTATGAGTAGGTATTTAAACCTATTATTATCAATTATTAGTTAAAATGTGGTAGATATTTATTTTTTAAATACTATTTAGGGTTTATGCCTCATTGTTATTGAGTGTAATATATTCATAATGTTTTATAAGAGATAAAATAGGAGAACAAGTGATTTACATCTATCACATCAACGATAATGGTTGGTTATCATTAAAAAATGGATTCAGCTGTATATATTGATTTAAGATTCACTAGAATCTATATTTTTCATTCAATTGATTTTGATCACATTTATATATTTTAGATAAGAGATTTAATAAATTCCATGTTTAATTTCTATATGGTTAATCGTATATTATTTCACCTTTATGTAATTCACTAGGTGATACCATTATATAATATCGATTATCAATTGATGTAAAGATTAATGATTCCTGAAAATTTTATTACTCAACATCCCATTAAAATATAACAACCTATAATCAAAGCATATTAGATATACTTGTAAAATATTGTATTATAAATTACTTCTTATAACTAATATATACATAATATAAATCAATAAACAATATTATTCCAAATAATATGATATCTTGTCTTGAGTTTAAGACACTCCTCCCCTATGAGTAGATAATAATTTAATATATTTGATAATTAACCATGAAAATTACCACATTATAGAAAAATTATCATATCTAAAAATTCATCATAATATAACATATCACATCCATCATCTCAAAACTCACCAAAATGAAATATCAATATATTATTATAAATCGCTATCATATTATGAATAGAATGCATTCAACAAGGTGGAATTAAAAATAAAAATATAGATTTAATTATAATAATTACTCAGATAATAAAATAAAGAAGACCAAAAATTCAAATAATAAAAAATACTATCCATTAATCAAATGAGAACACTTGAATTCAAAGAGTACCAAACAGTCAACCAAAAAAATATATGTCACTTATCTATGACTTAGAGGATAAAGTAATCTACACAAAGAATATAACTAACATAATATATATTAAAATTATTAATATAAATCAATATTATGATAGTATGAGTTAGATCCTTTCACAATAAATCTTGGTCAAATGTTGAGTATTCAGCACTCCACTCATAGAATGTATTTTTTAAATTAAAAAAATAAATTTTGGTGAAAATTTATGAAGGGTGTAAAAATGAAGGATAGACTGAATGGAACCGAGGATGAATTTTTTTATTGATTTTAGATAATCCCCCTTTAAAGGGTAAAGGGGAGAGAAACCAAGACTTCAAGGACATCGGGACATTCACAAAAAAAATGAGAATCAAGGGGTTACAACCCAGAACAAAACTATGAGAAATTAACTCCACCAAGCATAAAAATTATTAAGACATGCCTCCACAAAAACAAGGCTACTCAGCATATGGTCCCGTGTAAGAATGCATGGGAACAGTACTGATGGGTTCCCCATACCCCCTCAATCTTCGAAATACTAAAAGCCATGTGCGGTGAAGATGATCAGCTCTATCATCCTCTAAAGAAAAATCATGAAGAATTTCAGGGTTACCCATCAAACCATTCAATACCACTAATTCACCTCTAACAACCCAATCATTCTAACTAGATCAAAAACAACCCCAACATCACCAAATTAAAACCTCAAAAAAAAAACATCCAAAAGCACCAAAAAACACAAAAACAAGAGTCCTCCCCCCTCCAAGCCACTAGAACCAACACTGAGAAGATCAGAGCATGCCATGACCGAGATCGATCCGGGACGAAGACAATCAGGGAACAAGATATTCCAGTGTTGAACACGTCAACACCGAGCACACTGCCACATTGACTGAAAACTGAACAAACAGGGCCAACAAAGATGATAGAAAGTGCACCGAGCCAACGATGATCCGTATCCGCGATGAGATACTGAAACTAGGGGAGATCTAATGCCAACAATGGAACACCAGATCTATCACTATGCACCCATATCTACAAAGAGGGCCACGACCTAGAAGCAACAAAATTTTCACCGAGCCGATATCACAAATCTGAGAAACTTGGAGTCAATGCACGCCCATACTGAGTTGAGATCCCAAATATAGGATACCCGAGGCCACTTCTGAGTGCATCAGATTTGACGATGAACACAACAAATTCGAGGCAAATCAAAAATCTGAAACGAAGCCACCGCTGAGCCTAAAATGAATCCAGACCACACGGATCCAGCACCCAATGATGACAGACCCAGTGAATACAGCAACCGCCGAGGTCTTAACAACAATTTAGTGTGAATTATATACCAATAGTATCTTTAAAATTATTGTTATATGAAATTAGAAAGCACTATACAAACAATTCATTAGAATCGTTGGTATTTCCTTTAATATTTCATCTTATCCCAATGGTTTTAAGAAATCGTTGGTCTAGATATCACATGTGCCAATGGAAAAATATAAAATAATTCCAAAAATGTATTTTTTAGGATTATATAATCACATTTTTTGAAAACTATTTTTATATCTATATGTAAGCAATAAATTCCAATGAATTAGAAATAATAGTTTAGATATGATCATTTCTAATGCCTATACCAATAGTTATAAAAAACCATGGGTGTAGTCTAGTTGGGATAGGTATTATTTCCAAAATGGGAATCCCTCTAATTAATTAAGTGTATAAATCCAGCATGCTAGGATGAGGTTAGAGAAATAAATTTTGTGTGACCTTACCTAGACATGGTAATTATAGAGAAATTTGAATCCATTTAACTAAACATAATTGAAATTTATATTTGATAAAAATGTTTTTCTCACAGTCATCAGTGTCATTGGATGAATGATAATGGTGAGAAGAGTTTTCTACGACATTCTCCATTGAGCAATATTATGAGTTATCGGTTGAAATGAAATATATTCCACTTTTATATTCTCCCATTAGATATTATCTATTGAGATACTATTGTTTTTTATCACATGGAACTTCCAACATACCTCCTTCGTGTTCATGATGTGTTCCAAGTATCTCTCCTAATAAATCACATACATGACCATTCAAATGTATTGAACTATGATGACTTAAAACCATATAAGTGACACTCATATGAGGAGAATATAGTGGGGATTTTAGTTCAATGGGACAGATATAGAGAGTTCCTAAAAACAAGAAAACTCAGTTATTTAATGTTTTATAGTGAAGCCACTAGGTTGAGAACGCTACATTGGAAACCGATTATATGAGGATGTAGAATTAACTTATGTATTTTTTACTAGAGTTACACAATTTAATGGGATAAATTAATTTCAATGGTGGTATAATTTAAAAATATGAATATATGAATATTTTTTTTATTAAATATGATTTATTAAATAGCTTTTGTTAAACACAACATAGAGTTTAAATGAAATGTGACACACTATTAAGATATTTCCATTTAATATTATAGTTTTCTCCCATAAATTGGAGTGGTGGGTATGATTATAAATAACAAAATTATAAATATCATTGTTTTAAAAATATATTTAAATTTAATCAATTCATTAAAAATTAACTATATTTGAAAAATACAATTAGGATATAATAATAATATTTATCTAGAAAAATAATTTTATGAACACAGAAATGTTTTATCTCATTGAAAATATATATATCAATTATCTAGAATTGGTTTATTTAAAACTATATATATGAATTTCAATAAAAATTTAACAACCACCTTCTATATTTATAGGTATATGATTAATTAAAATAAACATTTATGCTTGAAATATATTTTTGATAAAAACCACCTTTGTAAAATTATACACCCTTCATTGAAATTAATTTTTTCTCAAATTTAGTAATTTTATTTGAAAAATTGTACTCAAATTATGAAAAAATCGAGTTAAATCTAAAATATAGTTAATTTTTTAGAATTTCATGGAATTTTATAATTTTTTGTTCAAAGTGAAAAATAGTTTTTGTTGAGAATTATCTTATTTTAAAGCATTTAAACACCGAAATTTTATTTAAAGATGGTTTAAAAATAATAATTATTTGAATAATATTATTAATTATTAAAACTTGTCTATTGTAACTATAGTTAAATAAACCTTTTACAGATGTTATTAAATGATTATTAAAGATAAATACACAATAATGATAAAATAAGTGATATAAAGGCCTTCTCCCTATGGAATAATAGGTTTGTATTACATTTATGGGAAACAGAACACACGATCTTTATTTTATGTTACATTTTGAGACTATAAATCCAATCCATATCTTAAAAAATAATGTGAAACCCTCGGGATTTCATGAAATAAATTATTGATTAAAAATTCCCATTATTAGAATAAATATGATTTGAAAACATAAGATGTGATTAAATGGTAAAACATTAAATCATAAAATAGAAGGTACATGCATAATCAAGTGGAAGAATAAAATAAAATTAATTGTATCATGATACCTTGGAGGCATGGGAATTTGGAAACAAAAACAAAATAAATTAATAATATACAATGATAAATATCAATAGAAAATCACATGGTTTAAAGAGTCGCATAATTGATTTGAAATAATCCATAATCCAATACATGATGCCTCTTGAGAATACGACATTTCCAAATGCATTAGTGGGATATATAATTATGTGTCCACACATAAGATCCATTTCATTTACATTCATATGTTATCCACGTAATCAAATCAATAAAAATGGATACATATAATAATTAATCATGTAATTTCATGGGTTTCATAATATTGTATCAAAAAATAAACTATATACATCCCTTATAGAAGGCATATGAGAGATTATTACAATGCATGTATTACACAATAAATGGAATTCACCATAATATTTGTAAACATATGAGCATTTTATATAATGAATTTTAAATCATTCCACAACATTAAACACATAGAAAGTGTGTTAGAGAGAGAATAATCATATCCCATAGAAAAGGGTTTTTAGAAATATCCCTCTTCTTGAGCCAAAAATTTCAAAATATTTACTACTATATCTTAATAATAAACTTATGTTAAAATATTTACAATTTTATGAACCTTTTTCAATCTTACTATTATATTTATTTTATTCATTACCAGATCATATTATATTACTTATCCAATTAATTTGACATCAGATGTTTTAAAGATAAACAATTCATATGTCTAAAATCACATTGGTATATTGCATAATGTATAGTGGAATATTAAATAGTCATGAAAAAAATTGAAACCATGAAATAATTAACATTTATATACATATAATATTAATATGAAAATAGATATGACATATTCTAGTTGATAATAAAATATTACACAATCATGGAGAGGGTAGGTCGTACATAATCATGACAATCATTTCAATTTTTTGAAGATCATGAAGGATAAGTGAAAAATTTTATTTTCAAATTAAAATATATAAATTCTATCATAAATATCATATTATTTATTTATATAACATTACTCATACTATTTATTTGATTTGGTAATAAAAATAATTTTCATAGATTCCTGAGGTGATAGTCCTCTAAACACACAAATGAAATTATCATTTATGAAATGAATAATAAGGTATGAAGGTATATGATATATTTATTTTAAATTATGGAAGTTATTACATAAATAACTTTTATTTTAATCAAATTAACCCATATTAAATTCAATTTTAATAATACAGATAAAACGAATCACATCACTTCGTGAGTAGGTAGTCTAATGCACACACGAGCGATGTAATTGTACAGTATATATGTTGGAAATTAGAATTTATATATTATATTTTAATGATATAAGTATAATTATATCATAAATATCAAATATAATAAACACATACATCATTATATCAATACATTAAAATCAGAAATGGAAAAAAAATTACATCAGTTTTCGAGGTGGAAGTTTCCCTACACATGATCAATGTATTCATTTACCATTTGTGGGAGGTAGAGTTGTTTTTAGGACATGAATATATAAGAGAAAAATGCATTTATATATAATTTAATATGGTTCTTATATCAATATGGTTTAATAATATTTTAATATGGTGGAGAAAGAAATAAAACAAAAAGGGCGGTTGATGAAAGTACCTATTCACTGGAGAAATTCTATTGGTTTCACCAAATCCATCCTAGGTTAGAAATGTGGGAAAAATGTATTTTTGGATGAGGGGATGAAGTTAGGGATGTTATTTTGGAATTTATTCATGGATAAATTGTTTTATTGATGTGTTTAATGGAGAGGGGAGATGGTGTAATTTGATAAGTGGGGAAGAATACACACATAATTTTTTTTTGAAAATAATGCATTCCACCAATATTTTTCTATTGAAAAAATATGATACTGTCTATTATTATATAACCGTAAAAGATATATGGCCGAAATATGACTATAAAATATGAATTGGACATGTTATTTGTATTTTATAAAAGTATAATTTTAGTTTAACATCTAAAAAACAAATTTTATCAAAACCGTATAAAATAATTTTTACTATAATCACCATTATTTATTGTCATAATATTATGTTGAAATTATTAAAAAAATATAAATTATTCTTATTATAAATTTTTAATCAATTTTTCAAAAGTCAACTAACATATGTGGTGAAATTATTTTCAAATTTTTCCCTCATATGTTTCAAAATAATTGTTTTCCAAAAGAAAAATATAAAAAAGTATTTATAGAAAAATTAAATATGAAATTAATTATAATGACATAATTTTGATAATATGGTATATAATTTAACTAATGTTACTTATAAAACATCATTAAATTAAATGGTTTCTTGTAATTTGTCTTACTAATGAAATTAATTTTTTATGAAAAATATATATGTTTACTTATTGAATGAAAAATGAAAATATTAGATAAATAAAAAAATATTATAATAATTTTTATATTCTAATTTAAAATATGGAGTTAATTTTTTGAAATAAAATTTACAAATGTTTTAAAAATTATTTTTAAATTGATGGTCAAAAGCAATATTGTACAACCTTTTATAAGAATACTGTTTTCAAGATAAATTTGTTTTTAATTAAAATAGATATTATATTATTAATAAATCAAAGACAACTGTTGAACAAATTTAAATCATTCATAATTAATAATAAATTTTATAATGTTTTCTAGTTTTATAAATTCTTATAAACCAAACATCTTGTTTATAATTATTTTGTCTAAATAGTCTAGTATTATATTTCATTTAAACCTAATATTGTTTTCATTACATTATATTATTGAGATTGATTTGATTTACAGAGAAATATATCATAATGTATTATGTTGTCATATTATTCACCACTTATATTATTTCATCATTGAAATATCTTATTTCATACTTTGGTAAAATATATTTTAGGGTACTTTAGCTTCATCATCTCTTTGATAAGCTCTAACATCACATATGGTAGTGCCCAAAATCCAGGAAAATCAATATAGATTTCCAATATGAAATTTTAAATAGGTAGGGAGGTAGGGGAGAACCAATTTTAAGGCATTACGGGGTTGGAAGAAGTAGTGTAAGGGTCCAGTCATGGAAGAATGATGATAGTGATAAATCTTGTTAACTAGTATGATGCTTTGGGAACTATGGTAGCATCCTTGGATAGCTTTGATCTAGATCAGGTAGAGATCCTTAAGGAGGTTCAAGGTTTTACTAGGGCTAATTAAAGTGATGTTGTCTATATTGTGGATTCTATGGACATTATGGAGGAATACCACATCATATGTATTTACGACCCAATGAGAAACAAATGTGAGGAAGGGTTATCGATACTCGGGAAACTGTAGACTTTTCAATGATAAGATTGTGAATGGGATGATGGATTACTTCTGCCTTCCTAAACCAATGGTGACTAAATCGACCTCAATGTTGAGATACAAAGAGAATATGGGTCCCTTATCATGCCCAAATTAGGTAACCAAAGGTGAGATTTCAAACTAAAATTAAAATCCATGTGATATAGAGGATATGACTTGTGTTGCTGTATGTAAAAAGATCTTACTGGTTATTCCTGGAGTAGTATAACATGATAATGGAAAGGATATATTTTACAAATCCACCAAATGAAGGGTTCAATGAATGAAAAATATCTTGAGACAACCATTGATGATTCTATAAATGGTAAAACATCAATGTTTATTATAAATTTTGTGGATGAAATAATTGTAGAGGCGCTTTAGATCAGTTCCACACACGAGTAGGTAGACTTGGTAATGGGAAGGTATATACACATTGATATAACTGGTGAGTTGTGTATAAGGACCTGGCAATAAAACATTACATAATATTTAATTAAATGAATAATTCACATTGAATATCTTTTCAAGTTTAAAGTTTTAGAGAATTAGGTCAAAACATTTACATAACAACATGAATATTACATGTAGAAAATTCTACTCAGTAACCATTTATTTCATAAAGTAAAAACTCTTGAAAAAAAAGTCATGTCTAGTTTTATGTTTTAGATAACAAGACTTTCCATGATCCCATACTTGACCCTATTCATCTTTATGTCCTGTGAAAAACATTTCAAAACATGGGATGAGCATAAAAAAATTAGTGAGGGTTATAAATTAAGAAAGAAATCCATATTCCATCAATACAAAAAAAACGTAAACTCTTTTACTTACCTCATGAAAACATAAGATTTATGAATAACACATAGTAATCACAAATCAAACAATAATTATGGCATTTATATCATAATAACATTGTAGCTATCATAGCTACATATAGAGTTACATTAGAATACCCATCCTAGTATATTCCCTAAACCTTTTAGGGGAAATATTCACGTTTACCTCTTTCATGTTACCCAATGAATTGGAGAGATATCTCGGGCTCACCTACCCAAGGTTTTCCACGTAACCACCTATATACGTAACAATGACCAAGAACCATAACAAATTCGTAACACATAAAATAATCATAAACGAAAGATAACATTTCCATGTTTTAATCACAATATATCATTTAAATATATCGACAAAACAAATACATTATCAAAACCATTTTCAATACCAAAATATGAAAATAGATTATATGATCTTTTTTCCTTGTAATAACATTACAGGTTGTTAAGGAATTCAAAAGGTCAAATAATAATCATAGCAGCAGAAAGTTCATTATCACCACACACACTAAAAAGAAACATTCTTTTTTTTATTTAGTAAAATGCTTCGTAGAGAAAATATTCCTTTGGAATAAAAGTAAAATTCAAAGGTGTTTATAGAGTGTATAAAAGAAAATCAGGTATTAAAACAAAATATACCTCAGTGAAAGGACATTGAGATGAAGTCCCTTACCTCGTGTTTGACTTGACCCATTCATTCTTTAATCTCCATAATAATAACCTAAAGTTATATTCTTCTTTCTTAAGAACCTTTTACATATTTATTATTCCTTTTATATCACTTATTTCCATGTTATAAACACTATGTGATCATTTATGTTAATAATGGTTGTTTTGTTGATATTTGGTACTTGAGTCAAAAATGAACACCATATAATTACAAGTTGTCAATGTGGTCAATAGTCCATTATATCAAAAATGATATTCATGATTTATATATAATATAAATCATATATATCTAATATATATATATATATATATGTATTTATAATATTATATAACATTTTGGAGATAAGAAATGAAATGCACCATCCATGGAGATGGTAAGTCGAACGTACGGATGAACGCAACATTAATTTCTATTTCATAATTTAATGGAATTAATACATAATGATACATAGTTATATTATGATTATAGTATAATATCATATATAATATCATCAAATATATCATTTATAAATTCCACATATGGCATTAATGAGTCATATCACTTTGAGGGGGCAGTAATACACACTTCCTCAAATGAAATTATAGCCTTTACCCATTATGGAAATCATAAAGGTAGGATATAAATGTATGATAAAAATGAATAAACAAACATACACAGAATATAAATAATATATTTATAAAGTTCCATCATAATGGAAACCATGAGAGGCCATAGGAGATAATCGAACAACCATCATATCGTGAGGCGTTAATGTTCCATTCACAGAAAAAGTATGTTCATCACCCATTAGATGGAGGTGTGTGTAAGTGTAGTTATAATCCTTCTCATAAAAAATTCCTAGTATATTGAGTATACTGGTGTTTTTATAACATAAAATAATAAAATGATTATAGGGGTTGGAGAAGTAAAATAAAAGAAAATAATTTAAGAGAAACAGTTACCTTTAATTTGGGTAATTTTCTTTTGTTTGAACAGAAAGGACTTCTTGATGTTCCTTCTACCTATGTTAAGGATTCTAGGAGGAGTAGAGGGATCTTGAGAGCTTATTTTTTTGGTGGATGGACTAGGTAATGTTCCTGATTGGTGTGAGGAATGAGTTATAAGTGAGGGATTTTTATTAGGGGGAAGGGCTATTTTTCAAAGCGGGAAAATATTATTTTATTATATAGTGATATTCAATTTATAAAGGTCCAAAACTAATTAAATTAGAATATAAGATTACTCATGGTCGAAATTAAATCATCCAATAATAATTGGACAGGTTTTGGATTTTGTTTTAATATTTATAATCTTATTTATTTAAATCATTTATTAATGAGGTAAATACTGCATCATTATTGTGTCATAAAAAATTTAATTTATTTGATGTCTAAAAATTATAAAAAAATACCATGATGTAGGAAGTATTTTTATATTTTCAATTAATATATATTGTATAAATGATAACTTATATAACCTCGTTTAAAAATTAATTTACTAAAAGATATTTGTGTTTGTCATTTTTTCATTACTTTATATTAATTAAAATAAAGAATCATTATCACTTTTAAGTGGCTCCATGGAGTCCCAAAATAGACCCAAGGATGATCATGGTCGGCCATTACTCATCAAATATGGTTAGGAAAAATGTTATGTTAATTTCGTATCATTATAATATGCTTTTACCTTAAATTAACCCATTTACCTTTAACTGCAGTAAATAAAAGTGAAAAGTTTCTATTCACCAAAAATTATTTTCATCTTATTGAACCACATTTTACTTGATAATAACATCCATATATTTCATACTTTCAAAATTAAATTCATAGAAGTGGTAAAATTTCATGTAAATGCAATGTTTGTTTTTTAACTACTACTAACTGGTTTCACTATTAATCAAAAATTGATGTTTTTCAGAAAATTACCAAAACATCAGCCAAAGCTATATTTGGTATTCCGAATTCAAAAATTATTTCTATTTTACCAAACTCAAAACATAGTATTTGGATTAATTATTTTAAAATTAATACCTATTGTCAAAACAAATAGCATGTTTTAAGGAACAATAATTGTCAAAAGATCGACATTGTTTTTGTCCAATTTCAAAGTGAAATTAATTCAAATGACCAAAATTGGGTTAATTGGTAAAAATATAATCTTATTATACTTTAAAACCAATTAAAAATATAATATAACCATATAAATAAATTATATTAAATGGCACTATTGAATAAAAATACAGTGTTTTGCACTATTCATTTAAAATAAAAATTATCAGAAAAATACCAAAACATTACCCATAGTAAATTTTGATTTCCTGAATCTAAAGAAGAATATTATTTTTTCAAATAGAAGATATAAAAATGACCAAAACAAGATTTAAGGAGGGTTCTCCATCAAAAGGCGGTAAATTGAACTTTTAGTGAATATTAGAGTATTTATGGTTAAAAATAGATTCATTCATATTTTAAGCCCCTAACATTTATTAGATAAATGTAAAAACACTTAACATACATTTATAATTATTTTTTAGTTAGATATTTTTATTACTTCTAGTACAATGACTAGGTATTAACTACTATTTAAAATAATAATATTATATTATTAGTGAGCAATGTAAAATTTCAATGAAACCCGTTGTTGCGTATCATGTAAGACATCGAAGATAGAATCCCCTTTAAAGTATAATTAATATTTAATTCACAAATACTAATAAATATGAAAATGATTTATTCTTTATTTACTTGGGATGTCACATCCTTCCCCCTTTTGGGAATTGCATCCTTGCAATTTTTTTCACTTATCAAATAAATGGGGGTATTTATCCCTCATAGAATTTTCAGATTCCCATGTTGCCTATTCAACCATATGGTTTTTCCAAAAAACTTTTACCCTGTGAATTATCTTATTCCGCAACACTTTCTCTCTACTGTCATGAATCATGACTTGTTGTTCCTCATAAGAGAGATTCTCTTTCAAATGAACTACCTCTGTGCTCAAAACATGAGATGGATCTGGCATATATATTCTCAACATTAAAACATGAAAAATATTGTGTAACTTAGATAAACATGGAGCTAAATCCACACTATATGCAATTGATCCAACATTCTCCAGGATTTCATAAGGTCCAATGAACCTTGGACTCAACTTTCTATTCGTAGAAAAACACACCACACTTTTCCATAGAGAAACTTTGAGAATGACATGGTCACCTACATCAAAAGTTAGTTCCTTCCTTCGATTTTCATCATAAATTTTCTACCTTCTCTAAGCTGTTCTCATGTTATTCTAAATCAACTAAATTTTCTCTACCATCTCTTCTACCAATTCTGGTCCCATCAGCTTCCTTTCACCTAATTAATCCCAAAATGATGGAGTTTGACAACGATTTCCATATAATTCCTCAAATGGAGACATCTGTATACTGGAATGAAAACTATTATTATAAGAAAATTCAACCAAAGAAAAATGTTGGTACCAAAATCCCTGGTAATCCAGTGAAAAAGCACGTAACATATCCTCCAAGGTCTGAATTGTTCGTTATGACATCCCATCTGATTGCGGATTTAAAGATGTACAAAAATTTAATTTAGTACCCAACGACTTCTGAAGGCATTTCCAAAAGTTATATGTAAACCTGGAATCATGATCAGATACAATGGAGAGTGGACCTCCATGAATCCTGACTATCTCTTTAACACCCAACTAATAAAGTTGATCTATAGACAAAGTATCTCGAATAGGCATGAAATGTGTATCTTTAGTCAAACGATCAACAATAACTTAGATTGCATTATTAACTCGAGATGTCTTTTGTAATCCCACAAAGAAGTCCATAGATATATTTTCCAATTTCCACTCTAGAACCGATAATGACTGAATCATCTCTTTCAGTAACTGCCGCTCTGCTATAACCTGCTGAAAATTCAAACACTTCACAGTAAAATAATCAATAACTCTTTTCATTACATCCCATCAGTAATACTCATGAATATCTCTAAACATCTTAGTACTGCCAGGATGAACTAAAAATGGAGAACTATGAGCTTCAAATTACAAATCATTCTTCAACTATGAATCACAATGAACACACAATCTTTTCCCAGACCTCAAAACACAATCATTATAAACATTATAACCATGAAACATACCATTCTAAACAAAATCTACCTTTTTTTGCAACTCATTGTCTTCTTTCTGTGCTTGATTTATTCTGTTTGATAGAGATGATTTCACTGACACATGAAACAAAACATAAGAATTTCCTACACTAATAACTTTTATGCCAAGGTTCATCAAATAAAAAATAGAAGGATCTTATTTCCAACATATCATGGTTAATGAAACATTAATTTTTTTGACTCAAAGAAACAACCTATTTATTTTCCATTCCTGGATGGAAATGAACCATGCAATCATAATACTTGATTAATTCCAACCATCTACACTATATCATGTTTAGTTTTTTTGAGTCAACATATACTTTAATCTTTTTTGGTCAATATATATTTCACATTTTACTCTATAGAAATGATTCTTCAAAATTATTAAAGCAACAAAAAATTTAGCTATCTTCAAATCATGTGTTGGGTAATTCAACTAAGGATGTTTCAACTAACGTGAAGCGTATGAAATTACCTGATCATTCTGTATAAGGATACAACCAAATCCATTCAACAAAGAATCACTGTAAATAACAAAATCACAATTTCTAAAAGGTTGTACCAAAATTGGAGCATTCACTTATATTCTTGTCAATTCATGAAAACAATCATAAAATTATTTTTCCCAATGTAACTCAACACCTTTTCAAGTTAACTTTTTCATTGGACTAAATAACTATTAAAAATTCCCAACAAACCTTCAGTAATAACCTTCTAAACCAAGAAAACTAAAGATCTCTGTTATATTTGTGGGTCTTGGCCATTTTTCAACAACATTTGTTTTAGTAGGATCAACAATTATGCCATTTTTTGAAACAAGGTTACCAAGGAAATAAATTTAGTGTAACCAAAACATACACTTTCCGAATTTCCCAAACAGTTTCGTTTCATTTAAGGTTTCCAATAAATCCCTTAAATGAAATTCATGCTCCTCTTAAATTTTGGAATAAACCTAAATATCATCAACAACCAAAAACTTATCCATGAAATCATGTAAATTTCTATTCATAAGATCCATGAATACAGTAGGTTCATTATTTAATCCAAAAGGCATAACTATAAAATCATAATGGCCATATCTAGTACAAAATGTGGTCTTCATAATGTATAATTCCTTTACATTCAACTAATGGTACCCCGATCTCAAATCAATCTTTGAAAGAAACTGATCTCCCTAGAGCTGAACAAAAAAATCATCGATATGTGGAAAATAATACTTTTTCTTAATAGTGATGTTATTCAATGCTCAATAATTCACGAAAAGTCTAATTGAAACATCTTTATTTTTAACAAATAATATAGGAGCACCCCATGTTGATGTGCTAGGTCGAATGAAAACTTTATCTAATAACTCATGAAATTGATTCTATAAATCTAAATGTTCAATTTGAGCCATTTGATAAGGGTTTTTTGAAATTGGCTTAGCATCAAGAACTAAGTCAACAGTAAATTTTACTTCCCGGTTAGGTATAATACCAGGAAACACATTAGAAAAAACAAAAAGATACTCGTTTACCACTAGAACATCATTAATATCATCCCTTCCATTATTTTCAACAATATGTGCAAGGTAACATTAATTTCCATATTTTACTAGTTTCTCAGTTTCCTAATATGTTATCAAAATCAAGGGTTCATTATTGTACACAAACTAAAAATATTTCTGAAAATAAAATTCTTTATCTATGCATTCAATCTTAGCAGGATAAATAGAAATCCAATCCATACCCAAAATAACATGAAACTCTACTAGTGGAAAAAAGAAGGATTGCTGGCAGATTCTTTCCACACACAAGGATAGGAAGGTTCTTATAATTTCTTTTTGTATCAACATTTACCCAGGTGTTTTTACCATAAGTTCAGGATTCATATCTTGAGATGGAATTCCGAATTTATTAGAAAACTTCTCAGAAATAAACGAATGTGTAAACCCTAAATCAAACAACACATTGGCATATTCCGAACAAACAAACAATATACCTAATACTACTTCATTTTATGGACAAACATATACTAAAGTAGTTGAAAAGGATTTCACCACCCTTTTCTACTTATAGTCTGGATTCATTCCCTCAGTTGAGTTCTTCATTGGATACTCATTTTCATAATGACCCATTTCATTGCACTTAAAACATTTTACTGACTGTAAATAAGATTTTTTTCATAACATTAACCAGATATTTTCAATTCATTTTCGAGACTTATGTCCCATTTTACCACATCAGTAGCACTTACATGAATTCAAAAGAAATTTCCTAGTATGCTTTTTACCACAATTTTTACAAACTGTATGCTTAAGTTTCTTACCATCAGTCTTTTTTGAAGAGTTATTCCCTTTCTCCTGCCACCTCGACCACTTATTCTGTTGTCTGTCAAAGAACACCTGATCATTGGAAAACTCTATTTCCACCTTCTCCACACAATGAACAAGTTTTTCATAACTTTTTAACTCATGAGAAGCTAAATCCCTTCGATACATTGGCTTTAATAATGAGTAAAAAATGGTTGATTTTACTCTCAAGATCTCGTATGAAATTTGGAGAATACCTTGAGAGTCGAATGAATTTTTCTTCATAATCAGCCACTGAGTCATCCTCCAGCCTGAATTAAAGGAGTTGTTTTTCCATTCAAATAATAACCACCTTTAGAAAATATTTCTCAAGATACATACCTTTGAATTCATCCCAATCAAGAGCATCAATCTCATCACTATCCCTGATAATTTTCACCATCGACCACCACTGACCAACTTCACCTTCAAAACGATAAACATAAAGACTAACCATTTGATGTTCTGAACAACCCATGACATTAAAATTCTTATCCAGTGATTTAATCCACCCTTCTACTAGCACCTGGTCAGATGTTCCTCTGAATGATGGGGGGATGTTCCCACATGAAATTATCCACTACAAACATGTTTTTATATGGTTGATATGGATGATCACATACATGGATACCACCACCATTTATAGCATAATTCAACTATGCAATCACTGCAACAAATTGTTCAGTTCTGATTCTGACCATCTCAGGTTGCTGATTTGGATGGTTGTCGTCCTCCTGATGTCATCCCAACACAGGTGCCCTGTTTTCTCTACGGAAAACCATTCTGAATATAGAAATATCATAGGTGAAGCAACATGGTAATCTGTAAATGCTAACTCATTTCAATCATACCATAAGCTAAAAATAATTTATGGATATTACTTTAACAATATTATAACTCCTAAAGTTATCTAAACCGACCTCTGATACCAACTATAGGGACCCGACCTTATAACATTACATAATCTTGAATTAAGTGAATAAATAACTTTGGGGATCTTTTTAGGATTAGAGTTTTAGAGAATTTTGTCCTAACATTTACATAACAACATGAATAATAAATGTATACAAATCCAACCAGTATCCATTTTTCATAATATAAAAACTCTTAAAAAAAGAATCATGTCTAGTTCCATGTTTTAGACCGTAACACTTTTACTTGATCCTATTAATCGTTACGTCGTGTAAAAAACATTTCAAAACATGGGATGAGAATAAAAAAGATTAGTAAGGTTTATAAAATAAAAATGAAATCCTTAGTCCATCAATACATACAAAACATAAACCCTTTTACATACCTCATGAAAACATAAGATTTATGTATAACACATAGTAATCACAAATCAGAAATGTACTTATGAAATTCATATCATAATTACATTATAGATATCACAACTTCATAGGGAGTTACATTGGAATACCCATCAAATTATATTCCCAAAATCTCATCGGAGAAACATTCTGGTTTACCTCCGTCACCATACCCAATGCATTGGAGAGCTATCTCAGGCTCACCCGCCCAAGGTTCATCACGGAACCACCCATATATGTAACAATGCCAAAGAACCAAAATATATTCATAACATAATAAACAAAAATAAAGTAAAGATAACATTTCCATATTTATATAACAGTATATTATTTAAATATATTGATATAACAAATCCATTATCAAAACCATTTTTTAGACCAATATACTTAAAAATATTATATGGTATTTATTTTCCTTTTAAAAACATTACAGCTTTTTAAGGAAGCCAAAAGATCAAATAATACTCACGGCGGCATAAAGGTCTTTGTCACCACGTAAGCTAAAAAGAAACATTCTTTTTATTGTAATTTAGTAAAATTCCTTGTAGAGAAAAGAGTCCTTTTGAAAAAAATTAAAAGTAAAAGGTGTTTATACAGTGTATAAAATAAAATCATGTGTTAAAACAAAATATGCCACAATGAAAGAAGATTGAGATAAAGTCCCTTACCTCATGTATGACATGACCCGTTCATTCATTAATCTCCAAAATAATAAACTAAAGTTAACTTTTTTTTTTCTTAATAACCTTTTTCATGTTTATTGTTCCTTTTATATCAATTACTACCATGTTAAAAACATTATGTAATCATTTAAGTTAATAATGGATGTCTTGTTGATATTTAGTACTTGAGTAAAAAAAGAACACCTTATAATTAAAAGTTGTCCATGTAGTCAATATTACATTTTCTCCATAATGATATTCATGATTTAGATATAATATAAATCATATATATCCAGTATATATATGTATCTATGATAGTACATAACATTTTGGATATAAGAAATGAAATGCACCGTTCATGGGGATAGTAAGCCATACGTACGCCTGAATGCTACTTTCATTTCTATTTCGTAGTTTAATTGAATTAAAACAGAATGATACATAGGTATATTATAATTCCAGTATAATATCATATATAATATAATTAACTCTATCCTTTATACATCCCACATAAGGAATTAATGAGTAATATCACTTTGAGGGGGCGGTAGTCTTCACTTCCTCAAATGAAATTATCACGTTTACCCATGATGGAAACCATAAGGATAGAATATAAATTTAAAATACAGAAGCATAAAGAAAAAATAAATATAATATATATCACATATAAATATATTACCATATTAATGGTAACCATGAGAAGTGGTAGGAGATAATCGAACAATCAATATTTCGTGAGGCGTCTGTTTTCCATCCACAAAAATAGTATGTTCTTCAACCATTTGATGGAGGTCTGTGTAAGTGTAGTTTGAATCCATCTCACAACAAAATCCTAGTGTATTGAAGATACTTGGGTTGTTAAAAAACAAAATAATAAAAAGATTTTAGGTTTTAGAGAACTAAAATAAAAGAAAAAAATTTAAGAGAACAGTTACCTTTAATTTGGGTAATTTTCTTTGGTATGAACCAAAAGGACTTCTTGAAGTTACTCTTGCCTAAGGTAAGGCTTTTAGGATGAGTAGAGGGATCTTTAGAGATTATTTTTCAGGGTTCGGATGAGCCAAGGGGCTTGGGAGGTGTGAGGAATTAGATAGAAGTGAGGAATTTTTATAAGGGGAAGGAGGGGATCTTTAAGATAGTGTGAAAATATTATTTTATTATATAATGATATTTGGTTTCTATAATTAAAAAACTAATTAAAGTAAAATATAAGATGTCTAAAGGTCGAAATAAAATCATCCAAAAAAATTGGACAGGTTTTAGATATTGTTTTAATATTTATAATCTTGTTTATTTAAATCATTTATTAATGAGGTAAATACTACATCATTATTGTGTTAAAAATAATTCAAATTATTTGACGTCTAAAAATTATAAAAAATTACCATGATGTAGTAATTATTTTTATAATTCTAATAAATATTTATAGTCTAAATTATAACTTATATAACCCCATATAAAAATTAATTTAATAAAATATATTTGTTTATATCATTTTTGTCATTACTTTAAATTAATTAAAATAAAGTGTTATTATCACTCTTAAGTGTCTCTATTGGGTCCCAAAATCTACCCAAGGATGCCCATGGTCTTAAATTACTCATGAAATAATGTTAGGAGAAGTGTTAAGGTAATTTTGTATTTTTATAATATTATTTTTATCTTAAATTACCCTATTTACCTTTATCCACGGTAAATAAAAGTAAAAAGTTAGTATCAAAAAAAAAACTATTTTCTTCTTATTGAAAAACATTTTAATTTATAATAACTAGATCTTCTATCATATTTTCAAAATTCGATTCACAAAAGAGGAAAAATTTTATTTAAATGAAAAGTCTGTTTTTTAACTACTAATAAGTGGTTTTACTATTCATAAAAATTTGATGTTTTTCAGAAAAAAAATAAAAATAAAAATAAGCTATATTTTATATTTCAAATATGAAAATGATCTATATTTTACCAAATTCAAAACATAGAAGTAGGATTAATTAATTTGAAAATTAATTCTTGTTGACAAAATAAATAGCATGTTTTTAAGAAACAATAAATGTCAAAAGATCGACACTTGTTTGTGTCCAATTTCAAAGTGACATTAATTACAATGAATAACATTGGATTAATTGGTAAAAATATAATCAAATTACACTTTAATATAAATTAAAGAGAAAATATAACCATATGAATAAATTAGATTAAAAGGCACTTTTGAATGAAAATACAGAATTTTTCACTGTTTATTAAAAATGATTTTTTTCAGAAAAATACCAAAAAATTACCCAAAGTAAATTTTGATGTTCTGAATCCAAATAAGAATTTATTTTTTCCAATAGATCATATAAAAATGGCCAAAACTATATTTAATGAGGGTTCACAACTAATAGGTAGTAAATCGACCTTTTAGTAAATATTAGAGTTTTTATGCTTAAAATTAGATTTATTAATATTTTAAGCCCCTAAATATTATTGGATAAATGTAAAAACATTTAATAAACATGTATAATCATATTTTACTTAGTTATATTCATTTCTGACACTTCAACAGCTAGGAGTTAATTACCATTTTAAAAAATAATATTATATCTTTAGTGTGCAACATAATATTTCAATGAAACCCGTTGTTGTGTATCAGGTAAGCCATTGAACATAGAATTCGCTTTAAAGTAAAATTAATATTTAATTCAAAAATATTAATAAAAAGGGAAATTTATTATTCTGTATTTACTTGCGATGTTACACCCTTCCCACTTTTTGGAATTGCCTCCTCGAGATTTTTTTCACTTGTCATATAAATGGGGGTATTTATCCCACAATGAATTTTCAGATTCCCACATTTCCTCTTTAACCATATGGTTTTTACAAAAAACCTTTACCTAGTGAATTACCTTATTCTTCAAGACTCTCTCTCTACGGTTAAGAATCTAGGCTGGTTTCTCCTCGTTAGAGAGATTCTCTTCCAACTTAACTACCTCTGGGCTCAAAACACGAGATGGATCTTGAATATAATTTCCCAATATTGAAACATGAAAAACAATTTGTACGTGGGACAAACATGGAGGTAAATCCACTCTATATGCATCATATCCAACTTTCTCTATGATTCCATAAGGTCCAATGAACCTCGGACTCAACTTTCCCTTCATACCAAAACGAATCATACTTTTCCATGGAGAAACTTTGAGAAAGACATGATCACCTAACTAAAAAGATAGATCCTTCCTCTGGTTATCTGCATAACCATTATGCCTGCTCTGAGCTATTCTCATGTGATTCTGAACCAACTAATCATTCTCTGTCATCTCTTCTACCAATTCTGGTCCCATCAGCTTCCTTTCACCAACTTTATCTCAAAATTCTTCGGTTCGACAATGCTTTCCATATAATGCCTCAAATGGAGCCATCTATATACATGAATGAAAAATGATATTATAAGAAAAATCAACCAAAGAAAAATGTTGGTCCCAACTTCCCTGGTATTCTAGTGAAAAATCACGTAGCATATCCTCCAAGGTCTGAATTGTTCGTTCTAAATTCCAATCTGATTGCGGATTAAAAACTATACTAAAATTTAATTCATTACCCAACAACTTCTGAAGGCCTTTCCAAAAGTTAGATGTAAACCTGGAATCATGATCAGATACAATGCAGAGGGGAACTCCATGAAAACTGATTATCTCTTTAATATACAACCGAGAAAGTTGATATAGAGACATAATATCCCAAAAAGGAAAGAAATGAGAAGATTTAGTCAACCGATCAACAATAACCTAGATTGCATTATTACCTCGAGATGTCTTTGGTAATCCCAAAACAAAGTCCATGGATATATTTTCCCATTTCCATTATGAACCGGTAAATATTGAAGCATCCCTTTCGGTAACTACCACTCTGCTTTAACCTACTGACAATTCAAACACTTCACAGTAAAATCAGTGATATCTCTTTTCATTCAATCCCACCAGTAATACTCCCGAAGATCTCAATATATCTTAGTACTACAAGGATGTACTGAAAACGGGGAATTATGAGTTTCAGATAACAACTCATTATTCAACTGTGAATAAAAAGGCCCAAATAGTCTTTTCGAAATCCTCAAAACACAATCATTATCAACATAAAAATTTGGTAACTCACCCTTTTGAAGTGAACCTACCTTTTCCTATAACTCGATGTCTTCTTTATTTGATTGATTATTTTTTCTAATAGAGATGATTTCACTGACACATGAAACAAAACAAAATAATTTCATGCACCAACAACTTCTATTCCAAATATCATCGAATCAAAAACCAAATGGCCTCATTCCAAAAGTATCATGGTTAATGAAGAATTAATTTTTTGACTCAAATAATCAGCCCCTTTTTTGCCTTTCCTGGATGGTAATGAATCCTGCAATCATAATAATTGAGTAATTCCAACCATCTCTTCTGTATCATGTTCAATTATTTTATAGTGAATATATACAACAAAAATTTGTGGTCAGTATATATTTCACATTTTACTCCATAAAAAGGATTCTTCCAAAATATTAATGCAAAAACGACTGTATCTAATTCCAAATCATGTGTAGGGTTATTTAACTCATGAGTTTTCAACTGATGTTAAGCGTATGCAATTACCTGATCATTCTACATAAGGACACAACCATGTCCTTTCAACGAAACATCACTGTAAATAACAAACTCACCATTTCTGGAAGGCAGTTCCAAAACTAGATCATTCACCAATCTTTTTTTCCATTCCTGAAAAAAGTTATCACATTCTTTTGTCTAATGGAACATAACACCTTTTGAAGTTAACTTATTCATTAGACTAGAAAACCATGATGAAGTCTCAACAAACCTCTGGTAATAACATACTAAACCAAGAATACTACAGATCTCTATTATATTTGTGGGTATTGGAAATTCTTCAACAACTTTCTTTTAGGAGGATCAACCTTTATGATAATTTTTGAAACAATGTGACCAAGGAAAGAAATTATCTAAAACTAAAACTCACACTTGTTGAATTTCCCAAACAGTTTATTTTCTTTTAAGGTTTGAACGAAAACCCTTAAATGACTTTAATGTTTCTCTTTACTTTTGGAATAAACCAAAATATCATCAACAACCACAAACTAATACATGAACTCATGGAAACTTATATTCATAATATCCATGAATACAACAGGTGCATTAGTAAAACCAAAAGGAATAACTAAAAATTTACAATGGCCATATCTAGTATGAAATGTGGTCCTCAGAATGTCTGCTTCATTTATATTCAACTGATGGTACCCCAGACTCAAATTAATGTTTGAAAAATACTGTGCTCCCTGGAGCTGATCAAACAAATCATCTATATGAGGAAAAGTATACTTGTTTTCAATAGTGATGTTATTCAATTCTATATAATCAATGAAAAGTCTCATTGAACCATCTTTCTTTTTAACAAATAAGACAGGATAACCCCATAGTGATGTGCTAGGTCAAATGAAAAATTTATCTAATAACTCATGCAATTGCTTATTTAACTCTAAAAGTTCAATTTGAGCCATTCGATAGGGGGGTTTGAAATTGTCATAGCATCAGGAACTAAGTCAAAAATAAATTTAACTTTCTAGATAGGTATAATACAAGTCAACTCATTAGAAAAAACATCGAGATACTCATCTATCACTATAACATCATTAATATCAACACTTCCTTTATTTTCAACAATATGTGCAAGGTAAAATTAATTTATATCTTTTACTAGTTTCTCAGCTTCTTGATATGTTATCAAAATCAAGGGTTCATTCTTGTACAAAAACTGAAAATCATTCTGAAAAGAAGCCTCTTTAGCTCTGCAGTCAATATTATCATGATAAACAGAAAGACAATCTATGCCCAAAATAACATCAAATTGTACTAGAGGAAAAAAATAAGGTTTTTAGGTAAATTATTTCCACACACAAGGATATAAAGGTTCATATATTCTCTTTTTGTCTCAACATTTCCCCATGGTGTTTTTTACCATATGTTCAGGATTCATATCTTGAGATGGAATTCCCACTTTACTAGAAAACTTATAAAAAATGAATGAATGTGTAGACCCTAAATAAAACAACACATTTTCATAAGATAAAAAACAAACAGTGTACCTGATACTACTTCATTGGATGGCCCAATATCTGCTGAAGTAGTTGCAATGTATATCTTCACCCCTCTTAATCCTCTCACTTTTGCTGAAGTTGATGATGGTAAATCATTTGAAAGATCTTCTGAATATGATGATGCTGTCCAGAACATTCAGATCAATCCAAAGACATATCATCATCAAGGTCAACATGCCATCGCATTATCAACCGATGAGGTTAGCTTTCTTTCTTCGGATCATCGGTATGTTCTGGTTGGGAAATTTCAAAATAGAAGGCCTTCACTAAAATTCCGTCGATCTTCATTGGAAATCATCAGATTTACGGGATTTCAATTGGGTCTCCTCAATTCCTCTCACATTGTGCTATGATTCGACTCCGTTGAGGGTTATTACAGAGTTTGGGCTAAACGAACTTGATCCTTTGGGGGATGCCAAATATGAATTCTTAAATGGACCCCTGACATTGATCCTCAGGCTAAATCCCCGATTATTCCAGTATGGGTTGGATTTCATGGATTACGTTTACACTTATTTAAGCAAACTGCTTTTTTTCTATCTCTTCACTCATTGGCCACCCGATGAGGCTTGATTATGCCACAAAAACTCTCTCTAGGCCCTCTATTGCAAGAGTATATATTGAAGTTGATGTCTCTCAACAATTGCCCTCAGATATTTGGATATAAAGTGGTGACATTGGTTTTTCACAAGAGGTATATTATGAGAGTGTACCAGACTACTGACATCTATGTCACAGGCTAGGGCATAGTTCAATTAACTGTGAAAAAACTAATAGTTGTTCCAAAAATTTAACATCAATATGGATAGAAAAGAATAAAGGAAGGCAAGATGTTATGCCTGAGCCCTCTAAAGGTGTTTGAAAGGAAAGAGATAATGATGATAAAAAGGGTTTTATTTCTCACGCACCTGAATATCAGATTTCAGATATTGTTCAAGATGTTCTTGATGTCACAAAATGGAAAGAGCATCCTGAATCTGAAAAGAATGAGACTGTTCTTTCAATCATGAAAGGAGTTCCAATTTCTGAAAACCAGGTGATTAGCAAAGGTATGAGGGTGAACAATGAAGTTCTACAACACGATGTTGATGAATATTACCATATGAATTCTGGTAAGATTCCCAATGTGGGGGAATCGTTGCATTGGAAGGAACGAAAAGGGAAAAAATTCATCGTGGACCCTGATGGCTTCATCACCACAATTTCTACGAAGGATAGGATGCATATAGAGAATGCGAGCCATGAGAGAACCATTGTCACAAGATCATTTGAGGCAAAAAGCTCTAACCTTGTGATTCCTCCACAAGCATTTCCTTTTGAACCTCTGCCGGAATAATCACAATCCTCTGATTGTTCTGATGAGGATGCTCAATAATGTTGCTGAAGATTTCATCAAAGATCCATTTTATGATTTCAAGAGTATTGATTGAATATCTATTTTCAAGAATTGTTTCAACTACTATATGTTCTCTACTTGGGCCGGTGGATATTGATCTTTCCTGGTTTTGGGGTTATTAACCAAGCAATTTGTATGATGTATTCTCTTTGGCTTCCTTGAGTTTTTGATTCATGACCTGTTTTTCATGGAACTTATTTGGATGGAGATTCTATTATGTGTTGGATCTTGATTTATATTGAGTCTATCATCCATATTTTCTGGATTGGTCTAGCTGGTCTGCATTTTCTTCTTGGTTCTCAGTCTGTTTGCTACTTTGGATTTTGCTCTGACTATTAGATGCTTTTCATTATTGATTTGAAGTTATTATCAATGTCATATGCCCTGTTTGGTACATCTTTTATCCCTTGATGTGATGATCCTTGCTTGATGATCCTAGATGGATGATCCCTCAGCATTTTGAAAGAGCTAATTTGGGGTACTAGTGTTTGTTTGTTTGAGTTTCCTTGTACCCCCCATTAATTTCTTGCTGGAGTAATCACATTACTCCTCGTGTTTTGTATTGAATATTTTCATTTAATAAATTCCTTTGATGAACTAAGCTAGGAAACTAGTTCATGTCATCACTTTTATTAAAAAAAGTATATGTATTTCTCCACCCCTTTTGGCTTGTAGCCTGGATGCTTTCCCTTAGTTGAGTTCTTCGTTGGACACTCATTTTCATAATGACCTATTTCATATAACTTAAAACATTTTACTGACAATAAATTGTATTTTTTCTTACCATTAACCAAATAGTTTTTAGTGAAATTTCAAGCCTTATGTCCCATTTTACCACATCGGTAGCACTTAATAGAATTCAGAAGACATTCCCCAATATGCTTTTTACCAAAATATTCACAAACTGAAAATTTATGTTTCTTACCATTGGACTTTTTTAAAGAGTTTTTCCCTTTCTCCTGCAACCTCAACCTCTTATTCTATTGTTTTTCAAAGAACACATGATCATTGAAAAACTTTATTTCCAACTTTTTCGCATAACGATTTTTTTTCATAACTTGTTAACTCAGGAGAATCTAAACCCATTCGATACTTTGACTTTAATACTGAGTAAAAACGGTAGATTTTATTACCATGATATCCTATGAAATTTTGGAGCATACCTTGCGAGTCGAATGAATTTTGCTTCATAAGAGACCACTGAGTCATCCTCCTCCCTCAATTCTAAAATTTTTTGTTCTATTCTAAGATCAACCACCTCAGGAAAATATATCTCAAGAAATATACCTTTGAATTCATCCCAATCAAGAGCATAAATCTCCTCACTATCCCTGATATTTTTCACCATCAATGACCACTGATATACATCACCTTCAAAATGGTAAACATCGAGACTATCTTTTGATGTTCTAAACAACCCATGACATCAAAAATCTTTTCCATTTCTTTAATCCACCATTTTTATAGCGCTTGGTAAAATGATCCTCTGAATGATGGGGGATGTTGCCTCATTAAATTTTTCACCAGTAACATGTTCCTCTGTGGTTGATTTGGTTAATCTCATACATGGATACCACTAATATTTATTGACTGAGTCAACTGTGTCATCACTGAAACAAACTATTCAGTTCCAATTCCAAATATCTTAGGTTGATGATTTGGAAGGTTGTCTTCCTTATAATGTCGTCCCAACAAAGCTATCATGTTTTCTCTACAGAAAACAATTCTTAACACAGAAATAGCTAAGGCAAAACAACATGGAAATATGTATATGTTATATCATTTCAATCCTTACATAAGATAAAAATAATTTTTTGATATTAATTTAACTATATTCTAACTCCTAAAGTCATCTAAACCGACCTATAATAAAAACTATAAGGACCCCACCTTAAAACATTACATAATCTTGAATTAAATGAATAATTCTCAATGAGGATATTTTTATGTTTAGAGTTTTAGATAATTAGGCAATAAAATTTACATAACTATATGAATATTACATGTAGAAAATTCTACTCAGTATCAATTTTTTTCATAAAATAAAAACTCTAGAAAAAAGAGTCATGTCTAGTTCCATGTTATATATATCCATACATTTCCATGAACTCGTCCATGACCCTATTCATCTTTAAGTCCTGTGAAAAACACTTCAAAACTTGGGATGAGCATAAAAAAGATCAGTAAAGGTTATAAAATAAGAAATAACTCATTAGTCCATTAATACATACAAAACATAAACTCTTTTACTTACCTTACGAAAACATATGATTTATGAATAACACATATTCATCTCAAATTCTAAAGGTACTTATGAAATTTATATCACACTTACATTGTAGTTATCACAAATACAAAGAGAGTTACATCAGAATACCCATCACACTATATTACCTAAATCTCTTAGGAGAAACATTCACGTTTACCTTTTCCACGTTACCCAATGAATTGGAAAGATATCATAGGCTCACCCTCTCAAGATTATCACAAAACCACCCATATATGTAACAATTCTCAAGAACCATAACATATTTCTAACACATAAAATAAACATCAAGGAAAGATAACATTTCCATATTTCAATCAATATATATCATTTAAATATATTGATATAAAAAATCTATTATCAAAACCATTTTCAATACCAAAATACGTAAAAAGAGTATATGGTATTTATTTTCCTTTTAAAAACATTTTGGCTTGTTAAGGAAGCCAAAAGATCAAAAAATACTTGTAGTGGCAGAACGGTCGTTATCGCCGCATATGATAAAAAGAAACATTCTTTTTTTTTTGTGGTTTAGTAAAACGTTTCATAGAGAAAAGATTCATATTGAATAAAAGTAAAAGAAAAAGGTGTTTATACAATGTTTAAAAGAAAACAGTGTATAAAAAAATATGCCTCAATGAAAGGACATTGAGACGAAGTCCCGTACCTCATGTTTGACTTGACTCGTTCGTTCATTAATCTCTTGAATAATAAACTAAAGTTAATTTACTATTGCTTGAGAACCTTTTTCAAGTTTATTATTCTTTTTATATCACTTATTACCATTTTATAAATATTATGTAATCGTTTATGTTAATAATGGTTGGTTTGTCGATATTTGGTACTTGAATAAAAAATAAACACCTTATAATTACAAGTTGTCCATGTGGTAAATAGTCCATTATCTCCAGATTGATATTCATGATTTAGATATAGTATACATAATATATATCGAGTATATTTAGGTATTTATAAAATTACATAACACTTTCGAGATAAGAATTGAAATATACCGTTCATGGAGATGGTAAGATGTACGTAGGCATGAACAATACTTTCATTTATATTTCCTAGTGTAATGGAATTAAAACATAATGATACATAGGAAGTATAATATCATATATAATATCGTTATCTCTATTTCTTATATGTCCCACATATGGCATTAA
This sequence comes from Viscum album, assembly GCA_963277665.1. Classification (NCBI taxonomy): domain Eukaryota; kingdom Viridiplantae; phylum Streptophyta; class Magnoliopsida; order Santalales; family Viscaceae; genus Viscum; species Viscum album. Next base: position 1,290,863,680 of record OY728146.1, read on the forward strand.
CGAGTCATTTTACTTTGAGGGGGCGATAGTCTGCACTTACTCAAATGAAATTATCATGTTTAACCATTATATAAACCATCATGGTAGGATATAAATGTAAAATATAGAATAATAAAGAAAAAATAAACATATTATATATCATATATAAATATAGTTCCATCTTAATGGCCACGATGAGAAGCCATAGGAGATAATCTAACAATCATCGTTTCGTGAGGCGTTAGTTTTCCATCCACAGAAACAATATCTTCTTCACCCATTAGATGGAGGTGTGTGTAAGTGTAGTTAGAATCCTTTTGATAACAAAATCCTAGTATATTAAGGATACTGGTGTTGTTATAAAAGAAAAGAATAAAAATATTTTAGGGGTTGGAGAAGTAAAATAAAAGAAAATAATCAATGAGAAATCATTACCTTTAATTTGGGTAATTCCTTTTGGTTTGAACCAAGAGGACTTTTTGAAGTGCCTTATGCCTAAGGTAAGGATTCTAGTCGGAGTAGAGGGATCTTGAGAGAGTATTTTGGCCAGTTTTGGATGAGATAAGGTGCTTCATAGGCGTGATAAATGAGTTAGAAGTGAGGTTTTTTTATAAGGGGGAGGAGGGGCTCTTGAGGAATGTGTTAAATATTATTTTATTATATTATGATATTCGGTTTCTAAAGGACCAAGACCAATTAAAGTCGATGATAAGATGACTAATTGTCAAAATAAAATCATCCAATAAGAATTATATAGGTTTTTTATATTTTATAATATTTATAATCTTATTTATATAAATCATTTATTAATGAGGTAAATACTACATCATTATTGTGTCAGAAATAATTTAATTTATTTGATGTATAAAAATTATAAAAAATTACCACGATGTAGGAAATAATTTTTTATTTCCAATGAATTTTTATAGTCTAAATAATAAATTATATAACCCCATTTCAAAATTGATTTACAAAAAGATATTATTTTTTTTAATTATGTCATTATGTTAAATTAATTAAAATAAAGTGTCATTATCACTCTGAAGTGGCTCCATGGGGTCCCAAAATCGACCGAACTTTTCCCATGGTAGGAAATTACACATCCAATAAGGTTAGGACAAGTTTTGAGGTAATTATTTATTATTATAATATTTTTTTTACCTTAAATTGCCCTATATACCTTTAACCGCGGTAAATAAAAGTGAAAAGTTACGATTGATAAAAAAACAATTTCAACTTATTGTAACATATTTTCCATTCTTATAACTAACATGTATGTCAGATTTTTGAAATTCAATTCACATAGTTGGTAAAATTTCATTTAAAGGAAAGGTCAGTTTTTTAACTACTACTATGTGGTTTCACTATTTATAAAAAATTGAGGTTTGTCTAAAAAATACCAAAAAATAAGCCTACGATATATTTGATATTTTGAATTCAAAAATTATTTCTATTTTACCAAATTTAAAACATATAAGTTTAATTAATTAAGTTAAAATTAATTTCTATTGTCAAAATAAATATTGTGTTTTTATGAAACAATAACTGTCAAAAAATCGACACTTGTTTATGTCTAATTTCAAAGTAAAATTAATTTCAAGGACCAAAATTGGATTAATTTGTAAAAATATAATCTAATAACACTTTAAAACTAATTAAGAAGATAATATAATCATATAAATAAATTATATTAAAAGGCACTTTTGAATGAAAATATAGTATTTTTCACTATTAAATAAAAAATGAACTTTATCAGAAAAAATACTAAACATTTACCCAAAGTAAATTTTGATGTCACAAATCTAAGGAAGAATTTTATTTTTTCAAATAGAACATATAAAAATGACCAATACTAGATTTAAAAAGGGTCCTCAATCAAAAGGTGGTAAATCAACCTTTTAGTGAATATTAGAGTATTTATGCTTAAAATTAGATTCATTCATATTTTAAGCCCCTAACTTTTATAGGATAAATGTAAACAATTTAACAAACATGTGTAATAATATTGTAGTTAGTTCAATTAATTCACACCAACACAATCACTAGGCTTTAACTAAGATTTAAAATAATAATATTATGTTATTAGTGTGCAATGTAAGATTTCAAAGAAACTCATTGTTGCGTATCGGGTAATCTATCGAACATAGCTTCCCCTTTAAAGTAAAATTAGTATTTAATTCATAATATTAAAAAATATGAAAATTTATCATTCTTTATTTAATTGGGATGTTATATTGTGGGCATATATCAACAAGAAATGTCTGATACTAATAATAGGATACAACAATAGTAAGATTAATATAGATGAGTATATCCAAAACTAGGACAATTTGGTTAATAAATTTTATGTCTTCATAAAATGATATCTATATACACAAGTAATAATAGTCTCTTATAAATTATTTTTGAATAATCGTTCAAATTGTATTTATCTAATTTTAAATGAGTTTTTGATAACTTTTTTGTTTCTATCAATATAGGAAAACATTTATTCTTTCTCACTTTGTAACTTAAAGTGTTTTGGTTATAAAAAAAATTAGTCAGGCACTATGAACTCATAGTGTCTATAAATTGTTCAATATGACATTTCCAGAATATATTATTAGTTTAGTATTAAATGGTAAAATCCTAATAAATTATCCATATTATATAAAAACTTATCCCTGTGTATTTAGTAGAATGATTCATCTATCTGTGGTAGGGGATAGATGTTATTTATAATAAATTTTATGAGATCCTGCTAATCAGTGAAGAGGAGAATTGACCATTCCATAATCTTGGTGAATATGATTAGTTCACCCCAAAGTTAAGAATCTATGTAAATAATTCCTTTTTTCATGATTCTAATGGAGTTTATTTTTTATCACCTCATGTTCATGAATAATAATTCTATATGGGCACCTAGATATTATAAATGGTCCAGTTATAATCTCGATGGGAAATTTAAACTTTGGGATATAAGGAAAACTAGGAAATAGTTTGGAAAATAAATTAGTATAATACCTTATAATGGGAATGTATTCGGCAACGATCATTTACATAGTCTAAATAATTTTAGCAAGATATTATTTCCCAAATGGAAAAAATATAATTTTTTTATGATGATACCAAATAATATTTAGCCTCCTCCTTTCACTTATATATAATTATATGGAGATTTTTTCATTAGAGGTTGATTTTCTTCTCTCATCATTTTATGTTGAATATATATAATGAAAAAAATATAATTCCTATAATTTCATCCACTTAAAAAAATGTATGTATATTAAGGTTTACTGGGAAAGTGAGACAAAAAATATGGATATTGGATGAATTATATTATTGGTTTAAAATAATTGAACAATTTTTAATCTTCCCTAATAACTTGAATTAAATTATTTGATATATTTATTTTATTGTTATAATACACATGCATTGTATTTAAAAATACATAGATCCCAAATAAAAAGATATATTATCTATTCTAAAATGAATAACTAACACACCTATCATCAATTAATTTTCAGGATCCCCCTCCATTGGTTTGATTGAATAATCTCAACCTTGATCTCTTGTTTTTATTTATCAATTCGATTTATTGTCTTCTTTTACCCATAGATTTTTGAACTAGAATTCAATGTTTCTTTATTCCATGAAGTTGTAACATTGGTAAACTAGTTATGGGTTGGTTAGATCATTCCATTTTTCAATCTCATTGGTGGGTTTCACCTACTATCAATCACTGGTTATGATCCCTTCCCCCAAATAATGAACTTTTAGTTTCTCGTTAGGTAACTTCCATAGTGTTTCTTCTTGATCTTTTGACATGTGGGATATTTAACATTGTTGACACCATTAGGTTTTCACATTATACCACCTATGCTAAAATCTATTTCCACTCCATATCCCTATGATATCATTGTTATTCATTAATTTAGATATCAATATTCATTGAACTTTGTAAAATTTTATCCTAGTGAACAATGTCTTAATTTTCCAAATTATACCACAAAATTGGTTGTATCACACAAAAATTGGTCCAATTTACAATTTAATGAAAAGCCAAATACCATGTAATATTATGATAATCTCATGTTGTTTTGTACATATGGTCCAACATATTTATTATCCATTGGTATGATTCTATGGAAATCCATATCCTTTTTATGTTATAGTGTGTTACTAGAATATTCTTTGAATAACATTTTTAAAAATTTATTCCACTCCATCTCATTAATAACATCCCATCACTTAATATTCATATTTAACACCCATAATTGATTAGATTCTCCCTCTATACGTTAAAAATTCTATAAAACACTCTTTCTTAGATCCTTTAGTGATATCTAAAATCTCTTCAATGTTTTTTATCGTCTACATTGAAAATAAATGATAATAATTTCAAAAAAATGAGGGAATACATTGTCACATGCATATTTCTATTTAAATTTTTCATTTCTTAAGTGGATTTAGTAATTACATCTAAATCAATCCCAATACAATTTTTTGGGTGTCATAACCCATAGGTATATCTTCTCTAGATCCATATCCAAATGTAGTATTAATAAAAAGAATTAAATTTCACAAAAACAAATTTCTATATACATAACCAAAATTATTGGATAATTTCTTATATATAAAGTTAGATTAAAACAAATAATTGGACATATCAATAGGGATTCACTACTTTTTACCCATTATAGTTTCCAAAGGATATATAAAACATTAGACAAATACCAATTATAGTGACCCTTTCCTTATATAAATATTATTACTTGATTTATAAACATAAAAATATCATAACTTCAACATGAGGATCATATAGGCCACGTTTTTTAGAAGAATAGGTTTAGAATAAATGTACATATATTAAAACAAAAATAAAATATTTTATTTTCCATTTGAGTTTATAAATACACTTGATAAACTAAAATGAAATTTGATAACATAAGGAATAAATGAATGAAAGGGGCACATGAGCCTCATCCCGGTTGGTGAGGACTCTTAATTGCATCCAGGTGACCCAGGATCAAATCCAGGTGGAGGAATAACTTTCGATCCTGTAGTAGTGTTGTAGCAGGAATTGTGCATTGCTGTTGTAGGGACAATAGCAGGAACTATTTGGCACTGTTGTAGCTGGGAATTTTTCCCCATTTGAGCCTTTGGGCCACCGATTTGGTCCTAACGTACTTTAAGTGTTTTGGGCCACCTAAGCATTCTGGCCCGTAAGGCCTTCGGGCCACCTCAAGGCCTTCATGCCACCATGAAGTGGAGATGAAAACCAGACAACTACAAGGAACCAGCTCTATAAGAAGTATGAGCAAGGAGATTTCACCACAACAGAAGCTACACAGATTGGAAGAATGAGAGGGTATGGTACCTGCCCTCAGGACAAGCCTATTCATACACAAGATAGCCTAGACAAATAACCATGTGAAGGTGGAGAGTAGATTTCACAATGAAGATGCTAGGGAGGGGAAGTTCCAAGTGGTTAGTCTAGGTTGTATGTAATGTTTGAAGCCTATGGGAAATGAATTACTCTAAGGCCTACGGGCCATGTAATACTTATGCTTGAGGGAATTGTAAGGATTCCACCTCACCCCTTGAAAGGTGGATTATCAAAATCAATAAAAAATGAAGGCCTTCGGGCCATTGGATGGATGAATGAAAGGGGTGATTAAAAAATACCATTAACATAATAAACATGCTAAAATGAATAAAACGTGAATCTGAGGTATAATTTTATATCATAAAATAAAAGGTGGATGAGTAATCGAGTATAATGATTTCATCAAAATCATGGTATAATTAAATAAAAAAACATGGTAATGTGAAAAAAAACAAAAAATGACATAAAAATAAGTTAAGCCTAACTACCAGAGAACATCACATGGTAAATAGAGTCCCATAATCGATTAGGTTCCCTCCATAATTCCATACAAGATTTCTCATGATAACAAAACGTTATCCAATAAATCAGAGTGATATATTAATCCAGGTCCACCAGTAATATTTATTTAATGAATATTTATATTTTTCTAATATAATGATATCATTCATAATGAATATAAATTATAATTAATCATGAAAATAAATGGGTTCAATAATCTTTTTCAATACATAATCAAAAGTGATTCCCTAAAGAATAATTTTGATGTGTAATCATTACTAATATATTATCCTATGAAGAGAATAGATAATATTATATGTATATATTTGATATACATAAATATATAATTTATATTAGTTTTATTACATTAATGTGAGGGAAATTGTGTTAGAGAGATAATTTTCGTAACCCAAAAAAAGGTTGGGTAAGAAAACACTCTTGGATTTAGTCCAATTCATCATGTAAATTATTTATCTCAATTAATAATAAACATCGGTTAATTTTTTAATTTAATAATAACATTTTCTTGACATTATTATATCTATTTTTATTCATTTCCAATTAAAATTAAAAAACATAAACAATTAATTTAACATTAGACCTTTTAATGATAAACTGTTCTTATGTCCAAAATCACATTGCTAAGATGAATAATGTAAAAGTGATTATTAAATAATCATATATACTATGGTGTGTGTGAATAAAATTTCGTAATTATAATTAAAATATTATTTTTAAATCCTAAATGGAATATGGTTATGAAAAATTAACTACATTACAATCATGGAGACAATAGGTTATATCAACACATGAGTAATGTTTCAACTATTCAGAGATACTGATTGAATGAAGGTAACTTTTATTTAATAATTATAGGATGATAGTTATATCATAAAGATATTATTTTTTATACATATGTATTTAATATATAATTTAATTTATATAGTATAAAAACCAATCAGGTATCTTTTTGATGCAATATTTTTAAAAAATAGAAACAAAATTTTCTATTTTTTAATGACTGATAAGTTAAGAAAGTATATGATAATTTGTTTTTAAGAATGGTTTATATGTCATAAATATTATTTTTAAGCATAAAATATATCTTTATTACCTTACATGTATAGAGTATGTGAAAAAATAATCATATCACTTTGTGAGGCCTTAGTGCTCTATACAGACGAGCGACATCATCACATACTCTACAGAATAGAAAGTAAGATGGTATATATGATATTATTATAACATAAGTATAAGTATTTAATAAATATAATATACAAAAAATGTATAAATCATTGTATTTATCCTTCATAATATGTGATGGTAAACAAATTATGTCTATTCTTGATCTGGAGGTCTTTTGTACCCATGAACAACGGTTTCGTTTAACATTTTTTGGGAGGAGGAAGTGATTGTAGTTAATTACAAAAATTTTATAAAAATACTATAGAATTAAATTATGTTATAATATAATCAGGGTTTAATAATATTTTTTTATAGGATTAGAGATAATTAAAATAACAGTTTAAGTTATGCATCTTACCTCTTTTTGGAAAAAAGAATGTTGGAATCAAAAATTCATTCCAAGGTTGTCATTATAGCGAAAAAAGTACTATAAGATGTGGATGGGGTATTCATGGACGTTATTTATGTATTTATTGGTTGAGGAAATGATTTTCCTATTTTTTGAAAGGAGAGGACTACAGAGAACACTGATATGTGGGTGTGAGGACACACTATGAATTTTTTAAATTAAAGAATTCCACCATAATTATTTTTATTCAAAAACAAAATGCAAAATTATCATATATTAGTAGATATATGGTCTATATGCTACAAAAAATGAATAATTATATAATTTTCAGTCATTTTTACCCTTATCATTTTATTTTTAACCATAATAAACATGCTTTTACCTTATCTATGGTAATTTTTTTTTAATATTTTTACTTTTAATAATAGTCAAATTTATAATTAACATAATAGATTATAATAATAATTTTTAATCCAAATTTGGATGAAAATTATCTAAATTTAACTAATAGATGTGGCGAAATGTAATTTATAATTAAACCCCATGTCATTTGGAAAAAAATAGTTTCCGTAAACAAAAAAATATCAAAAGATGAAACCAATATTATATAAAATATGAAGAGGAAAATTATTTTAATGCAATATATTGAATTAAATAAAATTTAATTAAACAAATTTTTATTTTAAAAACAGATAAAAATAATTTTTTTCTTTTAAATTAATTTAATTCAATTATACTTTTTAATAAAAAAATAAATATTTCACTATCCATCAAAAATAAAACATTGATGAAAAAACGAATTTTTTTCTATAAGATAATTTTGAAATGATGATTTTCTGAATTAATAATATTTTTTGAAATAATGTTTATAAAATTATAATTAAATTATTTTGTAATTTTTTTTCATAGGGTGACTAAACCTCATGTTTAAAAAATATTTTTTTTCATATTATATTTCATTTTATTTCAAACGATTCTTATTTTTTTATAACCAGTATATATCCTTTGAAAATATTTTATAAATTATAAACTATATAATTGTATAGAATATAGTTTGTCCATTTCACTCCCACCAATATAATGGCTATGAAATAATGTCCATGATTAAATAATAGAGTATTATGTTTCGTTTAATCTTGGTGTTTCATAGATTGAAAACTATAAAAGACATTCAATTTAATTAAAAAATATTAACCTCAATGTCCCTATGTGATACCAGAATCAATATCAAATTTAATTTCAATATAAAAACATTTTTTTCTAAGTAGAACCTTTTATTTGGAAAACAATATTTTCATCACATCGGTCTGTGTATTTTTATGTAATATTTTCCCAATTATATAAATAGAATTATAAAAAAGGGATAGAACAATTGGAATCATTATAATTGATATTATATAATATGTTTTTTATCTTTTGGTCAAAATGATTAGTAAAACTAAAATATTAGTTACCACGGTTACGAATAAAATAGGTTCATCTATGGATTAATCTAAAAATATATTGGTATATTTTCTAATAAAGTATTTTTAATAGTTATTTGACTGAAATATTTAAAAATTATACAATTCCAATTTATTATATGTGTTAATTTATTATATATTTCCTATAGAATATGTTTATCAATTAGGATTCTTTTGGTATATTTCAAAGTATTTTATATGTTGGTTCCTTTCCCCACTTATAAAAGGGGACCCCATCTCCTATCCACTTAACACTTATAAAACCAATTGGTTCAGCCTATACCTACCCAAATAATTTATCTAATTATGTTCCCCCCATCTTACATGATTATATTGATTATGAAACCCTCGTTAGAAGGATTTTTGTATAAAATTTCAGATTTTCTCCAAAGAATTAGTAATATTCTCAAATATGGGTTTTAGTATTATTTCCACTTATACCTATTTGAAATCATTTTAAAATATTATGATTTAATAAAACAATAATATCGTAAATTATTAGAATTTATAATGAATTTATAATAACACACATTCATCTCCTAGTCATCAGATGTTTAAAAAACTGTTGATCATGTGTATGTAGGACTACCGCCTCGCAGACCATTGTAATTCACTTCCCATCTTTGGATATAATGAAAGGATATATTGATGGATTTATATTTTATATATAATATTCATTAAAAAATTATACTTTTTGAATCATTATATGAAATTTATCTTTTTGATTTTTTTACAGGATTATAATAACATCACTCATGTGCATGGTAGACCACCAACTCATGAAGCGAGGTGATTTTTTTTCACTTATGCTTTACATATAAGGTAATAAGGATTTAATAAATTAATATATGTGATATAAATTAAATAATAAATTCTATTTATGTATTAGTTTTTATTTTTTCATTATTTCATTCCATCATTCGAAAAATCAAAACAGTGTTCGTCTGCTTTTTTAACATACAATCTCCGAGAATAATTAATGTATTATTTATACCAATAAAATTATTCAATGATTTTAGATATGTATATGATGAAAATATTTGATATTAATATAATGGATAAAATTATGGAGATAATATAATTATGATCAATGTATAATGGATTATACTATCAGATGATACTATATATTGGAAGGCAAAGAAGTAATAACCTGAAAAAGTGATATTTACAATGAATTATTTATAAAACATTAACATAATGATAGAATTAAATAATATGGAAACATATAAAAAACTATGGTTATCTAAAATATGTATAATATGACTAAATTTATAGTATATTATGTGTAGAAAGGGTGTCGAGACATGAGGTAAGGGATTTCTACTCTCTTTTTTTAAGAGATGCATACTATACTTGCCAGTCATTTCAGTTCTGTGATGTATATATATATAATTTATAATTTTATTCCATTAATATACTCAGATGAATGATATTTATAGCTTCATTTGATTTTATTCGTTAATAATGATTATGATTCAAAATATAACAAAACTATTAAAGAATTTTTTTTAACTTTTATCTATGAGGGACACATGACTAATACATCACATGTATTTTGTGAGGTCTATATATTTTACATGATGACATTTTATGATCCATATCGTGATAATTATTCAACAGTACTATCTATATAATTTTTTATGGGACTTACAATTCAAATTATTTAAAATGCAGTAATAGTTTAATGTTACAATCTCAATGTTTTTCAAAAAAAATGATGTTATGTTTCAAAAGATTTTATCTTATGATATACATTTATAAAAATTAATTAATTATATTCTCATATATATATATAATTTTGTAGAATGAATATTTTACATTCAGTTTCAAATCATTAGTAACTCAAGATATGAGAAATATTTATTCATGGAAAATAGAATTTATTTCACTGTTCGACTAAAAATAATTTTCTTCCACACCCATGATTTATAGAAATGAATGAATTAAATATTTTAATATTATAGAAAAATTTAATAATGTAATTTTTTCTAATTTTTACAATTTAAATAATTTTTTAAAATAATTCCTCATCTCATATTTCAAATGAGATTCTTTGGAATTTTTTCCAAATATGCTAATGGAAGTATTGTTTTCAAATGTGAACAATGTTAATTTAATTTCATAACATCAAGAAAAAGAAATTATTTAAATATTTATTTATAATATTCAAAAAAAATATTCATATTAATGGTATTTTATTTTTTTTAAAAAAATTATTTCTTAAATCTGATTTTCATATTCTAAATATTATTCTCATCATGAAATGTTCCATGTAATATTTCAACATATTTTCCAAAATATGATGACACTAATTGATTTCATTCTGGATTAACATGGGTTAGTATACAAGGAATCCATATTTTTATTCCTCCTGTTGCTTTATGATTATGATAATGATGTTTTTATGAAATAAATTCACTATCCTTGTGTTATGATAAGAGGAAAGTTTTATGTATCCCCTTCCATATATTTTTTCTAATTCAATGAATATTTTAGGATCATTTGTCCCAAATATATTTGATTTTAATTATATGAATAGTGGGATCTATATCTTACTTCAATGTATTTGGAAAAGCATTATATCTCATTACATAATAATGGGAAAAATTTTATTGTCCAGATTCATAATGGGGAACAAGATAATGGGATTGATAAACCATTGGATATATGTTATAATGAATAATATACTATGTTTTATGAACATGGTATTTATCCTTGATAAATAAAATAGTTTTTTTACGTATGTTGGTGCTATAATATTAGATGATTAGTTCTAGGTTAATAAAATTTTATGATTTAACACTCTGATGAATTATGTATGATTGAATGGTAATTAATTATTCCATGAATAATGTTTATGGTCTATAAATGTGTGATTATTAACATTTAATGTTATATTATATATCTCATAGAATTATCCATATCATGTGCATTAATATGATCATATAATTATAACTCCCTTATTTATCCTTATTTATTATATATATTATACCTTTCTTATGCTTCATATCCATAGACCATAAAGAAATGTCTTATGTATGGTATGTCTATAAAGAGTAAAAATGGGTAATATCTTTATGGGGGATGTTGAAGATAAATCATAAATTAGAAGTTCTTTTACCTAGTATTCAAATAAATATAACCATTATGGTAATCGAGTATGTACATGTAAAATATAATGAAGATTCATATAAAAATATGTACTATCAATTTAGGAAAATCCTAGGTCATCACCCCACAAAAGAATCTCCCTTGAGAATAAATTATTCAATAAAATGAAAGTAATTTTTTTATGTAACATTTTATCTATTCAAAAAATATCTAACATTATATTTACAGGTTCTTAATTTTTTTTTAAAATGAATATTGTTATAAAAAATATATTTCATTTCATAAGGAGATTTTAAATCATTTAGGTTATTCAAATATAACAATAATATTATAAAAATTAAATGTTTTGTGAAATATTTGTTTTTCAACTTAAAACCAGACTTTTAATAAATAATAATAAATGAATATTAATATAATTTTAATAAAATGAATTCCAAAATGAAGATATATTGGTAAAATTAAAATTATAAAAATTGACCTTTACATAATTTCATGATTACAATAAATTTAGAGTGTAACTTATGTGATTGTTTTTGATATTTCGTTTCTCTACTACAGTAGGTTCTATGGTATTATAGAATCCAAATCTATATAAGATAACCTCAACAAGGATGAAGATAAACATTTTTATAAATTTGTTTACAAAACATTGATGTTGGATAAATTTTATTAAATTTTAAATGATCAATAGGAATGAATTTATTAAAAAGTGGAAATGATTTCAAAGGAATAATCAATGTTTTATACAATAGAAGGTCTTATAGTGGAAGGTTGATTATATCTCCAAAAAATGCACAACTTGTTATACTAATAAATTATTTTTTACCAGAAAAAAATGAATCATCGAGAATGATGAAAATTAAAAATATATCATCTTCTAAAATGAACTGGATGAATAAATAAATAATATATCCTCCTAAATAAAGGTACACATAGTTTTTAAAACTTAAAAATACCCAATAACATCTTATGAGTACAACAATAATTATTAAAGATCAATATTCTGAGGTCATTGAAGGTGTTTTAGTACATTTGGAAAACAACCTAGTTCATAATGGTAAAATATATATATTAGGAAAGAGGTTTGAATAAATGTGTATTATAATAAGAATTAATGAAAAAACATTAAGTATTATGACCCCGTTATCTTATCTAATGTCTAATTTTATACAAAAAACCTAGATACAAGTATTAACGTATCGAAGGACGATATAGTTTATTAGTCATAGTAAACTAGATATATAGATCAATATTATATTAAAATTAATATTATAAAATATAATATAGTATATTATTTCTGTTTATTATTATTTTATCTAGAATAACCATATATATATCAATCATAATAATCATCATGGAATTTTGATGAAAGAAACATAATAATGGGGTGAGCTCTAATGGTCAGTAAGGGTATGCGTACAATGAAAGCTATCATTAAATAATAATACATAATCAGTATGGAAAAGTATATAAATTAAACACATTATATTTATTCACTGTGTTGAAAACGACAATTATATTTCCAGAATATATGATTATCATATAATTCCATATAAATGATCACAATATCTTGAAACATAACCATGGGAATTATAACGAATAAAATAATGACATGGATCATTAATAAATAATAACATAATGAGGTAGTTAATCATAAAAGACATACTAGGAAAACATTTATTAAATTTAATGGGTTATTTTAAATATATTTGTAAAAACTCATATACATGGCCAACATATTTTTCTCATTAAACCTATGGTTGAATTGGGGGGATATCTAAAACCAAACCCCAGCCATCACATACTATTTTAAATTTACACCTCATAATAAAGTGGTGAATCTTAATCCAAATATATTTTCATAATTGAAAATATATCATATGAAATTCAAATACCAACCCTAATCAAATTAACATAATCATAGAATATTTATAGTAATATGGTTATTGGTATTAAAATAGAATATCCTTGGTTAAATTGTAAATAATCCATTGAAAGAAGGAATAATTATTATATAAATTCATTGTATACCCTGTGTATAATACATACAATAATGTTTTGATGTCATTTATGAATATAAATACAATTTTAATTCAACTGAATCATTTTTGTGGAAAATATTTTTTTTTAAATTGACAATATTTTGAAAATAAAATGTTCATAATTACATTGAAAATATTTTTATTGGAAATTCAACATTTATACTTTTAAAATAATATTTAAAAATTGATTTTCAAGAAATTGGAAAATTTTGTCAATCCCGTACGTGTTAAATAGATGATTTATTTCACATGCTTTGATAAAATAAAAATTAATAATGTTTGGGAAAAAATGGGTATTCTTTTAAATAATTTCCTAATAAATCAGCATAAATATATTTAACAAATGATTTTAAGAATGAAAAAAATATTTTTACAAAACATTTTTTGGAAAGATAAATTAGTTTTTACTATATAGGGAAATAAGGAATGATTATCTAAAAAAAATAATCATAAATTTTTTGCACCAAAGAGTGAAAAAATGGTACTATAACATAATAAAGGTCATGAAAAACCATATGTAAAGAATATAGGTTGATTTTATAGTATAAATATAAATTAATTCCCTTATGGGAGTCTAAAACATGAACAATATTGAATATTGATGAGATTATGAATTAAACCCTTACTAGTTAGGTAAAATTTGACATATAATACCCATGAAAGATATTATGACACAAGAAACATTAAATAAAATGAATAAAATTTTATTAATGACATAAAATATCAAAATGGTCATTATATACAACACAAAAAGTAATTAGTAATTAATATGGATAATGTCTCATAAATGTAAATGTGAGATGAGAAATCATCAATATATGTTCAAATTCGTTCATTTATGTTTGAACCATATTGAAAATAAATATACTTCTGTAAAAAATCCACTAATGAACCAAAATATCATCTATCATATCATATATGATTTACTTATATTATTTTGTCACCTTTTTATTAATAATTATTTCTTAAAATTACTGTTTCAGGTGATAATTGATTTTTCTCATTTGTGATTATGTTTTTTTATTTTGGTACTTTAAATTACTCCATGGTTACATAATTTTTATAATATAAACATGATATAAATATTATTTATATTATTTATATATCAATTTAATATAATCTATTAATGTTATATATCGAAAATGGATTACACCTTTATTGGAGATAGTAGGCCGTACGTATGAATGAATGGTGTTCTTATTTTTTCAATAGATGGATTAAAAGGAAAATGAATATGATGTCACCATTAAAATTTAAATATAATGTTATATATATCATGTATAATATAAAAATAAAATCTTTTTACCATCTATATAAAAGTTAAATGAAAAAATCACATCATTATGTGGAGGTGTTAGTCTGTACGTACTCATGAGTGATGTTGTTATTTCCCAATGGATTGGAATGTAAGAAATTACATGTGATATTATATTTAAATAATTATATTTATATAATTATTATCACATATATTCTTTATATTTATCCTTTCAACCTTCCATATAATGAATAACAGAACATTTAATCTCATCTTTTTTCAAGGACGTAGTTCACCATAGATACAAAGAAGCATTAGCGTATCCCCCCAAAAAATGTAACCTATAAAGGTCTATTAAATTTTTTAATTAAATATTTATAATAATATCATTTATATCACCATAATATGTTAAATAAAATATTATATACATGTTATAATTGTTTTCATGAAAAAAATTTACATCGGTTTGAATGGTAGTAGTTTCTGGTACATACCTTCAACAGTTTTGTTTTACATTTCTTGGAAGTTATGATTGATATATGTTTTTACATTAATTTACTGACATATCAATATATGGTTTATAATGGGGTTATTATATAATAATTATTTATTAATATTTTAATGTTTTGTAAGAAGAAATAAGTTATATGCACACATTATGAATTTTACCACTTCTTTAGAGAACTCATTTAGGATTATATATAAGAAATCCATGATTTTAGTTATTATCAAAATTTCCTCCATATTTTTTTTATATGTGTAAGGAATATTTTTCTATTATTTTTATATCTAAATTGGATTGGATGTTTGAATATGAGGGTATATCTGGTGGCATATTATAACTATGGGAGAAGACACACATGGTATTTTTTAAAAACAAAACATGATACCCATATTATTCTCCTTCCACGTGCCCCCAAAATGAATTATTATAGATACATATATGTTATATGTTAGAAATATATTCATAAAATTATTTTATATATGTTTTTGATCATTATTAACCCTTATACTTTTAGTTAAACCACCAATTGTAAACCCTTTATTACTTTAAACACAACAATTATTTTATACCATTTAAACTATTAAAAACAGAAAAAATAAAGATAATATTATTTGGTAATAAATATAAATGTTATTACATGTGTTTAATCCAATTTTTTAAATTCAAATAATTGATGTGAAAAATTTTATTATTAATTTATACCCCCAGATGTGATGATAAAATTTGGATTCCAATGGTAAAATTCTCATAAATATAGAACGTTTTACAAGGATACTTAAATATGAAATTAATTACCCTAAATAAAATTAAATTTATTTTAATATAATTATTATAATTTTAATATAAAATTTAAATTTTTATATAATTCTAATGAAAATAATGTTCTCAATAAAATATTTCTTTTTCACAATTAATTGAAAAATATAACTTTTTACAAAAACAAGTGCCTCATTTATTGTGATATAATTGTTTATATAAATAATTTGATTTCATAAAATAATAATTGTATCCTTTAAAAAAATAATTTTATCAAATGTGGGAAAGATGTGAGGAAAAAATTTTCTATGAAAAATAATTTTTTTCAGAAAAAAAATCATTTAAAATCAAATTATTCCATTTTAAATTTTAATTTAATATATAAGCAATATAAATTATATAACCAAATATTGTTCATAATATAGTATGTACTTTTAATATAATCCAAATTAATTTCCTTGATCTAATGGTTTTTTATAATGGATCAACACAGTATCATGTATCATTTTATCACCATTTTCATGAATCACAACCTATCAATGGGATGAAGTTAATATTCAAATAATTATATCATAATGTTTCACTATGTTATATAGTTTGATAATTTATTTTTAATGGAATAAATTTCATCGAATATAATATTTAATTTTTAAAAGACCAGGTTGTTACATTATACCCCATTATATAATTTTTTTTCTCTCTATTTAATCTAGATATCAATAATCAATGGTTTAACATTTGAACATACCAATTTGGAAATGTGATATCATGAGACAGTTTCATAAAATGCCATCTTTATAAGAGATACAGATATGTATGACTTTTATCTCAAATAATCACATATCTAATATTCTAACTAGATAAAAATTGGAGGGATGTAAATATACAGACATTTATATGTTGAGTAATAGTAGACATTGAATAAATGATAATGAATGATATATATAATTAAGTTACCACAAATCCATAAATATGAGTTGAGTTTTATAAACATGTGATTTATTAAAAATTAAGGTACTAGGATATCATTTTTGTTTCAAAATCCTTTTCTATTATTTTAGGAATTCAATTTCCATATACATAGAGTACATAAGAATATAAACTTATGTGATATCTTTCTATATCCTAGGAATAATTTTATCCTTTGGTTATACTTTAATTAATTACCCCATCATTTCAAACTCTTAGAAATGAACATATGAAGTGATTTTTTTCTAAAGAACATTTAATATATCATTAGAATGACATCTTATTCATCGAGTCTCTAGATATTTTCAAAATCAAAAATGTAATCTCCATGATATATAATAAAACCTATAGATCAACTTAATATATTCCTTGTGTAGTTAACTTTGTTCATCACCCATAATATATATGACAAAATTCAATGTGAAAAAATGTAGAAGTAATGTCACTAAATGAAAATTTTATTCATAATAAAATATAAATATGATCATAATATCACATTGAAAATATTTGAATAACATGATCAATATAAAACCATAATTAAAAAACTAATAATTAAAAAATAATAAATTAGTTTTTTAAATATAATCACCAAATCTAAACAGTCTTCAAATTCTAGAAATGATATCAAAAACCGTCAAATCACCAACCAATTTAATGGTAAAAAATAATATATATTAAACATATCATTGTCATTATTATATTAATATAGAGAAAAAATTAATGGTTATCATCACTAAATCTCTTTTTTTCAATAATTTCAACATTCCAAATAATAAAATTTCATGTTTCTTAGAAATATTAAGAATATTCTTAAAAATCATTAATGAAATGATAATATATTGAAATAATAGTATATTTAAATATTATTATAACTTGAATTTCATTGATAAATAATACAGTCATAACATAATTCATGAATCCAAACACAATAACAATAATCAATCTATATCATCTATAGTAATATAACAATTTTCACCTCGATCCATTCGATTCTTCTGAGGGATATTCCATTGTTGCTTTGGGAAATATTTTATGGGCCACATCATATCCTTATTTTTTAATCATTTATTATTGTAAAATTATTTTGATCCCTATAAATCATGAGTATGGTTTCCTTTCTCTCCACACATATAAAAAACTCACAATACATTAAAAAATGAACAATGGTTTTTTGGCATTTATCTCATACATGTAAATATTTTATTCCCTTATTTCAATTATCCAAAATTTTCTATATTTTTATCTTCTTATATTTATTGAATTTAAATCCATAACACATAGAGAATAATATCTATATCTATGTAGCTCATGATTCTATGTCCATATATTGTTTTAATTGTTTGACAGTAACATCCTTTGAATGAATAGAATTATCCCTATGAGGACAAATATTTAAACAATAATTAATAATTTAAATTCAAATTTAATTTAGATTTATACTCTCAAAAATATTATTTAGGATTATAGTTTTAGATAGCTATGTAATAAAATAATATAAATAAACTCATAATTTATAATGTACACACTTATAATATTAATTATTTTTTCAAAATATGATACTTCTTAAAACAAAACAGGATTTATTTCAATTATATACATGAGGACATTAAATGTGGACTATTAATTTACATTACCCATCCATAAACCCCATTAAATCTTTATAAAACATGGGATGCACATAGAAAATTTTGTACAAGACACAAAAGGGAATAAATAAACCATTAGGACCTGAATGAAAACATATTCACAATTTATAACATAATATCATTCACATACATTATGAAATATTAATTATTATAAAAAACAAAAAAAAATGAAAACTAAAATCAAAAAATAAAATATGTGTAAAAATATTTATATCACTTCTTCGTATAAATTATATTTCCCTACTACATAGGGTGTGATGATCACATTTACACAAGGAATAGAAAGTGTAGTAAAATCTCATAATCTCTTAAGAGAAAACTAATATATTAACAAAACATGAATAAATAATAAATTGGAGTGGTATAATAGGATCACCCTCTATTTTTATCATGGGAAAACCCTCCTTAATAAAAATTCAAAATAAAAAAACATTGATCATATCAAATAAATATTCTATAAAATAAACATTTTTGTGGAAAATAATTTTTCTATTTTGATATCACATTTCATTATTATGATGAAACACACATACAAAATAATAAATTTTAATTGAAAATAAACTTGTTAAATTTTAAAGTAAACATAAAATAAATAAATCATCATTAAATATGTAAAATATATTTATTCTCTACAAGTAAAAAACATTTGCATAATAAAAATGGTTTTCACATGTAAAGAGTTTTTTTAAATAAATTCCCCTATATATAGAATAAAATTGAAGGGTCAATAAATCAAATGAATGGAATATGTGTATTCACTATAATTATATATAACAGGAAAATATATAATTAAAATTAATTTTAAAAATAATTATTTCATGACATAATAAATGAAGTAGATGGGTCACATAAAGAATTAAAATTTAGTTAAGAATTCTATTGACTTATGTCTGAAATCATTTTTCACTTGTACATGATGTCCAATATTTTCAAAGTAGACCAATTAATTAATAAATCCAAAACCTATTATTCATTTAATTGATTTTTTATACTTGAAATATGTTTATTTAAGAATTTTGGTCATGTTATGCGGTTTAATTTTATTATTTAGGGAGTGTTACTTTCATGGTATTATGAGAAATCCCCTTGAGTATAATTATGATAGTTCATGAAAAATGGATGGAAAAAATCATTATATATAAATGGGCTTAGTACAATTCCTTATTTTTAAATTAATTAAAATATACTTTTTATCTACGAGGATTATTACTTAAATAAAACATTAATTATAAATTCTTGGTTTTTTGGATGTTTTTCTGACCATTACAAGGTAATTTCATTTAATTTAACTAATATGTCTATAAATTAGTTCCAAAATAACAAGAAAGTTATAATATATATATTAAAATCTAATTAAATAATAATAATTTTTATATGAACATCATTGAAAGAAGTAGTATGAAAAATTAAACTCATCGTCCAAAAATGTGGTGAATTGACACATCACAGATGATGTTTTTATTTTTATAATAAGTGGAGAACTAAAAGGTATTGATGATGAATATTTGATTAAAATAATAACATTATTGAATATATATATATTATATGAGTTATAATGATAATTTTTATATATGAGGTGGTGATATGGTATAAATAAATAAAGAAAAAATTAATTTAAAAGAGAATGAAGGATGGTTTTACTTCTTGAACATCATCTCCTTATAAATTCATTACGACACTTGGTTTTGATAATTCAGTGATACAAAAATGTATTTTTACGGGATAAGTTATAGGAACATAATTGGGAATAATTTATACACTATTCAATACCTTGGAGGTTTGAGGAGAATGGGTGGTATTTATTGGGAGATGAGTGTAATGTTTGTGAATATTTTATTCATTTTTTATTATTTTTGCTCAAGAAAATATGTTTTTTTATTCTTGTTACTGAATAATATAAATGAATTTATTTTTTCAAAACAATTAGTGATTTCTTAATCCATACATAATCCCTGAAACAATCATTCATTAATATAATTATAAGGTTAAGCAGTGTAAATTAACATATTTTACTTTTCAGAAAAAAATTAACTATTTTAAAATAACAAAAAAAATCTCCTAACTATTTTTTGATATGAATATTTTAAAATTGGACTCCATTTATTGAAAAAAAATCTATATTCAACCAATTTAATGTTTAATTAAAATAATCATCTATTAAGAAAACAGTTTTAATAATATAACTGATTGTATGAAATGTTCAAAAAATTTACTAAGGTAAAATAAAATTATCTTTTAATTATTGTACATAAAAATAATAATTGATAAATATATTTGAAAAATATAAATTTCACTTTGAATAATTACATTTATTTTAAAATTGTAAATGGTCTGTTACATTTCAAAAAAACGCTTCACATAAATTATCAATTTAATGAAAATATTTAATAGTCCCAGTATATGAATATACCATATTTAAATTTATGAGATAATTGAATATTATTTATACATTCATAGGGGAGGTTAGTATTATAATGACTATATTAATATTCCTAATAATACCATTAATATTCCAACGGTTAGGTTATTTTTTCCACTTGTAAAGATACTATAATTTTTTATAAACACCTCTTATTTCATTATACATATGTATTGAATTTATCTATTTAATTCCATAATTAAAAAATTATTCTATAATTACATGGGTTTTTAAAACCCATTATATAAATGAATAATATTTCTCATAGGATTAAATATGTATTCTGTAGAATTATTTTTTAACATTATAATACTTGATTCATACTTAGCTACACATTCACCTTTATTTTTCCTTATAATCAAGAATTATATCTCTATATATTCTTATTGATCATGAAGAAATTATTTATACATAATGAGTACCTTATATGCATTAAATATATTGTTTTTGTTTTTTCCTCATCAATTGTGTTTTGAATCAGTAACCACCATTGATCTATACCTTCTGATAGATGATAAAATTTCATGGAAACTTTCACACCTTTTAAACTTCCCAATGTGATAATTATCTCTTCTAGGTAACATATCGATTTATTGAAAACAAATAGATTTGTTGTACCATTTTTATGGTAGTTTTTTATTTATGAAGCGGTATATAATTATTAGAGTATGTGGGGTGATCAGTTGGATGCTCCATACGGGAAATTGTTTCTCTCATAACCAAAGGCATTTACACAAATATGGTTATAATTTTACTATTTCTAGTTTTATATTAAGATATATCTTAATTATCAAGGCCATTATGGGAATCCCATAATGGGGTACAGGTTTTGATAAAATTTTGATTCCTTCATCTATGTTCCATTTCTATACGATAACATACACTAGATTAAATCAATGCATTATGAAAAATAATATATAATCCCAAAAATATATTTATCAATATTTGAAAACTTTTTATATGGAAAATCATATATTCATATACATGGTTTATTTTATAATGTTTTAAAATCATATAATTATTTCCAAACCAAATATAATGATTTGTAATGAAAATTTGAATTATCAAATCATATATTATAGGTGTGTCAACACCAGTTCACATTGAGGATCACTTTCATGTAACCAGTAATGCTTTGTCCAAGCTTGATTAAACCTTTTTTTGGTTATTTCTTCAATTTATAACTGTGTACAACATCCAATTTTAGTATATATACATGGTTTCATTTGTAGGGAATAAATATAGTGTCTATTTAACAAAAATTTATGTATTACATTATTTACATATCATTGATGTCTATCATATATTTGTGTTCCGACATTTATGTTTTCTTAAATCTAGTTCTTAGTGATTCTAATAAACTTAATTTGATACCACATTTAAATACCCAAACAATATTATCCCAGATCCGTTGTCTATATTATTATATTGGATATTTATAAAATGAATCATATCTTAAATGACAATATAGCATTGTAGTATTCGAAAAATCTTTACGTAGATGAAATTTTGTTTACAATTAAAAATATAAAATAAAACATAGTATTTTATTCTATTGAATTGTTATTTCCTCAAGAATAACCTACATAACATACATAATACTCGTCAGGGAATCATGAGTAAATAAACATAATAATGGTGTGAAATGTAATGATCAATTAGGGAATTCATGATATGGAATCTATAATAGATATATAATATATAATAATTAATTAATTCTATATAACATTAATCATTATATTTAATAAATTACTCAAACATGAATAATGATATTTATTTAATAAATTATGATCAACTAATTATATTTAATTAATCACATGAGGATGAAATTTAAAAAAGACTATTCTAACTATTCACATAATAACATGGAAAATCAGTAAATAATATAATAATGATGTAATGTACAATGTAACATATCAAAAACATAATTTCATGACCTTTCACAAGAAAATGTATATCATGTACATAAAAAATCATTTAATTTTGCTAACTAATTGGTCTCATGAGACCTATTGATGCATCATGAGGCTATCTATTACAGTGCACACCAATCACATTAAAATTTCAATTCATTCATCATATGAATGTGGAAAAACCTAATCAAGATAAGAATCATAATTGATTACACTAGAAAATTAAAGGACATTACATTACAAAATAAAATAATCATAATCATAAACCATCAATAGTAATATAGTGAGTTGTAATAAATTTATTGTACCTATATTGAACTGATCATAAACTAGTGAAAGGAAAAATAATTATAATATTAAGAAACCATATCCTTAGTAAATCATATTTATACTATATTGATGAAATCATCTATGATTATAAATATTATAATAATGTAATTTAATCATTTTTGTGGAAAATAAAATTTTACCTTTTAAAATATTATTAAAACAAAAATTTAATAAATATTTTTAAAATATTATTCATTTGGATAAATCCTTTTAAAATTTGTAAAATAATAATTTAATAATTATGTGTTCATGGAAACATAAAATTTCTTTCATTTCTTACTGGTTAAAATTATGGTTCCTTTTAGAATTTGAATAAAATACAAGTGATCATTTTTGGGGAAATGAAATAAAATATTTCATTCAGAACATGTGGTAAAAAAATAATCAATAAAATTTTATTTAATAAATAATTTTATTAATGTTAATATCATTTTTATTTCTTTTTATAAAATATGTTTTTTGTAACAAAATAGATTTTCAACTCTTCTGAGAAATTATGTAATATTTTCATTAAAACATTTTCTCAATCAATTTACATCCCAGTGAAAAGAAAAATAAGGATATAGATTAAAATTATAAATATAAACAATTAGAAAAGAGAATTGATCAATTTTATGATATAAATATAATTTATAACCACAAATGGGTCTTAAACATATATTATCTTAACAAATGAGGAGTGTGAAAAAATAAAAAACCACTACGGTAACTTCGGAATCACAATCCCCATTAAATAAGTAATACCATCTGAAAATTTCAATTACGTTAAGATAAAGAGATTACAGATTTAAAACATAAAATGTAATATTATATACACTTCCTAAAGTACTAATTAGTAAACATGATTTATAACCCATGATAGTAAAAGTGAGATGAGAAACCCTAACCATAGTTTCTACATCCTTCATATGTATCAGAACCTCATGTTTAATTTATATCAGTTTTTTATAAATCATTTCAACAACCATAATAATATATCTCATACCATATATTATGTACCTATAGTCTATTAAATCCTTTATTAACAATTCCTTGTTAAAATCATTATTTTGGGTGATAATTTCACCATTTTTCAAATATGATTTCATTTGGTAATTTTTTTTCCTTATAATATGTTCACAATTAAATCATATAAATAATATAATACATATAATTAATATAATATATATTCATTAAATATTTAATTAAATTAATCTATAAAAGGTATAAATTGAAAATGGATTACAGCATTCATAGAGATGATTGGTCGTATGTATGTAAGAACCATGTTTTTTTATTTCATAGAGGATAGAATGAAAGGAAAAAATTAAATAAACATTATAGAATTATTATTATTTTATATATTTAAGATATATTTTTAAAAACTTTCCTTATTACAATCCATGTAATAATACAATGGAAAACTCTTTACATCTCTATGATGAGGTGTTAGTCCACACATATGCCCATGTGACATTATTATTTTACAACATATTTTATAATAACAATTTTCTTATGATATTATATTTGGAATTTGTTTTTAGATCATAAATATTACATATAAAAACAATATTTAGTCGTACTACATTCCATACAAATCATAACTACAAAATGAATGACATTTCTTTGTGTGGTCCTATTCTACGATACTCACATGCAGCGTGATTGTAACCCTCACATAATGAAATGTAATATGTTATAAGATATAAGATAATTATATAATTATAATAATATCATAAATATAATATAATTTTGATAAATATATTATTACATCTATCCATAAATAGAGGTGATATAAAACGAATTACATATGTTTGTGATGCAGTAGTCCACTATAAACATGATTGACAGTTGTGTTTATCATTTGATAGAATTTGACATGGACATAGGTTATTTGTTTAGCATAATAATATCTCATAATGTGGTACAATAATATTTTACAATATTATCTTTATCATAAAACATTTTTTTGAGGTGGAAATAGAAATAAAAAAATACGCACGATTCAAATTTTACCTTTTATTTTCAAAACACATTTACGTTTATAACTAAGGACATTAAAGATTGTCAATGAGATTAAAAAATGAAACTATTAATATTCAATAAGTGTAAGGAATATATTTTCATGGGGCCTAGTTGAACCAAATGTATTTAGATGCGTGAAGAGGATAAGAGAGGGGTGGACTTATATATGTGGGAAAGAGGACATAAATGATATTTTTTGAAAACAAATAATTGAATCCCAAATTTTTTCTCAAGATTAATTACAAAAAAAGATTATTATAGATATTTATAGGTCATAATGTCTATATATTTTCATTTTATGGTTTTATGGAATGTTTTTGGTCATTTTTAACCCATATCTTTTTAATTTAACACCCCGATAAACACATTTTTACCACACATATATTAATTAATTAATATTATTTTCAATATTAATTAAAGTGTAAAATAAATTTCACCATGTTTTATAATTTAAATTAATATTACTCAAAACATGGAATCCATTATTAAAACATAAAATAACAAATTTGGCATAGTTTAATTTTAAATTATACCAGAAAATGAGATAAAAGATATGGTTTCCATATAAATAATAATCATAAGTATATAAGGGTTTAATTTCCAAATTAATATGATATATATTCCACTTACCTAAATTGAATATGTTATAAATTAATTTTCCTAAATTTAATTTGACACCAATTTGTCAAATATTTTATATTTTTATATTATATAAATGAAAAATACGATTTCAATAAAATTTTGAATTTCCCACTATTCATCAATAAATGAAACATTTTCTGAAAAATAAAAAAAATGAAACCTAAAATATTTTTTATACTATGATCTATACATTTTTATTTATTATATGAAATAAATTTTATAAATGTTTCAATAACTTAATTTATCATGAATGTGAAATAAGTGACTAAAGTATTTTCTTTTAAAAAATAATGTTTTTCAAAAAAAAATTATTTTACCTTAAAATGATGATGATTATTATTTATATTCAATATAGAAAAAATTTAAATGTGTAAACAATACATTTTTATTATTTACAATTTAATATAAAAGTTGTAATGATGACATTTAAATAAAATTTTAATAGAGAATAGGTCTCATTGAAACATGAATTTCCATGCATGCAAGCCTATTGATGAGATTAAATTTATTTAAAGTGAAATATATTATATTGTTTAGTGGTATTATAAAATCATACAATTATTCATTTATGATGAATACATGGTATCCAACATGGATCATCTCTTTTAAAATATATCTATCTTACATTATACCCCATTAAATAAATTATATCCTCGTAATTCAATCTTGATCTCAATAATATTGTGTGTAACAATTGAAAATACCCTTCTTGAAATCCCATATCATGGGAATGGATAATAAAATACCCTCTCAATATGTGAGAAAAATTACTATGACGTTCATCATGAATAATAACATAACATGGTTTCCAATTAGGGGAACATAAGTGTGATGTGAAGATATGAACAATGAAGAAAAGAATATATAAATATGGATGTTGATAGAGAACATTGATTATAATAATATAAAAAATATTTAAATTTTATTGTACTAGATTCATACATCTATATTGTGTTAATATATCATTTGATTCCTAAAAATGATGGAAAATGATTTTTTAATTTATTTGTTCAGTTCATGGAGTTGAGGAATTACTTTTATTTTTAGACTGGGAAAATATGAAAACATTCATAAATGTAATCTCACTATTTCATGGGAAGACTTTCATCATTTTTTGTTCTTATATCAATTGCGAATTTATTTCTTACTCCATGAAATTAATGTGGAAAATAAATTTTTATACCTAAAGCACATTTAACAAATTGATAGAATGAAAAAGTTAGTCCTATGGTCCCAAGATATTTTCTAAAACAAAATTAGATGAATGATGTAATCCAGTAACACTCAAATTTCAATAAATCCTTTCCATATATCGTTATCCTTACTAGTCATCAGAAAAATTTATTACTAAAATAAAAGAAAAAAAATTTAGGAGGGATGATAAATTAACATTATATATCCCATAAAATATAATGTGGATCTTAATGTCACATCCCAAATATATGAATACCTTGATCTCAATAATACCATAATAAGAACATGCATTCTTCAAAAAACAAAATATATTGTTTCCGAATATATTCAATATATCCAAATATTTAGTAAAATCCAATAAAGATAACATAAAGCAACAAAAAAAAACTAATTTCTTGGACACTAATATTATCCCATTGAAATATATTTGTCATTGTTTTCTCAATTTAGATCACATATTTATGTTTATCTTCCCTCAATTATGTGTTTTCTATGATGTTCAACTGGCCTCTTAATCACATTTAACGGTAATGGGAACAATTATAAATATGATAATTAATACTTAATGAAAAATTGTTTTGTTAAAGTCATTATATAACTACTAATTCATATAACTAGAATATCAATGTTAAAAATACTTCTATAACATAAACCATCTGTCCCAACACAACAGTATTAATCATTCCACTACATTTGTATTAATAACATACAATTGTCCATGATTTCATAACATCTTTTATGGTATATTCCATTGATTCTTAGGGAATTTATTTTATATGTTACCGATATCCTTAATGTTAAAGCATTGATGGTTGTGAAATTATTTTTTACCATGAAATCAATAACATGGTGGCATTTATCACAAAATCTATATAAAATTAAGATTCACCTAAAAAGTATCATAGTTCTTAATTCCACATTAATGACATGCAATAAAATACTTATTTACCATCATCTAATTAGGTTTAATTTTATATTTCCAGCTATTCATCTCTTACTTACCTTAATATAATTATTAAAAGGATAATTATTTCTCTATCTTGACAGTATATTATACTATTTCCTTTTATTATTGGAATACTTAGGAGAATAATTTCTTTCATAGAATTGACATTAACCCATCATATAAATGATCAATATTTTTCTTTTGATTACTTAATAAATCTGTATCATTAATTTATAATATAGTAATATAAGATTTATACATAGAACCATTTTCATATTTATTCATTCATTGACATAGGATTTGACTCTCTAAATCATCCCATTACTCATAAGGAAAATACATATCGATGATAAATTCCTTAAACTCATAAAATTTCATGTTTGGAATACTTCACCAACCTTATTTTTTTGAATAAATTATCAACATTGATTCACATATTCTGAGAGATGATAAAATTCCATTTTTACCTTCTCCCTTTAATTATATACCATATAGAGAAATATGTTATCCAAGGATGTTATCCTTTGATCATATTAAAATGGGTTTATAGTATCAATTATTTTTAGAGGATATTGATGCATAAAGTGGTCTTAAATTACTACAATATAAAGTGTATTAGAAGTATTATACAAATGGGAATGATTATTTATTATAAATTAGGCAAGTTACCAAAATATTTTTATAATATTATTAGTTCCAATTATTTCTCCAACATCATTTTCTCTCCCATTTGGGAATTCATATATGGGGTATATGACTTAATATAGTATCTAGTCAATCTTTTTTGGAATTATTTTTATACAATAGTATACACTAGATTATATCAAAAAGAAATAACCCTTGTGTATAATAAAAAAAACTAGTGAAATACATACCATAAATTGTAAAATTTCTATTTGGACAATCTCGTAATCATAGACATTTTTTCATTATGAATGTTTCGAAATCCTAAAAATATTTTACAATAATTTTTAATGATTTGGATAGTAGATATATAATATTTTAAGAATATACACTGGGATTGTTAATACAGATTCAACGTAAATATTTTTTTGTATACTAGGTAATTATTGATTCTTGACCGAAGTACAATTTCATGATTGATTATGCTTAAATATATATGTTCTATAACCACATCCACATGTATTATTTATATAGGGATGTAATTATAGGGAAAACACAAAATATATAGAATAAAAAAAATTTAATTAGCTATTATATATTTTTTATCAATGTTTATCATAGGATTATGTTTTATAATTGAGTTTTTCCATGATCTGGTTCCCATGGATTCTATTAAACATCCTTCTTATACAACCTATAATGTAACTAACCCTTGTATATCATATCATATGACTAAATTATTATATTGGAACTATATAACAAATTTCAAATTGAAGTAACATATATTTTATTGGCCTTGGTAATCTAGAAACATAAATTAATATCAAATGTAATTTAAAAACATAAAATAGAACATTGTATATTCTTTAGGGAATAATTATTACCATTATCATAACACTATGTATAAATATAATACACATCTATTCATCATGAATAAAATCATAATAATTTGGTGATATCAAAATATCACTAATGATATGTTTAGAATATATTTTATAATGAATACATAATAAATAATCAATATTTAATTTAAAATAATATAAAAACATGCGATTTAAAAAATAGATTGAACATGAATAATAATATAGAAGGAATAAATAATGATAGAATAATGACATCTGAAAAATCTCTCGAGGATGATAAATAAACAATCATAGCATAAATATTAAAATAATAAAACTAAATATCAACATATAATCTCATTTTTAGATATTTCATAATATTAGTCATATGAAATATAAGGTCAATACCCTTTACAAGACAATTAATATTTGGGGAAAGAAACCTATATAATTTGGAAAAATGGTTTATCTCATGGGACATATCAATAAATATATAGGCTCTCTATAAATAGTCCCCAACCATAACATATAATGGTAAATGAACCCCTTATATGATAGGGTTGAAAAAAATCTGCATAAACATTATAATTTAAAAACCTAGCGTATGAAATGACCAAACATACCCTAATAAAATAAGGATAATCATAGAACATCAAGAGTAATATGTTTAACAATAATAAAATATTGAATCATCAATCAAAATGATAATAGGAAATTTAAATAATTAAAAACAATGATATCAATAAAACATTGTTCTAGTAGATCATGTATAAATTAAAAGTTTAATTCCATTGATAAATATAAATACCCTAAAAATATCGTTAATAGTTTTTTAGGAAAACAATTTTTTAACATTTATTTTTTATAAATATCTTCATAAAATATTTAGAATATAAGTTTCACTAAAATATCATTTATTAATATGTTAAATACTATTTAAAAATTTTATTGTTCATATCTATGGGTGTTCCATTCATGATGTACCCATTAAAATAGTTATTTATATCAAATTTTGGGTAAAATAAAAATTAAAATTATTTGAAAATTGTAATGATGATACATTTTGAAAAAATAAAAAATAAAAAATTTATATAAAATTAATTACTATATATTTTTATTCATTTATAAATTATTTTGGAAAATATTTTTGGGAATCATTATTTTGGATGAAAAAGGACTTTCGTCCAAAGAGAGAAATGAAGTATTATATCACTGAAAACATTTTATCAATACTTTTATGTAATAAATATATTTAAAATGGAATTATTAAATTATAAATATAAAACAAATTAATGAATATGTATATTGTGTTAATAATAGAAAAATCAATTAATTCCCCCAAGGGTGTCTTAAACATGTAAAATCTCGAATAATATTGAGATTGTGAAATAAACCCCCACCACTTTGGTAACTATGGATTCATAATACCCATTAAAAAATAACATAAACTAAATCATTAAATAACATAACGATAAATAGTTTAATTATATAAAATATTTAGGGGATAGTATATACCACACCCAAAGGATTAATTTGTGAATATGATATATATATCTCAGAAGTAAAAGTGTAATTTGAAACTCTTACATCATCTTTGAATTCATTAATATGAATATAAAACTCATATATAATATATTTACATTATATATATATATATATTAAATATTAATAATCATATATCTTTTCACATATATGATTTCCTTATATTCTTTTCTCACCCATTTATTACCAATTACTTGTAAAAATCATCAATTTTTGTGATAATTTTATCATTTTTAATGTATGTTTTAGTCTGATAATTTTGATCCTTTTAATTTTATCTCAATAAAAATACCTTAAAATCATACCAGTATATTATTATTGTATAGTTTAATTATATATTTATTTACAATGATATATAATTATTATGGAGTGAAAATGGATTATGATATTCTAGGAGATAAAAGGCTATATTTATGCATTAACATATTCTCAAATTTTCTCGTTGGATTGAATGAAAGGAAAATAAAAAATTTATTAAGCATTAAAGAATAAAAATTATTTCATATATACAATGTAAAATAATTAAATCCATCCTTATTACCATTCATGAAAATGTAAAATGAATAACATTACACATAAAAATTAAAGGGGGTAATCCACACATATGCAAAAGCCGTGATATTTTTTTTCATATGGATGAGAATGTAAAATGTTATATGTGATATTATATTTACAATAGTATGGGTAGATCATGAATATTTTATATATTCATTTCATTTATCCATACTACGTGTCATGTAATATATAGGTGAAAATTGATTCAAATTACTATTTGGGGTGGTAGTTTGTTGTACAAAGAAGAGATGTTATCATATCTCCCATTGAATGGAAAGTAAGAGTAACACTCCATGTATTTATGTTTTACAAAAAATATAGTAATTTTATTTTATAATTTTCATTAAATTAATCACCATGTGAAAATTTCACAACACACAACACCACGTTAAGCTTCTGCAACCTGTAACAGTGGGTTATCTTGCTTTACAGATGACACAATGTTTTAAAAAATACATGATATACTATAAATAATCATTATAAATAAGAATGACTATAACACAAACAATACATAGAGATAGAATAACATTAGTAACTAATTATTCAATATTATATATATTGGTTTTATATAAATAATGCATATGGATAAAAAGAACATAATATTTTTTTAAAATATGTATTGGTTTCAAAAATACTATTTTATGAAAAAAAAAATTTAGAAATAAAAATTAATTTTATCTCACATTTATCAGATTAATTGTATAAAATATTCATCATCTCTAAATCATCATGTCATAATTATCATAGTATGAATTTTTCAGATTATTCAGATAAGAATCGTTTTTTGATGAATATAGAATAATACTATATTTTAATTGAAAACTACAATTATATTTAATTTAATATTAAATATAATTTATATATTAATTGTTTATAAAGAAAATTGTTTCAATAATATATAAATTAATCCAATTCATGTTATTTTAATCAATTTCATATTGAATTGGGAAAAAAATTTAAAACATATCAATATAAACTCTTTAAAATCCATTTTTCTCGTCTTATATATGGGAATAATTTCAAATTAAAATATCAAAAACCGTTAATTGAATTTGAAATAATTTATTCCATATTTTGAATCATCATAATTTATATTCTTTAATGATGTAGAAATAAATTTTCTCCCAATTTAACTATACATACATCAAAAACGTTTTACTACAGTTATGTTAAAAATGTGTTTACTTGGGGTGAAGCTAAAAATATACGACTTATAAATTTTTTTAAAAAATTAATAATACAAATTTTATGGAAATATTTATAACTTATATATTATATTCTAGATAAAGGGAAATTATTGGAGCATTGATACATTACAAAAACATGGGTGATATTATTTCATTCAAAATAATTCAATTGTTCCACTCACCTCAGTTATGAAACTCCTCCCCTTATCCTCTCATCCTCGCACCATAAATATCATTATTATTTATTACATTAGCTACTTAAATAACATAATAAATTCAATCATAAAAAAATATATCAATTATTTTGGATATATATCAATACTAGTAAGGGTTTTAATGAAAAACTAATGAGAATACCTGAAGAAGAGGAAACATTCATCAACGATCATTTTTATTTTATTTGTTAAAAACGTCCTTAAATTAATATTATTACATAAGGATATTATAACCATAGTATATTTTATTTCTTTATATTTATTAAGGTTATTTCCATGGTCTAAAACCATATGCAATTCCATCAAATGCATCAAAAAATCTTTATTCATGTGGACAAAGGTCTACATCCATGTGAACCGATTTAATTAATTATACTTTTACCACAAATCATAGAGAGAAGAAATGATGTATTCATTATATATAAATATATATTATATATTATGTTATTATAATATAGTAATTATTATATAACACATATCTTTATACTCAACATTTTTTTGAAACATGATAACACCACTCATGTGTGCGACAGAATACGACCACATGAAGCTATGTGATTCCTTGATTCATTACATGTAAGACAATAAGGACGTTTTTCATTTAAATATTTGTCATATGTGACATAAAAATTATTATTTTATTATAATATATCATTTAAATTTATTTATTTTAATCTAACAAGAAAATGGAAAGCATGTACATGCATATATGGCCAAGCATCTCCATGAGTGGTGTATTTCATTTTCTACCCATAAATTTGATATACCACTATAAATAAATATATAATAAATATGTATGATATATTTATAATGGTAAATATTATTGAGATGATGAAATCCTGATCAATATAACCTGACCAAAATATGATAACTCAAGACATATGAAAGAAACAAAGATTTTTTACCCAAAACGTTACATTTAAAAGACATTATTAATAGACGTGTAATTAAAGGTCATATGAAAATAATATAGGGAATGAAATAAATATTAATTTATCTATAATAGTTTTATAGTAATACTATAATGTTATACTGAAGGATTTAATGTTTATGACAGATGTCAAGACTTAATGTAATGTATTTCTGTCTAAATTTACGTTCTTTACGATGTAGATTATGTTATACTTATATATTCTTTAATGAGTTGTCTATACATCCCCATTTTTCTCTAATATAACAAACTTATTTACCCTCATGTTAATTTATGTTCCATTTATTTATTTTTTCATAAGTATTATGAATCAAGGTTACCATGGTGGTAGTGATTTTATGTTATAATGATATCATATATCAGGATTTTTTATTACTGTGTTTTTGTTGATAACTACTTTTGACAAATATATAAAAACCTTAATAATTTTCTCATTCACAAGTAATTCATAATTTTTTTCAAAAATATTTTCATTTTTACACTCTCTTTTGAATTAAGTAATTGTTAAATTGGTTTTAATAAAATCCTTCTTTATTTATATCTTCGTTCCAAAATAAATTTTCTTCGATAACCATTTAAAAAAAAATCATTTCAATTTTTTTATTATTATGATATAATTTTTAAAATATATTTTTAACAATTTTTCATTTCTTTAAAAATATTACTTGAAAATAATAATCATATATTTTTACAAACAATTCATGTTAGGGTTTTACTAAAAATGTAATATGAATCAATATATTAACATGGACGAAATGAAAAAATATTATTTCCATCCTGACCATTATTTTCATTGAACATTCCATTATTTTCTTCAAATTTTTTGTAAATGTAAAAGATTTATCAAATTTTTTATATTTTATAAATCCTTTTATAGATTATCATGTCTATTTTGTATATGATGTTTTTTTAATTATTGACCAAAATCATTTTCCATCTATGATAACATCTATTGATGTCCCTTATTCCTTATCTAGGATGTGATCCAAAGATAAAATTTTCATTCTTCATCTTACATATATATTTATGATGACATGATTTTTATGAAACCCCATTATATTTCATTGGTTATAAAATCATTAATTTCATATGAAACTCATTTATCTTTCTATGGTAATACCACAATAAAAATATTATGAAACCCACACTGATTTCAATGGATTATGTTATAATAAAATATTGAATTTTTTTTAAACATGTTACTTTTCTATAGGAAATGTTATGATGAAATTATTTTGAATCTAGTTAAATTAAATGGTTTACTAAATGAATAATGGTATATAATTATATGATACACGTAAATATGATTTCAGTTATAATCTTTTTGGACTAATATCTCCCTCCAATGAAATTGGTAAATATTTATTTCTTATGAGATAAATTACTATTTAATGGATAATGAACCTCATTCAGTATAGGACATAGGAATCAACGACGGTATTGGAATTGAACATCTAATAATATGATTTTTTCGAGAGTGAACATATTCCACAATGATATACATGGGAATGATACTTTACAAATACGGAAATTATTTCCAATGATTATTTTTACACCATAAATCTATGTATTAAGAAAATTTTATTCTCTTTGGATCATGTTCATTGATTCTATTTTTATTAAACTATTATAGACTACTAGTATTTATTTCCTTACACAATATTATGATATTTTATATATAAAGTATTGGTTTCTAATGTTATTATCATGTTCTCATACACTTATCCTCATGTTATTCTTATTTATCTACCATTTTTACCCTTAATAAGAATCTAAAATAACCCATGCATATGTTAAAATTCTCCAAGTTATGAAGAAATATATTATGTATGATATTTTTTTGAATTGTTCTTGTTATAATGAGTATAGAATGATAGGATGTAGATTACCTATGAACTTATTGGTTGAGTTTACATGTCTCTATGGTAACTAAACTATTAGAGTCATCACATGCATTTTTGTGTAATACAATGAATATAAAAAAATGATGCAATGTTTAGATATGAAGAACATCAGTCTCTATAGTTGGAATTATATTATAAATTTTTTTAACCATTAGAAACTAGTATATGAAAATGTCAATGGAACCCTTAAGAAAGTAATTATACATATATATAAGAATGATTCATATTATAGAAACATATACTTAATGTATAGAAAATGATAGAGGGAGTGGTTTCTAGGAAATGGAATCCTTTTATGAATACTAAAAATTGTTGTCGCTATTGAACAATGGTAATAACTTTGAAAAAGGTGTTTTTAGAAGGACTCAATCTTCATCTTGTGAATCATAACCTGATTATTAAAGACCTGGTTTGACATACCCTGGGATATTCTTTAGAAATATACCAAAATATTATAAACCAAAATACAATATTTAAATAGATGATTAAAATGAATAACCAATGATAAACCTATGGTGACATTGATTAATGATGCTCTCATGATTGTTAAATCCTATAAGTGATTTTTCATAAATACATGGTTCCCTATCATGATTATTATTTCTTAAATAATTTATTTTGTTTTATAAATTAGATGGAAAATTAGTTAAATATGTTAATTTTTTTTGTGAAGGAAAATGTAATTATTTTCCTCCAATGAGTCATAACTTTTTGATATATAGAATTAAAATACCATTAATATGATCACAAAAGATTCTCAAGCTATGAATCATGTTGGAATTAAAAATGAACAAATGAGGGATCAATATTATGTTGAGTACATTATAAAGAAACTTTCACATTATTTTATTGGTTCTTATGATTCAATAGTTGATAAATAATGGACAATAACAACTAAAAGATATTTTACATTCCCCTGTGTTCGGATCATGAAAAATTGTTTTTGGATTTATTTGATTTGGAAGGTGAAGAAGACCAGTAATATAATCTTATCAATCATATGAGGCAACATTTTGAAATAGAATCCATAAATCAGGATGAGTTCATGAATATATTTTTCAATAAGTACATTCCACATATTATTTATAAAAATATGGAGAATTAGTTCCTTTAGTGAAAGAAAAATTATTGTGAATTTGTTGGTACCTATGGTGAAAAATTTACATCACATGATTCTTACAATTTTGGTATTGTAATCCAAACCAAAGCTAAGGTTTATTTATTTTTTAGTATGTTATAACCAAATTTTTTAATTCTTTTATCCCTATGATACTTCAATATCTATAATGAATTTTTTTCTATCGTGATGGAAATGGGGGATTAATTTATACATCAGTCTCATGTTTTTTATAAGAAGATTAAAATGAAATTTAATGTAAAACATATGAACCATGGGGGTAATAATATAAGAAATAAATTATTGTCAATGTGTTGGAATAAACATGGAAGATATTATCATAAGGGGACTAGTAATTTTTTATACATGGATTGGATGTTAAATGAGGAATTGATTTCTAATGTGATTGAAATAATTAATTTAGTGATAAAAATAAAGAGATAGCTACACATAATGCAGCACCGACACTGTATTTTTTCTAATGAGAGTCTGAGAATTATGATAACCAATAAACAAAATATGAATGATAATGACAATTATTTTTGATAACATCCTTTTAAGCTGAGGAAAAAATGGATACCTCATTCAATAATTGTTTTTTATGAGGGGTGTGATGAAGAAATTGTGAATGGTAAGCATATAATCTATTATAGAACCAATAATGTATTATATTATTTTACATTTACCAATTCATTCATATTTAATAATTTTATATTGGTATCAATATGTTACCCAAATATTAGTTTTAGAATTATTAGTTAAAAAACCTAGTGGTATGATGATCACATATCAAGGCCATGATTTTTATTTGGTTGATGTTGGTGGGAATGTGATTTAGAAAAATTATGTTATTCTTCCTCTGGTTGAATTTTTTGTTATCTTAGGAATTTATTACAATTCTATAAATAAAGAAAACATAATTTTATATTTAAGGGTAGTGACGTTTGATATTACAAACTATCCTATGATCGTCTATCAATGTGATGATAATTAAAATCTTCCAATAGAGATCACATCCAATAAATGAGTATAATTTTCATTTTAGAATGGTTGTTTATCGTAGATAGTTATTGGAAAAACAACCATATTGGTATTGTTTTTTTTTGAATTTTTTCATGTATTTATATAAGTGATATGTCGCCTTCCACCAAAATGTGATGTTGATTTCCTAATATAACTCATTCATAGAGCCAAACTAAATTCAATGAATTCCTACCAAATATACCCAATTAAGTTGTATGAATTAAAGAAGAAACTCTTGGAAAACAATTAAATGAGATTCATTTGACCATGTATGTCAATTTGGAGTTCAACTGTCCCTTTTTTTAGAAAATAAATTTGGATTAATGAGATTCCACATTGATTACTGGGAGAAAAATTGATCAACTGTAAGAATAATTATCCACTTCCCCTTACGAATGACTTTTTTATTTGATTAATTGTATCACCCCAATGATATAAAAAATCAATTAAAGTGCATGAAACTTTGTTTTAAATATATATTAATAACTATCCTTTAGACATAATTTTGCTGCTTCTATGTTTTGAATTTTGAAAAACAGTTATCTACAATTGTTTTCAATAAGTTATTTGGATTCAGATGGAACCACATTTTTTTGATTAATTGTAACATAACCTTATAAATAGTAATATGAATAGTAACATGACACTAATTAATAGTAAATTGTATTATTATTTTATTATATGAAAGCATTAATATAATAACATCTTGGTTAATTTCTTCAATGTGAAATAAAAGCAGTGATAAAATTAAAATTGTTAATTTATGAATTTAGTATGATTTTTTATAAAAATTAAATTAATAATATTTAAAATATAATTTTAAATAACGAAGTTCATTTTGGAATTATTCATATAAAAAAATGGTTATGGGGAATATTTGAGTTTTTTCAGAAATTCTTGAATTTTTTAGGAATAGTGAGATACAGTAAAATACTATATATTCAAATTATCAGTTAAATACACGATTTATGACATCATAAGTGATATAAGACAATTTTTTTCGAACTCACATGTCATTATTACTATTTGGGGTCACATTAATTAATATTATTCATATTCTTGGGCATAAATATTATAATAATGATTTAAATTATGTAGAATACCTCATATCCTCCCCTATAAACACCACCCTCATTCTCTTCTTCCTACCACACCTCTTAAGCCTTGGTAGTTACCTATGATCTACCCAATACCACTCCCAAGGCTCTTCCCCATGCCATATATCTTCTTGCCTCATCAAATTCCAAATCCAAAGGCCTTAATGAAGTACTCAAGTTGAAGAGATCAAGGGGTAATAATATTTTTTCATTTTCATGTGTTTTCCTTTCATTTCATTTTCCTTTCTTAAACACTCTTACCATACTCTTATACAAGAGGGATGAATTCTAAAAAAATATTTTATATTCTGTATGTTCTCATGTTCATGGAAAATTTCTCATCAATATTTTTTTCCTCTCCCACTCATTCAAGAAATTAAAACACCGTTCATGTTGTGTCGATTTACCGACATAGTGGAAACTGTGATTTTAATTTCATTTACTTTATTCAAGACTGGTCATCAAAAAATTTATATGGTTGAACCAAATTATTATTTATGTGTTATATCTTATATAATTTTATGAAACCGTTTTATATACAACTTATTAATTTATAAAACAAATGAGTTCATTAAGATCCAAGAATCACAAAAATGACCTTAACAAATATCAATAATGATTTAACTTATGAATCATCATAATTTCAGAATTAAAAATGTCAAATAGTATTATTTATGGTTCTAAAAATATTTAAATACAATTCCATTCCAATTATTTATTTTTATTTCCAATCGACTACAATATCCATCATGAACGTATCATAGAAACCATGTAATGAAATCACCCAACACAATGTAAATAAAAAAAATTACTAATAAATGTGTCAAACGATGTTGTAAAATTATCATATATGGTGTTATAAGAATATATTCTTCATTAAGATATTACTAACACTCTTTTAACAATTATATGTTACGTTTAAACACTTTTTTAGTAAGAAAAACCCAAGGTATATGAATTATTAACCCAATGTCCCTTCTTTGGGTTAACATTAATCTTTATTCATTATGTGGTATTAATATTTTTGGTGAGATGAATAATTATTGGTTCATGTATATTTATAGTTTATACATGTATCCATTACATTCTATTAATTCACAATCCAATTATATTTTTATTGGACTTTCTGTTTAAAATTCCTTTTCAATTTCTTCTTAATTAATTCCAAAAGGATTGTTTTTATATATATGTGGAATGAATGATTTCTATTGATTTCAAGATACTTATCACCATGATGTGTTCTTTGGTCATTATTTATGTTGGTCTGAGCCCATTATAGCTCAATATATCATGGTTTGAACCCATTATAACTCATGATATGATGGGTGAGCCCCACTATAGATCTATAATGCATTGGGTACTCCGGAGATGGATGTTTACAAAAAAGGTTATTACATGTGTAAGGGTGAATATAAGAGTGATATGGTAAATATTTACCAGAGAAACTACAAGATATTTCTATGCATATGAGTTTTTATGATGATGAGTTTTATTGGTTACTATATTATTACTTGACTAAAAATTTCTTTCTTTATATCCCTTACTTATTTTTATACTCTTCCCATGATTTTCAAATGTTTTTCACATGATATAAGGATGGGAAAGAGAATCAAGGGAGTTGTGATGAATGATATAAGGGTTTGTGAGAGAAATCATGTTTTAAGCCTTAATGTTTACATTTTAAAAAATGGATATTGATTTTAGTAGTATCGTCTTGTATGGATGTGTTATGTTATGTATGT
Source organism: Viscum album (assembly GCA_963277665.1). Taxonomy (NCBI): domain Eukaryota; kingdom Viridiplantae; phylum Streptophyta; class Magnoliopsida; order Santalales; family Viscaceae; genus Viscum; species Viscum album. Next base: position 1,290,905,036 of record OY728146.1, read on the forward strand.
AAGGTATGTTAATTCTATAAAACTATAAACCTGAAAAGATTATCAATTTGTAATAATGTATATTCTTGACTAAAATTCAAGATTAAATGACGTGTTATGGAAGGGTCCTTATATTTAGTATGAGATGTTGGTTTAGATAACTTTAGGGGTGGGATGATATTTAAATAATACCATAACTTGTTTGTACACTATGGTAACTTGAAATTTTATAAATTTTAAGGATTACCATGTTTCTTCATCTTTTTATGTTTGTACAGAATACTTTTCCACAGATGTGACATGGAAGCTAATGTAAGAAGTCACCTAGAGGCTGATGTTGGTCCGAATCTGCAGCCTGAAATAGTGGTAATCAGAACCAAGAATTTTTTTATAGTAATGGATTAGTTCAATCAAGTAATAAACAGGGTAGTATACATGATAGAGAGGATAATTATCTAAAATGAAGAAACATGTCTTTTTTTGGGCATTTTATGAGGAAACATCTTCCAACATTCAGTGGGATCGTAGATCCAGTGATAACCAAATGATGGATCAATGCTCTAGGAAAGATATTTGATGTCTTGGGATGTTCAGAATGTTCAAAAGGAAATATAATACATTTATCGTTTGGAAGGTGAATGTCATGACCCATCCCCCGGGGCCCGTATCGTAACTACCCCCAGCCCGCCATCCATAGGCCATGGGCAGTCTACTAGCACCAAAGGAGTAAATCCATATACTAGGAAGGAATTTACATTACAGCAGTAAACAAACACAATAGAGTACGCAACTGGAACTAAAACACTATGTAAAACTGTAAACAAAAGTATGTGATGAACGTAATGGGGCCAGAAATAGAAGCCCAACAGTAAAGAAAAATACAAATGAAATGCTAGTACAACTGAAGAGAATAAGTAAATCATCTACTCAGATGTCCTCAAAAGTTCACACCTAAAGGATGGGTACAACTGGCCACCTCAGTACCCCAAGTCTGTCTGTCCGCTCGGTGTAAGTCTCACCGAGTGGTCCACCTCCAGGTACCGTCCAGTTCTGCCACTCTCTACCTTGATCAGCGTTATTTGTCTTTTGCAACAAACAAAATGAGGTGCGGGCATAGCCCGTGTAGGGTGAGTATAATGATACTCGGTAGGGACCCAGAGTCCCTCAAGGTCTCACAGAATCCAACAAGGATAACCACAAAGTACGGAATCAACAGATAACCCTTACTTAGTTATATGACCATACATATACCTAAGTTATTTGGTAACCAATTTCAATCACAAGGAAAACATGAAAGTCATTAACTCATCTCAAACCAGGATTTCGGTGAAGTATAAAAGTTCAGATGGTTATTCGCGAAGCTAGATCATCTTATTCTATCAAGAGGCACTGCTTTTGACCACACAACGACTGATCCACACGGGATCGATAAATACTAACCCCTGCAATGACCCACACATGATCTGACCCACATAGGATTGATAAGCACTGTCCCACACAGGGTCGTTGTGTTATGACCCACACAGGATCTGACCCACACAGGATCGGTATGAGTTGATCCACAGAGGATCGCTGAGGGTTGTCCTCTGTATGATTTGTCTCTAACCTCCTCCTCACTATCAGCCACTGGATTCCTCGCACCTGGTGCACTCAAGTTCTGTAGAATCTGACCTCGAGATATCAATCATACCTCAAATTCCACTAAACTCTAAAAAGAAATAACCCAAAGGACAGTCATGTCATAAGGGTTCCAAGGTTACAGATTCTAAGTCAATTGGATGCCCGGTATATGAGTTATTGGCATTTCCGTCTCAGGGGCCCGGTAGGTTTTTGGGATCAAACTAACCAGACCATACTCCAACTGTGTCCAAACCACAATTGGTGTATTCCAAAAAAACCATATCTATATAATATTTACTTTTCCACAAACGGTTCGTCGATCAGACACCCCTAGACAAAGATAGGGCCGAAATGGTGTAAACTGGCCAAATGGGTCTAGGTTCGGTCTGACCCAGTCGGACTGACCCAGAACGACCCGGTCCAGAACAGGGTCTGAACTGGTCTGCAAGTCTGATCTGGTCTGAGGAAGCGGCGTGATCCAAGGGGGCGGCCCGACCAAAAGGGGCAGCCCGGTCGAGGGCAGCCCGGCCGAGGGGGCCCTTTTGAGGGCGGCCCAGCCTAAGGGAAGCCCAGTCGAAGGCGGCCCGACGTCCTATAGTAGTTGTGCCCAGGGGGAGGCGTGCGCCCCCCTAGCACTCGAATGGCTCTGTCTTTTGGGTGTGAGCCAAAAACGGTGCCAAGTGGCACTATTCCAACACACGCGGGACCCAACGGGGTCCCGCACCTCCTGGCTGGCCCAAGCAGCTAGCAGCTCCACACCACGGTATAACGCAACGACGCCGCACCCCTCCACCATGGCACGCCCTGGCCGCAACCCTTTCGTGGCCTCTACGCTGTGGGACGGTGTCACACGCCTCCACCGCGGCCCATCGTGGCTGTGTCTCTCCTTCCGCGCGACATGGCTGTGCCCCCCCCCCCCTCTTGGAGACCCAACGGCCTTGCGTTGTTGGTTCCTTTGTGGTCGGCCAGATTCCAGCCGCCATTGCTCTGCCTCCGCCATCAACACCACGAGAACAACAATACAAGGGGATGGTCGGACCATGTTCGTGCGGTCTGAGCCCTCCTTATTAGGATTATATCAATCGGCAACAAGGAACCCAAAAAAACTATGAAGAACGGAGGTTATATCTCATACATAAATCAACTCAAATCACCTACCTCCTATGATGATGATCACTGATGAATTCGCGGGATGGAGGCGTCGCTTCGTTAACTTCAGAAGAGGAAGAGTTTGGAGAAGACGAGTCAAAGATGACGTCGGCGGCGTTCTCCATGGGTGGCGGTGCTTCCACTTCTTCTTCTGGTTGAATAGGGAGAGATGTCCATCGATTTTCGTTGGTGAAAGAGATATTATTTATTGGGATAATTTGTTCCTCCATGTTCTTCCATGTTCTTCCTCCTCTCCCAAAGTTTCCATCAATAGAATAGCCAACCAAAAATATTGGTTTATGATAACCCATTATTTAATTTGTTGGCCAACGAATTAAAAAGAATTCAAATGGGTTTAAATTACTTAATTTATGGAGGTAAATTAATTAATAGAAGTGGTTGGCACTTTAATTTGTCAGGGAAGGTCGCGAGTCTTAAATTAAATAAAGAGAGTTGGCAAGAAATTAAACCATGGAAGTTTAAAGGTTATCCACTTAAATGGGGTGTTAATGTGGTTAGATGCTTGGGTGGCCCCCAGCTTAATTATCCCCCCAAGGAAGATTAGGGTATTGTGGTCGCTACCTCCAACAGCCCCTTGGAGATTTTAACCGCCACATTAAAAAATATAAGTTTCAATCTTATTTTTATTTATCTTTTTAAAAACCCAAAATCTAACATCCATTATTGTTAGAACTAAAATACGGTGAAGGTATTACTAAGAAAACACCGATGATGCGAGTTCAATGGTGTCCTAGGATTTCAATTCCGAGCACCGGTTCAAAAGTTATAAAAATACCGCTTGTACGTTTACAGAACGCACATGAACAAAACATCAGATATAAATTCCAGGCACACCGGGCATCAGAATCAAGCGCCATAAATTTTCATGGACTCATACGAATAATATGGATTTATGAAAAAAACATTCCATGGAATTTACGGGTTTTAAATTCTCACCACCTCAAGGCTTTACATCGCCATAAGCTGCAAATGGAACAAAGGAAACAAATGGGGGTACTGAGCATGCTTCTGAGCCTCCTTCTCCCATGTGCTCTCCTAGAGGTTCTCGTGCTCCCAGTGTACGCGCTCCAGAGGTATCGACCATACACGTAGGGCCCACTCCTTTCGATCCTCATTCTACAATGGAAACTCTATGAATGTTTCCCAGTTATCAATTTCTAGCTCTCCATGGTCGATGATGTGGGACGGGTCGTGCACACATCTCGTCAGATAAGATTCGTAAAAGACGTCATGAACCCGGTGCAACTAAGGTGGAAGATCTAGGCGGTAAGCCACCTCACCTAATTTGTTGAGGACCTGGAAAGGTCCAATGAATCGTGGAGATAACTTGCTGCCTCATCCAAATCTCTGTATACATCGTCGAGGTGAGACCTATAGGAAGACATGGGTGGAATCCTCGAACTCCAAAGGTCTCAATCTCCTGTCAGCATATGAATTTAGTCAACTCTATGCTGGCTTCATCCACTCCTGGATGATCTTCACCTTCTCTGTGGTATCCCATACCATCTTTGGTCCCAGTAGTGCTGACTTTCCTGGGTCTGTCCAGCACAGTGGCAATCTGCAAGGTCAACCATACAAGGCCTCAAAAGGTACGTTACCAATGGGGTTTTGATAGTTGTTGTTTTAGGAAAACTCCACAAAAGGTAAGTGGTCCTCCAATCTATGGATGAAGTCTAGGACACAAGCAGGGAGCATGTCATGTAGATTCTAAATGGTTCTCTCAGTCTAGCCATCCATCAGAGGATGGAAGGCGGTGCTCAGACGTAGCTATGTCTCAAAAGCCTCTACAACCCCTTCTATAGCCATGAATTAATCCTTGTGTCATGGTCGAAGACTATATAAGAAGGTACTCCATGAAACCACGCAATATATTACACATAGAGGTATCACATGCTCTCTTGAGCCCGACTCTCTGATTGGTAGGATGTGGGCAGACTTGGTGAGTCGGTCAACGATCACCCATATCGAATCGTGACTCCTGGATGTATGTGGAAGATCCATCAAAAAGTCCATGGATATCCCAACCCACTTCCACTCTGGGACCTATAAAGGATGAACTAATCCTACTGGTACTTGGTGCTTCGCCTTCACTTGCTGACAAGTGATGCATCATGAGACAAACCCTGATATTTCCTTCTACATACCTGGCTACCAGTACCGTCGTCTGTGGTCCTGATAAATCTTTTCCACTCCAGGATGTACCGCTAGAGGGGATGTGTGTAACTACCTCAACACATTCTCTTGATATGATAATTGTACCATGGTATGTCCTCCGAAGTGGATGACGTGCTCCCTACCTTTATAAAATCCATTTGGTGTCTGCCCTGTGGATATCTGAGCACGTCGTGTCTCAAAATTTGCATCCCCATGTTGTTCCTCCATGACTCACTGAAAAAGTTGAGGAGTGAAAGTGAGAGATAGTAGATAGGTTGCTCCATCCTTATCCATAAAGGATATCTGCAATCCAGCTAGCAGCTCTGTCACCTCTCCAAGAAATTGAGTACCAGTCCTCCTGCTGATCACATCCACGAAATCGTTCCCCTTTTTGTGGAGTATAATCAATCTCGAAGTCATAATTCTGGATGAAATCAATCCAACACTGATGTCTTAGGTTTAGGTACTTATGAGGGAAGATATACCTGGGACTATTGTGGTCATAGTACATAGTAAAATATTTTCTCGTAAGATAGTGCCAAAAATCCTCAAGGAGAAGACCACTGATGCTAACTCCAGGTAATGGGTAGCGTAGTTCTGCTAATGATGTCTCATCTGCTGATAACTATATGCGATCAATGCTCACTCCTGCATTAGGACACACCCAATTCTGGTCCCTGATGGGACTTAGTAAACTACGTACCCTACGCCCTCTTCTAGAAGACTCAAGATTGGAGAACTAGTCACCCTCATCCTTAGCTCCTAAAAGCTCTACTGGAATATCACTGACTACACGATGTTTTCCCTTTATTTATCAAGGCTGATAGTGGAGATGAAACTCTAGAGAAGTCTAGAACAAACCATCGATAGTACCCAGGAAAGCCCAAGAAATTCCTTACCTACATCACACTCTTGGGGGGATCCCAAGCAAGTACTGCCGCAATCTTCGATGGATCCACTGCAACTCCAGCCTCTGAAATGACATGTCCCAAGAAGTGAACCTCTCAAATACAAAATGGGCACTCTGAGAGCATACCATAAAGCTGGTGCTCTCGGAGTGTGTCCAGTACCACCTACAAATGGTAGGCATGCTCCTTCTCAGTGGTAGAGTTGATTAGAATGTCATTAATGAAGACTACGACAAAGTAATCGATGTATCATTAGAAAATCCTATTCATGAGACACATGAACACTGCTGTAGAGTTGGTTACGCCGAAAGGCATAACCGAGAACTCATAGTGGCCGCACAGACACCTGAAGGCCGTCTTCTACACATCCTCGACTCGAACTCTAAACTGTTGATAGCCTAATTTGAGGTCTATCTTCGAGAACCATCGAGCTCCCTTGAGCTGATCAAAGAGTTTGTCAATCCTCAGGAGAGGGTACATGTTCTTCACAGTCACCGGGATCAGGCGACGATAGTTGAAACAAAGCCTAAAGCTTTCATCTTCCTTCTTGGCGAACAGAATTGGGGATACCTTGGGAGAAACACTGGGCAAGTTGAATCTCTTTCCATGCATGTCCTCTAGCTATACCCACAGCTCATAAAGCTCAGTGGGAGCCATCTGATATGTTGGAGTATATATTTGTGTCGTCCCGGGCTATATGTCAATGAAGAAGTCCACCTATCTGTGAGGAGGTAGTCCTAGAACATCGCTATAAAAAACATCCATGTACTGGTCCACCACTACGGGATAAGTCAGACTCTCTACAACAACTGCTCTGTGGGTAAGGCAAGCCAACTATTGAGTGATTGGTTGCACCCTCTTCTGTGTAAGCTCATCCTGGGCTGCAAAGGTTCCCTTCTCATCGGTGAAGGTGAATCTAGACCCATCCGTGTGGACACACCACACATTTCTCCTAATATAGTCAATATGAGCATGGATTGTAGATAACCAATTCATACCCAAGATGACTTTGTAAGGCCTTAATGCCACTATGAGGAGATCATTTCTGAAGCTCTCGCCTCCAAGAGTAATCTCACACTGTCGGCACCAGTGCATAATCTTCGAGTCTCCTCTCGTAGGATTCTCTATCCATAAGGATCGAGCCAATGGCTCTATCAGAATCTCTGAGCTTCGAATGAGGGTAGTGTCTATGAAAGAGTGACTGGCACCTGTGTCTATAAGAACTACAGCTAATGTGGAGTAGACACAGATCGTACCTCGAATCGTCTCTAGAGTGCCATGGTTGTATACCTCATCTGTCTGAAGCTGAGCTATCCCTTTTCCACCTACTCCATGTGGTCGGGGTGGACCTCCTCGTGGTGGTGGTGGAAACACCTCGAAACACCGTCCACCGCTAGTTTCTCGACCAGCTCCTTTTCAACGTCTACCTGCACCCTGCGAACCACCTCGATCGAACCTATCCCTCTCCCTAGGAGGTCTTTCAACTATCTGCTGATCGTCTGTACGAAGAATCATACAGTCACATGCCATGTGACCCTGCCCCCTACATGAGTAGCACTGTCTCTTCCTCGCATATAAGTCTCTACTCTGTGTGCACCACACAACCGATCCTGAGTCAAGCGGTTGACCACCTGTAGGTCTGGTCCTTTTGAACCTCTGCGTAATCTGTCTACTACTAGCTGCAGAAGACATCGCTACATGTTGACTAGTAGTGGGTATCGCTGTTGGTTAATGCTCAGTAAATAAACTCTCCACTATAAGGGATCTCACTAACACCCCTTCTTGCGTCGAAATGCTGAGAGATATCATCGAGGCTCTAATATCTTTCCTGATCCCCTTCTCAAAGGTTTGGGCCCTGAAGAATGGGTCCTGTACCATTGCGGAGTAGTGTGAGAGGTCGGTGATCCTTGCTAAGTAATGTGATACTATCATGATGCGCTACTAAATATGAATTAGCTCCTGTAACTGCACTGCATGAAGGGTGGCTAGAACAAACTCTGCCCGGAATAGGTTCTTGAAGTCTGTCTATAGTAATGTCTCCTCATCGTGGACAAGAAGCATCAGGCTCCACCACCTGCCTACTGATGCCTGAAGGAGACTAGTAGCAAGGATCACCATGAGGTCTGCTGGTGTCCCTACCAACCTAAAGAATCTCACCACAGCCTCCAACAAATCCTCAAACGCATGTGGGTCCATCTCTCCTTGAAACCTGGGTGGCCTCTGGCGCTAGAACTCATTCGACCCCCTCCACACAATGTGTTACCCTCCTAGGCCAGAAATTTTAGAAGTGAGATATTGACACCTGAGTCCTACCTTCAGTGGGCCCCAAGATGGAAACTAGCACTACGGGTACAGTAAACACACAAGTGGGAGGCATTGCCCTCTAAGAGATCACATGTGAAAGAGGGATATAATATTTACCCCCAACAAACTCCAACTCAGGCTGCAATATAAAATTAATCCCAAGTACATGTATGTAATTTCATACAATAACTACTACAACTGAAGGGGAAAAACAACATGTACCACAATAATGTTAAAATTCAACGACCATGAAGCCCGGACAACTCCTACTACTCTGTGATTGTAGTAAATAGGATAATATCTAACTAGATCCAAGTGAACAAAAAATATTATTTATATATACATAGTTTGAGTATAATAGTATACTCAATAGGATCAAACCCAGAGCCTCTCATGAAAAAGTAAAGAAATAATTCTAAAGTATAGTGAACAATATGTGAAACTAACTCATCACCTAAATAGGTATAGTATGTTCCAAGACTCACTATGTATACTCTAACCATGTACTGCATACAATAGTATATAATATAATGAGAATATCAAAGCTACCCCACTACCAATTCCCCACTGGTTTGCTTCTTTATCCCAATTTCCCACATCCTATGAATCTCTCTCCAAAATGGATTTCTTGTAGACACCTGGGTGTAGCACCACAACATTCACCACATGCATCACGGCCAATACACCCACCTAAACAATGTAACCAAATAGTTTCTGGGAGTCACCATAGCTCACATAATGTGTATCATACATCGAGTATTATACCTTAATCTATTTTATCCCATAAGAAGAGTAAGGATCCTTACCCAATCACAACCTATATACATTATGCCTATAGTTTTCCATAAGAAACTATATCTAGAATTTATGTGTGTGAATAAACACAAGACATTATATCCCTCCATATACATATACAGTGAAAACTAACTGATGTTCCATCTAGCACAATAACTACCTATACAAGTGAGAGTGGATAAAGGGTGTAGTCATACATCTATCCTCCTATGTGAGTGTTAGAGAAAACACCCCATAGGGATTAGAATATCTGGGGTGCCAGTTTCCCTAACAGATAGGGAGGAGTAGAAAATAGAAACACAAGAAGTATAGAATATACTATATCTCACAACCACACTTTTTCATAACCCCGTTTTAGACTCAACTACAACAAACATCTCTCAGACACCCAACTATTACTGTTAAGACTAGGTATCCAATAATCCCACAACCATTTAAAGAGATACATTATATTACATTATCCTTTTATATAAATTTCACTTTATGATAATTAATTATTTAACCATTAATTAACCATTGTCATTCCACATTGCATTTCATTAGAATTCCAACCAAGATCCTCAATTCCATAAAATTGTAACCACATCATTGCATTCCACCATGATCCAACCCCATTGGTTAACATCATTTATTCAATCATTTATTTAACAACATTATATCTTTTCCATAATTCCATGTATTATAAGAAAACATTAAAATATACCAAACACAATGTGCTCAACACTATGAGTAGAAGATCTACCGATCAAGTATTCTCATACAATAATAGGAGTGTAGACCCACCCATCCTCATGAATCTAAAACCGAAAAGCACATGGAATAACCCATGTATATTTGCCTCTTTTTGAAAGAGGGTAAGCAAGACCATCTACCTAAAGCAGTGTGGAAGGTAACTCAGATATTAAAAACATGATTCAATAAGAATCCAATATTCACAACCACAGGTATTCCAAAAATCAACCCGTTTCATCACCGTAGGTTTCATCCTCAACACCCACAAGAATAAATTTATGCATCTCACCACCCTAGACATATAATGTTTCCATAACCACATGTCCTCCTTTCATCACATACCACAATAGCCATCCAGACTCACAACACAATTATTAGGAAACAAACATCATTGTAATTGGTCTCATGTCCCCAAGAAAGGCATCATGTCTTCACACACACAATGAACTCTCAAGGCACCAATGAATAAGGTGATTGGGCATTAAAAGTATACGGGTAAATCAGAACCCCACTGGGAATTATCAATTTGGATGTTATGTCTGAGTATGATATACTCCACAATACCAAATATAAGATCGAATATGTAATGATATTCTCAAATATAAGTGGGGGATGAATTGTATACTTTAAAAAATTACTAAGGGAATTTTGAGTAATCATAATTCACAAAACCTCTAAGATCTATTTTATTGCTTGATTCTGGAAAATTGATTCCAGAAAATGAAACTTAACAAAAGTATACACCAACTAAGATTCTACCTTAATGCTTATAGAATCTAACTAAAATAGAGTATAAGTTTAAGGACGTATAAGAATATTATACTTTCCTCCATGATACAAATACACAGTGGAAAACAATGTAGCAACACTACAAGTAACAAGTAATAACCATTTTAACCCAAAGAGGAGGGTATCCAACAAACTTGGATAAAATGTCACTTGATTTATACTTTCAAGAAAATATGTCTTACCTAAACTGTAGTAATCCCTCAATCCTAAGATCGGTATATCTCTTGCTATCCCTAGAATCCCTCGATTTGAATGGAAATCGGCACCTCTGACTTCACAACCTGAAGTCTCTGATTTTAATGAAATCGAACCTCTTCATGAATCAAGTTACCATGAATAAAAGTTTGTACAAGTCATTCAAACATTCTGCACGAAGCCTGAGAGATTATAAGATCCTCTCTCTAGAAATCACTTCAACAGTAGGTGGGAACAATTGTCAATGTTCAGTGTTGAGCTCTTTTCAAATGAGCTAATATTTATAGGCACATCTCCAATGGTCGGCTCCCTCCTCTAACAGTCATATTCTTCCTTGAATTTCGGAGGGACCTGTACACATGTCACTCAAACAACCGTTAGTTGATAACTGAAAGCACGATATCATTTTATAACTAAACAGATGTAAGCATAACCAAAATTGATATTCGGAATGAAGGTAAATGAATGATCGGAGTCTAATCAAAAATGAAATCATAATGTAAGTAGATGAGATTTTGGTTTCCACAAAACAAGGATATTTGAATTCTATTTTGTAGGAATTAAGAACCTGAATTATGTAGAATTTTGAAGTCTGAATTTCAAGGAAATTTGGATTCTGTATTCACAAGAATTATGAACCAGAACATACAAGGTTTAGAGTCAGAGTTCATGAGAATTCAGAGTCAGAACTCATAAGAGTTCAGAGTCTAAATTCACAGAACTCGGAGTCAAAACTTAGAGAAGTTCGTAATTAGAAATCGTAATCAGAATTCATAGTCAAAAATTACATATGTTCGTAATCAGAATTCGTAGTCGAACTTTACATAAGATTGTAATCAGAATTTGGAGTTGAAATTCATGAGGGTTCATATACATAATTTAGATTTTATCTTCATGGGGGTTTGTATCCAGAATTCAGAGTTGAACTTCATGAGTGTTCGTATCCAGAATTCAGAGTTGAACTTCATGATAGTTTGTATCCGTAATTCATAGTTGAACTTCATGAGAGTTAGTATCCGGAATTCAGAGTTGAACTTCATGAGAGTTCATATTCAGAATTCAGAGTTCAACTTCATGAGAGTTTGTATCCATAATTCGGAGTTGATCTTCATGAGATTTCATATCCATAATTCAGAGATGAACTTCATGAGAGTTTATATCCATAATTCGAATTCTGAAACAGAATACCTCATATCTATGTATTATATGATTCCGAGGTTTTTGGTTTCAATCCAAGTTTTATACTTAGAAAATTTATGATATGAATAATGAAATATAGGAAAGGTTAAATATCAATGGGGAATGAAATTTTCCTTATAGAAGTAAAATAGGGGTAAAATAGTATTTTCCTTAAAATAAGGTGTTTGTGATTTTAAAAACAAGAGGAATGTTAAAGTCATAAGGAAACCGTAATGACTCAACAATCTTCCCTTTATATGAAGGAATGAAAAAGTCACAATGAAAACCTTATTGACTCAACAATCTCCCCCTTTTTGGAAATCACAAACATCATTATGAAAAAGTATGTAAGGACTTAGAATAAATTTATAGTCATTTAAATTAAATATTATCTCCCTTTGTTTATAGACAATGGTGAATACAACTAACTCCCCCTTAGGCATTGGAACTCTATGGATCATATTCTACATTTCCAGAATGAGAATTTTCATTTGAATGAGGAAATATTCATACTGAGAACAACCCCCCCCCCCAAATAAACTCCCATTTACTTAGGGATAGTTCTTCTTTACTTAGATATCTTTTTCTTCTACCCTTTTGAATTATTTTTTCCTTCACCCACTTTGTGATTTTCAAAAAGTGTTTGAGGGAATGTAAAATAATAACGTACCTAAACTATTAGTATAGACATGAAAAAAAAGCATCCACAATTTCATTATGATTGAAATAAATAGTACAAGGAAAATACAACGAAAGGTCGAAGTGGTCTATTTTGTCACTTTTTACTTGGGCATGAGCTTCTTGACAATTTTCTTCAACTTCTTGAGCTCTTTGTGGTCCTGGTCATCTTGCTTTTCTAAGGCTGCACTCCTATCCTCTTGAGCCTTCAAAGTCACTGTCAGAGCCTTTAGAAAGTCATCGTGCTTCTCCAGCTTTTCTTCCATCTCAATCCGATGATCCTTTTCATTTTTCAATCTTTGAACAAAATGATTTAGCTTCCCATTCAGATATTCCACTTCATGAATCCAAATATTTTGTTTAAGGTTTATCTTTTCACGAAAGCTATCAGAAGGATTTTTTATTTTGGAATCTTCGTTAACAAAGGCGTACATGACATCTTCTTGTAACTGTTCAAGCTCTTCCATATCTTCAATAATTTTCTTAGACCATTTGGTCATATTCTTGCTCGATTTTCTATTGGATTCATAGTTGATCAAAAAAATTTGTGATATGCATCTGTCTAAACACATCAGTCCATCACCATGGATACAGAGTCTGAAATCTGATTCATACTGTGATGTAGCATCTAGCATCTGGACTCAATTGTGGGAAATATCATAATGGTATCCACTAGCTTCTTCAGGGACTGGACTACAAAGTCATGTCCCGGGGCAGATGACTTTGAATCATACATTTTTGTTTGAGATGGTTCTTCCTATAACTCTACCAAAATTCTATTTGAGGATACTCAATATTCTTTCTTCCTCAGAATGTCTTTCGTTAGACTGTCAACAAGAACTTGCTCACCCTTGCTGATTTTTGGTATGGCTTCCTCATGAGGGGATTCGTGCTCACTCTTGGACAGCTGTACAATCTTGTATTAATCATGTTTTTCTTTCTAAGCTCCATCTTCAATATCCATAGGAAGAATATAGTCATGATTGCGACTCCCTTCCTCAGAAAAGTTTTTCACTTCTTCTTCTTCTTCTTTCTCATCGACTCCCAGAGTAGCAATTTTTGAGGATCCTTCTTGAGAAGTCGGGATTGAAAACATCTCGGATGGGGTTCACATATCTTGATATTCTTTGACATTCTTAATTACATCATCAGAGCCACCAATAATCTCAGATTTCTGAGCTTATTTCATCACTTCTTTCTCAACTTCCTTTTCATTGGGATTTTCCAGAGTCTGCTTACCTGGAGTCTCAGGCAATTGTTCTACCAAAAAAGACATCATCACTGGAATTTTCTCAGATTCAATTTATGTAGCCTCCAAAATGGATCGAACAATTGTTGCCTCATACATTTTCTTGTTTTTTATTTACCTTTCCTCTCAATCCCTTCAGCAGTTGTTTCTTTTAAGGCCTTGGACTCAGCAGAATCCAAACTAAACAGTGGCTCTACTGCTTTCCTATTCTTCTTATCCTCACTCACCTTTGAAAACACCTCATCCAGGTAGGCCTTTTCCTTATTTGTTTTAGGAAGTGTGGATTGGAATTCCATAGATTTTGTGGTTTTATCTTCAGCTTCCACTCCCTTCAACTTCCTTTTCTTATCATCCATCTATGAGGGTTCAACTTTCTCAACATTTTCCGGAATGGGATATGCCTCCTCCTTTGGGAGATCATAAAAATCTTCTGTCTCCTTGGAAAAAACAACTTTCATCCTTTTTAAGGTGTCATCACTAATCAACATCACCTTATAATTCTTCAGCTTAGAACTGCATGAAATTTTTAGGACTCAAGACATCGAACTATCAGCATTGAAAGTAATGCCAGATAAATAATTATATCATCTATAAGATTTCCATTATTGATGTTATGAATTGTAATGGAGATGTGTCTCATGAGATTCACCTTCCATAGATTTACCAAAAAATCTAGAATATACATGTCTCTCTTCTAAAGGGTATCCTTACCACCCTTCCTCGGTACGATAAACCCTTGCACCCAAAGCTGTAGAATCAGATTGTTGGTTGAAAGATGGTCCATCTTCTTTATAGTGTTTATGTCAGAAATACCAAGGCATTCTATATCCTTTTCCTCAATGAAACATCCATGAACCTCAGGCAACATGTGAGAGAAACATTAAGCCTCTCCTTGGTAAGGTATTACTACCAGGATAGCCACCTTGGTATAAGAGAGAGCATACGTCTCCCCATAGCTCTTGAAGGAGATCTTCTCCCTTCCATCTTCCTTGAAAAAAAACTGACTCATAAATCTCTATGTGTAAATCCAGATATACAACATCTTGAGCTCGAATCATAGATATAGATACACATTCCCATCCATTGAGTATAATATTCTTATAAATTACAGAGGCATACTTATTGAAAAAGTTCGGATGAACCAACCATTCCCTATATATTTTCCATTCCGCAATCGCCTTAATTGTATACATATCCGGAGAAGGAGCTTCTACAGACATTCAGAGTAGAGTACTTCTGAAATGTTCATTACAAGATTTTGTAGAGGGTCAGAGCTTCTGGACACGAGAGATTGGAATCCGATGCAAGAAAACCCTTCGGGGGTCCTTTATATAGGTGATGGAAGTGACCTTTCAACATCCAATTCCAATCTAACGGTTGGGAAACCTTCTGATTTGATCTAATGGTTGATATGATAGCAGCAAGGAAAAAATTTGGTTGAATCTGATCTTTTGAGGTTTTCAAAAAAAACATTCAGATTTAAGAAAACTAGAATCCGAGAAATTTTGAAATCAAAAGATACTATCATCAAGTAAAAGGTAATTACGAAAAAACTTGAGAAAGAATCATACAATTCTAATTTGTTGGAAGATTATTTGTATTGAGGAATGTTCTTCTTGAGAAACATTGGCTTAAAAAAACTTCAATACAAAAAAAAAACATCACTATGAAAATTTTTAAATCTGAGAATTTCCATTACAAAAATTTCAAATCGAAAAGTTCCTTTACGAAAATTTCAAATCTGAAAATTCCATTACGTGATTTTTAAATCTGAGAATTTTTATTATGAAAATTTCAAATCCGAAAATTTTCATTATAGAAACCTTCATAAAATTACTACGAAAATTTTAATTACGACATTTTTTGAAAAACTAACTGCAAAAAATTTCATTACGGTTTTTTTTGAAAATATAACTATGAAATTTTCATGAGGAAATGTTTTCAGAACATTCTATAACAAATGGAATCCCCCTATAAAAAGGAGTTTATTAATGTAAAGAGATTGGTTGAACAGAAAGTGAACCAAGGAAGAATACCTTAAGGTTATCATTCCTAACTTCTGTTTAATGTATTCAAATCTATCGGTAGGTATGAATTTTTTGAAAATATCAGCAAGTTGATCACACATTCTGATAAAATGATGAACAATATCTTATTTTTGTGTGTGATACCTTAGAAAGTGATGCCTAATATCTATGTGCATTGCATGAGAGTGATGTGAAGGATTTTTACTAAGGAAAATGGTACTTTTATAATCACACAAAATTTGTGTTTTGTTAAATTCTTACCATATTCTGAGATTGTGTGTTGCATCCACTACACTTGAGCACAGAAACATCCAGTTGCTACATATTCAACTTCAGCAGTGGAAATTGTTACTAAGTGTTTCTTCTTGCAAGAACAAGAAACTAACAAATCTCTTATGAAATGACATGTCTCAGATTTACTTTTTCAATCCATTCTACATCCACCAAATTCAGCATCTGAAAAACGTTTTCGAATAAAATCATTTCCCAAAGTATAAAATAGTCTTAAATCCATGGTTCCCTTTATGTAGTGAAAAATTATCTTCACTTCCTTTAAATGAGATTCCTTAGGATTGGATTAATAATTTCTACATAATCATACTGAAAACATTAAGTATCGATGACTATCTATCAAGTAACGTAAACTTCCTATCATATCTCTAAAAGTTGTTTGATCTACTGGTTTCCCAGCTTCGTCAAGATCAACTGTGTTTGAGATGCCAATGGGTGTACATATACTTTTAGTGATGTCATATACATAATTTTTAAGAAGATATTTAGTATACTTCTGTTGAGATATATATATTTCTTCTGGTTTTTGAGAAATTTGACTACCGAGAAAAAATGTTAACTGACCCATCATACTTATTTCAAGCTCAGATTTCATTAGATCCACAAAGGAATCAGTTAAAGATTGCTGAGTTGAACCAAATATAATGTCATAAAAAAAATTTGATCACTCAAAACATTTTTCTTATATTTCATTATAAAAAGGGTTGGATCTCCATTTCCCTTAACATAGTTACTTTGAAGCAAAAATCATGTAAGTCTATCATACCAGGCTCGGAGGGCTTGTTTGAGGCCATACAATGCTTTGGTAAGGCTGAAGACATGATCAGGATGTTTTGTATCTTCAATGCCAGGAGGATGTTCAACAAAAACTTCCTATTGAACAAAACCATTAAGAAAATCACATTTCACATCCATTTGAAAAAGTTTGAAATTGAAGAATGATGCAAAGGAAAGCAAAATATGAATAGATTCATGTCTAGCTACTAGATCATAGGTTTCTTAATAGTCTATTCCTTCTTGTTTATTATAGCCTTTAGCAACTAATCTAGCTTTATTTCTGACTACGATTCCATTTTCATCACACTTATTTATAAAGACCCATTTTTCTCCAATTACAGAAGTTTCCTTTGGTCTTTCAACCATGGTCCAGACATAATTCCTTTCAAATTCATTTAGTTCATATTGCATGTCTTTAATACAATCGTCCCATTCTAAAGCTTCATCTGTGCTTTTTGGTTCTTATTGGGAAAGTAATGCTAGATGTTCTAATTCATTTCATAAGGAACTTCTAGTCTTTACAGGTTTATTTACATCACCAATGATACTATCACTGGGATGATTCTTATGAAATGACTGATTTGGATTTTTTAAAACATGTTCATCAACATAGGGTAGGAAATCATCTGGGGTGAATATTTCATAAGTATCTTCTTGAACATTTTCTTTATCATAAGGATTTTCTATCAAAGGTTGATAATCATTTTTCGAAAACACATATGAAGATGTAGGTTGGGGTTGTTTAAAAACAAAGGGATCAGTTTCATAAAAATTTACATGTACAATCTCTTCAACAGTACAAGTGATTTTTTTGAAGACTCTATAATCCATAGAAGTTGTGGAGTAGCCTAGAAAAATTACTTCTTTAGATTTTAGTGTGATTTTTTTTAAGTTATCTTTGGTATTCAGAACTAATACCTTGCATCCAAAAACCTTAATGTAGGAATGTCTAGGTTTTCTACCATTACAAAAATCATAAAGAGTATTATTATGTAAAGGTATAATCAAAACATGATTTATAGTATAACAAGCAGTACTTACAGCTTCATCCCAAAAATGTTTGGCTACAGAATACTCACTCAACATGGTTATAGTTATCTCTTGAAGAATTAAATTTCTTCTTCCAACAACACTATTATGTTGAGGTGTTCTGGGTGCTGAAAAGTTATGAGTAATTTTTTTCTACTAAAAAAAGATTCAAAATCAGAATTTTGAAATTCTCCTCCATGATCCCTGTGAATAGTTATCAATGATAGTTTTTCTCATTTATAACTTGGTATCTAAAACTTTTAAAATAATAAAAATCATCATACTTCTTCTCTAGAAAACAGACCCATGTAAATCTAGTGTAATCATCAACCAAGACAAATACATAATATTTTCCCCCCAATACTTCCAGTTTGTATAGGACCAAAAAGATCCATATTCACTTACTGTAATGCATTAGTAGTTGAGAATTCACTGACTAATTTAATACATGATTTGTGTTTCTTTCTATATTGAAAAGGGTAAAAAACTTTTGAAGTACCAAATCTACGATCCGGTAGTCCTTAACTAGTATCTTCTTAGAAAATTTGCATAAGTTCCTATGGTTATAGTATCTTATCCTTCTAATTCATAACCAAGATTGATCTTCCATTGCACTAAGGCAAGGTATGTCTTGGCTCTATGGTCTTCTAAGTTTAGTGTGTAAACATTCTCTTGCCTATTGGGAGAAAGGATAAATTCTTCCTTGGAATTTTGTACTAATCACTTATCATTTCTTAAATTCACAAGGTAGCCTTCATCACATAATTTACTTATGCTAATGAGGTTGTGCTTAAGACCTTTAACAAATAAAAAATTTGAAATCAATGTTTTTCCAAGAAGAATGATGTTACCTATACCTATAATTTCTCCCTAATAATTATTTCTGAAATTTACTCTTCCTTCTTTCATCATTATAATATTTTCAAAATAACTTTTGTTACCAGTCATATGCCTAGAACATCCACTATCTATGTACCACATATTGTTGTTGGCACCTTCTTTGTTTTCCTGAAAACAAATGAGTTAGACTTTTGGAATCCAAACTTTCACGGATCCATAATTGTTAGAAAAAAAATATTGGGTATAAAAATTTGTTTAGAAAAATAAGCATTATGAAATCGAAGTGATTAAAATCTATTCAAGAAGCAAATTTTCTTCCAATACCCATTACATTGAAAATTAGTGCAAAAATGGGATCTAGAAGGAACAAAATAATTTTTTTAGAAAACTGGAATTTTTTTAGTATAACCTACTCCAATGGTGTTTCCTTGTGGTTTAATTTGAGAATACATCTTGCCAAAAAATTTCTTCCCAGAGGTAAAGTTTGTGAGAATCTTCTTAAGATAAAATATTTTGGCTTTTAGTCTGATAACTAAATTCCTATACTCATGAATCATTTCCATAGAGTTATATTTTTCCTCAAAAACATTCATATCTGAAATAGAATTTTTAAGATCTCTAGATAGTTCTTCATTAATAGAATTTTCTTTCTGAAGGTCTTTAGAATGTTTTTCTAAAAGCTATTATTTATCTCTATGATCTGTAGAAAGATCTGAAATATCTTTTGTTAGAATTTATTCCCTATTATTTTCCTTGTCTAATTTCTTATATATTTTCCCATTTTTTGTTTCAAGTAACTTGGAAAATATAGATACTTCTTCATATAAAGGTTCTTCATTTTCTGAGGATGAATTATCTTCATTGGAAGTAATATTTTTGGAATAGTATGTCATATCAAGAGATAAATTTTTCAAATCCTCGGGAGAGCATACCTTTGCCATAAGAGATGTATTATGGAAAGATGTAGTAACAATTAATCCCATATTCTTCTGTGCTGATGAATCATATTCAGAAGATTCACTTTCTAAAGAGTCTCCACATATAGCACTCCAAGTATCGTTAGATTTAAGACTTTTCTTCTGCTTTGATTCATAAAATTTCTTCTTCTTCCTCTCTAAATTCCTCTCTTTCTTTTCCTTGTTCTTCAACAAAGGACAATCAGGTCTGATGTGACATGTTCTTATATATTCAAAACATGTAACTTCTCCATAATTCTTATCTCTGTAATATTTCTTCATGTAAATATTCTGATGGTTCTTCTAGGCTACAATCTTGTTCATTCTCCGAGCAAGATTAGCTAATTCATTCTTATAATTTTCTGTGTCACTAGATTCTGAGTGAAAAATGATTTTCTTAGATCTAGATCTAGTTACTCTTTCTGGGGTTTTAGCTTTCATATGTTTAGAATTTGTTGTAAAAGCAACTCCTCCATTCCCATTCCCCTTCTTGAAATTTTCATCATCTCTCTTCATTCTGGTTTCATGCTGAATAAGAGTTCCAAACAACTCATCTAAGGAAATCTGAGTGACTTTCTTGTTCTCATCAATAGCTGTCCTCTTGGACTCCCATTCATTTGGCATGATATCTATAATCTTATCCACAAGAGCTTCATCATCCAAACCTTTTTCTCCTATATATTATAATCTATTCACTATAGACATATACCTTTGCTGAACTTTTCATATTGGTTCTCCGTAAGAAAAATTAAAGCCATAGTATTCTGCTCTCAACATAGCTCTCATGGTCCCTATGACTTTAGATGTACCAAAATGTGCAACTTGAAGTTTCTTCCAGATACTGTTTGAAGCTTCACACAATGATATTTTACTATATATGTTCCTAGTCATGGAACATAAAAAATTATTTATGACTCTGAAATTTGATTTATATTCTGATTTCTCATGATTCGTAATGGTTCTCAAATTCTTTTCCATAATTTTATAATCTCCTGTCAGCATTAGATATTTATCAACTCCAGTATTGATAATGATAGTCTTCATCATATCTCTCCAGTACTCATAATAATTTCCATCAAAAACAGGAGGTCTTGTAGGATTTAGTTTTTAAATAGAACCAACATTTAAACCATCCATTCTTAAGAAAATCTTTGGCACAAACATTTGTTAGTAGTACGAGTTTGTAAACAACGAAAATATTCCTAAGAAATGAAAATATAGAGTAATAGTATCTCTAAGAAAAACTGAATCCAAACTATGTGAGTCTGAAAAACAGATTTCGAAAAGTTTGAATCCAAAAAAATGATTCAAGGAAATCAATTTCAAGTATTCTCTTCTGAATCTAATTGTGAGATTAATTCAGATTGAACCAATACTCTGATACCAATTGTTTGGATAGTATTTTTGAGTATGATATACTCTACAATACCAAATGTAGGATCGAATATGTAATGAGATTCTCAAATACAAGAGTGTGGTGAATTGTATACTTTATAAAATTCCTAAGGGAATTTTGAGTAATAAAAATTCACAACACCTCTAAGATATATTATCTTGTTGATTCCAGAAAAGTGATTCCGGAAATGAAACATAACAAAAGTTTACACCAACTAAGATTCTACCTTAAATCATATATAACCTATCTAAAATAGAGTATACATTTAAGGAAGTATAAGAATGTTATACTTTCCACAACCATTCAAATACACAATGGAAAACAAAGTAGTAACACTACAAGTAACAAGTAATAACTCTTTTAACCCAAAGAAGAGGGTATGCAACAACACTAGATAAAAGGTCCTTTGATTTATACTTTAAAGAAATTCTATCTTACCCAAACCCTGGTAATCCCTCAATCCAATGATTGGTATCTATCTTGATATCCCTGCAAGCCCTCGACTTGTAATGGAATCAGCACCTCTGACTTCACAACCTGAAGTCTCTAATTTTAAGGAAATCTAACCTCTACACGAAGCAAATCTTCAAGAAGAAATGTTTGAACAAGTTGTTCAAGCTTTCTTTACAATTCCTAAGAGTTTATAAGATCCTCTCTCTATATAAATCACATCAACAACATCTGGGAACAGTTGTCAATGTTCAGTGTTGATCTCTTTTCAAATGAGCTCCTTTTTATAGGCAAATCTCTAATGGTCGACTCCCTCCATTAATGGTCATATTCTTCCTCGAATTTCAGAGGGACCTGTACACGTGTCACTCAAACAATGGTTAGTTGATAACTAAAATAATGACATCGTTTTATAACAAAACAGATTTATGTATTATGAAAACTGATATTCAGAATGAAAGTAAATGAATGTTCGTAGCCTAATCAAAAAAGAATTCAGAATATATGTAGATGAGATTTCAGTTTCTACAATACAAGGATATTCGGATTCTGGTTTGTAGGAATTCTGAACCTGAATTCTGTATAATTTCAGAGTATGAGTTTGAAGGAAATTTGGATTCTGTATTCACAAGAATTCGGAACCAGAACATACAAAGTTCAAAGTCAGAGTTCATGAGAATTCGGAGTAAGAACTCATAAGAGATTGGAGTCTTAATTCATAGAACTCGGATTCAGAACTTAGAGAAGTTCGTAATTAGAATTCATAATCATAATTCGTAGACAAACTATACATAAGTTCGTAATCATAATTCAAAGTCAAACATTACATAAGTTCATAATCAGAATTCAGAGTTGAATGTCATGAGGGTTCGTATCCAAAATTCATAGTCTAACTTCATGAGAGTTCGTATCCAAAATTCGGATATAAACATCTTGAGAGTTAGAATTCGGAATTGAACATCTTGAGAGTTCATATCTGGAATTCAGTGTTGAAATTCATGAGTGTTTGTATCCGAAATTCAAATTTGAACCTGATGAGATTTCGTATCCAGAATTCGGAGTTGAACTTCATGAGAGTTCGTATCCAGAATTCGGAGTTGAACTTCATGAGAGTTCGTATCCCGAATTCGGAGTCGAACATCATGAGAGTTCATATCCATAATTCGGAGTCTCACACAACGTACCTAATATCTAAGTATTATCTGATTCCGAGATTATTGGTTTCAATACGAGTTTTATACATAGAATATTTGTGATATGAATATTGAAATCTAGTCGAGGGTAAATTTCCTTGGGGAAGGAAATTTTCCTTATAGAAGTAAAACACGTGTAAAATAAGATTTTCCTTAAAATAAGGTGTTTGGGATTTTCAAAATAAGTGTAATGGTAAAGTCATAAGGAATCCTTTATGACTCAACAATCTTCCACTTACATGAAGGAATGGAAATTTTATAAGGAAAACCTTATTGACTCAACATTATCTTTTATCACACAAGCAGTTATTTATTCCATATTTAATTAACTCATTCATTATTTGTATGTTCCAACTAGGGGAATCATAAATAGAAAACTACCATATCTATCACTATTTAATTAAACATTATTATTACATCAATTTGGTTATCATAAAATTACAAGAACAACTACATTCATTTATATTACTATTTATCTATTTCTAAGAAATATAAAATTATTCCCAAATTTATGTTCTTTACTAATTTCCATTATGAATGTCATGTTAAACCGCAAGGCATATATTTGACAATTTCTAGAAAAATAAGAGGCATTAACATATTATCAATATAAATTTTTTAATCATATTTATGTATTTATTAGGTTAATTACATTGTGATCTACTAGGATAAAACATGTTAACTCTATCACTACACGTAAAATAGAATATAGATTCCATGAATCCCATACCTCAACTGGTTTCCAATGTTCTTTGAATGAGAATATTCCAACTTGGTGGATCATAATCAACTCTACTAGAAGACTGTATCCACCAGAGGATATAATGACCCCACCACAATAACTGACAACCCATGAAGATCAATTCAGAATGTAGAGAACCATTTCCATAAAAAGGAAAAGGGGAAAAGGGGTGAAACCAATCCAGGAACCCATAATAAAAGCATTAGAACAGACATAATGTTAAAGGTGGATCATAAATTCTTGATTACATAGAAATAGGGGTGCCCATACATCAGGAAATAACTTTAGGGAATGCATGATCCATGGATGAAACAGTATGCATGAATCCTATAGAAATTAAGGAATGGTTCGAGCATCTCATACCAGGGAACATGAAGGAAGAACAAGGGTGGATGATATCTCACCCCATTAGAAGATTTAAGAGTGTTTCGGTTCAAGATATGTTGGATTTTCCATTAAGATATGATATGTCAAAGATCATGCACTTTGAACATATCAAGGATTCCCTACCGTTAGAAAAACTTTTATAGGAGTTATCGGATTTGAATTGACCTTAAATCTATAAAATCTATTATTTGAATGCATTTTATGTCAAAAAAAAGTAAAATGGGAAGAAACTTTGGGAAATATTGAAAAATATAGAAATTTGGCAATGAAATTGAAACCATTCAAGAAAAAATGTTCATGAAACTGTTTCTAACAAGACATTTTGGTGCCACAGTTTTGGTGACACCATTTCAGTGTAAATATTTTTATGCCACTGTTTTTGTGCCACTGTTTCAGTGCCACTATTTCTGTGCCACTATTTCAGTGCCACTATTTCCATGCCACAGTTTTTATGCCCCTGTTTTGGTGGCACCAATTTCTTTCCACCATTTTAGTACCACCATTTCATAAATTTTTCAAAGTATTAGTGATAAGTCATCATGACCTCCCTAAAAACCTCCCACACTGGATTTCAAAAACTTAATGAACTATAAAGGTTTGGGTCGTTACATTATGAACAATAATTAAATACTTATTATTATGTAATTAATATCACAATTATGGCATTTATAAAATATATAATCATAAAAAATATCATTATCACTTCCCAACTAAGGAGTTAGTAAAAACGTAATCACATATCTTTGTGTGGTGGTACTCTATCATACACACGCGTGACATTACTGTATATCATTAAGAATGGAATGTAAAAGGTATGAATGATATATTTAATCCATATTAATAATTATTTTTTAAATATAATTTATATAATTTTAATAAATCAACATAATTAAATATTAATTATTGAAATTAAATAATTCATAACATCGGTTCTCAAGGTGTTATTCCTCCATACACGATAACGATGATTTCATAACCCATTTGATGAAAGTGGAGATGGTTGAGGGTTATGAATTTTTTATAACAAAATAAATCCTTTTTTTAATATGTTGTTGTTATTATATAATTATATTTGAACAAAAAATAATAGAGGTGTTGAAGGAAATAAAATAATGAACCTCACTTAAGAATGTTACCTCTTCCTCAATTATCCATTATTTTATTAGAGTAAAAGCTTCCTAGAATTGATTGCTATAAAATATAAGGATTTTAAGATTGGAGGATGTATTTTGGGATGTGGTATAGGTCTGTTTTGGTAGAACCAATGTAGGTTTATGGTGTGAGGAAAAAGAGGATAGTGGTCTGACATTTAAAAGTGAGGGGAGTGGCAAACATATATTTTTAGAAGAATCAATAATTAGCATATAATTTTCATGAAAAAATCAGAAAAATTATCCATTATATAAAATTGAAGATATATGGTGAAAAAATGTTCATAAAATTAGTTTTGGAAATGTCTATAGTTCATTTTTATCCATTATATTCTTAGTTTGACACCTTAATAAATTCATTTTTAACATAACCATGGTAATTAATTTTTTTACATCCATTATTAATATCCATGAAAAATTATTTTTACATTTTTAGATGATATATGTTAGGATGATTTGATATATAGAATCCTATTTTCAAAATTCTATTAACTCAATTAGAGAATTTTAATTTCAAATCAATCCCTCTTTTATGATATGAATGCATGGTTTTAGATATAAAATATTAAAAAGTTTACAATCTATTAAAACTGAAATTAAATATTAAAATGATTCCATTAAAAGAAATATGATCAATAAATATTCTTATTGAAATTATTTCACATCGATAATTTCATAATATAATTTATTATAAAAAATTATTTAAATAAAAATTTTTTATTCAATAAAAATTCTGTATTTTTTACTATTTTTTAAAAAATAAATAATTTTTTAAAAATAAAAAAATCATACTAAGAAAAAGTTTGTAATATGTACTAGAAAACAAGACTATAGGTTCAAATAAATTTTATAAAAATGGTAAAATTAATTTTAATTAAACTAAACAATGTGATATTATATGATATTTTAGAAGAATACCATTTTCTAGGAATCATTTCATTTTATATTAAATGGTCATTTAAAAAAATAAAAAATGAGCATGTATAAAATATAAATTTACATTAATTAGTGAATCATATTAATACCCTCCATTTAATGTCTTTTTTACAATTATAAGTAGAAATAAAAATATTTTAACCATATTTCATGTTTCTTTTAAACACATGATTACGTGTAATGCAAGATAAACATAACATTAAGTATAATTCATGATAAACTCATTTTTTCATTTAAGAAAAGATAAACTCATTATTTTATGTAATTTATAAAATTCTATAGATTTAATATATTTAAATATATCATAATGCTATAATTTTTTATATTTTTTTCTTATATTGTTATTGCATGCCACCTACACAATCAAATATAATGTTGTTTTTTTAGAATTTCGAGGTGTTACATTCTCCCCACTATAAATAAATTGCATCTATTAATTTAAAAATCATATAATTAATAAACGATATGATATTTTAATTTATTTTTGGAAAATACACATCTATAAAGTTATTAATAAATTATCCACTTAATAGTAGAAGAATAGAATATAAGGATCATATAAAACAACATAATACTATGTTTATTTGGAATAAATTAGTGGAAGCTGAAATTATAGACATGTGAGAAATTTGTAAATTATTTTACTGAGTCATTTAGATCATTTATCACAATAAAGTTAATGATCAATGGAATTTAAAGTTTCTCTAAACTATGTGTCCATAATGATTTAAAAGACTATTGGATTCATCTTTTATGAATATAACAGGATATAATTTATATTTCTAGATTCATTTCATATGGTTGGGTAATTCTTATAATATCAATGGATATATAGAAATACACATTCTTGATTATTTTATATTTCATAAGAAAAATCCCATCATTTATCTGTGCACAGATCAATTTCTTTTACATCAGATACTCCATGAAATGAATCTCTAAAAAACTATTTTTATTGTGAAAAATGTAGTAAAATTGACATTTATCGAATTCAAAGTTATTCTAAAATATGACAATTCTTTAATGTAAAGAAGTATTTTAAAATACCCTTAAATTTGATAAAAGTCAATAAACATAATCATAAACTATTTAGTAAAAAATGTATAATGGTAATAAATTTGTAAATAATAAAATAAAATAATAATAAATTGAACATGGAAATAATTATGATTACAGAAATAAATAATATCCCTTATGGATCACAAGTACATCTAAGAGATTATTTCATTGGTGAATAAAACTACCCTAAAATACCCATAAAAAGTTTCCTGAGAATGATTTCTTTTAAATTATGAAAATCGCCTCTTAAATATATAATTTCAGAAGAAATAAATCCTAATTATTTTTATTTTTAAATAATATTTCAACTATTTAAGTGGTTATTTATAACATATAGTCCTCATGATATAAAAATCATCCTTATATTCTGAGTACTTTAAAAAGTGATTCCATTAACAAATTTTCTAAAATAACAACATGAATTCTTTCAAAAAATACATGAATATTTATTAAAAAAAATAATAGAAATGGTAAAAATTTTATTGTTTATATCCCTATAAAATTAATAAAATTATTTTTTTGTTATTTTAGAAAAATTGAGTTTCATAATGATAGATATCTAACAGAATAGAGAAACATTGTTAGAATTTATAAAAACAATTATGTCTTACATTAAGTTCCAAAATACTGAAAATGGTAGTATTATATGAAAAAGATATTCAATATCCATTAAAGCAGAATATTAAATAGTTTACTAAATAGTGAATAAATAATTTCATTTACTAGAGATTAAAGAATAAACATTCACTATTAAAACGAGATTGTGAAATAATTCCTCACAAAGTTCATATTGATGAAGTAAGAATTAATCAACAGATAGATTATGTATTTTAAAAATAAATAAACAAAAAAAAGTGGAATACAATATATGGTAATAAAAATTTATTATACACGTAATCAAAAAAGAACATAATCAATGAATAAGATTCTTAACCAAATGAATGCAAATTGAGTTTTGAATTCACTTACATCATTTATACTTTTGATCGAACATTATTTTACCTACTATATTAAGGTTATAAAAAAATAAAATATTAATGGAACAAATGAAAACATCTCATATCATATGTGATCCTTTTATAACATTTTATTTTCCATTCATTAATATAAATTAATTATTTTCATTCTTTCGGGGGTTAATTTCCTTGTTTTCTTATGTGTTTTTGTCATTAAATAACTATTATTTCGAATATTACATAGTTTGA
This sequence comes from Viscum album, assembly GCA_963277665.1. Taxonomy (NCBI): domain Eukaryota; kingdom Viridiplantae; phylum Streptophyta; class Magnoliopsida; order Santalales; family Viscaceae; genus Viscum; species Viscum album. The sequence continues at coordinate 1,290,933,227 of OY728146.1, forward strand.
TCATCTATGTAATGATAATAAGTCAATAATTATAAAATTTATAGATATATTATAACTTTAATACAAAATGAGAAATATTTTTTTGATAAAAAATGTACATTATGATCATAGAGACGGTATGTCATATGTATGCTTAAGTAACATTTCATTTTTTCAATGATCGTTATGGAAATAAGGTAAGAAATATATATTCATTCAAAAATTATCATTATATAATCTATAACATATTATATACATATATATTTCATTCATGTGATATGGTGATGAAGGTGAGTAACATCACTTCATGAACATAGTATTCCACACGTACACGAACGATGCTAAAATCAATATGTTTTTGGAAATATATGAATGAAAATTATTTAATATCATTTTATACACATTAATATTCCAAAAATGTAATTATAATTTCATTTATATCACCTATAATCATTAAAATTATCCTAATCAACATTCATTTAATCTGTTAGTTAAAAATAAATCGCAACGCTTCAAGAGGGGTTGTCTATTGTATACATAAGAAACGTTATCATATCCCCTATATAATAGAATGTAACCTTAATATATGTTATGATGATCCCATAGATATAATCGTTATATAAATATCCAACATATATACTTCAGTTCAATTATCTTACCCAACTATGGATGGTTGTAATTTTATAAAAAATGACATCAGTTTATGAGGTGGTAGTCTTCCATACACAAAGATTATTATTTCAGAACACATTTGATGGATGTGGGTAAGGTTTTGGGTTATAAAAATATTATAGGAAAATCCCATATTATATGAATATATAATTTTTTCATATCAACATGGTTTAAAATAAATTTGAGGGATGTATAGAAATTTAAAAAAAAAATTAAAGACACTTATTGATGAAAATCACCTCTTCTTCAGGTATCCGACATAGGTTTCTACAATAGACTTCCAATGATGAATTAATTACCAATATACGTATCATATGATGAGAGTAGGGATTTTAAGAAAATATTTTTTCTTGAAATGGATAACCCAAATAGGTTTTAGGGGGTGAATATTAGAGGACAGGTGGTTTCCTTCAATAAGTAGACGGTCTGATACTCTTTTAATTATTATTAAGTATTCAACCATACCGAAGTTTTTTCTTGATAAAAAGCTTCCAAAATAGGCCATTATCAACCCTACATAATATAAGAGAAAAATATGGCAAACCAATGGGTGGTATACAATTTTATTGTTCAATTTTAAACTATATCTTCTTTTTTTAAAACCTATGTAAATCCATGTTTACATTAATTGTGGTAATTATTTCTTACTAAATTCACTATTCATTATAGAAGAAAAATAATTTGACATTATTATAAATTACAAAAATTTTTGATTCAAAAAATGGAAGAAATTATGAAAATTTAGTCTAAAAAAGATGAATATTGAAATTTTAAATTAATCTTATAGGTATGATGAGAAAGAGGTTTTTTTAATTTGAAAATGTTCAAACTCTTTAATTATTATTATATAAAAATAAAATATGAAAATTAAAAAAAAATTATATTAATTAATAAATTATCTTAATAATTATATTATAAAACCCATTTCAAAACATAATTTTACACCATATATTATATAAATAAAAAAGAAGTTTTCAATTAAAATTCTTCATTTCTTCACTATTAATCACAATATCAAACATTTAGAAGAAATCTAAAATGATCAACCAGATATATTTATTGTATTAATATTAAAAAAAGATTATATTGGAAAATAAATTTTCTAAAATTAGTAAAATTTAATTATAAATTATGATATTAAACTGTCTATTTGAAGATTTATTTTTATAGGAAACATTTATTTTTATTTTAAGATACTCTTATCGATAAATAAAAAATGAACACATGTAAAATATATATTTTTATTATTTGTTTATTCATATTAATACCCATTATTTTAACGCAGGGTGATAACTATCACATTAAATTCTAATGTTTCAATAATATGTCATGTTTAATTAAAAAATAGGCTTTCATGTATCATAAGATAAACTGAGAGTTCTGTGCAGAAAAAGCTAAACTCCGCACTTCATGTAATGAAATATGAAGTAATTTTATCATTAAAGGGATGTTATTTAGATGTGATAATTTATTTAAACATATCTAAAATTATCAAGGTTTTGTATTTTTACCTATTATTGGGGTTCTGAGTCGCATACAATATCAAATATAATATTCTTATTTTAGAATTTTTGGGTGTTAAATATGGTGGGAAAAAATTAACATGTATAATTGGTTGTGGCCCTTCTCTGGATTTTCATTATGATTTTTCTTATAAAGTGAAATGTATTGTTATTGAAGGATTTAGGCAAATTAAAAAGTAGAGAAAATAAATGGATATGCATGTGTCAGTTGAAAATGATATATATTCAAGATAAATCATATAAATGGAGAATATATGGAATCAATGAAGAGGAACTGACTTGGACTCAAAAGGAGACATCTATATCGATCCATGAGATTAGAGGATTGTGCGATTATAGTCATAATTTATGATTCTTTTAATTTTAAGATAAAATAATTTTTAGTTACTATGAAATTTATCTACGGGGGATTATTATAGTTCATAATATTTTTGATTAAATTTAATCATGGTCTTGTGAATTGATATTTTAATTATATTAATTCTCTCCTATAGTGACTTGATCCCTTTTACATAAAACATGTCATGATTTTAATCATAATTAATCATCATAGTACAATCAACAGATCATTATGTACTATTTCTTGGAAGACTAGGTACATATAACATAAATCATGGTGCAAAAACTATTCTTTATTTAATCTCCATAAATATCTTCTAACTTCTTTGAGCCCTTACATCTGTATAGGGTACCCTGGGGAACACATGAACAAACGGATGAGCTAAAAATTCCAGTAAGGGAATGAGCATAAGGATGCATCTCAAGCACTTGAGTTAGGAGGAATGACATAATTATATCCAATGAATAAAACTTATAAAATAATTTAATATAATCATGAGATCATATAAACAAGGAATCATATAAATGATGCAGAATCATAATACATTTCTTTAGTACGAAACAAGGCTAACCGCCAATCCCGTTTCACATCACATCTCTTGATACATAACCTTACCCAATTCATTGGAGCGATATATGGGCACTCCCATCTCAAAATTTTCCTGAATATTATTTCCACATAAATATGCTTACCATATATATAGTCATAAATAATCAACCATACACAAACATAAGGGTACCCATGGAATGAATTCAGTACCACAATCATGACATAATTCATAACCAATTGGTGTATCATGAAAGTGTCCATGTAAGGAAAGAATTATAAAATACATGGACGTTGATAGGGTAAAATAGTCATATAACATGGTATGTTTTGTTAAACATAAGTGACAACATATGATAAATGTATTTCAGAAACATTATCATTAAGATATTTTTGTGCTGTTTTAAAGAAAATACTACAGAGATTTAAAAATAGTAAAGAAGATATAATTTTATATAAAACCAGAATTTAACCAATAAAATTTTAATAATAAAAATACAGAATTTACAAATATATTGGTGTCTTAAAATAGAAGATATAGTGCACTTGATATTGGGTAAAAGTTTGGAAAGTTCCTTTAAAACGATTGTGCTTACTGGGAAGTATCGAAGAGAGATTCAATGAAAAGAATGTATATCCCCAAAATAGAATGGGAGATCGATCTTGGAACATCATTCTGGAGCATATAAATAGAATGATGAAGTTAGACATAAAGGAAAATACCACAAAATTTTAGTAAAAATAAAGATAGAGAGACATGAAGGAATAAAGGAAGTTCAGGTAGAATCCATCATTGTTTATTGGCATGGTATCAGGTGTAACTAAGAGGGCTTGATGAGAGAGATAAGGGGCTTCCCATCACTTATAAAACATTATGGAAGTATTGGTAAGGTGTATAAACATATCCCATCACATGTTATTGCACTAAAAGGAATAGCATGGAGAATAATCTTGATTAAGAGTGAAAAGGGGAGGATCCATTACCTTAAATCTGTTGGTGTTCTCCACTTGTTATTAAATACCTGAATAAAAAATGAGGATTATTAATTATTAATTATAGAACCACATATATATGAAATATTATAACCCTTTTTAGTTCATTAAAATCCATTTATTAGTTATAGGGTTCAATTTCATTGTTCGAGGCCGTTTGTTTTCTTGGCTTTAAAAGATCAGTTCACTTATATTAATGTTTGTATTATATGTATGATGATGGTGGTTGTCCAAAATTGAAGTTATATTATTTATTTTATATCCAGGAGATCACTTGGTTTTAATTTTAATTAGTATACTTAGAGTGATGTAAAATTATTATATATATAACCATAGTGATAACTGTTTTTTTAATCGATGGATTTGATTACAAAGAATGTGTTTTGCTTTATAAATTAATTCCATTTGTACCAAAGGATTAAAAAACCAAAAATAGGTTATATTACATTTATAATAATCTAGTTCAACCATAACACAAATGGGTTCATGAACATAATTAAAGATAATAATAGAAATTGATAAATCATTGTCCAGGAAGGTGCTAAATTAACACATCTCAAACGATGCTTTCATTTCTTTCAAATAAACGGTTGCAGAAAGAAGAGAAGATAATGAAATATACCAATAGCCTGATTAAATTCCAATACATTTATGTTACTGGATTTATCATACTATTATGGTGAAGGGGGGTGAGGAAAGAAATAAAAAAGAAAATAACTTTATAGAAAAGATGAAATTGGGAAGAGGAATTTACCTCTTGAGACTTCCTGCTGTGATAACCTCTTAAGGGGAATGGTTTTGGTATTTTGTGGAGTCTGAGAGCTTTTGGACGTAGGGGATGACCTTGGGGAGTGATTTGGGTAGTATAATGGCTAGACACAAGGCTTGGGAGGAGTGTAGAGAAGTGGGAGTGAAGGAGGCTTTTATAGTGGAGGAGAGGAGGGATTTCATAATATTATTATCATTAATTTATTATTTCTTCACATTACAAGGAATAGTAAGTAAAACATGACCAAGAATAGTAAATGGGTCATGTGAATTCGAACCATGGGTGGTGACATCATCCATGATTCTAGGAATAGTCTATTTATCTTATAATGTACATATAATGTAAATTACAATATTTTACTATTCATTAAAAAATCAAGTATTTCATAAAAATCTAAAAAATTCACCCTAACCTTTTCTTGATGCGTGGAGTCCAAAAATGAAGTCCATTTTTCAAAAATAATTATCTAAATATTATTATTTTATTATTTAAATAAAATAATAATTTATTATTAAAACTAGTTTTAAAACATTCATTAACTTATTCTAAAATATAGGTATATCGTTCTTCCAACATGAATATCATTATTATACCACCATAAGTGAGGTTACTATTCATTAGGGTAGGTTAATATTCACCAAAAATTATGTTTTCCTTCTCAGACTCCAAATAACTTATTGACTACAACCGTGTATGCCATATTTTCAAAATTCCGAACACAGAAGTGACAAACATACGTTTAAAGGTCACTTAGCACTTAGTAGTTCATTATGTTGTGTTTCCATGTGATTTTATGACATAATTTTGAGAAGGTAATATTCATTGAAAAAATATTGGGTCGTTACATTCTTCCCCGCTTATGAAATTTCACCCTCGAAATTTCGTTTTAAATTCTAAGAAAAAATAGTTGTGGGTACTTTTCCTTCATTGCTACCTCCAGTTCATAGGTTGACTCTTCTTACTTATGGTTTCTCTATAGTTCTTTGACCAGATGATTAGTCTTATTGCATAAAATGATATCTCTATGATCCAAGATCTTTACTAGCTTCTCCTCGTAAGAGAGATCATCCTCCAACTATAGCACCTCTGAAGAGAGTACCTGTGAAGGGTCTGGTATGTACATCATTAAGAGGGATACATGAAAGACATCATGTACATTCTACATAGTAAGTGGAAGTTCCAGTCTATAGGCCATAGCTCCGACTCGATCTAGGATCTCGAAGGGGCTGATGTACCAAGGACTCAACGCCCCTTTCTTCCCAAACCTCAGGATCTTATTTCTTGGGGATATATGTAGAAATACCATGTCCCCAACTTTGAACTCAATGTCTTGTTGACAGTTATCTACATAGATATGCTTGTCATCTTTGGGATTCCTTGATATGATGCTAAATGGTTTTCACCTTCTCCACCATTTCTTCGACCATTTCAAGTCCAAGTAGCTCATTCTCAATGAATTCATCCCATCATGCCAGTGTTCTGTACCTTTTCCCATAATAGGCTTCATATGGTGCCATTCGGATGCTCGAGTGGAAACTATTGTTGTAGGAGAATTTATCCAGTGTAAGATGTTTGTCCCATCCTCCTTTGAATTCCATTGAACATGATATCAACATGTCTTCTAATTTCTAAATAGTTCACACAGATTGGCCATTAGTTTGAGGATGATAGGTCATTCTGATGTTCAAATCAGTGCTCAAAGCATGCTGGAGACTTTTCCAGAACATCAATGTGAATCTCAGATCACAATCGGATACAATAGATAGTGGTACTCCATGCAACCTTACCACTTCTTTGATGTAAATCTGTGCAAGTTAATCCAATGAGAAGTCCTCTTGAACCGCGATAAAGTGAGTTGTCCTCATAAGACGATCCACAATGACCCATGTAGCATTGTTTTCCCTAGATGTCTTTGGAAGTCCAGTAACAAAGTCCATGTTAATTTTCTCCCAATTCCATTCTATTAGGGGTAGTGGTTGAATCAACCCCTTATACTTTTGTCTCTTATCCTTCACTTGCTGACATACGATGAACTTTGATGTATATTAGGTAATCTCACTTTTCATATTGTCCCACCAAAAGTATTCTCTGAGATCTCGATACATCTTTGTGCTCCCTAGGTTGATAGAGACGGTTGAGTTGTGTTCATCATTAAATAGATCCTTCTTTATATCTGGATTAGATTTTACACATAATTGTGTCCCAAATCTTACAACTCCTTCCTCATTGATTTCGAAATTAGAGGATTTACCATTTTTAACAATTTCCACATCCTTTTTTGAGCATACATTATTTTCACCAAGAGGGATGGTTGCCCAATCATTTGAGAAAGGATTGATTATGTTCCTACATTAATGATTCCCATGTCCATCCTTTGCAAACTTATTAAGATTGGATCCTTTTCAATTATCATCATTGATAAAGATGCAGGATCATTTCTATATAGAGCATCTGCCACATTGTTTGCCTTACTGAGATGGAAGTGGATTGACCAGTCATAATCTCTAATGGGAACTATCCATCATCGTTGGCACATATTATGCTCTTTTCGTGTGAATATATATTTGACACTCTTGTGGTAAGTATATATCTCACATTTTTTCCCATAGATATAATGCCACCAGATTTTCAACACAATGATCATAGACACTAACTCCAGATCATTCATGGGATAGTTTTCCTCATGGATTTTCAGTTTTCTTAAGTCATAGGATATCACATTACAATTTTTAATTATCACATAGCCTAATCCTTTCTTAGTAGCATCACTATACACCACAGAGAGTTCTTCACTTGAAGGGAGTGTGAGTACCGGCGCAGTGATAAGACTCTTTTTCAACTCCTTGAAACAGTCTTCACATTCTTGTGACCAGAAGAAATTTAATCCCTTCTGTGTCAGCTTGGTCATTGGGTTTGAAAATTGAGAAAATTCTTCATGAATCATCGATAATACCTAGCTAGAACAAAAAAGATGTGGATATCCGTTATATAAGTTGTCCTCAACCACTCTTCCATTGCCTTAGTCTTGGAAGGGTCCATAGATATCCTTTACCTAGGGATAACATACCCCAAGAATGATACTTCCTCCACCCAGAACTCACATTTACTATACCGTTCATACGACTTCTCCCTTCGCAATGTCTTTAACATAGTTTCCAAATGCTCCTTAGGTTCATCCTTTCTCTTTGAGTATATTAGAATATCATCAATAAAGACCACCACAAATTCTTCAAGGTAATCTCTAAAAACTCTATTAATTAAATACATGAAAATTTATGGATCATTATTGAGTCCGAATTTCATCACTATGAACTCATAGTGTCCATACCTCATTCGAAAAGAAGTCTTGGGAATATCATCCATCCTCACCATTAGTTGGTGATATCCTGACCGAATGTCCACCTTCGAGAAATAACTGGCCCCATGAAGTAGATCGAACAAGTAATCAATCTGTGGAAGGGGATACATGTTTTTTATAGTTATTTAATTGAGCTCATGACAATCAATGCAAAGGCGCATTTATCCGTCCATCATCTTGACAAGAGGACCGGAGCACCCCACGGTGAAGCACTCGGGCGTATAGAACCCTTCTTCATATTCTCCTATAACTGCTTCTTCCACTCTTCTGGATCCACGGTGGGCATTCTGTAAGGTGTCTTTGAGATTGGATGATATCTAGGGATATGTTAAATTGAGAACTCAACCTTTCTATTAGGAGGAAGAGAAGACGACTCTTCGAGGGAATACATCGGTGTAATCCCTCACGAAGGTGATGTCTTCAAGAATGATTTTATCCTTTTTCTCAATCATTTTATCTATATATGCTTTCTCATAAGGATGAAATATCCAAACATGGGACAAGGAATCTAAAGGAGACTCATATTCTTCCTTACAATAGTAAAGAATTGTAGGAATCTTTGGGACGTGAAAAGTGATATCCTTTTCCTGACAATTCATGATGGCCTTGTACAAAGATAGCCAATCCATGCCCAAGATAGCGTCGAACTCCACTAACGAAAGTATGAAAAGATTTTTTTGGAGGTTTACTACAAAAAAATTAACTAGGGAGGAGTTATTAACCATGGATGAAATAATTTCCCCACTTACTATTCACACATATAACTTTTCCTCCAAATTTTGAGGTGGCGTTTGAAAATTCCTACTAAACTTGAATGATATGAAATAATGCATAGAACCAGAATCAAATAGTACGTTCTCTATTCTTGAATTAATAACAAGCGTACCTATCACCACATCATTTTTCGGATCCACTTCAGTATTAGTGATAACATAATCCTTTCCTTATTTCCTGGGAGGTTGTTGCTGATTACCACCGACAAACCTCATCTTAGCGAAATTGTTCAAATAATGTCGAGGCTCCTTACAGTTGTAACACTGCACTACATGATCAGTGTTGATCTGAACATTCATTTATTCTTCGACATTATTGGGTTTTTTTATTTCCAATTGGAAATTCTTGGCTAGATAACCAAACTTTCTGCATTTGAATCAATTCTTGGTTCCCTTGAGACAGTCACCAAGATGCTTCTTCCCATTGTTTTGGCAAAGGGGAAAGTGAGGCTTCATTCCATCATGGGATTCGTTTGATGAACCAACCATGTTGTCCTCTATTTTCTGCTTCTTTTCACTAGGCCCATGAGACCACTGAGAGTCTCAAATCTCCATTTCAACCTTGAGGGAACAACGAAAAATCTCTTCATAGCTATTGATGTTTCGAATAGGCAACACTTTTCATAGACTCCTCTTTAGTCTGCTAAAGAAGCGATCCGTCATGCATTCAATGTTCATGAAAAAGACAGAGGCTTACCTTTCATGCCTTTTAAAGTCCACTTCATGTGCCCCTATAGACTCATCTTCATTCTTGTTGAGTCCAAGGAACACTATTTCCATCTTGATATAGAGGGTTCGAGGAAAATATTTTTTGAAAAACATCCTCTTGAATTCTTCCCATTCTATGGAATCAATTTTCTCTTGGGACTTTGTATTCTCGATCAGTGTCTACCACTGATCAGGTTCCCCATCAAAATGATAGACTGCCAGTACAACTTTCTATTCTTCCAAGCACTGGAGGAGAGGGAAAATCTTTTCAATGGAGTTAATCCATTGTTCCGTGAGGAGGGGATCAGAAGACCCAATAAACATGGGAGGCCTTTACTGAATGAAGGATTCAATGACTACTTGATCTTTCCATAGAGGAGGGGGACATTCCACATGATTCAAGTTATTATTCATAACTTGATTCAGTTGAGCAAGTACTGCGATGATGTTTTGATCACCCAATTCCATAACATCAGGCATGTCATTAGGGAAATCATCACATTTCCTATTACATTGGTTGTTGGATGGTGTTCTTCTATTTCTCGCAATTAACTAAGAAAAAGAACGTATAATTAGTGGTCTTGAATACATAGCTATTGGGCATAAAAAGTAACATTGAACAAAAAAGTATGAACTTATAAAGAATAAGTATATCCTGACTTGTGATTCCTTTGGTTTATATCTAGGTTATCCTCGATCTATTTCAAAACATATATTCTTATGGGCTTCTTCTTGTCCATTAATAATGGTTTGTACTATGCTCATGAATCTACCAAATCATATCCCCCATGAGAGTCGTAACCAAGAGTGAAGTAAGGCCCATTGTGGTGCACTAGTTCCCATTTGAGCCTAGCTCAAAGCAGTGTTTTCTTGTTTTACCCCTAGATACATTTGTGCAAGATCTTCCTCAAGCTTCTCATATCCAGACAGGGATGCATTTTCCTGATAAACCACTTACTCTATACTCACCAAAATTTTGGACTATTTTCTTATACTTAGTCTAATATTTAAGGTTCTCACTATGGTTCTACGTTCCTAATCTCAAAAAATAAATAGCCCATCCTTTGATACCAAATATAGTGACTCGATCCCTTTTACAGAAAACATTTCATGATTTTAAGAATAATTAATCATCAGAGTAAAATCCAAGGATCGTTAATTCTAGTGTCTTGGAAGACTAGGTACATATAACATAAAATATGGGGCAAAAAAACTTATTTATTTAATCTCCATAAATATCATATAACTTACTTTGATCCCTTACATCTATATACGGTACCCTAGGGAACACATGAACAAAGGGATGAGCTAAAAATCCCAGTAAGGGAATGAACATAAGGATGCATCTCAAGGACATGAGTTAAGAGGCATGACATAATGATATCCAAAAAATAAAACTTATAAAATAATTTAATATATGAATGGGATCATATAAACATGTAATCATATAAATTATCCAGATTCATAAAAAAAATTCAGTACGGGTCAAGGCTAACCACAAATCCCATTTCCCATTTTAGTACAGGTAATGGATAACCGTCAATCCTGTTTCACATCGCATCTCATGAGACTTAACCTTACACAATGCATTGGAGCGCTCTCTAGGAACACCCATATCAATATTTTCCTGAATATTCTTTCCACATAAATATTCTTACCACATATACAATCATATATATTCAACCATACACAAACATAAGGGTACCCATGGAAAGAATTGGACACCACAATCATGACATAAATCATAACCAATGGGCGTATCACAAAAGTGAACATGTAAGGAATGGATTATAAAATACATGGACGTTCATAGGGTGAAATAGTTATATAATATGGTAAGTGGTGTAAAACATAAGTGACAATATATGAGAAATGTATTTTAGAAACATTATCATTAAGACATTTTTGTGCGGTTTTATAGATAATACTATAGAGATTTTAAAATAGTAAAGAAGATATTCTTTTATATAAAACCAGAATTTAACCAAGAAGGTTTTCATAATAAAAATAAATAATTTAAAAAGATAATGGTGACTTAAAATAGAATATAGAGTGAACATGAAATTGGGTAAAAGTTCGGGAAGTTCCTTTAAAACGAGTGTGCTTATTGGGAAGTGTCGAAGAGAGATTCACTTGAAAGAATGTATATCCCCAAAAGAGAATAAAATATGGATCTTGGAACATGAGTTTGGAGCATATAAACATAATTTTGAAGTTCAACATAATAGAAAAGACAAAAAAAAATTGGTAAAAAGAACGATAGAGCAACCCGAAGGAATAAAGGAAGTTCAGGTAGAGTCCATCATGGTTTATTGGGATGGTATCAGTTGTAACTAAGAGGGTTTTATGAGAGAGATAAGGGGTTTATAATCACTTATAATACATTATTTCACTATGGGGAAGGTTTATAAACATATCCCATCACATGGTATTACACAAAAAGTCATATCATAGAGAACAATCTTGAATAAGAGTGAAAATGAGAGGATCCCATACCTTAAATCCGTTGGTGTTATCCACTTGTTATTAATGACCTGAATAAACAAATTAGGATTATTAATTAATAAGTACAGAACATCTTCTATATGAAATTTTATTTATTATAACCCTTTTTATTTCATTCAAATCCTTTTGATTAGTTATAGGGTTCAATTTTATTGTTTGGGCTCGTTTGTTTACATGGCTTTAAAAGATTGGGTCACTTATATTCAAGTTTGGATTATATGTATGATAAAGGTGGTTGTCCAGAATTGGATTTATATACTATATTAAATATCCAACACATGAGATGGTTATAATTTTAATTAGGTTACTTATAGTGAAGTATAATTGTTATATATATAACCATAGTGGTAACAGTTTCTGTTAATCGGTGGATTTGATTATAAAGAAAGTGTTTTTATTTATAACTTAATTCAATTTGTACAAAAGGATTACAGAACCAAAAATAGGATATATTAAATATATAATAATATGTTTCAACAATAACAAAAATGGTTTCATGACCATAATTAAAGATAATAATAGAAATTGATAAACTGTTGTCTTTGAATGTTCTAAATTTTCACATCTCAAATGGTGCTTTCATTTCATTAAAATAAAAGTATGGGGAAAGGAGAGAAGATAATAAAATATAACACTAGAATGAAGAAATTATAGTAAATGTATGTTACTGGATTTATCATACTATTTTGGTGAAGGGAGGTGAGGAAAGAAATAAAAAAGAAAATAACATAAAAAAAAGAACATAAAAGAAAAGAAGAAATTGGGAAGAGGAATTTACCTCTTATGACATCCTCATTTGAGAACCTCTTAAGGGGATAGTTTTTTGTATTTTGAAAAGGATGAGAGCTTTGAGACGTGGGGGAGGACATTGGAGAGAGATTTGGGAAGAATAATGTCAAGTCACATGAATTTAGAGGAGTGGAGAGAAGAGGGAGTGAAGGGGTGGGGGGGTTTTAAGGGAGGAGAGGAGGGGTTTCATAATATTTTAATCATTAATTTATTAGTTCATCACAAGACCAGGAATAGTAAGTATTCCATGACTTATAATAGTAAATGCGTCTTTTGAATTTGAACCATGGGTGGTTAAATCATCCATGATGTTAGGAATGGTCTATTAATCTTATAATGTATATATAAAGTAAATTACTGTATTTTACTATTCATAAAAAAGCAAGTATTTCAGAAAAATATTAAAAATTCACCGTAACAATTTTTCGACACGTATAATCCTAAAATGAAGTCCATTTATCAAAAATATTTTTCTATATATTTTTATTTAAATATTTAATTAAAATATTAATTTATTATTCAAACCCGTTTTAAAACATGTTTTATCTTATTCTAAAATATAGGTATATCGTACTTCAAACTTGAATATTATTTTTATACCACCATAGTTTAGGTTACTATTAATTAGGGTATATCACTATTCATAAGGGTATGTTACTATTCATTAGGGTAGGTTATTATTCACCAAAAATTATGTTTTCCTTATTAGACTCCTAATAACATACTGATTACAACTGTGTATGCCGGATTTTCGAAATTCCAAACAAAGAAGTAGAAAATTTACATTTAAAGTCCACTTATCACTTAGTAGTTCATTATGTTGTTTTTTCTTATGATTTTATGACATACTTATGAGAAGGGAATTTTAATTGAAAAACCATGGGTCATTACACATGCTCTCTAATGCATGCCTATTATATTAAAAGGATGGTGTGATTTGTTATTTCATAAACTAGTTTCCCTTATAATTAAACAACCAATTCATAAATTATGTTTTGTTTATAAGAAATATGGTTTTTAATGACTACTTATACACTAATATAATTAAATATGGGGGTAAATGTGTGTGTATAAAATAGAAGGTTAGTACTCTATGTGGATGCACACTAGATTTGAATTCTAAAAATATCTAAATTTGACCACATCCATTTATTGTAAGAATGTGTATTTAAAAACATTTATTGAAGGATGATGTTCTCGAAATATTAATCCTAATCCAAGAACCAATATTAATATTTTTTTTAATTATAATTTTTTAAATATTTTAGAAATATCTATATTGTTCTATATGGGATAATACTTGAGTCCCACAATACTAAATTAATTTATTTTACTACTGTCTATATATTATAAATTTTACATTTTATTTTCTATTATATAATTAATGATAACATTTCTGGGATCAAAAATGATTTTTTGGGTAATGGTTTCACGAAATAATTAGTATTTTTAAGACTTTTCCATTTCCCCCTATTTACAAATGTTATTTTCATTTTGTAGTTGCACCAACCATTTATGTTTATATATTCTCTATTCAAGGTAATGAAAATTCACAATATATTACATTCGATCTCATCAATTTTAATACACTGTTAAGAGAGAAATAGAATCTATAAAAATATATAATAATTTGGGGAATAGAATTAGCCCAATGATCTTTCCATGTAATACACCATCAGTTCTAGGAACAGATCCCTAGGATGAAATCATTTATAAACTATGGGAGACACTAAAATGTGGGGATCAATAATAGAATAGTCATTCTTATAGTTTATTCTCAACAGTGTAAGGTTATTTTTTTAACGTAGAAATGACAAAAAAACTCCATGAAATTCATCTGGATATCATATGATGCCTCATATGATCACCTTGATTAATTTTTTATGCATTGAGGGGATTTATATTTCAATATTTTTTTAAAAAAATTCATGACTACACTTCCTCTAATTTTCTATCATGGAAAATTCTAGGTAGAATATCCAATGCATAACCTATTATTTCATCGTGATTTGGGAAGACTTTAGAAAATTATTATTATCAATTAATTTTTCTCTATTAAAATCTATCGATTTATTGTAATATATACAAGACAGAAATCTACAATATAATGAATCCATATATACTAAATGTGAATAGATAAAATGCTTATTTTGACGATATCCTCACTATAAAAAGGAATCTTATATAATATTGTTATAATGATCAGTCAATATTTAACTATTCAATTATGGAAAATACCGCTAGATGATCACTGAAGCACAATTCACTCAATTAGTTCTAGGAATTGTGGGATAATATTTCTGGAAGGATATTCCAATGGAAAACTGATAGAGTAAAAAAGGAATATATATGGTGGAAAATAATTGGTACCCACACAAATGACTATAATGTTGATATAATTAGTCCTTTTATGTCCACCAGACATCCCCCATTTATATACTATAAAATAATAATAATAATAATTACTATAAAAAATATGCTACAGGATGGAGGCCACAACCAAAAAAATAATTCAATCATGGTTGTGAATTTTAGTTGAGGCCATATTTTTTTCAACCAAATCTTATGTCCCTTCTCTGAGAACTCAACTCCACACTTTTGAGGAGTCATTTTTTATTTTTACTAAATCTATTGGGGCAAAATACAATAACATGAATGCCTAATCCAGGGAATAAAAAGATTATATCCATGATATAAATGGATGCTATCATAATTAAAATGTATTCAGGAAGAATAATGATGTTCCTGAGGGGAATATTTTTTCCAAAATCAATGTTACGGTAATGGGAGGTTTTCTTATAGATAATTATGTTCTGGGATATAAGGAACTAAAATCATTCAACATGAGGAGTGGAAGAACAACATAAGATAATTCTAAAAATGATTGAGGATATCCTATATAACACTCTATAACTAAATGAATAGTTTAACAAGATAATATAGAACAATTATATAGGATTTTAGTTTGAGAGGAATCACTAGAACAATACAAACTACTACAACTGTTTCCAGATAGATAAAGGTATGTGATAATAGATTAAATGATATTTTTTTGAATTTTTTTATGAAATTTGATATCAATATACCATTCAATGAGGTGATAAAAAATATTCTTACCAATGAAATATTTACAAGAGAATTGTTCTTAAATAGTAGTACACTAATAGAAATGGGAATGATAACATTAAAAGGGGAATATTAAATTGTTTTATCAATAAACCTGTGAAGGTTGCTACATGACCTAGATAGACTTTATTTTCTAATATACATTTCCCATATAGAGTATGAAATGGAATTTTTTGATTTAGGAGAGATCATAAATATAAATTCACATGTTACATTCAAAATCATAGTTTTTATAGATATAGATCGATATCATGTTATTATTCATCTTGACAATATAACATTGATTCATTACCGCTATCTACTTGTTGATTTCATAGACTAGTTCAATGGGTTTTATATTTAATATAAATTATTATTGTGGACATGGATGAGTATTATAACCCAATAATATTTGGAATATCATTTCTTGATATGAGAATAGAATTATTAGTGGTTTAATGTTTATAATTATTCATAACAGTTGGTGTATAAGATGAAAGGTTTAATATCCAGTGGTAAATAATGAATTTATTTGGTGGGAAATATTATTTTGTAAAATATATCTTTCAAGGAGTCTTGGATGATGATATCCATGTAATAATATGCAATTTAAATATTGAATAGGATAAATAAAATATTGAAAAAATAATAATGGAATAAAAAATGATTTCTTTAGAAAAGAATACAAAAAGGGAGAGACTGTTTTCCCTTAAGAGGTCATAGAGGATATGTTTTTTTTATTCAATGATCTACCCTATCATTTATTTAAACTGTCAAAAATCATATGTTTTTGGGCTATCAATATAGAGAATGTAATAACTATAGGAATAATGTAGTTAATTAAAAAAAGTAAATTGATCCAATTTAAATGATTGAATAATAGATTGTACCATTTTACACTAGTATTGGTTATCCTATATTCTTACCTAAATTAAGCTCTCATTGAGGAGTATTTTCAAGGTAATGAAAATAAAAATATCATTTCTAGTCGAAACCAATTATTTTTATTTATTACTTCCTGATTGAATGGATCTTAAATTCCATTTATTAAATATTTTTGGAGTTAAATACCCTTTTTGGAACATTCATGATAATAGGCCTTTACTCTCACAATTGGAGTTAAATTTTTTTGGAGGAAGATGATTCAATCTATAAGGACATAATTCAACATCTATGGAGAAAAAATAAGATCCTTCTGACGTAGGTTTGTACAAATTAAATTTCAGAATTCATTTATATATTCCTATTTGTTGAACATATTTTATGCTTATATAAAAAATAATACCCAAATACAGATTACTATTTTTGAAGCAATTGATCATATAATATTAAAAAATACAATGATTCTGTGATTTAATTATCATTTTGATATAATTGATTATGTAATATGATATGGATGTGTTATTTATTAGAGTGATGTATAATAATTTGGATTCAATAAACCATTATTTTTTTATTTTCCCCAAATGTAAATAATTGTTTGTCATATTTTTCAGGATTAGAGTTTCAAATGGTTTTATAGATTTATTTTTGTTGTTAAATATGGAATATGTAATTTTATTCAGTATTTTATGTTTCCATTCACAAGTGGATTCTTTACCTAATATTTTAATTCTATCATAGTGTGTTTTTTGAGGGAACATAAAACATGTTTTTTTACTTGGACTTATTTAATATATAGTCAAATATACGATCATTAAAATTCATAATAAAGTAAACCAACAAATAATTTTATGATTTATAACTTATAATTGAGTCATGAATATCATTAAAGAAATTTTTATATCTTATAAAACATAAATTAAATTTTATTTGAATATACCATATTACTATCCAATTTTAAATATTCATAATATTCTTCTAGTAATTTTTCAAATTTTCAATATTCAAGTGAGGGTGATATGATGTTCATGGTAAAAAGGGTTGTCCTATAATTATAATAATATTAGATCCTTTATTTTTTTTGAATGGGTCATGAACTTATTCATTATATTCATTTCTATACATCAATTAATATTTCATTAAATTATGTTGAACTATGGAGGGTCAAAAATCACTTTCAATTAACTAATGAATTTTAATTATTTTTTAATTTTTGTTTGATGTGATACTTTTCTGGAAAAGAAATTTAAAAAAGTGAATAAAATTATAAATAATTAAAAAATATTATGTTTAAAAGAAATGAAATCAAGAGGGGAAACTAATCAATTTCCATATGAACATTACAATGATATTATTATGTGGCGAATTTTAAATTTTTAATAGGAGAACGTAATTGAAATTATTTTTAACTTTCATGTTTTATATTTTAGAGATATACCACCTTTTAATCATTAGTATGTTTTATTTATCAACACATAACTACAAATCAGTGTAATAATCAAATGCTCATAATTTAAATGAGACGTTATTTTTAATAAATTTTTTGGTTATAATGTTGAATATTTTTATCCTATTAATGTTAATATGTTTGGAATATATACTTAATTTTTGAGGTAAAATAAATATAAATGAATACCATAATTTATGAAGAGAAAAAAAGGAGAGGTAAGTCACTATATGCAATGTTTAATAATGATAAATTTAAAGTATTAAATATTATAAAGGAGAGGTTCAATCATTTTTCATGTGGAAATATAAAATACATTGTTATCTAGTATGTAGTTTCAACTATTTTTTACATCACTCTTGAATTTTAATACTCCCATATTTATAATTAATTTGATTCATTGATTCTGAGTTTTATGCTTTTATAGAATATGGGATTTTATTTAATTTCTAGCTAGAGGTATTTTCTAATGGACATGAATTAGATAAGTGTTGGATAATTTATGAGTTTATTAAATTAATACACTTATTATGGTTTAATTAAAATTCCTAATTTATAAGTAATTTCTAAATTCAATGAATTTTATTATATTTGGTTGTATTAAATTTTAATGTATTAATTTTTCAAAAAATATGATTTATTGTTTATAAATATGACTAATAATTATTCATATGGATTTTGTGATAAGTAGGTTGTTGGAATAACAATGGAAAAATGAAGAGTTAGATAAAAATGTGGATAATCCCCATGGTATGGAACTCAACAAGGACAAAATCATAATGGTTATAAAATAGGGGAATCTAACCAATTAGACATGATATATTTCCCAGGGGAATGATAGAGAGGTCTATACATAATTAATGTTCCCATAAACATACCTACACTAACATGTAGAAGGAGAATTCGTGAAGTAGACGGTGACCAAAATCACATTGGAATGGTGGTATGTGATATTATTAGGTATTATAGAATCCATTATTGGATTTTATACTAGTAATTCATTCCAATGATTCAAAAAAAGTGGTTAAATTATAGTTGAATAGATGATGTAGGATGTACTATCTTTTATGTATCTTCATTTTAAAATAGAATGTTTCTTCTTCACTCTATGAACACTTCCTCCTCATTGAACACCCACCATGTCATTGTGGTAGGTTTATATTACTTGGAATGACCATGGATAACATTCTTGGTTCTCTAACACGGTTATATATCTATGAAAATGAATTTTGCAACCATGACTGTGTGTTGTGGAAATCGGGAAAGACTAAAATGAAGTTAAAACTCCTCCACTGTTGTTGGTAATATTTGTGGTGTCCCCCTATATCTTTGAGAAATATTAATTAGACCACTATAATTTATCATTTAGGGTTTTGGTCTGGTGTAATAGATGAATGTCGAATTGGAAATAGTGACACCATTTAAATCTCACACACCATAGCTATTTGAGAGGAAGGGATATATAAAGGTTATGTATTATAGGTGATGAAAAATACTATTTTAGTTAATAATTTTTTGTGGTGATCATATTAAAGAGGAGTGAATATTTTTCTAGGGGTGGATGGCTAAATCATAGCCATAAAGACACATGTAATGAATAATAATAGTGGAAGAAGCCTATATTATACAGTTGCTATCAACACCACTTTGAGGTTATATAATTAATTTAAAATAAAAAATATTTATAATAATGTATGTGTAACATTTTATATTAGATTTATTTTTAAATTGTATTAGGTGTTTCTGAACATGATTACATGTAAGGATATGTTTAAATATTTCGAAAATGGGGATATTTTTTGTTCAAATAAACCAGGAGAAATGAATGATACCTCTATAAATATTTTTAGATGAGTTTACTTAGGAATAAAAATGGAGAATCATGGGTTGTTACTGATTGAATTAAAATGTAGAAAATAAAATTATAAAAAAGTGAAGAATCATTTTTTCTTCTACTTTGTGTTGTTCACAATAAATATTGTGTAGCAGGTTTTCATTTATTAGAAAAAAAATATTTGATTAGATACATTTAATTGGATCCAAGATCATGGATTTATATGATTTTATTCTTAGTTCTATTAGGTCTCTCTCTTTTTTACCATATCCCTTCCCAACATGAATTTGGCATTAATGTTTATATACAAAGACATGTAATGAATAGGGAATTCTACTATTATTGTTAATTTGGATTTGATTATATTATTTTATGGGTTTGTACCTCCATTACTTCATTATAATCAGACCCTATTCTATAATGATTTTCTATTGTTGTAAGAGGCATGTATTATTTGTTGATACGTCAATAGTCTACCACTTTTCATGGTCCAAAAAATGAAAATATTTGGGGTGGTTATGATTAAATAAGGTTTTGGATATATATATATATATTAAACAAGTTCAGAGGGGAAAGAGATGTGTTTAGAATAGTGTATATGTAATTTGAGAGGAGGCTTAATAGAGATTAATTATGGAAACAACTAAATTGAATAACATTAGGTGTATTAACAATGTGTTAAAACAAAGATTTATAGTTGATTGGTTTTCTTTTATCATTGATCTATTACTAAAACTAATCATTATTGCTTTTTTTCTTCATGATTTGATAAATATTATAATGTTTCTATATATAATTATCAATATTATTAAAAACATATTCCACTATAAAAAAATAAAAAGTTCTTTTTTATTTATAGTTTATAAAATTTTAATTTATCTATCATGAGAGAGTTAATGATGCCTTTTGGATGACCAATGACAAAATTATATGAATTATAAAATGGATAAAATAAGGTACAATATGAGGAATAATGAGAATGTATGTGTACAAATAATTTTAATGAAGATTAAAATGAAACTTAGAGGTTTGATACCACCCACCGTGAGATACAATTTCTTATATCTTCTTTAGTGATTTCATAGTAGATGAAAACAATTTTAAGGTAGGAAACTGCATATTAAGAACATGAAATGTGATGTCTTTATCATTACATTCAAAATAATAAATATAGGTCTCCTATTTTAAATTTTCAAAAAACGACTAATTGTTTCATTTATAATTAATAAAAATAATGTAAAATAGTTATTTATATTAACAGAAACACATATTAATATTAGTTACATATAAATATATGTTTATTACACCATATGAAATTTTTTTAAAATACATAACCACTTCGTAAAATTTATATTAATATAAATATTTCTTTATAACACCACATAACCATGATGTTTATAAACAACCCATAACAATTCTTGATATTAACCCCCCCCCCCCCCAATATACACAATTGTTTAAAAAGGCATAAAATTTTGAAAAACAATCAAACTGATGAATCTGACTATTTATACCATCATATAATGTTTTCTAGAAATAATAGAAATTATTTTCAATGAATGTATATTTCATCACGAACCATGCAAGAACTATTTTTTCATACATTCTTTTTAGTTAATTTTTTATGATTATCCAAAATTTATCACATTTATCAAAATTAATCTCATGATTTCATTGCCTATATTTCATTTTCAATAATATAAAAAATTGAATAGTTATTTATAAACATAATTTTGGGAATGAAGTCATTTTGATTGAATCCAAAGTAATTTTGAATAAGTAACTAGGAAAAATATTCTATTTAATGACACCAATTATTATTCCACTAAAAGAAACAAATAATGGTCCATTATTCACGTTTCTAAACTCTAAAAATAAATAAATCGATTGAAATTGATGAAAACCTAAAATCGTAGGTTACTAATGTGCACTAGGAAATGCTATTGATTATTTTAGGGGTTAAAATAAGAGAGGTGGTAAAGATAAACAATATACCATGAATAATAATCCACAATATCTTATAATTAATGATTAAAATAAACTGAATAACAATGGGAATATATGGGTAGTGATAATTTTGTCATAGGGTATGAAAAAATCAAGATAAGAAAGGGGTGATCATTTGGTTGTTATTAGAGTTACCTTATACTAATGAATTAAAAACTACTTGAATAAAGAAAACCTATATTAGGGTTTTTTAAATGATTGTATATGTGTACTATACGGTCAAATTTTAAAATAATTAATATTCATATATTAGCATAGACTGGATTTCTGGTAGTGAATGGCCAAACCTCTAAAATATCTATACCACAAATTCATCATGTGATCCCTAATTATACACTAGTATGAGTTTAGTAGTAATTATTTTCCTCTATTTATTGCTATTAATTCTAGCCTATTATGAGAGATAGAGGTGGGGGTTGTCTCATGGTGGGAGTAGAAACAATGTAATTAACCACCATCCACTAATATAATCCATTAATAATGTTTAAATAGGAAATTGAGGATCCATATGATATTTACATTCCACATTTTTTTCTCTTCAAATGATCCCATTTTATATGGTATTCTCATATTTTTACTAAAACTATATATCATCTATTTTTTATTCTATGATTCATCAATTTTTCCACTTCTTCTAAAATACGTGATACATGATCATTTGATAAGTAAAAAATTCTTGTTATTTTTTCCATCTCATTTTTCATTTATACGCTGATAACTAAAAGATTGATTTATTACAAAATTAATGTAACCCCAATGACAAATAAATTCATGGACTTCTATAAAATCAATTTATTTTAAGGATTAAGATAAAGTATAGAGATTAGTTGGGAATAATTATTTTTTATATCATATATTTTCATACATTCATTTATTTTATATTAGTTTATATTTATTTTGGATCTAGCTCTCTTTAGTTAGTCATTCGGGAAAATGTAAAATTTTTGTGTGATGGAGGGAAATTTAGAAAACTATCAATTTTAATCCCTCTTAAAATAAAATAAATCATTATTTAGGAAACAAATAGTATGAAAATTTTTATTTTTAATGATCATATACATAAATAATAATGATTTGGGTAGGAATTTTTTAAAAAATAATTGTAATTCAAATATCTTTTAGTTTTCATAATGATTGTTGATGTATTTTTTTTACATTATTTTTTTCCTAAATAATTTTCATTACATTAATATGTTAACAGAGCTAATGTTATGAAATAATTAAATAATATTTTAAATTCATATTCATTAGATGTAAACTATTGCCTTTTTTAAAATAAGAGATATTAATATATGAATCACTACAATATTTTAATTTGATGAACCATTTTAACGAATGATAATTTGAAAAAAACATTAAACAATTTATTCAAACATTTTGTATTTTTAAATCATTTATCAGATTTATATACCTTTTTCAAATACATTGACACACTAATAAATACCATGAAATTTATTTTAGGAATATAAATTATAAAGAACTTATCTATAAACTATTTAATATAATGATATTATTTTCATGATTTCCTTTGATCTAAAAGGAATGGGGTCAAATGATTGATGGTACATAGTGTTATCAAATCAATAATTGTAGAAAACAATAATTAGAGTTTCACTTGGTTAATAGAAGGAATCATATAAAATTACATTTTTTATTTTGATTAGATGATTTCTCAACAATTTGAATAAAACATTATTGAAGAATTATTATTTTCATTTAAAAAAACATTTTATCTTTTCTTTCTAAAAATCAAAAATCATATATGGTAGAGATTTATAGTGAAGTAAAATGTTCTAGTTTAGTTTTACATCATCAATTTTAAGATATTATTCCTATAAAAATTTCACTAAGAATATGAAAAAACATAAAATATTTAATGTAATCATTATTTTTAATGTCAATTGATCACAACTATGATGAAATCGGAAAACATTATGCTTTATTTTATAATCATTATTGAGTGAAGAAGGAGAATATATTTATATTTTTTTAAAATATATATCCTACATTTTTCTATAAAAATTAACCATTTTTGCATAATGGAATTATATTATTGTATATTACGAACTATCCTCCATAAACATTAAAGGAAAACTAATTTTTTTGGGACTATTGTGTATTGATTTGTAATTATATATTAAGAAAACCTATAATTCTACTGACATTATCTATGTAAATTATATTGATAATAAGACTAATAAATTCGTTTTCTTGATGTGTTAAATTTATTCCTAGTGAGTTAGATCATAAGTTTCATTGATAATAATTAATGTTTGAATAATATTATTGCAATTTCAAAACCATATGAAATTTGAATTCTTTATAAGGCCTAATTGGGTCACTATAAAATGAATGAGCTTCATAATTTAGAAAATTACTAATAGGGTCATAAGGATTATTTTTATATTGAATTATATAATTTCATTGATAAAATATTGATTTTTGAATGATGATATTTTCCTGAGGGACATGTAATATTTTATGTGTGTAGGAGTTTGATAAATCGAAATAATATATTACTTTTTAATATTTGTAATGTTTAATTTAATTTGATACTAAATATAATTGGTTGCTTTTATATTTATTTTAATTAAATGGTTATTAATGATTTTTGGATATTTTTATTAATTAAATTAAATATTTTTAGTAAAATCAAACCCCTGAACCAAAATTTTATGGATTATTTGATTTCATTATAAATTTATATTCATTTCTAGAGGAAACCAAAATATATAGAATTACCTAATTCCATAATTCACTAATGGATGACTAATCTTGAACAAGTAATGGAAGAATCTGATTATTCAAGATCACAATCCCTGCACTAGAATGAAAATTAACATTAATAACACATTTTATGGAAAATATTGAATAGTAAATCATAGAATGAAGTCTCTCATTATGATAAAACGATTAAACTAGTATCTTACAAGTATATAGCTAAATTTAAATATAAAAAACTGAACAATTGTAAAAATTATATGATATTGAAGATGATTATAGAATGAAAATTCCAAATAGACCATTTTAGATGTTGTGTAATGTTGAATTTGGAATTAAATTTATTGACATTGGCAATATGTGAGTCTCACTAAAACAATAAATCATATTCCAAAATAATGTATTTAAGAAAGGAAGATATATGTTGTTTTATATGTGATACATATATCAATGTTATTATATAACACATGTACTATGGTCCATTTAAAATTTATATGTTATATTGATTTTATTCATTAAGAGAAATAATGATTATTGTTTGTTTCAAATTAGTTCCAAAAATTTATAATTGTAATAAATTTTTATATTAATTTTTTTGATCAATTATATGAATTCAAGTGCAGTATTGAAATTTCTCTAGATTGACCTGTTTTTATTCTTTTACAATTAGTTTATATTTTTCATCATTTAGAATAACGATTCACTCATGATTGATTCTGACTATATCACAAATGATTATTCATTTAAGAGATGATTTATTAACAGTAATATGACTCTATCTTTTATGGATTTATTGATTTTTATTATTTTTAGATTACTTACAATTATAATAATATAGTGATTCCAATCATAACTAATTCCTTAATCATTATTCAAGATAAGTAATGTTGTAAAAAGAATATAAATTTTATAGTAATGAATTGGTCTAAGAGTGTTGGATTAATATTTTATATTCAATTGAGATTGGTAGTATGCTAATTATTGTTTAATTTGGTTCATTTGAAAATAATGAATTTAAATAATTATTGTTGTATAAATTTATAGTTAACCAATAAAGATAGATTAATTTATAGGGCTCTCATATACAATTGAATTGATTCTACAGAGGAGAATAATTTTAAAATATTTAGTTCAATGACCCTATGAAGTTAATCAATAATTTTTTGACTCATAATTTTTATATTGGGAATTAGTAATAAAATGACCAGGAAATAAAATATAAATAAAGACCTTCATCCTTCATAATATATTATTACCATAGGATGGTAATGTATCATCACTCATTATTGACTCAATAAGAAACAAAAGTCTACCATCTAGTATTCAAAACATTTTAATGGGAATCCCCTATTATTTCAATGGATTTTATTTTAAAATATAATCCTCATTATTATTTATATTTTATAATTTCTGTTAGTAGTATTCAATATCTAATTTAAAAAATATCCCTTCTTAGTATGAATTTATTTTTATTAACTAATGAACAAAATATATATATCTAAAAGATAAGATGAATCCAAAATATTTGAACCATTATTATAAAATAATTACCCACCCAAACTATGAACACCACCTAGGCGTACAATTATTGTTAGAGTGAACATTAATGACCACCACCAATAGACCATGGTTTGGAGGCAACATTTATAGAAGAAAAACAAACACACGGAGGAATTACCCACATAAATCCCATAATCATATAAATTAGACCTCAAATCAACAAAAAAATATAAATCATTAGATATATTTGAATATGAATTTATTTTCATATAGAATCCACATATCTATAATAAAATTTATAAAATGATATTCCTAAAGGATTGACACTATATATAGTTCCATGATATGAGATAGTAATTTCAATATTGATCTATAAATACATCTTTAAAATATAAAAATGATTCTTATATATATATATTGGTGAGAATACATGTATAATAAGTTGAATCCTCCTCTAAAAACTAATCAATTAGTTTAAAAGTACACTAATTTCATAATGACTAAGATACAGGAAAAAAATATTTACAAATGGTTTCTACTAACAAACCTCACTTTATCACACTCACCCAATATCACATCCAAGTATAATAAAATAATATATATAATTACCAGAACCCAGAAGCATAGATCCAGTGCATTAATTTAATAAATTTTCATGATTACAATGAATCAAGTATCCATTGGCCAATCAGTTTAACCTTCATGGATAATAGATTACATATATGAACATCACATTAAACATTCTAACATAAAAAAGGCATAAATAATCCTTTGAGAGTGATATTATTCACATATATTAACCCTTTATGTCAATCATAATAAATTTCATCGGATGTTAGGAAAATAAAACATAAGAAAGGGGTGAGCTCAGATGCTCAGTAAGGGTAAATAATTCATCAAAAGCTATAAAATTATAATTCAACATGTATAATAAAGACATCATCCTTTTAAATAATAAACATGAACATAATATGGAAAAAATATATCAAACGTTACCATATAAACACACACATGGACATTTTACTAGTCAAATCATCACATCTAATAACCAATTTCATAATGAGAGAATAAATAATGTCAGACATAATAAGTACTGCGTCATGTCCTTATGCCAAGGCCATTCACAAATATTCTGTCAAGGCCTTCTTAAAAGATAGTAGTTTGTCTCATGATACCTACCGATGCATCAAAGAGATATAACAAGACCCACCCATCGCTTACTAAATCCAAGGCATTCCTAATTTGAAATGGGTGAAACACAACATAATCATTCATATTAACACTAAAATACGAAATGTAAATAATTTAACCATATACATAGTCAAACATATCATAACTCATTCAATATAATATGGATGATTGTATTATAATAAATCAACCTCAATTAAGAATGATATCCAGTAAAGGATAATGACATAGTAGAAAATGATCAGTAAAACTCTTTGAGAGAAATTTCAATTTTTCATGAAATCATTTAAAAGACAAAAAATTATAAAATAATTAATTTAAAAGAGATCTTTGATTCAAATACTCCCATACCACTTTAAATATTTTGAAATGTGCTGAAATTTTAAAACAATCATCCCTTTATAAATAAATCCAGAAAATCATTTGGAAAACATGGACATTAATTAAATAGATTTAGAAAAATGAATCCTTAAATCATTTACGAAGATGATCAAGTTAAAGAGTCCATTTCATAAAGACATAGAAGATTACTTTTGAAAACATATTTATTAAAAATGGATATGGATGATAAATATATCCCAGTAAATACATACACATAAACAATCTCCTATAATAATGAGATTATGGAATTAACCATTACATTATGTCTGATGCTATCCATAAGAATCTCAAACTAATGTATAATGTATTAAAACACATTATTAACTCATATCATAATCATAATAATATTTATGAAATCATATATTAATATTTTATGACTTTATGTTACACATTTATTAACAATACCAAGTTAATGCAACATTTCGGGTAAATTACTTTGTTTATCATACGTGTTTTGACATCTTATTCTTGGTGATGTTAATTAGATCATGATTTAAATACTTACACAATGTATAATAATATTTATAAATCATATATGTTCATAATATAAATATATGTAATTGATAGATATATAAAATGGAGTACACCGTTCATTGATATGGTAGGCCCCACGTACGCATGAACGCAGTTTCCATTTTCTCATCATATTTAATGGAATTATGTGAATGACGTATCTGTACACATATATATATATATACTACCCATGTAATTATTATTTCATTTGTTTAATAATTATGAATTATATGTTTTTTATTCATCCTTGGATGGTAAAAGTGGAGAATGAATCTCATCGTGTCATGGAGACGGTAGGTCATACATAGGCACGAGTGATGATATCATTCCATTAATGAATAAACAGTGTGGAATTTGATAGAATATGAATTTTATAGAAGAAATATCATGTTATATTTTTAATTTAAATCCATTATACTCATTTTAATACCAAAAAAAATATAGTGTACATGAAAAAATATTTACACCACGGTGTGGATACGGTAAGTCGTATATACGCACGCATGATGGTATTTTTTTTAATAGGATGGGTAAAAAGAGTAACATGGTTGTAACATAATCATAAAAGAATATATCAATATATTATATGATGTAGTTATTATTTTATAATTATAAAAAATTAGTAATAGGAAGTAGAAGAATAAATTACCTTTGAAAAAAAGGGATAAAACGATTACCTCTTCTTCGGGTGTCTCATTTTGATTTGCAGAAAAAGAATTTTTAATATGGATTTAGTACCAATGTGTTTCCTCTAATATTAAGTGAGGAAAGTTGGGAGGAGATTTGGGAAGGTCTTTTCCAATCCAAAGGGCTTTTTGAGTTGTAAAATAATGAGAAAGGGAGGTTCCCTTTTATAAGAGAGGTGAGGGTCACTTTAGAAAATTCTTAAAAGACTATTTTATTATAAAATTATTTTTAGTTTCCAATAGCTAAAAATTGATCAATTTCAATGATAATATGAGTATGGGTCTAAATACTCTCAACAAATGGGTATTAGACATGTTTAGGTAATAAAAATAACATTAAATTTTAGATTTAATCCATTTTTAAAATAAGTTAACTCTTACCGTGTCCTCTTGTATTTTTATACAACATGGTTAATATAATTAAAATAAAATGAAAATAGAAAATATATTGGATAATTTATGAAATTTTTATCACTATACATGTTGTTTGGCCAAAAATTATATTTTTAGTATTTTTACATCATTTAATTTTTTTTATAAAAACTAATTTTTGTCAATTTTGACACTATTTAGTAAATAATTTTTTTCAAGTCATAAAAAATTGACCCCTTCGAAAAATGGCCATAAATCATACCTAATATTGAAATTTCATACAAGAAAATTTCTATGGGATAAGAATGTACGAATTATATTTATTTTATTATTTATAAATTCATTTATTTGAATCTTTCATTAATGAGGTAATCACTACATCATAATTGTGTCATAAAATGATTTATTTATTTTTTGCCTAAAATTTATGAAAAAGTTATCATGATTTAGTAAATCTTTTTAACATTATAATTAATATTTATAGTCAATGATAAAAGGTATATACCCCCATATAAAAATGGTTTTTCAGAAAGATACATTTTTATGTTATATTTTTTTATATTTAAATTAATTCTTATAAAATGGAATTTTCACACCCATGTGGCTCAATAGGGTCCCAAAATTTACCCAAGGAAGTACATGGTCGAAAATATATCATAAAATAGTATTAGGACATGTGTTATTGTAGTTTTATATTATTATAATGTTATTTTTTTACCCTTATTTCGCAGATTTACCCTTTAACAATTATAAATAGAATAATTACTGTAGTTACTATTGATAATGTCAAAAAAGGGACCTATTTACAAAATTTTTACATTATTATTTCAAATATAGAATCCATTGTTTCATATTCAAAACACAAAGTTGGTAGAAATTAATTTAAAATTAATTCCCGTTGTAAAAACTACAGAGCGGGTTTTGAAGAAGTAACAACTATTAAAAGATTGATATTTATTTATGTCCAATTTAAATATAAAAATTCCTCAAATTTCTTAAATTATATTGAATGATGAAAATATAAACTAAATATACTTTAAAACCACTCATATTTGTAATTTAACACATAAATTATTTTGATTTAATAAGTTGTTTTCAATTAATATTTTGAATTTTTTATTATTCATCAAAATATGAATGTTATCAAAAAAGTACCAATCATTTATCCAAACTATAATTTTACTCCAAGAATTCAAATAATAATTTAATTTCATAAAATTTAATATATAAATGTATCAAATATTGGATTTAAAAAAGGGTTCTCCACTAAAAGGTGGGAAAAGTGAATTTCTGAAAAATACTTCTATTATCTGAAAAATTGAATTTTTCCTTATATTATTTCTAAAAAGCACAAAAAGATAAATGTTAAAATTATATGGGATATATATAATATTAAAATTTTGGTTAAAACTATTCATGTAACACCCCAATTTTACATCGTACATTTTCCTTTGAATAATGTAGTAGCTTGTGTTGTATGCAACATTGAGTTTTAACACACCACAACCAATGAAATTAGCCATTATGACTAGTAATACCCAATTTCTAAAATATTATAAATTTTAATTTTAAAAATGGACTTCATTTCTGGATTTTGAATTTCAAAATTAGCTTAGGGTGAGTTTTTGGTATTTTTCTAATAACTTTCAATTTTTGATGAATAGTGAAAAACGCTACGTTATTATTTAAAACTGACTTTTTATTTAAATAAATAGTTAGTTTATTTTAATTTTTTTAGGCTGAAATAGATACATAAAACCTATATATGTTTAATGTATTTCAGTGTAGACATTTTATAATAAGTTTAGATATATGAAATTTTATTGAACTTTTTACCGTCTTTTACCCACCTTCTAGGAATACTTACAAATTTTCATAAAACATAATTTTACCACTTATGTGAGTTAAATTTAAAAAATAAGAGATAAAAAGTAGGCATTATTATGTAAAATGTTCTCCAATAGGATGAAAATAATTTTTTGTGAATAGTAACTTTTTACTTTTATTTACCACAGTTAAAAGTAAATAGGGTAATTAAGGGTTAATCTAATATTATAATTACCCTAGAATAGGTACTAATTCTATTTGATACATTTAATTCGACCAAAAATAACTTTAGGAATAAAATATTATCCCCTTTGGCCAACTTAGATTAGATTAGGACATTTATTATGATTTTATTTAGAGAAAAGTTAAAAGTGTTAAATGAAATGTTTAATAACTAAACCATTTTAAGTATGGGGTTATACATAAGATAAATTAGAGTATAAATATAAATTATAAAGATAAAAATATTTCCTACATAATTTTATTTTATTTATATATTTTAGATGTTAAATAATTTAATTTATTTATGACACAATGATGATGCAATAAATACATTATTAATGAAATATTAAAATAATTGATATTATAAATATTTAAATAAATGTAAATTGATAATTATGATGAATTACACTAATTTTATAGACTAATATGACATGTTAGGGTTTATTAAATTATTTTCTTTCGAAGTAATCATTCTGTTATGATTTTCACCGAAACAAAATACTTAATAGTGTCATAATTTAAATAATTTAGTTTAAAAAAATACTATATTATTAATTGTTATAATATTCCTAAAAATATAAATTTTGGACAAAGGACTAATATAAGGTAATATATATTAATAATGAACCACTTGTGGTTATCTTGTCTTGTTATAGTATGTTTATTAACAATATAATATAAAAATACAAGGAGACATGGTAAATGTCCAACTATTTAACTAAGAGTTAAATATAAAAGATAATGTTAATATGGTGACTTAAACTGTCTAAAACCACTTTTTTGAGAGTTTTTCTACCAATACCCACCTTATCTTCTAAATAAATCAATTTTGAGCCATAATAAACAGAAAATAATTTTATTATAAAATAATATTTCCTGCTTTTCCGAAAGTGATCATCACCTCTCTTATAAAAGGGTACTTCCCCTTAACTTAAATTCACATCCCAAAACCATTTGGCTCGGCCAAACCTAGCCCAAATATACATTTATCTATACTCACAATGACCTATAGGCCTTACATTGATCAGAACGACAACCTATGGAGCCCTTTTGATCAAATCAAATGGAAACTCCTGATGAAGAGGTAATAATTTCACCACCCTCTTTCAAGTTCTTTTCTTCTTCCACTTCCTCTTTTTTTGTTTTTTCCACAAAAAAATTATAAATCTAGTACCATCTACATACTATGATGATATTATAAATATGGTACAATGATATTCGTTATTTTATCCACCCTATAAATGACAATCTAACCATAAGTGCGTACGTACGGCTTACCGTCTCCACGTCGCGGTATAGTTTGCTATTCAAACACTTAATTATTTGGATGGGTATAATAATGAGCATTACTCATGTAAATAATAAATACAACATGTTAATTATACTTTATATATGATATACTATCCAATTACATACTATTTCACTATCAATATAATGATATTTTCTCTCGTGCATACATACGGATTACCGTCTCCTCGAACGGGATGAGATTCATTCCCCATCGTAATCATTCAAGAATAATTTTAAATTAATGAATAAAAATAATATTTATGAACATAATATCATTAGGTATATGAATCAAATACATCCTATCCATAACAAACAAGTCTTACATAACCATGCATATAAAGGAAAACGAACCAGTTAACACCCAAAATGATGATACTACGAAAATATTATCAACAAAGCAATATTCTAAGTTCATATTTTATATCATATTTATGTATATGAATCTTGTACAATTTAAAAACAATTTTTAATTATTATCCAGGATTTTAACATACCATCAACTAAGGAAAAGTACAAGGTATGGATTAATTATGAAATCTCTTTACTTATTCCAGGTTGTTAATACGCAAGTATCTAATGGGACCTCTTTATCATCCACATATGTGTTTTCATAAAAATGTAATTCAAAAAATTTATAATAATTACAAGACTTTGTGTTGAATTTATTTATACCCTTATATTACCATATATTTTTTTAATGAAATCTTTCTGTCATTTTCCAAACAAGGTGCTTTATGACCTTTCTGAAAAAATTAAAGTAAGAATGAATTTTTATTATTATATGGAGAGGACTGCTATTCTCTATTATATCATTGTCAAATCCTACCATAAAATCTTATATAAATATTTTCAAAATAAAATTTCTCTTTTATAATTATATAACTTTTAAATGATTTCAAAATTGAAATAGATAATCTTCTAAAAAAGTTTTCATTTTATCTATGTCAACATCCTTTGATAGATTTTAAGCTTGTTTGAAGTTGATTTATTATTATAAAAAACATCTATAATGTATTGAAGGTTTTGTGATACGTTTGAATGTGGATATGTTATTTTTTCACTATTCATGGTTTATGATTAATGTATTGACATTTTGTATTCTAATTTTAATATGAATGTTTATGTTATGTTTAAACCTTTTCATATGAGGAATGCATTGGACATAGTAAGTGGCGGATGGAGCTCTCTATATCTCCTCGATGCATCGGTAGGTCTCATGAGACAAACTAGTGTCTTGGCACAAGGCCTTGAAAAAATTTTATTTGTAGCCTTAGCACAAGGCCATGACTATGTGGTTATAATTTTTGGAATTATGCATTCCATCATTATGAAATTGGCTATTGATAATGCATTTGATTATTCGACAAGTAGAATATCCATGTAAATAAGTAAATGGAGTTATTTGATTTATATTTTCCATATTATATCGAATTTAATGTTAAAAAGGATTGTGTTTTAGTCTTATAAATTTCTTTAATTATTTATGCTTATTTATGAAAGTTTTCGCTATATTTTTATCCTTACTGAGCATCTGAGCTCACCCCTTCCTATGTTTTATTTTTCCTAGGATGTGAAGAAATATTTTATAGTTGACCTATATGGATATTCTAAGGATATAAGTGTGGTAAATGGGGAAAAATATTTTTGATATTTTTATTTCATGATGTAATGTAAAACTTATGAATGTATCTAGTACTTCCAAGGCTACTAAAATGATTGATCATTCATGATTTTATCCCTTTTGTTCATTAAAATGTTATTTAATAATGCACCGACTCTAGGTAACTAAGATCAGGGTGTTATAGTTGGTATTAGAGAAAGTATAGAAGAAACCTTTGAAGCAAGATTTAGAAAAACTATGATTAGAGAACATTACCCTAAGATAGACTCTGAGGATTAGTATAGAAGAACTTCCTAAAATTTTAGTAATGTATAGATTTTGTTTGGTTTCCAAGAAATACATCCCAATTTGGATATCAGAATGTAGAGGTGGATTTTGCACAGATGTACCTTTGGGTAAAACCCAAAAACACATT
The DNA here is from genome assembly GCA_963277665.1 of Viscum album. Classification (NCBI taxonomy): domain Eukaryota; kingdom Viridiplantae; phylum Streptophyta; class Magnoliopsida; order Santalales; family Viscaceae; genus Viscum; species Viscum album. The sequence goes on from OY728146.1 coordinate 1,290,968,193, forward strand.
TTGAGCTAGACTTGAATGGGAAATGGTGCATGACCATGGGCCTTGGTGCACTATTGGTTATGACACTCCATACAGATATGCTTAGAATAATTCAAATTTTTTTTACAATGCATTTTTAAGGATTTATGAATATATTAATCCTCAAAGAAATTTTTTTTATGATTATGAATTATATCCATAAACTGTTCAATTTAGGATAAGTGTTTTACATGTTTGGAATTATGTATTGTTATTCATAAACTAATCTACTATATTCCATTTTTAGAAATGGTTCCTAGTAGAATAAATAGAAATCGTATCAATGCTCATAATCAATGTAGGTATTTCCCTCCTACTCAAGATAATTATAGTGGAGTTGGGGATGCAACTGGTGTTGATCATATTATCACCATACTGGGAAAAATCACTCAGGTTATGAATTATAACCTTACCTGTATAGAGCACACTGATCCACAACACCGATGATCAATGTTAGACAGCTTCATGAGGGAACAAAAACCAACATTCAATTAGAGTACAAATCCGTTAGTATCTGAGTAATGGATAAATTCTTTAGAGAAAACATTTCAAGCATTGGGGATTAATGAAAAGGGAAAAGTTTTCATTGATGTTTATCACCTCATAGGAGATAAATATCAATGGTTGTCATTAATCCAAAACACAAAGGAAGATTAAGAAGTATTGAACATGGAATGGAGGAAATTTAATGACATTTTCTTAGAAAAATACTTTCCTCATGACCACCGAACATATATGGAAAGGCAATTCCTGAGTCTGAGGAAAAAGGGGGATGAAAATGTCGCAAAGTATGAGGCTAACTCTACATGGTTAGCAAGGCATGCAGCAGATTATATACTTATCCCAATGAGTAAGATTGATTGATTATGTAATGGGTTAAAACCATTTCTCTGTCGTGTATTTTTCTCACAATCCTTCTCATCATACGAAGATATAGTCTCATGCGCTATCAAGAAAGAAAAATAAATTCTTTGAGTCTTACAACTTTAATGCAAAGAAAGAGAAAAATAGATCTATTGAACACTCTGGAAATAGAAATAAGGAGATGAATGGATAATTTGAATATCTATCCTGTGGTAAATGTGGGAAGAAACATCCTGGTACTTTCCTGAAGGGAATGAGAGTTTATTACAAGTGTGAAGAAAAAAGCCACCAAGCTCATGATTGTAAGGGGAATAAATTGGTTGTCAATGTTGAATGCTAAAATTTTAGTATCATATCTTCCCAGCTTGCATGGATAATTAGATTTTTTCAATTTGACTTAACAAGGGAGTTGTCAGTCAAAACACATAAGGGAAGTATCATCACCACAATGTTTTGTGAATTTGTTCGCATTTGGGAATATAAATGTTCTTTATCTGCTGATATAATTGTCATAACCATGATGTAATTTGATATAATATTTTTAATTGATTAGCTTTCATACCATGATGCGAAAAAAAATTAAGAAGAAAGAGGTTGCTATTTTTGATGATGATAAGGAGTACCTTATCTTTATAGAAGAAACATCACCATCTAATTCTTATCTAGATCCACCTCCTGTATCTCTACTAAATTCAATTATTGGGGATGAAGAGAATGAAATAATTGTGGGTGAGGAATGTAATATTAAAATAGTGGACGTACCTATTGTGTAAGAATATTTTGATGTGTTTCCATAGGATTTACCTAGAGATCCTCTATAATGAGAAATTGTGTTTTCCATTGATTTAATTCTTGGTTCAATACCCATATCAAAGACCCCTTATAGAATGACCACTATAGAATTAGTGGAACTAAAGAAAAAAATAGAATAATTGATTAATAATGGATTTATTCACCCTAGTGCTTCTCCATGAGGAGCCCTTGTCCTTTTTGGTAAGAGGAAAGAAGGATATATGAGGTTGTGAATTAACTATAGGGAGATCAATGATATAACAAAAAAGAACATATATCCCCTACCATGCATTGATGATTTATTTGATAAACTTCCTGGAGCTCAATATTTTTCAAAGATTGACCTTCGATCTAAACACCATCAGTTGTGCGTGAAGAAGGAAAGCATTCTGAAGAAAACACTTCAAACTAGGTACGATCATTACAAGATTACAGTAATTCCTTTTGGATTGACTAATGCACCATTTATCTTCATGTATCTAATGAATAGAGTTTTCAAGGAATATCATGAAGTCTTTGAAGTGGTATTTATTGATGATATCTTGGTATAATAGAAAATCTAAAAAGATCATGACAATCACTTGCGCATTATTCTATGAACTCTAAGAAGAAATGAATTTTATGGGATGTTTAGAAAGTGTGAATTCAGGCTTCAATTGATTTATTTTTTTGGAAAAATTGTCTCTAAGGAAGAAATATCAATTTATACTTTAATGACAAAGCCCATCCAAGAATGGACAACACTAGCGATTATAACAGAGGTGCATAGTTTTATTGGTTTAGAAGGTTATTTTCGATGTTTCATCTAGAATTTTTCTGAGTTGGCTAACCCATTAACCAAGATAACATGTAAAGTGGTTAAATTTTTTTGGAAAAAAGAGTGTGAATAATGTCTTGAAAAACTAAAGAGAAGATTAGTCAATTCTTCTATATTGAAACTACCATCGAGGAATGATGGATTTTTTATTTATAGTGATGATTCAACGAAAGGACTTGGTTGTTTCCTTATGAAAAATGGTAGTGTTATTTTATATGCATCAAGATAGGTAAAAATTAATGAACAAAACTACCCAACTCATGATCTTGAGTTAGTAGCTGCAATATTTGCATTGAAAATATCGAGACACTATATCTATGCTGAAAAATAATATATTTATACTGATCACAGGAGTTTTAAGTATATTTTCTCATATAAAGAACTCAACATGAGACAAAGACGATGTATTAAACTACTCAAGGATTATTATTACACTATACACTACCACATAGGGAAGGCAAATAAGGTGGTAGATGATTTGAGAAGAAAGGATCATGGAGTTTTGAATAGGATGAGAGTAGAAAGGGATCCTATTTTCATGGATATAGTGAAGATAGATATGGGAATAATAATGGAAGGTGAAAAATCAATAATATTTCAAATGGTTGCCAAACAATATTTACTAGAATAGATAAAGAGTTATTTGACTGATGATGAAGTGTTTCAAAAGAAGATTAATGCTTTGAATGATGGTAGATTGTGTGACATCCTGTATGAAGATGGAATTTTGAAATTTGGGATGAGGATTTGTTTTCCAAACATACCTGATCTAGAAAAAGTGTTTTTGGATGATGCTCATAGCTCAAATATCTCTATACACCCTGGGATCGCCATGATGTATAGTGATTTGGAGGAACATTTTTTTTTGGACAACATGAAGAGAGAGATTTCTGATTATATGTCGAGATGTATGGTTTGTCAACTAGTGAATGATGTAAGGAAACATCCTATAAGATTCATGAAACCTCTTCCAATACCTGGGTGGAAATGGGATAATATTATGATGGACTTTCTCATGGGGATACCAAATAATCCTATAAGGAATGATATAGTATGGGTCATTGTTGATCGTCTTACCAAGTCATCACATTTTCCTGATATAAGGGAATATTTTCCACTTGAACGTCTGAAATGACTATATATTAATAAATTTGTAAGACTTCATTGAGTACCTAAATCAATAGTTTCTGAATGTGATCCCCATTTTACATCAAGATTATGGAAAAGCCTTCAGAAGTCCCTATATACTAAACTTAATTAGATTACTGCCTACCGCTCTCAAACAGCTGGACAATCAGAATAGACTATTCAAACCATAGAAGACATGTTGAGATCTTTTTCACTTGTCTTTCAAGGTATGTGGGATCAATATTTACCTATGGTAGAATTTTCCTATAACAATAACTTTCATTCAAGTATTAAAATGGTGCCATATGAAGCATTGTATGGAAAGATATGCCTCACACCAACTTTTTGGGATGCTGTTGTTGAAAAAAACTCGTAGGCCTAGAAATTGTTAAGGAAATAATAGAAAAGTTAAAGGCTATCAAAACCCACATCAAAGTAGCCCAAAGTAGTCAAAAGAGCTATGTCGATAACCGAAAAAAGGATTTGAAATTTCAAGTAGGAGGCCATTTTTTCGTGAAGGTATATCCATGGAAGGGAGTTATATGTTTCAGAAAGAAGGGTAAAATCAGTCCTAGGTACATAAGACCTTTTGAAATTCTAGAAAAAATTAGAGTTGTAGCTTATCATTTGAAAATGCCTCTATATATCTCCAAAGTTCATGATGTATTGCACGTATCACTATTTTGAAAATACATTCCTAACCCAACACATGTAATCACCTATGAAGAAATTTAATTATAATCTGAACTGTATTCTTGCGAAGAGCCTATCAAAATTTTTGATACAAGAGAACAAGTGGTGAGAAACCGGATGACTTGTCTGGTAAAAGGTTTAATGGAGAAACCATAGAACCACACAAATCTCATTATACAATAATATTCTAATATTTCATGGAAAAAATTATTCTATGGAGGGGAGAATGTAACACCCCAAGCTTCCATGGTATATTTCCCATTGAATAATGCAGCTGCTTGTATTGTATACAACATGGAGTTTTAACACACCATGACTAATGAAACTAGCCGTTATGAATATTAATACCCACTTTTTAAAATTATATAAATTTAAATTTTAAAAATGGAATTCATTTTTTGATACATAATATCAAAATTAGCTTAGGGTGAATTTTTACTATTTTTCTGAGAACTTTAAATTTTTGATGAATAGTAAAAAAACAATGCATTATTGTTTAAAACCTACTTTTTATTCAAATAAATAGTTATTTTATTTAAATTTATTTTAGTTCAGAATAGATACATAATACCTATATATGTTATATTTAATTAATTGGTTTCATATTATAATAAGTTTAGATATATAAAATTTTATTGAACTTTTTACCGTCCTTTACCCACCTTCTAGGAGAATTTACAGATATGCATAAAATGTATTTTTACGGATTTTTTGAGTTGAATATCAGAAATCCATGAGACACGGTTGACATCAGTAAGAAAAATGTGGTTTAATTAGAAGAAAGTAATTTTTTTTAATATTTACATTTTACTTTTATTTACCACAATTAAAAGTATATATGGTAATTAAGAATAAAAATGATATCATAGTTACCCCAACACGTGATATAATTTTATTAGATAAGTATAATTAGACCAAAAATACCATAGGAATAAAATATTATCTCCTTTTTCTACTTGGATTAGATTTGTACATTTATTATTATTTTATTTAATGGTGATTTAAATGTGTTAAATTCAAAGTTTAATAACTAAACAATTTTTAATATAGTCTTATACAAAAGATAAATTAGGCTATAAATATTAATTATAAATCTAAAAATATTTTCCACATAATTTTATTTTATTTATAATTTTTAGACATTAAATAATTTAATTTATTTTTGACATAATGATGATGTAGTAATTACCTTATTAATGAAATATAAAAATAATTGATATTATAAATATCCAAATAAATGTCAATTGAGATGTATGATGAATTAAACTAATTTTATAGGTTAATATGATATTTTATGGTTGATTAAATATTTTTTTGAAGTACTCATTCTATTATGATTTAAAAAAAAAACCAAATACTAAATAGTGTCAAAATTGACATAATTGAGTTTTTAAATAAAATATTATATTATTAATTGATATAATATCCATAAAAGTCTATGGTTCTGCCAAAGGACTTATATAAGGTTAAATATATTAATAAGGAACCACTTGAGGTTCTCTTATCTTATTATAGTACGTTTATTAACCATATAATATAAAAATATAGAGAGACATGGTAAATGTCAAACTATTTAACTTCGAGTTAAATCTAAAAGATAAGGTTAATATGGTGACCTAAACCTATCTAAAACCTATTGGTAAGATCTTTTAAACCCATACCCACCATATAATATAAATGAATCATTTTTGAGTCATTAAATACTGAAAATAAATTTATTATAAATTACTATTTCGAACTTTTCCTAAAGTGACCCTCATTTCTCTCAAAAAGGGTACTTTACCTTCTCTTAAATTCACACCTCCAAATCCATTTGGATCGGACAAAACCTACCAAAATATCCTCTAAAATATCACCCCTTCGACCTAGAATCCTTACATTGATTAGAAAACCAACTTAAGGATCCCTTTTGATCAACTCAAAATGAAACACCCGAAGAAGAGGTAATAATTTCACCGCCCTCTTTCATGTTTTTTCATCTTCCACTTTCTCATTATTTGTTGTTTCGATACCAAAATAATAAATCTATTACCTTATACATACATTGATGTTATTATAAATATGGTACAACAATATTCATTATTCTATCCATACTATAATTCACAATGTCACCATACGTGTGTACAAATGGGTTACAGTCTCCACGCCTTGGTATAGTTTGTTATTCAAACACTTCATTATTTGGATGGGTATAATAATGAGTATAATTGATGTAAATAAAAAATATAACATTTTAATGATTCTTTATATATGATATATCATCCAATTACATAATATTTCACCATCAATATAATGATATTGTCGCTCGTGCGTACGTACAGATTACCGTCTCCACGAACGGGATGAGATTCATTCGCCATCATAATCATTCAAGAATAATTTTCATTTTATGATTAAAATTAATGTTTACTAACATAATTCCATTATTTATATGAATAAAATAAATCCTATCCATAATAAAGATGTCTTGCGTAAGTCATCATATAAATGAAAACGAATCAATTAACACATGAAATGACGATACTACTAAAATATTATTAACAAAGCAAAATTATAAGATCATATACGATATCATATTTTTTTTATATGATTCTTTAATAATTTAATAAAAATGTTTTAACTATTATACATGAGGATAACAAATAATAAACTAAGTAAAAGCACAAGGTAATTGTAACTCCCCGAGTTTCCACGGTACGTTTCCCTTTGAATAATGCAATAGCTTGCATTGTACGCAACTTCGAGATACTAACACACCAAAACCAATCAAAATAGCCGTTATGAATAGTAATTCCTAATTTTTGAAATTTTATATATTTTATCTTTCAAAATGGACTTCATTTTTGGATTCGGAATATTGAATTTAGACTAAGGTGAAATTTTGGTTCTTTTCGGATAACATTTATATTTTGATCAATAGTGAAAATTACTAAATTTTAATTAAAAACATCTTTTTTAATCGAAATAATCAATAGTGATAAATTATGATTTTGGGTGGTTTTAAAGTATATTTAGAATATATTTTTACCATTTAATACGTTTTTGTTCATTGGAAGTAATTTCACATTTAAACCGGACATAAACAATTGTCAATCTTTTGATAGTTATTATATCTTAAAAACACGCTTTCTGTTTTGACAGCGTAAATTAATTTTTAATTAATTTATACCACTTCTGTGATTTGAATTTGGAAAAATGGATTCCATATTTGGAATTAGGATTTCCAAATTGTGTAAATAGGTAACTCTTATTTTTAGACATTTTGAATAATTACTTCAGTAAATATTTTATTTACCATGGTTAAAGGGCAAATCCGGTAAATAAGGGTTAAAAAATAATATTATAATAATACTAAATTACCCTAAAATGTGTCCTAACCTTATTTTTCGATACATTTCCGACCATGGTCATCTTTGGGTCGATTTTGGGAACCCATGGAGCTACTTGTAGGTGATAGGGACACTTTATTTTAATTAAGTTAAAATAAATACAAAAATTCCATAAGCATATATATTTTACAAAAAATTTTTTACATAGAGTAATATATGTTGGATTTTCAAATATAAATATTAATTATAAAACTCAAAATATTTCCTAAATAATGGTAGTTTACATATAATTTTTAGACATTAAATAATTTAATTTATTTATGACACAATGGTGATGCAATAATAACCTAATTAATGAAAAATTAGAATAATTTATATTATAAATACCCAAATACATGTAATTGAAGACATTAAATAAATACAAATAATTTTATAGGTTAATATGACATGATATAATTGATTTAATTAACTTTTTTCGAATTAATCATTCTATTATAATTTTTAAAAAAATCAATGATTGAGTAGTGACAAAATTGACATAAAAGACTTTTTAAAAACAAATATTATATTATTAATTGATATTAAATTCCTAAAAATCTATGTTTTGAAAAAAATAGACTTACATAATGATAGGTCTATCATTAATGGATCACTTGGGGGTATCTTGGATGTATATTTTATGTTTATTAACCATATAATATAGAAATAGAAACAGACGTTGTAAAAGTGAAACTAATTAAGTAAGAGTTAATACTTAATGATAAGGTTAATATAGTAACTCAAACCTTCCTAAATCATATTGGATGAGTGGTTTTAGACTTATCCCCGCATTAAAAATTAAACAATCCACTTTTGAACCATTATAATCCAAATATGAATTTATTATAAAATAAAATTTCTAGCTTTTCCAAAGGTGCCCCTCACCCCTCTTATAAAAGGGCACTCCCCCTTCTCATTAATTCACACCATAAAAGCCTTTTGGTTTGGCCAAAACCTTCCCAAATACTCTCTAAACTTCCATCAATTTATCCTAGAGTTCATAGTGTGATCATAAAGCCATCCTAAGGAGCCCTTTTGATCAAATCAATAGGAAGTACCCGAAGAAGAGGTAATGTCTTCACCACCCTTTTTCACGTTCCTTTCTTCTTAAACTTATTCTTCTTTGTTATTAACATTGTAAAATAATAACTCCAGTATATTCTATATATTATGATGTTATTATAAATATATAACAACAAAATTTATTATTCTATCCATCCCTTGAATGACATGTCACCATACGTGCGTACGTACGGCATACTGTCTCCACGTCGTGGTGTAATTGTTATTCAATATATTATTATTTAGATGGGTATAATAATGATGTATAATTCATTTAAATAATAAATATAACATGATAATGATTCTGTTGATATGATATACCATACAATTATATATTATTATAATATCAAAAGAATGATATTGTCACTCGTGCGTACGTACGGACTACAATCTCCAGGAACGCGAAGAGATTCATTCCCCATCGTATCCATTCAATAATAAATTTCATTTGTAGAGTAAAAATAATTTTTAGAGACATTATACCATTCTGGATATGAATAAGATACATCTCATCCATAACAAATACGACTCGTATAACAAATAGTATAAAGGAAAACGAATCCGTTAACACCTGAAACGACGATAATACTAAGATATTATTAACAAATCAATGTTAAAAGATGATATATGATATCATATTAATGTAAATTATTATTTTTTAATTCCATATAAATTATTTCACCATTATAAAGGAGGTTAAACTACCATCGACCAAGGAAAAAGTACAATGTAAGGGGTTTCTTATCTCACTCTTAATTTCATGAGAATTCCATTGTTCACCACTTATTTATTACATGTGGTGTATGTGTACTACCCATGATTGTATTAATTGTTTAATATACATTAATTTATGGTTATTGAAATCATCATTTTATGATCCTTCGTTCATGGGTGTATGTTTCGTAAGTTACCTAATTGATAAGGGAATTTGAAATTTCAATTTGTACTCATTCGACTTTAGGCATACTTCATTGATTATTTTACACCAAGATTATGTGTGGAATCACTATTCATTTGATTATTTCGTAATTTACACTCCCATTTATGTGTATATACTTTTTATACACATAATCACTCTATTGATAAATTCTCAAGTCATCGATTTGAACTTGATAAGAGTAATTTTAACTCAGTCTCGATTTTTGAGTTAAACAACCAATTAAATGGCGTTGTTTTTACAAGAATCTGTGTTAATGTACTTTCATTGTTTTGCACTAAATATCCAATAATATTGAGCGTATTTATATCTTTCACACACAATTATTTCGTTTATTTATCCTTAACATAAGGATGCGTCTTTTAGGAGAGATTTCATCTCAATTTGCATTCCATTGAGACTCCTTTGTTGTTAAACACCAAATCACTTTTATATGGTGTATATAATGTATTTTGACATATTATATCATGAATCCCTTTGTTATAATTATATTATAACGTTTTTATTTCCTCAATTATTTTTATTCAAGTGTCTCTCTTTTGGGTAGGAACTCTAACTAAAATATAATTTTAAATTTTTTTGATGATTTATTATTCTTTATTTTTCTCATTAATTTCCATTTTTTAAAATTAGTTTAAAGGATTTATTTATATTTACATTAATGTTTTCAAATTAAAACTATTTTTAAAATTTTCAAAGTGGTATGTGACACATTTATTCAAAAATCTTTTTTAAATGGCTTCTTGACAAATTGTGTGACTTTTAAATGATTTCAAGAAAAAGGAGGATATTTCTCTCTAATAGTTTTGATGATTATTTTCAACTATGTCAATATCCTTTGTTATTCTCGATTGAGGTTAATCTGATACAATATAATATTCCTTATTGTATTTAATGGGTTATGTTTGACTGTCGATGTGATATTTTTATACCATTCATGGTTTGTGGATCAAGTATTGACATTGCGTATGCTAGTTTTAATATGAATGATTATGTTATATTTAAAACTTTTCATATGAGGAATGAATTTGACTTAGTAAGTGATGGGTGGAGCCCGCTATAGCTCCTCGATGCATCAGTAGGTCTCATGAGACAAACTAGTGTCTTGTCATGAGGCCATGAGAAAATCTTATTTGTAGTCTCGGCACGAGGCCTTGGCTACGTGGTTATGATATTCTAGAATTATGCATTCCATCATTATGAAATTGGTTATTGATATTGCCTGTGATTATTCAACTAGTAGAATATCTATGTGAATATGTATATGGAATTATTTGATTTTATCATTGCCATTTTATTCTAAAGTTCAAGTTTAAAAGGCTTTTTTTAGTTATACATTTCCTTAAGTGTTTATGCATATCTATGAAAGATTCTTCTATATTGTTATCCTTACTGAGCATCTGAGCTCACCCCATTCAATGCTTTATTTTTCCCAGGATTGTGAATAAGTAAATTATGAATGACCTGCTGGGATATTATGAGTGTGGACTATAGAGACTATGTTGTTGTAGTTTTCTTTTTATGATGTAATGTAAACTTTATTAATGTATCTAGTTATTCGAAGTCTACTAAACTAATCGGTCATTCAAGACTTGATCTTTCTCATGATCATGTCAATGTTATGTAATAATGCACCGACACTGGGTAACTGGGGTCGAGGCATTACAGTTGGTATTAAAGGAAATTTAGTACAAACCTTGGGAGCTAGATGTAGATAAACTCTGATTAGAGCACATATCCCTATGATATACTTTGAGGAATAGAATAGATGAACTTCCTAGAATTTTGGTATTGTAGAGATTTTGTGAGTTTTCCGAGAAATGCATCCCTATCTGGATACGAGCAATTAGATGTAGCTCGGGAAGAGATGTACCTAGGGGTAAAACACAAAATCACCGCTTTGAGATAGACATGAATGGGAACTGGTGCACGACAACGGGCCTTGCTGCACTCTTGGTTACAACACTCCGGGGGGATATTATTAGGATAATTTACATTTTTTTAGAAACCAATTTGTAGTATTATATATAAGATGAGAGTAAATGACCTTGGTTAATCCTAATGTGTTTTCAATTAAGAATATGGTGACATGATATTCCTTAAATAATTTTATGAGTACTGTTACTCACACAATGCTTTCTGGTTTTAGTCAATGGCTAGATTCCAAGGAAGTCCTAGTAACATTGAGAATGATGTACAAGGTAGGAAAGGTGGTGGAAATGAGCAACGAAATGGTGTGTTGATAGGCGTGAAAGATATCGTGTTCATGCCAAATCAGTTTTCCAAAAATATGATCAACAACATATATATTAACCAACTCCCGGACTCAACAAGGAAGAGAAAGGTGATAAATTATAAGAGCTCCAGCAATGGAGACCATGAAGAAAATAATCCTCAATTTCCATCATGTAAGAAATGTGGAAGGAGACACCCGGGATAGTATCTCAATGAAACAAATAAATGCTTTACGTGTGGTAAGGAAGGACATAAAGTGAAGAATTGCCGAAGAAAACAGAATAGTACTATGGAAGAAGATAAAAATGGTCCCAAGAATCAATTTACAGTAATTTTACATAAATTTAGGGGACCTGGCCATTACCCGAGTCAATTCCATATTCTATAGAATATTTTCTGGGTCAAAGATGAAGATATGTGGAAATAAATGGTTGGAGAAATGTTTAAGAAGTATTAGTGCTCCTTGTTTATGGGTTTAATTTGGAATAATTTTGTCTTGTATTTGTAACCCTAATGTTTTCCATGTGAGAATGATATTTGAGGAAGAATTATCTTATCTCTTGTGGATATAGTTATAAATAACCATTTGGTTTTATATGATCATTGGGTTTGAGGAAATTACAAGTTATTATAATGTGGGATGAAAATGAAAGGAATGAGATAAAATTTGTGTATAAATTATGTTATTGTTATTTTGAGGAATTCATCTCATTTTGGTAATTTTGTAAAATATAGTTTTTGAAAAAGGACATCACACAGACCATGTGACAACCCGCCACATCGGGCAAAGCTGCGGGAATTGAACCCACAACCAAAGTGTGATTGGGATTTATCGCCTACCACTGGACTATGTGAACTCCCTGGTTAGTGTGACTATTATTACAGTTAAATGATTTTATTGATCAATAATTAGTTGATCTGGGATCTTATGTCTTATCAAATGAATACCCTTAGTATAGGAAAATGATTTGGTGATTAAGTGATAAATGTTATTTTGGAAGATGTTTGCTTTGTTGGGAACACTATATTCCCAAGGAAAAAAGAATACTATGGGATTTCATTTGAGGAGTAATGGTGGATTTTTATCTGTGTTTTTATTGTGGATTTATAGTGATTTATGTTATATATAGAAATGATTAACCTATAACAAAGAATATGTGATTAGGTTAATTACTTTTAAGTATGTGACTCTAAGAGTAGTTGATGTCATTTGGAGATACAATTTAAAGTGGAAGACTAAATTCTTATCAATTTTGTGTTTCAATATTAGTTTTGATTATATTTAAGGATTTTAAGGACAATTGATTATTTAATGGTATTTATTTTACTTTGGGGTATTGTTGGTTTAATTTTAGAAATTAAGTTTCGTTTTTTTTCTCTAATGGAATATCCATTTGGGGGATCATCAGATCATATACTAACCATTTTGGTTTTGATTAATCCCTAAAGACAAGGTAAAAATATAGTTTATCTTATGTGAATCATGTTATTCTATAGATGTTTATTCTAGCTCTTCCAGTGTGACCAAGTCTTCTTGAATACTCATTGTTCTAAAAAAATGGGTTAGTGGTATAAATTTATTATAGGATGAAACTTTAATTAATAATTATGTATCTATCTTTATGTTCTTAGTCAATATCATAAATTAATTCCTCATCCTTATGTAATGTAACTTAAAACAAAAAAAAATTGTCTGTTTAATTTTTCTACCGGGAGACTGATGGTCGTTTCTCCCAACACATGTTTGTGGTTTTCTGGTTGTTAAATTTCTCCTAATCAAGTTTCTATCCTTCCCCATGAGAACCTGACACTTATTTTATCTTCTATATCCATGTTTTCCTACATGGAATACTAGTATGGGTTTTCTTGGGTGACCTTTATACCTCTCTTTATTTCTTTTAAAGTGATAGTTTTATTGACTCTTTTTCCGATGTGGGACTTTCCATTATATTCTCAACCCCAATTATTAGAAAATTGTGAGGACACAATTTATTGAAGGAGGGTATAATTTAACACCCCAAGCATTCATGGTAAGTTTCCTTTTGAATAATTCAATGGCTTGCATTGTACGCAACTTCGAGATTCTAACACGCAACAATCAATCAAACTAGCCGTTATTAAAAATAATACATAATTTTTGAAATTTTTTGAATTTTATCATTCAAAATGGACTTTAATTTCGAATTTGGAATATCGAATTTAGCCTAGTGTGAAATTTTGGTTCTTTTCGGATAACTTTTATATTTTGATGAATAGTGAAAATTACTAAATTTTAATTAAAAACAACTTTTTTAATCAAAATAATGAACAGTGATAAATTATTATTTTAAGTGGTTTTAAAGTATATTTAGAATATATTTTTACCATTTAAGACAATTTTGGTTATTGGATGTAATTTTTCATTTAAACCGGACATAAACAATTGTCAATCTTTTGATAGTTATTATATCATAAAAACACGCTTTTTGTTTTGATAGCGGGAATTAATTTAAAATTAATTTTTGCCACTTCTGTGTTTTGAATTTGGAAAAAATGGATTCCATATTTGGAATCAGTATTTCCAACTTTTGTAAATAGATAACTTTTAATTTTAGTCATTTTGAATAATTATTTCGATAAATATTTTATTTACCATGGTTAAAGGGTAAATCCGGTAAATAAGGGTTAAAAAATAATATTATAATAATACTAAATAATCCTAAAACGTGTCCTAACCTTATTGGTGGATACATGTCCGACCATGGTATTCTTTGGGTCTATTTTGGGACCCCATGGAGCCACTTGTAGGTGATAGGGACAATTTATTTTAATTAAGTTAAAATAAATACAAAAATTTCATAAGCATATATCACATAGAAAAAAAAAATTTACATAGGGTTATATATGTTTTATTATCTAATATAAATATTCATTAGAAAGATAAAAATATTTTCTACATAATGGTAATTTATTTATAATTTTTAGACATTAAATAATTTACGTTATTTATGACACAATAGTGATGTAGTAATTACCTAATTAATGAAAAATTAGAATAATTGATATTATAAATACCGAAATAAATGTAATTTGAGACTTTTTATAAATACCAATATTTATTTAGGTTAATATGACATGTTATTATTGATTTAATTAACTTTTTTCTAAGTAATCATTCTGTTATTATTTTTATAAAAATCAATTATTGAATAGTGAAAAAATTGACATGAAAGCATTTTTAAAATAAATATTATATTATTAATTGATATTAAATTCTTGAAAATATAAGGCTTGGCCAAGAAACTTATATCGTGATAGGTGTGTAATTAATGGAACACTTGGGGATCTTTTGGATGTATATAGTAAGTTTATTAACCATATAATATAAAATTAGAAAGAGACATTGTAAAAGTGAATCTAATTAACTAAGAGTTAATACTTAATGATATGGTTAATATAGTAACCAAAACCTGTATAAATCTTATTGGGTGAGTGTTTTTCGACCTATCCACACCCTAAACTTTAAATAATCCACTTTGGAGTATTATAAACCGAATATGAATTTATTATAAAATAATATTTCTAGATTTTCCAAAGTTTCCCCTCACCCCTCTTATAAAAAGGTACCCCCCTTCTCATTAATTTACACCTTAAAATCCTTTTGGGTCGGCCAAAACCAACCCAAGTACTCTATAAAATTCCCTCAATTCATACTAGAGGGCTTTTTTTGATCAGAAATACAACATAAAGAGCCCTTTTGATCAAATCAAAAGGAAGAACCCGAAGAAGAGGTAATGTTTTCACCACACTTTTTCAAGTTCATTTCCCCTTCAACTTCTTATTATTTGTTATTAACTTTATAAAATAATAACACCAGTATATTCTATATAATGTTATGTTATTATAAATATATAACAAAAAAATTCATTATTCTATCCATCCCTTGAATGACATGTCACCATACGTGCGTACGTACGACCTACTGTCTCCACGTCGTGGTGTAATTGTTATTAAATATATTATTATTTATATGGGTATAATAATGATTTATAAATCATTTAAATAATAAATATAACATGATAATTATTCTGTCTATATGATATACCCTCCAATTATATATTATTTTAATATCAAAACAATGATATTGTCACTCGTGCGTATGTACGGACTACCGTCTCCACGAACGTGATGAGATTCATTCCCCGTAGTATCCATTCAAGACTAAATTTCATTTGAAGAATAAAAATAATTTTTAGAGACATGATATAATTCTGGATATGAATAGGATACATCCCATCCATAACAAATATGTCTCGCATAACCAATTTTATAAAGTAAATCGAATCCGTTAAAACCCGAAACGTAGATAATACTAAGATATTATCAACAAATCAATGATAAAAGATCATATATGATATCATATTAATGTAAATGATTATTGTGTAATTAAATAAAAATTATTTCACCATTATAAAGGAGCTTAACCTACCATCGACCAAGGAAAATGTACAAAGTAAGGGGTTTCTTATCTAAATCTTAATTTTCTGAGAATTCCATTGTTCACCACTTTTTTGTGGCATGTGGTGTAAGTGTACTGCCCATAATTGTATTCATTGTGTAATATACTCTAATTTATGGGTATTTAAATCATCATTTTATGATCGTTCTTTCATGGGTGTATGTTTCGTAAGTTACTTAATCGATAAGGGAATTTGAAATTTCAATTTGCACTCATTCGGCTTTAGGAATACTTCATTGATTATTTTACTCCAAGATTATGTGTGGAATCACAATTAATTTGATTATGTCATAATTTACACTCCCCTTTCTGTGGATATACTTTTTATACACATAATCACTCCATTGATAAATTTTCAAGTCATCGATTTTAACTTGATAAGAGTAATTTTAACTCAATCTCGATTTGTTGAGTTAAACATCCAATTCATTGGCGTTGTTTTTACAAAAATATGTGTGAATGTACTTTGATTGTTTTTCACTGAATATCAAATCATATTGAGTTTATTTATATTTTTCACACATAATTATGTCATTGATTTATCCTTAACCTAAGGATATGACCTTCAAGAGAGATTTCATCTCAATTTACATTCCATTGAGACTCTTTTATTGTTATACACCAAATCACTTTTATATGTGGTATACAATGTATTTTGACATAGAATATCAAGAATATCTTTGTTCTCAGGATATTATAAAGCTTTTATCACCTCAATTATTTTGTATTCAAGTGTCTCTCTTTTGGATAGGAACTCTAACTAAAATATCATTTTAAAATGTTTTGAAGATTTATTATTCTAAATCATTCTCATTATTGTCCATGTTTTAAAAATGGTTTAATGGTTTTGTTTATATGAAAATTAACGTTTTCAAATTAAAACTCCTTTTAAAAGTTTCAAAGTGGTATGAGACACTTTGATTCAAAAATCTATTTTTAAATGGCTTTTTGACAAATTGTGTGACTTTTAAATGATTTCAAGAAAAAAGGGGATATTTCTATAAAATAGTTTTGATGATTATTTTCATCAATGTCTATATCTTTCATTATTCTCGATTGAGGTTAATTTGATACAATACAATCTTCTTTATTGTATCGAATGAGTTATGTTTGACTGTGGATGTGATATTTTTATACCATTCTTGGTTTGTGGATTATGTATTGACATTTCGTATCCTAGTTTTAATACAAATGTTTATTTTATATTTCAAAATTTTCATAGGAGGAATGCATTGGACTTAGTAAGTGGCGGGTGGAGTCCACAATATCTCCTCGATGCATCGGTAGGTTTCATGAGAAAAACTAGTGTCTTGGCACGAGGCCTTGAAAAAATCTTATTTGTAGTCTCGGAATGAGGCCTCGACTATGTGGTCATGATAGTTTGGAATTATGCATTCCATCATTATGAAAGCGGTTATTGATATTGCATATGAATATTTGAGTAGTAGAATATCCATGTGAATAATTAAATTGAATTTTTTCATTTTATCTTTTCCATTTTATGTTGAAGTTCAAGATTAAAAGGATTTTGTTTTAGTTATACATTGCCTTATGTGTTTATTCTAATCTATGAAAGCTTATGCTATCCTTACTGAGCATTTGAGCTCACCCCATTCAATGTTTTATTTTTCCCAGGATTGCGAAGAAGTAAATTATGAATGACCTGGGAGGATAGTATGAGTGTGGACTATGGATACTATGTTGTTGTAGTTTTTATTTTATGATGTAATGTAAACATTATTACTGTATCTAGATATTCCAATGCTACTAGACTAATCGGTCATTCGAGACTTGATCTTTCTTGTGATCATGCCACTGTTATGTAGTAATGCACTGACTCTTGGTTACTGGGGTTGGGGCGTTACAACAAGTGTTAATTCTATAACCCCTTTACTTATCAGAGTTTGTTAATATGTAAGTATCTACTAGGACCTCTTTATCATCTACATTCGTGTTTTCTGAAAAATTTAATTCAAAACATTCTTACTATATACAAGAATACGGGTTAAATTCATTTATACCCTTATATTACCATATATGTTTTGAAAAAAATCTTTCTGTCATTTTCCAAATAATGTAATTTATGACCTTTTTGACAAAATTAAGATAATAATGTCTTTTTTTACTTATACAGTGGGAGTGAGTATTTTTTACCATTATAACATCATCGAAGCTTCCCATACAAACTTATATTAATATTTTCAAAATAAATTTTTTCTTTTATAATTATATGACTTTTAAATGATTTCCAAATAGAATGAGATATTTCTCTCAAAAAAATTGAGTTCAACTAAGTCAACATCTTTGATGGATTTTCAGCTTGTTTGAAGTTGATTTGATTTTTTAAAGGTTGGGGCCGAAGCCTCATTCATTATTAAATCAAAGCAAAGTCCTCTTTAACTGGGTAGAGGGAGACCCATTACATAACACGAAGGCCCAGTGGTCATTTAGCCCATTACATGGCCCGTAGGCCCATTTTTTGGCCCAAAGCTCATTCTGTGAATATTACTACTACAGTACCGATGCTGCTTCAATACTGCACAGTACCCGCCATTGCTACAGTACTCTTCGGTTGCTATAGTACTCTGCCACCGCTACATTACTTTGACACCTCTATAGTGACCTGTCGCCGCTACAGTTCCCACCGTTGCTATAGTGCCTCCACTACTATAGTACTGCTATAGTACTTGTGCCCCATGGGTTTTGAACCCCCATTGTTTATGTATAATTAGGGGTGATTACCACTAAGCCAAATCTTCCATATTTTATTGAATTTTTTGTGATATGTTTGAGTGCGGATGTGTTATTTTTACACCATTCATTATTTATAGATAATGTATAGACATTTTGTATTCTTGTTTTAATATGAATGTTTTGTTTTGTTTAAACCTTTTCATATGAGGAATTCATTGGACATAGTAAGATATGGGTGGAGCCCGCTATATCTCCTCATTGCATCGGTAGGTATCATGAGACAAACTAGTGTTTTGGCACAAGGCCTCGACAAAATATTATTTGTAGTCCTGGAACAAGGCCTCGACTATGTGGTTATAAAGTCTAGAATTATGCATTCCATCATTATGAAATTGGCTATTGATAATGCATGTTGTTATTCGACTAGTAGAATATCCATGTGAATTAATAAATTTCATTATTTGATTTATATTGGCCATATTATACATAAGTTTATTTTTAAAAGGCTTATGTTTTAGTCTTATACATTTCCTTAATTGTTTGTGCTTATTTATGAAAGTTTCTGCAATATTTTTATCCTTACTGGGCATCTGAGTTCACACCTATCGATGTTTTATTTTCCCTAGGATGTGAAGAAATATTTTATGGTTGACCTATAGGGATAGTATAAGGATATAAGTTCGGTAAATGGGGAAAAAATGTTGTTGATGTTGTTATTTCATGATGTAATGTAAAACTTATGAATGCATCTAGTACGTACACGGCTACTAAACTGATTGGTCATTCATGATTTTATCCCTTATGATAATGACAATGTTATTTAATAATGCACCGAATCTGGGTAACTTGGGTCCAGGTGTTAAAATTCATAACATCTTTTTAAACCGTTAGTTTGATAGTTCATGGTGCCATTGAACTCAGTGTTGCGCACATCACACACTATTGAAATATTAAGAAGAAGTGTTCCATGGAAGTGTGGGGTGTTACATTATCCCATCCATATATTAATTGAATCATCACAATTTAAACTCAATATTGAAAACTAGGCGTTTGACATTTCAAAAATTTTTATTTGAAATCTCACACCATAAAATGGATAGATTAGACCTCTGTTTTAAAATAAAGGAAGGTAACTATGAAGGATATCATAAATAATACATACAAGGGTTCCATGTAGGAAAACATGGATATGTAAGAGAAAAATAACCATCATGTTCTGATAGAGAGTGACAGAGAAAATTATTTGGAGAATGTTAACATCAATAAATCTATAAATCTATGATTATATAAGGGACCATCTGATTCATCTCAAAAGAAATTACTAGTAAATTTTTTTGGTTTTATGATACTCTACCAATTGTTTTATAATTATTTTAATTCATAGACTAGGAACACAAGGAATAATACTTAATTTACATGTATAATTTCAGCCTTTAACTAATTCCTACCAGAATCTCATCATTCTCTTCAAAAGATAAAACTCAAAAAAATATTCTATTTATCTCAAACGTATATGGTTCCAAATATAAACATATATCATTTAAATGAAGGAAAATATTTTATAATAACTAGGTACTTCTTATAGGGTACTGTTAGGCAATAAATCATTGTCACACTTCGGTTGTGGGTTCGATTCCCACAGCTTTGACTGACGTGATGGTTTATCGCCTAACATGTAGGTTTTCCTTTTTCTAAAACAATATAATTATAACATTAAAAAATAATATTAATCAATAATATCCAATTTTCAACTTAAACCATTCCAAAATTTATATTTATCCAAAACACTTATGTCCAATCTCATTCTAAAAGGTCTCAAAATATGCAAAATCAATTGTAACATCAGATTCCCATAATAATATAATATTGGTCTTATTATCTCATAATAAATATACGAGTACCTTAATCATATTAAAACCTTAATGAAATAAAGTAATGTAGTACAATCTTATATATATCACATTGTTCTTATAACTAAAATATAATTCTTTATTCAAAAAACACAAATACCTTAACTATTAAACAATGACTGTAGTAAGAACATAAGATGACCTTGACCTATTTTCATTTTTTTGAGCTATATTTCCTTGAATAATTGGATAGTCATTTGCATAATGTCCTATATCTTCACAATTATAACATTTCATGGATTCTTTAATTCTATTACAATTACGAGCCGGTGACCTTTTTCTCGGCATTTTTAACAAACTCCTATTTCTTTTAGGAAAATACTAGGGTGTTTATTCCCACAATTATCACATAAGGGAAAATACCTCATTCATTTTTTCTCTTTATCTATCTCCTTCTCCACCATTGTCTTCTTAAATTTCATTAATTTTATTTCATAAGACTTATAGAAATCTTTTTCTATCTCAATTTTACATGAGACTATATCTTTGTACGATGAGAATGTTTGTGAGAACATTGGTCGTCAGAGGAAAGGTTTTAACCCATAAAATAATCTATCAATCTTACTTCATGGGTTACGTATATAGTATGTAGCATACCTTGATAAACTTGTGATGTTAGCATAATCCTTTGCAACATTCTAATCCTACTTTTTCCTCAGGCTCAAAAATTGACTTCCCATATGAGCTTGCTATTCACATGGAATATATTTCTCTAGAAAAAGATCATTAAACTCCCTCTATGAAATATTTACCACTTCTTCATAATCCTTTGTGTTTTGAATTAATGACCACCATTGATCTGCATCTCTGGAGAGATGATTAACTGCCACGAAAACCTTTTCCCTTTCATTACTTTCCGATGAATGTAATATTTTCACTACAGAACAAATCAACTACTCAGATACAAACGGATTTTTTGTCCCATTGAATGTGGGAGGATGTTGTCTCATGAAGCGGTCTAACATTGATCCTCCACGTTGTAGATCAGGATTCTCTATACGGGTGAGGCTATTATTCATAACCTGAGTAAGCTATCCTAGAATAGTTATAAGCTGCTCAGTACTAGTTGTGTTACTAGCTCTACTATCATTACACTACATGAAAAATCGCTATTTGCGACATGATATTTGCGACGAGAATAAATATCGCCGCAAATAACAAGTCCAGGGAGCTATTTGCGAAGGGGAGAAGTGCCTGTCACAAATAACCAATTATTTGCGACGGGATTTCGTCTCTCGTCGGAAATAGTTTGGAACCACTTGCGCGCCAAACCGCACGAAAACTTTTTGCAACAGAGAGATGTCTCCCATCGCATATTTTATTGCACTGCATGCATGCCAAGCCACCTGGCTTGCATGCCAAACTGCGCAGGGTTATTTGCGACGGGTCCTATCGCAAATACCTGGCGGCGGTCAATAACTTTTTGCGATGGGATGTCGTCCCGTCGCAAAAAGACTGTCGGCAGACACTATTTGCGACGTGACCTGTCGCAAATAACCTTCTAACCACTGACTGTAATTAATACGGGCGAAGGTAATTGCGATGGGACCCGTCGCAAATTCCACCATTTGCGATGGGAAGCCCGTCGCAACAAATCTAACCTATATATACCCCATCCGTTTTCCCCAAATCATTGAAATCTTGCTCTCTCTCTCTCTTCATTCTTCAGTTTCAATGAAAAATTTTCTTTTAGTTGAAGTTTTTCATACAAGAGGAATCAGAGGGTGTTAATATCTTCAGAATATCAAAGTTTAAGGTTTTAATATTTTAATTTTTTTATATTTATTTTATTTTTTATGTTAATTTTAATTGTTGTTTATCAGTTCTAATTTAATTAGATTTCAATTGATTTTTAATTATATTTAGTTTTACTACGAAATTGATATTGTTAGTAATAATTATAAATAATTAGTTATAATTAGTATTAATTAGATATAATTAGGAATAAATATATATAATTGGCAATAAATATAAATAATTAGCAATAAAAAGTTATAATTAGGAATAATTAGTAATAATTAGATATAATTAGATATAATTAGTAATAATTAGATACAATTAGTAATAATTAGATATAATTAGTAATAATTAGATATAATTAGTAATAATTAGGAATAATTAGGAATAATTAGTAATAATTAGGAATAATTTTTAATAATTAAGAATAATTAGGAATAATTAGGACTAATTAGGAATAATTATTAATAATTAGGAATAAATAGAAATAATTAGGAATACTTAGTTATAATTAAAAATAATTAGCAATAATTAGTAATAATTTGGAATAATTAGGAATAATTAGTAATAAATAGGTATAATTAGTAATAATTAGGAATAATTACTAATAATTATGAATAATTAGTAAAAATTAGGAATAATTAGTAATAATTAGTAATAATTAGCAATAATTAGTAATAATTTGTAATAATTAGTAATAATTTGTAATAATTAGTAATAATTACATATATTTAGATATAATTAGAAATAATTAGATATAATTAGTAATAATTATGAATACTTAGGAATAATTAGTAATAATTAGTAATAATTAGGAATATTTAGGAATAATTATTAATAATTAGTAATAATTAGTAATAATTAGTAATAATTAGTAACAATTAGTAACAATTAGTAACAATTAGTAATAATTAGTAATAATTAGTAATAATTAGTTATAATTAGTAATAATTAGTAATAATTAGTAATAATTAGTTATAATTAGTAATAATTAGGAATAATAAGAAAGAATTAGCAACAGTTAGCAACAGTTAGCAACACTTAGCAATACATAACAGTAGTTAGCAACAGTTAGCATCAGTTGGCAACAGTTGGCAACAGTTGGCAACAGAGGCAACAGTTTGCAACAGTTAGCAACAGTTAGGAACAGTTAGCAACAGTTAGAAATAGTTAGAAATAGTTATAAAGAGTTAACAATAGTTAGAAACAGTTAGCAACAGTTCGCAATAGTTAGCAATGGTTAGCAACAGTTAGCAATAGTTAGCAACAGTTAGAAATAGTTAGCAATAGTTAGCAAAAGTTAGCAATAGTTGTCAACTGTTTGAAAGAGTTGACAATAGTTAGCAAAAGTTAGCAACAGTTAGCAATAGTTAGCAACAATTAGAAACACTTAGCGATAATTAGCAACAATTAGAAACAATTAGCAACAATTAGTAATAAAAAAATTTATATTATTAATATTTATGAAAAAACAATACTAATATTATTAAAATAATAAAAAAGTTATAAAATATTAAAATTACCAATATTCACAATAGACTTTGGTCTATTCTTAAAAAGTTTAAATATCAAAGGGTCGCCAATTATCAGGTCATGCGCAATAAAAATTTTGTGTTAGTCATGTCCAATGTAAACTCTATAATTGCCCTTGCATGGTTGATCACATCACAAGTAGTATTGCAATCAGACAAATCATGTTATGCCTTTCTTATCGATAAGAATTATCTTACAAGAACCTTTACATAGACAATTCTTTCTTGAAAATTTAATGAAAAAATAATGATATCCCCTCAAATTTTTAAGGAAGAATGATCTCTATAATGTGTCATATGAGATGATACTTAGAGACGAGAACATTGTTACTCTGTTCGTCCTATTGCAACATTACTTGTGAGGTGATCAACCATGCGTGTACAATTATAGTGTTTACATTGGACATGACAGACAAAAACTTTTTAATGTGCATGACTTGACAATTGACAACCTTTTGAGATTTGAACATGTTATGAATAGAACAAAGTCTATTGTCAATATTGATAATTTTAATATTTATTAATTTTTATTATTTTAATAATATTAATTTTTTTTTGTAAATATTGATAATATAATTTTTTATTATTAATAATTAGTTTTCAAAATCTTCTTGGATAATGAAGGGAAAATTTGTAATCATATCAACAATGATGATTACCAAATTTCCTTTCATTATTCGAGTAGTTTTCCCTTTTCTAAGTATTGCTAAGTATTTCTAAATTTGTAATAAAGAGTAATAAATTGTAATAATTAGTAACAATTAGTAATAGTTAGTAATAATTTGTAATAGTTATAAATAATTAGGAATAATTAGGAATAATTAGGAATAATTAGGAATAATAAGTGTGAGAAAGATGAAATTAAATGAGCTATCGGACAAAAGAGTAGTTGCCAATCCACTAGAAATTGTGTCACCCTTAATTAATGATAATTATTATGTAGTTTTAATTATTTATCTTCTTTTTCAGATAGTGTTTTTATAATTTCAAACTATTCAAAAACAGTGATGATTTTATAATTTATGTACAAAAATATAAAACAAGGAAGTCAACATCAGCCATTATAAGATGATCGAGATTGGATAAATCCATGAAGAAATACAAATGGTTCTGGTTTAAATCTTGTCTATATCGAGGGTGTTGAAGATTTATTGGCATTTTCATCATCAAAATCAAAACATGTTTCAGAAGGCCCAATTATGTGTCCTTTTAAAAAATGTTCTCTAAGAATGTTTGACATATTTGATAAAGTTGGGGGACATCTCTTGTGGTTTGGTTTTCATCCAGAATATATTTTTTGGAATCAACACGGTGAATGCAGTTCCAGAGAAGATTCTAATAACTTGATTCCAGATCCATCACGGTTTCAAAATTTAGTACATGATGTTACAGGTCCATCTGTGCAACAAATAGAAACTCATGATGATATTGATTTAACTCCTAAGTTGGAACCATCCAAATTTTATGAGTTTTTGAGGTCTACTAAGGATGTCTTATATCCAAGTTGCAAGATATTAAAATTAGATGCGGTTGATAAACTTATGGCTATTAAATCAGATAATACAATGTCAAACAACTGTTTTGATCATATATATTTTTGGTTAATACACTGTTACCTGAAAGAAATGTGTTTCCTACAAATTACTGTGAGAGCAAGAGGCTGATTTGTAATTTGGGCCTTAGTTATCGAAAGATTCATCCTTGTATAACTGATTGCATCTTATATTCTGTCAAAAATGGGTCATTGGATATTTTTCCCACATGTGGACAATCGAGGTTAAAAGAAGCTCAACCAGGGAAGTCTAGATCGATTCCAGTAAAACAGTTGAGATATTTCCCCCTTACACCTAGGTTGCAGCATTTATTTATGTCTCGGAACACAGTGTCAATGATGTCATGGAACAAAAACATTATTTCAACTAATAAAAGCTTGAATCATCCATCTGATGGTGATTCATTGAAACATTTTGACCGTCTGCATCTGTATTTTTCTATAGAATCTCGAAACATGGGATTGGGTCTTTCTACTGACAGTTTTTGTTTGTTTGGTTCTTCTGGTAGTCAGTATTCATGTTGGAATGTCTTTATAACTCCGTACAATTTTCCTACATGGATGTTGATGAAGGAGCCTTATATCTTTTTGACACTATTAATCTCAGGACAATTGAAAAATAATATTGATGTTTATTTAAAACCATTGATTGATGAGTTAAATGAATTATGGTGTGATGATGTTAATACGTATGATGGTGCTGCAAAACAAAATTTCTAATTAAAAGCTGCATTGATGTGGAAGATTAGTGACTTTCTGGAATATGACATGTTATCTGGTTAGAGTACACACGGTCGGAAATCATGTGCTTTCTGTATGAAAGAAAACAAGGCCTTTATGCTAGTCAATGGAAAAAGACCTTTCTATTTTTATTTTCACTGTATATTTCTTCCAACCGATCATCCTTTTCGGAGGAACAAATCTCATTTCAGAAAAGGTATAATTGAATGAGATGAACCTCCAAAGATGATCTCATGTACAGAGTTAAAATCCGTTGTATTTTCATTACCCCCATAATATTTGTACTAACAGTAAACCAACAAAAAATTCATAGCTCTGGAAATGGTTCATTTTTTGGGATCTTCCGTATTAGTCTGATTTTTTGGTCTGCCACATGTTGGATGTTATGCATATTGATAAGAACTGTTTTGATAATTTATTTCATACAGTTTTGGATACACTAGGTAAGACCAAAGATACTGTAAAGGAACGATTAGATCTTGCCCAAATTTACAGGCCACCAGAACTTGATTTATATGAAAATGTCAGATCACTGAGGTTAATGCTACCAAAATCATCTTATACAGTGTCTAAAGAGAGTCTCTTATTATTTTGTCATTAGATTACAGATTTGAGACTTCCAGATGGCTATACTTCCAATTTGGGTAGTTGCATTAAGAATGGTTATATTACTGGACTAAAAAGTCATTATTGTCATGTTTTAATGGATTGAATTATGTCGATTGGAATTATAGGTTTGTTGAATTAAATGATTTCAGATTCGATAATAGTCATATCATTTTTTTGAGACATCTGTACAGCGACAATAAACTACAATGCGGTAAGAAAACTGGAAGAAGATGTTGCTATAATTATATGTAAACTGGAAAAAATCTTTCCGTCGGACTTCTTTGACTCAATGGAACATCTGATATTACAATATCCACATGAAGATAAATGTGGAGTTCCAGTACAATTTCGATGGATGTGCCCATTCGATAGATGCATGCATAAATTGATGAAAAAAATTCATAACAAAGCATCAGTTGAAGGCTCAATTGCTGAAGCTTATTTTCAAGATGAAATTACTTTTTTCGGCTCTCGTTATTTTGAATCTCAATATCCCTCAAAACAGAATCACATGGGGAAAAATGAGAGGAATGTTAATGACGAAATGGACAATCAACAAACAGTTTTTATTCAACCAAATCATTGTTTTGGTGGAGTTCACGAACGATGGCTTTCAGATGATGAATGTCACAGAGCTCATACATACGTTCTACTCAACTGTGAAGAAATGACATCATTTTTCCTGTAAGATCTTCTATCACTTATTCTATAATTTCATTATAGTATTGAATCATATTTTATTTGTAGGTTATATGATAATATTATCAAGAAAAAACTTCCACAAATTTTAGCGGCTGATCTTGAGAAATGCAGAAAAACAATTATCACTGTTTTCAAAAACTAATAACATAAATTATTTATGGTTTAATATCAATTCCTTTTTTTATTTATTATATTGATAATTGTTTTAAAAAAAATTTAGGTGTCTCAATATACAGATAAAATTGACAAACGACTATGTATATTGAGTAACCCACCATGAAAAATGGTTAAATCTTATAATCTATATGTGGTGAGTGGTTTTAGATTTCATACACTTGCATACGGGGAATCAAAAAAACAATGAACAATAGAGTTTTCTTGAGAGGATCACATCACAGAGAAACTGAAGTTGAATCTTATGTCATTTTGGATGAAATTATTGAGCTGTGTTATCTAGGAAAGAATTACATAACAATGTTTAAATGTCGGTGGTTGGATATTGAAAGAGGTTTGCGTGTTCATCTGACTCATGAAATCATCGATATTAAATATAAAAGTCTTCTTAAAATAAATGAACCATTTTTACTATCTCAACAGGCACATCAAATTTATTATGCAATGTACTGTGCTACTTAAAGAGACATGAGCGATTGGTGTATCATAATAAAAATGAAAACTCAGGAAAATCAGTTTACTCAAACTGAATTTGGTTCTGCTGAAGTGGATGGAATTGAAATTTTTCAAGAGACTATTGAAAATCCATCTAATTCACAAAGAGATGTGAATATCGACAATGACACCACACAATTATGGATCGATGATGATGAAGATGTTAATGATGTTAAAAATTAATTTGAAATGACAAGAGGTGATGAAACTGAAACTCATATGGATATTGATGATGCTGAGGAGAAAGATGAAGACAGTTACATTGACAGCTATGGATAAGAGGATGAAGATGCACGTTGAAACATTTAAATGACGGTAATAATCATAACTAATATATATCTATATATAATAGTTATTTTCAACTATCTGCTAACAACAATCATTTTGTGTTTTAGATGGACGATGATTTATTTCGTGAGTTTTAGGAGGCTAAGCTACCTTTGGATTATGAGGATGTGGGATCAGCTGACCCTCAACCTACAGGTGGTTCAGGAGGTACCCGGAGGGGGCACGGTCTTGCTAGACTGATGATTCCTGACCCTATCCCCGAGCGATGTCCACATATTGCTTTTGATCGACGCACATAAAGGTATGGTAACCTGTATATTTTAGTTAGATTTCATTTATTTATTTATATATATACTAATTGATTGATTATTTATTCTTTTTTCACAGTTTTCTTTATGTAACTATTGGAAAGGGGAGTGATATTTTGCACAATTATTTTTCTCAGCAATGGATCACATGGGCATCGATTCCTATTGATGTGCGATGCGACAAGTTCCATCATTGGCTGGTACGTAAATAAATAATATTTATTTTGAAACTTATTTTATTAAAAACTTGATATTATAAATTATTTTAAGGGTTTATGGCATCCTGTCGATGATAGAATGTGTGATACTGTTCACACGATATGGCAGGTTTCTTTGCGTGACCATTTCCACCTGTTTTTGCAAAATTTGAGAAAGATAGTCATTAAGAAAGTAGGGGTGAAAAAATTTGATGATTCATGTAGATCCCACTGACCAGAGTACATTTCTTCTCACGTTTGGGATGGATTATGTTTACATTGGTTGAGTGGTGGATTTCAGAGGAGATCATCATTGGGACGACAGAATCAGGGGAGACATGAGGTGGTTCAACGAGCTGGTAGTCGTACATTTAGTTCAGATAAAGTGCATCTGGTATGTATATTTTTAAAATATTTTATATAACTATAAATATAAATAGTTTATTTTATATTTCTGTAGGCAGTTGAGAATCCCGATATTAAGGAGTTTGATGTTTATCAGAGGATGTTCAGTGATCCAGTCACTGGAGAGATTAGAGGTCATCGCCAGCGTCAGATTGTGGTTAGTATTATTTTTTCAGTTTAACAATTAACTACATATAATATTTTGACAATTTTAATTTTAAATTGGAATTGAAGGATTCATATGAGGCTACGACCACTCAGACATAGGATGAGGGTCAGGATGAGACGACTAAGCAGACCAGTGCTCACTATTTAGATGAGGCGGCATGGATGCATGCAACTTAGTATAGCTTTGAGAAGGGAAGAGTAGTTGGCATAGGCACTCATTTTACTCCTGGTACATATTATTGTATTATTGCAATGTCGACATCCATATCGAGAGGATATCATTGAGAGACATCATCTTCTGCTTCATAATATTAGGAGTAGTTGCGAGCTCAGGCTGAGCATATAGAGACTTTGCGGAATCAGTAAAAAGAGATGTGTTAGTGGCAGAAGAGGTAGGAGGAGCATTATG
The DNA here is from genome assembly GCA_963277665.1 of Viscum album. Classification (NCBI taxonomy): domain Eukaryota; kingdom Viridiplantae; phylum Streptophyta; class Magnoliopsida; order Santalales; family Viscaceae; genus Viscum; species Viscum album. Next base: position 1,290,998,526 of record OY728146.1, read on the forward strand.
AGGAGCAGAGTTATTGATGGCAGTAGTAGCATCAGGAGCAGATGGAGTACATCCACTGTCTGACTCATAGTTTAGGGATAGAGTTTCCTCTACCAGCTCCTTCAGCCCCTCCACCTCTTCTAGACGACCCCTCGTTCTTTTTTTTATGTTACAAACATTTGAATTAAAGTTTTAATATGAATTATTTACATTTTATGTCTCTTATATTGGTGAAAATATTAAATAATTTAATTTTTAATGTTTTATTAATGTTTTTTTTGAATAATGAGAAATTTAATATGTTTTATTTTTTATTGTTCAAATAATAATATTATTATTTTTTCATCCATCGTAATATTATTAAATTTTATTTTTATTAATATTAATTTATTATTTGTGATGGGACCCCATCACAAATAGAATAACTAAATATTTTTAAAAACATATTTGCGATGGGTAAGTAATCAAGTCGAAAAATATTTTGTTGCGGCGTGCCCGTCGCATAAAGTTATATATATATATATTTCACTGGGAAAATATAACGTCGCAAATTGTTTTTTCTACGGGTCCATCGCAAAAAAATTTCTGTATATATAATACAAATAATCGGAAGTTTATTTGCGACAGGACACATTCCCGTTGAAAATAAATGTTTTTGCGACAGGCCCGTCACAAATAATTGTATTTGCAAAACCATTTTCCACAACGGTCTATTTGCGAAAGTACCCCGTCGCTAAAGCCTATTTGTGATGGGATCCCGTCACAAATAGTCCATCGCAATTAACAAGCATTTCAGTAGTGTTTTCTTGAATAGGAGGGAAATCCCGACATAGATTACGCGCGTTGATACTATTTCTATTTATTCCACTTGGCATCATTTCTAAACAATGGAATACGGTAGATTATGTTATGAATCATGATTAATAATTCCAAATTAGTAAAATAATAAACATAAATTGAAAAATTTATTCATATATAATCCATAATCATAAATATGGTTCCATTGAGGACATATTTACTCATAAATTCTTCATAATGCATTGTAAAGAAAATATGAATTATCCTAATCATGTACCTATTGAGTGTTAAAACAGTTGTGTAGTAAGGCCTGTTTTCGTGTACCAGGTTACCCGGTGTCAATCTCAGAACACTTTTTCAGAGCTTTCACCTCTACGTACATCTATACCAGAACTATATCCACTTTTAGTATCTAGGCAGCGATTTATTTTCATGAAATACCCATAAAATCTCTATTTTAAAATTATAGGATTCTCTTCAATACATATCCTAATATTCTATCTTAGGGTTGTTATCCGTAGTCTTAATTTTTTAAATCCATATCAATGGTTGTTTCTAAACATCATCTGATACCAACTGTAACACCCCGACCCCATAAGCTCGGAGCTAGTGCATTGTGTTTACGGCGTGAAATTAAAAACTCGTGGATCAAACATGGTCATCAAGAAGGATATGAACAAGGCCAATGATCGGGTGGAATGGAGATTTATCAACACAGTCTTGGTGGGTATGGATTTTAACTCATGGAACAGGGATATTCTTTTCCATTTCTTCAGTGCTGCATGGCTTTCAGTCTCGTTTACGGATAAATCTTATGGTTTCTTCAAGTATATCCAGGACCATGGGAAAGGGGACCCGTTTTCTCCTAGTTTGATCATCCTCATTTAGGACGTGTTGAGTTGTCTACTGCATATAAGTATTAATAATGGAGAAATTATGCGATATCGCTGCCAGTTGAAGGCTCCAGTGATCTCCCACTTGATGTTCGCCGACGATACCATCATGTTTCTGCATGGTAAAAGTAGATCCCTATGGAGCTTATGTGAGGTGTTGGATGCGTATTTCTGTGGGAGTGGTAAGAGCATCAATAAAGTCAAGAGTTAATTCTCCATCTCCAATAGGTTCTTGGTTGAGAGGGTGGAGTCTATCAGTAGGCTCCTGGGCATACAGAGGTTGTAGTTCCCTACGTCCTACCTCGGTGTGCCTCTTTAGTCTGAGAGACTCTAGATTCAGGACATTGATGTTATTCTTTCTAGGATTACAGAGAGAGTCCTAAAATGGAAAAATAAATGTTTATATTTTGGAGGGAGAATCGCCCTGGTGAACAGTGTGTTGACAGTTTCCCCCATCCATGGCCTCTCCCCTAGCAAGGTACCTAAGGGTGTGATCAACTCCATCGATAAAATCCTCACCACCTTCATCTGGGACCCGTTTGTAGAATGGATGAGACACTGGGCATCCTAGATCAGAATGAAAAAACCGTTGGCCAAAGGGGGAATCATTGTGTGTAACATAAGTGATACAATGTTCTATATGCATGCAAGACGTGCATTGAGTGTGCTGGAAAGTCATACTATCTAGGGAACTACCATGTACGCTCACTTGTTGTGGTTTCTAGGATTGGTGTATGGGGGTCGGTCTTTCCTGTGGTCGATTGATGAGCTGATTTTTGAGATCCTTAGACCTTTTTCTCGTTGGTTGGTGGGGAGAGGAAACCTCTCATTCTGACACCAGGACTTGGGGGTGGTGTATTGGATTTTCCGGGGGTGCCTGGCCATAGATATTACTTTCTGAGAAGAGAGCCTCTTTCCTTCTATCATCTATGCAGTTCTAGACAACAGCCAGAGGGAGAGTTTTCACCTCATTGAGATGAACTCAGAAGATGACAGATGTGTCTTCATCGATTCCTCCTCAGTTATCTTATCATATAAGGGCTTATGTGGTGTGATTCCTGGGTCGGTGCAGCTGGGGGGATGGGATGAAATTATCTAGGTGAAAATAATTCCTACTAAATTCAACTTTCTCACATGGAGACTTCCTAACAGAACCCTTCTGACCGATGATAGCATCCGTAGGTGTGGCATCCAACTGGCTTCCAAGTGTGTTTGTTGTAGGATGCATAGAGAGGAGAGTGCTACTCATTTTTTATTCGGTAGTGAATGCATGATCGAGGTTGGGAACTCCCTGGGAGAATTTGTGGTGGTCTATATATTACATGGTGATATCCCTTCCTTCTGGTAGGACTGGTTCCATGGCGCTGAGGGGGGAGAGGTGGAGAAGGTGGCCCGCTCGGTGTTGCTGGATGCAGGGTGTTTCTGTATATAGCAGGTGCAGAACAAGATGAAGGATGAGGTCGGGGTAGTGACTGATCGAGTTATAATTGTCTGTGAAAAAAATCTCTTACTGCACTGGAATAAGGCAGCGAAGTCATGGAAAGAGGCTCCCTTGCTTCAATGATTTCAATCCTTCACCGAGATGAATGTGTCTTCTTGTATCAGGTCAGGAAACTATGTTAGATGGCATAACCCTTCGTGTGGTTTGAAACTCAATATGGAAGGCTCATGTATACAGGGGTACATGAGTGGGGGAGGGGTGTTGCATGCTGGTTTTGGATCTATTTACAAATCATTCTTGGCCATGCTGGGTCAGGGATCCTCTCTCCAACTGGAGGCTATGGCTATGTCCACCAGGCTTTCATTGTGTAGGTAGCAGGGGATGGACATTTCAGAAATTGAAACGGACTCTTTGGTTGTCCATGATTCCTTGAAATGGTGTGGCGTCGCACCATTGACCATATGATATACTATCAGGAAATACAAAAGTTTCCTCAATAGAAACATTCGTATATGAAATACCTAGAGTGAGGGGAACATGGTGGCAGTCTATCTAGCCTTAGTAGTGTACCTTGTCATTGTGGATGTGTTTCTACACATGGCTGGCAGCTCCTCTTGGATTCTCCTTCTTTGTACTTCCTTTGTTTCCCTTCATTTTTCAATAAAATTACAAAAACAATACTAAAGTGAAAATCTACTAGTCGAATAATCACATTGAATTACTAATTTCATAATGAGGGAATGCATAATGCTGGATATAATAAATAAATCATCATGGACTTGTGCCCAGACCATTCAAAAATATTTTTTCATGGTCATGTGTCAAGACAATAGTTTTTCCCATGAGTCCTACCTATGCATTAGGGGGATATAGTGGGCTCAGACCATCACTTAATAAGTCAAATTCATTCCTCATTTGAAAAGAGTGAAACATAATGTAATCATTCATATTAAAACTAGTGAATGAAATGTCAATACTGTAACCATAAACCATGAATGGTATATAAGTAAAACATTGATAGTCAAACATATCATAACACATTCAATAAAATAGGGAATATTATGTTATAATAAATCAACCTCAATAAAGAATTATATCAAGTAAAGGATGTTGACATAGTTGAAAATGATCAGTACAACTCTTTGAGAGAAATATTCATTTTTCATGTAATCATTTAAAAGTAGAAAAATTTATAAAGGAATTTATTTAAAAGATATTTTTGAATTGAAGTTTCCCGTACTACTTTGAAACTTTTTAAAATAATTAACATTTTAAAACAATCATTCCAATATAAACACGTAGTTAAAATCATTTTGAAAACATGGATATTATTTAAATAGATTTAAAAAATAGATCCTTAAAACATTTAAAATGATGATCTAGTTAATGTGTCCCTTAAATTAAACCTTTAAATATTTCTTTTGAAAACATTTTTATGAAACATGGACATGTATTATAAATATATATTAGTAAATACTTGAACTTAAACAATATAGAATAATAATGAAATTGAGGAATTAACCATTACCTTAAGTCTGATACTCTCCTTACGTCTCTGAAATTACTGTATAATATTTTTAAACATATTATTAGCCCATATCCAAATCATAATAAAATTTATGATATCATATATGATTCCTTTATGACATTATATTACCCATTTGTTAACAATTCCATGTTAATGCAACATTTTAGGTAATATCGCATTGTTCGTTGTACTTGTTAGGACTTGTTATTCTTGATTATATTACATATATCATGATATAATTACTTATAGAATGTGTAATATTAATTATACATCATATATTTTCATAATATAAATATATGTAATTGATAGATTTATTAAATGGGATACACCATTCATGGAGATGGTAGGTCGTACGTACATATGAACGTTGTTTTCATTTTCTTATCACATTTAATTGAAGTGAATGACATATATGTAAATACATTCACACACACACAGACATATATATATATCATTAAAATAGACTTATTGTGTCATATATTTCATAATTATTATTAATATATTTTTATAGTCATTCTTGGATGGTTAAAGTGGGTAATTAATCTAATCGATTCATAGAGACAGTAGGTCGTACGTACGTACGAGGGACATTGTCATTCCGATAATGATTAAATGGAATTGAATTGAATAAAATATGAATTTTAATAAAGAAATATCATGTTATATTTATTATTTATGTTAATTATATTTATCTTTATACCCCTATAAATAAAGTTCATATGAAGAACAATTTACACCACATTGTGGAGACGATATGTTGTACGTACACACACATAGTTATATTGATTTTTATAGGATGGAAATAAATAGGAGTATGTTTGTACCAAAATATTAACAATGTCTGAGAATATATTATATGGTGGATTTATTATTTTATTATCGTAACAACTAATAAGTGGATGTAGAAGAAGAATTGAACTTTGATAGAAGGGATAAAATGATTACCTCTTCTTCAGTTGTCTCTTTTTTATTTGCATATAAGGACTCCTTAATATAAATTTTTTCCAAATATCATGCCTCTAAGATTATGTTAGGGAAGTTGGGTGGAGATTCAGTCAGGGTTTGGATGTGCTAATGAGCTACGGATGTGTTAATTAAACGGAATGGGAGGTGCCCTTTGATAAGAGAGGTGAGGGGCACTTTAGGGAAATTTTGAAATATTAATTTATTATAAAATTATTTTCAGATTAAAATTTCTCTAAAATTATTTATTTATAGTCTAATATGAGTATGGGTATAAATACTCACAACTAATAAGTTTTAGACAAGTTTAGGTCATAAAATTAACCTTGTTTTTTAGATTTAACTCTTTGTAAAATATGTTAACTCTTACCACGTCCTCTTGTATTTTTAAACTACATGGTTAATTTAATTACTTTAAAATTACAATATATCCAAAAGTGGATCATTTATAAAATTTTTATCACTATAAAAGTTTTTTTACAATCTTCATATTTTTATTATTTTTATATCATTTAATAAAATATTATTTGTTTTAAAAACATATTTATGTTTATTTTGACACTATTTAGTAATTGATTTTAGTTAAACTCATAATAAAATATTTTCATTCAAAAAAATTCATCAAAAAATCCCTATTATATCAATGTAATTTATAAAATTATTTTTTGGAAATACAATATAAAAATTAAATTTATTTTAATATTTATAAATTCATTTATTTGAATCTTTCATTATTGATGTAATCACTGCATCATAATTGTGTCTTAATGAATTTTGTTTTATTTTATGTATAAAAATTATAAATAAAATATCATGATTCAGGAAATATTATTTATTTATATTGAATATTTATAGTTGAAGAGATAGATTATATAACCCCATATAAATATTGTTTTATTTAATATACATGTTTATGTTATATTTTTCTATACTTTGATTTAATTCTTATAAAATGTCATTTTCACACTCAAGTGGCTCCATGGTGTCCCAAAATCGACCCAAGAAATAACATGATCTATCATATCTCATACAATATGATTAGGACTTGTGTTAGGGTAGTTTAATATTATTATAATATAATCTTGGTACCCTTCTTTACCAGATTTACCCTTTAACTGTGGTAAATAAAATAATTACTGAAGATACAATTAATATTATCAAAAAATAAAATGTAAATATTGAAACAATTTGAAAATTAGGATTCCAAATATGGAATCCTTTTTTCCAAATTCAAAACACATAGTTAGAATAAATTAATTTAAATTACTTTCTATTGTCAAAACCAAAAAGAGGGGTTTTAAGAAGTAAAAACCATCAAAAGATTTATCTGTGTTTATATCCAATTTAAATGTTAAAAAAATTATAATGAACTAAAGTATATTAAATGATAAAAGAATTAATCTAATTATACTTTAAAACCTATCATATGTGTAGTTTAACACTATAATGTTTTTTGGTTATACATATTTTTTTTCAATTAAAACATAATATTTTCACTATTAATCCAAATAATAAAGTTATGATGAAAGTACCAAAAATTTATCCAAAATAAAATTTTATTCCCCAATTATAAAGAATAATTTAATTTCACAAATTTTAATATATAAATGTTTTAAATATTGAATTTAAAAATGGATCTCCATTAAAAGTTGGAAAACTACATTTTTGAAAAATAATTCTTTTATCTGAAATATTGAATTTCTTTTTATATTATGTATAAGAAACACAAAATATTAATGATAAATTTATATTCTATATATATTAAATTAATAATTTTGTTACTAATATTCATAACCTCTTTTAAAATGGCTAGTTTGATAGGTTGTGGAGTGCTTGAACTCGGTGTTTCGAACATCACACACTATTGAATTATTAAAAAGCATACCGTGGTAGATTGGGGTTTTAAAATATCAATATATTTTTTAAATAAATAATCCCTCAACCACTTACCCATAGTTTTTTAATCTCAATCACAAAAAAAATCATTTATTCTATTTATAGATATGAAATGACACATCATATACTATATCAAAACAATATATTTTGTACCATAGTATAGAAAAAATCCAATGTGACAACCTCTTCACATACCCATCATATTATTGTATAACTGACATGAAGTATAACGAACTCATTCCCTGCTACTATATAATACCCCTAACATATATAATTATCTCCACCACATAATCGAGTTTGTTGGAATATCACATATGAAAAATGGGTTGCAGATTAGAGAATAGGGTTTAGTTAGCCATCCTTAATCTCAATAAGAAACATATTTGTGGAATACACTAATAACCCAAGATGTTTTGTCATTATTATGTATACCTATCTCAGAGAGGGTGCACATGAAATCAAAAAAATTATTATTTATAATATAGCTACATAGATTCATATTCTATAGTATTATACAAATACCACAAAATCAATGAAAATAATCACCATAAAATTTCCACTATCAATTTTTAGAAATTGATTATATATCTACAATAAAAATCATACAAAAAAGTATTGATATAAACATATAAAAATAATTTCACAATTTAACACATTAATCGTACCCTTACCCATACTATATTTACTATTTTATATACTATAATATATTCATTTTGTGATTCATTTACTTATTTAATGTCAATGTAATTAGTACCCATAAATAACATCCATAAAATCAATTATCCATTTATTTCATTAAAAAATATACCCTTTAAAGACTATACAATAATGAACTTAATCCCACACCCATTACTGCATTCTGGATTACTAATAACATTATGTTTCGACTTGGAAAGAATCATAAAATCCACAAATGAGCTGACTAACCACAAACTTATCCTTTCTACCTCCGAAGACAATATCTACCATGACATATAAATAACTCTTTATTTTATCCCTCAAAACATTATATTCCATAATTTACATATATCATATCATCCCATCCTCCATTTCTGAATATACAACCACACCATCCTAATACAACCATTGAGAACTAGCTGTAAAACCCGCTAAAAATTCATTAAAACATCTCAAAAATAGAAAAAAAATTCTACTAAAAAGATGAGAACAATCCCCATAACAACACAAAAGGTAAAAATTACATATAATATCCAATTACAATAAGATATAAATTCCAAAAATCCTACATTTTCAAATTCCATTGTGTTAGTTTTTCATCACTTTAATGAGTGATAATATAACAATTACAGATTTCCAAATTGATGGTTTTTACCATATTTGTTGAATATAAATTTATTGAAATTTATTAGAATAATTCAATCACAGAAATAATAGATATGTGAAAATAAAATCATTATTATTTGAATTAAAATAATATCCACCAATCATAATAAATATCAGAGTACCATCTAAGAAACATCTAAATTACCAAATTTCATTAATTTCCAGTCACCATTTAATATCTTTATCTTAATAAGTCTAAACATAAACCTAAAAAAATTAATTATATAATTATATATATAAATGGGAGAGGAATACAATCCCCATCATTAAAAATCATTAAATAATAACTATAAATAAAAAAGGAAAGAGGACTTCAGACAAGGATAAAAACCCCAAGGAATGCCTCAATACCATAAATCATTGAAATAACACATAAATCCTTGACCCAAGGACAAAAAAACCTATCCAAATGATTTTGAATACCCTAGTATGAAAATAAATATATGAAGAAAAATAATTATAAGGTAATAGTGATAAAAATAAGATCATAAATAGTTAATCTAATAAAGCTATGATCTATTTCTGATAATTGAGAACTCGATGTTCTCCAAGGTAGTTCCTTTAATCTCTCCATTCATTGTATAAAAAAATATATAATGAAAAAACAAAAATTGGATTCTATGTTTATACTAAAAATATATATTTAATGAATCATAGTATGACACAATAGTTATTAAAATGACGTAAAACTGATCACCATAACATGAACCTCATGTCGTAAATTAATACTTCGATGCATGAACCAAATGACTATAAAAATACACATTCAACCAATGAAATCAGATAAATTTTGAATCTAAATTGAAAATCATGACACACTTCTCCTAAGTAAAATAAAAAATCAAACATCACATCCATTCATGTGACATTACCATTATACCTTTAACACAGAAAATCAGAAATGTAACTGGTTTGAATGTTCTATAACATTAAATTACACAACTATAATAAACACTCATCATTGAGAATAACAAATAAAATCAATAGGTAAACATAAGATACCATCCAAAAAACCCCCACATATAACTCCAAAATATAATGATCACATCAAAAAATCCTAAGACACAATATAAAATATATAATTTCATTAAAATATTAATTAATTATTACATATCAATCATTATTTAAAAATATGTTTTAATGCAAAATGGATTACTAATATGTAAATACCATCATCCTAGATGCTTGGAGCTAGTGCAATACATTTTTACATTGGAATAAGATATAATTAATTAAATCCCAATGAACCAAAATATATTTTAGTCTTAGTAAACTAGAAAAATATATAAAATTCATATTAATGTTTAATAAATAAAATATAGAATGACTTACACTGATTCTTCCATTATTAATCCTTTATTAAATTATGCATATGAGTAATAACAAACTTCTTGGAATCCTTGGAAAAAATGAAACATATGAAAGAGGTAATCTGAAATGATCATTAAGGGTAAGGGTGTAGATAAATCTATCACAAATAAATATTCAGATTTTTTTTGGAAAAATCAATACTAACAAAAATAAATTATATTTAAATAATAACATGATATAGTTATCTTTACTATAGACATTCTACTTGTCTTATAAGCACATAGAATACCAATGACTGAATTTATTATGATGAAATGAATAATGTATGTCCTCTAAAACTTACAATAAAGGCATACAACATTAATAAAATATTATCAAACATTCTTGTAAAGAATATAATTCTATGAAGTCTTCATTTTTATAATTTAATAATGTCAAGGATTTGTGAGAAGAATATAATATTTTCAAGTCATATTTTAATTATTCTAACATTATGAATGCTTCATACAATGAATCTAATAAATGGGAGATGACTTTTCTCTAACACATTCTAGTTTGTCTCATGAGACATATTGGTGAATCAAGGGTATATAGAGTGCCACACACATCAATTATTAAGCTTAATTCATTCAATATATTAATGTGGTGAATCATAAAAATATAAAGATTCATATTAAAAACTATAATAGATAATTTGAATACATTAACCATAAACAAAGTATTGTATCAAAATATCACATCCATAGTCAAACTGACCATAAATATTATGATAATATATGATATATGGTATTATAAGAGATCAGCCACATATATTAAGAATATTATATAAATGGTGTTGACATTGAGTAATGTAAGATAATAAAAACATTTAATATTTATTGAGTAAAATTTATTTTTAAAATCATATGAAAAAAGTATATAAAAATATCATTTTCATTATAAAATATCCATTTTAAATATATAATATCAAAAAAAATAAGGGATTTTTTTATTTAATAAAATATATAATCTTTCAATTGAATACTGACATGAAATTATAGTTACGGGGGTGGGAAAGTCAATGTCGATATGTATGTTAGAAAAAAAATTACTCATTTTTCAAAATGACCTATATAAAATACGTAACAGGAATTCATCAGAAAAAATTACTGAAATTTAAATTAGAATAAAAAATTAATTATAATCCTATTATATACATATAAATAATTATGTAAAATTATATCATGATATTGACATGGAAAAGAAGATGAGATAATTAAATCATTAAATATTCATGATGTACCATACCACTTTGAACATTTAAATCATATTACCATGGAAATAATGACTTTTACAAAAACATTAACTTATATGATATTAAATAAATGAAATAAAAATTCAAAATTGGTTTTATATTTACCTCATTAAAAAATGTGGTTGTATAAAATAAAACTATGGAAAAATGAAATGAGATTGAGACGATGTCACTTACCTTGCACTTTCCATTAATTGAATTTTCATTAACATCATGTATAGTAAATTAAAAAATGTTATTAATTTATAAAATAACCATATCCATGATTATTATATCATATATAATCATATTATAAACATTGTAAACAAAATGTTTTTATTAACCTTATTTATGTTGTTAACTTATTCGATTTTCGAAGTATGTTTTTCCATATATTGTTTTATATACATAGTATTTATTTAATTCATATCCAGAATTATGTTATACTAATATATATAATATTTATTCATTACATACATTTTTATAAAAATTATTTAATGGTTAACATTGAATATGAGTCACATAGCATTGTGAATATGGTAGCTTGTACGTATGCATTACTGACTATATCACTCCCTTAATGGTAAAAGGGTAAGGATGTGGTTAGTATTTAATTTTTTCTAGAATATATATCATGTAAATATTTTGATATATATATATATATATATATATATATATTACCTAGCATTAAACTTATCCATGTATGGTGGTGATGAAAAATATTTTACACCATAACGTAAAGATGGTAAGTTATATGTACGCACGACTATTGTTTTCATTTTTCTTACAACATATACATGGTGTAATATTGTTTTCCAAAAAACCATAACATCATAAATTCATATAGATTTATTTTATTTAAAAATTTATCATGGACATTACACATGATTAAAAATTAAAAGAAGAAATCAACATGGTTGATTTGGTAAAAACGATTTCCTCTTCTTTAAGTGACTTCCTTTAGATCTATTCTTAAGGGATCAAGGGTTGGAATATTTGGAAGACCAAGAATTCTATAAATTGAATATGGATATTTGTGAGGATTAATAGATTGTTTTTTTGATATATAAGGTTCAATGTGATTCTAATAATTGAGGGAGGAGGCACTTTCAAATAATTATGTTGAGGGGCACATATAAAAACTATTAAATTATTAAAATAATAAAAATTAAGATTCATTTCCTGGGGGCTACAAAGTGAGTTATTTCTAATATAAGATAATTATGGGTCAAAACCCTCAAATAAAATAATTTTTTGACACATGTAGGCCTCATTAGTACCCTTATCAATTGGGTTTAACCATTATTTAAACCCTTTAACACTTAGCATTACAATTTGGTTTACACTTTGATGGTTTATATAGGAAAAATAAAATGAAAAAAGAACTAGAAATGAGTCATTTATGTCATTTTTAGACATATTAAAATATTTTTTTATTTGTATACCTTTATGAATTTTATATCATTAAATAAAATATTATTTATTTTAAAATAAAATTAATTAAAATTTTGACACTATTAATTACATGAATTTTTAAAAAATATCAATAGAAAATATAACATCCCATAGAATCCATTTATACATACCTAATATTTATAATTCATATATATATATATATTTATGAAATTAATTGTCTCAAATTATATTTATTTTCGTTTTTTATGTCATTTATTTGTTTTTTTCTTTAATTATACAATTCGTACATCATCATTATATAAGCATTTAAGAAGTTTGTTTTTTTTCTAAAATTTAAAATAAATTAAAAATATGAAGTTAAAAAATTATTTTTTAAAATTATATTTTTTTGAAATATTTATTTCATATAGATACATGTTAATAATTTAATACTTATTTAAAAAATTAGTATGACATACATGACTATCCATAAAATAAAAAATAATAAAAGGCCTAAAGTGCTCCAAGTGGATAAAAGAGTTCATAAAATCGGACCAATGATGATTTTGGTCTACAATTACTAATATAATAAAATGAGTACATGTTTAGGGAAATTTGATAATATTTATAATATTATTATTACGTGAAATTAGCTGATTTACCATTTTCTATGGTAGTAAAAAACTAACTAAATATACATTCAATATTTTTCAATAAAAGGGAAGTATTTCAAAAAAAAAAATATGTTTTCAAATATATAATTCATTTTTAAAAATCCAAAACACACATTTGGCTAAAACTAATTTAAAATTAATATTGAAGACTGAATGAGGGAATATATTTTTAAAATGAAATCATTCAAATGATTGAAATGCTTTTCTTAAATTAAATGTGAAATTTATTCCTATGAACTCTATTATAATTACTGATAAAATATTAATATAATTATACATTATAACCAACTATAAGTATAATTTAACAAAATAAATTATTTAGATGAAAAATAATAATTCAATTAAAATGTAATATTTTATCAGTATTAATGAAAACATGAATATTATCAGAAAATACCAAAAAATGAAACAATTAAATATTTTATATAATACATTAAAATATAGAGTTTATTTTCTGAAATATAATTTATAAATTTTTAAAAACATGTAATAAAAATTTTTTCTAATTAAATGTTGAAAATGAACTTTATGAAAATATAACTTTTATCTGTTTAAATGTATTTTTTTCTAATTTTATTTATATTAAATATATTGGATGAATGTAAAAATATATTATAACATATAAATAATATATAATTTTCATAATTCGGTTACTGGATTTCTATACATCCAATTTAATGGAAAGGGTATTATAATATATCACTATATGGTTATGTTGGGTGTTGCATGCAGCGTATGTTATTAATGATATATAATTTAAAAATACTATTTTAAGAAAAATAGTGGAGCGTAAAATTCTCACCTCATTCAATAAATTTTGATTGTTTAAATTTGATATTATACTTAAAAAATCAATGGTTTATACTTGAAAATTCATTTCGGATCATAAAACTTCTTAAAATATGGTTCATAAAAAATCCTCTTGATAAGAGGGAATGTGATATACGAAGGTCACCACAAAATTAATATTTTGAATATGATAATATTACAGTAAATTAAAAACATGGGCATGAAAGAGAAATATAAATATGATGTTTATATGGAGAGTGATAGATAACCTGGTCATCATAATGTTAACCATTATAAAACCATAAATTAGTGACCAGTTAAAAGATTGTTAATATCTCATAATGAAATGTAAACAAATAATGTTTTTTTTCAGAATAATTTTCCCAGATTAGAGGTATTATAATAATATAAAAATGTGCTCTTACTAGATTTATATATATCTTGTCATTAGTATAATCTCATCTTTTTTTTGTGGTTCGATATAATGTCACTTCACCCCTTACATCTAGAAATCAATTTTCATGAAGAATAGTTTACACATAAAGAAATTTTATGAGTCATGTTATCCACAAGTCATTCCATTAATCTTTAAATTTTACTGAATCCTAAAATTTTAGAATAGTCTATATAGTAATATAAATCATAATTTATTGTCGCACAATAATATCCATATTTTATCCTAATCCAATCCATTATTAGTTACCGAAACACTCATTAAAAACACATTTATCCAAATTTAAACTCCAATTTTATTATGTTAACTAAACCTCCAAAATCACAATTAGATTCCACAAACTAAAAATTGATTCTCTTATTGTCACATGTCAGATATATAAATACATTGATCACTATAAAACCTTTATGTAAACAAGAATACTTCCACATACCTAAATAAGAAATATTGGAATACAATATTTATATATGTTTTGATACATATGATTAGGAAAACAAATAATTTAATTATTCTACTACTACTGAAGTAATTTCATAATATTGAACCCAATACATTTTATTCTTCTAAAGAATATTTTCATGATATTTAGGGAATTAATATTCATATTTCCACATTTCATTACATTGGAGGCATTATATATTTGAAATTAAATCTGTTCCTTCTAATCACGAGCATGGTTGGATTATTTACACCACATTTAACAAACGCCTTTTCAATTTAAAATTTTTATAGTGTTTCATTCAATAATTATAACATTTTAGAAAATTTATCATTAACTTCTTCTTGTTAAATCACTCTTTCCCCACCTTTCTATACTTATCTTTCATCCATTTGAAGTCATAAAACCTTAATAATTATTTCCCTATCTTGAAAGTATATGAGACTATATCCTTGTAGGTTGGGGAATTATGGGTGACTAGGTCCTTTTTGAGAATATCATCAACCCATACAAGAAATAATCAATATTAATCCTTGGGTTTTTAATATATTCTACATAATTCTATTTTAGTCTTGTATTTTTGTCATCATACATAACAAAATTCTCATCATTATTCTACCATAGACCGAAAAATTTCCACTCTATGTCTTCTTGTATATCATATGGAATATATTTTTTTATTAAATGTTTCTTAAAATAAATGAATTCCATGTTTTCAATTTCATCCTCATCCTTCATGTTTTGAGTCAATTACAACCACTATTCTACATCTCATGACAAGTGATAGACTATAATAAAACCATTCTCCCTTTCATCACATCCAAAATAATGAAACATCTTCTCTAACAAACACATCCTTTTATCAGCTAAAAATGTATTTGTACCCATAGATAATGAAACATGTTATTTTCCCATGATGCAGTCTAAATGTTTTCCTCATCATTTTAAATGAGATATCTTTATACGGGTTAGGTTATTTCTCATAACCCGAGTCAGCTATCAGAGAATAGTTATATGTTTTTTAGCACTACATTTTAGTTGATCACCTACATCATTATTTTTTATTTTAGGTAAATCCCTATATGGATTTAATGCAGTAAAATAGTTTTTATACCCCACACTAGGTTCCATTTCAATATAATGTAACATAATATATTAGATAATAACATTAAGAAAAATAATTTATAATATTAGAAATAGTTAATCACATAACCGAAATTAAATATTTCGTTTCACCAAATATATAAATCATAATCCTAGAATATTTTGTAAATATTTAAAAATTATATCATATGGTTTAGTCATATAATCAATGTTTTTATAAATCTAGTTCCAAAGGTCTTTACTAAAATATATTTCATATGAAATATGTTGACCCCAAACCCAATTTCCCTGAGATAGTGCCTTACATTATCACATTGGCATAAGGTACAATGAACCACATCCTAAATGGGAAAATATTTTAGTAGAAAAGATAAACTAAATACATACTTGAAATTTATATTACATTTTAAAACATAATGCACACAAAATCATTGATTCATCCATTATTCCCCCCTTCACTAAACATTAATATTATACATAATATACATCTTACAATCCTAGGGAAAATTAAACATAATAAATGGCTGAGCTCAAATTATCAGTAAGGTTTTGTGTATAGTGGAGACAATCATAAATAACTAGGTAGAATCATTAAGGGGTGGTAATTGAAAAATGATCCATTTAAATAATTAAATGATCATTTAATCTTAGACATAAATATTAAACTAGTCAAATGATCAAAGGAAATATAAATAACTGAATTAAAATTATTATAATGTATAATTTCTGATATGTAAACCATATTGTCGAGGCTCAATACTATCATTCTAATAATCTCAATGCATCATGCTAGAAATAAAATATTATCAAGGATTCATGACAAGAATAAAATAATGTCAAATCATGGTTCCAAAAATATAACAATCTCGTGGATTTTTTCCATGAACATAAAATTATAAAGGTATCATACAAGTAATCTAATATATTTGTAAGGCCATTTAAAAAACACACCCTAGTTTTTCTTATGAGAACAATTGATGCATCGTGGGGTTCTAGCAAGAACTTACCATCACTCACTTAGTCCAATACATTTCACATATGACATGTGTGACCAAGGAAACATTGAAATTCATATAAAAAATTATATATTAAAGGTTAATACTTTAACAACAAACCCATAATGGTATAAAAATATCACATTCAATGTCAAAATGTTCATAAACCATTCAATAAAATATGGTTAATTTATCATAAGAGATCAAAATAAATTGAGAATAATATTCAATAAGGTGTTTTCTTATAACCTAAAAAAAGATAATAATATCATTGAATATTTATTAAGTTAAATCTCTTATTAATGAAACATTAAAAACCATTCTATATAAATTGCCATTTTATTTTCAAAATAACCATTTTTCAGTACAAAATAACTCCAAAAAATGGAATTTGGTTTTTTCATTTATTAAAATATGTGATCTTTCAGTTGAATCTAGAAATTAAATTATATTCATTGTAGTGGGAAAGTCCTTATCATCATGTAATTTGATAATAAAATAATCATTTTATTGTCTATAAATTCATTCCATAAAAAACCCCAAAAAAGAATCCTTGTTACAAAATTTGAATGAAATTAATATTAAATATAAACTATGAATTATAATACTTTTATATCCATGTTAATAAATACAAAAGATAATAACAAGAATACTAACATGGAGAAAAAGATGTGATAATTAAATCGTTAAGCATTTACGGTGTATAATTCCAATTTGAACAATTAAATCATAAGACCAAAGAAAGAATAAAATTTAAAAATAAAATTAAAAAACAAAATAATAGATTAATAACATGATATGTAAAAGGTTCATTATATACAAATCATAGTTGAACCATCGTGTATAATATCTAACAATTCCTCAATTGGAGGAGATTGAGAAGATGTTCCTTACCTTGAACATTTATTTTTTTAAGTTGATATAACTCATGTATAATTGTTTTAACCATGTTATTAATTTATAACATAATGATATCAATACATTTATATCATATAACATCCAATTATATCGTTTTTTCAATAATATTTTCTTGTTACATGTGTTTTGGGTTTTAACTCCATAATTTTTCGATGCATGTGTTGTTATGTATGTCATGTATCGTTTTCATGTGATATATTTATTTCATCTCAAGAATTATATAATGTTAATAGATGAAATATTTATTCATTGTATAAATTTTTATAATCATTATTTAATTTTTAACATGGAACATGAATCACATCACGTCATGGACACGGTATGTAGTATATATGCAAGAGATATCATATCATTACCTTATTTTTGAAAGTGTAATGAAGTGGATTGTATATTATTTTTTCCTGAAAAAATATATTTTATTAATTATTATATATTACCATTATATCCATCATTACATCCATAAAATTAATATAGTGATGAAAAATAGATTACACCATGGCGTGTATACTTTATGTTGTATGTATGCACATGTAGTGTTTTTGTTTTTTTAGGATTGATAAAAGGTATAATATGGTTATCAAATAATCATAATAACTTATTCAAATATATTGGATTCTATATTAATTTCTTTATCTTGTATAAACCCTTGGATGTGGTAGTATAATAATAAATGAACTTCGATTAGTTGGAAAAAAACTATTGCCTCTTCTCTAGTGGACTTTTATTATATATTCTAATAAGGGATAATTGGATATTTGATAGAGATAATTTTTCATCATTTTTTATATGAAATTTTGTTATTTTACACCCAAAATTTATTGATTTGATTTACTTGAATTTTATTTTGTATTTATATGGTGTTTTGGGATTAAATATAAAAATTTATTAATTTAGAAATATAAAAATATTTTAATGAGATTATTAATTCTATAATAACATTAATATTTTAAATAAAATTGCAATGATTAATTTCTAATCTATTCCTCTATTTATATTCTCCATATATTTATTCTATACTAAGAGCTAATTAGGTTATCATAGGGTCTGAAAAATTAAATCGAAATGGAAAATCAATTTGGGAGACCCTGTGAACCCCACGTCATGGAATTGATCCTAAATCAATCAAAAAGACTAAAAGTGTGATGATTCAATTTGGAATGAATGGAAAATTCAATGGTAAATTATCGCATTTATGATTATTAAAAAAATTCTCCATTAAGTTATCCCTTGGATGCTCTACTATTTGGGATGAAATAGGAAACATTCTACTAGAATAAAAGATCAAATTTAATTGGTCATATCTCTTACTACACAAAGGAGAATCAAGCTTAAATTTTGGTGTGAAACATAAAAGATATTTTGGAACATCATTCAAGAATTCCACATTACATATTTAGTCTATTAAATTCTCTTACCATCACAAGACTTTTGGTTTGACTAATCTAAAGTAGATATAAAAGAGAGATTTCAAAGATAATGAATTTGAAGATTGATGGATAGAAATAACATGGACTATATAAAGGGTACATAACACATTATGAAGTGGATTTGAGCACCAATATGGGATAAGAGGACTAGGGCCATACTGCATATTTATGATTATTTAATTCTTTTCTTTTCTTTTTATTTTTTCCCATATAATGCATTTTCTTATTTTTAATTCATGGGTTTCTGTCCTCTTCCTTCTCTCATTCTATAAAAACCAAAATTTATTTATTCTTATAATTTTTATTGAACACACTATTAACTATTAGTCTATAAATTAGGGGCTAACCCGAGTCTTGACCATGGGGAGGTATGTGGAAATTTTATTTATTCTGTGCATAAATTTTTATGTTTTATTATATTTGTAAGAGAAAGTGTGATGTACACTGGTGTGGTGATCATACACCATGAACCTAAACTAAAAATAATTTTTATTCATTTATTAAATATTTTACTTACCTTATTATAGATACAAGGTCTTCATATGATTAATTTTATCCATTATGTAGATGAAATGGAATATGATGGAGCCAGGTCCTGGGAGATGTCCCACAATCGATCGAGGTGTTCTATCAACCATGATTATAGGATGAGGTGGAGTTGATATTCCTATATATATTAAATATTTCACACCACAAAATTAAATAATTGTAATTCATGAATGGGATCTCATAATTTAATTATCAAACATAATTTAAATGCTAATTAAGAGAATATTGGAACACACAAACCAAACCATAATGATCATGTTTTTTCTTTACTAATGTAATTATTTTATTACATGTTAGTTTAATATATTATTTCATTTAAATTTAATTTATTAATTAGATTAATTAAAAAAATTAAATTAATTAGTTTATGTGATATATATTAAGTGAGTGATTGACTGAGAAAGATCCTCATGTGAGATGACCCTTGACCACCTTAGTGTTGCATGAGGAAAATAAATTTCTTTTTTTATGCCCTATGACATGCATGTGTCAAAACTGGATTCAGTGCCAATGAGCCAATAATGAGTTTACTTATTTAATCTATTCTAACATTTTAGATATATTTTCATTTATTTCTTTTATAATAAAACCAAAAAAATTTATTTCCATGATGTATCAAAACTTGAATTATTTTTCATGGAACAATTACTCACACGTGTATGTATAAGAAACAGACTACACTGAAGAGGTCCTGTAGAGAAGAGATGATGAACTTAAGATAATGGTCATGCAAAAGAAAATAGGCATATCAACATGGATCTCACCTCAATATTTGACATCCATGGACGATGAGCTCTAAACTAACATACAAAGATTCAAGGCTATGAAATAAGAAACAACTTTTTTCCTTTTATTTTTCAAAGTAAACCCAAGATGTTGGGATACAAATTAAGGGTCATAAACAACCTTACCATTTTAAGAACCATACCCATGATTTCCATGAAGTGCTAGAGTGGATTCATGATTTGGAATACTTACTAGTTGAGTTATGTGTGGGAGATCAAAAAGACCTAGATGAATTCTAGAATGGGTCTGAGGTACAATATGATCTATCTGGTCCCTTCAAATTATAATATCTAGTACCATTTAATGTCACTATTTCCATGTAAGATGAAGACACCACCCATGTGGCGGAATTATAAGAAAGGATGGAATATACATACTAACTACTTCCATACATAGATACTCATTTTTAGATGGCACATACTAGTGAGGAAGAGATTGAAGATGAACCAAATTAGGGAGTTGAACCATTCTTTGACTCTATCTGTTCTGATTTTATTGAATCGGAATTGTGCATCACACTTTTTTTATACCGAATTAGATTGTCTTTGTTATGACTTTAATGAAGAAGAAGAACCTGATCATAGACCTATTGAGGAAGATATGGAGATCCTTGATTTTAGTGAACATACATTTGTGGAATCCCATAATGAAATCCATGTAGCTGAGCCCAGGGAATGTATGATAGAGGATACTGACATTGAAAAGGGGAATTCTGATTTACATTCATCATGTTCAAATTCTATCTAATTAAAAACATATTCTAACCCTATTTTTTAAATAACAATTCATACAGTCCTGGTTGAGCTTACACTTGAATAGAATTTGAAGGATTCACAATTAGAAACCAAAGAATTGGATGATCTATACTTCAACCTACCCCTCTAGGAAAGATATTCCTCATTATGAAGGGGTAAGATCTGATGTACTCATTACATGGATTATTTATCACCTATAAGGATAATGTAAAACATTTTAAAATCCATATGTTGTGGTTGAAATCAATGAAGCTTCATCTACCATGACAATTTTGATAATAGAGGGTAATACCAACTGGAGGTAGAAAAAATACAAGTCCCACTTGGGGGGAATCATACCAAGAGTTATATATACATGATTTCTATGAATTCATATTTAAACTTCTTTTAATCGGATGTAGTTCAACATATATCCCCTCCTTATATATTACTAATATAATATGACCTGATACTCGTTCATAATTTTGTAATACTATTTCATAGGTTTATGATGGAAGAAGGAATCCTCAAAAAATGAATGATAAGAACTAAGATTCATGGGAAATTTATTTAATTTTTATTTTTAATCATTTATAATCCTTACACTTTTTTGTCCAAAACATGTTTTGAAATTTAATCTTGAAATTTTATGGACACACTTGAATTCATTCTTTACGTGACGTATCTAAGAGACATGAGTTTCTTAGGAATCCACTGATGCAATGTTTCATATTTCAATGTTAATTAAATTTAATTAGTAAAATTTATAATTTTATTATTAAGGTGTAGCATGGATATTGAAATGGTGACTCGTGATTTGATGGAATCAGTTGATTCTTTTAAATGACATATCACAAACATTTTTCATGCTTTGAATTTCTAAAATTCAAGGGAATTGGTTTTTTATTGATAATCATTCCTTGAGTGATTGTCCAAATTCATATATCCCAATTACAATAGTATTTCTACACTATGTACATCTTATTTATTCTTGATTATATTTTTTTAGTGATCTTGGCACATGTCACCTTCCATAATACACATTTGATCTATTTAACACTATGAATGTGAAGAAAAACATTTAAAATGATTGAGGAATATTTTGAAAAATAATTACCCTTAAATACCACCTTTACATAAATCATTATTTATCCCATATATACCATGATTGACCCTGTTAATAATTATCCATTTTTCAATCCATTGTTATCCATTCAAACCCTACTCTTGTTATTTTCAGGATATTTTAAAGTAGAAGTTTGGGATTAAAGGAAACTAAGGTGGATGTGATGATTTATATATTAATAAAAAAATGTGGGGTTTCTATTTTGGTAATTTTAAATGTTTATGGGATCATTTATTATACTTCATTGTTTTCCCGTATTGAAAAAAAGAAAAAAAGACAAGAAAAACCCCAAAAATGAGAAACATGGGTTGTGGTCTGGGAAACAAATTGCCATTTTACAGAAGGATGATATTATAATCATATGTGGTTAGGATATGAATTTGAGGTTTTATGTAATCATAAATTTTGAAAAAAAAATATAAACATGTACAAAATTATATAAATAAAATATTCAAGAGGGTGCACAAATCATTCATTTCGCTTTCTTGATTATGACATTACATTGAGTTTTGTGTTAGCAGTTGTTTTTATATTGATGGGGTGAATTTCATTACAATTTTTCATAACATGAATTGTACTTAATAGATAATACTCTTACTTGGGCCATCATTTTTAAATAATCAAATCCTATCAAACTCAATCCTTAAAGTCATTTGATCTTTTATTGAAAGTCCATATGATATTATGTGCCTTTTTAAATTACCAAGTGGTCAATGTAGTTCCATTATAAGATTATGGATAAGGATCATATTCTCATGATATGATCATAAATTTACATGAATTTTATAATGAATGATCAGAGAAAATATTTATAAGATAGTTTGATTAGGATTTTCCTTGTCTAATAATAATAAATTAAGAATCTTGAATTAATTAAAGGAGATGATCCTTAATTTTTTAAAAGGTAAAACTAAAATGAATGAATTTATTGATTCTTTGAGAAATGGGATAATAAATATATATTTTAGGTTTATTTTTGAAATTTTTATTTGACAATGAAAATTGTTTGATTTTATTTATTTGAAATTTTAATATTGGTATCATTGGTACCCTTTGAAATTCCATGTTGAGATTTTATGCTTTAGAATAAATCATGATATAATTGTGGTGGAATTGATAGAGATAATATTTTCATCATTTTTATATAATAATAAATTATTTAACACAAAAAATTTATCTATTTGAGATAACGGCCTCAATTTTGGATTTATTGGGTGTTTTGGGCTTAAAAGTAAAATTTTCTTAATTTGGAAATGTAGACAGATTTTAATCACATTGGTAATTAAGTCATAACATTTATAATATGAATCTAACTTCTATGATAAAATTTTTATTGGATTCCATGGTTTATTTTATCCATATATTTCCTCATTCCCAAGAGCTATTTCTACCATAAAAGGGTTTGTAAAATTCAATCAAATTAAACAATCATTCTAGACAACCTCATAGACCCCACCGAAATGAAATGATTTTAAATTAGTCAAAACACTGCTAATAGGGGTGGGTCTAATTGTAATGGGAATCATATTCAATGGGTAATTTGGATATTAATGAATATAAAGATTTTTATCTTTTATGTCAGCCATTGGATGCACTACTTTTGGGGCACAAATAGAAAACATACAGTTAGAATAAAATCTCAAAATTAATTGGTCATATATCTTACTACACAAGGAGGACAAATCTGAACTTTTCAGTGAGTGAATTTTATGATAATTTGTAACATATTTTTCTGAAGAAATAATTCCATAATTTTTCAATTAATTAGTCCTACCATGATCAATCGTTAGGTTGACAATATCTGGCAGAGATCGGAAAGGGAGATTTCGATGATCTTGAATTTGAAGAAAAAGGATATAAAACCCTTGGCCTATATAAAGAGGAGTTAATACATGATTAAGTGAAGTTCAAAACAACTGTTGAAGATGAGGCCTAGGGCCATAATTCATATTTACAATTATTTTCTTCTTTTCCATTAAATTTTGTTTTCTTTTCTCATTTAACACATTAGTATATTTTTAATTCAAGTGTTTCCATCTTATTCCATCTCTAATTATCTTTGAAAACTTATATAATTCTTAGTAATTTTCTTCTTCAATACACTATAACCTATTAAGATAAAAATGAGGTGTTATCCTGAGTCTTGGCCCTATGGAGGTATCTGGTAATATAATTTATTTTGTGCCTATATTCTTAGGTTTTATTATGGTTTTGATGAGCATGAGTGATGTTCATTGTTTCAGAGATCTTCCATCGAGAAACTGAACTCAAACACATTTATATTATTTTATTAAATATTTTCCTTAAATTATACTAGACACAAGATATTCATATGATGGATTTTATCCATTCAGTAGATGAAGTGAGATATGATGGAGCCATGTCCTGGGAGATATCACATGCTTGATTGAGGTTCCCCAACAACCATGATTATAGGAGGAGGTGGATTTTTGATTTATATATACATCAATATTTCACACCATGTAATAAAATAATATTATTTCATGAATGATATCTCATAATTTAATTATCGAACATAATTTAAACACCAATAAAGAGAATAGTGGAACCCACATACCAAACCATACAACCAATTATTATTTTTAGTAATATTATTTTTTCATTGTGTGTTAGTTTAATCACTTATTTCATTTGAAATAAATTCCTTATTTAGATTAATTAATTAATAAAATTAATTAGTTTATATGTTACTTATTATGACAATGAATGACTATGAAATATCCTCAAGTGAGATGACCTTTCTCATCCTCTATGCTATATTAGGATAATAAATTTAATTTTCCATGCCCTAAGAAAGGCGTGCATCAAAACATGAATCATTTTCAGGAATCCAATAAAGTTATTACTTATTTGATATATTATCACATTGTATATATATTTCGATTATTTAATATTATAAAAACATAAAAAAATTAAATTTCCACTATGTATCAACACTATTATTATGTTGCATGGAACAATTAATCACATGTGTAGGAATAAGAAAAAAAACTATACCTAGGATACCCTCAAGATAAGTGTTAATGAACTTATGATAATGGTAAAGTATAAGAAAAGTGGCATAGAAACATGGATCTCACCTGAATATTTGATGGCCTTGGACGATGAGTTCCGAATTGACATACAAAAAATTATATCTAAGAAGGAAGTAACACATGTGTTCCCTAATGTTTCAATGGAAATCCAAAAAAGTTGATTCCAAAATCGAGGATCATCAACAACATTACCATTTTATGAACTAGATCCAATATGAACATGATGTTCTAGAGTATATTCATGGAGAAGAATACTTTCCTATAGAGACACGTGTAAGATATCAACATGTTATTGATGTATTCTATAATGAGTAGAAGGCACAATATGTTCTCTCCTTCCCTTTAATGTTTAAGATCTTGTTCCACTACATGTCACTCTATGGATAGAAGATGGGAACACCACCATTGTGGTGGAATTTGTAGAAAAGTTGGAAGACACTGACTACCTGCTTCCATCCACAGAGACTCATTTTCAAGAGTCACTTACCATTGAGGTAGAGATTTAATCTGAACCAACTCAAGGATTTGAACCTTTTGTTGACTCTATCTCTTTGGTATTACTTACTCTGAATTATGCATCACTATTTTTTATTATTATAAATAAACATAAAATCTTTTTCATGACTTGTAAGATGAAGAAGAACATATAACCACACATTTTGATGAACACATAGAGCTCCCTAGTTTTAATGAACATACAATTGTAAAAGCCCATAAAGAATCCAAGTATCCGAGCCTGAGGAAACAATGATATATGATACTCACATTGAAATGGTTAATTATGATTTACATTATTCATTTTCAATTATATTTAATGAAAAATGGATTCTAATTCTATTATTTAAATGAAAAATAATGTATCCCATTCTAATCCAACAGTTGAAAAGAAGGAGAATGTTTCAAAATTAATAAACAATGAATATGATGATCCATACTTTATATAACCCCTTCCATGAAAGTTATACCTCAATGTGACAAGGGGTCTGGTGTACTCTATCCACAGATCATTCCTCACCTAGAAGAATGAAGAAAAATTTTCGGAAATCCATATGAAGTGGTTTAAATCAAAGAAGCTTCATCCCCCATCAGACCTTGGATAAAATTTGGTACTACCCACTGGCATTAAAAAAAATATAGGACCCACTTTGGGGGTTGTACTATGACTTATGTTTACAATTTATTTTGGAATTTAGATTTCAATTTCATTTCTACATGAAGCCACATCACTCTATCTTTTTTAGCATTAAAGACATGATCCTTGTTCTTAATTAGGTAATTCAATTTTGTAGGTTCATGATGGAAGAAGGAATCCTCATATAGTGGAATAGAAGGACTAAATATCATATTAACTAGATTTCATTTTTATTGTTTAAACTTTTAAATAAATTAAATATTTTGGTCCAAAACATCTTTTGAGCTTTAAATTGGGAATTCCATGACCACACTTGAATTAATTCAGTACATGAATTATCTAGAAGACACGAGTTTCATAAGAATCTAGTGATTCCATGTTTTACATTTTAATGTTAATTATATTTAAAGAGTAAAATTGATAATTGAATTATTGATGTGAAGCATGGATATTGAAATGTGACTCATTATTTGAGGGAATTGATTGATTCAAATAAATGAAATTTCCAAACAATGTTTCATTCATTAACATCCTAAGATTCATTTGAATTGTTTTGTTATTGTTAATAACCCTTTGAGTGATTATCTTGTATCATAGATCCTATTCCCAGGAGGATTTCTAGACAATGTTGATCCTATTTATTGGTGAGAATATTTGTTTAATGATCTTGAGTCATGTCACCTACCAGAACATGCATTTGAACTTGTCAAAGCTACGACTATTAAAAATAAAATTTAAAATCTTTTATGTATCTCTTCATAATCCATTATCCTTAAATACCACCTTTACATAAATCCCTCATTAGACTATGTATACCATGAATATCCTTTATTTTAATGATTTATATTTCAAGACATTTTTATCAATTTCAACCGTACTCAAGTTATTTCCAAGATATTATAATGTATAAGTGTGTCATTGAAGGCAGACATGGCGGACAAGATGATTTATATTGTAAGAAAAAAGTGTGAGGGTGATATTGTGGGAATTTGAATTTTTTTTTGAATCATTCATATTACTTATTCATTTTATGAGCATGATAAAATGAACAAAAGACAAAAAACCCAATAAAATGAGAATATTGGTCTGTGATTTGGGAAAACAGAAAATCAATATTATCCAAACCAATGATCTTTTGAACATATGTGGTTAGGTGGTGGATTTGAAGATTTATCTAATACAAACATTCATAAGAATGAAAAAAATTACAAATGTAAAAAAAATAAAATATTCAATATGGTGCACAAATCATTTAGTATTCTTACATGATCATGACCATACTATGAGTTTTTGGGGCATTAGTGTTTCTACATTGAATGAGAGGATGCCATTAAACTTTTATATATCATGAATTATACATAATAAATAAACCTCCTCCTTGAGCCTTAATTTTTAAACCATCAAATCCTACCAAACATAAGCTCTAGAGTCATTTAAACCATTATTGCAAAGCCACATTATTTTATGTGCCATTTTTCATTAAAAATTAGACAAAGTAGTTCCTTTATAATAATATATATAAAGATCATGTTATTATGATATGAGAATAACTCCAATTAAATTTTACTATGAATGATGAGAGAAAATATTCAAGAGGTATATTAGAATTTTTAATGTCTAATAATAAAAAAATTTAGAATCATTCATTTTTAAAAGTGGAAAAGTAAAAAACATGAATTGTTTATTTATGTGAAAAAATGGGAAATTAAATTAATATTTATGGATTATTTTTCAAAATTTTAATTGAAATTTAAAATTATATGATTTTATTGCTTTTAAAATTGGATATTGGTAAAATTAGTGACTTTTGATATTCCATGTTGAGATGTTATTTATGAGAAAAATCATGGTTTATGTGTGGGGGAATTATATAGATAATATTTGAATAATTTTTTATTAAACTAAACTATTTAACCCCACCATTTTATCAATATAATTTATTTTCATCAAGTTTTGATTTATAGGGTGTTTTTTGGCTTTAATTTTAAAATTTCTTAATTCAGAAATATAGACATATTGTAATCACTTAGGTAATTAAATCATAACGATTATAATATAAATCCATTTTTTTGATTATTTTCTATTGGAATATTGATTTATTTTTTCCTTATTTTTCTTCCATACCAGTAGCTAATTCTAAAATCAAAGGGTCTGGAAAATTTAATCAAATAGGACAATCATTCGGGATGCCCCATGGACCCTAGCTCATTAAATTGATGATAAGTCGGTCAAAGACCTCCAAATTAGTTGAATACAATTTGAATATAAATAAAATTCAATGGTTCATTAGGATGTTAAAGATTATGAATATTTTCTTCTATTAATTCAACCCTTTGATGCTCTACTTCTGGGGAAGAAATGAGAAACATTCACATAGAATAAAATCTAGAAATTAACTGGCCATATATCTTACTACACATAGTTGATAAAGATAAATTCTGGGGGTGAAAATTAAAATATATTTTGAAACATATTTCCAGATGACGCCATTCTACAATTCTTCCATTAAATTTAACTACCATGATAAATCATTCAGTGGATATAATCTGTCGGAGATCTTAAAGGGAGATTTCAATGATCATGATTTTTAATACCGAAGGATGGATACCCCATGGCCTATATAAGTAGAAGTTCACCCATGATGAAGGGGATTTAAAAAACACTATTGGAGAGGAGTAATAGGGATATTCTAGAGCATTAGTATTATTTTCTTCTTTTCTTTTTATTTTAGTTTTATTTTCCCATGTAATGGATTTTCTTATTTTTAATTCAAGTGTTTTTTATACTTCTATATATCATTCTCCTCCAAACCTAAAATAATTCTTTTTATTCATCCTATTAAATACATCATGACCTATTAACCTAAAAATGAGGGGCTAAAGTGTGTATTTTCCTATGGAAGGTATAAGGAAATTTACTTTATTCAGTGCTTCAATTTATAGGTTTTATTATATTTTTGATGAGCAAGAGTGATGTGTACGGGTGTGGAAATAACCCACAATGAATCTGAACTAAATCTATAATCTATTATTTTATTAGATATTTTCCATAAATAAGAATATATATAAGATATTAATATGATGGATTTTATCCATTTGGTAGATAAAATGTCAAACGATGGAGCGAGGTCCTTGGATATGTCAAATGCTTGATCGAGGTGGGCCATCATTCTTGATTATCGGAGGAGGTGGGCTTGATATTTTATATACATTCAATATCTCACACCAATTTAGAAAATAATATTAATTCCTGAATTATTCCCTTGAATTGAATTATCATTTGTAATTTAAACACAAATAAATAGAATAATGGAACCCACATACCAAACCATAACAGCCAAGTTATTTCATTGATAATCTCATTCTTTAATTTTATGTTAGTTTAATCATTTATTTCATTTAATTTACTTTGAATTTTAAGATTATTTAAATATAATAAAAAGAATTAGTTTAGGTGGTATAAATGATTTGATTGAACTACTTAAAAAATCACTTCAACTGAGACCACCATGCTAAGCCTATGTGCAGCATTAGGAAAATAAATTTCTTTTGTCATACCTTATGACAGATGTGTGTAAATAGATTTTTAAAAATACTAGTAAGTATAGAAATTGGATAAAGATGTTAAGACGAGAAATTGGAATTTTTTTTCATTATAAAATTCTCAATTTATTGTGGAAATGTCTGGGATGGGGTTTTCATTTATAATTGAGGTGAGGAGTACATTTGGAAACTCTCAAAATGTTAAATTAATTTTATATTAAAAAGAAAATTAAAAGTGAGTTACTAAAAATATTATTTTTGAATGGGTGGAAATAGTGTAATCATCTAATTTTTATACATGTTCCAGTTTCAGTCATACCCTTATATATTGGTTTTGACCAATTTTTAAAACCATTAACTCTTACTATTGATTATTTTACTCATTCAATGTTAGTTTAGTTACAATAAAATTCCAAAAATCATAAAGGAGGCATGGATATAATTTTCAACATTATTTCAATGTTTTGTACATTTTTTAGTTTTTTATTGAATTTTATATCCTTTAATAAAATATTCTTTATTTTAATATTTAATTAATTTCATCTATGACGCTATTAATTATTTGAATTTTTGAAAACTATAAATATATAAGATAACATAAAAAACATTAATTAATTAATTAATATTTCCAGTTCATATATTAAAGTATCATATGACATTAATTATCTGAAATAATATTTATTTCTAACAAAATAAATCATTTATATGTTTTTTATATTAAAATAATAATTATTTCACCATCATTGTGTAATGAATAAATATAACTATTTATTTCATAAAAATTACTAATAAATTACCACAATGAAGAAAAAAAATTATATTTCAAATTAATATTAATATTTAAGTAGATATTTTAGATAGTCACATATTTAAAATGTAATAATTATTAAAAATATTAGTATGACATATTTGACTTTCCATAAAATAAAATTTATTAAAAGGCATAAAGTCATACATGTGGATCCAATAGAAAATTAAATTTTTCCATGGATTATTTTATGACAATAACTCATCCAATAAAAATATTAAATATGTTAGTGTAATGTTCTAATATATATTATATTATTTTAACCCTCAATTACATGATTTACCCTTAATCGTGGCAATAAAAAATTTACTAAATATACTTTTCATATTGTCTAAAAATAATGTCATACTAATTAATAAATATGTATATTTTGACTTAAAATATGTAATGAATTTATGAAAAACCAGAATATATAATTGGATAATATTAATTTAAAATCAATCATCTAGATGGAATGAGAAAATGAGTTTTTAATGTGGAAGCATTCAGAAGATAGAAATTTTTTATATCCAAATTTAATTTAAAATAAAATCTAATGACATTAATTGGTTTAAAAGATAAAAACATTATTACCATTTTTTAAAAACAATTAAATAGATAATTAAAACTACAAATTATTTTGATGATAAATAATTTTTCTATTAAAATGTAGAATTTTATCACAATTTTTCAAAACAAGAAACATTTTTAAAAAAATTCCTAAAAATCAACCAATGAAAATCACTATATTCATATAAAAAATATATATAAATATATATTATTTTTCCAAATACAATTAATAAATGTTCCTAAATATATTTAAAATAAGTTCACCATTAAAAGGTTGTACAATGCCTTTAACAAAATATAGCTTTTCAGCGTAAAATTGGATTTATTTTTATGTTATGACTATTAAATCTAGGTGATGAATGTAATAATATTTGACTAAATATATATATATATATATTATATAAATTCCTTAATATATTTAATAATTTTCATTCTTGAAAATTAAACCTCTATTTTATAATAATATTTATCTGTACAGTAATGTTGGGTGTTTTGTGCAACGAATTTTATCGAAGAGATTAAATATAAAAGTAGACGTACCATAAATTCATCTGGATTAAAATGAGAGAACATATTTGAATTAGGATATATATATACTTCCAAGAAACTATTATAGCATATAATATGAAATATTAGAATGGAAATATCATTTTCATGTTTTCATGATGATAATGAAACTCTTCCAGTCAATCAATGATCATCCCATAAACATAGTTATTAAAATATCCCTAATTGATGATATGGGAGTCACCATGATGATATCATAAAATTTATGAAACATTTTAGACATCATGGATCCAGAATGACTATAGGTGAAGTGTGAATTATTGTTCCACATCATTGTTAGACCCCATCACTTCAAAAGAGTTATATATTATGGAGGGAACTAGAACCATCAAAAAAAACAACCAAAATCCATGATGATGGGAAAACATGAAAAAAGATTTATCAATTTTTATACCTCTTACAATATCATCCCAAAACATAAATAATACATATAATTTTTAATTTTACCATTATCCACTCCAAAATTATTCTGACATTGTTATTCATGTTTTTCATAGAATATTTCTTGAGGACCATCGACTCGCCAACCATAATCCCCCTAGATTAACATTTTCAAGGAAACTTATACAATACCTCTAATAGATCCTTTAAAATGGTAGTGTGGAAAACATTATTATATGAAAACATAACCAAGGGAATTTTATTCATCCATGATCTGCCAGTATCTAAAATACTTGCTTTAGACAAATCCACCATCACCTCAATAGTCATATTTTTTTAACAATCTATGTAAAGAGGCAGTTTTAAGGAATATATGAGAAAAATAAGAATTTTGAAGATTTCCCGAGACAAATAATGTAATTTGAGGACAAATATAAAAAATTATGGTCATTTGTACCCAATAAAGATTTTATATCTTGATCACATTTAAAAGCAACTAGATATCCAAATCATTAAACTAACCTATTACTATAATATGATCCAATATTTTTGTTAGATGTATAAAAATTACATTATCTTTAAAATATAAATTGAATAAGTGAAGAGTGTTGATTAAATCTATTTATATTTCCTCCTAATTCCACTTGGGTACAAAAAATGGTTTCAAAAAACATCAAGGAAACTGTTGATCTACCTTCAAATATTAGTTGATAAAAAAAATACATGAACTTTTCTACCATCCAACAGCCTGAAGGCCTTCATATTTTTTTATTATGTGATAAAGACCCCTTTTAAGGGATGAAGGGGGTGGACACCCAATGACATCATTGACATAGGACAATCACACGCGAAGGAAGAATGAGTAAAACCAGTATGACAAGACAGAACTGCTCCTCCCCAGCATTTGAACATGAAGCATTTCTTCACCGTTACAAGGAAATTCGGTAAGCAAGTGTTGTGAGTCAATGCTCAGGCTCGATCCGATGGCTGGCACGATACAGTTTAAAAAAACAAATCCAAAAAACACTAAAAAGATGAATTTCCAGCTCTAAAACCTCCTCTGGAGTCAATTAATGAAGTTGAGTCTGGATCACAAACATCCCACCTTAGAAAACCAAACCACTCAATAAAACACCTACCACCATTCCAAATCAACCGAGAAAACAGAAAACTAATAAAATGCATGAAGTTAGTAATTCAGGGGAATAAAACCATCACTATAGGCTTCCCAGATGCCAGACGATTCCGGGATGATACCCCAACACAAAACGAACCAGTCCAGTGCTGCAAATCTCATTGCTTCCACTAAACTGGCTCAAGAAGTTCACTGAAATCCACCCAAAGCACTCCAGCAGACATATACTGAGGCGACAATCAAACCAACTACGGAAGGCAGGAACTCGAACACACCGAGCAACCATGGAATGACTATGCCCATGATCCCTCGACAAACCCCGACACCGCAAATGAAAAATAACCACACCAACCACTGCATATTACACCCGAAGGAATTCCTGGAATCCACAGGGAATGGGAAGAAAAACCTTACCGCTAGGGAATGAAGCAGCATAACTGAGCTAATAGAATACCACAGAGGATGATCCATGCAACAACCCAGCCTGAAGGCTACCATCGAGGTATTGCCGTTGAACCAGGAAAGAAATAAAGAAACAATGGTGGTTGGAGGTCCAACTTTCATATAACGGAGATGGAAATGAGACCTCTACTGAGACACGAGCCGAAGTGGAATCGGAACTGGAACTTGAACCCTCCATGTCACCGCAGGTAGAGGAGCTGCGCACCATGATCACTTCTACATATGAGTCTCCCCAATGAAACTTATTCTCCTAATAAAATAAGGGAAAATACACTGTTTTATTTAAATTAAACCAATACATATGACCATATATACATCAAGATGAAAATTTTAAGATCCTTTTCTGCTCTCAAAGAACCAATGAACATTAAAAAACTTGTAAATTGGACAGTCTAATCACATAACAAAACCACATATTCAAATTCCACCATGATTTAGTGATCTAAAATTGGATGTTTCATAAAAACAGTGTACGCTTAATTTGACATGGATTCAATTTCAATTAATGGAAATTCTTCATCTATCATTTTTTCATTGATATGGAAATTAATTTTTCACTAGTTTTGTAATTCATCCACGAGATCTAGGAAAAAACTACTAATGAAAATTATAAATCATGGGTTATAGAGTCATGATATTGGGTATGTTACTTCCTATATCGATATTAGATAAACACAATAAGTTTTATTATTATGAAACACAACATATATTAATAATTATAATAGAAAAAATCAATCATAAATTCCCACCATTAGTAAAAAAATAATATGAGGAATGATCACATTTTTCATTAGGTAATTGAAGACTGACTAACCCAAATAAATCAATGTGGAATACTAGTGTTTCCCACCCAAGGAGTATAATTGGGAAAATTAAAAAGATAAATTTACTATGAACCTCCAATAATATATGGTTTGATCAATTAAACCACATACCACCATATCATTCACGGTGGTATCCAAGAAACAACCACATGTATAATCCAATGATCGAATTTAACCCCTTGCTGATACACCTTACTTTTGAGAAAATGAACCCCACTTATCCAAAATATTCACATATCAAAAAAATATTGATCAGACAGTACTAATGTCTTGTAAAAAACTCATATGATACCCATCATTATACTCATTGTAATTCTAGTACATGTAGATGTTTTTGATGAAATCTACCATGAAATGATACAGAAACTCCGAAAATAACATTTTCAAGCTTCAATTAATCATTTTAGGAACTTATAATACCATAATATATAACCACAAATTCAATTTTCCCATATATACACATGAAATATAAATTCACGATATACTTGTAATTTATGATCAAAAGATGATAACCGTACTATATATCAATTAGAAATACTGAGATATATCACATTAAATGATATAACATATCATATATCATAAGAAAGATATAATAGTTCATTAATATTACCTAACATAACCCAATTAATTTTATTAACAACCTTCGAAAACCCTAAATATTCATAAAGAATAATAGTTTAGAACCCCCACACTAGCACAATGGGTAGAATGAAACACCTATACATCAAATCAAAAACATATTCCTTGAAGTATTTTGGGTTATGTTTTTCTATTACATTAGAATACACTTAAATCATTGAGGTAACATGGTATAACTCTATCCCTAACTAGTTATATCATTGATTGGGAAACAAGAAAACAAATTCGATTTTTTTCAAATACAACTCATTAACACTGTTGAATTAAATCTATAATGAATCAATAATACCCATAAAAACTGTACCATATGAGAAAAAATACCTATTAATTTAATTTTTCAAATTTAATAATCCTACTCACAACTGAACATTTTATGTCTTACTCCCACATAATTTTACTTATTAGTCACACAAATTTACCCAATGGTCACATAAAAAGATTACAACAATTATTTAAAAATAAAGGTGTTTTATAACTATGTCTACCTCATGAAATGAAATTCACTAATCACTAATGATTTATCTACATTAGTTCAAATTACCATCACAAATTTTGAAAAATCCGCATACCTGCAACTGGAATATTCAACAATATATTTATTGGAATCCTCTGTACATTGAGTCTTGTTTAATAAATAAATGATTGTCTATTTTTTTAAGGGTGGTGCCGAATCCTCAATTTATTATTAAATCAATGACCTCTTTAGACTGGGTAGAGGGATAACAATTTCATAGCCCGAAGGCCCAAGGCCAAGTGGCCTGAATACAAGGTTGGAAAGCACAATTTTTGGCCCATAGTACCCCTCGGTGAACAGTACAGAAATAGTACCTGCACTGCTACAGTACTGCCACTACTACAGTACCTGCACAATCCCTCTACCTCTATAGTGATGCCTTTGATACAGTTTCCACCACTGCTATAGTAACTCGGAAATTCTCCCCTGCCCGGATTTGATCATGGTTTACAATTGACCAAACACTACCCATATTACTCTCTTTCTATACCGATGACCAACTCTATGACTACCATCACCGAAATGTCACTGAGATTGGGGGACATCATGAGGATGTCCTCTACCTACACAACCTCATCTCGGAATAAAAAATAATGTTGACCTCACTACAAAAATATATTCTGTCGAAACATGTATTGATGATAAATTAGAAATTTACCACTTTTGACATGCTAAACTCCATGAATTAACTAGAAAAAATTCCTTCATGACCATGTCACCCATAATATAATACCATTGGAAAAAATTCCCAGGTCGATATATGATAGAAAAAATAAAAAAAATATTTTAGGTAAAAACTATTATGGATGAATTTTTATTTGTTTCAAAATGATCCTCCCTAACATCTATGATCCTCTAGAAATATATCTGCTGCTAAGTGATCTCTCACAAATATACTCATGAAATAATATTTCATTACATGAATTAAATGGTCATATCGTACTTCATACAAACATTTAGAAATATATATAATGTAAATGGTGTAACCATATAAATTGTTTTTGGACCCAACACATCCATTAAAATTCATTCATTGAAATATTCATCAAGGAAAATACCTGGTGAAATGATAAGAATATATATGAATCCATTTCTAATTTTACACATTCACCAGATCCCGATGTATATGGATATAAAATTATGTATCTTCACTTCCCTAATCGTTTATGAAATGAAATATATATCATACTATATTTTAAATCCATCACTTCAAATATTTTTCTCCATAAGATCCCTATGGAATATAATATACCACTGGTGTATATCAAAAATCATCTAAATAATGTTCAATAGTACATGATACTTTACCCTATCATACAACAATCTGAATGTGATATTTAGATTTCCCAACTTATTACTTCACATCAAATAGGTTACATGCTCTTCATAATTAAAAAAAACTAGACTGTAGAACTAATAATGTGACAACCACAAATTCTCAACCTCCTTAGTCTAGCCAACCCTCTTATGTTCAATCATAACATTCTGTTACACCTCTACAACCTGATTAACCCATTAAATATAAAGTGATTACAAATATTAACGAAATAATAAAAGTTTAAGATCCATCTAGGAAATAAATAATTTATGATTAATTTATTTATATTTTTTATTATTTTTCAAAATCAAACCAATCTGAACATAAGTGAATAATGTCATGTTCCCTATACATCAATAAGGTTTCATTCAAATAATATGTATTATATCAGATATGCAGATTAGTAGTCTTAAATTCCCAATGTCTCTATCAAAAGGGGAACAAATAAAATGCTTCATAGTTAGTCTCAAATTATATATCGCACACTTGGATAAAACACCACTCTTCTACCAATCCCATGATATACTCAGTAGTACCTAAACATAGCATGCCACCAACTGAGATGGGGTTCCATTCAAACCAACACTCGAATAGGTTCATGGCATGGCCCAAAGGGTGTTCATAATCCCCACAGGCTGAAAACTAGTAACTAGGTATTAAAAACACACTTTGGGAATGATTTCACTAATGAAAAAAACCTAGGAGAATAGAACATCACCTAACCAATATTCATAACAAGAAAATATACAATAACATTCCGATTCAATGTTTTACAAATTTAACCAAAACCAAGAGTACTGAAATGGATGTGGAACCATGAAAACATCCCAGAAACCATCATGTAATAAGAGATCCATCAACCCAAGACACCACCACCACCACCTGCAAGAAGTTATCATTAGAAACTAGATCCACTATCAACACCATAGAGCAGCTTTCCATTACATGGGTCATACATAACAATGTCTGCATACACCCAAAGGTGTTTGTAGGGGTTTCCCCAAAGCCCTATAGGATTCCACACAAAACAAATATTTATTTCTATGAAATAAAAATATAAATAAAGATGAATATATTCATAATATATTTTTATACATTTAGAAGAAATCACATTAATAATTCAGATTTTTTTGTAAAACACATCAATAGAAAACATTTCACAAAATAATATTTATTGGAAATCCCAATTCAAACAAGGATTACAATATACTAATAGTTGGAACCACATCACAAAATCATCACGTCCCATAATTTTACGATGATATATCACTATTGTTAACTATTACAAGTCGGACCCTATGAAACATGTAACATGGTTATCAAAATATTCCACCTAAAACAATGAATTTTCATGGGAACAATCCACTATAGATGAGTCAAAACAATGTTCTAGGTGCCTACATAACATAAGAAAACACAAAAAAAATTATTATGCTCGATCCACTAGAGGTGATCCCATGCCTAGTACAACTGTTCTCTGATCATATAACACTTTTAGTCAGCATTGTGCTGTTATTCCTTCTAGAAGATTGAAAGACTCATCCTCTTATGAATCAACTATCATACTAGTTAAATCCCTCCCACCTAGTTACCCATGATTCCCCTTATGATCACATTCCATTTCACATATCACATAAATAATCATTTTCACATACACAATTCATGAATAATGAACACTTCAGAAAATCACCACTTTTATAATCTACAATGATCCAATGATTGGTGCTCATATAGAAGCCACCATTTTTCAATAAATAAATCCACATTCATATTCAAAAACACACACACACACTAAAACCATATGAAAATATATTTTTAACAACTTTTACAATTCATGATATATATTTGGAAACACTGAAAGATTTAAAAAAACAAAATCAATCCATTTATATGGGAAACTCCACTTTCCAATCCACACACACACAAAATTCATTTTAAAACATACATCACACCACTTTTATAATTTAAAATGAATTTTAGAGGAAAAAAATAATATCATATTAATCGAAAATCATTTATCCTTGAAAACCATCGTTCAAGAAATTTACACATTTAAATCAATATAAAAAAATAGTTCCACCATTTCATACAAGCCATATAACACAATCATGAATAATCACAATTAAAAACAAATGAAAAATAATAAATATCCTTTAGAATTAAAAACATTCATCTCATATAAATCTCAAAAAACCTTTAAATCATATTTCATACCAAAAAACAATTCACAAAGCACACATGCAACATACATAAATAATTAAAAAATAATCTATTAATGTAAAATCATGGAACCACCCACATCCAGCATGGAAACATTAATAATATGAGGGAAAACCACATCTGAACCACAAAAGACCCTATAATTCCATGATCAAAGAACAACCATCATGATTTCACCCAAACAAAAATGATTTACCCCTCAATAAGATAATAATCCCCATGAAAAAGGGTAACACAATAAAAATGGAAGATAAACCCTATAATAATGGATAAATGGAAGGAAAAGATACATACTTTTCATTTCATGAAAAATCATGTCCAAAAAATCCCTAATTTTGATTCCCAAATGTTCTTATTATTTTTTGGGGAATATACCAAAGTAAAAAATATCATATTGATTCTATTAAAGGTTCATTATAGTTAAATTTTATGAGGGAAAAAGTGAAAATTTTCATTTTTAGGATCTGGATAGGCCGCAAAATTAGACCTCGCAGTTTCAAAAACATTGATGATCTAGTTCGGTAACCTATATCCAAGAAAAACCATGCATCATGGTTTATTAGGGAAGGGTACATGCCCAAAAAACTGGTCATTTAACCTAGATAGTGACACTGTCCTATGAACACTTTTTCCATTGTTTCGGTGCACAATTTACCATATTGGGTGCTATCCTTGCACCACTAGCGGCTAATCACAAAAAAAACCATTCTTCTCCAAATTTTCGTAGTGTTCCCAAGGGATAAATACTAGCCTAAAAATAAATAATGGAATACCTGAAATTCAAATCATAATTTTGATAATCCAAAAAAACATAAAAACCATCTATCCTCAAAAGGTAAATACAAACTATGATCACAGAAAAAAAATTAGATACTTCTTTTCAACCCATGAATTCCACTACCAATTCTGATTCTCATCATTTTCATTCTTCCAAAGAACCTAGTCTAACAATATGGATTTCCCACAAAACAAAATCTTCTGAGAATCTACATTTTACACTGACATCTCAATCACCGACAAATCAGGATCCAATTCCAACTCTTCCTAATTCAACTCCTTGGACAAATATGTATTGTACTTTTTCATGTATTATACACAGAACATGTGATGAATTGATATAAATCAAGAAGGAACTGATACGTTGTATTCAACTATAACAACCCTCTCAAAAATCATAAAAGGTCATACATACCTTGTAATTAGTTTCCCATTACTACCCATGAAATGATGACTAAAATGAGGTCCCACATTTAAAAATAACCAATCACCCACATAAAAATCAAATTCCCATCTTGATCATCATATGAATTATAAAGAATATTTTTTGTCAATATATGATGGATTATCAACATTATATTGTCAGAACATTCTTGAATATGGTTTGTTCCCAATAATGAGGTGTCACCCACCTAAACCTAAAAAAAGGGGAACAACATGTTCGAACATAATGAGCCTCAAAATGATTACTTATAATTAATGACTAGTAATTTTTTTATTAAAAAACATAACCAACATTGAATTTCTATCCCATAATCCTTACAAATCCAAAACACATTCCCAAAACATATATTATGTGATATGATACACCTGATCTATTTTAATATCTATTTGAGGGTGGTATTCCATACACAACATGATCTGTGATACCATCACCCTTTTAATGACTTCCAAAAACTACAAGGTAAAGTATGGTTATGTTTATGATGTCATTTTGGATTTTACACCATTTTTCCTCATAATCTACATAAAATATGACCAACTCAACTCAACCAGATTGTCTTAATCCCTACTTGGAATGAAATGGGATTATTTGGTAAAACTATCGATCCCTACTAAAATGTAAATCCATTTCTAATATGTATGAGTTAATATTACATTATCATTCATGGTGATCTCATCTGACATCAAATTAGGAATGGGTAACATGTAAAGAAAACCATATAGCCTTTGATTCCCTACCATAAAATGATGATATGTTTAATATCATGATACAAATTCAGCTATATCTCACCTCATACCAAGATACTAGAATTGATGACACACATATTATCATCTTCCTGGAACTAAGATGAGTGGAGAAAAATGAATGGTGATTATCCTATATTACCATTTTCTGCAATGAAAATGATACCCAAAATTGACCTCTACATCAAATGCGCACTCAGGAGACAAAGAACATTCACATGGAAGATCATAAACTTTTAGAACATTCATATAATGTTAGAACATATCATCCATCATCTTCTCATGATAATTAAATTATATAAGGGTTGGTGTCAGATATACATTATCCAATAACACACTTCCACTATGATCCTTCATCTTAAGATGTAATTGCAATGAAAACCACATTAATTTTTTCCCATCTCTAGACTCCATCAAAGCTTGCATGGAAAAATTCCATCTCTAATCATCTTCTAAAAAATATCCCTTTACATAGGAGTAGATGATATTGAGATCTAACCCCTAAAGGTACTCAATTCAATAACAATTCATTTGATTCTAGTATTTTTTAATAATAAATGTAATCCATATTATTATGATCTGAATAAAAAAATTATCTCCATCAATTTAATTACACAATGTCATAAAGGCATGCATTACATCCATGAACACCATTTCATGTTTTGGATAATTCATCTCATGTTGTTAGAGATTGTGAGAACATTATTCCACTACATGGTCACCCAACATCGATATATACCCAAGACCCATGCCATATTAACAAAATTAGAAATGGTGACCCTTTCCAGCTTCAAAAATATATATAAAATAATGGGTTGTATTCAACTAAAACATAAGATCTTGAAATAATGTTTGATATTCTAGGATTCATAAAATATTTACCCCCTTACTTCTATGTGATTTCATGGGAAAATATAGCTGTGATAAATCCCAAAAAAATAGCATGTAATACCTTACTAAGCCCCAAAATATCATGATCTCAACAAAATTATTTTTTTTATTCTCATGACATCACTGTAGTAATGTTATATGGGTCCACTAAAACCCAATATTTCGAGATCACATGGCCCATAAATTTCACCTCCTTAATAAAAAAATTAGAACATATAAAAAATTTAATAGAGACAATGAATGAAAAGGGTTCCTAGAATAATCCATAAATTCATATTATCCTCCTCCTCAGTATTATAATACAATATAATGTCATCGATAAAGACCATGAAAAATGTTGCATGATACAAATGGAAGACCCAATTAATAAATTAAAAATATTACGTATTGAAAATTATTTAACTGGAAAATCATGGACAAATAATCTAAATGGTTATAATAACTTTATAAAGTTGGTTGAGGAACATTCAACTCTCTAACTCTGAGATGGTTATTCCTGTAATGTAGATCGATCATAGAGAACAACCATTCCCCCTAAAATTATACGAAATGATAATAAATATTGGGATAAGTTTAACATTATTCTAACATGATCAGGTAAGTTTTATATTTTTCTAAGTTAACTTACATTTAATGTCCCTATAATTCTTTTTATAGATTTTATGCATGATATTGAAGTGGTACACCTTGTTTTCTAGAAGTACATGATTGGTACTGAAGGTACACTACCTGTACTGGTTGCAGGATTCCTGTCATGAATGGGGGGATCACCTTGTGAGAAGGTACACATTTTAGGGGTTAAATAGTATATTATTAACCAAGGCGATGTGGTTTTGGTGTAATTTTTTCAGTGTGGACTACATGTTGTGACCCTTGGGTACACATCTTGACCTGGCCCGCGCCTAGAATTAATGCACACATTCCTTTGTTTTTATTCACTCCTTACATCGCATATCCTTTATATCAACCCCATAACCCTTTATAGTCATTTTCTAGAGGAGACCCTCATTATGGATCAATTGGATCATCTTTGGATCGTTATTTCTCTTGATGTGTGATTATTGGGTAAGCTCTCTCCCTCATTCATCAAGATTTTATCATTCTCTCCTCTTGGGGTTTCAATGGATAATCTGGGGAATGATAGATTTATTCTCTTTGGTGTTATATCTTTCTTCTAGGTTGATTTTCATGGTCTACTACACCTTTTTTATTGATGGATGTCATTACGAGTGTTTTGTTTTGAGAAGAGGTAGTGGGTTCTATCCCGATTTGGAAATTTTGATTACCATAGTATTTCTTGAAATATTTCAATTTTTGATATAAATTCAGTTTCTTAAACATATTTTTAATTTCATTGGTAAATCCCAATTCTAGTGAATTGGGACATTATAAATGGTTTTTTCACGAAAATATGGAAAACCCCAACCTCCGTTGAATTGATTCGGGTTTTTGGAAATTGGTGTATTTAAATTATTATATTTAAATTGGGATTTGTGGAGATGTTTTAAATTAAAATTTGGAATTTAATTGTCTATATGAATTTTTTAAATTATTTATTTAGTTTTGAATGGGTTTCAAACTCATTAAAATGTCATAAAATGATTTTATTTTAACCTAGTCATTTTATCTTGTGAAAGAGGCATGCTTTCTAGTAAAAACTATTTAGGTTTTAAATTAAATGAAATTGAAATTTTTTAAATCGATGAATGAGATTTATTGTATTTTAAGAAATCGTAAAATAAATTTACAATCATGTAAGAGAAAAGTAATTCCATAGGTAGTTGGTTAGT
Organism: Viscum album; assembly: GCA_963277665.1. Lineage (NCBI taxonomy): Eukaryota > Viridiplantae > Streptophyta > Magnoliopsida > Santalales > Viscaceae > Viscum > Viscum album. Next base: position 1,291,043,135 of record OY728146.1, read on the forward strand.
TATTTGGATACCCTATAAGATGTGACAATGTTCTAAAACAAACCTACACAGGGAGACATCCCTGTTGTGAGGGTTACGATTCTCCTTTGGCCAGTGTCATGGAGACGCGAGTATACTCATTTTCTCATGTCCACTTAAAGAGTGTGAAATCCTATACCTATTTAATATTGGCATACCTTTTGTAAGATGACTATATTTTCCACATGTTTATTTATATTGTAGATATAAATGTCTGTCAATGATTTTTGAACTGGTTTACATGCCTACAAGATTTATATAATCTTTTTTATATAATTTTTTTTCCTTAGTCCATTTTTTAAAAAAAATTCCATCTCTTTTAAAGTAAATAATTTTCTTTGAAATTATCTTTCCATAATTTTGAAAATATATAGCATGTTTGGTTTAAATATTATGTTTTATATTCAAACACATTTATATTTAAAAATTGAAATAATTTACATTGGTTAATAAATAGTTTGAAATTGTTATGGAATCATTGGTGGGATCCTATTGGGATTATTCTCACAGCGTACTTTTTCATTCAGTTGTTTTTATACTTTCTTCATCATGGTTCGAGTAAAGGGAAGGGATCTCTTAGAGGTGGATCTATCTATTGAGATGTGGACTTGGTTAGTTGTGTCTTTATGGTCTATGGGGTGATTTTCTCTATTTTTTAGTACTTAGGTTTCAGTACATTAGGCTTTTGTTCCTCTTTGTGATCTGTTACATTACTACTAGTGGAGACTCCTATTTATATTCACATTGTTCTTATTTCATTTTGTTTATACATTCTTATGGAAGAAATTGTTCTCATAAGAATTTTTTATGATTCCAGGTGCTAGTCTTCGACCCGTGGAGATCTATAAATACCTTCAGGATATTTTAGGGCTAGCTCGGTATCAGGTTAGTAGGGTACTCTGGATGGATCCTGGAAAATTGGTATCAAAAAGACCGTTCAACATCTTTCCTTGATGATAATATGGATTTTTGAAATCCTATTAGGACATAGTATGTAGTTCTGATTGAGAGACTAGTCAGATCTCACCACAATGAACCTTAAGTGACAAAGGGTGTCTAGGTAATGACATTTCATGTAATTAGTTTTACACTTTTCCAAATTAATATTTTGATAGAGAAAAATCCAAATCATGCTTGTTCCATCTGTATAGAATATTTTTTCTTAATAATCAATTTTTTTGTAAATAAAATTTAATCCTTTTATCTGATGATGTTCTGTCGGATCATGGCTTCTAGAAGATGTGAGAATAAAATACAAGGATAGTCAACTACTGATCATCAGAAATCAAATCCTGTTATTGATCTGAAGCTAGTAGATGTGATTGTGCACAATTCCCATGATCTGGGACATGCACCACTTCCATTTCCCACTCGGGATCAAGTTATGGATCCTTAGGGGTTTGTTCTTTTCAATCATTATCAAGAGTCCATTCTCCATAAGTCACCAATATTTAAGAGTTCCACTAACCCACAACATTCGAATGAATGGTTGGGTAGGATAGAACATTTTTTTGAGTTCTTACAGAAATCAGAAGTGATCAGGGTGAATTGTTCCACCTTCATGCTTGAGGGAATGAGTAGGAGATACTAGAACATGATATTGATGGAAGGGAAACATGAGGTCATATAGTGGAAATACATAATTATTCTTCACACTAACAATTTCTATCCAGAGTCAATGGTGTTGTCTAAGGTTGTTGAATTATTCAACTTTACTAGGATAAAAAAACCATGATTGTGTATTGGAATTGCTTAACTGAGATGGTGTAGTGTTCTCCTTAGATTGAATATAATTAGTTGATTAATGATTTATAATTTGAGTCTGTTCATCGATCAGATATCGGTTATTGAGTCTTCATGCTAAATATTCCCACTTATTCTATTCTACTTGATAGGGTGATGATGGTGGTGATGGACCTGGGTGGGATGTCAAGGTTAACAGGATTTCAGTTTTCTCCCTGTGGAACTATTGGTGCATTCAACGAAAAATGAGAGTCTGATGATTCCTACAGTAGTTATCGATTGAAGATTTATTACAGTCCTCTTATAGATCAAATAAAAAGATCTTTGGTTTTATATCAGTGTGTAGAGAAATGAAATTCTAAGAGGGTTTTCACTGAGGCACCCAAGGACTACAGTTCATATTGATTTTCATGACATTATTAAAAGTTCATCCATCACTTCTATACTCTATGTAGTGGGATATGATCATCACTTATTCCTAAGATTGTAGGGAAATCAAATGTTTCTCATTCAATATGGTTCCAGCCATAGTCATCTATAACGAAGCTTATTCATGTAGTGGAAGTGTCTCTATAGAAGCATACACTGGTCAAGTGACTATGAGAGGTCCCATTACCAAATATTCATCATTATAAATTGCTCTATTTTATACTAGTGCATCTCACTATTTATTTCAACATATATTTTAAATAATCAAAATATTCCTTTGGAGAAACTATCTCATGAAATGTATATTACTACACCCCTTGGTATGATGAGAGAGATGGGTCTTCTATGTCCGGCTTTTTCATTCTCTCTATCATATGTGAAGCTATCATGGAGTTTCTTGGTTTGTTATATGAAATATTTTGACATCATAATCCAGATGGACTAACTCATTTCCAATAAAGGATGAACTAATTGTTATCTTCGATGGGTCTACTTTACTACACCCAGTTTTGTGCCAATATTCATTCATTAAGATTGGGAACCAAGTCTTGTAGAGCCAAAATTTCTAATCCAGGGTTGGGGAAACTTACATAAATATTTTTTTTTGATTTTGAGGGAGATTCAACATTTAGTAATATTTCGCTACTCATCCTCAAATCTACTAATGTCTTTCTTATAGATGTCTCTATTCTACGACCAGTGAGTGAGGTTGATTTTTCTATTGAAATATTTCTTCGAACTCAACTTGTATCTTTTTCTATCTTACTGAAGGGATCTGGCTGAACTAATAGAGCTGAAGTCCCAGCTGCATGATCTTCTTGAGAAAGGCTTTATCCGCATGAGTGTACCACCTTCGGCAGTGCCAGTTCTTTTCTCTAAGAATTCTTGTGGAAAATTTTTCCAATGTGTTGATTATCAAAAGCTCAATCAATTTACTATAAGGATAAAATAACCATTTACATGAATTGATGATCCGTTTGATCAGATAAAAAGTGTGAAGTGGTTTTTGTTGATCGAACATGGATTAGGTTACCATCATTTGAGGATAAAACAATATGACATTCCAAAAAGTACCATTTTGAGTAGGTATGTCCATTATGGGTAACATGTTATGCCCTTTGGTTTGACGAATAGTATTTTAGTTTTCATTGAAATAACGAACAATATTTTTCTTGAGTATCTAGATACCTCTATGGTAGTATTTTTGGATGAAATTATTTTCTACTCTATGCCTGAGGAGGAACATGTGAAACATATGAGAATAGTTTTGAGTCTGCTAAGAAATCACTATCATTATTCCTCGTTATTAAGGCATGATTTTTAGATTTGAGTATTGAGATTTTTGGGACACGTGGTCACTAAACAGGGTGTATCATTTTATCCAAAAATGTGAAGGTTTTTATGGCTTGGGAGAAACAATAAAATGTACTCAAGATCTAGAGAATCATTGTCTAGGCTAGATAATACCACAAGTTCAAGAAAGTCTTATCAAAGATGGATTCACTGATGACTACTCTAAATTTTTAGGTGATGAAGATTGTGTGGAATGATAAATTTCATATGTATTTTGATTATCTAAAAAGTATGATGACCATTATGTCTATGTTGAATCTTCCAATAGTCGGCCAGGTCTATGTGGTATTTTGTGATGCATCAGTTTCAGGCATGGGATGAATTCTTATGTTGGGACATCATGTATTATCTTATGGATCGTTTCAACTTAGTCTACATGAGAAGAATTATCCTACCCATGACCTTGAACAAGTAGTAGTAATGGACATGATTAAGTGTTTGCAGCATTACCTTTTTGGTGAACGGATTACATTGTATTAAGAGTATAAATTCTGAGATATATATTCTCTCAAAAATATTTGAATTTTAGGCTGAGTCGTTGGTTGGAATACCTGAAATAATTTAACATTGAAATTGGGAATAATCTCTGGAAGGGGAATCTTGTTGTATATTTTTTATCATGAATCTTCAAAGAAAGGTAGTGAAAGAATCCTTAGAATATTGGTATTTGATGGCTCTAATTCCAAGTTTCATATTGGAGTTCAGGAGGAATGGTTGAGTTTTCCAAGGATAGTGTTCCGATGAAATATACTCTTCTTGATATGATTATTCAGGATCAATAGCTTAATGATGTGTTCTATAGCATTAGAGACTCCCTTTTGGTGAGGAGACAGTTCCCCAGTGGTCATTCTCCAAAGAGAATGTCCTATGCTATTAGAATTACTTTGTTGTGCTGTCAGTGTAAAGGAAGGAAGTGATGGTAGACATACATAACGTCCAGTGGGATATTCAATAAATAACCACTATGTTTTTATATGATAATAGGTGGTAGTTCTTCTAGCCATGTATGAGGTCAGACATTGATGAATTTGTCTCTTGTTTCTAAATGATTCAGCAAGTGAAATTTGATCAAAAGAAACCTCTGTGGTTAGTTCAGCCACATAGAGTTTTTACATGTATGTGGGATGAGATCTCTATGGTGTTTTTGGTTAGGTTTAACCTACAGTAAAAAACAATAATGTGATATGGGTTGTGATCGATAGGCTTACCAATCCAGATCACTTTATTCCCATTCGAGATATGGCCAATGTTAAGGAGTTTGAAAATATCTATGTGAATGTGATTGTTCACTAAGATGGAGTTCCATCCAATATAGTATATGATAGGGATCCACAGTTTTACATATCACTGTTGGAGATTCCTTCAGGAGGTACTTGAATCTCATGTCCATTTGAGAACCACCTAATATCCACTGACGGATTTCTAGATAGAAAGAGTTATACAGATTATTGAGTATAGGCATCACACCTATGTTCACTTCTAAGGTGGGGTTTGGGATGATCACTTAGGGATGATTGAGTTTCCATACAACAATAGTTACCATTATTTAATCCGAATGGAATATTTTTAGGCCTTTTATGGACGACCTTATAAATCTCCATTGTGTTGGTCATGAGTGGCTGAATGTTACTTGGTTGGAAAAATCTTGGTGTAAGAGATGATAGCTAATATTCATCTGATTAGTTGGAGTATATTAATACCAAAAATCTGATATATTTATTATGTTGATTGGAACTATAGATCTTTGGAGTTTTCAGTTGGTGATCATGTGTTCTTGATGGTTTCACCCCGGCGGGTCATCAACGGATTGGGAGAGAAGGGAAAGTTTATTCTTGCTTTCTGGGTCCTTTTGAAGTTGTTGAGAAGGTGGGGATTGTTGCTTAAAATTTAGAACTTCCACCATAGCTAACATCAAAACATAAAGTGTTCCATGTATCACAACTGAGAATTTGTCTATTTGATCCATCTCACATTTTGATTTTGACTGATCCTAAGATCGATCCTGATTTATCTTTGACTGAATGACTAGTCATGATACTTGATTTTAAGGCCATGTTACTTCTACAGAGATCAAAACTGTTGGTTCTTGTACTATGGAAGCATGAATCTGATAGATAAGAGATGTGGTAATGTGAGGCACTAATGAGAGGGTAGTGGCCTCATCTCTTTGACTTCAAATCATATTCAAAGAATTTCTGGGTGAAAAATGTTATTATGGTAGGGTGGTTTAAAAATAAGGTTACCTTAATTGGGTAATTTATCACATTTTATATGTTCCATTTCAGTTAGAAGTCTAAACAAGTGTTTTTATATATTTTATGTAGGTTTCAGAGTAAGTACACCTCAGGTATCGGAAGTAGACACTATGTACTGGTTGGTGTACTCATTCATGAATGGGGAGATCACGTTGTGAGCATGTACACGTCATGTACTTGAGGTACACGTTTTTCATTAGTTAAATAGATGATTATTAACCATGGAAATTGAATTTATGACATAACTTATTCAGCATGGAGTACATGTCGATACCCTTGGGTACACTTTGTGACCTGTCCCACAGCCATCTTTATGTCATGTGTGTAGCTTCGTTTCTTTACTCCTTCCATTTATCTTTCATTATCTCAACCACCAAACACATCCTCAGTTTTTTTCAGAGGGACCCATCCTTATGGATAAATATTATTGGATTTCGATTGTCATTTCTTTGGCAGTATGATTCTTGGGTAAGCACTATTCCTCATTCTTTAGACACCTCTATTTATTTCCTCTTGGGTTTTTAATGGATCATCTTGGTATTGATATATACATTCCCTTTGGTTTTACATATTGCTTTTATATTGAGTTTCATGTTCTTCTACACCTTCATTCTCATTGATGGGTGATGTTGTGGGTGTTTTGTTTCGGGAAGAGGTAGGTGTTTCCATCCTAATTTGGCCAATTTGATTATGATTATATTTCTTGATTTAATTATACTTCTAATTTAAATTCAATTTATTAAACACCATTTCAATTTAATTGATAAAACCCAATGCTTGTGAATTGAAATATTTGAAATGGTTTTGACATGAAAATTTAAAAAAACCCCTAATTCAATTGAATTGGGGTGGGTAAGTGGAAATTGTTTTATTCAAATTGTTGAATTTAAAGTGGGATTTTAGGGAGATGTTTTCAATTAAATATTGAAATTAAATTGTAAAAATGAATTTTTTAAAGGATGTAATGGGTTTTGAATGGGTTTCATACTCATGAAAATTTCTGTAAATGATTTTATAGAAACCAGGTGGTTTTATTTTGGGAAAGAGTCCATTTTTTAAATAAAATCTATTTTTATTTAAAAGGGATAGAAAAAAAATCTGTAATGGAAAAATGGGATTTATTGAATTTTAAGCATTATTAAAATAAATTCTCAATCACGTACGAGTACATTGAAGCCTCGGGTAGTTGGTGATTTATTTGGATACACTCAATGCTATGAAAATGTTCTAAAACAAACGTACAGTGGGTCACATCCCCAATGGGTGGGTGATGAGTCATCTCTAGATAGTGTTAGGGGGACGTGAGTATACTCATTTTATAGTGTCCACTTAGAGTGTGTGGGTTCCTATAACTGGTAAATAATTTCGTACAATTTAGAATATGGTCATGATGCTAACTTGTTAATTTACATTTGAGATATAAATCTATACCAATTTTTTTTGAATAGAATTGTATTCATACTAAATTTATAGAAATAATTTTATATAAATATTTTACATAATCTATTGGTTTAAAAATATTACATCTCTTAGAATGTAATGAATATTATTCAAAAGTATATTTCCTACATTTTAAAAATCTATAACATGTTTCGATTAAATATGTTTTTTATTACCAAAACTATTTATCTTAAAATTTGAAATAATTTAATTTTGTTGATCAATAGATGTAATTTTTTATGGAATATTTGGTGGTATCCAACTAGTCTTAGTCCCACACCCAACTTTTTCCTTTGTGTGATTATAGACTTCATTCTAGCTAGTTCGAGTAAAGGGAATAAATCTATTGGAAGTGGATAGAACCGTTTAGATATATACTTGGTGAGTTCTGTCCTTTGGGATTTTGAGGATGATTTTCCTTTTTTTAGTACTCGGGTTTCAGTACTCTGATATTTTTTCCCTTATTTTGTTATGGTATTGTAACACCAATGGGGCTCTCTTTTAATATGAATATTGTTCTTGTTTTCTTTTTCTTTTGAATTCTGGCTGAAAATATCATTCTGTTAGGTCCACAAGGCTGAATACCCTGAGATGGGGGTGAATCAGTGTGTGACTAATTTAAAATTAGATCCCATTCTGATCTTGTTTCTCTATTAAGAAAAACACTCCTCTCTCTTTTTCTTGTTGCACAATATACACAAAAAGTAATGCATGAACAGGACACAACAATTTTTACTTGGTTCACCCTCACTGGGCTACGTCCAAGGAGTATACCCCAGCACTGTGCCGATGTACCAAATCCACTATAAGCACACTACAGTTTACAAGGTTCGGGATAGATCACATCTATTCCCAAGCTCACTGCCTTTACAATGATTAGGGTTAGCTCACTGATTTCCCAAGGGTCACTCCCTATTTTTCTCTCTCTAGATCACTACCTGTGGATAGGATCACCTTCTTCATCTTCCTTTTCTTAGTACTCTAGAAAGGATCCACTCACATTTTATAGACATGTAGGTATCTTTATTATCACTAATTAATACATTTTATGTTGTATGTAGTTGTTCTATTGAAGTCCAACTTTCACCGGTTGATGAATCTCACTTTCCACCGAAGGTATCAGGAAATCTTCCAGCTTCCACGCAGCCCGAAATCACTGCCTTACTTCAACCTCACCTAGTGCCCTTCTCTAAGCCGGCGCGGAAGACATGGTGCACATGTCAAAATGGGCACACCAATACACCTCAACCACTTGAGCAAGACAATATTATGTAACTCTAAACTTGTGTGACACACACCCTTTTACGCCCAAACCAATTTTGGTGCTTCTTCAAAATTCACCATGCAAGTGTCACCAAACCACTTGCACGACACCTTATTCTTAAACTCAAAACTTCTGTGACTTACTTCCTTTCTCACCCAAACCACCTTAGGCGCACAACTATCACCTGGCGTGAAAATTCTACTTTGGCGACCACACACCACTTGCGTGACCTCAACACCTGCACGATGGGAACACAGATTTTTTCTAATTGTTGAACTCTTCTTAGAATTAGGAGGGGTCGACCTCAATTTTTAGGAATTTGGACACCCTTCATGATGGCACACAAGTCTCCCCTCAGTGTGACAGTTTCATCACGCTTGTCTCTACAGTGCAAATCACTTTCATAAACAATCATAGAACTTGGGAGCCCCTTATCCGTTTTCCATATTTTGATGTTCTGATCTTGAAAAATAGTAGGCACGCAAGTTTCCTCTCCTTCAAATAAACGATGGTAAAGTCCCTTTTCACAAAAAATTTTCTTCATTTGTCAATTTTCAGGCCCATACATTTGGAAAAAACTGGAAAACGGTGCCACCTTGTGTTGTCTCTTTTCCAACCGCCTCCAAATCATCCATTCCTTTATCGAATTTCATGAATCAGACATTGAACGTTAACCACAAATCTTTAACTCCACATTCCACCCTGAAATCCCCTTTTTCAAAAAATTTGTATGTCATGGTTTTCTTTTTCAACAATCACAACACAAATGTCCACTTTTTCAATAAACACAATCACCTATAAAATTCATCAATGATGCCTTGAGGTATTTTTTCCAAACAATCTCCCCCTTTGGGTTTGTTGACAACTTTTCCACAAAAATATGCATCGTTAATTCTTCATCCACCATTCGCCTATTGAGATTCTAATAGAGATCAAGGATTTACTCAACCCATACTCAAAGCCCGGATGAGAAATGCTCGGTGTGAGAAACAAGAGTAAATGAAACGTTCATCTATGAATCACTTCAACTCTGACATCCACTATTGACACCAAACTGATACCAATTTTTGGAAATATTCATACCACATTCCCAAAATACTCTTCTGCTTTTATCACCATCCCCAAATGTCATGATATATATTCTTTAATCAATTACTTCTAGCATCGTCAGATTTAAAACACTCTGCCTATCTACTCATAGCTCACTATTTTCTGTGTTTTCCAAGGTATCCTCTATTTATGCACTTTGAACTAGCTTTAACTCCCCCTATCTGGATGGTCCACCTGTCAGCTTCTCCCTACAACTGTCATGATATCTCAAATATCCACACTATCTCCCCCTTAAATAATCACTATTTTCTCCCCCTTTGTCAATGAACCCGATGTTCACTCCTTTGTAGTTTGTAACAGAGTAGAGAACTCATATCAGCACATTAGGGAAAAATACATCATACCTCATGCAGGGGGGGTTGTTCCACAACCACACTCATTCAATGGCGGGGAGTCGACTGAACTCATAGAGACAGTAGATGTCTCTTAAAATCTTCCATGGGTAAGGCCTTTGTCAGAATGTCTGAAACCTGTAGCTTTGTAGGCACATACTCAAACTTCGTGATTCCCGGATCAACCTTCTCCTTGATAAAATGATAATTTATCTCAATGTGATTTGTCCTTAAATGATGGACGATATTTTTTCTAAGATTGATAACACTTGATTTATCACACTGGATTCCGATCAAAGACTTCACTTCAACTCCCATATCTTCAAGCTTCTACTTCATCCATAATAAATGTTTGAAAGATTGAGTGGCCACAATATACTCAGCTTCTTCGGTGCTTAATGAAATTCAATCCTACTTCTTGCTTAACCAAGCAATACATAGTCCACCAAGATAGAATGCTCCTCCATATGTTGATTTACTATCATCCACTAAACCATCCCAATCTGCATCCATGTAACCCAATATTACTGATTGAGATTCGTAAAAAACACATTCATGTTAAAATGACCCTATAAAGGATTGATCAAACAAAAACCATCGTGATTTAACAAAAAAAATGGGATCAAACACTCATTAGGGAAAAATACCAACTGAAAAATTATAACCCATGAAAGGGGGAAGAAACTCCATAGAAAATGGGGAAATAAAATTAAACAAGAATTTCTAGGTTATTTTATGTATAATAGAGGGAAAATTCACCAAATAGTGCGCCACCCATGTGAGACCCTTTGTCAATAACAAAAACAACATTTTTCTCCAAAATATCATTAGAATCCTATGTGATAAATACTATACTATAAATAAACTATGGAATACCTGAATAAAAAATATTATTTTACATAAAATTGATCATAACAATCATTTATATCTATTATATTACTATTCATTACCATGCACCATTGAAAACCCCAATTAGACTAGCAGTGAATATATGAGGGCTGCATAAAGCCTGCATCTAATAGATAATTGGGTAGAGACTATAAATTAGGTTATAAAACAAAAAAATTAGAGCTATTTCCCTCATAAATAAAATTTATATATAAATTACACCACCAATCAACACTAGATTATAATTTTAAAAAATCCCAATACACATATAATGTAAAATAGAATCTATGTCTCAAAAATAAAATTATAGTTGGTAACTATTAAAATTAATAATCCAACCACACATCTAAGAAAATGTATAGTATTGGTCAGTGAAAGGCGCTATTGTGGGAGCCCTCGATTATTAGTGAGTCTTTAGGGAACTTAGGTGCAGGAGAGTGGCTGACCAAGGCCGTCTCTCAAAGAAGGAAGTAAATTTAACAACATAATAAAGGTATTTTCAAAATAAAATAAAAGGGAATAATAACACTAGTTAAAAGGAATTGTGTGTTTTTTACCATTCATAAAACTAGAATAGGTTTGCTAGAAGAAGATTGTATCATATTTTTTATATTTTTGAAATGAAGTATGATTAAAAAGACACAATAAGAAAAAAAATTAGACAATATTTAAAATACATAATCAATATAACTCTACCTCTTAATTTACATATTAATCATTATAAATTAAATTAATATACACTTAATTATTATCCTCTAATTTTTTAACCCCTAAACCCTACGAGAATTAACTTTTCCACAAATATGAAGAGTATTGAACCCTAGGTTATCTTAGAAACATGAAATCGCAACAACCTACTTTGATTTTTGTTCTATGGATAGTTTATGTTCAGTGTTAAATTAAGGAACGTGTAAATTATATAAAATGAGTATGAATTGAGCTTAGGGATTATATTTTAACTCTACAAATTTTTCCTGTGTGGTCATGTTTTATCGATTAAGTTTGGGCTCACACAATTTACTCAATACTCGACCTCACCTATTTTTGTGTTAATTATTCAATTTCATTCTTAGTTTATTATAATTAAAAAACTCCATTCATGGATCATATTAATTGCGTTATAGTATCTCAATTATTCAATATAATTAAATGAATAGGGTAGAAGATATATCGATCACTAAGAGAACTACGATTCCATGGGCGGTGTGGTCATCATGGAGACATTTTGAAAGAGCAAAGGATTGAAATGGTAGAACCCAATATCGTCTCCACTCTTGATTCCAGAACAAATAAGATAATTAAAGAAGAAGATAATTGAACAAAACAAAATAAAAGGGAATAAATAAAATAATAACAATGATTTTTATTACAAAAATGAAAACATTACAACATGAAGAAGCGAAGAAAGATTTGATAAGGGGATCCTTGATTCAAGAGCTTCCCCTATTATAGTTGTTGGAGAATATGGGTGAAACTAATTTTCCTCAAACTTTAATATTCTAATGCACGTCCCAAGACCAAAAAATGTGAAAAATCTAAATTATAAAGTTGTGGGGAGGCTTTGTTTAAAGTGGTTTCAAGTGTGAATGGGGAATCTCATCCAAATATTTGATGCCAACATGAACCACCCTTTTGATCACCAACATACGTGAATCAGCTATACTTCCAGAGGAATGATTCATGAGAAAATGAGTCATAGAGCTCCTCTCAAAATTTGCGCCTAATTAAATAATATATGTAGACGTTATGGCTTAAATACCGAACTCATGTCCAATTTGGCATGTCTATCCCAACATTGCTTTCATGGCCCATTCGTACCAACCAAATTCATGATTTAGCTACAATGTACTAAATGAAATTTGTATAAAATTATGTCAGGAACACATTTACCAATTAATAATTTCATTTATTTGAAATAAAAATATTTATGTTTGAAATATTGTAGTTAATATTTAAAGGGTAAAACAAGAATTTCCATAAAATTTTCCAATGAATGATCTAATCCCAAATATATTATAAATAAACATATTTAACACAATTTGGTTGAATTTTATCATTTATTATTAATAAAATATTCAAAAAAAGTGTTTTATCAACTCCAGCACACCTACCCTTTTGCACTCCATGGAAAAACCCCATATCATGTATTCTAATTTTTTTGACAAGATATGCATATTCATATTTCACAATACAAAGTGTAAATATAGGCAATATAAAAATCCCATAAAAAGTCAATATAAATATATTTTAATGTCATTGTATTATAAATTGTTTTAGAACATAATCTTGTGATATTCATAACACTAATCATAGCAAAATAAGTTATGGGTCTACCATGCCACTAATTCTCCACGTGTGTGTGTGTCAACCATCACAAGATTGTCTCTATACCCTTTATCTAGTATATTATGGTTAATATAAACTTTTCTTCTAAATTGATTCTATTCCACTGAACCTGTTCAACATCCTTTGTAATCAAATTCCAAAACTAACTCATTTAAGCATTCACAGAAGTCCAACCATGAGCTCCCAACCTAAATATCCCCACATGTTGTAAATTTCTTCACTCACTTCTGTATTGATTTTTTTTTTAATTTTTTGGAATTTTTTAATTATTTTATATGGAGTAAAATAGTGAGATATTAGGTACACATTAATAGGTCAATCTGGTACAAGGATTGAAACGATCGTAAGGAAAACAAACGAATGTAAAGAACATGTTATAAGTTGAAAAGAATTACTTACCCTGAATATACAATCAATTAGGTAAGAGAAACTCAAATGTCATGATTGTTTGAATAATTGAGTGGAGAAATCAATGAAACAATTTACCATGAACAAGTATCATAAAAAAGGCGTTCAAAATCTAAACTGTTTTATAATGACACAACCATTCATATCTTCGATGACATCAATTTTTATAAAATTCAACCCTTGAGGATGAAATCATACTCATTATTATATTTATACCAATGTATTTTGAAAACATACATTTTCTATATGTTCAACATGAGAATATTACATGATATATTTGTTTCTTTTTTGTTGATTTTTTTAAAATTTTACCCAAAAACTTAATAGAAAATACATGTAAAACACACAAATGAGAATCCTAAATATCTACCCCAAATGTTGTCCCCTACCCCACACTTAAAATATTGAATTCCCCTCAATTTGATCATATGAGATGATATATGGACATGAAATTTATAATTTTAAATAGAACATAGAATATAAAAGTTTAAGGGTTAGGAATAACTTTATATTCTCGAGTGATGTTGGGGTAATGCAATGTGATGAAATCTACTACATCTGTAGGAAGTCCCTCAATGTATTTATTCAATCTTTTTCCATTTAATATAATGCTCCTTAATGTGTCCTCTTGTGTGATATCCACTATACCATAAGGAAAAACTATTATTCACAATCTAAGAACCTAACCACCTAGAACACAACATACCAGGAATCAGCTTCAGTAAAGTACTACAGAGCAAGACTTTCTCTCCAACTTTATATTCTCTTTTATGGATCATTTTGTCATGAGTTTCTTTTTATATTTCCTTGTAGTGCCTTGAGTTATCATATGAAGAAAATAGAATCTCTTCAAGATCTGTAATTTGCAGCTTCCTTTGGATTCTAGATTGGTCCAAATCCATGTTACATTTCTTTATAGCCCAATAAACCCGATGGTCATCTTCCATGGGGATATGACATGATTTCTGAAAAACAATCTAAAAAACAGACATACTAATGGGTGTCTTGTATGCTATACTATAAGACTATAGTGCATCATCCAAGTGATTTCTTCAATCCTTCCTATTCAGTTGAAAGATTTTCTCCAACATTTGTTTCAACTCACGATTTGAAACTTCAGCCTAGACATTTGTTTGTGGGTGGTATGGTGTTGATGTTTTGTGTGTCACCCTGTACTTATGAAGTAGGGTATCCATATTCCGATTGCAAAAGTGTGTCTCTTGGCCACGGATGATGCCGATTGGTACTCCAAACCTACAAAAAATTATACTTTTAGGATGTCAACAACAAAATGATAATCATTAGTCCTGGTGGCCTTAGCCTTCACCCATTTTATCACATAATAAACAAAAAACAATATATAATGTAAACCAAATGAACTAAGAAAAGGACCCCTAAAATAAATTCCCCATGCATCAAAAATCTCACAGAATAATATGGGTTTCTGGGGCATCTCATGTCTCTTAGAAATATTACCAGTGTGTTGGAAATGAGAGGATGACTTAAAAAACACATGAGGATCATAGAATACACTAGCCCAATACAATTCAAATTCAATAACATTTCTAGGTGTCTGTTGAAGTCCAATGTTTCCACCACAAGAAATTGTATGACAAAATTGTAGAACAAACACAAACTCAGGATCAGGAATACACCTCCAAAGAACTTGGTCACTACACATGCACCATAAGTAGAGATAATCCCACACATAAAACCTAGACTCACTCTTTAAATTTTTGACGGGATGTTTCTTTAAATTTGTAGAATTTCAGAGGCAACAAGTTAGTTAACTAAATCATCATAGAAAGGATGCGTACTAGATATGGTATAAAGATTCTCATCGGGGAAGGTATCTCTATGTCGTACTTGGTCCATGTGGTCATCCTCTAGTACCAGAGTAAGACTACTCATGTGTTCTGCCACAAGTGTTTCTGACCCCTTCATTCCTTTTTTCTAAATATCAAATCTCTGAAGAAGGACAATCCATCATATATGTCTGGGATTTGCTTTTGGATTCATCAAAAGGTACCTCAGAGCTACATGGTAAAAAAACTACTTTAGAGCCCAATAAATATGAATGGGATTTATCTAAAGCATATATGATGACATGAAACTTTTTTTCAGTGGTTGTGTAGTTTTATTGGGATTAATCCAATATCCCCATAGCATAGGCAATCACATGTGAATGTACCTCCACCCTTTGTGATAAAATATCTCCAACTGTAAAGTTGGTTGCATCAAACGTAAGCTCCAAAGGAATGTCCCATTGTTGGATCTGTATGATCAGTGGAGGGTCCAGACTCTTCTTAACCTCATCAAATGATACCATGTATGAATCATCAGACACAGAATAATAATCCTTTTGAATTAATCATGATAAAGGAATAGAAATATAAATATAATCATTGATGAAGCACCAATAAAATCTTGCATTCCCTAGGAAAGAACTAACATCACCCTAACATGAAGGTTTGGGTAAGGATGAAATGATATCTAACTTAGATCTATAAACCTTTATCCCATTTTTTGACACTACATGACCTAAGACAATCCCATGACCTACCTTGAAATAACACTTTTCAATGTTTAAGACCATATTCTTTTCAATACAACGATTGAAAACCTTTCAAAATCTAGAGATACAATAATCAAATGAATACCCATATGCTGTAAAATCAACCGTGAAGACCTCCATGAAGGTCTCAATAAAATCTGCAAAAATACTCACCATGTATATCTGGATGGTAGCTGGGGCTTTGTAAAGTCGAAATGGAATCATTTTCTAGAAAAATGTGCCAAAGCGATTGGTGAATGTTGTCTTCACCAGATCCTCTGGAGAAATGGGAGGCTAAAAATACCCAAAAATATCCATCCAAGAAACAACATGGTGTTTTCCCAGCTAGTCTCCCAAGCATCTGGTCAATAAAAGGGAGTGGAAATGGTCCTTGCGAGTGGACTAATTTAGTTTCCTATAATCAACCCACACACAAAAACTATTTTTTACCCTCATCAGAACTAGATCTTCTTTATAATTTTTAACAACAGTAACAACACATTTATTAGGAACAACCTGAATAGGACTCACCCACTGGGAATCTAAAATGGGATAGATTATACCCTCCTTGAGAAAATTTTCAACCACTTTTTTAACAACATCCAAAAGTGGTGTATCGAGTCTCCTTTGTGGCTACCTAACTGGTTTATCCCCATCCACCAAAAGAATCATATGCATGCAAAAGGAGTCGATAATACCTAATATGTCACCCATGTTCCACCCAATTTCTATGATGTTCTCCCTAAAAAGGTTCAAAATAGTTTCTTCATGTTCAATAGAGAAATTGTTTTCAATTATAACATGTAATTTTTCACCACGTAACATGTATGAGTATTTTAGATTTGGTGGTAAAGGCTTCAGTTCCAATGTATAGGGTGATGTATATATGGAGAAATTGAAGGAATATAAATATATGCACAGTTAATATTTATACCAGAATATTCATCATCAAAATTAGAGAATGATGCATCAAAACCACCACCATATTCAATCGCCATGTCATAATCAGAGTTAGCATGATCAAAATCATAAATAGAATCCAATTCAAAATCAAATCTAAGAGAGTCTTGTGCATTCAAAATTGAGGTGGAAGTACTCTTAGATATCTAACTATAACTAATACTAATTATCTTCATAAGCATAGGACAATCTAATTCCATGGGGTTTTTATTTGGTGGTACAAAATGGGAGATAACGATATTAGAATACTCCTATGAGGGGTAATTCATAAAGTCCATAACATTAAATATCACACTTCATCCCCAAAACATATGGAAATTGTACCCTCATTGACATTTATTAATGTTTTTTCAGTTTGGAGGAAGGGTCAACCTATGATAATGGGAGCATGTGAATATACCTGATCATTATCTTTGTTAAGCATGTAGAAATCTGTTATAATGATCATTTCTCTTTCCTAGACAAGTACATTCTCAAGGAATCCCACTAGATATGATGTAGCTCTATTTTCCAACTATACCACAACTCTCATCAGATTCCACTCACTAACTTGTAAATAAGAGAATACAAATTGAGACATCCCATTTATGGAAGCTCTCAAATCACAAAGAGAATCAGAAATGTGAAACTCCCCTATGGTTCAAGGGATAGTGAATGTCCTGATTTCCTTGCACTTTGTTGGTATTTCTATATTTTGTGTAATGATTGATGACAGATTCCTTCCAAGATTGATCTTCTCAGTTCCCTTGATCCCTATTCAGTTGCTACAAATTTCGTTTAAAAATTTTGCATACATTGGGATATTATTAATGAATTCATGTAATGGGATATTGATCTCCACCCACTTGAATATATCCAAAACATCTTTTTTCATTGCCTCTTGAGTCATACATTTGGTTTATACAACTCTTTTTGGAAATGGAAGGGGTTTATGGGGTACATCATCAATATTTATCTTACCTTTAACTTTCTTCTCGGGTTTGTCATTAGCTGGTTTTGAATGGGACCTCACCGGAGTTGAGGTGAATCCCAGTGGAACGATAGGTGTAGATGTATGAATTTTTTTCATCCCACTTCTCAATGTGACATAAATAAGACACCACTTGGGATTTGTAGTTTTTCAGAAAATAAGATTTCCAAAGTTCTTATATACCAATTTAGGGAGGGCAGTTGAAATCTGGCTCATTTGTGCCTACAACCCCCTCAACTTCGAACCTTGACTCTTCATCTCATTCAATTGATTAAGAACAATTTTCTTCAAAAGGGCATCAGTGTTAGAATCTAACAAGATTGGGGGGATTCCCTTATTGTTGTCTTGTTGATTATTGGGCTTCAAATATCCTTTGGGGTTGTTGGAAACCTTGTTGTTTAGGCGAAGGCTACTAGATGTTTTGTTGAAAAGGGGTCCTTTTTTATTGTCCAGAGCTATACCTCATGTCTGATTGATCCTTCCACCCTTTAATGTATACTGGTAAAAAGTAATCGAACATCATTTGGGGATATGTCTATTGTTATTACTGATATGGTCTCCCTATAAATACTGCTGCACAATCCTCCATATTTGGTAGTTGCGGGCTACAGTCAGTTGGGTGACTTGTCTCGGTGATAATGCCACATGTTTTTGAAACAGTGGTTTGGTTTTTCTTTTGATCCAAATCAATCTGTCTCCCTATAGTTTTCAATTCTTCCAACTTCATATCAAACAAATGACTTACAATAGAAAAAGAAATTACCTAATGTACTACTAGAACATGTGGTGTACCTCGATCGCCAAATTGTTGAGAGTTTTGTGTCATCTTGTCAATCAATGCACATCTAACTACTGGTGTCTTTCCCACAAATGCTCCTCCAACCACAAAATCTACCATGCTTCTCTCCATAGGTGTGAGTCCTTCATTGAAGTATTGGATGAGTATTTTCTCACTGATTTGGAAGTGTGGGTAACTCGCACAATCTTTCTTGAATCAGTAATCATACATTGACTCCCCTTGGTATTTATTAATTCATGTGATCTCTTTACGAATGTAAGTGGTTTATGATGCTGGAAAAATTCTCTACATGAAATGACATTATAGATCATTCCCACAAATTACATCTTCAGGTTGTAAATAATATATACAATATTTCACCACTCCATTAAGTGTGAATGAGATTTCTCTTAGTTTGATTTGGAATTTAGATTCATTTTATGGTTTCAGGGTTGAGAAAACCACACCGGCCATGAAAGAGTAGTTCTCTTAGTGATTGATCTATCTTCTACCCACTTCATTTAATTATTTTGAATCATTGAGGTACTATATTCAAAAAAAATGATCAATGAATTGAGTTTTTATATTATAATAAACTAACCAAGAAATTGAACAATTAACACAAAAACATGTCCGTTCGAGTATTGTGTAAATTGTGAGTGTGCAATCCTAATCGGTGAAAGAAGACCACAAGGGAATAGTTTGTAGAGTTCAAATATAATCCCTAAACTAAATTCATCCTCATTTTCTAGAATGGACATGTGCCTTAATTTACCACTGACCATAAGCTATAATTAGAACATCAATCAAAGTATGTTGTTTCATTTTCACGATCTGAAGATAGCATAGTGTTTAATTATCTTGATATTTGTGTTAAGGTTAATTCTCATAGGGTTTGGAGGTAAAAAAATTTGGGGATCATAATTAATTAGATATTAATTTAAATGAGAATGATGAATAAGTAATTGAAGAGGTAGAGTTAGATGAATAACATATTTTAAATATTCTCTAAAAAACATTTTCTTGTTGTGTATTTTTAATTGATCTTCATTTCAAAAATAAAAACAAAAAATGTTATAAAATCTTCTTCCAACAAACATCTTCTAGTTTTATGAAGTGTAAACCACCCCCAAACATCCTTTAAAATAGTGTTATTATTCCCTTTTATGTTATTTTTAAAATACATTTAATAAGTTGTAAAAATTACTTCCTCCATTGAGATACGACGTTGGTTAGGCACTCTACTACACCAAAGTACCCAAAAAAATCACTAATCATTTGAGGGCGCCAATGATAGTGCCTTTTAAATTGGCATCATTGCCAAGGATGCAAGTAAATTTGACAACTTATTAAATGAATTTTATAATTAACATAAAAGGGAATAATAACACTACATGAAAGGATGTGGGGGGGGGGGTTTAACCATTCATAAATCTAGTAAAAGTTTTTCGGAAGACGATTGTATAGTATTTTTTTTATATTTGAAATGAAGTTCGATTAAAAATACACAACAATAAGATGTTTTTTAGACAATATTTAAAATACATAATCAATCTAACTCTAGCTCTTCATTTGCATATTAAAAATTATAATCTAAATTAATATCCAATTAATTATGATCCCATAATTTTTTAACCCTCAAACCCTATTATAATTAACTTTACCACAAATATGAAGAGAATAAAACCCTAGGCTATCTTGAGAACATGCAATCAGAACACCCTGCTTTGATTAATGTTCTAAGCATAGATTATGGTAAGTGGTAAATTATTACACATGTCTATTCTTTAAAATGAGGATGAATCATGATTTTGTAATTTATTTTAACTCTACAAATTTATATAGTGTGTTTTTGTTTTACCGATTATTTTTGCACTCTCACAATTTACACAATACTCAACCTCACATGTTTTTTGTGTTAGATGTTCAATTTCTTTCATAGATTATTATAATTTAAAAACTCAATTAATGGATCATATTATGTTAATTAAAGTATCACAATGTGTCAAAATAATTAAATTAATAGGGTAGAATATAGGTCTATCACTAAGAGAACGACTCTTCCATGAGCGGTGGGGTCATCATGGAGATGTTTTGCACGAGCAAAGAATTGAAAGGTTAGAAATAAATATCATCTCCAATTTTTATTCCAACCAAAATTTGATGAGTAAAGAATAATATATTTAAAAAATAGGAGGTAAAAGAAGAAATAATAGAATAACAAATAATTTTATTAAACCAATGAAAACATTACAACATGAAGAAGAGAAGAAGGCTTCAATGAGGGGATATTTTCTTCAAAATATACCCCACTTAAAATGGTTGGAGAATTTTGCTAAAACCAATTCTCCTATAACTTTAATATCATTATTCATGTGTCAACCCCAACAAATGGGGAAAACACAAATTTATAGAGTGGTGGGGGGGCTAGGATCAAAGTGGCTTCAAGTGTGAATGGGGAATCTTGGCCAAATATTGTAGTCCAAATTGTACCACACATTTGACCACAAAATGCGTGAATCAAATGTACTTATAGCAGGATGATTCATGATAAAATGAGTCCTCGACCTCCTCTAAAACGTTGGGCCTAATCAAAGCACAGATAACGATATTATGGTTAAAATACAGAACCCATGTCCAATCTGGCGAGTCAAGCCCAACCTCATTTTATAACCAATTTGCACCAACCAAATGAATGATTTAGCTACAATGTCCTAAATTAAAGTAGTAGAAAATTACAGCAGGAACATATTTAAAAAATAGTAAGGTCAAATAATTCAAATTATGTTATTAATTTTTGAAATACAGCAATAAATTTTTATAGGGTAAAACTAGAATTTCCATCAAATTTTCAAATGAATGATATAATCCCAAATATTTCATAAATGATCATATTTAGTAAAATGTGAGAAAATTATGTCATTTATTATAAATAAAAATTTCAACAAAATAATGTTTTATCAGTATGCCTATTCTATTAATCCCACATGGAATCTTAGATGAATGATCTTACATATATGGATACAATAAATTTTCACTGCGTCGGATACATAGGGTGTCCTCTCACTAAAATGATGAAGATGAATACTAGTTACAAATGAGAAAATTAAAGAACCAACTTCCACAGAAATTAAATTTCCAAGTTTCAACCTTCAGAAGGATCTCTCGGAAAATATCATTTAAATGTATAATTGAAAAATTTCAAATGAATATAGCATTGTGGAACCCTTCTAAAACATCCTCATTGTTTTTTTCTCTCAAACCAGAATGGAAAATTTATTATGCTTATATCCAAATGGAAACCATGAGATCACGCATCAAATTTCATAGAACATCCAAATATCATATACCATTTCATTGAATTAATTACAAATTAAAACCTCATTTGACATCAACCACACTATGGTAAAATGAAAATAAAAAAACTCTCATTCAATACTCATACTATGTGTCACACCATTCATGTGTCGTTATCACTACCACACAATTATGTAAATAATTATATCAAGTGATATTTAATTAATCTATTATAATACATACTATTATACATATTTTTTAAATTGTACTTGTATGACTCTTTTAAGGGATAATGTTGAAGGGGGAGTAGTTGACCGTTCTATCCTCTACTAACAGGGAATTTACAGAAACCACCTGGTACCAAAAATGATTTTGAATTAGTAATGTTGATCAGCTCATGTGCAGTGCCTAAAAATGAAAAAAATATTATGGAATCACCAAAATGAAAAATATAATTCATCACAATAAGAGAAAACAATTTAGACCAATATTTATAACCAAAACAATAACAGAATTTCATAAAAATATCTACCATATCTGAAATAAAGACCTAACCCATATTTAATTAATAAATCATTCTTGAAAAAATTAAAAAATATCCAATTATAATAATATTCATAACTAATTTTGTGTAATATTTGGTGTCCTATAACTAACTGGTTGTACTTTTATTAAATAGACATTTAAGGTATTTAAATATTAAACATGTTGTTACATATTGTTCATTATTCTGCATTACTATGATGTAATAATGTTCTAGAGTATTTGTGGCATTGATAAGGTCATAATAGTTCCCCACTATGATGAGATCTTTGAAATTATATAATAATATTCATAAATATAGTTCTAAGGTTGTATGAAATACTATGATGGGACACATAGCATAAAGACCGCCAGGTGTGAGTACTCGTAAGTAGATGAGGCTTCCACTAATGATGTTTCACTTGGTAATCACTATGATAGGAGATTTTAAGAACAGACCCGCCAGTAAGAATTTCGCATGTTTTGGTGTTATAGGATATTTCACTCTGCAAGCATGTGTAATGATCTTTAGACTTTATGTTTATCATTAATGTGTGTCACAACTATCGTACTTTGACTAATTGATAAAAACCATCACGCAGATAGTTGGCATGATGTAGGGTATGTTGGGTGTGTCACGAGTGACATGTTATTAATGGATAAGTCAAGGAAGTTGTTTTCCCTTCCATTTATGGATGTTTATATCTCATAAATTTGATTGAAATAGAACAGCCACACAAAATTCCATGGGCATGGTGTAACAATAAGTTTATTTGAGGTATTCAATGAAGGACGTATCATGCAATAAGGTTGATGACACTATCATGGAACTTCCTTGATGAGATATTCTGAAAATATATTATATTAAATAGTGAGTGTTAATATGTGGATGTCATTGTTGAGACTCTATGAAATTTTTCATGGGTTCCATGACCTGTTTCTAGAAAGTACTCTTAGACTTTAGGGAATCATGCCTAATTCTAGTGAGAAATAATCCTAGAGGGTCACATACTAAATGTTTCTGGTGGTCTTAGTTATATAAAATTTTATTTTAATTAATAAATATTATTCGAAATACAATGGAATAAT
The DNA here is from genome assembly GCA_963277665.1 of Viscum album. NCBI lineage: Eukaryota > Viridiplantae > Streptophyta > Magnoliopsida > Santalales > Viscaceae > Viscum > Viscum album. Next base: position 1,291,066,891 of record OY728146.1, read on the forward strand.
TTTATTCAATATAAAAAGATTTCATAAATTAAATAAATATTTATTTAGCGGATTGTGGGTAAAATATATTTATTAATTTTATTGAACAATTAATAAATATTTATTTACTAGTTTGTAAATAAAATATTTATTTAAGAGAATAAAATATTTATTTTTTTATTCATGTTTTCAACAAATTTATTTGTATTTTGAGAGTATCAAGGCCAGTCCTGTAGTAAAATAATTATTTTCAAGAAGATAAATAATTATTGAACGAGTTGGAAACAATTAAAATAACACTGCTTTTGTTTTGTGATGTGGGATTTTATTTATAATTCTGTTTTGCGCAAGTTGGTGAACCATAAATAATGACATGGTATTATTATTAATATAAAGGGGTTTCTATTAGCTTATGAATGTATTTAATTGGTGTTACACAATTTAATATTGTAAATGAATCCTCATGTTAATAAATAGACACAAATGACTGTTGTCCCCTGGGCTAAATCACACTCCCAGTGAATTGAAAATTATTGATGTGAATAATTTCTCTCTCGAATCCTCTTACCACCCCTATCAAGAATGAGATATGTTCATCAAGGCCGAAGAACAAGAAATCAAGAATGACTAACCCAAGACACTTGTTGTACCACGATAGCACCCAAAGAATGAGTGGCATCGATTAGTAGCCATCAGAGCATGTGTGGATCACTAATAAATAGATTCTAGTTTGGATCATTGCATGCACAACAGGATAATCTAAAAGGTTCATTCAAAATGATCAGCATCATCAATGAAGAAAATACCGAAGTTCTGATATTATTTTATTTATGAAATTAATTAAATAAATTATAAACATTATGTGAAATATCCTCTATAAATGTTTAGGGCCTCTTCTATCATAATTTAAATCATTGATTATATTCCATGGAGACTGGAATTCATCATTGTATTTATCCTGGAATAATCACAGATCATGGTAAAAAATCAAATTTGGGGTTCCCTCCCATTAATGGGACCACTACGCCCCGAACCATTAAGTTGTATAAAAGGTGTTACATCATAGATTATCATTATTTAAATATTTCATTGATTATTTACACATTTAATAATTGAGTTCATTCAATTCAAGTTAATCGCTCTCCAAATTTGAGTCTCACGATCTATTCCTCCTATTTCAATTATTTATCACCATATATAAATGATATTTTCTTTTCTTTTTCATTAAAATAAAAAAGGGGACCTCATATGGAGGTGGAAGAGGTTTCTGGGCATATAGAACAAGAACACACAACATGTATTTTACAGTACATGCCATGTATCCAAGGTTCAATGCACTGGGTCTAGTTTTCCAAACGAAGTTGTGTCATTGGAGTTTGTCTAACCCTTAATGAAACTGTTTGTTTACTTGGAAAATGTGGCTTGTGATTTCTATATTAAAATCCATGTGGTCCACTGGACACAACGTGTATTCCCTTTGGATTAGGTCTTGATTGTGTACCTCGTACACAGCTTTCCGGGTTGGAGACCATGTAATGAGTAACTACACAGCATGTATCCTACTGGAAATGTTGTGTACTCCTAATATTTCTTATGTACACTCACACATTGTTTCCCTAGGCGTGTACATCAGATGGATGGTGAAAAATAGTACACGCCATGTAGTTGGAACAAAACATTGTGTACTCATCCAAATTATGAAGATTTATTACAACTTATTATTATATTATAAAAACCCTTGATACATGTATAAACGTGAAGGTGTTAAGCTAAGGCACAACACATGATAGGTTTTTTATATATGTGTGTTTAATTTAACATCTTCTTAATTTTCATTACTACTAATTGGGTAGTTATGAATAGTAATTCACCGTGTTTCCTCCAAGGTACATGTTATATACAAATATAATTTTAAATGAATTTATTTATATAAAATTATGATGGATGACAATCTCATGGAAAATCTGAAAATTATTTAACATAAAAGGATTGATTAATTAAATATGATAATTAATTGATTAATGTGTGATTTATCTTAATCAAGAATGGTTAATGAATTGAATTATAATTTTATTTATTCATAAATATTGGTTCATGTATGAATGATCATGATCTAAACTAAGAAATTTTTATGTGGATGGTTTATTTTATTTAAATTATTTAAATCAACTCTGTTGGCTTGCGGGCATTCTCATCATTAATATGTAGGGCATGTGTACCCAAGGGTTCTTTTATATAAAACCCCTTTTTACCCCACACATTCATGTGAATTAATAAAAGGAATCTATAATGGATGGAACTTCCATGATAATGGAGGAGGTTCAAACTGCAGCTGAGATGAAACCAATCCTAGGAGATATAGAGGTGGATAGGTGGAAAGCTGCAAACACATACCCAAAAAGTCCAAGATGTTTCTCCTCTAGGTTAGGGATAGTTTATCCACCACTAGATAAACTATCCCTTAAAAAATCTCATGATAATTCACTTTATTTTATTTTTTTCAATTGCATGGTTTATTATTATGGATTTGTTTTCATGATCAAATAATTAATCAATTAAACAAGCATGAAAGATATAACTAAAACAATCCCAAATTATGGATAGATATTATAAATACATGGGTAATCACTTAATTAAGTTACACTTAATATTGGAAAGAATGTGATAATGATAATAATAAATTCAATCATAACAAATAAAAATCCCTCATATAAAATATTATGTTAGACCAGGCCTTTTGTTACTTGATTAAGGGAAAACTCAATAAAACTATGTGTTTGATCAACCCATGTTGGGACAATTCCTTTTATAAAAGAATACCTTATGAAAATATTTAGGTTGACATTACCATATTACATCAATATGAGTATCCCTTTCTAGAATTGGTGTAATATTGGAGGCAAGAGTTGAGGAAATCCAAATTCATTATTTCAGGATTGGGAAGTCAACTCAATAGATGAAGGAGCTACAAGCCCACAATTAGAAAAGACTGTCCTACCTATATACCTTCTAATTTCTTGACCAACCCTTATTGGGGTTATGCAACTAAGAATATTAATCCTTAACACTAGAATTTCATGTAAAGTAGACATTTCAATTTCAATGGTGTGGGCCATTGGGACTTGATAAAATAGTGGGAGACTTAATAAAAAATTTATTTCTCATAAAATGTAATCAATAAAGTACTAATGATCCAATATTTTAATTGTAGAATAAAAATGACAAGATCTTCAACCACACTATCCCTACGATCAATTCTAGATAAAGACAACATCCTCATGGATAGTAACTTGTATGAATGGTTTAGATGCCTTTGGGTAATCCTAATCCATGAACATATGTCTTACGTGCTGGAGTCCGTATTACCTAATCTGCTTTCCAATGTGGAAATTGAGGAGGATTTTTTGTCAATGTGAAACTTATTAATGATGCAGTCAACGATCATCAATGTATATTGATCTCATTAAGTCTCTTGAAAACATGGATGATTATAACATGCTGTAGAACCTCTATAGTCTTTACTAGGAGAGAGAACGAAATGAGAGGTTTGAGATCTCTAAGTTACACTTTCAGAGTAATAATGGATATGGTTCCCTTGTTGGGCCTCATGTAGTGAAGCTCATTGGCTACATTGATCACCTGGAGGATCTATTTTATAAACTCCCTGAAGAACTGGGTACTGATCTCATTATTGCATCACTCTCTCAGAGCTTCTCTACCTTTGTTGTCAATATCAATATGAACAACATTGAGAAGTATCTATGTGATCTTCTTATCCTCATTCAACATGTGGACAAAGATATTAATCATGAAAATCCTTTTATCCTTATTGTGAATAAGAGAAAAATCATGGAGAAGAGATTTAAGTGCAATTCTTCTTCATATCCTTCCCTGAAAATGAATATCAAAGGGGAGACAAGGGAACGAGAGGGTGTTTGTTTCACATGCGGAAAGAAGGGCCGCTAGATTAAAAACTTCACCCAGCATAAAAAAAAGGGAAGATTCAGGTGTGTTTGTTATCAAATTCAATCTATCTATTTCTAAAAATTTGGTATTAGATATAGCTTTTTGTGCACAGACATGTATCCAAATATGGGAACCAATTAGATTCAGGAAAATTGACGGAGGGGAGGTAGGTCTATGAGTATCCAACGAAGACAGTCTTGTTGTTGTAGATATTTGGAACCACCACCTAACATTTCTAATTGGTATGATCTTGGTGTGAAATGGTTGTTATTATGTATCTTATATTACTAAAAACATTATTTATGTATCTAGATTATATACAAATGGATTTATATTCATGTTTAGAAATGAATGGTTCTTATTTTCTAAAGATAGACATTGTTTTGGTACAGAAAATTTTTACACCATTCATTACGCATTGGATTACACAAATCAAGTAATGGAAATCAATAACAAATATAATTCACATGACTCATACCATAACTAACATTGGTATCACCAGCTAGGTCATATAAATGAGAAACACATGATAATGTTACATCAAGATATATATTTAGATTCATTCAAACTAATGACACCTGGTGTATGTCATGCATTTTTACTAGGAAAAATGACCAAAGCCCTATTTAGTGGGAATGGTGAAAGGTCTAAATAACTTCTTGAATTGGTTCATACTAATGTGTGTTGTCCATTTCTAGTTGAAGTAAGGTGAGGGTACTCATAATTCATAATTGTTACTAATGATTTTAATAGATATGGATATATCTACTTAATGAGGTATAAGTTGAATTATTTTGATAAGTTCAAAGAATATAAGAATTAACTTGAGAACCTTCTTGGTATGAATAATAAGAAACTCTACCCAGACCGTAGAGGAGAATTTCTTAAACAAGACTTCATTGATTACATATAGGAGTTTGGGATCCTATCCCAACTTAGTCTTCCATACATGCCCTAGTGGAATGGTGTCAGAAAAAGGAGTAACTGCACCCTATTGGACGTATTGTGATCAATAATGAGTCATGAGAGTCATCCATTATCATTTTGGGGATATTCATTACAAACAACCACTCACATACTAAACCAAGTCCCAAATAAATTGATAAATGTTATTCCATATGAGTTTTGTAGTGCAAAGAAATCCATATTTTATAATTTTTATGTGTGGGGAGTAGATTCTTTTTTTAAGAACTCTTCAGGTAACAAACTTACACCATGAGGCACAAAGTGTACCTTTATAATATACCCCAACGAAACAGGGGGATATTACCTATTCAACCCCTCAGGAAAAAAAGGTTATAGTCGAATGACATGCCATATTCCATGAGAGGGAGCACATCTCCAAAAGAGATTGTGGGAGCGAGATAGACCATTATGAAGTTGAGGCTCAAGGTACACAAGAGTTGGTATAGGAACAGATTCCACATATCCCTATGGAAGAAAAAACTATTACAAAGACACAAGAGTTGGGTAGGAGTACAAGAGAGATTAGATAACTGGAATGATACAGTTTTCTAGTTACCAAGAATGGTGGCTCATCATTAGTTGGTAATAATGATCCTCTAACCTACAAGGATGTAGTAAGTTGCATAGATGTTTCCCAGTGGAGAGAAGCCATGAATTCTAAAATGTATTCCATGTACCAAAACAATGTCTGGATTTGGGTATATCATCAAGTTGATGTAATGCATGTTAGTTGTTATTGGGTAATAACGAAGAATCTAGACATGGAAGGACAAGTCATCACCTATAAGGAATGACAGGATACAGAAGGGTTCAAACATCATCAACACATTGACTACGATGAAAACGTTTCACCAGTTGAAATGTTTAAATCCATTTATATTTTATTGGCCATTGCCTCTTATGATGACTATGAGATTTGGAAAAGGGATGTCAAAACATCCTTCCTAAATGGTAACCATCAAGAAGCTATCTACATGACACAACCTAAAGGTTTTATGATTCCAATGTATTGAAATAAGGTATACAAGTGGTAGAAGTCCATTTATGGATTATATAAAGCATCTAGATCTCGGAACATTCGTTTTGATGAAGCAATAATGAATTGTTTTTATAAACAATGAATGTGAGCCTTGTGTCTTCAAACAATTCAGTGGGAGTGCAACCATTTTACTAATTGTATATGTTGATGACATATTACATATGGGAAAATGAGATACTAGTCTTACAGTATGTTAAGGCATGGTTGAATCAATGCTTCTCCATAATATAATTGGGTGGGGAAAAAATATTCTTGGGATCAAGATCCATCATGATAGAAGCAATAGAATGTTGGTCCTAAGTCAAAGAACATACATTGATATGATACTAAAGGGAATCAGTATGGAACAATCCAATATGGGATTGTTACCAGAATCACATGGAATTTATCATTCCTAGAAAATGTGTCCTCAAACACATGAGGAAAGAAAGATAATGGTAAGGACTTCATACACATCAGCGATTGGGTTGGTCATGTATGTAATGCTATGTACTAGGATGGAAGTCACCTATGCATTGAGTGCATTTGGAAGATATCCAGATGACCCAGGTGACCACAATTGGATGGAAATCAAGGCCATCATAATGTATTTCAAGAAAACAAAAGATATATTCCTGGTTTATGTAGGAGATGAAGACCTAGTCATTAGAGGTTATGTAGATTCTAGTTTCCAGAATGATCAAGATGACATGAATTCACAAATAGGATACATATTCACTTTGAATCGAGGTGCAGGGAGTTGGAAGAGCTCAAAGTTGAGTGTGGTTGCAAATTCTACAAATGATTATGAGAATATCATAGCTTCTCAGGCAGTTAAAGAAACAGTTTGGATGAGAAGCATCATTAAGGATCTAGATGTGACAGCTATAAGTAAAGATCTCATCACAATGTATTGTGATAATTCTATAGTGGTTTATCTTGAAAAAGAGACAAGGTCACATTAGTAGATGAAATAAATACTTTAGAAGTATCCTCTATTTAAGGATTTCTCACAGAGTTGTGAAGTTGCAGTGAATATTATTTCCACAGATGACAATGTGGATAATCCCTTGACTAATGGCTTGACTCAACAGAAACATGATCACCATGTGAGGTCTAGAAAACTGAAATTCATAGGCAATTGGATCTAGTACATGTGGTATTTTTTAAGAGTTTGTGTCCTAGAACTAACTAGTTTTACTTTTATTACATAGACATTTAATGTATTTAAATATTAAACATCTTATTACATATTGTTCATTGATCCACATGAATATGATATAACAATGTCCAAGCGTATTTTTTTCCTTGATAAGCTCATGGTAGTTCTCTACAATGATGAAAACCTTGAAATACTATATCAATATTCCTATATATAGTTCTACGGTTGGATGAAAAAATGTGATGGGGAAAATATCCTGAAGACTGTCAGGTGTGAGTACTGATAAGTAGATGAGACTTCCTCTCATTATGATGACACATGGTAATCTCCAAGACAAGAGATTATGATAACATACCCAGTAGTAATAATTCTTCATGTTTTGGTGTCATCATATATTTCTATCTGCGAGCATGTGTATTGATCCCCGGACTTTAATATTATGATTAATACGTGTCACAACTCACTCAAAGTGATTTACTGATGAAAACTGTCACATATACAGGTGGAGGGAATATGGTATGTTGGGTGTGTCATGAGTGGCATGTTATTAATGGATAAGTCAAGGAAGGATTTTCCCCTTGAATTTATGAAAATTAATATCCTAGAACTTTGATTGAAATAAAATCGTTGTGAGAAATTTCATTGACATGGTGTAACAATGAGGTTATTTAATGTATTCAAAGAATGACTTATCAAGTATAAATGTTGATGACACTACCACGAAACCTGATTGATGAGATATTGAGACAAAGGGACTATATAACACTGTGAGAGTCTGTATATGGATTTCATTTTTGTGACTTCAGGTTATTTTTAGTGGGTTCCTTGACCCACTACTAGACAATACTCTTGGAATTTAGGAATGTCGGCCTAATGCCAACAAGAAAACATCATAGAGGTTTACACACTATGTGTTTCTAGTGGTCTTGGTTAAATTCTATTTTATTTTAATTAATAAATATTATTCTCAAGACAATGGAATAATTTTATTTAATTTAAAATTATTTCATGAATTGAATAAATATATATTCACTGGATTGTGGGTAAAATGTATTTATTTATTTTATTGAATATTCAATAGATATTTATTTACTAGTTTGTAAAAGAAATATTTATTTAAGAAAATAAATTATCTATTTATTTATTCCGGTGTTCAATAAATGGATGTGGAGTTAGAGAGGACAAATCCTGGTTCGGTATTAAAATAAATATTTTTAAGAATATAAAATATTATTTAACTAGTGGGAATAAATTAAAATAATGTTTATATTATTTGTGACATAGGGTTTTATTTATAATTTCATTTTGCACAAGTTGGAACATCATAAACAATGACATGGTATTATTATTAATAGCATGGGTTTTCTCTAAGGTTATTATTGTATTTAATTATTGTTATGCAATTAAATATTTTAACTGAAGCTGCAAGTCAATAAATAGACACATACATCTATTGTTCCACGGACTGAACTACACACCTGGTGAATCGAGAATTGTTGAGTTGAACAATTTCATTATTGAATCATCTATTTACCCCTCTCAAGAACAAGAGACATTCTTCACGGCCGAAGAACAAGCAATCCAGAATGACCGACACAAGACACACACTTCACCGTGCTAGCACCCGGAGAATGAGCCATGTCGATCGGAGGCCATCAAAGCATGTGTGAATCACCACTAAAGGGATTCTAGTTTGGATCCCTTCAAGAGACACAAAATAAACTGGAAGGGTCATTTCGGATGATCAACATCATCAATGAAGAAAATACCGAAGATCCAGGTATTATTATCATTATGAAATTAATTAAATTAATTATAATCATGATGTGCAAGATCCTATTTAATGGTTTCAGGCCTCTTCCATCTTTATCTAATTTTTTTATTCTATTCAGTGGATACCAACGTTCATCTTCATATTGATCCTAGAATAATAATTGGTCATGGTAAAAATCAATGTTTGGATTCGTCCCATATACGCTTCCACTATGCCGATAACTATCATTTTGATTTAAAATTATACTCTCCACATTACATTCTTTATTACATACATTTTCGGATTTAATTTCATAAAATTAATTATATATCAATTGTGTTCAGACCAAATATTTCCAGTTTATTTTGATCATTAATATTAAATTATTTTTCTATTGATTATTTAATATTATCTGAAATCCATTATAACAATTTTAGTCACCAATCATATTATATTACTAATGAGAATATATGGTAAAATCACCACATTAAATGAACATCCCCCAAATAATTATAACACTGATATCCACCATAAAACCCATTAAACACTTCCCCATTTTCTATGTAATATTCCATGAAAGAACATATATATTAGAAGAGACCTAATAAAATGTTTTCACATCGACAACAACACATTTCCATTCAATATTTGAAAAACTAACTACCCAACCAACTACATAATATATTTCAATATCCCATAAGCATCCACCAAAAGAAACTACCCTAAGAAAATAGATGAATACAATAATAAAAATAATTCTAAAGACATATAATATAAAATTCAAACAATAAAAAACTATAAAATTACATTTGAAAAGGTTACTTCATATTAATTCAAGAAATCTTGAATTATTTATATGATAATATTTTCAATTTTCACATAATTGATTCTTTAAAATAATTAAATATTAACTCATTTATGAATGGTTATTTCAATAATTGGATCACAAAAATAAAATATATATAACAATAGTATTATTATTTTAAACAACAAAAAATAAAAAAACAAGACATGAGTATTATCAATGGATAATGTTAAACACATTTGACGTAACATTCTAAAATTCCATTATGTTACTACTTGATGAATACTTATATTATATTTTCAATTTCATTAAATGCATATTGATAGTCTAATAAATTTAAAAATAATGATACACATGATGATATAATATATAATATAATACATAGTAATAATGTAGAGATATAAATAGAAATGAATAATTCATAGACTATAGAGAAATCTATAGTCACAAATTCCCTCATATATTTTCTTCTAAGAGTAATGAATTTAAAATGAAATAGAAGAGTTAATAACACCATATACATTATCTAGGGAAGTATGAGATCATTGAAAGATGTACTAAATGATGAGTAACGAGATTGATGTCCACCATATTGGGTGTAAAAACCAATGTGAAGAATGGGATATGGCCATTATTTGATAGTTACCTAACAATTGTTATGTGACTGTTTGTGATCATTATAATTGTGAAAATACTAGATGGAATAGTAAACTAACTATTTTAAATAACATTTAAATTTTATTATATTTACATGTTAATATGTTTATTATGAATAAATATGTATATTATTATGAAAATATTATATTTTTATAATTAGATTAAATATATATTCATCATTTAAAAATAAAGATTTATTAATTTTTGTAAATTTTTGTTTAAATTCAATTCTCATACATATGAACTAGTTTTTTAAAATTAAAATAAATATTTTAAATCAATATTTTAATATTTGGTTAGGTTGAAATTCTCAATATTTCTAAAAGACATATTTTTTTTGTGAATAATTAAAATACCATTTTGTGCTTCTTATATGTTTTATGACTTCATAAATATAAAACAATTATTTAATGATTTATATAAAAAATCAAAGAAAAACTTATAATTTTATTAATATATTTTATTTTAATTAATTAAAAGAAATATCAAAACCATTATAAAAATACCAATGTCTAATATGAAAATTGAGGTTTTATAAACATTATTTGGTGGAATATTTAATTTCAATCCAAAATGTAGTGTAAAATATATTTTTCTATTCTGATATACAATTATTTAAAAAATAAACTTATTTAATTTCATACACTAGGCGAAAAAAGAAATGGGAACCCCATTAATTTTTCTTTTTATGGATTAATCATCAAAGGGATGTAATTTAAAATTAATAAAAATTCATCCCAAATTTACTAATAAATACCTAAATCTACATGAAAATTCATTTTCTCCAAATCCACTCTAAATCATGTTCCCTTCATATTCAACCTCAATATCCTTTCCAAAAATATTATATTTTTAAATGGATCCCTACTAAATATTTAAGAATATATCCATCAAGGTAAGGGTTACTCTTCTTCTTTCTATTTAACAAATGGCTACCTTTGTAAGTATTCATCTAATTATAGAGTTATTACATTTTCATGAACAAATGATCATTCCATTACTATCAAAATAATTTTCTACCTATGATGAGTCTGAAATAAATAATATATTTTTCATTAATCCATTTTACAATTTTGAGTAAAAATTTATATTTTTAGACAATTTTATTTACATATTTCTAATTAAAATTCTTGGACTCTAGATTTTCATCTATCAAATCAATATTCGCGTCTCAAGGGTTAAGTAATATGGAATTATCATGTTATTAAAAATTACTTACTCAATTACCTTGTTTTAAACACATTATTTATTATACAATCCTTATTAATAATTTATTTGATCTATATGACACACAAGAAATAATAATTATGAATTCTCTTCCCAAAGAGAACACCAAATCATTGGGTAAAAAATTATTATCTCTATACAAAATCATTAATGACACATTGAAGGATAATCATGGTAATTTTTTATCTGAATCCTTTATATTAACTGATAGGTAATTGATTATGAATGTGTCCTTTTTTATATTTAATATAATTTTCCTTGTTATATATCATGTACTTCTAATTGTTATCTTGTTTAAGCCTCATGTTATATCAATTATGTTCACTCAATTACAATTTGGTTTGTTCATAACCTTGTTTTATTTATGATCACTATTTTTATTGAATTTTTCATCAAGAAATCACATATAGAGTACTGAACTACCAATAAATAATATAGAAATAATTTTCTAGATTATTTTATTTTAATGTTTACATTATATTTTATTTATTTATATATTATATAAACAATTTTAATTACCTTTATTCTAATAAATTTCATCAATCTTAATAGTTAAATATTTTTTAAAGAATTAGGTTTAAATCATGTATTGAAAATGTGGGTGTTTATAGTTGTTATCAACGGATTAATTTATTTATTTCCGGAAATTAGTAGATCAAATCACTAGTAAGAACACTGAAAATATTTATAAATAATGTATAACAATCAAAAATAATAGTGACTCATTATGAACCCCTTTTCCACAAGATAAAATCATCCTTAATAATTAATGTTGATAAATATCTGGAATATGTATTCCTTTGGACTATAACAATAATACAATAGGATTGGGTATTATGATGATCTTACGTAGGTGATTATTTTTGTGTCCTCTCTTAAAAATTAGTTTGATATGCTAGGGGGATATTATTTGGATAATTAGATTATTTTTACCAACCATTAGGTTTCATATTTAGTTAATGTAATAGTTTTTTGAATATTAATGTATATCACTGTATAAAAAAGATATTCAAATATATATGAATTTTAATTCCTTTATAATTATTATGAACATAATAATAATAGTAAAAAAATCAATCACAATTTATATATTCTTGAATTAATATTTCAAGAAATGGAGGGATTCATGAACACAATAGATGTGATGGGCAGTGCAATGATGATCAACCTAATATGACTAAAGTTGAAGTTCAAAAAATCATATTGATGGTTAACTGGTTAACCAAGGACATTAATGAAAACCTAAAAAATGGAAAACATTTCAATACAATATTTAATGAAAACTACACATTAATCTTTAATTAATTAGTGACCACCAATTTTTATACAAACCATTGATCCCCTCAATGAATAATGAATCAACACTATAAGAATATGTATTTTGTTTTCTATTATTGTAAGTACGATAAATATATATTATTAGAATGTCTCATAAATCGATAATATTAATAGTTGTGAATAAAAAACATGAACATGTATCTCAGGGATGAGGTGGAATCTATATGATTAAAGGACCTTAAAAAATAAAATTTCAATAAGTATTATCCTTATAACTTATGAACTAAGATGGAGGGAAAATTACTTGACCTGAAGAAAAAAAGAAAATAAATTGGTTTAACATTAAGAGTTGAACATTAAAATGTTTGAAACATATACATAAAACAATTAAGTGATTCTAATGTGAATATTGGAATGTTTATTGGTTGGGTAAGATATCATCTACAGAAAAATCATGAAATTAATGTCTTTATGAGTGAAAAAAAATTGTAAAATGCCCTCATAAAGTGGAAATGGTGATTGAAGATATATAGTTTTCATATAGGATAAATAGTAATAATAGGAGGCTAGAAACACAATTTGGAATAAACTTTTACCTCAAATGAGAAGGAAGGAAACAACTACTACACATGGAACATGAGCCTCAGCCTAGTTAGCGAGGTCTCTATAAGTGCATTCAAGAGACTGAGGATCAAAACTAGGAAGAGGCATAATTCTGTATACTGTTGAAGTAATGTAGCAATAATGTAGTAGGCACTATTGCAGAATTGTGTGGGTACTGTAGCAGGTACTGTAGAAGTTACTACTGTAGGTATTTCTCGAAACGGTTTCACCCGGATCTATTCACCTTAGGCCACTGGTTTGGGATTGGATTCATTAAGGCCTTCAGGTCACAAGGAACTTCAGTTCAATTAGGATATCAGGACATATTTAAGGCCTTCAGGCAACTTCAAGGACTACAAGCCATGTTAAGTTTTTCGGTCCACATTAAGGCCTTCAGTCTACATGATCAGTGTAGTTTCCTGAGACAGACTCTAAAAAAAATAGCATCCCAAGAGGAGGATTCAAAGAAGGTGCACTCACCAGAGTATAACTAATGGATTAGGAAGAATTAGAGGGTATGGATATTCCATCGAGACCAGACTATGCATGCACGATAATCTTACCCAAACGACCATGCAAAAGTGGAGAGCTTTCATCGTGATGCAGATGCTAGTGAGGGGAAATTCCTTGTAGTTATAGTCTGGTTGAATTCCCTAAGTCCTTCGGGTAATGTTATGTCTCTTAATCCAATGGGCCCTATAATCTCTAAGAATATAGGTCATATAATGGTTCCCCCTCATCCCATGAATGGGGGTTAACAAAAATCAATAAAAAGTATGGCCTTTGGGACATTCGGGGGATACTACTATGCATGTGTATCACGTTGTTGGTGAATCATTCACAGAAATATCATTATAGGAGTGTAAAGTGTTACATGTTTGGAAGAGAAGTCCATATAGTTCATGAATATCAATATGATGTGAATCTACAACATATGAATTCTATTGAAAAATGAAAGATGGTTTATGTATAATATGTAATTAAATCCTTCATGTGTAGGGAGTGGAGACATATTTCTAATTAATATCAAAATATGAAGGCAGTAGAGAGAAAAAGTCTCCAATTATTGAATAAGAAAACGGATAATGGGTATGATATTGTGATCATGATAAGTGAAGTGGTGACTGAAAATGATATTGTGACCAGTATACTCATCATACACTAAAATATAACAAGTATATTCTTTGGTTATGGTTCAATTCATTATTTTTTTCATTACATTTGTCAAACAAAATCATGATAATCTACAAATATATAGTGGATTTTTTTCTTATAAAATTATAAGAGGAAAAATTTAAGATTCAAATATTAATAATTATTAGATTATAATAATCAATGAGTAAAATCACACAGCAATTGTGTATTCATTCCATTGGAGGAAGCTTAAATAATTTTACAGATTGATTGGTTGGGAGAATATAATTTCATTATCAATATTATAAGAAAATAAGTTTCTTTTTTTATGTAAAAATATGTTGTTATCTTTTAAATAGGGATAGAATAGTAATAGGTTTAACACGATCCTCCTAAAGCTGAAATATTTATGAGAATGATCGGTGGATAGTGAGAAGAAATTGAAAGACAAGTCATAGGAGATGTTTCACTTATTTATGAATAAATTGATATCTAAATTAAATATATTCCTATATTCCTAATATAAATAGTGGTAGTGTTATTATTTGAATAGATACTTGGATCAAATATAATATCTATGACCCCATTTAGAATATAATATGATGAGTAAGGGGGATTAAAGAATCAATACTATGATTACTTGAAGATGGGTTTTATTCAAACAATTATGTCTCCTTGTGGAGAACCCATCTTGTTTGTGGAGAAGAATGAAGGTTTACTATATATATGCATTGATAATAGAGAAATTAATGGGACTTAAAGAATTAAAAACACTTATTTTAAGTAATTATGATTTTTTAGAGTAGCTTTATGTGTATTAATTTTTATCTATGACTGACATCTTGTTGAAGTATTATATGTTGTGGTTGATGAAATAAGATACATCATTACATACTACTGCATAATATATTCACCTTTTTAGTTTTCTTATTCTTAGGAGATTAAATAATTCTATGACCATATTTATTGATTTGAAGAATACAATCCATAGAGAAAATATTTTAAAATTTATTTTGGTCATTAGGGAGGAAATTATGATATATTAAAACTGCTGTGTTGAGCATGTGGATTACATAATAAGAATATTACAAAATATCTAGAAAGATAATATTTTAATTGAATACAAATAATATGTGTTCTGGTTATGAAAAAATAATTTCATTGGACCTGTTTCAACCAATTATGGAATATCGGTTCATTGGTAAAAGAAAAAGGATATGGCAGAGTGGACTCATTCCTACAATAGTAACTAATATTTTTAGTTCAATATATCAACCATGACATGACATAATGGTTGTAAAGAACTATTGATGGATTTATAATCCAAAAACAAATTTTACATGGAAAGGGTATTGTTTTTTTATGATAAAGGAGTGTAAATAATGTTTCCATGAACTACTTAAGCGGTTAGTTAGTTCACATGTTTTATCATTATCCTGTAATTGGGTTTGATTTTTCAATTCATAGTTATGCATCCTTGAATGGGGTTGGATTTATAAAGATGAAAAATGTAAATGGGGAAATCTAGGCACCATGATAGTTAAATCTTAACCAATATAATTATACATACCATGACTTTAGTTATCTATATCCATATTTCTAGTCATAATATGGAGTCATTATATTAATGGAGTGAAGTATTATATATACCCTGACCATAATAGTCTGATGTATAAATTCACAAAAAGTGAACTATATATGGTAAATAGTATATGAATTGAAATTATTATGGACTATAGTTATTTTATCCATTATCATCATTAGAAATAAAAAAATATTCTTATTCAGTTTAGTAGGAATGTACCTATAGTTCTTACAATTTTGAGGATTGAGATAATCCATTGATCAGATACATGATAATGGTTGAAATTGTTGTCATAAGTGCTATGACATCATTTATACTATCCCAAACGATTTAATAGCTATAATTTCTTGATAAGGGTAATAAATCAAAAATAAACAATCCAAACATATAAAATAAGATAGTATCTATGAAAAATAGGATCATTCTTGATAACAGTTTTTTTGAAGTGGACTTATAGAAGATCATTACGAGGTTATGTATCTCATCAAAAATTGAGCTTAAGAAGGAGCTGATGGATAAAGCTTATATCTCTATATTAACTATATATCTGGAAAGGAACAAAATGTATAGCTATTTAAAATATCATTATTTGTTTAAATCTTGAAAATTGAAATTGTTTATGGTACTTTAAGATGTATGATGTATTAATATGTTTTGGATGAAAGATCACTACCCAATGGTGTAAAGTATATAATACCCAAAAAATTATAGAATGGGGACTACATTATGATGTACTCTAATACATTACTTCTTGTAAATCCAATGGAAACAATTCCAGGTATTTAATATTAAATGTAATAATAAATTCATTTAATTTTATTTTATTAGGAAATGTGAAAATTTATTTATGATGTACCATACTTGTATATATATGGATTATGTGGTGGGGATTCATGGAGAACCAATACCATTACATTAAGTACGTGATTGACTATTTAATTCTATATTCTGTAGGAGTCATAAAAAGTCCTTGAATTGTGATTTATCCCTTAAAACAATAAAAAATACTCAAACTGATGGTCATTTTAATCGGATGATTTTTACAAAGTAGGACATGATAAGCGATATATCACATGATTTTGATGAAAAAATAAGATCAATATCATACACTTTTTGAATTATAATATTTCAATTTTTCCACTGGTTATTAAATGATTCTTTATGAATTACTCTATAGGAAGTGTTGTGGATCTCAAACATGATGATATAATGTTGGAGAATGAAAAATATTGTGTCAAAACATTATAAAAGACACTACAGAGAAGATTCATGTGATCCAAATAAAATTAATTGATTCCCAGATTTGAAAAAAGTGTTAATATCGTTACAAAAGTGTAGACATAATGATTAAGTTTAGGGATCATATATTACAATAAATACCACCATTATAATGGGATATGAAATTTAAAATAAAGAGGAAATCAATCCAAGTTATATCATACTATTTGATATTGAAGATTTATTTGGAAAAATTATTATTAGATATCACTACTTACTAATATTTCAAATTCCCATGACCCCATCAAGGTTTTTCTATGAATAAAGAATATGTGGGGACCATATCATATAAATCACACAAATTCTATGAAATTAGATTTTAATCTATCATAAAAAAAGATAATTTTCATATTTTTGATTAAATTCAATATGTGTTAAAAAATGAGACATCCTAACTTAAGAAATTATTATTGAGAAATAACATGTTTGAATAAGAAATATGTGATACTAAACATAGAATGAAAAAAATAAACCCTTTTCTTTTTATGTTGGAAAAAATATCAAGTTTGTAATTTCTTATGTTGGGAGAATGTAATGGTCAGAATGTAGGGTTATATGATTAATAGTAAGAATATTTTGTAATAATGAATATTTTTTTGGGTACAGAGGAAGACTATTACATTTCATAAGAACAGTACATGTTGAAAAATAATATTTAGTAAAATAGATATAAATTTTATAAGGACACACATGATAGTCAATAATTAACACATTAAAGGAAACATTACAAGAAAAAATTATACAATAAACATATCACCATACATAAATAAATATAATTACAGGGAAGATTTATAAATAAAATAAAAATTATCAGGGGTTTTTTGAATAATTTTTTTAAAAGTTTTCAATTATGAGGCCATGAAAATTATAGAACATATATAGTTTTTAAATGGAATTTTGATTATCCCAATAAAAAAATTATGTGACTATTACCAGAATATTGTAATGTGATCATATTATAACAATTTGAATATTAATAATACTCAAAATATTTAGAAATAATTTTTTCTCATTAATAAAAAAATATTTATAAAAAAATTTCTAATATTTAATTTCAAAATAAATATTTATGATATTTTAATTAAATTATAAATCATTAATGTGAATAAATTATATTTTTTCCATTAAAAATATTATATCTTGATAATATAATATATTTATTCTAAATAGATCATTTGCAAAAAAAATATATTGATAAATTAATAATTATATTTTAACCAACCACATAACTAACATGATAGGGTGAAATTTTAAAAAATTTCAAAAATACATTATTTTTTAGTGAATAGTATAAAATTATCATGCTATTTCCAATATTTTTTATGTATTTAATAATAATTAATAAGGATTTAATAATTAAAAAATGAAAACCACGATAAAAATTAACTTATATTATTAATATATTTTATTTTTGAGATTTAATATTAATTAAAAAATACATAAATATAATAACATAGTTCATCATTAAATTTTAAATTTTGAAAAAAAAAATCTTTTGAAAAAAATATATTATGATCACTTTATTTTTAAAAATATTGAATTTCAATTTCAAGATCAAATTTTACAAAAAAAATTATTAATTTCAATAGCAATGAACAAGAACTATTATTAATACATTGGTTTTATAAATTCCATAACCTGTATTTCTGATGTCTAAATTTGTAATTTAATAAACTATGGTCTATCATTTTAAATAAATACCATCCTTTATATACTATTTAATTTTCATTGAAGACATTAGTAAATAATTTTACCTCATTTTATATAATTATATTCGTCTCAATGAGTCTTTATGGATCTATATGATGCTCCACTTGAAATAATATGTTCTTATATAACTTGAGAAATTCACCTACATTCCCTTTTAATAATGTAAATTCTTTATAGACAATATTATTATATCATATATATTATATTTGAATTATTATAATTCCAATATTATGAAAATTATGATGTATTAATGAGATCATTTTATTCTCTCTTATTAATTATCTATCATAAACAACGTTTATAATCCATTACAATGCATAAATAATTACATTATTTTCATTGAATACATATCTATGAGTATTATTATATATTTAATGATATTGTATGATTGGGTATTCATAATTATTAAATCTGAATTCCCATCTCATGGGTTAAAATTTAATAAATGTTCATATTTTTAAACACATGTGTACATAAAGATTTTAAATGGAATCCATTATTTCATATGCATGGGTTATTTATTAAATTCATTATTATGTTATGAGTGGAATACATAGATTTTTTCATATTATGGGTGCACTATTATGTAACTAATAATAATTTTATAAAGAATCACACTCTAGAGATGGCATGTTTTGTGACTCCTTGTCGAGTAATCTTAGTAATATGTTTTATGACACCTTCTGATGGATCCATTACGATATATTCATTTATGTTATATATTTATTTTGTTTTAACATTTCCATGTTATGTGTTATATAACTATTATTATTTAATCATGTTATTCTTTATGTATTATACATGATGATCAATCATGATCCATTTTCTTTGTTTATATTATTCAAGGATTTATGCTAACTGAGTTATATAGATGTATATATCCCAATAATCACCTTTAGTGTGGTGAAAATATTTTTAACAATAAAGGTTCCTTAAAAGAGATTTATTATATGTTTATTTTTATATTTTCATTATATAGATAATTTATTATAGAATTATATTCCTAAAAAATAAATCAAAAAAAGACATTTGATGAAAATAATATATTATTTTGGTAATGACTTAATTTAAAGTTCATATATGAAAATAGATATTCACCAACTATATATAAACCCATTGAATTAATTTTCAGAAAGATAATTAAATGTTTTTCTTTGGTTAATCCTTAACATCCATTAGAAATAAAGTAGAACTTTGTAATTTAATGATATCATGTAAATGAAATGGATCTATCTGGAATCCATACATCAAACAGCGCGTCAATCAACTATTGCACACACAAAATGAATATGAAATGCTGATAATTCCAAAAATAATAATGAATGCATAAAAAAGATGAATTTATTCCACATTAATCCATGATAAAAAAAACAAATCCCATAAAAAACGTTTATAAAATATTATCTAATATATATATATAGGAAGGGAACTCAGAAGAAGGGAAGAGATGCTAAAATAATAGTTATAATTGTTATTATGTTGAACCTATGTGTAACAAATATGATAATTAGGGATTAAATGTTTTGAACAAAATGACCTATGATCAAATTTGACTGAATTATAATAATGGAATAATGAGAAACTTATATGGGAATTTAAATTTACACTGATAATAAAAGTTATTCATACCAGTGTGATAGGTACTATTGATGCCATAACTCTTCTAAATTAATCCAACATTTTATATTTAGTTCAAAATATCCAATATACACCCCAATTTAGAGCATGATGACACTAAAAATTTGATATCATCACGTAAGTGTAAATCTATTAAAAAACAAAACGACCTGATGACACTAAAAAATATTGATCCCCAAAATCAAACCCCACTGTCTGATATAATTACAAAGGAAACAACAATAATAATTTCATTTAGGGACAAAATTAACAAAAAATCCAATAATATTTCATTTCATTATCTAATTCCCCGGACCAATGAATTATTAATCCATTAATGTTAGTTTTTCAAACAAAAAAGACTTTATGAAATGTAATGTTCTGTAGTTCTACAGAAAGCTATCTGAGAAACCATCATGCCCTTATAGGGCCCACCTTATCGAGACCACAA
This sequence comes from Viscum album, assembly GCA_963277665.1. Classification (NCBI taxonomy): domain Eukaryota; kingdom Viridiplantae; phylum Streptophyta; class Magnoliopsida; order Santalales; family Viscaceae; genus Viscum; species Viscum album. The sequence continues at coordinate 1,291,088,080 of OY728146.1, forward strand.
TTCCATACTCAATATAGTGTGTCTCTAATGTTATATTGTATATTCCTAAAATCAATGAAAAACCCTGACATGAATAACTAGAAACCGACAAAATGTCTCAACCATTCATGAAATACACAAAAGATTTCTGAACACCCATTTATCATAACTAAATCTTCACATCATGAAATTGAGGTCCTTTTTATGACATTTTCTATTATATCAAATCACATCCTCAACACCACCCAATTTTCTCTAAAATTTTACCAATATCTTAAACACATGAAATATTTAATTTAATGGGATTTTAAGGTTCGATAGATATAAAATAATTACCTTATCATAAATTCTATGATAATAAACTATTATGTTAGTTAACTAATAAAAATACAATCATTATTTAAAAAAATTTATTTATTAATTTTTTATGTACTTACTATCCTCGCATGATATTTTTTTAATCATAATGAAATTAAAAAAATTATAATGCTCCAAATATTTCCTAAAAACATCAATGTTAAAATTATTTATTTAATTAATATTTATTCATATATAATGTTAAATTTATGTTATATAATATAAATTATGAACATTACTATTTAATTACCATATAAATATTATAATTTTTACTTAATATAGTTGATAATATCTTAGGGTAACTTATTACATTATTTGTCAATATATTAATATTATTATTATTATTATGTTAACAAAATTAATTTTCATAAACTTGTATATAATATTTATCATCCTTTCCTATATTCCTCAATATTATATATCACTTATTAAATATATGAGAGTAATTATTGTCCTGAATAACTAATAAACCTTATAATGCTAAACATGACTACAGAAAAATTTTATTAATTTAAGGATGAAATTTTTCATATTTGGTTTTATTAAATAACTAAATTTTTTATTTCAATCTAAAAAATATCATAATAAATTAATTATTTACTAGTATCAAAACAGAATTTGAAAATATATCCATCTGAATCTAATTTAAAAAGATCTATTAACAAATAATTTCAATCAAAAAAATAACAGGTGTAAATTATGCAATTCAAGAATTGTCTAAAATAACATGTGTAATGAGGAAAGATTATAAAACAAAATATTTTAATTTATACCTATTACATTTTGGTCTTGGATTATTTATCTCAATATCAGGACTGTAAATTAGTAGGACATTAATAAATGAAATATCATACAAGAATATTATAAACAAGAAATTATAATAAATTAATACTAATAACAATAATTATGATAATATATTTTCACTATTATTCTATATCATTATATATATATATATATATATTTATTATATATATCTCAATGAACTTATATATTTTACAATATATATAGTAATAAAATTATCAAAAATATAAATATACTACATAATTTTTTAAATTTTTTTATCTTCTTAAACATTCAGGAAAACTATTTTTAAAATAAATTTTTTTCATTGGATAGTTTGTTGATTAGAACATATTTTTTCGAAAAAAATGATAATAGTTGGAAACAATGATAAATATATATATTTTTTAAAAAAATTATATATTGATAAAAAAATTAACTAAAAAATATATAAAATAGGGCTAGACTAGACATTATATATTATATAATTTTTCTTCTATAAAAATCCCATGTTATAAATTGTTTTGGAGATATTCACTTTAAAATTTCTATTTATAATAACCTAGATCAAAATTTAATGAAAATTCATATTGGTGATAAAATTAAAACATATAGATTTAGAATTATCTATTTATGAGGATTCCCTTGAGATATTTTTTAATTACTAACTAAATAGTATAGGCCTATAAAAGATATATTGAACTAAAAAAATTTATTTTATATATTTTTATTCAAATGATAGGTTTTTGCATTCATGATATGTTTAATCTATTTTTATCTATAATAACCCTAACACTAGTAACATGGAGCCGATGTCTCCTTTATTACATTGTCATTTATACAAGGGGGCCAAATCCTAATTAAATGATAAATTTAGTTGTTCTGGGGAACTGCTACATATATTATAACCATTTTATATTGTCAATTTATAATAAATCATATGAAACAACAAAATAAAATGAAATATATGTCTAAAAACTCATTAAAAATTTATTTTGCATATACATGGGAATGGAATATAAAATAATAGTCTAATAAAATACCGAATAAGTATTATTTATAGTATAATCTATCTTGAATTAGTAATGATTAATCAGTATGGAATGGTAAATAACTAAGCATAGATTAAATTTAATAAATAACATGTATATAATTATTAAGTAATTAATAATAAATTTGTAAAGATAAATTACAGAACACACACTCCATTTAAATAACATGAATACATGAATAAATGAGGGATAATTAATGAAAATAGGTACATAAATGAAAACAAATTCTATTTAATAAATAATATAAGAATTAAACGAATCCAATGATAATATCATTTGGATAATCTCATAGATAATAATTATTATAGAAATATTAGTTATATATAGGCTTAAATATTGGTTGTGATGATCTTAGGAATTATGATACCTTCACCATCAAGACCATTCACAAGACAGTTTAAAAATATAATTATAAACCTTTTTAATGATAAGTTAGTAATTATTCTTATGAGACTATCAATTAATCAATGGTATTTATAATTTTTTGTGTAATAAATGGAATATATATTTTTTTCCACACCCATCACTATATTCCTATTTCATTCTTTATATATCGAATAATAAATTTAATTCATAAAAAAATGTGCCATATCATCAAATATCTATTCTATGTAATGTATATAGATTTATCAATAATTTCACAGATAAAAAAATTACTTTCAAAATAGAACACTATATGTTGAAATTATATAGGCTTTAATAAATAATAAAATTCATTATAAATATCATGGTTATTTAATGGAAATTTAATTTCAAATGATCGCATCATATAGAATAATTCAATGGAATGTTAATGACTAAAAAATGAATCATGGAACTGAATTTCAATAAATCCCATATTGAAAATTATTATAAACAATACATATATTCAATTATTATATCATAAAATAAAATATACCCAATGGATCATAATTAAAGTAGGTGTTCTTAAAATTTTCTAGTAGAAGTTCATGAAAATATCCTTTAAAACCTATATTTGTATTATCACTTTTTCATGTTAAAAATAACTTTATAAACCTAAAATATCACAAAACATTTTAAAAATAATTATCATTAAAAATAAGGTTGGATAAATATAAAATATCCTTTAAAACATGGAGTTCTGAAGACAGTTATACATTTTATTCATGTCTTATATGTTAATACATTTATTCCTTTTACATTCTCAAAAAAAATTCATAAAAACTTTTTATAAAATTAAATAAGGAAATTTTTATAATTTATTTTAGAAAAAATTATAAATTATAAATATTTCATTAATAATTCATTTTTAAGTTGCTAAAATAATTCGTTAATACATTTTTATAATATATGGAATTTGATGAAGAATTAATTTTTGATTAAAGTGGGAAATTGTGTCTGTTTTTCATAAATAAATATTCTAATCAATATGAAAAACATAAGTGTGGTTAAATTTGAAAATTTTCTTTAAAATACATGAATATTAATAGGATTAGAAAAATTTAATGGTTTTATTATCTGATGTTGAAATTAATTCCTTTAATGGAAATGAATGTACAAGCAATAGTTATAGGAATGAGACTGTGAAGTAAACCCTAACAAGGAACATAAGGATGTAGTTATAATTAACCAAATAAATGATTATTCATCTAAAAGTTCATCCCATAATAAAATAAATTGAAATAAAATATAAAATATAAAAAAAATTACTTTCATTTAGTAGTAATAACAAATACATTTACGAAGTAATATAACCCAATGAAATGAAATTGAGTTATGAAATTCATCACAACAAGGTAACTTTTATATAAAATCACCATTAATGAAATAATTCTTATTGATACATAAAATTCCATTATTTTTAAGTAATCTTGATGAATTATTTAAAATTTTCATTATATACACCATTTAATTTAAAATAGTTTTATAACATTACAATATTCTTCAATGAAGTTAAAAAGAGATGATGTCCCTTACCTCACCCTTTCCATTAGTTGAAAATGATTTAAAATCCAAAATATTTCTATTGTGTAAGATTTTAATTTATAATTTAATGATAATCATTAATGTAAAATTATATATTATCCTATTTCTACTTTTTACCACCAATTTGTTAAAAATATTAGATTAATTTCAATGTTTCAGATGTAAATTTTCGTGTTCCCTAATGTGGGTTTTTATGGATGGTCTAGTCGATGTTAATAAAATAAATATACATATACTCTATAATAATTTTAATGTCAATATATAATATTTTATCAATATTTAATTTTTTAAAACCATTTATGAATTGTTTATAATTTAAATAAATCATATTTCTTTATGAAGATAGTATGTTGTACATATGCAGAAGTGATGATATTGTTCTCTAAACGAGTGAAAGGGTAAAAAATTGGTTGACTTGTTAATTTTAAGAATTACGTATCATATCATATATATCACATATATTCACCAATTTTAGACTTATTATATTCCATGTACAACATAAATGAAAAACTAATGAAATCACTTTGTGAGGTGGTTTTCCACCATACACAAGAGTGACATTATCATATGTTAACCAGAATGAAATGTTATATGTTTTATGTTATATTAAAATATTGTAAGTATAATTATATCATTAAATATAATATAATATTTCAAAAAAATTCATTATATCCATTCTAGAAAGAGAGTGATGTAGATTGAAGTAAATCATTTGATGAGGAATTAGACCTATATACTCACAATCAACAATGTTGTTTATCTTTTTATGGAAGTGGAGATGGATATAAGAAATTAAATTTATATAATAATATTTAAATATATTTCAAATACTTTTTATATTATAGTTTAAATATTGAATTATATTTTATGGAGTTGGAAGAAGAAATAAATTATTAAATGATTGTATGTGAACACTACCTTTTATTTTAACAACCTCCATCGGTTTACCCCAAAAAACATTCAAATATAGATTTATATTCAAAATAATGCTTCTTGTATGATAGTAGGGAATTAGGTATGTTATATTTGTAACACTCCAGGTACATATAGAATAATTTTTTTATTCTCTAATTAAATAGTTAATTTTGTTATAAAAGTATAATGAAATAATTTTTATTTATGGAAATTAAGGAATCTATATTATTTGAATAGAATCCTAACCATTAGAATAGTAATTTGTTAGCAAAGAATAGTATTCTGGCCAAGATAATAGTAAACTCACCAATGAAATTATTCATAAAATTTATGTTTCTTATAGAATAAAATATCATATATTTATATCATAATAGAATTTAAAAAATATTTTCCAAATGATAAATTCATTGTTTGTTTTTTTGTATAAAGTACATTATTTTTACAATTTCATATTTAAAATAATGATTTAATAAGAAATTAGTTTCCATAAAATATATTAATAATTTAATATTTATTTTATTTTATCTATTAGTCTGTTTTATTATATAATGAATAATTTTCCAATGGATCATAAAATATGTCATAATATTTACATATGCGATTTTCAAATAATTAATAATATTAATTAATTATTAAAGGACCCAAATTTAGAAAATTAATTTCACACAATGAATAATATTAATTAATTATTTTCCAAAGACTCGTGAATGATTTAATAACCCATTTGTCAGAAATAAAAAGAAATATTTACTATAATTATTTACACTAATATTTACTATTGATAGTCTTGATAAGAAATAAAAAATAAATTAATAAATTAATAAACAACTCCCCAATCCTCTCTTAATAAAAACCACATCTCACATATCCTTCTCTTAAAAACTAAAAATTCTTTTATCATATCTAAATTCTACCCAATTACCTTCCCAATCATCTTACCCACATTTAAGACATTCTGTCATTACTAAAAGCCCAATCGAAGTGCCTTTTGAATGTTCTCAAGTAGAAGTTATTCAAGAGGTAAAATCCTATTTTTCTCATTTAAATTCGTTATTTATGGCTTTATTTCAAAGTTATCCTATTATAACCTATCTAAAGTGACCTGATAACTCCATTACAAAACATTTAGTGAAATTTTATTATGTTAATTGAATATCTAAAATTAAACATCTTCACTTCACCTCATATTCTAAACATGAAACAGCTATCTTTGATGTGCCTATTTGCTGCATTCGTGGATAATGGGAAGTAATAACCTTGTATTTATTTTAAGAATCATAATAAAACCACAATTAATGTAAAAATATATATTTTAAAATGTATACTATATCATGTAAATTTTTAGGAACAAATGTTTTAAAAAAATATTAGATAAAATGAAACTATTGTTTGACTGTCGGAAAAGCCACCAAAAGTAAACCGAACATTTATAATTAATGTATTATATAATGAATTATCCTCACACAAAAAATAAAATCATTGATCATTTAAAATTATTGAATTATTTTAATACAATTTATTTCCACTTGTTTAATTTTTCTTCCATTTGACAAGAACTACAATAATTATTCTCAATAGAAGCTACCATAAATCAATGAAACAAACAATTATAAAATGAAAATTATGATATTTATAACTCATTTAAATTTCCATAAATGAACATAATAAAATGATATTTAATAATATATTTGTGTCAAATGGTCAGAATTATCTAATTACTGAATCTAATTTTATTATCCATAACATTCAGTACATATTCAGAATACTTTTGGACATAATGTAATATAATTCCTAATAAAATATTCATTATTAGTATTGACCATATAAATAATTGATTATATGAGGATATGATTTTTTGAGAAAGTAATTTTTATTATATTTTTTTATTTATTTGTATTTACAATGTATCCATATATTCCATTCAGTTGACTAATTCTCACATAAATGATATGATATTTATTAGGTTTATTCCTTTTAGAAATCATCATTAATGTCTCTTTTTACAAAATATAAAAGACTTTATTGGCCTGAACACCATTAAAATAATCTAATTATTTCATGATGTATTAAAATTATAATTTTTTCATTACACATTAAAAATTTTATGTTTAAATAAAATGTTAATTTATTTGTTTACGGCTTCAAAAAATAATGTAATGTGATTTCAAAATGGAAAAGATATTTTCCACCTAAATATAATTTTTATGACATATCGTTGTGTTATAATTATGTTATGGTTATTTTGAATTATTATTTTGAATGGTGGTTCTATGATAAGTTTATGATGAGGTGGGTTGTTATTTCTATCCCATGCATTGGGTAATGGGATATATTGAACCAGTTTGGTATCACCTAAGAGATTACAGTAATTTACTACGATTTTTTTTCGAAGCGTAACCATGATGGTTACCACATGTCTACCCAAGAGTTCTACATTAATTGTATGATTCAAATTAAAATGATTCCATATGTTACCATATATGATTTATTAAATCATTCTATGTTTTTGTAGGAAAAACATTTTTCGTAACCAAGATTTAGTGATTTTTTTATGTGTGAAAGTTATAACATGGTGATAATGTTTTCATTCATCAAATAGGTATATATTTATATCTTTTTATGTATTTTACTCTGATTTTTTATCATAACAAGTTTTCAAAATAATATTAGGGTTTATCGATCGGTAATGGGAAAGAATAATTCACATTTAATTATATGATTATTTTTACAGTAAATATGTTTTTTTATTTTAAATGTTTCATATTGTTAAAAAATAAGATATTTGGTAGAAGTGTATTATTTATTGTAAATTAGATTGTATGTCTGAGTTTGTAACATAATTCTCTAGAACAATAATCCAAGATGACAATTTGGAATGTAAAATTCTGAATTCTAGTAGGATCAACTAGATTATCTAATCTATATGGTCTGGTTCATATAGTTTCTATCACATCAAGTTTTATAAAATATTACGGGTTAAGATATTTCTAATAGAATAACCTTAAATAATTTCAAATAAAGATTATATTGAAATTATATTGAATTTCAAGATTACGATGTCTCATTATTTATGATATATCTTTTTCGAATGGCATTGTGTTGGTTAAACATGGAAGCTGAAGTAGAAAGAATCCAAGAAGAAGATATACATCTGAATTGGTAACTTGGAATTTTAAGAATTAGTACTGTGTATTTTTTGAGAGCAATGTCTTTGTGGATGTATGGTATTACTAGGGGAAACATCCATTCATGATTTCAGACTGATCAATATTAGAAAATATTTCAATGGTGGACCATTTTATAAAAAACACCCTCCTCTATTTAGTGGATATACTGACCTAGTGGTAAATAAATGGAATATAAAATCCCTCTAATTAATTCCATGACATGGGACGTTCATAGCATCAATAGGATCAAATTTATATTCACCATTTAGATGTTGAATCAAACAAATGGTGGGAAATGGCCATGAATATCAATGATAGAGAAGAAAATGATTCATTTAAATGGATTGAATTGATAAATATCTCCCTTAAAAAATAATTCCCTATGGTGATTCAACTAAGAATTGAAAAATAATTCATAGAATTGAGGTAATAAGAGGATTCAGTGTTTGTATATTTAGTAAAATTTATTTGATTGTAGTGTTGTGATAAAAATTTTAGTCATGATCATGATAGTAAATAAAATATACTTAGTATTGAAGTTGAAATATCAAAGTGAATATGTTTCTTGTGAATTAAAATTTTACAAAAAACTTTTTTTATGTGTAGTGAATGTGTAAATGGTGCTTTTCAATGATTAATATTTAATTGAAAACCATGAAAAAAAAGAATGAGTTGTAATTAAAAGTAAAATAATGCATTAATGATGTTTTATGTTATGAAAATTTAGATTTTCGTTTTTGAAAATTTTGGTAAAAACACATTGTTGAATTCCTTTTAAAGTTTAGTAACTATTTCTGATGTGGTTTGTTTCAGAATATGAATTTTAATTTCAATGAACATGATCATGGTAAAGGGAAAAAATTTTCTCATATAAGTACATTAAAATTATATAAATTTAATGAGTTGGGTCATTATGAGAGTGAGTGTTTGAAGAGAAACCGAAATTATGGGTAGCAGCCATACTATAAGCATAAAAGTGATGAATAATATTTTTATACTACTTCAAAACATGAAGGAACATAAATCGAAGTGTCATTTGGTACATTTTCTATTTATTCATTTAATGGTAATTATTTTGATATATGGTATACATATTATTTCATTTTAATTAAAATATTAAGATTAATTTGATATTCCACCTCAAAAAATGAATCCTTAACTTGTGGTAAAAATATTTGGGGGATATATTATGTAAAAAAACTAGAAGAATATTAATATCATTGTATTTGGAAATAATATACCTCTATTCTTGATATCATTATATTTGTAGAATTAGTTTTTATTATGTGTATTGATTGGTTTTCTATTTCCTATGCTATGATTTATTCTTGAGATAAAGAAACTATTTTGTAAATAGAGTTTTATTGTGTATACAATAATGAACCTATACAATTGATAAAATGTATGAAAGATAATAAGCTGTTAAAATTTAGGAATGAATGTTATATATAACATATTTTTTAAAATAAGGTAACTCTTAAGATTAATTATTTTTTTGTGGAGGATGATTATTTTAATATTTTCTAAATTAGTTTTCGAGTATTATACCTAATCAAGAGGATGAGTTTAATATTTTTGTAGTCATTAGTTATAAATTTATTTCATAACCACCATATAGAATGGCTCATGTTGAACATAAATAATTGAAAAAATAGTAATATAAGTTAATAGATAATTGATTTATTTTACCCAAAACATCACCGTGGGGCATGCCTATTATGTTTATTAAAACGAAATATTATTCCATGAGGCTTCACATTGATTATATATTATTTAATAAAATTTATTTTTATAATATATATCAATTTCCTCAAATTGAAGTTTTGTTTGATTAGCTCCCATGAGAATAGTGCTACTGAAAGTGTGATCTCAGGTTAGGGTAATATTAGATAAAGGTGAAGAAGGTCAAAATTTAAATAATAGCACTCCAAAATAGATATCAGAATCATGAGTTTTTAGTTATACCCTTCGGTTTGTAAAATTATCGTTATATATTTAGGGATCTTATTAATATAATGTTTCTTGAATACATGAAAAATAAATTTTTTACTATTGATTATAATTTGGTTTTTTCAGAATTCATATGAGTATCCATAAAATCATGTTTGTATTTTTCTTCAAGACCTAAATTATGTGATATTATATGATAAATTTAGAAGTTATTATTTTTTATTGCAATATATTTATTCTCTTGGGGAAACTGTAAATACAGATGGAATAATAGTTGATCCATCAAAAAAATTGGTTCAAGAATTCCAAAGACCAAGTTATGTTACATATATTTTTTGTTTTCATTGATTATAAAAATATAAATTGGGGTTTATTAAGAACATTATTAGGTTATCTATCTTGCTAACAAATTTAACATGAAAAGGGTTAAATTTATTTGGGTTGAAGAATATGTTTGTTTTAAGTAACTAAAATGGATATTTTTTAGTGTTTTATTTATTCCCTTATATTAATAAATGGAATGATTATCATCAATAGTGGTTTTTCAATAATGATACTTGGTTTTTTTCTGATACAAAATGATCATGTAATTTCATAAACTTCACGACAACTAAAACCTCATGAGCGCAATTATTCAAGATATGATTTGGAATTTGAATAATTTTTTTCACATTAAAATATCTGATACAACATTTAAATGATTCCAAATATCAAATATATAGTTATTGTAAATGATTGTAGTATATATATACTCTAAAGGAATAAATATGAGGAATAGAAAATGGTTCCAAAAAATAAATAACTATGATTTCATGATTAATTACTATCATGGACCAGAAAATAATTTTTGTGATTCTTTGAGTTCGAAACATAATTCTCAATTAACAATATTTGGTTTAAAACATTACCCCTCAGTTATTTGTTTGATGAATTTCGGATAGGATGTTATTGGTATGGGAAATTAATTTTTTTTTCCTAGTGATAGTGCAATCATCACTATCAGAAAGAAATAAGAAAGTGCATAAGGAAGACCATGAGTTAAAGAAAAAGATATAATTATTTAAAATGGATATGTTTTTAGAATTTAATATTGAAAAAAATTATGTTTACAGATTTTTATATGGATTGTGTCTTCCTTTTGACTCATATTTGAAGAAATGGGTATCATGTTAAGATGATAGTTCAACAATGTTAGAATATCTTATAGCCATTTAGATTTACATATACAATTTGTACTATCACAAGTTGGATTGAAAAATAGATACTTCAAACATTATCATGATAGATTGACTTTTCAAAAGGTAAAATAAGAATTCCAATTACAAAAAGGGGGGCTTCAATGTCTTCCCATGATATAGTAGAAATGGGAAAATATATCTATGGATTTTATAGTGTGATGCCCAAATAATTTTCAGGGTAACAATGTGATTTTGGTTATTTTTGATTGAATGACTAAATATTCTCATTATCTTATTATTCTATATACTACATAATTTGATAAGTTTTCTCAGTTGTATAATGTAGAGATAGTCATATAACATTGAATTTATCTCCCATTATTTCTGATTATGAACTCAATGTCATTTTTATCCTTGGGAAAGGGATAAAAAATTCACTGAGAAGTGAATTTAATTTCATCACTACATTTCATCTTCTATATAATGGATAGTTAGAGATAAAAAATAATACAATGAGGCTATGCATAGGGATTTTTTTATAGATTATTAGGAATGTGGGGATCATCATCATTCTATATATGAGTTTTAATATAAAATTATTTTACATTCTTGTATACATATTACATATTTTTAAGAATTATATAGAAATAATTGTAAAAACTAATCATTTTATGTTGTAGTATGTGAAATAATGATGATGTGACCAGAATTGTTAATGGAAAGGGAATATAATAACCTATTTATTCAGTGAATTTTGAGGATTGTAAATAGTAGGTGGAAAAGGTATGTGGGTAATTGGAAGAAGGATATTACTTTTGATGTAGGTGATCATGATTTGTCAAAGATCTATTACTGAAATTTATGATTTATTTTTTCTATGAATGGGAACTTGGGTCCATGATTTAATTTTCTATATGGTATCCTATAGAAATTTGGATCAACATTCTACTATGTTTATTTACCACTTATTTAATCCTTCATACACTCTAGAATTCAATGTTATGAAACTATGTTTTAGGCTCATATCATGTTCTAAACCTATAGATTATCCATCTATATGGTGACCATTCATATGTTCTAAATTCCATTCAGATTCTTAATTAAAGAGAAAAATTATTTTTGACCAAGGTAATTCATCAAATTAAGGGGTTTGGAGACACCACATAGTGAAAGAAGAAATTATGGAATCAAAAGTTACTATGAGGGATATCAATCCTCATGTTTAATAATTCAATAATATTTTAAGGAAACATTTAAAAAATGGGTGTAGTGAAAGTAATAAACTAGTCACTTATAAAATATTTTTTTTCAATCAAGAATTAAATAATTAAATTAATTATAAATTTTAGGAAATAATTTTGATTTATTTATTTATGTAATATGGAATAATGTAATAGTAATATTACTATTATAAAATTATGGTTACCATTATTAAATTTAATAAATCCAATATACTAGAAATATAACATATAGAATTATATATAATATTTAGGTATCTTATAAATTCAAATTTGTTATATTTATATCATGGTACAACTAAATAGTTTTTTTCATAATGATTAATATGCTTCTTGTATTTTTGGAAAACATAAATGTTCATTCACTATTTTATAATAAATATAATTATTTAAATGATTTTCTTAATAATATAGATTCATAAATTAATATATTGTTTTATTATTGTAATATGTTAATTTTATGAGATCTTAATTAGTTTTTCAATGTTTTGTAACATCAGTTACAAATTTCATATCGGTATTTTTTAAATAAATGTTGAAATTAATTAAAAATTTAATTTCATGTATATAGAAATTTATTTTCAAGAAATCGAGTCCATTTGTTAATTCTATATGTTAAAAATTGGCTTGGGTAATAGTGTAAATGTTTTTAAAATAGTGGAATAATTTATGAATCGTGAAATATAATAATTTATAGTATATAACATTATAATACAACTACACGATTTTTTGAGTCAAGATAGATATAAGCTATCAATATTATTATATAACATGCTCTAGTTACTATAAATAGTTGAAAAAACTAACTGAATTGATATTATTGAGAAATAATAGTAAATAAATGAATTAAATAATCAAAATCACCCCTCTCATCTCCCGATAAATACCACTCTTCCCCACCACTTCTCCTCAAACATAGAAACCCTTGTATCTTGTATATATTCTTCACAATTCACATACCAATGAATATAACCATGTCGAAGTCATTGTTTTCTAACCATAATTCCAAAACCATGTTCTTTAATGAGGTTCTCAAGGAGATAATATTCAAGAGGTGAAATCATCCATTTTTCTCATTTAATTTAATTAATTAATTATTTATTTACAACATATACTCACCACACCTATAAAATCATAAATCCATTATTATATATATAATTTTTTAATATTTTGATAATAAAATATCCATCATCAAAACACTTCTCTTGTCTTCTTATTAAAAATATGAAAACATCATTTGAGATTTGTTAATTTACCACCTTTATGGATAGCTAGATTTTGTTTTCTGTTAATTCATTAAAGGGTGGTCATAAAACCATAAATATTGTCAAATAAGAATTAAATTTATATATTATAATTCTTCCAATTTTTGGATTTAATTTATATACATAATATTAAATAAAATGAAACATGTTTTTGATGGTCACAAAAACTACATAAAAAATAATAATTTATCATTCGTATTTTACATAACGAATTATACTCATATATGAAAAAAAAAATTATATAATAGATTATTTAAAGTTATGGAATTATATTAATAATATGTCATATCACTTCTATTTTTTTCATTGCATTTTAAAAAACTCCCATAATTATACTATAGGGAACCAACACTAAATACATGAAATGAATGCTACTAGAATGACGATTCTGATTTTTATAACTCAAAGAAATTCAAATGAACATAAATATTAAAATGTTAATAAATAAAATATATATTGAAATGGATGTTTATTATGTAGTTAATTCATATAAATTTTTTATCTAATTTATTAACAAAAAGATAAGAACCCTCTCATACCTTGGGTAAGATAATTATTAACCCAATTTACATTATGCGGTTTAACAATATAATTCATTGATTATGTTTTTGTCAGATTATTTATTAAATTTAGTCCGATTATATTATGTTATATATATGGATTTATAATGTATTCACATATTATAGTCATTTTATTAATTCTCACTTCAATTATATATTAATAGGAAAGGACATTCCTTACACAAATTTTCATTAAGGTGTCATTCTACAATATTAAAAATATTGTTTTTCCATATACGACCTGAATGGAGTTTCCCATTGTTATAATGATTTAATATTTTTATGTTTATATTTAGTGTTTAAAATTTTATACTCAAAAAATATATTTTATATTATGAGTTTGTGTCTTATAAAAAATTCTAATTTGATTTGAAAATTGAAAGGATATTTTCTTCATGAATGTATCTTTTATAAAACAATTATATGTTATGATTTTTGTATGGTTGTTATAATTTTATATGAATATTGGTGGGTTTTTCATAAAATAATAGTGGGTGAGCACTTTATTTCTATCGAATGCACTCGGTAAAGTGATGGAGTAATCCAGTTAGCGTTCTCTTAGGATATTAGAATAATATACCACTATGTTTATTCCAAGAATATCCATGATGGTTAATCCTTGTGTTTCTAGGAGAGATAACTTATTTATAAGAGTTATATGAAAATTATTAATAAATTTATCTTTTATTATTTTTTTATTGTTGTTATGGTATTACAAGAATTTTTTTATTTCATAATGTAAGCTAAATAGATTATGTTTTTTTGTTAAAGTTATATCTTTTTTAGAATGATTTCATTCATGGAATAATAGTATATTTAGAACATATTAAGTCACATGCTAATATTTTTGTGCTCACTCAATGTTTTGAATTTTTTATAAGGTATATAAGTGGGTAATATAAATATAGAATATAAGGCCCCAACCTTAAACAATGCATAGTCATGAGTTATGTCAAGAATTCATATTGAGGCTCTTTTCAGGTTTAGATCTTTAGATAATTAGGCCATAAATATTATATAAAAAACCATATAAATACAAAGTGTACACTTCCAAAAGTATCCATTTCATTCACCACACAAAAAAATTAAAATTGATACATGATTTCTATTCATATTTAATCATTATACGTTTTGTTGATTCCATACATGACTATAACATAACACCCCAGGTAAATAAAGAATATGAAATTATTATATTTATCCATATTTGTGAATAAAATATTAATATTACTTTAAACAGGACGCTATGCTCGATGGCGTACCCAATACGCAACAACGAGTTTCTTGGGAATCTTACATTGCACTCTAATAATAAAATATTATTATTTTAAATGGTAGTTAACGCATTTACGTTGTAATGGTAGGAATGAAAAGAACTTACTAAAAAATGATTATATATTTTTGTCAAATATTTTTACTCTTTACAATAAATTATAAATAATTATAAATGCGAATGAATCCAATTTTTAAGCATAAACATTCTAATATTCATTAAAAGGTCGATTAACAGCCTTTGGATGTCGAACCTCTTTTAAATCCACTTTTTAACAATTTTATGTGTTATATTTTACAAAATAAAATTCTTCTTTAGAATTGAGACATCAAAATATACTTTGTGTAAATTTTTGGAATCATTCTGATAAAGTTCATTTTTAATGAATAGTGCAAAATGTTGTATTATAATTCAAGACCTCTTTTTAATCTAATTAATTTATATGATTAGATTATATTTTGAACTGTTTTTAATGTAAAATTAGAATATATTTTCACCATTTAATCCAATAGTGGTCATTGGAATTAATTTCACTTTGAAATCAGACTTAAACTAGTGTCAATCTTTTGATACTTATTGTTTCATAAAAACACGCTATTTGCTCTGACAGCGGGAATTAATTATTAAATTAATTAATGCAACTTATATGTTTTGAATTTTGTGATATAGACTTCATTTTTTAATTCAGAATATCAAATATATCTTAGGGTGATGTTTTGGTATTTTTCTGAAAAACATCAATTTTTGATGAATAGTGAAACCACTAATTGGTACTTATAAAAAAACGATTTTTCATTTAAATGAAATTTTACCACCTCTGTGTTTTGAATTTAAAAACTCCGACATATATGTTTGTCATTAAGAAGTGATATGTGGTTCAATGGAATTAAAATATTTTTTTTGGTGAATAGTAACTTTAAAGTATTTAATCACGATTAGAGGTAATTAGTGTAGTTTATGATAAAAATAATGTATTAATAATATGAGATGAGCTTGAAACATGTCCTACCCATATTTTATGTGTCATGGCCGACCAAAAAATCCATGGGTCAACTTGGGGACCCCATGGAGCCACTTTGGTTGGGAAATGTCATAAATAACTTTTTATTTAATGTAAAAGTAAAAATGACACAATCATGAGTTGTTTTACTGCAAAAATTTTTACATGGGGTTATACAAGTCAAATTTTTGACTATAAATAGTCATTGTAAAGATAAAAATATTTCCTAAATCATTATTGTTTTTTATAATTTTTATACATTAAATAAATAAAATTATTTATGACACCATGGTGATGTAGCGATTACCTCATTATTTAACGATTCAAATAAAATGAAAAGATAATGTAAATTCTAAGACCTACACTTGTCACAAACCTATTGTATGGGAGGATTTCAAAACCTCATCACCTTATCCTAGAAATACATCAATTTGGGACCTTTAAAATCCGAAAATCATTTGAATATAAAGCAACATTTTGTAACTTTCCATGAGTGGATTTCCTCTCCTCTTATAAAAGGCCACCAACTCTACCATTGTACAGACACCTCTCAAGACTTTGGCTCGGCCATCCCCTGCCCATTTCATCTCTCGACATCCTTATATTCATAATTTAAGCCTTGCATTGGGCAGAATCCTTTCCAAGGAAGCCTTTGAGCTCATATCAAAGGAAGTTACCCGATTTAAAGGTACTATCTTCCCTTGTGTTCTTTTGTTTTATTTTTCTTATCCAACCACCTAAACTCTTTTTATTATTTTATTTTGTAACAACACCAGTATCCTAAATATACTAGGATGTTGTTATGTGAAGGGTTCGATATACACTTAAACACACCTTCGTTTAATGGTTAAAGAACATAATGTTTCTGTGGATGGCGAATTACTACCACACAAAACGATGATTGTTCAATATTCTTTCAACACCTTCAAATGTGGCCATTAAGATGGAAGTATATGTATATATGATATATAATATGTTTATGTTTTCCTTATGCTCATGTATTTTTCATTTATGGCATACCTTTATGGTTTCCATTATAGGTAAACGCGATATCTTCATTTTAGGAAGTGCGGACTACCGCCCCCTCAAAGTGATTTGATTCGTTAATGCTATATGTGGAATGTATAATGGATGGAATTAATGGTATTACATATTTTATCCTACTGGAATTATAATATACCTTTATATATTTATTATTTCATTCTATTTAATAAAAAAAATAAGAAATGAAAGTAGCGTTCATGCGTACGTACGGCTTACCGTCTCCATGAACGGTACATTTCATTTCTTATCTCCAAATGTTATGTACTATTATAAGTACATATATATAATGGATATATATGTAATATATTACATCTAAATGATGGTTATAATTCTGGAATTATAATATACATATCCCTCATTTTGTTTTAATTCCATTAATATGGAAAAAAATGAAAGTAGCGTTCATGCGTACGTACGGCCTACCGTCTCCATGAACGGTGCTTTTAATTTTATATCTCCAAATTCTATGTAATAGTATAAAATTAATATATAATAGATATATATGATATATAAAACATAAATACTATTCTGGAGATGATGTACCTATAACTACATGGAAATTTCTTTTCAACAAATTCAATTTTTACTCATATACTGAACATCGACAAAAACGTCTGATATGAACACACTTTGTTAACCAATTTTTATAACATTAAAATACATGATATGAACTGAATAATAATATTTAAATTATGTCCTTACGCAGTTATAAATTGACCAAATTTTATTATTCAGGATATTAAAGAACGATCGAGTAATGTCGGACATGAGGTAAGGGATCTTACTCCTCTTTCTTTTTAAGTACACTCTTCTATGTCATTACTTTTAAGATAATCTTTCATATGATTGGGATGTTCTTTTATATTACTCATACTGTACTTTTTATGTTCATATGATGACAGAACCAATTTTCTCTTATCAATCCATTTTGGATGTTTTGAGTGGCGCCGTTAGGCTACCGAATTTTCGTAAGAGATCTAACCTCTCTATTTTTGTATGTACTCTCATTTAAGGCACTTCTTTTAACCTCCTCTTTGTTATGATGGGGGATGATCATTTATATTACTCTTACTGTACAATTTATTGTAATATGATGAGATACTCTATTTGATCTCATCAATCCATTTTTGGACGTTCTATGTGGCGCTGTTAGGCTACCGAGTTTTCGTAAGGGATTTTTCATCTCGCTGTTATTCCCGTGAGATTTATGCTACATTTTAAACCATTTCCTTTGAGTGGTGTATGTACTTCCCATTATTATACTCTTTGTGTAAAAAAATTTCTTTTATGGGTACTTACATGTTCATTGTATTACCCTTCTTCAATGGGGTGTACGTTTCTAAACTTACCCAAGTCGGTAAGGGCATCTTTCACCCTCCTCTTTTTAAAAGACTTCTTTCATAATGTCTTTTAATTAACATACTATTATTTTGGGATATGTTCTTATATATCCTTATTAATGTAAATTATATGTCCAAATGATGATATACCCTTTTTTATCTCTCATCAACTCAATATATGAGTTTTGAAGTGACGCCGTTAAGCTGTCGAATTTCTGTAAGGGAACTTCGTAACCCACTTTCAATTGTTTGGGTTAAACCTATAATTCTTGATTTTATTATGCAACGATTATTTGTGGAATCTCTATGTTGTAGTTTCCACAAACCTTTGTGTGGATATACTATTTCTACAGATAATCATCTCATTGATAAATTCTTATGTCATTTAGATGGACTTGTATCGGAAATCATAACTCAATCTCATTTCATTGAGTTAAATATCTATGTCATTGGTTTTGTTTTTCCAAGATTATGTGTGAATGACCTCTGATTGTTTTACACTTAATATCCACTAATATATTGGGTATTCGTATTTGTCACACATAATCATGTAATTGATTTATTCTTAATCTAAGGATACTGACTTTGTAAGGGACTTCATCTCAATCTCCTTTCATTGAGGCATATTTGGTTTTACACACAACTTTCTTTTATACAGTGTATAAAACCCCTTTATTTTTAATTTTATTCAAAATGAATCTTTTTATATGAAGCGTTTTACTAAACAACAAAAAAGAATGTTTCTTTTAACGGACGCGGTGACAACGACCTTTTCCGCCACCATGAGTATTATTTGGTCTTGGGATTCCCCAGCAAGCCGTAATGTTTTTTAAAATGAAATAAATACGATATACACTTTTATGTATGTTGGTATTGAAAATGGTTTTCTAAAGGATTTGTTGTGCCAATATATTTAAGTGACATATTGTGATCGAAATGTGGAAATGTTTTCTTTCCATTATATTTGATTATTGTCTTATTATTTTATAATGGTACTTGGACATTATGACGGGTGGTGTCGTGAATACCAGGACGGGTGGTTACGTTATAACCTCCAATGCATTGGTTATATAAGTCGGCCGTATGGCTATTCCATTAAGTATGTGTGGAAGTAGGCCATATGGCTATTCCATTAAGTATGTGTGCAAGTCGACCGTATGGTTATTCCATTTAAGTATGTTTATGTCCCAAGATACCTTTTTATGTTATGTGTTCTTTATAAGGGTTTTATGGTAATTTTTTGGTTACAAAATGGTATGTAATGATATTTTATTCATTGAAGAGTTTTTTTTACTACCTCTAAAAGGTGAAAGGTATTACTTTGATGAAGTATACATGGTTTACTAGTAGTTTTGAAAAACTAACATTTTTCATTCTTTGTGTATCCCTTACTGAGCTTTTTATGGTAATCCCAAGTTTTTTAAATGTTTTTCACAGGACTTAACGCGGAATAGGGTCAAGGAAGGGATCAAGGGAAAGTCATGCTACCTAAAACATGGAACTAGACATGTTTCTTTTTAAGAGTTTTTATTTTATGGAAACATAGTATAAGTTTCTACTTTGTAATCTTTTGAGATGTAATAGTCATGTCCTAATTTTCTAAAACTCTAAACCTGAAAAGATCCTCAATGTGTAATCTTGTAATAACTGAATATTAAGTATGGTTTAAGGATGGGGCCTTATAGTTGGTATCAAAGGTCGGTTTAGATAACGTTAGAGGTTGGGGTATTCTTTAAGCATAAGTGACATTACCATAATGGTTAGAATTTCAGAAAGAGTCCTAGTTTTAGATAAAGTGAATGAGTAAATATATCTTAGTGTTTATCTTCCTCATTAGTACATGATGGTTTTGTTGATATACTCACACTGACATTTCTGTTTTTAGTTAATTGATGGATCTAGCAGGCACCAAAGTAACAACAGGTTTGAAGGAAACTGTAGTGGTTCTCTGATTAAGATACTAGATAAAATGTGGGATTCAATGAGAAAACTCGTGGTTGTTCTAAATCAATTATCAAGGAGTCATGATCAACCACTTGAACCTTGGTATGATCTGTAATGCATCATGTACGAGATGACCAATCGATGTGGAAGTTCAGGTAATAATTATAAAGGTAACCATTAGAGTTTATATGATCCTTACTTTTGAGGTAATTATGGGTTATTATATGTTATGATGGAAAATGAAAGGCATGAGATAAAATTGAGGTTAAAATATGTTATGATCATTTTTAAAGATTTTATCTCGTTTTGGGGAATGTTTTAAGAATTATATAGTTTTGGAAAAAGGACAACACGCAGACTGTGTGACAACTCGTCCCGTTGGACAAAGCTACGGGAATCGAACCCACAACCAAAGTGTGACTGGTATTTATCGCCTACCACTAGACTACGTGAAGTCCCTGGTTAGTTTGACTAATTCTTTTTAGTTAGATGATTTTTGGAATCAAGAGTAAGTTTATTTTGGGTTATCTATGGAAATGATTAACCTATCATCGAGGATATGTGATTAGGTTAATTACTTTTCAATATGAGAATTTAAGAGCAACTGATGTAATTTGGAGATAAAAGTTAATTTGTACTTTGGAAGACAATGTGACTAAATCCTTCAAATATTTGGGTTTCAATCATTATTTGGTTTACTTTGAATAATTTTAAGGAAAAATTGTTTATCAAATGGTCCTCATTGAACTTTGGGTTTTGTTGGAAAAATTTTGGAGATTAAGAAATGATTTTCTTTTTATAAAGGGTTATCCTTTTCTGGATTTGCTGATCTTATACTAACCATTTTGGTTTTGGTTTTGGTTTTGGTTAATGTCTAAAGACATGGAATGCTTATAGTTCTATTTTGTGGATTAGGTGATTCTCAGGAAGTTGATTATAGTACTCTTAATGTGAAAAAGTCTTCCTAAAAACTCGTCTTTTGGAGAAAATATAAGTATTATTAAGGAATATAGTAAAAGTTGAATGTCTATGTGACAAGTATGTATGTTTAATTATGATTTAGGTAAGCTCAAAAAAATAAATTCCTCAATGAAGAGTAACTTAAAACAAAAATGTAGTCTGTTAACTTTTCCTACTGTGGAATCAAATACCGTTTAACCCATCACAAGTTTCTGATTTTCTTGTGGTTAACTTTCTCCTAGACATGTTTACTATCACTCTCAATTAGAACTTGAACCTTTGTTTTCTCCTCCATATCCATATTTTCATACTTGGAATACTAGTATGGGTTAACTCGGGTGACTTTAGTACTTCTCTCCCATTTTTTAAGTGATTGTTTTATCGACTCTTGTTCCGATGTGGGACTTTCAAGGATGTTTCCGAGCCCAATTTTAAAATTGCGAGGACGCAATTCCCAAAAGGGGGGAAGGATGTAACACCCTAGGTAAATAAAGAATATGAAATTTTTATATTTATCCATATTTGTGAATAAAATATTAATATTACTTTAAAGTGGACGCTATGCTCGATGGCGTACCCAATACGCAGCAACGAGTATCTTGGGAATCATACATTTCACTCTAATAATAAAATAATATTATTTTAAATGGCAGTTAACGCCTAGACGTTGTAATGTTGGGAATGAACAGAACTAAATAAAAAATGATTATATATGTTTGTCAAATGTTTTTACTCTTTACAATAAATTTTAAAGGATTAAAAATGCGAATGAATCCAATTTTTAAGCATAAACATTCGAATGTTCATTAAAAGGTCGATTAAATGCCTTTGGATGGAAAACCTCTTTTACATCCACTTTTTAACAATTTTATGAGTTATATTTTACAAAAAAAACTTCTTCTTTAGAATCAAGACATCAAAATTTACTTGTTGTAAATTTTTGGTATCATTCCAATAAAGTTCATTTTTTTAATGAATAGTGAAAAATGTTGTATTTTAATTCAAAACTACTTTTTAATATAATTTATTTATATGATTATATTATCTTTTGAATTGTTTTTAAATTAAAATTAGAATATATTTTTACCATTTAATCCAATAGTGGTCATTGGAATTAATTTCACTATGAAATTGGCCTTAAACTAGTGTCAATATTTTGATACTTATTGTTTCATAAAAACAAGCTATTGGCTCTGACAGCGGAAATTAATTATTAAATAAATTATAGCAACATATATGTTTTTAATTTTGTAAAATAGACTTAATTTTTTAATTTGGAATATCAAATATAGCTTAGGGTGAAGTTTTGGTAAATTTCTGAAAAACTTCAATTTTTGATGAATAGTGAAACCAGTAAGTGGTACTTATAAAAAATTGATTTTCCTTTTAAATGAAATTTTACCACCTCTGTGTTTTGAATTTCAAAAATCCTACATATATGGTTGTCATTAAGAAGTAAAATGTGGTTTAATGGAATTAAAATATTTTTTTTGGTGAATAGTAACTTTTTTGTTTTTAATCGCGATTAGAGGTAATTAGTGTAGTTTAAGATAAAAATAATGTTTTAATAGTATGATATGAGCTTGACACATGTCCTACCCTTACTGGATGTTTAAGGGCCAACCAAGAAAATACATGGGTCAACTTAGGGACCCCATGGAGCCACTTTGGTTGGGAAATGACATAAATAACGTTTTATTTAATGTAAAAGTAAAAATGACACAAACATGAGTTGTTTTACTACAACAGTTTTTACATGGGGTTATACAAGTCATATTTTTGACTATAAATAGTCATTCGAACTCTAAAAAGATTTACTACATCATGATATTTGGTTTATAATTTTTAGACATTAAATAAATAAAATTATTTATGACACCATGGTGATGCAGCGATTACCTCATTATTTAATGATTTAAGTAAAATGAAAAGATAATGTAAATTATAAGACCCAAACTTGTCACAAACCTATTTTATGGGTGGATTTGGAAACGAAATCACCTTATCCTATAAATAAATCAATGTGGTACCTTTAAAATTAGAAAATCATTTGAAAATAATGTAACATTTTGTAACGTTCTAAGAGTGCCCCTCCTCTCCTCTTATAAAAGGCCCCCAACTCAAGCACCTTACACACACCTCTCAAGCCTTTGGTTCGGCCAACCCATGCCCATTTCATCTCTCCAAATCCCTCTCTTCATCATTGAAGCCTCACATTGGACATTATCCTTTCCAAGGAAGCCTTTGAGCTCAAATCAAAGGAAGTTACCCGATTTAAAGTTAATTTCTTCCATTGTGTTCTTCTGTTTTATTTTGCTTATCCAACCCCCTAAACTCTTTATATTATTTTATTTTGTAAAAAAACAAGTATCCTCAATATAATATTATGTTGGTATGTGAAGGGTTAGAGCTACACTAAAACACACCTTTGTTTAATGGCTAAAGAACATACTGTTTCTGTGGATGGTGAATTACTGCCTCACGAAACGATGATTGTTCAATATTCTTATAACACCTTCAAAGGTGGCCATTAAGATGTAACTATATTTATATATGATATATAATATGTTTATGTTTTCCTTAATCTTCTGTATTTTTAATTTATGGCATACCTTTATGGTTTCCATTATGGGTAAACACGATATCCTAATTTTAGGAAATGCGAACTACCGTCCCCTCAAAGTGATTTGATTCGTTAATGACATATGTGGGACTTATGAAGGATGTAATTAATGGTATTACATATGTTATCCTAATGGAATTATAATATAAATTTATATCTTTATTATTTCATTCCATTTAATACAAAAAAAAGAAATGAATGTAGAGTTCATGCGTACGTACGGCTTACCGTCTACATGAACGGTACATTTCATTTCTTATCTCCAAATGTTATGTACTATTATAAGTACATATATATAATGGATATATATGTAATATATTACATCTAAATGATGGGTATCATTCTTGAATTATAATATATATATCCCTCATTTTGTTATAATTCCATTAATATGGAATAAAATGAAAGTAGCGTTCATGCGTACGTACGGCCTACCGTCTCTATGAATGGTGCTTTAAAATTTTTATCTCAAAATGCTATGGAATAGTATAAAATGAATATATAGTGGATATATATGATATTTATAACATAAATACTATTTTGGAGATGATGTACCTATAACTACATGGAAAAGTCTTTTCCAACAAATTCAATTATTACTCATCTACTTAACATCGACAAAAACGTCTGATATGAACTCACTTTACTAACCAATTATTATAACATTATAATATGTGATATGAAATGAATAATAATAATTAAATTAGGTCTTTATGAAATTATAAATTGACCAAATTTTATTATTCAGGAGATTAAATAACGATCGAGTCATGTCAGACACGAGATAAGGGATCCTACTCCTCTCTTTCTTTTTAAGTACACTCTTTTATGTCATTCCTTTTAAGATAATATTTCATATGATTGGTATGTTATTTTATATTAATCATACTGTACTTTTTATGTTCAAATGATGAGAGAGCCTATTTTCTCTCATCAATCCATTTTGGATGTTTTGAGTGGCACCGTTAGGCTACCGAATTTTCGTAAGAGATCTAACCCCTCTCTTTTTTTAAGTACTCTCATTTATGTCACTTCTTTTAAGCTCCTCTTTGTTATGATGGGGGATGATATTTTATATTACTCTTTCTGTACATTTTATTTTAATATGATGAGATACTGTATTTGATATCATCAATCCATTTTTGGAAGTTTTAAGTGGCGCCGTTAGGCTGCCGAGTTTTCGTACGGGATTTTTCATCTCACTTTTATTCCCGTTAGATTTATGCTACATTTTCCACCATTTCCTTTGAGTGGTGTATTTAATTCTTATTATTATACTCTTTGTGTAATATAATTTCATTTATGGGTACTTACATATTCATTGTATGACCCTTCTTCAATGGGGTGTATGTTTCGAAAGTTACCCAAGTCGGTAAGGGAATCTTTCACCCTCCTTTTTTAAAAGATTTATTTTGTTATGTCGTTTAATTCACATACTATTATGTTGGGATATGTTCTTATATATCCTTATTATTGTAAATTATATTTCCAAATGATGAGATACCCTTTTTATCTCTCATCAACTCAATTTATGAGTTTTGAAGAGACGTCGTTAGGCTATTGAATTTCTGTACGAGAACTTCTTAACCCACTTTCAATTCCTTGGGTTAAACCTCTAATTCTTGATTTTATTATTCCAAGATTATGTGTGGAATCTCTATGTTGTAGTTTCCACAAAACATTGTGTGGATATACTATTTCTACACATAATCATCTCATTGATAAATTCTTATGTCATTTAGATGGACTGGTTTCGGAAATCATAACTCAATATAATTTCATTGAGTTAATTATCTATGTCATTGGTTTTGTTTTTCCATGATTATGTGCGAATGACCTCTGATTTGTTTACACTTAATATCCACTTCTATTTTGTGTATTCTTATTTGTCACACATAATCATGTAATTGATTTATCCTTAATCTAAGGATACCGACATTGTAAGGGACTTCGTCTCAATCTCCTTTCATTGAGGCATATTTGGTTTTTCACACAACTTTCATTTATACAGTGTATAAACCCCTTTGACTTTTAATATTATTCAAAAGGAATCTTTTTATATAAAGAATTTTACTAAACAATAAAAAGAACTTTTTCTTTTAATGTACGCGGTTACAACGACCTTTTCTACCGCCGCGAGTATTATTTGTTCTTGGGATTCTTCAACAATCCGTAATGTTTTTTAAAATGAAATAAATACCATATACTATTTTATGAATGTTGGTATTGAAAATGGTTCTTATAAAGGATTTGTTGTGTCGATATATTTAAGTGATATATTGTGATTGAAATGTGGAAATGTTTTCTTTCCATTATATTTGTTTATTGTCTGATGATTTTATAATGGTACATGGACATTATGATGGGTGGTGTCGTGAATACCAGGATGGGTGGTTACGTTATAAAATACAATGCATTGCGAATGGAAGTCGGCTGTATGTATATTCCATTAAGTATGTGTGGAAGTCGGCCGTGTGGCTATTCCATTAAGTATGTGTGGAAGTCGACCATATGGTTATTCCATTTAAGTATGTTTATGACCCAAGTTACCTTTTTATGTTATGTGTTATTTATATGGGTTTTAAGGTAATCTTTTGGTTACAAAAGGGTATGTAATGATCTTTTATTCATTGAAGTGTTTTTTTACTACCTCGAAATGGTGAAAGGTATTACTTTGATAAATTATACATGGTTTACTGGTTGTTTTGAAAAACTAACATTTTGCATTCTTTGTGTATCCCTTAATGAGATTTTTATGCTCATCCCAAGTATTTGAAATGTTTTTCACAGGACATAACGCGGAGTAGGGTCAAGGATGGGATCATGGTAAAGTCATTCTACCTAAAACATGGAACTATACATGTTTCTTTTTAAGAGTTTTTATTTTATGGAAACTTAGTATAAGTTTCTACTTTGTAATCTTTTGAGATGTAATAGTCATGTCCTAATTCTCTAAAACTCTAAACCTGAAAAGATCCTCAATGTGTAATCTTGTAATAACTCAATATTATGTAATGTTTAGGGTTGGGGCCTTATATATAATCTCCCTTAAATACTATGAATAACATTTTAAATATTGGAATGATAAAAAACACTCAATAAAAGACAAAAAACTATTAATCTAGTTAGAACATTGTAACTCATTTAATGTTCATTGAACAAATGAATCAAAACATTTTCACAAGAATAAAACTCATACATTTTTCTTAATAAGAAACACTAAAACCAATAACATGAAATTATAAACACTTTGGGTGACTTAGAGCACCATATAAATAAACCCCTGTAAAACAACTTCCAATTGTAATAAAAATATGGTTTACTTCCATATTGTGGATCTATAATGGGTATCAACTTTCGTATAATATACATTGGGCTCACCTAAGAGATATAATATGGTTGAATCCTTTAAATAAGCTATATCAGTATCACTTGTGAGAAAAAATGGGGCTAAACTCTTTGTTTATGATATATCGTGCTCACCTTTTTCATATAATTCTCATATACCATTTCATGAATAAAATAAATTCATCACAAAATCCATTATTTGAAAGCTTCTTCTAATTCCATATGAAAGACATTTCCATATAAAAAATAAAATTTTCATTTAACAACCCATTTTCAATACTAATATTCCCTAATAAAGAAATAAGGGATTTAGTTTCAAATTTAAATGAAATTAAGGCTTATTGAGGAAGCCAAATATCAAATAACAGTTACAGCAGTAGAGAAGTCGTTGTCACCGTGTACGTTAAAAAACATGACTATTATCATTTTGTAAATATTGTAAAAATATTTTTATCAAAATATAACATTTTGAAATCATTTAATATAAATTAATATAGACATAAAACGCCTTTTATAATCATATTATATCCTTATAAATTAAAATTTGATTTAATATCATGATGAAATATATGTGATAATTAAATATTTAAACATTCATAGTGTCTCATACCATTTTGAATAATGAAGTATTAATATCTATGAATTAATAAATTTACATAACCAATAAATAAATTTATTATAGATAAAATATTAATATTAAATATATTATTGGATGTATATATTCATTATAAAACAATAAAGGATTATATTATAAATAAATGCCTCAATGAAAGGATATTGAGATGATATCCCTTACCGTGAGTCTGACATATCTCATTTGTCATTTAATATCCTGAATAATAAAAATAGGTTATTTTATAATTTATTTAGATCCATTTAAAATATTGATATTTATTTTATATCACTTATTACAAAGTTATAGAAATTATTTAATTATTTGAGTTAATATAGAACATTTTCTTGATGTTCTGTATTGGTGTAAAAATGAACATGTTTTGATTGAAATTATACATGTGGTCATAAGTCCATTATCTCCATAATATTATTCATGATTTAAATATCATATATTTCTATTATATATTTATTTATAATATTCTATAACATTTGTAGATAATAAATTAAATGTACCATTAATGAAGACGGCAGGCCATACGTTCGCATTAATACTACCTTCACTTATATATCCAATTAAAGGATTGAAAAATAAATGATACATAGGTATATGTTAAATAAATTATATAATATATGTTATATATGTTACAAAATTTCATTAACTCCATCCTTGATACATTCAATGTATGGCTTGAACAATTCATATCACATTGAGGGGGTGGTAGTTCACACCTTCTGAAATAAAATTATCATATTTAAACATTATAGAAATCATAAAGGTATGTAATAAATAATAATTAATGAATAATATAGATAATATAAATATACTATATATCATATATAAATATAGTTACATCATAATAGCCACCAAGATATATGGTAGGAGAAAAGTGAAAAATTTTCATTACTTGTGCCAGTAGTTTACCGTACACAAAAAGAGTATGTTCTGTATCCATTATATGGAGGTGTGTGTAATTTTAGGTCTAACAATTAGATAAAAAATACTATTATATTAATGATATTGGTGTTGTTATAATATAATTCAATAAAATAATCATAAAAGGAAGAGAAGGAAAATAATGGAAAGCAGCTTGAGAGAAGACGTTGCCTCAAAATTGTATAAAATCATTTGATTTGAGTCAAATTATTCTTTGGGTTTACTTATTCCTATTTTAAGGATTATTCGAGTATTTTAGGGATATTGAGATATTATTTGAGAACAATTTTGTTGATCTAAGGGGTTTCTATGGTGTGAGTAAGTTGGTATAGGTGTTGGCCTTTTATAAGAGGAAGAAGGATCACATTACGAATGTCTTGAAATATTTTTTTATTATAAATTAATTTTAGAATTATAATAGTTACAAAGTGATAAAGATATTATTTATGAAAATTTTGGGTCTAAATACCCTCAATAAATAGGTTTTAGACAAGTTTAGTTCACAAAATTTACCTTATCTTTTAGCTTTGACCATTTGTTAAACACATTAACTCTTACCATGTCTCCTTCTATTATCAGAATACATGGTTTTTATAGTTACTATAAAATGAAATAAGAACCACAAGTGTATCCTTAATAACTTTTTTACATTATATAAGTCATTTGGATGAATCATAGATTTTTAGGACTATTATACCATTTCATAAAATATTATTTTCTTAAAAACTCACTTATGTAAAATTTTAAAATATTTAGAAATTTATTTTTTAAATTAATAACAAGGTGAATCATTCTAATAATAGGCATTAACTCATCCATAAATTCTAATTTCAACCAAAAAATTATTTTATGGAATCATAATGTGAAAATTATATTTATTTTAATATTTATAATATCATTTATTTTATAATTTCATTAATTTGGTAATCATTGCATCATCATCATGCCATAATTAAATATATTTATATAATGTCTAGACATTATAAATAATATCCCATGATGTTGGAAATATTTTTATCATTATAATGACTATTTATAGAATAAGTTAACATTTATATAAACTAATATAAACCTTTTTTAGTGAGGGGATACATTTTTATGTTATATTTCCCATTTTGTTAAAATCATTTTTATAAAAGGCCATTATCACAACCAAGTGGCTCCCTGCGGTCCTAAAATAAACCCAAGGATTTATATAGTTATAAATATCATGTAATATAGGATTGAGACACATGTTTTGTTAGTTTTATATTATTATAATATTATTTTTTTACCCTTATTTACCTGATTAACCCATTTACCGTGGTAATAAAAATAATTATTGATGTTACAATTCATAATTTCAAAAAAAATAAAAGGTACCTTTTTAAAAAAATTTGGATATTCTTATTCCAAATAATAAATCCATATTTCCAAATTTTAAAAAAATGACTTAAATTAATTTAAAATTAATTATCATTGTCAAAATAAGAAAATGAGTTTTTAAGATGTAAAAACTATCAATTTATTGACATGTGTTTATATCAATTTTCAATGTAAAATTTCTTTGAATGACCATAATTATATTAAATAATAAAATCATAATCTAATTATAGTTTCAAACCAACGAATAGAAAAATCATACTATATAAATAAAAAATATGAAAAGGATGTTTTGAATTAAAATTCAGTATTTTTCACTATTCATAAGAATTTGGATTTTATCAGAAAATTACCAAAATTTCAACCAAAGTAATTTTTAATGTCCCTCTTATAAAGAATAATTTTATTTTATCAAATAGAACATATAAAAGGGTCAAAAACAAATTTAAAAAATATTTCTCCAGCAAATGGTGGTAAAACAACTTATTAAAAAATTAGTATATTTTATTCTTAAAATTTGATTCATTCTCATTTTTCGAATCTAATATTTATTGGATAAATGTCAAAAAAAATTTAAAAAAATTGTAATATCATAATATCATTATTTCTTCCCATTCATTATAATACAATTTCTAGGCCTTAAATATTATTTAAAATATATATATTATTTTTGTATTATTTTTTTGTATAACTCTGTGTCATGTGGAACGTAAGATTTCGGAAAAATATAAGTTTTTATGTCAGGTATGCTATTGTACATAGTGTCCCCTAAAATTAATATTAAATTCAAAAAAAAAATACATATGAATTTTTAATATTCTATAAATACCCGGTATGTTACATCATTCCCTCCTTTTTTAAATTGTGTCCTCACAATTTTAAAATTATCCTCAGATACTTCATTGAAAATCCTACATCGAAAAAAGAGTCAACAAAACTATCACTTTAATAGAAAGAAAGTTAAATACAATGGTCACCTATGATAACACATAGATGGATTTCATGTTGGAAAACATGAATATGGAAGAAAAAATAACCAAATTTTTCTAATAGAGAGTGATAGAATACTTTACAAAGAGAAAGTTAACAACCAGAAAACCATTAACATGTGATGGTTTAAATAGTCTATTATTTCCTAGTTGGAAAAGGTAATGTAAAACGTTTTTGTTTTAGTATCCATTTCATAATTTTGAGGAATTTATTTATGAGCTTGACTAAGAATGTAATAAAACATATATACTTGTTTATTAGGGTTTCAACAATTAATAAATATCAACAAAAAACACATAATTTCCCCAAATGATGAGTATCCTATATGACTAGGTTACACCGGATGTGCTAGAATCAACTTATAGAGATAACATAATCTACAATGGATGAAATATATATTTTTCCTCACTTTATACATAAACCAAAACGAAAATGTTTAGTACAAGATCATATAATCCACAAATAGAATAATCCATTATTAAAATAAATAATAATATTAATCTCCAAAATTCAACAAACAATACCCAAAGATCAACAAGGGTCAGTAAATAAACAATTGTTCGTAAAATTACTCAAAATAATCCAAACTATGATTGAAACAAAAAATTTAGAACAATTTGATCACATAGTCATCCAGGATAAATATTAACATTTTTCTCCAAATTACATCATGTAATCTTAATGTCTCATTCTTAAAAGTAATTAACTTATTCAAATATTATCCATGATAGTTTAATCATCTCCATACATAACCCAAATCACCATATATCTACAATAAAAACATAGATTCATCTAAACTGAAATTCAACCATTACTTATCAAATGAAATGCCATATTATTTTATTTTCCATAGGCATATAGTGATCCAAAAAGAGAGAACATATTCCAAAATAAAATTTATCTCATGATCACCAAATCACTTTCCAATACTGAGGATATCTATTTGATAAAACTTAAGTTCCCAAAATCAACTTATTATTGATCCATAAAATAATTTAACTAAAAATAAGAAGTCACACTAACCAGGGAGTTCATGTGGGCTAGTGGTAGGTGATAAATCCTAGTCGCACATTAGTTGTGGGTTTAATTCCTGCATCATTGTCTGACGTGACGGGTTCTCACACAGTCTTTGTGTTGTATTTTTTCAAAAACTATATAAATTTTTAAACTTTCCAAAAAAATGAGTTAAAATCCTAAAAAATAACAAAAATTTATTTTAACCTAAAATATTATCTCATAAGTCTCCTTTTTATCCCACAAATTAATAATCCATAATTTTCTCAATGGTTAATGTCTGAAAAACAAATGTAGTATCCCTAATATTTTATATCATAATGCCTCATAAGGGGTTTCTAAGACATTGAAAATATTATAAAACATAAAATTATAAACCCAGGATTATATCCCTAAACCTTAACAAAACATCCTTATCTCCAATGTTTTCTAATCCGTCCCCTGATAATAGTTATAAATTCAAATCATTAAACATTACATAATCTCGAGTTATGTACTGAATTCACATTGAGGATATCTTTAGGTTTAGGGATTTAGTGAATTAGGAAATAAATATTATATAAAACCCTATAGAAATATAATGTGGAAACATTCAGAAATATCAATTTTATTCACAACAAAAAACAATTAAAAACAAACGTGTTTCATTTCGTGTTTAATCTCCATAATTCTCTTTGATACCATCCATGACTCTAATATCTCTCAAATCCAATGAATAACATTTAAAAAAATGGGATGAGAAAAAATATCAGAAAGGTAAATGAAAAAAAACTATTAATCTATTTAAAACATTGTAACACATTTAATGTTATTTGACCAAATGAATCAAAATAGTTTCACATCAATAACAA
This sequence comes from Viscum album, assembly GCA_963277665.1. Classification (NCBI taxonomy): domain Eukaryota; kingdom Viridiplantae; phylum Streptophyta; class Magnoliopsida; order Santalales; family Viscaceae; genus Viscum; species Viscum album. The sequence continues at coordinate 1,291,121,766 of OY728146.1, forward strand.
TTATACTTTTTCTCATTGGAAACACACAAACCCATAACAAGAAACTAAAGCTTCTTTAGGTGACTTATAGAATCATATACAAAAAAATTTTAAAAAAATTTCTAATTGGACTTACCATAGGTTATACATCCAAATTGGAGATCTATAATAGGGATCAGGCATCATATAAGATATATCAGTCTCACCCATGAGCTATAATGGAGCTCAACCCATCAGATACATTGTGTTGGACTCACTTGTGGGCTATAATTGGGATCATCCTTTTGTATAAGATATATCATGGTCAAACATTTAATATAATGATCTCATCCCTTTACATAATCTATATTGGTCTCACCAATTTAATATAATGCTTAGGTAACATTTCATGAATAAATCACGTTCATCACAAAACCCCTTTTTTGAAATATTATTCTAATCCTATATGAATACCATTTCTGTATAAAAATACAATTTTAATTTAAGAACCCATTTTCAATATTAAGATACCCAAATAAATTAATAAGGGATTTATGTTCCTTTAAAAATAAATTAAGACTTATAGAGGATGTCAAATATCAAATAACAGTTACGTAGGTGTAGAATTCATTATCGTTGTATAGGTTAAAAACATTCATATTATCATTTTGTAACAAATGTAAAACACTATTTATAAAAATATTTCATTTATAATACTTTGAATGAAATTAAAGCTAGATATAATAGGTCCTGTACAATCCAATAATATCCATACAAATAAACATGTAATTTAATATCCCGAAGAAAAATATTTGATTATTAAATCGTTAAATGATCATGGTGTCCCATAACACTTTAAGCATTTAAATATTAATCTCCATGAATTAATACATTTATATGAAATATAACATTATAATATAATTGATATGGATATTAAATGTCATAGTGGATATATATATACCTTATATAGGAATTGAAGTTCATATTATCAATAAACACCACAATTAAAAGATATTGAGACGAAATCCCATACCTTGAGTTTGACTTGTCTTGTTCGGTATTTAATATCATGAATAATAAACATAGTTAAATTTATAGTTTCTTTATAACCGTTTAAATGTTTATTATTCATTTTATATCACTTATTACAATGTTATAGAAATTAGATTTTTATTTGAGTTCATATCGAACGTTTTGTCGATGTTTGGTATTTGAATATAAAATAAACATGTTTTGATGTGAATTATCCATGTAGTCATAATTACAATATCTCTTGAATATAATTCATGATTTAAATATCTTACATATATAGTATATATATATTTATAATAGTTCATAACATTGGTATATAATAAATGAAATTCACCGTTGACGGAGATGGTAGGTCGTAAGTACGCATGGACACCACATTCATTTCATTGTATTATTAAAGGAATGAGAAATAAATGATATGTTGTTATATTATGATTATAGTATAATATCTATGTTATATATGTTACATATGTTCATTAACTCCATCCTTTATATGTTCCATTCACCGGATGACCATGTCATATAACTTCGAGGCGGAGATAGTCCATAGTTGCTCAAATTAAATTATCATATTTACAAATTATGATATGAATTGATGTATTTTGTATATAAAAAATAAAATAAGAATAGAAAAAATATAAATATAATATATATAAAATATAAATACAGTTCTATCATAATGGATGCCATGATATGTGGTAGGATAAAATTGAACAATCATCATTTCGTGAGGCGGTAGTTCGCCTTACACATAACCAATATGTTCTATTCCTATTAGATGGAGGTGTGCGTAAGTGTAGGTAGAACCCTTAGAATAAAAAAATAATAGTATATTTTGGATACTGGTGTTATTATAAAATAATTTAATAAAATTATTATATGTGATGAGAAGGAATATAATAGAAATAAGTTTGAGGGAAGACGTTACCTAAAAATTGGGTAACTTCATTTGATTTGAGAAAAAAGGATTTGCTGATGTTCCCTCTTCCCATGTTAACACTTCTAAAAGTATTATAGGTATGTTGGGAGATTATTTTAGAATATGATGGATGATTAAATGGGCTATATATGTGTCATTAAGTGGGTAGAGGTGTTGGCATTTTATAAGAGGGAGGAGCGGAACTTTAGGAAAGTCTTGAAATATTGTTTTCCTATAAATTGATTTTTGATTTATAATCATTAAAATGTGATAGATTTATAGTATAAGATTAGTATGGGACTAAATAATCTCAACTAATAGGTTTTAGACATGTTTTGGTCTGAAAATTAACCCTATCATATTTCTTTTAACAATTAGTTAAAAACATTAACTCTTACCACGTCTTCTTGAATTTTCATAATATATGGTTACTATAGTTACTATAAAATTCCAAGAGAACCAAAAGTAGATCCCTAGTAATATTTTTAATTTTATATATGTCATTTTTTCTATACTTATATTTTTATGACAATTATATCATTTTATAAAATAATATTTGTTTTACAAAACCCCATTTAGGTCAATTTTGACACTTTTTTGAAATTCATTGTCGTTAAAGTCTTATAAACATGATTCCTTTGAAAAAATGGATCAAATAATCATTAACATGTCAATTTCATCCAAAAAATTATGGAATGTCTTCAAAATTTTAATATTACATTTATGTTAATATCTATAATATCATTTATTTTAATATTTCATTAATAAGGTAATCATTAAATCATCATTTTGTAATAAATAATGTTTTTTAATTAAATTCTAAAAATTATAAATAAAATTCCATGATTTATGAAATATTTTTATAATTATAATGAATTTTTATAATCTAATAGATAATTTATATAAACAAAATTAAAATTGTCTTAGTTAAGAGATACTTGTTTATGTTATCTTTCCATTTTCTTTTAAATAAATATTATAAAATGTAATTATCACACCCAAGTGGTTCTATGGGGTTCCAAAATAGTCCCAAGGTTGTCGTGTGATGGTCTTATCTCATCAAATATGATTATGATACATGTTAGGGTAGTTATTTATTATTATAATATTATTTTTTTACCCTTTGTTACCCGATTTACCTTTTAAGCGTGGTAAATAAAAATATTTATTGATGTTATTATTCATAATGTATATAAATAAAAGGTATCTATTTAAGAACATTATACCATATTATTGCAAATATGGAATCCATTTTTTCAAATTCTAAACACTAAATTAGAAGAAATTAATTCAAAATCAATTCCTATTGTTAAAACCAGAAAATAGGTTTGTAGGAAGTAAAAACTATCAAATTTTTGACATGTGTTTATGTCCAATATAAATGTAAAATTACATCCAATCAACAAATTTTTTTAAATGATAAAAACATAATACAAGTACACTTGAAACCCAATTAAAATAAGAATCTAAATATATAAATAAATTATATGAATGGGAAATTTGGAATTAAAATGCAGTATTACTCAACATTCCTAAAAATATAGATTTTATCAGAAAAATACCAGAATTTTATTCAAGGTAAATTTTTATGTCCCTATTCTGAAGAAGACAATTATTATTTTTAAATAGATCATATAAAAGTGAAAAAACTATTTTTATAAAGGTTTCACCATAAAAGGGGTTAAAATGACCTTTTAAAAATATTAGAGTACTTTATGCTCAACATTAGATTCATTATCATTTTAAGCCTATAAAATTCATTGGATAAATGTAAAAACATTTAAAAAATATGTAATATTATAATATAGTTAATTATTAAAATCAATACAATACAATAGCTAGAAGTTAAATACCATTTAAAATAATAATATTATTGTTTTATTATTTTTTGGTATAACATAGTATTGTGTGAAACATAATATTTCAGAGAAGCCTATTGTTCTGTATTCAGTACGCTATCATACATTGTGTCTTCTAAAATTAATACTAAATTCATTTTTTTTAAAAGATATGAAAATTTATTATTCTATGAACACCTGGGATGTTACAAGGAATTATTTTTAATGTCTTGATGTTTTGGTTTGGTAATAAATCATGATTTATTTTCATTGTTTAATATTCTGAAAAAATTTATATTAGTAAGAAGTTTCTAAATTTTAATATATGAGTTTTTTGTATAAGGTTATGACTTAATTATATAAAACCCATAACATAAATGGTCATTAGGAATTTATGATTGTTTATTAGATTGGAAATTACTATATTATGTAATGTTTATAGCCAAATCATTACAATTTGGTAGGAATTTTTTGAAAAAATGTCATTGGAATTATGAAGAGTGGAGTATATGGTATGACCTTATATATGTGGGGGAGAGGAAACACATGGAATTTATAAAAATAATAAATGACACCATTGTGTATGTATTCACAAATGACTCTATAATGGTTCATAACTGACCTCTATAGGTTATTAAGATTAAATATGGCTATAAAATGGGTTACATACAATTTGGTAGTACATTTTGTCCATTATATATTTCATATAACACCGGGTAAAAAATGTCTACCTAATCCATAGTTCTTAAATTTTATAAATTATACTATTAATAAATATAAAAAATTAAGATAAATTATTTTATAATACAAATTATTCAAATCTGATAATATAGAATCCATTCATCTAAATTAAATTCAAATTATTAGAATAATGAAATTTTAAATTATACTCAAATATTCTCTAAAATAGGCGGTCTCTGGTGGAAAGAATATAATAAGTGTGGAATGAATTATATTAAAATAAAACTATAAAATGATCCAAAAGTTAAAAATAGTTAAATTGTAATATTATATATCTTATTTTACCTTAATAAACATTTAAAATTTAATTTTTCTTTGAAAATTATATAAATGAAAAGAATTTTTTCAATAAAATTCATAATTTTTACTATTAATTAATTAATAAATGTTTCAGAATAATATCAGAATAAAAATAAGTTAACTTTTATATGATTATTTGAAAAAATAAATTCGATTTTTGGAAAAAAAATACTTTTCTAAATTTAGTAAATATATTTTTGATTATTTGTTAAAAGAATGACTAAACCATTTTTAGAAAATATATTTTTACAAAGTTCATTTATTATAAATTTTAATTATTATAATTTCAGTTATAATCAATTAGTAATCATAATTTTCATAACTTTTTATGATATATTCATACCCTCCAATTTAACAGAATGGTTGTAATTATATTCTATATTACCCTATATTTGGACTCAGCATCTTGTGTTCCAAAAACTATCATAGATATTAAATTTAAAGATGTAAATTTCATATATTGTTTAATATCTGTGTTTCATGTATTATATGATTTAAAATACAATGTTATTATATTAAAGTTTCAGTGATTTATATTATCCCAACCTTAACTAAAATTTTCCCTCAATATTTTGTCTTTCACTTTCAAATCAATGGCTTGATATATAAAAATTCTATTGTGGAAATCCCATATCAATAAAAGTGTTAATAAAAAATCACCTTAATTAGAGAAATGTAAAAAGGAAAATGTTATGTGTAATAAAACATATTTAGGTTTATAAGTAGTCAAACATTAGATGAATCAGAATATATTTACATGGATGAATAGAATAAATAATTAAGTATACCGATAGAAATGATTTATTATAGGAATCTAAGAGATCAATGTAAAGATAAGGACCTCGAATACATAATTTTTTTTATTTAGAATACCATTTCATTCTTAATATATGAATTAAATTGGATATATTTTTTTCAAGATCCTTTTCTTCATGTTGAACAATTATTTCATTTTCTCTTAATTTAATGAAATATATATACTTTATAACTTTATATTGTATAGTAAAATTTTATTACTTTTCTTGTATATTGATAAATTTTCAAATAATTTGTTACTATAATAAATTAATATCAAAAATGAATTTTTTATTCCATAATAATTAAATTAATTTTAAACATTTAATAAGATCTATAAGATAGTGAAAATTTATTCTATCCATCTCTAACTATTTTGTAAAACCAATATGGCCATCACAAGTTATCTAATATAATATATTAATATGTAAACATCAACAATAATATTACTACTTCATCATTAATAATTATTCATTAAATATTTTCTTAAAATAACTTATTAACAGAACATCAATTAGTATAGTGGTATAAATTAACTTATAATCTCCCTTTGATTATAGATTTCATCTTCGTTTTTTATCTAGATTATATCGGTTTTCCCGTATAATTAGTCTTGTTGTTTTTCTAAAAAATTATTTTAATAATACCTATAACATTTCCAATTAGTAATAACCTATAATTACCTCAAAATAAATGATATGATCCACCCTAAAGGTTACAAATAACAACTAACTTATTCCAAACAATAATGGTCAATATTCAATATATAAGTTTTTCAATAAAACATATACTAATCAAATGGAATGTATTTCCATAAATTCATTACAAAATATCAATAGTCATAGTATAATTCCATCACATAAAAAATAAAAATGGGTGTTTAAGACTATGAACAAACGATTAGTTTTAAATATCATTATCCCATTATGGTATTCAAAAATTTTATGTTAATGAAGACATATGTGCATAAATTATTTAACAAAATAAATATATAGTCGATGATTCTTAATTTAAAATTTACATTACTAAGAATACATCTAAAAAATAATTATGTAATAATAATAAAGAAGGACTTCAGTTATTTTATTTCAATGTAGCTCTATCCATGATATAATATTTAGCCTTTAGATGTAGGTATTGAGTTATATAATTTCTAGTTTCCCCACATTTTAGAAAATGAACAATAAGTGGGTCCTTATGAATAAATTTATTTCATTCCATCATACTATTTATTTTTACATGGGTATTTATTACTTTATTCTATTATTTAACACATGTCAAACATTTTAACATTCCATTAATAAAAATTTGGAGTTGAGTCATTCCACATTTATGGCATTCTGAAAATTTATCCTTCATTCCTCTATGGTATCCATCACTCAATCTCTAAAAGAAATCAATCCTTTTAATATTTGGTATATATTATTATTTTATAAGGTATAGTTTGTTGTAGATTTATTTTGGTGACTATTTAGGAATAATCAGTATATATTTCACTTTAGTCATCTTCCCATTTATTTCTTATAGTTACCAAATTTTCCATCATATTCAATGTTAATATGATTCCATCAGTACTTATCCTGTCAATAAAACATGAAATCATGGTGTGATAAATATAATTCATAATGCAAAACCACATAATAATGAAGAATCACTTATAGAAATTATAAATCAAGACACCTTATTTTTTAACTATGGGTCCTTAGTATTATCCTTAGTGATTCATCTCCATCGACTGTTAAAATCCATCATAATGTATTGTAATGAAAATGTGAATTCTCAAAATCATATCCCCTAAGAGTTTCAAAAAACGTTTTCAGTAAGGGTCATTATCATGTACTAGGTAACATTCAATTTACACCAAACTTATATATATCATAAATATTAACCCTATGTATATATGTTCTTAAAGAACATCCACTTGTACTATTTTTATATGGATATATTTCTAGAAAAAACCACATAATATTTATGTTCCATAACATTTGGGTATTCATCAATAGTTATCCCAAATTCTATCAAAGGGTTATGTCCTCAATATATGGTTTTTAAATCTAGTTCCATTTGATTATTATAATATTCCTTAATAACTAATATAGAAACCTTGAATCTAATATCCTAGATATAGATTGTGATTTAAAACCTTAAAACAAAAAAGGTGTTGAAATTTCAAAGGAACAATTAGTGTTGATGTTTTTGAGAACAATATACAAAAATGAAATCCAATTTTCATTGTAAATATAAAATAAAACATAATACATAATAAAATAAAATGATAACAACTCTTGAAAATTATTAGAATGGTTTTTTCTTCAAAGCCCCGGGAAATGAAAAAAATGATGATATCCAATTATCATTAATGGATAAATATTGCATAATATATTATGAATAAATAAATAATAATAAATATATAATGGTAAATAATCAAACATATATTAAATTTATATAAATTGACAACAAGAATATATAGTGTATCATCAATATGATAATGTAAATAACTGAACGCACTCTCAATTTAAAAAATAACATGGGAAGGAAATACAACAAGATGTAAAATAATTCAGAAAAAACATGGATCAAAATATTAATTAAATGTTAAGTAATGGAAATTGGTAATTAATGGATATCATGATCTCATCTCTCATGATACCTATACCATTAAAACCTTTCATAAAAATGTTTAAAACTATATGTAGAATGATAATTAATGATTTCTCACCATCTCACCTCATGATACTACTTATGAATTGACAAGATATATAATTTATGGAAACATAGACATTTAATGTACAAATATTTCCTCATATATATAATAAACTATTTAATTCAAGAAAAATGTCCCCTATCATCTAATATCCTTATAGAGTAATGTATATAGAATATAAAATAAGTCCCCATATAAATATATAACCTTAAATATGGAAGAAAATATTTATAAGTGATAAAAAATTTAAAAAAACATATCCATGATATATAATATCTATATTTATTGGAAATTTAACTTCAAATGATCATAGGAAATATAATATTTCAAGGTAATGTTAATGACTACAAAAAATCATTGAAGAAAGATAATTTCAGTACATTGCTTATAAAAAAATATTTAAACAAAAAATATATTTAAAAAGTATTATTATAAATAGAATATATCCCTAGTATATCATAATAAGAGAAAAATTCAATGTGGTTGAATATAAATTCCATTATTATATCCCAAAAAATGTCCAGAGGAAAATATCCTTTCCACATTGAATATAACATTTTAGAACTAAAAACCAAAAAAACATTTTGAAAATTATTTTATGTTATAATGACCATTTATATCTATAAAATAATCTATATAAAATTTAATGGTTATAAAAACTATAAATTACATTCATGGAATACCTTTTAAAATGAAATTTCATATATTTTTTTATAAAAGTGAAATGGAACTTGTTTTAAAACTCACATGAATATTCATTAAAAAACAAAAAAATGAATGTCGGAAAATATAACTTCCTTAATATTTTTAAAATTCCCAAAAAAATTGAATACATTTTTAAAAACCGGTTATCTTGGTAAAAAAGGATTTTTGACCAAAGGGGAAAATAATGAAATATTTCAACCAAAATAATTATCATTAATTTTATTGATAAAAGAGTAGAGAAAAGATAACATTACTTGAAAAATAGAAATATAACTATATAATAATATAATTAATGGTTTTTATTATCCAATGATTAAATAATATCTATCAAATTGAAATTAAAGAATAAACAATCCCGGTTAAAATGAGCTTCATTTGTAAACTATTTTAAGGATACTAACATTGAAGTGAGAATTATCCAATCAAAATGATATTTACATAAAATTTGAATCCAAATAATATAAATTTAAAGACATAAATATAATGTAAAAATTAATTACACATAAAATATTAGTATTCTATGGTAATGAATAATTAATATAACTTAATGAAAATAATTTGAGTTGTGAAATTCATTACAACTTGGTAACATTTAAATCAAATACCCTTTTATTAAAAAATTTAAATTTATATTTAAAATAACATTATTTAATAATGATTAAAGATATTTCCTTTAAAAGTTATTTTATATAAACTATATAAAAGAAATTGGATGCCTAACATTACAATATTCCTCGATAAATGGAAATTAAGACAACGTCGATTACCTCACACATTAAATTAATTGAAAAATATTTAACCTAATATGTAATTACATTAAGAATGATGTAATTTTAATCGAAGACCATATTTATATATAAAATATCATATATGATACTATTATTATATTTTACCACTATTTTGATTATAATATTTCATTATTTTTATTTTTTAGGTGTCATAATCCTTGTTCTATCATTATTGTTTTGTCATAGTAAAACATAATTTTGTTAATAAAAATATATATATAATTATTAATTATATTAACATTATATATATCATATTTACGCAATACATTCATTTTTATAATCATAGATGAATATTGGATATAGAAATTAACTGCATCACTTCGTGGAGATAGTAGGACGAACATACACATGAGTGACGATATCATATGATTAATGAGGGAAAGTGTAAGGAAGTGGGTGACATATTAATTTTTAATAATACAAATAATATCACACATATCACATATAATAATTTATATTTTCATTATTTCATTATAATTAATTCTTATGTCATCATTTAATTGAATCTCTTCTGGAGGTAGTAGTCTGATGTAAACATGAGAAACCTTATCTAAAATTATACATAATAGAATGTAGAAAGGTACATGTGATATTGAAATTTATGAAGTAAAAAAATATAATAAATATGATTTAAGTGTGTGAAATCCATTATTATATATAGCCTTTAAATGAAGTAATTAAAAATGAATTAAATTTATCTCTGAGGTGGTGCTCAACCATACACCCAATCGACAGTTTCGTTTCCCATTTAATGGAAGAGAAGTATGATATTTGAAATTATATTGTCATAATACAAAATATGTATATGTTAGATATTGGTTTTATTATACTATAATTATTAAATAATATATTATGGTAGTAGAAAAAATATAAAAATACTTGTTTAGGAACAATACCTCTTCTTTAGATGGCTTTCATAGGTTTTACACCAATGCCTTCATAAGATAGACTTATGATCAAAAGAATGCTTCTAGTATTATAGGATTGAATTAATAAATATTCTTTTGTAGTTAATGGCCAAAAGAAACTGTTTTTTATGTTTGAATATGGTAATACAGTAGTTCTCCTTCTACCATTTAGGGATTAGACACAAAATGAATATTTGAATAGAATAAATTTCACATGCTTTTTTGTCATGAAAAAAGCCTCCAAAATGAGTAATTACAAAACCGTAGTTGTGAAAATGAAAAAATATTTCCATAAAATAGTTTTTGTTAAAGTATTTAGTTTATTTTAATTATTATATAATTATTTTAACAGTATGTAAAATCATTATTTAACTTAACTAGGGTAATTAAGTTTTTATTATATTATTTTTCATAATGTTAATAAAATTAATTTAATGTTATTATATAATAAAAATTATGAAAATTATAATTGTTTAACAAATTTTTAAAAATTAAACTCATATAATTGGAAGATCACAAATTAAAATATCACACATAAATGTGATGAAATATTGGTTTTGTAATTATGAATCTCTAATAAATAAGGAATGTTTTTACAATATAATTGAACATTAAATTAATCAAAAATAATAATAAAATTTTAATATAATTGATTTAATTATTGTAACATTACTCCCCTAATAATTTTTATGATAGTTAGAGGGACACTAAATTTCCCTAAGTAACATCCCCAACATTATAGAGGCTGGAAACAAATGTCAAGCGATATATGAATGTATGTTGGACTATTGTCCCATTGAAAGTAAAAAAATACAATCAAACATACTGTAACCAAAGAACAACTACATGATTCCTGATAAAAATGTAAAACAACACAAACTCATACCATTGATATCAAACCCAAACAATAATAGAGTACCACAATAGAAGACTACAAAATAGCAATGTGAACCGGAGAAGACATTAAAAAACCCAAATACTCTAAAATAACTCATTGATCTAACCATAATCCATTATATATTCATTAATGCATCCCAAGAGTGTCTATGAAGTCCTATATAAGTGTGATACATTACCTTTTCCCATGTCTATATAAGATATTTATTCAAATGAACTAAAGTTCCAAATTTGCGGTGAGTAATAAAACTATGTTGGTTATCCCCCAAATGAATTCCCTACTCAATCCACTAGGATTTAACAAGTAATTAAATTTATATAAACCAATTTATATAATAAAATTGAAAATATTGTATATCCAAATGTAAAACATTTCCCATTGTAAATTTTTTTTTCAAAAATATATTCCATTTTCAATGAAAATAAACTTTAAAAGTTATTTTTACCATTTCATTATTCTATATGGTGTTATCCATTTCATATCACAGAGCAACACACACCAGTACATGAAACCGTGGTGTTACAATTGATGGTGTAACTTCACATCCACAACTATCCCCCATTTATGGTGTTACTTCATGACCATTATACATCCCAAACAATAAAAAAAATAACCATATAAACCAACTATATGTCTATACAAACATTGTCAAACCAGTTCAATCATTTAAATAAAAACACACTATTATTGAAGACCATAACAACATATAATTTAAATAAAACTAACCATTTTCTTGAAAGAAAATATTCCAAAAAAACCATTTCAAATAAAAGAAAACTTTTATTGACAACCAATTTTCCAGGAATCAATACCATATAACCGTTTTAAAAACATCATTTTAAAACCATGTTACAAAATTCACCTTTTTCCAAAACAAACATTTTTTAAAAATACCATAAATGATCACGAAAGAAGGATTTTATAAATCATTTCACAAGTTAATCAAAAAAATGTAAAAAAAAATTAATTTTTAATCATTCCTTCAATATATAAATATAGGATTCAATAATGGCTCCAACTACATCATAATGTATTACCAAAAAGAATAATCACAATAAAGTGCTCTAAAAGCTGGGTTGAATTTCCCAAAACCAAAATTATATCTCTTCCCACACAATAAAAAAACCACATATAACCTTTAATTGGATGAAAAACCTTAGATACATCTATAGTGATCTATTTCTATGAAAACGAGAGTGAGATATATGGAACTATATCTAATAAAAACAACCAAAGAAACCATAAATTAAGTCTAACCAAGGGAATAGATCTTGAATGCACTAATAAACACCTCTAAACCACATCCAATTCAATGGGAATATATTATATATCATTATAGAGGAGTAATTTTAGTGTTATAGTTGAAATAGTGAACAAATTATTATTAAATGTAATTCTCAGCCTAGATCCACTTTTGTGGATCTTGTTTTGAAACTTTGAAAATATAGTTACACGATTAAGAAAAATATGCACTAACAATTCAACAGTCACTACCTGAATGACCACCCAACATTGTGGCCTCAGACTTTTAGAAGAATCAATATCTAACTGTGTAAATCCCATTGAACCACTTTTCCCAATTTCTCCTTGTTGGCCACACTGTTGGGAAAAACCATGTACCCAGATGTGGAATTTCTTCTTTAGACCATATATCATTGTGTATGATCTATTGTAGGATTTTAATGGTTTATATTAACCATTTAACAAAATATATCCTTCATAAAATCCCGAAAAATATTCCAAATGTATTCCAAACCCTCCCAAAAATCTCACAAACATTTACAAATATTAAAATCATAAATTAAGGGTTAATTACAGGAAATAAGAAGTTCTAAATTCTCCTTAAAATTTTATATTCTATATATGTAAACTATAAAAATATAATTTCACTCTAATGGTTTGGGCCATTTCATTACCATTTCATTCTTCTACTCCCTTGTCACTTCCTAAATGTGACCATGTTTTTACATAACATGCACATCAATTATACTTTTTTTCACACATGAATTTAATTTGCCTATCCACACTATTTTACCTTGATATGAACCAATTGAGAATTCATATCATGACTATCATGATCCCATATAATCATATTCACAAGTTCAGGATGAAAATTTTTAAACCAAAATAAATGAACCACATTGTTCACCGCACTGAACAGTGGTAGAAAATGCAACTCATATGCCACCTCCCCAACCAATTCATGTATCTAAAACGGTCTTATGTATCAAGGATATAGACTTCACTGATTCACAAAACAATGATTTCTATGACTTATAGAGATCCTCAAGGACAAATGATCAATCACCTCGATGGACAACAATTATCGATGATGATCAACATTCAATTTATGACAACATAGCTGTGTCTACTTCTATTTCCTAATAAATTATAACTTATCTATTGTTTCTTCTACAATGACTAGCCCAAATAGTAAGTTCTATTATTTTTACACCCAATAAATTGGTTAACAATAGGTATTACCATTCGATGCTTCAAAATGAACCTTTTTTATTGAGTCTGGATAGGTGTGGTTAGATGAGAACTCCACCAATAATATGTTCTCTCCCCTTGAGCCACCAAAATCTATTATACAATCTTGTATCATTAAATCCAAAATTTTTATCATCCTATTGGATTTTCCATCCATATGAGGATGATATTTTTTACTCGTATTCTATGGAATCTCAAGGGATTTGTGTAAGGATTTCCAAAAATGGGATGTAAACCTTGGATCCCAGTTTGACACAATTGAAATGGGAATTCCATTCATATTTAACACTTCTCAGATATAGATTTTTAAAAATTCCTCCACTATATAAGATTCCTAAGTATGGATGAAATGGGATGGCTATGTGATATGACTATCACCAATATTAATTCATGTTTTCAAAATTTTGTTGGGAGAAATGATACATAATCTATAGATATATGCTCCTACTTCCAAACTATTGGAGGTAAAAATACAATATACTCATTGGTTGATGATTCTCTTCCATAACTTCATAACTTGTTTAGAATCATGAAACAAACCCTGCCATATTATTTTTCATTCTGACACACCAAACCTAATATTTCAATGCCTTATACATATTCTTTATTCCAGGATGAAAAAACCCATCTCAAAATTTGATAAGCATAAAGTACTTGTTCCTGATAAGGAATAGGAACTTCCATCTAATTTCATAACCATGAAACGTAAATATCATATTTCTTTGATCCATCGATGGTTTCCAAAATTTTCAATTTGGACCTCATATTCATTCATTATGCATCAAAATTTTCTTCTTATTTAATTATTATTAACAAATCAAGACCAAAAGAAACTAGAAAGAAAGCTTAAACATTACCTTGGTCTTTTCATTCCAAGTGTATGTTATCTTTGACAGATACCAAATACCACAACATAGAAACTTATTTTATTTAATTGATCATAATATGTTCTTCATTATATATCTACCACTATATTTCCATTACCAGGTGTGTACATAAAGTCAAATTCATCAAATTTTAAATACTTCTTCCATCTTTTTTGTCTCCAATTCAAATCCCATTATGAGAAAATATGTTTTAATCTCTTATGATATGTAAATAGTGTAAATTTCTCAAAAAAGAGGTAATTATTCCATGTCATCAATTCATATGAAATATCGGCTAACTCCAAATAATTTATTTGTTAGTTCTTCTCATGTAACTATAACTATTTTGAGACATAATCAACAACAAGATCTCCATACAAGAGAACACATCCCAAAAATGTTTCGAAAGAAAAAAAATACACATCTTACCCTTTTCTGATTTCCATATTAATAATGAATGTTACAAATGTAAGGTGAAAATTATGTACTTGAAAAGAATTTTGACACATTTAATCCCATCAAAATGGATCATTCATTTTTTTAAGACATATCATCATTTAGTCCAATCAAGATCTTGTGACAACATGCTCGAATAAAGAAACTATTTATCATGAAGGCATACATTGGCTGTTGCGAAGAGATAACCACCTAAATATTTTATGGATCAATAGAAACATGTTATTCATAGATTATATAGTCACGGAAAATTACGTCCTCTATACAAAAATAAAACATTGATGATTTGAAATATATATGAATATCCCTCATGATTCCTAATAATATCTCCAAGTATTCCTCATGCTTAACCATTTTTATTTAATAAATTATTATATCATACACAAACCAAACTAAAAAAGAATACCGATTACCATGAAATATCTAATTCATCAAAACAATAAATAATTCTTGGTCATTTTAAGACCTAAATTATGTACCACATATTTATAATGGCCATATATTCTTCTGAAATCTATCTTTGAAATGTCCTCCTTCCTAACCCAAAATTGCTTATAACCATATCAAAATATACTTTTGGATGAAAACTAAGCTCCCCTAAATCTATTAAATATATTTTTAATGTGTGGAAGTGGATACTTTTTATTTATCTCAACTTTGTTAAGTTTATGATAATCTACTCAAATCCAAATATTTATATCCTCCCTTTTGACAACGAAAATAGATAATTATCATAGAGATAAGATTCACTGAACAAACCATTTTCTTTCAATTTAAATCAGTAGAACATTAATTTCCATAAATTCTGTTATTTCCATTCCATAAGATAGAATTGAAATAAAAATGTTTCACATAAGGATATCAATACTAAACTCCACTTCCCTTAAAAGTAGAAACACTAAGAATATATCTGTAAAAACATTAGGAATCTAATACAAAACTATTTGAATGATGATTTTGTTGATATCTACCATCAGTGAAACAGTAAAATATTCTATATGATACTAGATCATTCAGACTATTGTTTAAAAAAATCTCATTTCAACTAAATTTATATTCCAATATCCTCGAAATCTTTGATCGATGCCATCAGCAATTGTAAAAATGACTGTTCAGGTATAATAATTGATATGATCCTTGAACATTGTCAACAAATACATTCCCCTGGTATATCATATAAATTGATATCCATAAAATGGAAATATCATAACAACATAGATCCATCATTAATTATATAACATGATCTACACATAATGGGTCAACATTATCTTTGACCAATAGGTGATTTTAAATAGAACATAGAAGGAATACTCTCTAAATTTAAACATTGAAAATATAATTCATGAGAATACATAAAGGAATGGGATACACCCGTATCAAAAAAATCTTTCATAGGGTAATGATTTAAAAAAATAAAATCTCTCACGTTTGATGGTCCAGACTGATCATCCCCAATAATATACTCAACTATATATAATTTATTTCATGTTACACTATCACCCCTATTTCTCCATTAGTAGTTCCCATGATTAGGATCCATGGTATTCCTATAATCACCATGGTTATCTTTATTATATTTATTAATATTATTCGAATATTCTTGTTTTGTCGAAGTATTCAACGATATGACATCTTATAAGTGTGTGGAACAACTAGACTTACATCACTACGACAATAGATGTGAATATTCTGATTTGATTGAAAATATGGAAATCTCTAGGAGGTTTCATAACATCTCGCATTAAGTGACTATGAGAACCACATTATAAACTTATCAGATTTATCTTTGGTTTTGGAGAAATATTTATTAATAATATCTTCTAGTTCTAAGTAATACTTCCACTATAGAAATATGTGTCCTTATGCATTCTCTATGAAATTGAGTTACCAATTATTCACGTAGGTATAAATATGATCCATCCACCTGTATCTCATGTGATGTCCCATTCTACCATCATCTCTCTATTGACCTTATCTGTATAATCTATTATACACAGCACTAAAATCTTCAAGAGAATCTCTAGCCTCATCCTCAACTCAAAAAATGAGTTCCTTCAAGGACATGATAGAAGAATCATTGGGTGAAATTAGAACTTGATTTATTATTTTAATTTGAGACTCTGTCACTATGAGGATCTTTTTCTTTATAATAAAGAAGGTAGTTTTTCAAGTGATTATGAATGCATGTGGCTATAATTTTTTGTTATAAAATTCTTCAAAATTCTCCCTTAAAGTTATTTATTCTAATTTATCATGAGTAGCTAAATCCAACAAATTGATTTTATGTTGCTCTGGCATATACATCACCATATTAACATTCAACTCTATTGGTGCGACAGTGAAATAGAATATTGGATTCATCATTTTAAATCAGACCTCTATCTTCTATTGTTATAAGTCACCCCTAATCATGGGTTGATTATTCTTATAGAACATTATAGAGTTATCAACTTGACTAGGTTCAACACTCATATTTCCTTTATCCACTTCGTGAAAAAGATTACACTAAACTCAGAATGATATGTTGTTTTACCAGTGGCTCAAATGAAAACTCATTTTCAAAATAATCCTCTAGTTTGTTTATATGATTCCTATCAGGTTCCATTTTATATAATCACTACAAAATATATATGTGTCACTAAATATTACAAGAAGTCATAACAATTTAAAATTCTACTACATCGTAGTATCACAACATTTATTTCAAACCTTAACCTTTCAATGTTATTCAATTTTTGAAAATTTTAAAATTTCTTTTAAAAATGAAACCATTTTTAAAATACCACAAAAATATTTTTCAAAAAATAATAGATTTTAATACACGTTCAATATTTTTCAAACATTTACCAATTGCAAAAGATCATATGTCATTTATCCAACTGAAATATACACTCTTATTTGGATTTCATTTATATAATGTATTTCAATCTCATCTCATTGAATAAACCATGATAATGATATTCCAAATCTAATAAGAGGCTCCCATACACTAATATAAAAATATCCCAATTAAATTGATGTTCACATTAAAAGTTTAGCTACATATTTTTTTCTCTAATTTTAAAGTGATGACAATACTAATACTTTTACCAAACTGAAAAACGGAATAGACTAGAATGAATAGAAAAACCACAACTAGTATAAGTGATGCTTAACTGTTAGTCAAGGAATGAACAAGATGATACCACTTGAAACATCCCTCCCCAAATGATTGGTGTGAAAAGGTGGAAGAACACAAGTTGGCCTTAAGAGATATTCCCAAGATGGAAAATGATGGAAATAAATTCCATGGGCTTCATTAATTGATGTTGGATGATTTAACCTTTAATGTAAAACAACCCATCCAAACATTCTCTTACAAATATACTACTACATGATGCATGATAAGAATTTAAAACAAGTAAAATCAATACAAATGATATCAAAACAAAACACTAATTGAGTACAATATTGCAAGACTCTATGAATTTAATTTAAACAGTGGAAAACCTATCAAAAAACAAAAAAACTAATAAACAAAAAGACCAGATCCAACCATGATCCATGATCCACTCCAAAATACGTCCCAAGTATCACTATTCACAACAAGAGATGTTTGATATCTTATAATTCCATTTTTCCCAATAAACGATATACGCAATATCATTATAGTTCTAAAGTTGGGATGAGTAATGAAACTCAGTAGGATTTCCCCAATAGAATTCCCTACTCATACCATAATGATATAACATGTGGTCATATTTTTATAATAAAATTTATATAGATCAATTAAAAATAGTTTATATAAAATTATAAAAAAATTTCCATGGTAAAATAATTTTCTCAAACTGACACTATGTTCTATGGGGTGACATAAAAAATTTTCATTTAATACATTTAATTAATATATTTTTAATTACTCATTCAATATCACATATCAACACACACCCATACACACGCATGGTGATACTATTTACGGGGGGAATTCTTGTCCATAACTCATCCACATTCATGCTCGAACTTTGAATCAATTTTTCTTCCCATACCATCGATTCATTACCATTTAATCATAAAATTTTGAAATAAAACCATAGCCAAACGAATTAAATAATTTCATTAAAACCACACATTTATTGAAAATCATAACAATATACCATTTCAATAAAACTAATCCTTTTATTGAAAACTCATTTACAAAAAAACTATTTAAAAAAATAATTTTATGGGAAACGATTTATCCATTAATCAAAACAAAATAATTAATATAAAATCATCATTCAAAATTCATTTTATGAAATTTAAATTTTTTTGAAACACCCAATTTCATAGAATAATACAAACCTTCACCAAATATGGATTCCATAAATCAGTAAAAAAAATTCATAAAAAAATTAACCTAAATAAATAAATATGAAATGAATCCTTTATGTTATAAATATAGGAGTAAAGAGTGAATCCACCTAACTCGGAACACATGTAGAAAAAAAATAACGATAAAAAAATGCCCATGAAACATGGTTCAATATCCAAAAACTATATTTGATCTCCCCTTGGAACCAAAAAATCCAAAGATTAACATGATTATCCAAAATGGTAGTAGATCTATCTCCACCACTCTAGATACCCAAAACTGAGATATGAGGAAGTAGATCTAATAAAAACAACAAAAGACTACCATAAATGATGACTTTGAAAGGGAATAAAGCTTCAATGCACAATGAAAAGACTTTGGACAACTTCCAATCCACTATGGAGATATTCTACAGACATTAAGAGGAATAATGTTTGTGTTAGGGCCAAAATTTATTAAAAAAGAGGGGTTAAACTCTAATACTAACCTAGATACACTATTTATGGATCTTGTTATTAAACTATGAAATGTGAGTCCCATGTATGTAAAATATTACACTAACTATGTTTCAACGTTTTCCTCAAAGAGGATCCCACATGGTTAGAAAAAACACACACCAACCATGAAAAATCTTATTATCCCAAATTGCATGTTTTTTCTTCAGTGGCCTCACTGTTTTAAAAATCATGAACCTACCTATTTTTCTTCATCCCTGTCCCTTTTATCATTGATTTATATTTCTTGTAAGAGTTCCATGATTTCCCAAATCCTTGAACACCCCATTATTTTTTTTGAAATCCCTTAAAACATTCCAAATGTATTCCAAACACTCCCAATATTCCCCAAAACAATTTAAATAATAAAAAACCCTAAATTATGGGTTACATAATTGAAACCATGGGTGCTTCATTTTTACATTAAAAAAATTAAATTTATTTTTAATTTCTAGATACTTTAATAAAAAATGTACTTTTCCAATGAAATCATCAATTTTTACAATTTTGCGAAAAATGAATATTTTCAGAAATAATCTAAAAATCACAATAATTTATTTTTTATTTTATTATTTAAAAAATTGTGTTTAATTTTTTTGATTTTTTTTTCAAATTAACAACATTAAAATTTAAATAATTTAGAAAATTCACAATGAAACCATTCATTTAGAGAAATATTTATTTTCAAAATATATCATTTTCTTTCAAATGATTCACATTTTATATATAATCAATTTATATCTATAATTTTCATAATTTCGATAGTATTTTTCATATGTAAATATTTAATGGATATGTTATAACTGTATGATATATTTTGATTCATTTATGATCATGGTTCCATCTTCCAAAATTAATGAAAAAGATTTAATTTGGGAAATAAATTTTAAGGATTATTTAAAATTGGGGTTATGTGTCGCAGAATATATGGAATACATTTTTTTATTTTATAATTTTGATGTTTCAATTTATCCATATCAATATATTTTTATCAATATTATTTTTCTCATTTTCATTGAAATTATTTTTTTATCTAAAGATTCATATATATTAGGAGGATAAATTATAGTGCACTATCTTTTAATGACATGGAATACAATGTTGACAACAACAATTCTCAATATCTCGTAGCCCGAATAATAGTTAACATAAAGGGGAATAACGGAAGAATGGAGGGTACTGTATGAATTTTTTATTAGATAATAAAACCTTAAATTAGTATTATGTAATTAGAGAGAAAAAAATAAATTATTTTTTTAATATAAACTCTAAAAGAATATATGATACATATCATGGATGATTTAGAAGTTTTCAAAATATAATATTCAGGAGATCTAAGAAAGCCATTATTTTTTGACGAAATATAAGGATTTATATAGAGTAAATATTAAGTGGATTTATAACAACAATTATTGGTTGGAATAAACTACTTTTATAACACCATTATATTATTATTATTTTTAAAACAAATTTTTATGATAACCTACATTACAAGTTACAATGAGTATTAATGAACAACATTATATTTTTATTTTTAATATTTTCCAAACAATATAGATAAAAAATGGTTAAACATATTGGAATAAAATTTTTTTAAAGAATAATTTTGATGGATTCAGATAGATAATACATATTTATAAATTAATTTATTATTTTTTAGTATTTATATTATTTATAAATATTATTTTCCTAAAAAATTCAAATTTTTTATCTGATAAAATAATATAAATATTTTTTTGAAACTGTCAAGATGTTCATATAAAATCTATCATCTCATTTTGAATTAATGAATCATAATTATATTTGTGGGAATGATTCATAATTTAATAAGAGGTTTAATTTATTTTGAGATGTAAAAAATAATTATTTTTGATGAAAAAATTCATTTTGATTCACGAATTTAAAATTTTATATCAATGTTAAAAGTGTTTTAAAATATAAATTTATTCATTTCTATTATTATTATTCATTTTTTACATTTTATGAAAATAAAATTTCTATTTCTTAATAAATTTATACATAAGAAATGATTATCGTTGGAAAACTGCTCTTATATTTTGTGTGTGGTTTTATTTAAAAATTAAATATATCCAAATATATAAATGAAAATTTGGAAAAATAATTCAATATTTATAATCATATTAATTAATATAATATAATAAGGAAAACATAGTATTCTTAATAATGAATAGTAACTATAGTAAAAATTAATTTATGATGATAAAGTTTAAATGTTTTTACCGAAAGTTAAGCTAAAAAGAGATGTCTAAAATTGCCCGATAAGTTTGTCAAATTTTGACCGTATAAAAATATTTCTACCTTACCTAATATGATATTCTAAAATTAACCATTTTGGATCTATTTTAAAAGTTTGAAACATGCATGGAATATTTTTATTTCAAAAATGTGAATCGAGTACTCTTCCTCACTTTTAAAAGGGTACCATATCCCTTATTCTCTTCACATTTCTACACCCATATACCATTTTAATTTTCTGCCAAAATATATTCCCTATTTCCCTCTCCAAATCCTTAGAGAATGTAATTTTTTTATTAAATCATTTTTTCAAGTCATTAGGTGTAAAAAAAGGTTCTCCAAAGAATAAGTACAAATATTTCACTTGTGTTTTTTTATTATTTCATCTTTAAAATATTTATAATGATATTAAAATATGGTGATATAACTAGGAAATTATCACTAATACATTTATTTTTTTTATGATAAACTAAATAATCTATATCCATATCCTTATTATCCAAATGGGAAATTAATCCATCAATCACATGTTCGGTAGACTTCCTCGTCATGAACAGATGTAATTAATTTTCCATCACCACCTCTCATGGATGTAGATAATTATTTATTTCATTTTTATATGTGAGATATATGAAATTGAATAAATATTTCATTATTATATCATGTATACCATCATACCTTCCAATCTATTGGAAATGATAACATCACATGTGCATACATGTGGACCCCCACATCCACAATGTGAAGTGATACATTTATCAATTTAATATCGATTGTAATAAGGATATATGTAGATAATATATGTAATATATATAATATAAAAATGATTATGTAATTTTGATATGTTATATTAAATTATTTTATACCTAATAGAATGGAAATGGATATTTATTTCATGAATACATATTACAAACTGTATACATGAATGATGGAATTTATTTTCTATATTTCATATTTAACATTATCTAAATGTTGGAACCATGATCAATGTATTAAGACCAAAATACCAAACCAATACATAATTAATGATACAAGTATATATTAAATAAAATAATATTTTGACATGAAATTATTAATAAATATATTATAAATGGTCATAAGTAAATCATATGTTGTACACTTAATATGATTATGGTTCATGAGAATATTTATAACTGAACTATATTTATTATACTAGAGGATGGAATATGAATGAAGGATTATAGACTTGAGTTAAGGGTTTATAGTCAATTTCAATTCACTGTAGGCATATTTTTTATTCACCACCAATTTATTTTGTGTGGTGTATATACATATAAATTCATATATTGTATCATGAATCTTCATACATTAAATTTATTTGATATTTAATTAGATTATTATTCATAAATTGGTCTTATGATTAAAATTATGTTGAAGTGGTAACGTTTTTTTATACTATCTCATTATTTATCTGAAATTTTTTTGATTTTTGTTCCGATGAAGAACTCTTATAATCAATCGCTAAGAAAAACAATTGATTTTATTATCCTATACTTATCTCATGATTGTTTTTCTTTCATTTTTCTCAATTTATATTATCAAGAGTACAAAATATTTTTTTATGAATAATCAATATTTTTCTCTATTAATTTTATTTCTTTCTCAATGTACATGTTTTATAAATATATATTGATAAGGTTTTGAATATTCTACAATGATTGAAATAAAAAAAATTAACCTTGTATTAATTTTCACATAAATTATCTAATGGAATCTTCTTGTCAATTTCAAAATTAGGATCTATTTACATTAACCAAAATGTGAATGGAATCTATGTTTTAACATGAATGGAATGAATAGAATTTGAAACCTTCAAAAACAATCAATATTATAGTTGTTATTTAATTTGTTTACATGTGTTCTTTTTATTTATATAAATTAAATAAAATAATTATCAATTATAGTTTTCAAATTTTTATTTTCAAAGTGGGAAGTTTATTTTCTTCACGAAATGATCTAAATGATTTTTTAAAATCATTTTCAATCACTGATGAAAATTTTTGATGATGATTAATATTTATCAAAAATATGATCCAACAATACCATATATATTCATTATCTATATGGTTATCACTATAACTAGTGAATTATTATAAATCACATTTCCATTATTGGGTTTTCATATTGTGAATGTTTTATTATATTTTCACACACCTATGTATAGTATTAATTTTTTCATGGATGTTACATTATATATAAGTAAAATTATTACAATATATTTAAGTAATATTGTTATGTTATAACTATGGGTTTTTGATGTTTTTAAAAAATGATGGTGAATTTTTTATATGCACGGATGTTTGTAATGTTATAACCAATGATGGGTTGGACCAATATATCCCTTCAATTAATTGGATACATATTTTTATTTGGATAGATAAATATAACATGAAATTGGAGTGAACCCATACCAATAAAAAAATATAACGACAATGATTGTCTTGGATGTGAAGCTTGATAAATACAAAAGACTGTGTATTGGGAGAATTCCATTATACTTTTTTTGGAAATGATCCTAGACCACAGATGAAATGATTTTGAATTATTATATGTATTCCAAATATTCATTTTTATTCCAATGAAATGTTCTCTAGAATAATTTTTTTGTTTGTTTTATGATACATGGTATATGAGATTTCTTGATTTATGTCATGTCATGTGTTTATAATCTATGATTTGAATGATCCAATTATCAAATTTTAATTTCATGTTATCATTCAATTATGCCCAAGTTAAGTTGATGTATCTTTTATTTATCCTCAATGAGAATAAGATCTATCACATTCTTATCATTTAATTACCTATAATGTGCATAAATGTATTATGTATAATTTATTATGAAGGATGATAGTTATGAATAACTTTGTTGGAGATGATGTAATTCAACAGTGGACTATTTTTTTGTATCAACGTTTCCTTAAAAACTAGACCTATATGATTCTAGAGTTGATCGTTATATTGTGCAATGTATATTAATCTATCTCTGTGTAACATAAATGAATGCGAAGTTTGGTTTTTTTCAACGAGTTTTTCTGATTGGAATCTACTATAAAATAATTAGACATATCATTTGATCAATTAAACATCAAAAAATTGTATCCATTTTCAATTTTCTATTAATAAATGTTGTTCTATCTTACCATAGGGTGTTTGAATCACGTATAAAAAATGTAACTAATATTTTCATCTAAAATTTTATGGATTTAAATATATATTTTTTAATTTATATTTGAATATGAATTATATGTTATTTATTTTGTATAATAATTTTAGTGTCTTGAGTCTTTTATGTTCTTAATATCAATGTGTGGGATCAAATCAGTTCATTGATATATATTTTTAGGATTTAGTGGGTATTTTATTGTGGAATTAGAAAATATATCAATAATTAAAAAAATTATTATTTGAGAATAATTTTTTGTTACTTATGAAACACCATGGTAAATATGTATAAGATCATAATAAAGTATCGTTATTATAATCTTTTCATTCTACGATAATTTTTGGTAAGTGGTTCTTGATATATATGATTTTTTTTTGAAATTTAGGGGAATTTCATTATTTTCATTAAATGATCCAGGATAAGTGAATTATATTTTTGGAGAATATAAACATTTAAAATTTTGGGCCATTGATATTAATTATTAGGGGAACGACTATTAAAATAGGACATTGATCCACCGTTAGACGGAAACAATATAGATGAAAAAAATAATATGTAATTTGAATGGATGAACAATAAAAAATTGAAAATGAAATGGATAAAACTATACTAAATTGAAATTTAAAATATATAATAATTGAAATAATTAATATAACATATGGAGACACCTAGATACATTTACTAGATGTTGAAAATAGTAAATAATGTTCTCAAATTGGGAGGATTATTCTATATGAGGAAGTCCATAGCTAAACTTGTACACGATCACATCATGAAATTTGACATCATAAGAATTTAGTACGATTTACGAAAGGATATTAGTTTGGATATGAGGTTGTATTTTTTGGTTTTATGTTCCCTCTCTGAGTCTTTGGATGTGATTGTCACTACTCTAATAAAATAAAAAAATTAATGGTGTTTCTCAGTGAAAGAGACCTATTCCAAAAAGTGGAACATATTCATTGGGAGATCCTTGCGTATTGTATAAATCATAATTATACTGATGGAAAATAGAGGAACATAGAATGCTTCATTATTTAGATTGGATGCAGAATCCATGGAAAGGGTATCTCAATAGAATGTGGTCCTATATGTTGGTATTTTTTGAATAAAGGCCATTTTTAGAAGGATATCATTCAGACGATAGTGAATTTAAAAAGTTACATATCTATAAGTGGATATTTAAATTTCATATTAAAATAATATATTGGAAAAATATTTTGTTTGACAAGTTCTATAAATCCCATAAATATATTATTTGGATATTAACTTACCTCAACTTCCTAGATGGGTACTACGATCAATTATTATTTTTAATGATATTTCACAATTCATCTTGAAAAATATTAGATCCTTGAGTTAATTGGTTAGGGTGAGATAATTAATTTACCAAGTAACATATGTATGATTGTGTTGATGCACTTTTCAAACATAAATATATTAATGAATAATAATATTTATATTGGATAAAGATATAATTCATGGTTTTATACTTCATATATGGATACTGCATGGATGATATCACACAATTCTTTTGTTATGGATAAAGGAGTTAATAATGATACATTTCACCTCAAAGAAGGATGAAAAGGGTTAATTTACTATAGAGATGTAAATTATAAAATAATATGGAATGAAAATATTGGAAAATTATGTTAGAATAGGATGAAAATCCTCATCTCTAAATGTATTCTGATGATTGATAGCAAGGATTATGGGAAATGAGAATATGATATACTTGAAAAAAATAAAATGTTTGGATAAAATAAATTATTTAAATCACTACTAAAAATTATTTAAGAGTTGGTTCATATATATGTATGGGGGTATATATTGTTCAATTTTCTAAAGGGTTATTTTTATATATAACCTTCATTGATAATGTGTCTTTTAAAGTGTGTTTTTTCTCAAACACATATATGAATTATTTGTAAATATTATTTTATGGAGACTAATAAGAGGAATAGATAAATTATTCATGAGTATGTGGATGATGATTGATAATGACGGATAGTATTGAACAAGAGAGTTCGCAAAATTTTATTAGTAAAAGGGAATATAGTTTGAGAAGACAAACAATGTACTATGAGACATAATATATTTATAGGGAGGAATACAAATAAACCGGGTGAAATGAAAATGATTTTGATAATTGAAAAAGGATTTTATAAGGTTTTTCTGCTAAAATTAGTTAATCATGTGTGATAATATTTAATAGGATACCATCTTCTCATTTGGGACATGAACAACCATAAATTTTTTAATCTTGAAGGGAGGATGGATTCACCCATTTCCAAGTATTTAAATCACAAACATACATCCACATTGAATAAAAGGACATGAAAAATCATTAAAATATGATAGTGGTGTGTTATTTTGTTGGATATGGTGATGAATGGTTTATTTTTGAATCTTATATAAAAATTCATAGAATATTTGCATAAGATAACTTTTTTACTCAATGAAGGGATTCTACGAGATGATCGGAAATCAATAGAGAATATCAATTTCATCAAATATACCATGGGAAACTGATTTTTAAATAGATATACATCCAATGATAATAGTTATTATATAAAATTTTATAAGAACATAAATATCAAGAACACAGGATTATATAGATGATATATAGGAATAAATTCATTTTTGGATATTGAATATGAGGTTGTTAGTACCAAAATAATCATTAGCTCGGATTATATGGTAATAGTTTTAGAATAATAGTCATTGGAATTTGAATCTCTTTTAGATATAGTACCACAAGAAACTAAGACATTGTGGGTGTTTTAATGGTCTAAAAGAATATAGATCCATGTGTGGGGATGTTCTAGAGATATTCAATAGATTCTTCACATAGATGATAGAGTACCTAGAAGAATATATATGCCTAAAATTTTGAATGATTTAATGTTGTTGTAGTGAACTATTTTTGGTGAAATTTAGATAATCCTTTTTTTGAACATATGAGATAAAAGAAATACCAAATAGATTTAAAGTCCTTCTAAAAATTGTTGTATCAAGAGTGGACAAAGAATATGGTAGAATGAGGTAATTTTTATGACAATTAATGAAATTATTTCAATAAATGGTGTGTTTGAATTTCATATAGATCATTTTATAATTATTCAAAATATATGACTATATAGATAGTACAATGTATGGTTAATATCGATATATTTCATTTAAAATTGTTAGATATGAAGAGATAAATCAATCATAAGAATCAAATTAAGAGGTATATGAAGAGTGAATATATAGATTCATAGGGCATTATAACTTATTATTTTTGTTCAATTAAAATTAGAATCATTATTATTTAAATAAGGGACAGTGGTAGAGGAATTATATGTTCAATGACATAATTTTGTAATTATCCATCATCCATTAAAATGATGATAATTTCTGATAACTGATGGTATTCATTTATGGTGGTTTACTCATCCAACATTACTAAATTAATTCTATAGTTATTGATATTATGGTAAATGGAAGTGTAGTTTTGTTGATGAATGATTTTTCTGGAACACTGAAGTGTGATGTCATCCATTAATTTTCAATTATCTGACATTATACATTAAGTAATTAGTGTGTGTAAAAAGATATCTAATCTCAGAAGAGAAAATTAGGATGCTAAAAATTAGATTCTACATAACATAATGTATTTGGAAGGATTGAAAATTTCTATAAAAAGGTATATTAATTGAAAATATTTAATTACTCTAAAAAATAGTTTTTCTACTACTGAAAATCTAAATAATGTAAATTGATTTAATCGAACATCTAAAAATGATGGTTTAGCTTAGCTGCATTTTGGAATCTCTAAGAAGATGTTATAATTATATAATACTATTTGGTGACTTGGTAAGTGAGATTCAAAAGGACAAAATTATATGAATTCATTCATGAATAAAAAAATCATTTTATTATCCAGTGATCTATATGTAATTATACGATGGAGTATTGGATCTGTTATTTATATAAGGTACTCATAATGAATTATGTATGATAGAAACCAATTTTCCTATATTTTATGTGGTAATTATATGTATTATTTTATATTTGATGGTCAGATTCATGGATAGGGAACCAGAAACCTATAATTAATGTTTTATTAATGAATTATTTTTATTGTTTGCTCATGAATGACTTATTGGGGATCATAGAAAACAAATCTCAACTAATATATTGTTGGGTTTGTCTACATAAAATCTTTTCTAACTACTGAACGAGAACTATAAGAAGATGAAATTTTGAATATCTATCATCCAATGGGTCAAATGATGATGGAGTAGGTTCCCATTGTCTATGTATATGTGTCTTGAAATGTGGAAATGAAAATATGTAGATTGGATAACATGAATGTATGACCTATATGTATGATTTCATATTAACACTCTGAATCAATTTTATTGAAGCACTGTAGAAATATAAATAACAATGTCATTTTTGTTAATATTTATGAATGTATTAGTAATACTAGTGAAAGTAAAAATATTAGAATATATATGCAATACTGGGAGTTAATGTGGTGGATAACATTTTTGTAAATTGATCATTCTAAATAGATAATCTTAGATGGATATATTCCAGGAAAAATTAGGAGGCAAAAACTATCAGGAGAATTAGAAATATTCTATTATGAAAAATTGAGACGTATCATGTGATTAAATGTATGTTACGAATCTAAAATCATCATATATTGTCCTTAAATTAATTTGATTATTCATTTCCCCTATGTAGTTTTATTCTTTTCTAAAAAATGTTATTCATGTCCTCTATTTATCTTATATTCAATCTATCATTATATATTGACAACAATTTTTTATATTTTATTTTATGTTTGATGAAGGGGTGTGAATATTTGGTTGTGTTCTAAGTTAACATAATTTAACATCACAATGTGGGCTCAAATAAATTATTACTTTTTGTATTTTGTGTTCTAATGGGTTTTGTGTAGAGTAATTCTGGATGATTTCTGTGATAAAAGATATTCCTTAAGGATTAATTTCTGTGTTAAAATAATTTAAAATGGAATAAAAACATTCTCTAAAATAGTACTAAAATTATATTTCCATAATATTTATTAATTTTTTGAAAATGATTTTATTGTGACATATAATGATAAAATATAATACATTTAGATGGATTTTTAGTTTTCACTTTTCAAATAATACATAGGCATTTCATATTATAAAAACTCAATATAAAATAACATTATTAATAGACCATATCAATTATTTTAATATATTTAATGATTCTTTTCCTGGAATTTAACATAAAAATTGAAATGATATAAAAAATAGAAAATCATATAAATATAATGAGATTAAATTAAGATATGAAATCTACAAAATAAAATAAATATTAGTTTAAAGAATTTTTTATGCTTTTGATCAATGATATTATCCCCATTCACTAATAGTTTCCACCATTGACATAATTGGGTTCACATTAATGTTTAAAAATGAATTATTTATATAATGATAAATAGGTCAAATATGAAATTTATTTAAATTAATAATATTTGAAATTATATTTCTAAGACAAATAAGATATGTATCATGTCTAATGAACTCTAAAATCCCACTCAAAATAATTCCCCAAACATAACACTCAATAAATTTTCCTATTATGATATATGGATCTATATTAATATTAAAAATTATAGTCTTTCCCTTTTTAATGAAAATTTAATATTTACCTTCAAAATATTATATATTATCCAAGTTAACAGTTTAAATAAATTATTCAACTAAATAGTTTGAACCTGAATAAAATGGAAGAAAAATAGGTTACAAATATCATGTATTAAAAAATATTCTCATTAGAAATGACACACTATTAAATAAAAAACAATAATTAATCTCCTATTATGTAACATGTATAGTGAGAGAAAATATCACATCCCATGATAATATTATAATCTAATGTATGGTTTGATTCGTATTTATCAATTATATCTTTATCATATCAATGATTTTATGATCATTTCTTTTCAATAATGTTGTTTCACATTCTAATAGGATTCATCTAGTATATGATAATAAATAATAAAACAACTATAAGTGGGTTTTATCAACTACAACATACTATCTCTCTCGTGATTATAATTTAAATTATCAAATTTTATCCACTGTTGGTGGTTACACCCCTTTACTAAATTTATTATAAATAGTAAATGAATGATGATTTTTATCATGATTTGTGATTTTTTTCATTATTAATAAAATAAGAATATGGTATTATTTAATATATTTAATTCATTGAAAAATGCATTAGATTATGTAATTCCATTGATTTATTGGAAATATTTTTCAGGGTTGATTTCATGGTTTGATTTATATGTATCATGGGGTTTGATAGTGAGAATATCAATATGAGGAATATATCCACAAAGTTATCATTGTGTTTAAGGTGAAATGTGAAAACTATGTTTTATGATAATATAATAATGAAATTATTAAATAAATGATCCATTATTCCAAACATTATTCTTTGTAGGTTAATAAATTTATGAAAAACAGTAATTTTTAGAAATGGGCAATATGTGAGGTAGTGAATGGGGATAGACCAATCAAAAACATAATATAATTATTTTTATATAAATAAGTGATGTTAAATTTTTAATGAATTTTTTTTTGTGGGGCACTAGATGGATATTTGATGGTTATTTAGGAGGTTATTTACATGATAACTTGATTATGGTAATGATATTGGACACGGATGAAACTATATTGGGAAACAAAAAACCCAATAATGGAAGGATTAATCGAAAAAATTTATTATTAGTTTTCGTATGATATGATTGGTTTTGTATACATTTAAAAAAAAATCAGAAAAAATAAATCCATGATTTAAAAAGACATGGTTGAGAAAATGATATGATCAAATTGTCAGAAATGCTATAGGATGCCTATGTTGAATACACCTTTTCATTATTGTTTAATAAATACTTTAAAAACTATATGGATCAGGTCTCTTAAGGGGACCCAATAAATATATTATCATAAATTTAATCTATTGGATATCCAAATCTCTCAATATTTTGATAGTACTACATGTAGATAGGAGTAGGAAAATATTAAATTTTACCTATAACACATTCTCAATTAGTTTTGGATTTGATATATTTATTTAATTACCTTATATAAAAAAATATCTCTAATTTAGATAGTCTAAAAATATTTATAATATTTCTTACTCATTTATAAATTAAGAATTTAACATTATAGCCATTATAAATATTATTTTTTTACAACTCATTATATAGAATATTTAACTCATCTATAATAAATATATCAAAATTTATCAATAATAAACAATATATATATTTATTTGTAAGATGAATATATTTATTTCTAGCAGTGTGGTTCAATCCAACTAATAGAAACATCACATAGTTTCATTTAGAATATGTTAATCATTAATTATAATTTTTTTATGAACACAATATAATATGATTTAAAAGAACACTTAATTTAGTTAATTAATACAAAATTTACTTGCATTCACTAATTCCAAATATAATTTATAATATTCATATATTATATAAAATCACACACATATATATATATATATATATATTCTTTCCAAACAATTTAAAGACTCCCTTTTAAATAGTTATCATATTTTCTCTGTCAGAATATAGACAAATTATTTTTTAAAAATTATTTCTCATACATATGACCATATTTCTGTATATTTTGTCTTCTATATCATAAGATTTAATTAATAATTTCAAATACATAATCATAATAAAATATATTTTTCTTTTAAAAACTCACTTATATGGATGATTTAAAATAATATCATGTGATACAAATCAACCACATGTATCTACATGCAATGCTTCCCTAACCATTCAATTCATTTTTTATGAAACTGGACATATAAATATAATATAAAAAATACCATCAATTATTTATTGTTTCAAAAGATTAACCAAATAAATAAACACATCACATTTCACTCAACTAAATATATGATTTTATAAAATGTATCTCGACTAAACATGGCCTAGAATTTCTTTACTATTACTCAATAAAAAGACTTTATTTAAAAAATTCAATATCAAACAAAAAATTCATTACTTATTAAAAAGATCACACAAATTTATCAACACCATACTCAACCAACATTTTTTAAATCAATCATTTGAATAATTAATTTTTATTATAGATGTGTGAGTTTATTTAGGTAACCTAGTTATCATTAGCACTTAGAGATAGTTATGGTATAAACATTTCCATATAAACCTATGAAATATACATATAAAATATAACATGATTTGATGAAAGTGGATTTATTTAAAAAAAATGTAATGCTTTTCTCTCCATGATATCATGTGACATATGATTCATTATAATCATATAATATTTTCGTAATCCATGAATCATAATTATGATAAAAAATTTATGATTACTTATAGTTTCCCATATGAGGTGTTAATTACCATATAATATATTATGTTATAAATTTATCAAAAATAAAAAATCCATAATTTCTATGCTTGTATACCTACGAAAGAACCAAAGCCATATATGATGTAGTTCATAGGAATTAAAACCCATAGATTTGTTATGATGAGGTCACGGTAATAATATAAACTCATGTAGATTATACAAATGATGAATAAATCAATTATAAATGGAATTAAATAAATACATAGTATTTAAACACATTATAGACTCTACATAAATAATATATAAAAAAATATAGAAATGAGGCCACAAAATATGATACAAAAATAAAAAAACATATAATAATTACCACCAGCCCAAGTTGACATATGTAACATCCTCATTCCAGATACCGCCCAAAGGTGCCCCTAAACCTGTTTTTCACATGGCCTCAAGTGCATTTCCCCAAATGGTAGAGGATGTTGACTATAATCGGGGTCCAGGGTATAATAGTAGGGAAATTATTCCCCCATTGGCAGAGTATACACAAGGGAATAAAAAATAATAAACAATAGTTGAAGCATTAATACCATACAAGTAACGTATACAGTGGAAGACTGATAGTATGATACCCACTACTGCATATATAAATGATTAATCTAACATGGGTCTAGTAAAGAATCCAAACTAGTCACAATGCTAGAAATATAGTACTAATCCAATTTATAAAAAAGTGGTAGACTCCAACAGCATTACAATCCTCAACATTATCCCATTCTCTCTAAATACAACAACAATCATGTACCTGATGAGGAAGGGAGATTTACTGTATCTATACCTGCAACCATATATTTAGTTTGGGTATATAACGATGACCCAAACATAGTGTGTGATGAATCCCATTAGGCAACCACCAAAGAATTATTATTAACTTTTAGTGAAAATATATATATATAGCAGGAAAAATGTAGAAATTAATCTATAAACTAGGAAGTACTCAATGTAAACAGTCCTACAGTTTCCAATTACATTCATTTATATTTATAAATTATTCATCATTTACAATAAGTAATCATATGGTCTAGGCTACGCTTTTTATTCCACCATGTAATAGTACTAAAACAGATGTCTCAGCTGACCATCTATACAACCAAGTCAGTCTGAGTCCAAGCTTGTGCTTTCTCTTGGAAAACTCATCACAATCATTTAATCATCCCAAATCGAACCTATAGTAAATATCTCATGGTCTAACCCCTTTGGACCCACATAGAATATGGTAATGATAACGACCTCCTGGGTAGATCTCACTATCAATACCCCTGGTCCATGTGGCACTAATAATTCATACATGACCTATGGGTACCACTCATGCTCGATACACCCTGGGTCAACATAGCATATATAAATCATAAATGACCTCCTGGGTAGCTCACACGTTCAAAACCCCTAGGTCTAGTCTACACCAAGGCTCTCACGGTCCTGTGAAAATAAATATGGAAACTCTGACAATTTTCCTAGTCCAAGGCTCTCATGGTCTTTTGGAAGATCAGTGCACATATCATAACAAGGAAGAACATGTAATTTATAACTACTACATTTCATACATTCACAATAATAACACATGAAATTCAGATAATCAATCAAAATTCATCCTAAAAACATAATACATGGAAACAAGGTATGCCTCATAGTAAACCATGGCCAAAAATCCATAAACAGTCAAACTAGGGAAACACACGGATGGGGTATCTTGTAAACAAGGAACCCAACCTTAAAAATATTCAACAACCCCTTCCCAGACAATTAAACCATAGCAGGTAAATAATATTTTTAAATTACAAAACCCTTCAATACACTAAACATGGGTATTAATCCCTTTAAGAATATATAATCCAAAGATAATCAAAGAAACTAACAAACCACCTACCTTTATTTGGTATAATGAACACCATTGAACGTCGGCCCTTTAATCGACCAGGAATTATTCATATTATTAAAAGGGTATAAATGATCTACCCTTGATTACTCAAGAGAGAGGAGGGATCAGGAAGAAATGATATAAGGAAAGAGGGAACTCACTTGTGGTAATCCAACGCAGCCGAAAACGTCTTAATCAGAGCATGGACGAAGAACCAAGAAGAGCTCAATGTCATTAAGTGTTCTATCGCTATCCTATACAAGACACTGGATGAAGATGTTTTTTTAGATGAGACACAACCCTGATCCAACCCATCAATATAAAATCAATGTATACTGTGTGATCATTAAATGTATATGCTGTCTACTAGCGTCAAATGTCCCCTGCATTAGGTGGAATTTTAGGTCACCTACATGGACATGTACTCACTCGTTACATGGAAAGTACTCCACTATATGTGGCAACCGGGTACACAGAGTGTACTCATAAGTACACAATGTGTACATAGAAAAATTCATATTTCTTCATTCTCCCTCAATAATGGCCTGAATTAGATATCAATACCTAAAATTAAAATTCATGTTCTTCCAAACTTCTCCCATTATATAAATTAATCCCTGAATTTCCCTTCCAATGGTGGTGAAGATGAATATGTGGACAACAACAGCCACTATGATTGTACATCATCCTAACTCTCCCATGTCTCATCCTATACTCACCTATGTTGCCATAGCACCCAAACTAGAGGAATAGACCTGACATGGACCACCTTCTAGTTGTGATCCATAATCTGAATAGGGTGATCCTTGAATGATGAATCCACCACCAAATAAACCTCTTTGGGTTGGAAAACATGATACTGGTATGAAATGTAATGTCATAGTTGAGAAATATGAAAGAATTAATGCTTATCCTGGTACCTCTAAGATATCTACAACTGACAAGTGACTGGTAAAACTCTCTCCAAAACGTGAAATGGCCTAACGTACCTTGGTGAATGCTTCCCATGTCTCCTAATCCTCTTGTGTCCCAACCTTGTTGTGCCACATAATAAAACTTGATCTCTGACCTCGAACACTAGATGCCATCCCTATCAATCAACATATGATTTTGGGTGAGATTGTAAAGTAGTCATCCTCTTCTAAATCAACTTCACCTGCTCAATGTTATCCTGGAAAAAATGATGTCCCATCATAGGTTCCTCTCCTACATCATTAAAATATAGGGTTGATTGACATGGAATACCAAAAAAAGCCTCATTAGGTGCTATATGAATCATTTCCTAAAAACTATTATTATAGGAAATCTCAACAATGGTTATGTCTCTCTCCCAAGTGATCCTAAAATACAGGATGCATGCTCATATCATATCGTCCAAAAATTTAATTTTTCCCTCAGATTGGCCATCATTATGGGGATGGAAAGTTGTAATCTAAAGTACTTGTGTTCCCAAAGCCCTCTATAGTCCCTACCAGATATGAGAAGTAAAAAAGGTGTCACTTTCCAAAGATATAGAGTGTGGAACTCCATGAAAATGTAAAAACTCCCATATTTACAACCATTTAAGATCAACAACACGGAATGTGTCCTTAATCGGAAAAAAGTGTTCATTATTCATGAGTATGTCCACAATAACACAAATTAAATCATTCCATTAAGAAGAACATAGTATACATTTCATGAAATCAATCGAGACATCATTCCACTTCCACTCTGTAATGGGTAACAACTAAAAAAGTCATGTCAGTCACTAATGATCCTCCTTCACTTGCTGACAGGTTGTAAATCTTATAACAAAACCAACTACATCCCTCTTCATACCTGGACACCAATACTGATAGTGTATCCCTCAAAACATGTTGGTGACACCAGGATGAATGTCCCAAACCATGTAATGAAAATATTTCATGAACTTCTCATGCATGTCTTTTGACACCCATATGCATATATAAAAACTCAAGACCTCATCGTCACCTATGGTCCAACAAGTAGTAGTGTCATATCATGTAACGGTCACCTATAGAACTGATCCTTCAGAATCTAATAGTGGTCCCATTCACAATAAATTTATTAGAGTATAGGTAACAATTATATATGAAATTAACATCTTCCCCTATCTGTTGTGCACCGAAAAATGTATCTTAGAGAACAGAGCCATAAGATGCCACTCACTATCAGTCTCCGGAACTACCTGCATCTGAGTCCTCCTACTCAGCACAACAGCCATTGTGTTCCCTTTCATAGGCGTTTAGTCAAGATCAATGTCATGAAAATGAAGGTACCCAAACCAACATCTATGCCTCAAATTTATATCATGATGAGTAAATATATACTTGAGAGTTTTTTGGTCAGTTAATAACAAAAAATTCTCTCCAAAACGATAATGTATCCAATAGTGGAAAGCATGCACAACTTCATCTAACTCGAGATCAAGCATCTGGTAATACCTCTCACGTGACCTCAATAACTGAGACCCATGTACAACCACTCATTCCCAAGGCCTATGAACTTCTCCCAGGTAGATAACTGATGCATCACACTAAATAGTGTAACACTTTATTGGCTCTGGAAGAACCATTATAGGTGTTCAAATCAATCTTCCTTTCAGCTCCTAAAAGGTTGAATCACATGAATCAGTACACATGTACTTTGGACCCTTCATCGCTAGGCTTGTTAATGTCACTTCTAGGTGTGAAGAGTTATTTATAAAGCACCATTAGTAACCATCTGGTCCTAGAAAACTCCATACCTTAATGACGTTCATAGGCTGCTCCTGGGAAACTACTGCTCTCAATTTCTCTAGGTCTACTAATTCTACAGTCTCTAAGATAACGTGACCCAATAAGTGAATATGGTCTATCAGAAAGTGTAATTATGAGATCATATCATATAATTAAATCTCTCTTAGTGTACTAAATATGATTCCACGATGGATGGAATGGTCGGATAGAGTGTGATAGTACACTAATATATCATCCATGAAGAATACCACACAAGAATATAAGTTGGAATGGAACCGTCGGTTCATTAGATCAATGAAAACTGTCGGTGCGTTCATGATACTGAATGACATAACTAAATACTCTAATAGACCATACCTACAATGAAATTATGTAAGAGATATATATGATGTTATAACAACAACTGATGATAACTGAATCTATATTTAATCTTCAAGAACTCTATGGATACTCAAAGATTATCAAAGAGGTCATCAATCCTCAGCAAGCCTTATCAGTTCTTGACTGTCAACTGGTTCAGCTTCTGATAATCCATACAAGGTCTGAGGGTACCATTTTCCTTCTTTTCAAAAATGATATGTAAGCCCCTATAAGAAGTAATGGGTTGGATGGAACCCTTTTAATGCATCTCCTCTAACTGATTATTGATCTCTTGTGATTATAGTGTATCCATCCTAAAAGGAGGAATGGACACTGGTGATGCACATAAAACAAAATTAATATAGAAATATACCTCTAAATATGGAGGTAAACCTAATCTGTCATCTAGAAAGATATCTCTGAAACCATCCACCACTGGAGGAAGTGTGTCTGTATAGTCCCCTGGTCATCCAGACATAAACTAGTAATCTGGGATGTAATTCCTCACAAACCAAGACGATCGGGTCTAGATCTGATCTCCTAGACATCCCATTATCCCTTTTGTAGAAAATAACCTCCCCCAAGTGACATGAAACTCACTCTTTAGAGATAGAAGTCAAAAATGTATTATTAATAAACCCACCATTTTATTTGGAGAATGACCTCAAATCATGTCATCTCTAAGACATAGAGGTCTCATAAGAAGTTACA
This sequence comes from Viscum album, assembly GCA_963277665.1. Lineage (NCBI taxonomy): Eukaryota > Viridiplantae > Streptophyta > Magnoliopsida > Santalales > Viscaceae > Viscum > Viscum album. The sequence goes on from OY728146.1 coordinate 1,291,161,560, forward strand.
CCCACCAACCCCAAGGGAGAACACTTGGAAATGATGTACACTATCCATCCTAATTCACAACATAGTCTCTAGAGTCCTAACATTCTCAAATGTAAAGAAACGGAGTGCAAGGCTCTACACAATGACAACATATATAAAAATATGGGAAGACCCTATATGAAAAAGAGCAGAAGCTACAACGAAGGAAAATAGAATCTAACCTATAACTGTAGAGGGTCTGGGGTCCTGATCTTAATGGGTTTTCCCCAATACAATAGTTTGACCTGTACTATAGCCCTACGACCCTACCTAACTACCCTGCATTGATCCCCCTATTGACGCTAAAATCCTACCATATGGCTACCATGGCCATGACAAACTCTTTGGCCTGAATGGCCGGATGAAATCAAATTACCTAACTTATGAGAAAATGGTGAACCTACTTCTGAATGTGTAGTCATAAATAGTCCCATATAACAAGATGTTGGTGAGAAAAATAGGAAAACATGGATGATTGCCTATATTACCTCATGATAGGCACTCTACTGGGTCTCTCGGGCACTACGGTCTCATCTACCCATTCGTACCACACTGGTAGCACCTCGCCTGGCTACATGTAGATATATCCCAGCTACATAAATCACCATGTGAAACCTCCATGAGGCTGTTCTTTCTATCAAATAATGGAGTACCCTCACTAGATTCTGAACCACCATGGCTAACAGCTCTTAACACCCTCAGATTGGGCTCGATAATTATCAGTTGGTTCAACATACCTCTCACCGAATTCAGTTTGAAAAAAATAACCTGTGATCATATTTCATACCTGATACCTAACTCAAATCGTCTAGCTATAGATAACTCATCACCTCCCAGAACAAGTGTGATGAACTAAATCTCTGTAAAATGACACGATTAATCAATCACTGAAAGAGCGTTGTGATCCTATTCCAAGAATATTCGGGCCAAATCGGCCCTCAACGTCTCATGGTAGAAGTAGTCATAGAAGATCCTATTAATATCTTCCCAAGCCATATCATGAGGACATCCCACCCTTGAGAAAACATCCCAACATATTTTGGTGGAATCACGTTGCAGATACGTCATGAGCTTCACCCTCCTCTCTGAAGGTATCTATAGATGCTTGAAGATGGAAATCATGGCCTCCATCTCTGACTCTGTAGGCAGTGGTCCTCCATCCCCTATGAAAGTAGAAGGATGATTGTTCTAGAACACCAATGTAAACTCTTCCAAATTCAAGGTAGGATGTGGTGCTCCCTAAAAAGTCGGCATCATCCTCATAAATCCTTCATGGAACTATAAATCAAAACCTGTATTTGGTATAACATGTGGTGCCAAAACGAGAACAACGAGAGGATATGATGGTAGTCCCTGATCTACAATTTCTGGTGTTTGATCGTTTCCTTGTATCTGGCATACAACTGCTGGACATCTTAGCGGCATGACTCTGCAAGGTCAAGCACACTCTCCAGTTTAAGATTATCAAGGACAAAAACATAGATGTTCATGAATTAAAATGGAGAAGGAAAAAATTCATCTTTTAAAAAATAGGGTTATACAACATGTATAAACACTACATAGGGTATTCCATAATGCTTTTAACATGTTGTGTTCCTCTACAAAACTGGGTCGTGTAACACTCGTTCCCCACAACACATTCCTCCTGATACATAGTCTGTACTTGAATCTTCCCTCCTTCCCAAGTACTTATACATGGATAAAACTACTTGGTTCTCTCCCAGGTAAGATGACATGACATGTTCACACTACACATAGTGTGTACCACTAATGATTCAACTACTCGTGTCATTGGTCACACTCCCAGATTCATTATTCTTTACAACATGGTATGTACAATCTAGACATGGTGAGTTCTATTGAATGTTTAACAACCCCATTACTATGTTCACACATTCAGTCACACAGTCATGTAATACACAACATTTATATACGGTACATGTTGTGTACTTAAGAAAAGTCAGTTCTTCTAGAATAGAAGAACACATGGAGTGTGATCATAACACCACACACCATGTTTTCTAGGTATCTAAAATGTAGGCCTCTAAAACATCTCATGAAACCATAAAAATATAATATTTTGTCCAAGGAATAACAAATTATGACTTGTGAGAGCCCATAATCCAATGAATCATTGTTTAGAATCCTTAATAATCTCATAACATAAAAAATTCTATTAATGTTCAATCATGATATACCAAATTCTAATCCAAGAGGTTCCATAACACCTCAAGGACCATTTTTTGGCATTCATCCAAATGAAACATTACAATATCTGATACCCTATCAAAATATCATGTCTTCAATCAAGGAATTTATCATAAAAACATGCATATCATTCCCAACATCTATCACAATAGCATGCAATCAGTAATGCATTATAAATGGAATGACAAGAATGCATGACATGTGATCTCTAGAAAGTGACTATATGAGGCATGAGATGGAATACGCTCATCACATCGGGATTGAATATAAATAAAACCACAATAATAATAATTATAACAACACAATATAGGTGAATCTCCCAATTGTGAAATCAAATCAACTATAATAATTGTAAAACCAGAAATATTTCAATATTTGAAGAAACATGGATTTTCCATGTACATGGGTTAGCTAATACTAAGAACATATTATTGACAACAACCTATTTCTTCCTATACCTATCTATATACTCTAAATATTAAGACAATGATGAAAATAACTCTTATAATAAAACATTGTGACGTCCCTGTCTCGAGTCCCGCCCAAAGGTGCCTCAAACCCGGTTGGTCACATGACCTCAAGCACAATTCTTCAAATGCCAGTGGCTGTTGACTAGCAGTGAAGACCATGGTCTAATAGTGGGGAAACTATGCCTTCATTGGAATATTATACATAGTGGAATAAAAAATAATAAACCATAGTTGAAGCATTAATACCATACAACAGAAGTAAACAATATAAAACTGCTAATAAGATAACAAATAGAGCATATATAAGCGATGCATGTCACATGGGTCTAGGAAAGAATCCAAACAAGTCACAATGGTAGAAATACAATACTAAAAAAATATATAGAAATACAGTAAAATCCAACATTATCTCAAGCCTCAGCTTGGTCCCATGCCCTCCAGATCCAATAACCGTAAATTACCTTCTGAGGAAGGGTGAATTACCTTATCTACACCTGCAAACATAAAATATTTTTGGGTCCAAAAGAATGACCCAATTAGGGAGTGATATTATTCCATGTAGGGAACCACCAATGATATGTTCCTAACTATCAGTGAATATATATATATATATATATATATATTTGGAAAAATTATAAAATGAAGCAATAATCTAGGAAGTACTCAATGTATACAATCCGAGAGTTTACAATTATATTAATTTTCATTTATTAATTATTCAACCTTCACAATATGTAAACTCAAGATCTAGCCTAAGCCTTATACTCCCCGAAAAAATATTACCAAATAAGATGTCTCATCCAACCAACTAAAAAACCAAGTTAGTCTGAGACCAAGCTTGTTCTTTGGCATGGTAGAATCATCACAATCATTCAATAAACCGCAACCAAACCTCTAGGAAATCTCTCACAGTCTAACCCATATGGTCCCACATAGTATAGAGTAATGATTATGACCTCTTGGGTATCTCTTAGGGTCAACACCCCTGGTCCACAAAACACATACAATTTATACACTACCCCCTGGTAGCACTCACGGTCAATACCCCCTGGGTTATCATAGCATAAATATATCATAAATGACCTTCTTGGTAGCATTCATGGACAAAAACCATGATCATTTCTACACTATGTCTCTCATGGTCCTATGTAGATAACCATGGAAACCCCCATAGTTTTCCTAGTCCAAGGCCCTCACGGTCCATTAGAAGATCAGTGCACATATCATAACAAGGTAGAACATGTAATCAAAAACAAATACATGGCTAACATTCACAGGCATAAAACATGAATTTCACATAATCAATAAAACTCCATCCTAAATATATCATGTAATGGAAACAAGTTATGATTCTTAGGAAACCTAGGAAAAACTGTCACAAGCAGTCAAACTAGGGAAACACCCGTATGGAGTGTCCCGAAAACAAGGATCCTAAACTTACACATATGAAACAACCCCTTACCAAATAAATAAAACATATAAGATAAATAATATGGTTCAATTAAAAAACCCCCAATACCCTAAACAAGGGTATTCAACACTTTATGAATATATAATCGAAAAACAATCAATGAAAGGAACAAACAACCTACCTTGATATTGTATGATTAACACTATTGAAAGTCACCCTTGAATATACCAAGAATGATATAGATATACAAAAGGGTAAAAATCATCAAACCTTAATAACTCACGAGATAAGAGGAATCATAAAGAAAGGATCTAGGGAAATAGTTGACTTGCCAGTGGGAATCCAACACAATTGAATGTGTCCTAATTAGATATCATACAAAGAACAATGTGGAGCTCTAAGTTCATTGGCATTTTTTCGCTCTCCTGTACAAGGCACAAGAAAAAGAAGTGTTTTCTGTAGATGATATGTGACCTATCACTGACTCATCAATTAAAAAGAAAATTTCACGACATGTTCACTTAATGTACACATCGTGTACTAGACTCAACCGACCCCCTATTTAGGTGGTCTTCCATGTCACCTACATGGCCTTGTACTCATCTTTTACATGGCTAGTACACGACTGCATGCAAAAACATTGTAAAAGGCATGTACAGTGATGTACACGATATGTAGTTATAAAAATTCACATTTCATCATTTTTCCACAAAAAAATATTGAAATAATGATACACACCTAAAATAAATATCTGGGTTATTATGATAGATTTATAACAAATTACACATCCTCTGCAACACTTATCTTCATAATTAATAATCTCCAAATATGGTCATCACTTGATCTTTGAATATAAAAAATAAGTGTGTATCAAATGCACCTATAAAAAATTAAACCCGGATGGGTAGGGGTGTCTCCACTAGTTAGGTAATATTTCCCCACTCATCCTAACATCACTTAGCTGAACTAAATATTTTTTACACGTGTGAGATTTTAATTGTATATGAAATTCCAAAACATCAAAAAGATATGATAATTATAATAATCATCATAAAAATAACCAATAATAATAAAAAAATATGGAAATACCATTCTAATTATAAATATTCTATGATCAATCCTCAATAAATAACTAACCTCCTCATATTTTAAATTCTTATAAAAGGATAACCATATATATAATCCAATAAATTTCAGTATTTGTTTCCATGATGTGATCATTTCAATTGTTTCTTAAAAACTAATTATTTTTATTTATTATGAATTACTAAAGACTTAATGTGGATTGACTAATTATACCATACCTAACATCCCTTCTGGTTTTTTCACCTAAATACCATTGCGAATTTACTTTTTATGGATTAAATTTCTATCTAAATATCCATCATAACAATGAAAATCTACCCAATTCATTGATAAGGAAATACTATACCATGATAACCGTATATAAATAATGATATATAATATTTATCTATATCAACATATGGTAACCTAATTATTTAAAAAATAACAATATAACATTGGGTTTGGTTAGAATAATTTTTATACATTTTATTTAACATAAACCCATTTGTTATCTCAAATTTTGTATTGTAATACTATCCAAAAAAATAAGAAATATGATTAAACCAACTCATAAATACTTGAGAGTTAACTCCCTCCAATATTATTAAATTAAAACTTCCCACATTAAGAGATACCTTATACTAGTCAACAATAAGAATCATTAGATTTCAAAAACAAATAATAAACTAAAAACATTAAACTATTTTTTTCAGAATTTAATAACATATTTATTATGAGTATGACAATAAAACCACACCTCCCATTCATGTAACTATATTATATCTCAAATAAAACACATATTTCAAAGCTCTGCCCATAAATCACATACCTCTATGACGTAAAAAGAAACTATATTATTTCAAACATCCTTTTTTACTTTATACATAAACTGAAAACTCCTGTAACCAATGTATAATAGAAAAAGGATCAAATGAAATAAGAAATGGTAAAACTTAAAAATATGTTATTTATAAATATTGGTAAATAATAATGAACCAAAAAATTAATCATCATCTAAATTCCTATAAAAAACATTATTAATAAACATGATTTATATTGCATGCACCTAAATTTTCATTTCTACCAATCACCCACTGGAACAGAAATTTAATAATTTAACTCCCAAATGTATCAACCTATCTACCTCTACCTGAACCCTGAAAAATACAGAAGGAATATATTCTATAATAATCCAAAACCATTACACTCAGTTATATCTTATTAGTATGGAGACCATGGTTGGAACATATCAAATTCAAGAGATCTATCATCAAATTGATGCCTAGATCAATTACACATTATTAGAAAATCATGTTGAAATCAAATTTCAATGATAATATATTTACATTCTCTTAAATATTCTTTAATACCATCGCCCCAAAACATTAAAAATAATTCCCCTGAAAAAAATACACCTAATAAAATAATGACCCAAAAAACAAAAATAAAACAATAACAACTGACACTGATGTTTATTCCCACATTCTATCAAAATAAAAATAAACATCAGTGCATAGCTATAAAATCATCAATTTGACGAAAATTTCACATACAGAAAATAATATTTTAAAAATATTTTTATTGTTTTAATAAAAAAATTTACAAAATCAATATTTCAACATAAAATGAAATATTATAAAATTAATATTATGTTCATAAAATATTTTATAATTATTAATTGTTTTAAATACCATATTAAAACCATGTAAAAAATCAACCATTTTATAACATCATATAAATTTTCATAAATACCATAATCCCCAGACACTATAATAAAAATATTATATACAAAAAAGAGGAAAAAATTCTAAAAAATCCTTTCATAAAAGAACATAACAATTTAACCATATTTGTATTGTTATTTAGAAACTACTAAATTCTATTAAGGAATATATCACTATATTATTTACATGTATCAGTAAAAATAACTATAAATGTCATTAACCCTATATGATTAAAAATAAAAAAAATTAAATAAAATAAAACATTTATTATATAAAATTTATTTCAATGACAATAAACTCTAATTAATCAACATTTTTCAAAACATAAATGGGATAAATTTTTATATACCACATACACATTCATAAGAACACTTATTCAAAACCATTTGTGTAAATTAATTATATATTTTTTTTATAATAGAAACTACTAAAATTACATATGTAATTTAATTTGTTTCAATCCTCCAAAATCACTGATAAGTGGTAATATTCTGACAATGTGAAAATGGTATTTGGAACAATTATGTAATAGTGTGTAATCAAATTAATTTAGACTATTACCACCCTAAAAAATAAAACATTATCCTCTAAATGGTAATATCATTAATTCAAGGAACCACAAAACTAAAATACCAAAAAACAGACACCAATATGGGAGGAAATAAATATTTATAAAAAAAATATTAATTTTACAAATTGATATTGAAAAATTATTATTATAAAAACTATTTGTATGACTCTCAATTATGTAATTTTTAAAGTGAAAAAGAAGGGGATAAATAAGGGATTATGAGGGGATAAATGAGGCATGAGACTGAGTAAAAAATTACTTCTAAGACGTAGAACATAATATTTATGGCTTCCATGCATGACTAAAAAATAATTTAATGAATCTTACATTATGCACTACATTATCTATGTACTTTCACTATCTATCCCAATATTAATCATAAGTATTATAGTATGACCTCATGTCTACCATTAATAACACTATGTTAGAAAATAATCATTGAGTTCCATAAACCATCCAGACATATTCTTCAATTTAATTCCCATACCAACTCGTTATGTACCAGGGGAATTCCCAGTCCCACTGGACTAAATTCAGGTAACAAAGAATCATATAAAATAATGGTAATGATTTAACCCTTGTTCTAGATTAAAAACCATCGATATATTCTAATGAAAAACCAATAATAAACCACTATATATCATACATCCACACCAAATAAAATATACCAAAAAATAAACAATGTTGTAAAATTATTACAAAAAAATAGTTCCCTACTCACTTTTAATCATTATCTCCAATAAATAATATTTGTTATAACTGTAGTATTTCATTTTTAATACATCACCAAATAAAATACACCACTAATATTTTATAAAATGATGGAATATCCTACAAATCCATGGAAACGCATTTAAAGGGACACACACTATGAATTCCTTATACATTAAATATAGTTATCATAAAAATAAAATAATGTAAAACATATACCAAAGAAGATAAATTAAATAACTCCCCAAAAGTAAATATATTATATCAAGAGATGAAATGATATGAATATAATTCTATGACAAAAATTATAAATAAAAGAGAGCTAAGGATCAAGAGTCATGCCAAAGTAGAAAAACACACAAAGTATAATCATTAATTTAATGATCCATTTAGTGCTATTTTGACCAAAAAATAATAATTAAAATTTTTTATTTAAAAAATATAAATACATAAAAATTCACAATATATATTTAATAACATTCCATTTATTTTATTTAATTGAAAATCAACACAATGAATATATTTAATGTGTTTATGTACCTTTTTGGTTCCCAAATTCAATGATCTGTTTATCTTTATAAATCATTTTTTAAAAAATATAACACATGTAAATGAATAAAATGAGAACTATAGAAAGGAAATACATAAAAATATATAAATAGGATTATAGATGATATCAATATCATGTGACAGAAATAAATGTAAATCATGGAATATAATGAAACAAAAATATCCCTCTAAATCAATCTACTAAATTAGCAATTAGTCTTATGATATCTACTATATAAAGAATATAGAAAGGTAATTTCAATCATATATCAATATAATCTAGAAGAAGTATCCAACAATACGTCACTATATTATGAGGGAAGACATATATAACTTTCATTACTATTAAAAATAGAGTGTGTCTCGTCTTTTTTATCCTACTTAGGAACTAGCGTTCCCAAGATTAATGTAAATTAAGGATGAGAGTAGAAAAATTTATCAGAGAAAATACATGTTATGAAAATCATAATAAATAACTGTCCACCCTTTATTGATCCCTCTAAATAATAACACACTGATAGTATATCAATCACACAATATAAAATAAAAACATTAAACTCATGCTAAAATTAATTTCAATAAAATTAAAATTATGTTCAATAGTATCTCTCATGCACACTAAACCTTGTGAGTTTTTTAAAATATCCAAATGAGAAAATTAAATATAATATTAAAATAAAATTTTAAAAAAAATTATTTTTAGTTTTAATCAAATATTTTTATATATATCACAATTCAGAAATTTAGATTTTCTCATGTTAATTTACAAACAGACACACAAAAAATTATATATTTATTGAGACTTTATATATATTTATATATATTTTTGTTTCTGTATATATAAACACATCATGAGATATTTGACAGCTGTATCATTCTCATTCAAACAAATTCTTTAATGAATGTGAATTCGTGTATTAGGAACTCTAGAATGTCATAAAAGAATCTATATCCAAATATAATATAAAAAAAATAAAAAGGTCAATTTGAAATCAATTTAAAAAAATCAATTCAATTTTCACTAAAGGATAAAGAAGGGCCAAAACAAAGATCTTACGTTAATTTCTAGAATGAAATGAGGGCTGAAAATTTTTAGAAATCTCATCATATTTTTAATAAATATATGAATAAAATTTCAATACATAGAATTTAATTTTCCACATAAAATTATATGTAATGAAATTATATGGAATTAATTACAACTTAAAACATTCTAAAAATTTAGTGTAGAAATCCCAAATATGCATAAATAGTAAAATAAAATATTTCAAACACAAGGAAATATTTTTTTTAAAAAATTAAATATTATTCATGGGAAAACATACTTCAAATATTTTTGAACCATGACATATCAAGGAGAAATATGTCACCTTCCAAAGAGGACACACATGTAGTGATGGATATACCTTTTTGAACTATAGTCACCAATGAAAAAAATATCAGGACATATTAGAACACAATGTTTTGGTTTGATGATTTTTAGAAACATGGATGAATTATACATTTTGAGACATGCATTCAAGAACATGGTACATCCTATATTAAGTTCCCCTATCCATGAAGAACTTGACAAATTTTTTTTTTCTTGTTTTGAATTTATACAACTGTTATGAACTAAACAAATGATTATTATTTATAAAGGTAATTATTTATATATTAAATACGATCGTATTCAAATGATTACTATTGTAAACGATGATAATACCCTCCAAAATGTTTTTTTATAATTTATTTCATGATATATATTTCAATAGGATAATTTTAATTAAATATTACTATCCTCATCCTTTTGTAACTTTTAATGTTCTATAGATCTCTCTGCCACTGAGCATGATAAAATTAATAATGATTGATGTTTGAGATAGAACCTATGACCTTATGGTAATGTTATAAATTCTATAAATTAAAATAGAATTGGAATGGGTTATTTATATTGTCTATGTAGTTTCATTAAATCTACTGATGTAGAAAATCATGTTATAATTAATATTGTTGATTTAGAAAATCAACATTGATGTCTTCACTCGTGGATTTAATGTGAATCTAGCAATATTTTTCAATATATCATAAATGGAATTAGTAAACTATCTTGGAATCTAGAAACTAAATGGATGAAATTTATAGAGTCCCTTTCTTACATGAATTATACCGTCAAATGTGAACATTGGGAAGAAATGTGTTCTGGTGATGGGATTTATATAAATGGGATTCTGGGTTTGGATATCATTTGGCTCCATGACATACCTAAGGAAATTTAATTTTTTATTGTGATTTTTTAAGAATTTAATTTTAGATTTATATAAATTTTCTTATACAATAATGGATTTTTTTTGTAAAAGTCCTTAGTCTCTTAATAAATGACAATGGGTGAGATTTTTCAAGGTGACATCTTCATTTTTGTTATCATTATTAGATGATTATAAAAAACATATTTCATTTTTAATATATTAATTAATTAGATTTTTAAAATGATATATATTAATTTATAAGTATTACTAATATGTTATGGAGAAGATGAATAGTAATATGATTATATAGAAACATTTCATCATTGTACATCAAACTACAAATCAATGAATTTAATTAAATTTTATTAATTTTGTTTTATTATTATTTAATAATACAAATATAATAATATTAATGAATAGATATATTAATATATATATATATATATATATATATATTTTCATGTGTACATGTTTAGATAAAATACCCAAATTTCATATTAATAAAGAATTCCCACACAACATCACCAAATAAACGATTTTTGAGGATTAAATTTAGGATAATTTTGGGTTTATAACTTATTAAAATGAATCACCTAAAAATAATTGGTTAAAAATAATCCGTAAAGTTTATTCTTTTAACAATGTAATGTGATAAATATCACACAAGTCGTGGTTGTTGGAAGAAATCTTCAACCAATATCACAAGATAATAATCATAATTATTAAATAAAACTCATTAATATGATGTTAAAGACTTGAATTTTTAATACATAAATAATTAACAATTGTTTCATAGTAGATTATAAAATAAGTTACATAAGAAAGGCATGATATTTTACATTAAAAAATTTAATCAATAAGTGAGTTATTTTTACTAATTGAAAATATACAGTGACGAACAATTTTGAATTTTTTTTGTTAAATAAATATAATTTTTTTATTCATTTATTTTTATTCAATCAATTTTATTGTAAATAATAATTTATAAATTATTTTTTTTATTGATTCAATATGAAAGAAAATATCTTTGAATTGGTTTTAAATCATTAAAATTCATGGATTTTATTTTTTATTTTACCTAAATAAAAAATAAAAGGAATGGTTGTGCCTCCCATAAGTTTGAACCTTTTTTATCAATGAACTAAAAGAATGTAATTTATTTTTTAGTACATGCTTCTCAAGGAGTAGATAAGTTTTCATGATTAAATTAGGATTACATTTTTTATTACTATAATAAAAATAATTTTTTTATATACAAATAATAATTTAACCACATTAAATATTATAATGATCTGTTGATTAACATTAACTAAAACATATTGTGATATTATACTCGAAGAAATTTAATAGATATGTTTATATACTATATACGTAGTCAAATCTAACATTAATTTTTGACACTATTATATGTAAGGGGAGGATAAATTTTCCATTTATGGGTAGAAAAAAAATTATTTATGGATAACTTATAGAACACGATAGTTTTAATGAATTGACTATAACTATTTGAAAACATATATGGATGACTATTTTAATAATATAATAGTTGAAAACATAACAATTAAGGTTAAAGTTCAAAATCATGTTAGCATTTATTTTGATTCTACGTGTTGGAGAAATAATGTTAGGTATGTTATTAATTATATATATATATATATATTATAAATATTAAATAGTATAAATAAATTTAATTTTATTTCAACATGTATCATGGAAATATATATTTGTACAAAAAATTAAATAATATATATTACAATTTAAAAACATTAAATAATTATGAATGATACATTTAGATCTGAATATAATGATTTCCAGATGCATGATAATAATACTATCGATAAAATGTATCAATCATCCAAAAATATTATTGATCAGGGTTGTTATTTAAGAAAAAATATTAGAACCCAACCTAAATTTTCCAAATTATTGTACATTTTTATAATCTTCAATAATCATATTCTGAATTTGGTAGATTTATCTTTGGTAATATATAGCAATTGGGTTATTCTGAAATTGGAAAATTTTCCACCGAATTTGATCGAACCATGTCATCCAGCTATGAAATGCCTAAAAAACATTTTAAATTCCTAATTATAATGAAATCATGGTTTTCCATTAAATATATACATATTTTGTGTCCCATCCTGACTACAACCAATGTCATTTGATAATGGGATCCAAGATTTGTAAACCATATTTTATAAATGTTTAACAACTATTTCATAAAAAACTGATTTTGTGATTTTAATTGTAAATTTAATTTAACATGATGGACACTTCCCTATAGACTCCCATACTCTAAGTGAAAATCACTCTTAGATATTCACACACTAGGTTTATTTTTTGGGATTTATTTATTACATGGAATTTATTTGGAATGGTAACATTATATATGCATAACCCTACCCTATCACACCTTATTTGAAGACTTATTTAATTTTCTAGATTATTTATGGAAACAGGGAGTTATTATTTTCAAATTTTTAATTGGTGGTTTCCATGTTTATTTTTATGAATTGATTCATTAATGATTTTTATTCACACTTTGTAAAGGATAAACATTTTCAATTTTTAATTCGATAGTCTTAGGTTTGTTCCCCACTATATAGTTCACGAAATTTAAATTCATGATTTATTTTTTATTTCATTTTTAGGATATTAATATTTCAATGTCTATTTTAGGCTTATTTAATTTTTTTCAACATAATATAGTTTCATTTTCACTATCTAATAGGTATTAAAATGTATTTTCTACTATTATATTCCCATAAATTGTATCATGTAATAATTAAAACAATGTATTTTACAAAATTATTATTTGCGTATTAATATGGGAATTAATAAAAATATTGATCATTGAAGTTTTAAATTTTTTTTTACATAAAATTGTTATTTTGGGTTTCTTATAAAATTTAAAATTTTAAAACATAGAATATTATTGCGACTATGATGAAGTTTATGTGGTTTGGGATTTATATATTTTAATGATAATTTTTTAAGTAATGTTTTGGAGGATGTATTTTTACTTTATAAATAGTTTTCTAGAAATAAATATACCTTTTTGTTATTAATTATTTATTATTTCTATAAATCTCTAGAAATTTCTCTTACTAGGTGATAATGATTTGGATATTTTTACTACAAATTTCTCTTGATATATAGTCAGGGTATTAGAAAAGAGTGATTATATATTAGGGTGTTACAAAATTATAATTTAGTATACATAGATTTATTTAGTTTTTATTATTCACCTTTATATTATATGTCATGAGAAACAATGTCAAGTTATGTGGTATATCCAAGTTCACATGCTGTAGTATTTTAGGATTTATCTTTCGTAAGTGGAACCTTGTTATATATTCTCCCTTATAATATTATTTACTCATCAGTCTTGCTAGTTTAGTGAGATAGAGTGGTAAAGTGATTAAACATCATTGGGATGTGATTTTTTGGATTCAATATTATTTTTCACCAATATTTTCATCAGAGAAACACTTCATAATATTGGTCACTGGTAACTGAATATATTTTTATCAATGTGGCATCACATTTCATATGATAGTTTATATCTTATTACATTTTGTTTCCCTTTGTTAATAATAATAATAATAATGTTTATTAATTACATTTATATCACCATTTTCTATAAAGAAATGTTTATTATTTACTTAAAATAATTTTTCTTATTAATTATATCACTTTTTAAACTACTTAGTTATATATATATTAATGGGTATTTATTAAATAGAGTTCTATAAAATATATAATATCAAATGATCAATTTCTGTTAAAATATTAATTGATATTTATATATTAAGACGGAGAACCAAAATGTTTTAAATAAAATTTTATGAAATAGTGATCTCATGTTATTATTTTTCAAATTATTAGAGATGCCTAAATTTATAGTTTTATTTTGAAATAATGTAAATTGATTTACATTAAAAGGATATGAATGGGTATTCTGTAAAATTTTAATTGGAAAGTTATACGATAATTATCTTATTAGATGATAAATTTATGTTCCACATGATGTGATCCTAAGGTGTTGTACTATAGTTTATGTAATTTGGAGGGGGTAAGTGAATATGATTCAAACGGTGAATAAAGATATGTGGTAGTAGAATAATTTTTGGTTATATTATCCTTATGATTTATCTTACAATGTTATAATTTCTAGTATATATTTCTTTTTATTTTTTATTATTTTTTAATTTATGTTAAGCATTTTTAAAGTTTTAACTGATTATATATCATTTTGTATCTTATTTTAATAGTTATAAATTAACATTAAAATTTTATTTCTTCATTGGTTATGTATGTGACGAATTGTGCTTATTTTTTCTGGTACGTAACTCTATGTTATGGAATAATAATGTCATTATTCTCAGTGTGGTTCATTCGTTAATTATTATTATTTCAATGGAAATCAATCCCTAAAGTGAATGATTTGATGGAATGGATGTGGTTTCTAGATCATGGTGACTTGGAATAAACATATGGTTTTCTCATAGGATGTATTGGGTATTCGTTCAATAGATCCTGGGAAAATTCATTATGAAATAGTATCAATAGAATTTATTTATTTGGGGATTCATGGTAAATAGTATACATGATGTTTATAAATAGAGTATTTAGGCATGATAAGGTTCATGATGTAATTCCCTGGCCATAAAATCCAAAATTTGTTAAATTATATATTAAATTGGAATTTTTACATGGAATCAAATCTATAAGGATCGATCCATTCAGTAGTTTTGGAAACCAATATAAACATGATACCCATTTTACTTTATAAAATGGTGAATAAAACATGATACATAATAAAATGAAAAGTAAATCATCCTTAAAAACATATTCAAAGGATTAATATTTATAACCTGGGGAAAGGAAAGATAATAAAGGTGAAACAGAATACCTATTAATGTTATGTAAAGTAGAATCAATAATTAATCAATGATAATACAGAATCTTTATAAGGTAAATAACTAATAACACATTGCCTTAAATATTCAATAGTAGATAACCAAATAAGATGTAATTTAATCAACAATATAAGAATGAAACATAAACATTTATATTTTAACTAATTTAATTCTCACATGTAATAACAAAAAATATATACATATTGATTCACTTCATAATGATGGATATCTAAATCATATCGTTGAGACATCATTCAAAGAATATAAAAAATTTAGGGATTAATTACAAGAATATAATACTATCAAGGATTCATGCTAAAATATAAAATATTGGAAATGCCTTATCCAAAACCATATCTACTTTCTCCCATGAAACAAATCTCTATATCGAGGGGCTATAGTGGGACCCTCCCATCACATACGAAATGTAATGCATTCCTCATATGTAGAATAATTTATTTAATTAATAAAAAATATAATTTATCATAAAAAATATGTATTTAATAAATAAAATTGTATTATAAATAATCCCATAATATAAGATAGCTAACAAAACATTTTTTTTGATGTCATTTGAAGGAAATACCATTTAATGATCATTAAAAAATTATAGAAGAAAATAATCATTAAACACTTCAAAGAGACCCATACAAATTTTAATCATTTGAATCATAATACTCATGAATTATTAAAATTAAATAAAACCTATAATATAATGAGAAAAAAGAGATTCAGGATATAATATTTCAAATGGATGTATATTCCCTATATTAATGTCAATTGGTCTATAACAACAAATAATTCTTAATGGAATTTAAATTAAAATGAAATTCCTTTCCTTGGGTTAGACTTTTCATGTGTATATTTATATTCTCAAATATTGATTTATTTTAATTATTTACATTATTCAAATAAATTTTCCTTTTTATCATATTTCTATTTTTATTATTACAATTTTTTTAAAAAAACTACTTAACCAATGATGATTATGTCATGTGTTTTGACCAAATTTTGATCACATGTTAAAAATGAAACTGGTTGTTCAACTATGGTTAATGAGGTAAATATATTAAAATCTACATAATATTAATCCTAAAATATTTATCATATTTATAAATGAATTTTAATTTTAAAACCACTCATGAAACATTGTTATGAAAATTTATACAATGTTACAATCATAGAGATGATAAGTTGTACATATGTTGTTGGTACATTCCCATTTTTCAATGATCATTATGGAAAAGAGGTAAGTGAAAGTATATCATTAAATAATGATAATTATATCATAAATAATTTTTTTTATTCATATATACTTATATATAATTTTTTTTGATGTATAAGAAATCTCATCACGTTGGGTCGACTATTATCCACACGTCCATGAAAAACATTATCACTTTTTAGTGTGTGAAAAGGGTAATAACAAAAAAGATGTATAATATTTAAATAAATTTATTTATTTCATGTTTATAATATATATATATAATTTATTTCACTTGTTTTTAATTAAGACCAATGTTAGTATGTTTCATGTAGTGTGTTAACGTATCACATTTCATTGAGGATGCATTTGTCCACACTTCCACAAATGATGTTACCTTATTTAATTATAGTGCAATGTATAATGGTATGCATTATAAAATAATTACAGAATAATAATAACATAATAAGTATCATATATATAATATAAAAATATTATTTCCATCATAATTTCCATCTAAAAATGTTGGTAATGTAAAAAACAAACAAATACGTTTCGTGAGATGGTAGTTCACCATACAAAAGATTGGTACTTTTGTTTGACATTTAGTATAAGTGTGTGTAAGTGTAGGTTAGACCCTTAACATAAAAAATATTTCAGTATATTTAGTACACTTTTTTATTATGTAATATTTAATTAAATGGAAATTATGTAGTGTTGAACGAAATAAAAGTAGTTGAACATTGAAGAAAAATACTACTTATTTGGGTTACTCCTTTTGATATATACTAATATCATTCTATATATTGATTTCATACAATATTTATGCTTCTAGGATGTGTTTATGGAAGTTGGGAGATTATTTGGGATGTTTTTTTTGATGATTTAAGGTTCAATGTTATGTAATGATGTAAGGTAAGAGCTTCCCTTTTGAAAATGTGGTGAGAGGTAATTTTGGAAACTCTCAAACTGTAAAATTAATATAAATTCATTTTCAATTCCAAATGGATCAAAAGTTATTTATTTTCAATAAAATAAGATAATACATCACAATCATCTCAATAAAATAAATTTAGACGTGATTAGGTCACATTTTTACACTTATCTTTTGGTATTAACACTTTGACAAACTCTTTAAATCTTACTGTTACAACATGTATTTTTACTCTTAAAAGATTAGTATATTTAAAATAAAATTACAAAAGAGCCATAAATTATTCATGTATGAATCATTAAAATTTATCCTAATAAGTTTTGAGTAATTTTAGTTCTTTATAAATTTGATATGATTTAATAAAATATTATTTATTTAAAAACATAATTAATGTAATTTTTTTTCACATTCATTTCAGGATATTTGAAAAGATAAAAATACACATTATAACTTCTAAAAAATCATTAATAAAACCCTAAAATGTTTATTTGATTTATAATTTTTATTTTTACATCAAATATATTAAATAATAATTAATTTATTATTTTCAATAATATTTATTTAAAAAGCCCAATAATCAAACAATTATTGTATCATCGTTGAGCTAGCCTTTCATTAAAATATTTATTCCCTAAATATTAAAAATAAATTATAAAGATTAATATTAAAATTTTACCTTTCTAATTAATATTAATACATGACTATTTTATCTTTACGAACAAATATAAAATACTAATACATTATAAACAAGAGTAAGACATATTGGACTTTCCTTATAATTAAATTCTATAAATTCCTTAATTTCATCAAACTGGAACCAAAAGAATACAAAATAGTTTAAAAGATGGTTTTTTATGAGGATAACTCATCAAATAAAATTATGACATGTGTTATGGTAATTTTATAATGCATGTAATATTATTTTTACCTTTAATTACCATCTTTACCTTTAACTGTTCTAATTAGTTTTAATTACATTAACAAATATTATTGGCCAATTACTAATATTATATTATTATACTAAAATATCGTAATTATTACCACCTTTTATAAGCATTTTTTATAATTCAATTCACAGAAGTCAAAAAAAATTATTCTAAAATTAATCTCATTGATTGAACAATATAATGGGTTTTTAAAGTGAAAACATTCAAAATATTGAAATGTTTTCACATCCATCCTCAATGTGAAATTTAATCCAATGACCTAATTTAGATTAAATGATTCTAAATTTATCGAAATATAATTTAAAACCAATTGAAAATATAATTTATCACTCTAAATTATTTAGAGGAAATAACTATTCTAAATTAAAATGAAATATTTTATCATTAATCATCAAAATATGAAACTAATAAGAAAAATATAGTATTTAAAATCTTCAAAATTTGATTTAAAATAGGATCACCATTAAATAGTGGAAAAACTAATTTTATGAAAATATATTTTTCATGTGTAATATTAGGTATTTTCTCAACCAATGCCTATTAAGTGTGTTTTCTGAATTTAAAAAATATTTTATTTAATATATACTACATTAATATCATTTAATAATTATAAATAATTTATTTTATTAGGATATAATTGCATTGTGAGTATAAAAGTAGTTCTTTATAAAAATATTTATTATATATTTAGTTGGTTCTTATATTAAATTCAAATCAATTTAATAAAAATCAATTCAATCATATATATTCATATGTTAGTTAATATTATTCATAGCTATCAATATGAAGGCTAGGTAATATACTATAATTTAAAATAATAATATTTCAAAAATATATTTTTTTCAGTAAATCGCAGCCTTTAATGTAGTGAAGTACAACACGTTAATGTGTGTAAGGTAATATTATCATAGGGTTTAATATAAATAAATCTATAATAAAAATAAAATTTCTTCAAAAATAAAAATATTTTAAAGTCATGGAAAGTTACCTTTTCCCTGCCTTAATTTGTTTTTTTACTCTAAATTAAAAATTTATCTTGGTATTCATGGGATTGATAATTTAAAATAAATAATTGTTCAAAAACGAACATCATTAATAAGGTTAATAACATGTTTTCTTAAACAATGGTAATATAAATTCAGAAACTCAATATAATACTAGGATTTAGAATAGGATAACATTAGTTAAATCATGGATGAGGTAGATAAATATAACTATCTTGTTTTGATATAGATTTATTGGGAACATTATCATGACAATGTTGTTCACCACAGACCCATAAACTATAGTTTTGAATAAGGAAAATGTTATCATAAAAATGATGATAATTTAAAATAAAAAATTAGGCCCTTTTCCTAGAGTTGAGAAATTATTTAACTCTCTAGGTGTATAAAAAAATATTCATATTTCATATATTTATATAAGAAAAATATTATACTTGTATTGTGAACTATTACTACATTTTTTTAGAGTTCAGTTTTCATAACTTTTTCAAGTAAAAAAATTACCTCAATAAGTTCATACAATGTTCAATTTAATCCATTTAATAAATGGTTAGCTATATAACCCTTCAACGTATTATGATCCAAAACATTAGAATTCATTCTGAAGATGTTAGTAGTACCCAATTTACATTATCCATATAATTTATATCTTTATCTAACATTATTATTTAAAAAACATATTAAGGTGTACCATTCCATCAAACATGTTTTTAAAAAAATGATCAAACTATTACCAAATCACTTTTCTTGGTAATCGGTACCAATCAACAGATGATTTTAAATCTGATATAAAGAAGTACAGTAGTAAAATCCACACATATTCCATAATTATTATAACTATTATGTAATTGATAAAATAATCAGATTACATCATTCATGAATCCAACACAAGAACATTAATCATTCATATTTGTCCTTGTACGTAAAAATATCTTTACCGTGATCCATTACCCTATTTTAGAGTGTATTCCTTTGATTAATTTTCCATTGACTTGGGTTTAATCACTTCTACATGTAGTGGAACCAATTTAAAATGGAATTATTATTCCTTACCCTACAATAATGACCTTTGTGGCCTTTTCTTACACACTTATAGTAATATATAATTTCCTTCAAAAAAGTATAAGAGGTTTTTATTTCCATAATTATCACATATTGGAAAATACTTCTTCCCCTAATTCAATGTATTAATTTTACGCACCATCCTATTCATTTCATAATTCCATCAAATCTATTGCACATGGATAATTGTTAAATAATCATGTTTTCACATTATACTATGTTATTATATTATTATAATATATGGTATATTATTTACTTTTGAAATTCTGTCTTATGTCCATATAAAAATTATAATTATTTCTTATTCGATCACATATATTGGTGTGGCTAAAGATCCTTCTGATATGATCCATTTCTAAATGATTAAATACTATAAATTAGTTCATGTCCTTATAAAAAATAATTTATATTCTTAAAAAAACACACTAAAATGAATTGAAAATTTTATTCGTAGAGGATATAATAATCATAACCATGGTTTATTTGGATAAATCATTTTATTTATATCCTTACTAATGGTTTTTAATGAAAAGGAAAATTATGCTAATCATATCCCTTAGGAGTGTCAAAAATAGTGCACAATAAGTCCCATTTTCATGTACCAAGCCACAATCAATTCATGATCAATGTAAAGTTTTAGAGTTTTTAACCGTAGGTAAATCTATTCCATATCGACGTATACTTGTAGTATCCATTCATGGATGTATCACTAAAAAAATAGAATAATATATATCTAACTGAAATGTTATTCTGTCTTACAACACATATCTTAAATCTTTACCTTAGGGTCATGTTCTCTAATAAATGTTTTTCAAAATATATTTTTCAAGGTTTCTAGTAAACATTGTTAAAAACCAACTTTAATGGAATAGCCCTAAAAGCATAGATGCGGTGTGTTATTTTAATTCATTAAAATGATTACTTGGAATAAAATCCAAAAATATTCATTATTTTTGTAGTTTTGGAAAGCTATATATCCATGATAGTCATTTTTCATTGGAAGAGTGATAATAAATCATGAAACATAACATAGTGAAATGAACCACCTCATTGAAATGATATTCATGGAATTCTTATTTATTACATGGGAGAAGGAAACATAATAACAATGAAAAATATGGATATGTTTGAAGCATGATAAGCATGTGTAATGTTCCTTATAAGATACCTGTAAATACTATTAATGTCTGGATATCCATTCATCTTCCCAAATGGATATCCATTGAAAAATATGGATTTTTGAGGGCACGCTTCATCCAGGGGTGATTACACTGGACTAGGAAACCATTAGGGACATAACGTAAATACACGGGGTTTGACTATAGTAGTCAATATTGATATGAGCAAGGCTTATGACCAATTGGAGTGTAGTTTAATCCACAATGTCCTTGTAGGTATGGTTCCTTCCCCTTGTAATATTTATATTATCATTCACTGCTTTAGCTCCACATGGATGTTTACCGCATTCATGGGAAAATCGTTCACTTTCATCAATGTGAAGTGGGGGCATCGATAAGGGGATCCCATATCACTGAAAAAATTCCCCATTTCCTAGGATGTGCTTAGCTGACACATTCATTTTAGTATTATCATTGGAAAGGTATCCCCACATTGTAGTATGATGTTCCTTCCATCGGTGTCTCACCTCATGTTCATGGATGAATCCATCATTTTCATTAATTCTTCAAGAATATATGTGTAGGTTTTGTTCATAATTCTAGAGGTGTATAGCTGTTGAAGTGAAACTTTTCTCAATAATATGAATTTTAGTTTCTATATATTGAGTTGACGCTCTTCCAGTTGGGTTCTAATGGTGAGTCAGTATCTGGGAATGCAGAAAGGTGAGCTTTCTATGGTGTACCTAGGGGCCCTATTATTTTCATTTACAATATGCATATGTGATATTTACCTACTTGTTTTTTTATATTGGAGAGGGTTCTCAACAAGAATAACATGTATCTATTCTTTGGGGGAAGGATTGCGCTAGTTAATAGTGTACTCCTGGCCTCCCTTGGTCCATACTTTATCTGCTGTTAATGTACAAAAAAGTGTTATCCAAAATATGTATAGAATTATCACAGGGTTCATTTAGGACCAATGGTCCTAGTGAATAAGTATGTGGGAATCATGGAATAGGATGGAGAGGCCTCTAATTGGAGGCGGTATTAATGTTCCGGGTCTCAAAGATACCTTAACTTGAATTCATGCGAAACTAGCATGGGAGGCGTAGGAGAAACGTACCTTATGGGGGAAGATTACGATTCTTTGCAGAGGACTGGGATGCTCGAGATGACCATACCTCTCCCCAATGGGGTGAGATATGTTCCCTAGTCTCCTCCATGAAACCTCACTCTAGGTGTATCTTTGGGACTGGGGAAGTTTCCTTCTGGCAAGATAATTGGCGTAAATATATCATTTCATTCTCGGGATACCCATCCATTACCTTTTGTATTAGAGAGGTTAGCCTTTATCCTATGTTCATCAATGTGGTGTTTTATAGAGATCAACTCGATACATTCAAGATCATTGAACTGAAATCGACAATAGATAAATGTGTGATCACCTTGTCTCCTTCAGGATCTTTCACAACCAAGGACTATTGTCAAGTCTCTTCCATAGAGGTTGCTGGGGATTAGTGGAATGAGGTTTTTGGTGAAAAAACATCCCCACCAGGTATAATTTTTTTACATGGATAATTCTTCAAAAAGAAATCCCCAACAATGAGAATATTACGTGGTGTTGTGTGAGTATGGCATCTAAATGTACGTTTTATAATAGTTATATAAAAGAAGGTTTGGATCACCTGTTCTTTGAGAGAAAATGGGAAGAGGAGGTGTAGAAGTTATTTGGTTAATTCCAAACATTCTCAAAAATCACAATGGTCAAGCATCCCTTTCTTGTCTTCTAGTTTCATGGTGTGGGGAGACAGGGTCTGGAGAGGAGATATCACACACTAGTAATATAGGTAGGTTATTGGGTAATGTGGCATGAGGGAACAAGTGGTTATATATAGGGGCGCGATTTTATGGGTGAGTGATCATTACTAATACTAAAAAACTTCTTATAGATATGTTTAATGCTCTCAACACGTGGTAGGAGGCTCCAACCATACAGAGGATCATGCATGGTACCCCCAGTACCCCATCCGAAATGAATATCTATTCGATAAACTGGGAAAGATGGCATCCCCCACTAGAGGCATGAAGATGAATACTGGTTTTTCATGAATTTTATAGAGATATGAAAAGTTTAGGGGATCATTCGGGATATCAACGCTTCCATGATTCTATATTTTTTAATACAGTCAGGCGATGGGAGATCATTGCAAGCTGAGCCTAAGACCTTTTGGATAGCACTCACAGTTTGCAGGTAGAGGGGACTAGAGCTCACTAGAAGTTGAAACTGACTCCATGTATGTATATAGTTCACTCCAAGACCATTTTATTATACATTGGTATATCAAATATATAATCCTTAAGTGTTGTGGGTTCCTTGGAAACAACAATAGAGTTTCCCACACATGGAGGGAGGAGAAAGAGGAATTAGACTATATGGCGTCTCTTGATATTACAGGCTTAGAGAGAATAATTTTCCATACTTTCTATAGTCTAAAGTCTATGGGGGTTAACATCATTAGAGGGGATTCACTTGGACATTAGTATTTTATACCCTTATAGTTGTGTCTCTTCCGTCCTTTCTTATAGGATTTCATATACTTTTTTATTACCTTTTTAAATAAAAATCAATATGATGATAATGTGAATTGACATGTGTTAGTTTATATTTATGAATAATAAATATATTTAAATTATTTAAATTATTATAAATCATTTTCATGTTTATTATTATATTTATCTCACATAATACAGTTTTTTAAAAAACTATTTAATCAATTTAATTTTCATCAGGTGTTGACCAAATCTCAATTCATTTGTTAAAAAGGAAATTGTTAGGTCAACTATGGTAAAAGGTTTCGTAATGTGAAAATATATATAATGTTAATAAATATATAATTATCATATTTATAACTAAATTATACATTTATAACCATCCATGAAATATGGTTGTGAAAAATGAAACAATGTTACAATCAAGGAGATGATAAGTCTTCTGTATGCATGAGTTACATTCCCATTTTCCAGTGATAATTATAAAAGGAAGGTACGTAACTTGATATAATTATATAATGATCATAATATAATATATACCCTGTTAAATGATAATATATTCTTATATATATCATTATTTTTATGTATAAGTAATTACATTATGTCGGGGAGGTGGTAGTCCACATGTCCACAACTAATGTTAACAATTTTTACTGCCTAAAAGGGTAATAAAGAAAATGATATATTATATTTTATATAAGTTAATTATTTCATTAATATAATATAAATAATTTATGTCACATTTGTTTAATTAATACCGTACATATTAAATTCCTTGTATTGTGTAAACATATCAAATCTCTTTAAAGAGGCAGTAGTACACACTTCTACAAACAAGGTTATCATATTTAGAAAAAATGTAATGTATAATGTTGTGTGTTGTAAAATTATTACTGAAGCACAAGGGAATAAAAATTATCTTATTCATCATATATAAGAAGTGTCTATATCACTATTCCCAACCATGAAAAGTGGTAAAGATAAAATTGACTAAATCATTTCATGAGGTGTTTTGTCATCGTAGACAAGAATGCTAACTTTGTTACCTATTAGTTGGATGTGTGTGTAAGTGTACATATAAACCTTAAAATTATAAAATATATTTATATTGATGATAAATATTTTTTTATAAAATAATGTAATAATAATTAGTTATACATTTTGGAATGAAATAAAAATAGTGTGATTGTTGAAGAACATTGCCTCTTATTTGGGAAACTCCTTATGGTTTATACCAAAATCCTCCAATGGTTTGATTTTTTAAAAATTGAGACATCTTGGAAGAGGGGAGGTAAGTTGAGAATTTATTTCGGTAGTTTTTGGACAAGTTAGAAAGCCCAATATGGTTTGAGAATGTAATGTTGGTGGTTCCAATTTATAATATTTGTGAGGGGTACTTTTGGATACATATTAATTTTTATGTTAACAAAAAATAATTTTCTATAAAAAGGGATAAAAATAGAATTTTTTAAATATAAGATTAGTATATGTAGAAACTATATCAACTAAAAATTTATTACAACATTATGTCATATTATTACATTTATCGTCGGGCATTAAACCATTGTCAAACCCATTAACTCTTCCTGTGACAACTTGACTTTTTTACTCTACATAGGTAAATATAGTGACAATAAAATTCGAAAATTACCATACATGTGTCATGAATGATAATTTAAACTATATCCCAATAATTTGGAAAAAAATTAGATATTTATGAATTTTTTATCATTTAACAAAATATTGTTCATTCAAAAATATGATTAATGTCAATTTTGGAACTATTCTTTTCTTGACATCTAAAAAAATATCAATACAAAAAATTACGTTGAAAATAAACTTATTACAACCCAAAAATTTCTATTTCATCAATAAATTTATTATATGTCATCATTTGAATCATATTTTATTTATGCTAATATTTTTAATAACATTTTTTGATATGTCCATTAATTAAACAGTTACAATATCATTATTATCCTAGAATTTAAATAAATTATTTGTTCCATAAAATTTAAAAAATAATTATGATAAATATATGAATTGTATATATCCAATTCTTATTTATATTATATTAATTTTTTAATAATCATATATAAAAACTATAATAATTTTTAGAAACATGAGTAAGACATATTAGACATTACATGGGATAAATTACTATAAATTCCATAAATATATCCAAGTGGCTTCAATTGCCCAAAAATTTATTAAAAATATTCTTTTTCTCTACACTAAAACATCCAAAAAAATAAGATAAATTTTAATGGTAGTCTTATAATGCATATAATATTATTTTTAATCTTAATTACATGATTTACCCTTAACTACTTTACATAATTTAATTATATTTTCTATTTTTTGTTAAAAAATATGTCGATAATATAATAATACAAACATCCTACTGAGTAAAAATATTTATTTCCATTTTCTTCAAAATTGAACTCATAGAATTGGAAAATTTATTTCAAAATTAATCCCCTTGAAGTAACTAGAAAACATGTTTTCTATGTGAAAATGTTCAAAAGATTGAATTTATTTATACCCAAACTCATTGTGTAATTTATTCCATTCACCAGAAATATATTCAATGACAAAAAATTGAAAAATTAAACTTTAAAACAGATTATGAATATAATTTATCACTATAAATTAATTAGATGACAAAGATGTTTTCAATAATAATTCAATATAATTTCATTATTTATTAAAAAATGAAACTAATAAAAAACTGACAAATTTAACAAAATTAATTTTTTTATATATAAATAAAATAATAAGTTTATATTTTCAAAATAGAATTTATAAATGTTCCAAAAAATGGATTTAAAATAGGATTTCCCTTAAAATGTGGTAAAACTATATTTCTAAATATATAGGCTATTGTGGGTAGTACTGGGTTTCTTATTATTTTATAAATATTAAATCTGCTGGATGAATATAAAAAATATTTTATAATATATATATTACATTATTATAATTCAATAATTATAATTAATTTAATTTAATAGGATAAAATGACATTGTGATCATAAAAATCATTTTTTGTTAAAATATTTCATATATATTTATTTTTTACCTATAATAATATATAATTAATTTTTTACCAATGAATTCAACCACATATTTTCATAATTAAGTTAATACTATAAATATGGTTCATATTAATGACTTGGTTATATCTCATTACATTAAATATTTATATTTGAATAATATATTTTTATTTTTGTAAAACACGGCATGCATGTAACGCGATGAAACTAGTTATTGGGTGTAGTGTAATATTCACATGGTCTTTCATATAAATAATATTAGGAACAAAATAAAATTTATTCAAAAATAAAAATATTGCAAATTTTTTGGGGGTTACACATTATCATTAAACTTCATGAGGAAACATCATACACTATGAGTATTTGGGATGTATGTGTCCCCAATTCCATCGTATTTATAGTAGTTTTTTATAATTTTTATTATTTATTAGTGTATTTTGTATTTATTTTAATATTATTTTTTTTATTTTTATAGAATGTAAATTTTATAGTGAAAATGGAATGATATATATGGTCATGCGGTTATTGAACAATGTTTGTAAATAGTTTATAGACAATTCATCTAGGTCATGTTAAATCTAAATGTTGTTTTTAGGGTCATCCCTTGGATTATTAAACCATGTGGAAAAATATTACATAACTATTAATGTTTATAATTGTTTTTATAGCCAAATTTAGGTTCTAGATAGATTGTATTGTTTTTTTATATATCAAAAATAAATTAGGCTGTTTTTTTGAAGTAATATTACTATTTGTGTTGATTAAATTATTAGTTTCGTAATGAAAACATCGGTTTTTTGTTTAAAATGATGAAATTCATAATTAATGAGATATATAGTTATATACATTTGGAGGATTTATTTTGATAAAATAAATGGGGTTTAAAATTTTAAAAATAACTCATTTTGGGTTTTATAATATGTCATTGAGGTTATTTAATAGTTTTTATTTCTTTATTATTATCAAATCATAATATTGAATTTTTGGAAAAATAAATGAGGGATTCCATATGATGTAAATTGTGTTATATTAGTGAATAAATTGATATATAAATATACGATTTGTTTATTTCCTTATATTTTAATTTTAATGAGTTAATGTTTTATTTTTGTGTGAGTGAATGGATTACATTAAGTATTTTAAAGATAAATCATTTATTTATAATTACCATTCAAATTTTTTAAATAATTATTACAATTTTTAGTTGGTTATATATTCATTACTATTTTATTGTATTCCTTATCCAATTCATGATGGAATCTCAAGAGTGTTCTATGAATGGTTCTCAACATTCTAACCCTCTAGATGATCAATGAGGTGACCCAAAAAATATATACATTCATATTTCATCATTTATATGTAAATGCATAATATTGATTAAAAATTCATACCCTAGATCTATAATGGGTTATTTTCAATAAATCCATGCTATATAATCAAAATATTTAATGAATTATCAATGAAATTAGTAATAAGGATCTTTTAGTATATTAACATTCATAGAAAACCCACCCATAAATCCATTATTCATCAACTGGGGAAAATTGAATAATAAGAATGGGTGATCCTCTAAGAAAATTAATTTTAACCATAGTGGAGAGAAATTTAATAACATAAATAAGAAGAATAGAATAGAAAAAATGCCAGAGAAATATTATGACATTAAAATTTTAGTTCAAATATATCATACTGCATAAATCATGAGTCATGATATAAAATTTTTCATAATAGGTGATATGATGCATAACATTTTGTAATCATCAATAAGAAATCATGATCCATTCATTCATATTATAAGAATAAAAACAAGAAATAGAATGGATTTCAAAAATAATCATTAAAAATCATTCCATTAGTCAAGGATTCCTACAAAGACCATCATTAAAATGTGGAAAAAGTAAAATAATAGATTAAATTAACTCCATAACCTCTAATAACTACTTCAATGTGTTAATTACCCATCCATTATATCACATTATCTAATGAGATATAAATCTATAAATAAATAATGGTATGGATATGTATTTTTTAACACTAATAACATAATTAAAACAATAATCATTTTTAAAAAATGTTCAAAAAAATGATCATCATTCCATTCCAGACTAATTTACCAAATTGTATAACTGGTTTTCAGGAAAGTATTCTGGAAACATCATAATCAAAATCCATCGATGGAAATAACGTGGATGGTATGAATATATAATTTCCACATAGAATCATAAAAATTATTATTCGATTCAGAAAAGACGAAAAAAATTACAATTGCATTATAATCATATATTTAATATGGAGAAAAATTATCATTTTCTTTGGTAAGTAATATAAACTAAAAATCATAGGAAAAAATGAATAATATTTTATTTGTAAATCCCTGAAAATTAATAGTAGAAGCTTCAAAATTAATAAATTGAATGATAGTTGGTAAATCTATTCATTCAATATATTTTAAAAAGAATCATCATTTTCACACATTTATAAAATGAAAAATGTGATTCCTTTGGAAGTATATTTAATTATTTTTTGTTAATTATTTAATTTAATTTAAAATATTTTTAAGAATTATTTTCTACATTCAATGAAAAATTAAAAATAAATTTCATTAAAATATTAATTAATATAAACATGGATGAAAATTATTCAATAGAAATAAAGATAAATAAAGATTTATTTTTCATGAAGATATGATTTTTTGAATTTTGAGTACCATATAAAGGGAAATTATAAAGGATACATGAAAACATAGTATTTAACAAGAGGAAATGAATATATATTCAGATTAATGTAGAGTCATAATAAAATGTTTGAAATTGAGATTTAATCATTATTAATCTCCTTTAAAATGTATACAAAACCCTAACCCTTACCATAAACCCTGAATTACATTCTAAATGCTATAACATACTCCTGCATGTATATATTCATTATGCATAAACCTTAATCATTCAATGATTTATTTCATTTTTAAATCAATAACACCTAGAAAATGTGAGTACATATATAAATTTTTTTGGGAAGATATTGGTCAGGATACATTTCTCAAAGTTTGTAGAGAAGTGGAGAAATGAGTTTCCAGTTTCTATGTTATAAGGGTGACATTTTTTAAAATGTGAAATCATTAAAATAATATGATGTCTTTATAAGGGGAATTTGTCACCAACAAATGGAATTTTTAGATAATGTAGTGTGTGGTTTAAATAAACTCATGAAACCATATTTGGCCATGTTTTTGGTACATTCTATGCTTCACACCATTGTGTTACCCCCACATTAAGGATTTCGAAAATTACTCTGTGTAAAAAAATTTACTATGGAAACAATTCATGTTTAAAAAATAAAAATTGAACATGTTAGAAAATTTGAATCTTCTGATTATATATATAGAATCCATTTTCAATGAATCAATTTCTAAAAGAGCCTGAAATATATTATAACAATCACAAAAAAATTCATTAAATCTATTTTTTTATAATATTAATTTGTGTATGTAAAAAATATGATATAATTTTTTAGTGAAAATACTCATGATTATATGTTCTTTTCGTAAATATATTGTCCAATTAATAAGAAAATAAGGTTCTTTGACATTAAAACAACTATAAAAACTAATTTAACATTTCAAACACACTATTATATTTAAACAACCGAAAATTGTTTTTATTAGATTAAAATAAAGTATTCAATACATAAATAAATAATTTGTTTCCAAATTAGACATATTATTTTACAGTGATTTATTATTATACTTAAATATATATTTATATGATAAAAATAAATCATGAAATTATGATTCATTTCTATATCATAATAAAATCATTATAGATATAATATTCACAAATATATTAATTTTCACTACTCACAAAACAATTATAATTTTGAGAAAAATAAAAAACATAACCCTATGGTAAATCCAGAATACTGAATTAAAAAATGATCTCTATTTTTATGAAATAAAATTATATATTTTTTACATATCATTAATATTTAAAATAATATACCTAAAAAATTTCAATTACAACATGTTGTTGGTATGTGAATAATTAATGTAGTACATATTATTAATGATTTTAATAATTTTGTTCCATTTAATTTTCTCAAATTAAATTATTTTATTACAACACATTATTATCTAATGATTTTTTTAAATCATATGTTTCCGATCACAAAAAATTTATAAATGTAATATATATTTCAAAATATTGAGGTATTATATTCCACCCATTTATAATAATTTATTGCTATATATTTTTTTAATCCAATATAAAATATTGAAAAACTAATTCTTTATCATACATATGTGTCCCTATATTTCTTTCCATAATTTTCTATTCCTCAAAATAACCATAACAAGGTGTGTGGTATTGTTTCATAGCTCATTATCTCTATAATCCGTGATTTCTAATAGTTTCTCCACTAAATAATGATCATGGTCTAGTGGTATGACCTCAATGATATGTAAATGTTATGGATAATCAGTATAATTCATAAAAATAGATACATAAAATACATCATGAAATTGGGGGATGTTCGATGGAAATAATAAAAAATAATCCATTTTTCTACTATAATTCAAAATCTCTTATGGACTGATATTTGTAATGTTCAAATTCCACTTCTTCCAAGATTTTGTAACCTTATTCGATTTAGATATACCTATTTATAACTTATCAACAACTATAACTTATAAATATCATCTATGGTTATCATTATAACCCTTATGTTTACTCTTTACTTCACTAATCTATAGCTGAATATCTTTAGATGTCCCTATTATTTGTTTATATAGTTATGTTCACAATATATTTCATTATCCAAAATAGTAAAATAATGATTGAGTTTTTTCACATAATTATAAATTGGTTTCTATAATGATTCATATTAATTATTGATGAAAATATATTTTGGAATGAAAATTCAATTGGATAAATGGTTAGTTTCGCAATGTACTATTAAATTCCAATTGTATGGTCTCACCAAATATTATAGGGTTTAAATATTTATCTAAAATGGACCATCTATATATGGATGACATGTAACAGAAATTTGTAACCCTATATTCAATGAACATTGATGAATTCTACATCATTTATATGTAATCCAAATATATCTATCAAATTAAGTGGAAATATTACTTCATTAAGTATTATAAACTACATTATGTGTATCATGAATTATTTACCATGAAATAAATCATATTTGATATTATTTAATAGAATAAAATTACTATGGGATTCACTATAATCTAAATAAAATAATACCCCACAAATATTTTGTGGTGTCCTATAAAGAAATATATTTTAGTATTTTGGTATTTTCATAAATGCATGGGTAATGGTTGTGTCATCCCCTACTACATTTGATAGTCATCAATTTTTTGGACATACCATTCATTAATATACATACTTTTATATTTCCCCTTTCATGTTTCAACACTGTAAATGATAAATGGAATACCCTTAAACATTTATACTTTTAGTATGGATATATTCTAATCAGCTATGTGATTCATTTTTTATATCCTTATTCGGTTATACTATTGAATTAAAATTTTAGTTTTCTTAAATCAAAAGACTCCATCAAGTTCATTTCATAACTCTAGAACATTCATTACCTTTTATTACTGAACATTATCTTCCTTCAAAGCCTCCATAAGCATCACATGAATGGAATATAGGGAATTAAAATGAGTGGTATATAATATTTCCACATTTATTATGATTTCATTTTATTTATTCAGCATTTATATGAATATTGTTTCCCTATAAATCATTATAATGAAAAATAACAAAGAATATTCTCAATATATCATGATAATCCTTGTTTTCATTCTTATTTTGGTGATTTATTAAGAATTAATAATAATTAACCAACTCCAATCATCTCCTTTGGTGTGAATTTATTTCTATCTATGTGAACATATAGTTCATTCATTGAATATAAATTTAGAAAACCCACCTCTCAACATAATAAAAATGACTGCATATTTTTGAAAAGGATATTACCATTATTAGTTCCCAATCCTATGTTGGGTATTTTTTATATGGTATCCTCAATTGCGGTGAGGTGTACACTACTTCCATGAAATGAATCATGATAAAATATCCTTATACCATCATTATTTGATCACAATAAATCACAATAAATTATCCATTGTGGGGTTGTGTATGTCAAGGATCACAGACCTACCATCTCTTCATCTTCTAGAAATTTTCTTCACACTAATCTTTCAAAAGCACATGGATCCATTTCTTGTAAACATAATTATTTGATTCCATTTATGTTATAAATTTAAAAAAATGTTTCTATAATAGCCATTAAATCCATGAAAAAACATAGACATAATTCATCATTAAAAGTTTGGGACATTTTTTAGTAACCCATTTATTTGATGGATACATAAATACACCCTCTCTTATAGTTGTATGTATACGGCCCCAGCCTTAAAACATTACTTAATCATGAGTTAAATCAAAGATAATCATTGATGATCTTTTCAGGTTTACTGTTTTAGAGAAATAATCCATAACTACTACATTATATCTAAAATATTTCAAAGTAGACACTTCTACTATGTATCCATTTTTCATTAAAGAAAAACTCCATAAATATAAAAAATAATTCTTTTCTTGATGTAAATCTTATTGAATTTTTCCTTTCACTTACCCTTCCTTATACCCTATAAAAACATTTCAAAAACTTGGGATTAGCATAAAAATCAAAGTAAGGTATAGAAAATAAGGAAATAAACATTAGTCCATGAATACATACAGATCAATGAAATCACACTTTTCAATCATAAAACATGATATCTTTAACATACCTTAAAAAATAATATGATTTACGAATATCACAAAGAAATAATAAATTATAAAGGTAACTTGTGGCATCCATAACACACTGACATGGACTGTAGTTGAAGTTGGTCAATGATTAAAATTTATAATCCTACTAACTACTGTATATTTGGAAACCAAGGAAAAATCAAAAAAAGAAGGTGATTATGACCAATATTCTTCTAAAAAAACATTCAAAATACCCCACTGTTGTCAACAGTGGGGTAAATTTTCTATTTTTTAATACTTATAATTTATTTATTGAGTTTATTAAAAAGAAAAAACAAAACACCACAATCTTATGAGTTTTTGTTCTAAACTGTAATGAAACAATAAACAGACTAAAAACTATACGTAACAAACATAAAACAAATGCTGATAAGTGAACAGTCAAGAGAATATGCCCGAGGAAAATATCAACTATACTGGTTTAGAAAAAATTACTTATCACAACATTGACTACAACTAATATCACAAAAAATGATTGATATATTTCCCTCGCTAGGAGATAAATAACACATGTCGACAAATATTTTAGTTTTCCGCTCCATGATTAATCAACTAGGAAAATTTTGTTTTGAGAAAAAATAACAGAACAAATACGCAGTAAGTTCTATAGTTTTAGTTTCAATTTAAATGTTTAATAAAATTAATCCACAATCAAATTCACAAAATTAATGTGGAATTCTGAGATTAAGTGCCAATGGTATGATGAAATTGAATGCGTTCAGAGCTGATCTCACCAATCAGTTCTGATCACATTTAAATTGATATGGAGAAAGAAGAAGGGAGATAAACAACATACTCAATTTTAACCTCGAACTGGAAGAATTAGTCTAACATCATCTCTATTACATAAACTAAAATAATTCAATTAAAAAGAAATAATTTAGTGGTAAAACCGAGAAAGATATCTCCCTCTCATAGCTCGAATTACCACTGCTCATAGCCCTCGGGTCTCCAGGAAGTGGTTCTCATAGAGGTACTCCATGATTCGCCCAAAGGTTCTTGCTCTTCTTGGAAGTGTGTGATTGAATGTATTGAATGAATTTCCTTATAAAATTATGTTGTTACTCTTATTTTGTATCCATTGTCATTTTCTTCATGTCATCGAATGTTTTCACAGACTTCAAAATTCCCTCACTTGTGCACCACACACATGTGTTTTTTCGTGACTATCGTGTCGTAATAGTTTTTCTTAAGAAACTTACTCGTGATGAGTTAGTTGTATGTATTTAGACATATTTCTAGCTACTTTTTGAACCTTCATAGTTAGAAAAAATGAAACAATGTTTAAATATTATCTTTTTATATATAAATAAAGGTTTCATTAAATAATGCTTAAATGTTATTTAATTTAAATTAATAATTATTAGTTATTAATTTATATGTTATCTTAATATATTTATTTTTGTATCATGTTATTATTTATATATATTTAAGTATGAAGGTGATTAATTAAAAAATATGTTATATTAAAAGTTTAGTATTTATTAATTTATTAGAGTTATGTTTTTAATATTTATGTTTTTTAGATTATTATTTATGATTATCATAATAAATTAAATTATATATAGTTATTATAATTTATAATTATTTTATTCATGATGAAGATAAATTATAATTTTTATATTCCTTATAGTTATTAATTTTTATTTTAATTATATCAATAAGTTTAACATTTGAAGTTATTTAATCGATTAGTTGTAAATTTATTCTATTGTTATTAATTAATTTATATCATTATTATAATGATATTTTATCGTTTATTTTTTTATATTAATTATATATTTTATTATTATTATTATTTTGGTATTACCCATGTCTTCTTCTTCAATAAGCCATGGGGGGGATAGTTTTTTCCGTAGGAATTGGATGCCACCCGCTCCTCCTCTACTCATGTGATGACTGCGACTCCTAAATACATAGATTTTTACTTCTTGAATACAGATCCTCTCCTCCTTTGTGACATAGTACAACAGTTTTGACACTACCACAAAAGTACCCGAATTAGATACCTCGGTTTAGCCTTACAGTGGCGTGTCGAGATCTTAAGTCACGGTGGCTTCCCGGATCAGTGACAGTTCACAGAGGCTCTAGATCTGTGGATTTCTCTGTACAACAGGGGTCTGGAATCAGGTGATTTCTATTGGATAAAATGGACTATTCTCTATTTCTTGTTAAATGGTGACGATACTCCTATACTTTAATCAAAGGTATTTGGGTTTGTTTTCAGATCCAGTAAAGAATTGCATTTAGGGTAGAATTTGTTCATTGAAATTGAGAATCTGGTTTGCAATGTGTGGATTAAATATTTTGAGAACTAGATCTCTTGAAAATTTTATTGTATTTATTTTCATGTTGATTATGTGTCTGTATTTTCTTCTTATCTTTTATGATTCTTTTAGACAATTGTGAGAATAGTGAGTGGTGGTTTGGCATTTTGATGTTGTGGAAGAAGGACGGAAGCATATTTGGTATGTTGAGGGAAGGGTAAGGATAGATGCGGATGGAATGTGTGACGCTGAGAAGAATGGGAAATTGTGAGAAAAATGTCGGTGAGACATAATGGGTGGAGACTCTAAGATTTTAATGATAGAAGGAGATGGTACTAGAAGAGTGAAACTATGAAAAGAAGGGGAAAATTATGAGAGGGAAGAACTAGTGGTTGGTTGTGGGAGACGATGTCAAGGGTGATGCGGTGCCACAGTTGTTGTGGAACAGTGGGAAATGAGAGGCAAAACCATGAATTGGTCAGTACCATAGTAAGGATGAATGGGGGAATATGGTGGATGAGGAAACAGTGGGAAAATTGAGACATTGTAACCGAACATTGAGACCGCGATGAGAATTGATTGTGGCAAGGGTTACGGTGCCACGGAGGAAAGTGGGAAGAGGAAGGGGTTGAAACTTAAGTGAGGAAACACTGTAAAGGGTGAAACCATGAAGGAGAAAAATGGTGTCACCATAAACATCTACAAAAATAAAATTTATTATTATGAAATAAAAAAACATAAAATAAAATACATACTCATAACTAATTAAATACTAAATTTTATTAAAAAAATTATAAACAACATAAAAACTTAAATAATAACAAATAAAACATTAACTAAATAATTATCAACATCAATTAATTAAAAATAAATAATAATTAAACAGAAATATAGAATTAAAAAGCAACTTAATTATAAAATAAAAACTAGATTTAAATTATATAACAAAGTTAATTTATTTAAAATAATTACTTAAAAAAATTAAATTAACTAATGTAAAAAACTAGTTATTTTGATATTTAAAAAATTAAGTTATTAAATGAAATTAAATTTAAGAGAGTTAACAAGAGTAGTAAGTTTATAAAATTAAATTTATAAATAAATAAATAAAAAATACTACTAATAATTAAATTATGTTACTTTAAAATAAATAATATTTAATAAAAGATATTCTAAATTAAAAATTATTATTTATGTACAAAGTAAAATTAGTTAATTATTTAATTAATGTTAAATTATTAATTATTCATACCAAAATCACAAAACATAATAAAAAGTTATTAAAAAATTAAAGTAAGATATAAATTAACTATTTTAATGCTTAAAATACATGAATAATTATAATACATGATTAGAAAATAAATTTAAATATAAAATTACAAAATGGAACTTATTTAGCATAAAGTACAAAAATAACAAATTAAATAGTTAAAAATTAATTAAAAAGATTTGTAAAAACATGTGTTTTTTAGGCCACATCACATACTTACATTTAGCATTCACAGCTACATAGGGAGTTATGTTTGGAATACCCATCACTATATATTTCATATATCTACTAGGATAAACATTAACATTTACCTCTGTCATGTTACCCAATGAATTGGAGAGCTATCTCAGGCTCTCCCACCCTAGGATTTGTTGGAACCCCATGTATGTGTAAACAATACACAAGAACTGTAACATAATCATAACACATGAAAAAGAATAAAGGAAAGATAAAATTTCCACATTTCAATCACAATATAAAATTTCAATATATTTACATAATGAATCCATTATCAAAACCATTTTCAATACCAAAATACATAAAAATATTTTATCATTTTTACTTTCCTTTTAAATCCATTATGGCTTGTTAAAGAATCCAAATATTAAATAATTCTTATGGTGTCAGAATGGTCGTTGTCACCACATACATTAAAAAGAAACATTCCCCTTGTCGTTTAGTAAAAGCTACGTAGAAAAAATATTCCCTTTGGATGAAATTAAAATTCAATGGGATTTATACACAATATAAAATAAATTTATGTATCAATCATGGTATGCCTCAATGAAATGAGAATGAGACGAAGTCCATTACCATAAATTTGGGAGCCAAATTGTGTCACATTAAAATTCATAAAATGAGTTGATGGGAGAGAAAATGGTATCTCATTTTTTGGACATAAAATTTATAGAAATAAGGATATATAATAACATATACAAACATAATAAAATGGAAATTAAATGACATAAGATAAAGAAGTCCTTGACTAAAATATAGGGGTGAAAGGTTCCCTTACCAAGATCGAATCATTACATTAAGGATAAACTGATGAAATAATTAGGTGTGAAAAATATCAACACACCCAATATATGACTATATTAAGTATAAAATAATCAGATTTCATTATCTCATATTCATAGCATGACATAATCAAGAAGTATAATATTAACCCAAATAATGGATATTAGGTTAAGAAGTTCCCTTAAAAAAATCTTAAAGTCTAACGGCGTCAATTTAAAATTCATAAAATGTGTTTATGAGGGAAAAAAGGGTATATCATTTATTAGAAATAAAATTTACAGAAATAAGTACATATTATAATATATCCCCAAATTTGAAATTGTAAATTAAAAAAATAATATAAAAGAAGTATTTGACTAAAAGATGAGGGTGAAAGGTTCGCTTACTGATTTGATAACTTATGAAACATACACCCCATGAAAGAAATATCATACAAAGAAGATTTAAATAAAAATAAATTAAAGTATATTAAAAAAACAATACAATCATGTGCAGTAAATACATCACAACAAAATGAAATAGTGGAAAATATATCATGAATCTCATTGGAATAAAAAGTTAGATAAAAACCCCTTACCTCGAGTCTGACTTGTCTTATATGTTCCTTGTTCTTCCTGAATAATAAACTTGTTTTACTTTACAATTTATTAATAACCCTATTCAAATTTATTTTTCCATTTATATCACTTATTATCTTTCTATAAAAATTAGTTTATTATTTGAGTTCATATCGAAAATTATGTCAATGTTCTAAACTTGAGTAAAAAATGAACATGTTATAATTACAAATTGTCCATGTCGTCAAAAGTACATTATCAAGAGACTGGTATTAATGATCTAGATATAATATATATAATATATATCCAATATATATTTATTTATAATATTCTATACCATTTAGATATATGAAAATGAAATGCACAGTTCATATAGATGGTAAGACGTAAGTACACATGAACCCTACTTTCATTTCATATTTTTCATTTTTAAAGGAATGAAAACAAAATGATACATAGTTATGTTATTATTAAATTATAATATCATATGTTATATACATTTTCATTAAAACTATCCTTTATATGTTCCAGTTACGGTATGATCAAGTCATATCACATTAGGGGCGGTTGTCCACACTTCCTCAAATGAAATTATCATAGTTATAGAACCTAAAAAGCATATAGATACATTATAAATTATAATTACAGAGTCTTAGAGATAAAATAAATATCATATATATCATATATAATTATATCTTCATCATAATGTCCACTATGAGAGGTGGTATGGGAAAATCGAACAATCATCGTTTCATGAAGTAGTAGTTTGTCGTAGACAAAAAAATATATGTTTGTATCCCTTAGATGGTGGGGTGTGTAAGTGTAGTTACAATACTTCTCATAAAAAACATATTATATGTAGGATACTAATTCTGTTGTATAAATAAAGAATAAGAAGAGCATAGGGAGTGGATAAGTAAAAATAATGGAAGGAAACTTGAGAGAATATGTTATCTCAAATCGGGTAACTTCTTTTGATTTGAGCCAAAGAGATCTCTAGAAAATTATTTATTAATAGGTAAAGGATTATGGGGGTAATATATGGATTTATAAATATTATTATATCATATTTTTTATGATCCAAGGGTCTTGAGAGGTGTGAGTAATGGGTTAGAGGTGGTGGCCTTTTATAAGGGGGAGGAGGGGCTCTTTATGAATGATTAAAAATATTATTTAATTATAAACTAAATTTCGATTTCAAAAGATACCAAACTCATTTAATTTGAATATAGAGTGACTATTTTTTGAAATAAAATCTTATAATAATTATTGGATTGCTTTTTGATATTTTTTTAATCCCTATCTTATTTATTTAACCCTATGGTAACTTATTTAGCCTTTACCAAGTCTTCTTTTATATAAATACTATATGGTTAATATATTTAATATAAAATTACAACATACAGAAAATGAATCATTAATGGAATATGTAACATTATATATGTCAATTTAATGAATATTAGATTTTTAGAACTATTTATAATTTAATAAAATATTAATTGATTTAAAAACACATTTATGTCAATTTTTATACTATTCATATCATGACTTTTTAAAACACTATAACAACATGATCAATTAGAAAAAACATCATTAATTAAAATAAAAAAAGTTATAATAATCCATAAAAAACTTTTATGGAATAAAATGTTTCAAGATAAATTTATTTTTATATTTATAATCTCATTTATTTAAAACATTCATTAATTAGGTAATCGTTACATCAATATTGTGTCATAAATAAATATATTTATTTGATGTATAAAAATTATATATAAAATAAAATTAGGTATAAAATAATTTGGGCTTTCTAATAACTATTTATAGTTTAAAAGACAACTTATATTACTTAATATAAAAAAATTTACTAAATGATATATGTTTATTTTACATTTTCCTTAATTTTAAATTAATTTTTATAAAATGTCATATGAAAATACATGTGGCTCCATGGGGTCGCAAAATCTACCTAAGGATTCCCATGTTCGGACATGTATCATCTAATAGAGTTTGGACATATTTAGGGTAAT
Source organism: Viscum album (assembly GCA_963277665.1). NCBI lineage: Eukaryota > Viridiplantae > Streptophyta > Magnoliopsida > Santalales > Viscaceae > Viscum > Viscum album. The sequence continues at coordinate 1,291,203,298 of OY728146.1, forward strand.
TTAATATTATTATAATAATATTTTTTACCATTATATACATGATTTACCATTTAAACATAAAATATTTTCTAAAGTTATGATTCATAATGTATAAAAATACAAAATTCCTATATAAGAATGTGGGACCTAAATATTCAAAATATGGATTAAATGTTTCTATATTCAAAACAAAGAAGTTGAAAAAATTATTTTTAAATTATTTATCATTGTCGAAACAAAAAAGCGTGTTTTTAAGAAATAATAACTATCAAAAGATTGACATTTGTTTGTGTCTAATTTCGAAGGAAAATTACATCTATTGAACAAAACTGGATTAAATGGTAAAAATATAAACCAATTTCACTTTACAACCAATTAAAAGGACAATATAACTATATAAATAAAATATATGAAAAGGAAATTTTGATTTAAAATATAGTATTTTTCACAATTCATTAAAAAAATGAACTTTATCAAAAAAAAATATGATATTTTTTCCCAAATTAATTTGTTTCCCCAATTCTAAAGAAGTTTTTTATTTTTTCAAAAGGAACATACAAAAGTGATAAAAAATAAATTTAAAAGTGGTTCACCATCAGAAGGAAGTAAATCGACGTATTAAAGAATATTAGTGTATTTAATACTTAAAATTGGATCTATTCTTATTTTAAGCCTCTAAAATTTATCGGATAAATGTAAAGACATTTCACGAACTTGTATAATCATATTTTAGTTTATTATATTCATTACCACCAATAAAATGGGTAGGAATTTACTGTCATTTAAAACAAAATTATATTATTATTTTTCAGTAATACAAAGCCTTGTGTGAAAAATGAGGTCTAAGAGAAACCCATTGTTGCATGTCTGGTACACCATCGAACATAGAATCCCCTTTAAAGTAAAATTAAAATTTAATTCACAAATATTAATAAATCTGAAAATTTCATATTATTTATTTACCAAGGATGTTAAATCCTTCCCTATTTTGATAATTATATCCTCGCAATATTATAAATTGGGCTCAGAAACTTCATTGGAATCCCTACATCGGAAAAAGAATCAATAAAACTATCACATTAAAAGAAAGAAAGATGAGTACAAAGGTCACCTGAGATAACCCATACTATTATTCCATTTTAGAAAACATGGATATGGAAGATAAACTAACTCTCATATATTAATAGAGAGAGATAGAGAACGTGATCACAGAATGTTAACCACCACAATAATATACATTTATGGTTGGGTAAAAGTCTGATGATAAAAAGAGCGTATAAAATTTTGACTTCAAAAAGATTTTCATTGAGTTGAAGAATTTTATTACTTCCTAGAATAAGATTGTAAGTAAATATACTTACATTAAAAGTAATGGTTCATCCTTTAATAAAATTTATACCACAAACCTTTCTTTTCTCTAAAAGAGGAGTATTCAAGATGACTTATTCACATATAAAGCACTAGAATCAACTTCTAGTGAATCACATAATCCATAAAAGATGAACTATATATTTCCCTTATCATTATAAATTAACCAAAACCAAAATGGATATTACAATATTAAATAATCCCCAAAAAGTATAATACATTAAAAAAAGAGATACTACTCTAAATCTCCATAATTCAACCAACAATAACCAATGTTCTAAAAATACCATTCAATAAACAACGATCCTTAAAATTCTTCAATGTAATTCAAACATAGATTGAAAACCAAAACTCAGAAGGATTTAATTAGATAATGTCCCACAATAAATCTTAATATTTATATCAAATTAAAATTGACTACTCTTAAAGTCTCAAACAGAAGTGTAATTAACCTAATCACATATTCTATATGATAGGTTAATAAGTTCAATAAATAACCCTAATCACCATATGTCCACAAAAAAAATAGATTTATCCAAAATAAAATTTAAACCATTACTCCAGAAATGATACCCCATAGTATTTTACTTTCCTTAAGCATATAGTATTCTGAAAAGAGAGAACATCTTCCAAAATAACATTTATCTGTTAATCAACAATTCATTTTCTTATACTAAGGATATATATTAAATAAAACATAAGTTCCTAAAATCAACTTATTCTTGATCCCTAAAATAATTTAACTAAAAAGAATGAATCATACTAACTAGTGGCTTCACCTAGGCCAATGGTAGGGGATGCGCCCATGTCGCCCTTCAGTTATGGGTTCGATTCCAGCGGACTAAAAGGACGTGATAAGTTGTTAACCATCATTAATGTTGTACCTTTTATAAAACTAAAAAAATAACTGTAACATGATTTAACCTCAATGTTTTTTTATACCTCTCATTTCATCCCAACTGATAATGACCTCAATATATTAATTCATGAATTCTTATATATATTGAATATTTTTACATCCATAAGATAAAACTATTCACAAAGAAAGAACATTGTTCCTTGATCATGGTGTCCACCTGGTTTCATCGTCATTTTTTTCACCTAGATATATGGTACAAGAATTGTAACAATGATTTAGATATTCTTCAAAATAATATGCTTCCTTTACCCAAATAATCCTCTTACAACTTGAGTCATATGGGTTTTCACAGAAAAATAGTTTTGAAAAATATTCATGTATGACATATAATTTCAAAACAACAGATAAAACATTCTTTTTATAAAAAATTTGAATTGAAATTGATTTGAAACATTCAATAAAAGGACCTTTTAAAATAACATAAGTATGTTGTGAAAGACATTAATTTAAAAGATAATTTAAATAGGTTGTTCAAGGGTCTCCTTCTTAAGAACCTTTTTAAAAATCATAATATTGTTCAAAATCTTATAATAAGGTATAATATATTAAAATTCATTGATAATATTTACCTTTCGTAAAAATATGAGAATATTGAGAAAATAGGATTTGATTAAATACAACCCATTATCCATGATGGTATCAAGGTATAGCAGAGGTGTTTAATATCTCTAGCAATTGATTCTAAGAGAGTTGTATGTTAGAAAATGTTTTAGAATCCTCTAGACATCACTTTGTAATAATTATTGGAAGTAAGTCATTAAAAAAAGATAGAAATTTCATTTGAGATCCTCTTCCTTTTATTTGTAATAGACTTTACCTGATCTGGAAAGTCAAAAAAATAGGATTTAACTTATAGAGTATACATAAAGATTAAGCATGTGTCTAACAAAAACTCTTAATCCCTAAATATGTCATTACTATCCATTTATAACAACTATTAGGCCCCAAACCAAAAATAATAAATAATATTCAGTTAAATAACGAATTAAAATTGAGGATTTTATGAGGTTTAGAGTTTTAGAGAATTGAGCCATAACTATTACATTACATCTCAAATATTACAAATTAGACACTTCTACTCAGTATCTATTTTATTCATAAAATAAAAACTCCTTAAATAAAAAATGAATAATTTTCTTCATATACATCTTCATGAATTTTTCCTTTGTCATTCCCTTCCTTATACCCTGTGGATATAAATTCAAAAACATTTTATGAGCATAAAAATCTCAGTAAAGGATATAAAATAAGGATAAAGACATTAGTCCATGAATACATACAAATCAATGAAATCATACTTTTCAATCCTAAAACATAATATCTTTAACATACCTCACAAAATCATAAGATTTATGAATATCACCTAGAAATCACAAATCACAAATGTATCTTGTGGAATCCATAACATATATAAATTATATCTTTGACATCTACATAGGAAGTTACGTTTGGAATACTAATCATGGTATATTCTCTAAATATATTAAGAGAAACATTAATGATTACCTCTTTCACATTACTCACTGCATTGGAGAGCTATCATGGTCTCACCAATCCTAGGTTTATCACAGAACCACCTATATGTGTAAACAATACCAAAGAACCATAATATAATAATAATACATGAACAAGAATAAAATAAAGATAACATTTCCATATTGGAATCACAATAAAAAATTTCAATATATTGACATAATGAAACTATTATCAAAACCATTTTCAATAAAATAAATATGTAGAAATAGTATATGGTATTTAGTTTCCTTTTATAAATATTATGGATTGTTAAGTGTTCCAAATATCAAATAGTGCTCACAGCGGTGAAAGGTTGTTGTCACTATGTATGTTAAAAAGAAACATTCCTTTTGTCATTTAGTAAAATGCTACGTAGAAATATGATTCCCCTTGAATGAAATTAAAATTCAATGGGTTTTATAACCCTTATAAAATAAATTCATCTATAATTCAATGTATTCCTTAATGAAAAGGGATTGAGACCAAGTCCCTTATAAAAATTTGGTATCCTAACAATGTCCCATTAAAATTCATAAAATGAGTTGATGGGAGAGAAAAGGGTCCCTCATCACCTGAACATAAAATTTACAGGATTTATGATATTGAATAACATATCCAATCATAATAAAATTAAAATTAAAAACATTACATAAAGAAGTCATTGACTAAAAGATGATTGTGAAAGGTTCCCTCACAAAGATCACATCATTACATTAAGTATAATCACATGAAATAATTATGTGTGAAAAATATAAATACACCAAATATAAGTTTATATTATGTGAACAACAATTAGAGGTCATTCACACATTTTCATAGCACAACATAATCAATAAGTATCATATTAACCTAAATAATGGAAATTGGGATAAGATGCTCCCTTAAAAAATTCGACAGCCTAATAACATTGCTTTAATATTCTGAAAATAAGTTAATGAGAGAAAAAGTGTATATAATCACTTGTAAACAAAATTTATAGAAATAGTGATATATAATAATATATCCCAACATATGAAAATGGAATGTAAAATACATAACATAATAGAGGTCTTCGACTAAAAGAGGAGGGTGAAAGGTTCCCTTACCGATTTGGTAACATACAAAACATACACCCCATGAAAGAAGTATCATACAATGAAGAGGATAATAACCATAAATTAAATTATATTACACAAATAATAAAATCATGTTCAGTACATACACCACACAAAAATTAAATTGTGGCAAATATAGCATGAATCTCACTAGAAAAAAAGTGAGATGAAAACCCCTTACCACAAGTCTGACATGTCTTGTATGTTCATTATTCTTTCTGAATAATAAACATAATTTAATTTATACATGATTAATAACCCTTTTAAAATTTATTATTATTTTTATATCACTTATTCCATTTATAAAACAATTAATTAATTATTTTAGTTCATATCGTACATTTTCTCGATGTTTGGAACTTGGGTCAAAATTTAACTTTTTATAATTACAAATTGTTCATGTGGTCAAAAGCCTATTATCTATAGAATTATATTCATGAATTAGATATCATATATATCATATATATCCAGTATATATATATATTTATAATATTCAATATCATTTGGATATATGAAAATGAAAGGAAATGTTCATAGAGACGGTAAGTTATACTTACGAATGAATGCTACTTTCATTTCATTTTTTTCATTTATAAAAGAATGAAAACCAAATGATACATAGGTATATAATTATTCCAGTATAATATATTATTTTATATGTTTTACATAAGTTCATTAACAACAACCTTTATACGATACATTATGGTATGAATGAGTCATATCACATTGAGGGGGTGGTAGTCTGCACTTCCTCAAATAGAATTATAATATTTATAAAACATGAAAAGCATAAAGGTATGTTGTAAAGGAGAATTAAAGAATAATATATATAAAATAAATACCTTATATATCATATATAATTATATTTCTATCATAATGGACACCATGAGAGTTGGTAGGGGAAAATCAAACAATCATCGTTACGTGAGGAAACAGTTCACCGTACACAGAAAGAGTATGTTCGTATCCATTAGTTGGAGGTTTGTGTAATTTTAGTTTGAATACCTTTAATAAAGAAAAACTATTATATTTATTATCTTTTTTTTACATAAACAAATAATAATAAGATCCTAGGGAGTAGAGAAGGAAAAATAATGGAAAGAACATGAGAGAAGACGTTAGCTCAAATCAGGAAACTTCTTTTGATTTGAGCCAAATGGATCTCTTGAATTGCATTATTTCTAGGGGAAGTATTCTAGGAGGAATTAAGGGATGTGGATTTTTATTTGAGAAGAGTTTTGACGATCCAAGGGGCTCGAGAGTTGTGAGTAATCGGTAAGAGGTGATGGCCTTTTATAAGGGGGGGGGGAGGGGATCTTTAATAATGTTTGAAAATATTATTTTATTATAAAATTAATTTAGATTTAAAAAGGTCCTAAAATCATTTAATTATAATATAATGTGAGTATTATTCAAAATAAAATCATCCAATAACAATTGGACCTGTTTTGAAATTTTTTTAATCCTTATATTTTTCATTTAACCCTATGTTAACTTATTTAACTTTTACCATGACTTATTTTATATTAATACTATGTGGTTAATTTATTTCCTATAAAATTCTAAGAGACCCAAAATGTATAATTAATTAGATTTTTTACATTTTATATGTTATTTGGGTTAATATTATATTTTTAGAACAAGTTTATCATTTAATAAAATATTAATTGATTTAAAAACTAATTTTTGTCAATTATTATACTATTCATATCATGACTTTGTAAAACTCTATAAATACTTTATAAATTAATATAAACTTCATTAATTGAAATATAACAAGTCATAATCATCCATAAATTTTTTATGGCCTAAAAAGTTTCCAAATAAATTTATTTTAATATTTATAATCTCATTTATGAAAAACATTCATTAATGAGGTAATAGTTACATCATCATTATGTCATTAATAAAATTATTTATCTAATGTATAAAAATTAAAAATAAAATTAAATGATATAGGAAATACATATATCTTTCTAATTATTACATATATTTGAAAATATATCTTTTATAACCCCAAATAAGAATTGTTATACTTATATATATATATATATATGTTTATGTTACATTTTCCTTAATATTAAATTAATTTTTATAAAATGTCATTTTCACTTACAACTGGCTCTATGGGGTCCCAAAATAGACCCAAGGATTCTCATTTTCAGACATGTATCCTCTATTAGAGGTAGGACACAAGTAATGGTAATTTAATATTATTATAATATTATTATTTACCCTTATTTACCAGATTTACCCTTTAACCATAACATATTTTCTGAAGTTACTATTAATATTGTATAAAAATAAATGTTACCTATTTAAGAAATTTTGGCCTCCTATTTAAAAATATGGAATATATCATTCAAAATTCGAAATACAGATGTTGTAGAAATTAATTTAAAATTAATTCACATTGTTGAAACCAAAAAATGTGTTTTTAAGAAATAATAACTATCAAAAGATTGACATTTTTTTGTGTACAATTTTAAATTGAAATTACTTTTAATGAACAAAATTGGATTAAATTGAAAAAAATATAATCCAATTACACTTTAAACTAATTAAAAGGACAATCTATCTATAAAAATAAATTAGATGAAAAGGAAATTTTGAATAAAAATGCAGTATTTTTCACTATTCTTTAAAAAATGAAATTTTACAAAAAAATAAAAAAACTTCACCCAATGTAAATTGTGATGTCCCAATTCTAAAAAACAATTTTATCATTTCAAATAAAACATAAAAAAGTGAAATAAACAAGATTTAAAAAGGGTTCTCCACCAAAAGGTGATAAATCAACCTTTTAAAAAATATTAGAGTATTTCGTGCTTAAAATTTGATTTATTCTTATTTTAAGCAACTAAAATTTATTGGATCAATGTAAAGACATTTTAAAAAAATTAATAATCAAATTTTAGTTTGTTCAGTTCATTCTGAAAAATATAATTACTATGCATTAACTACCATTTAAAAGAAAATTATATTATTATTTTTTAGTATGACCCAGCCTTGTGTGCAACATGAGATTTTGGAGAAACCCATTGTTGTGTGTTAGGTTTTCCGTAAAACATAGCATCCCCTTTAAAGTAAAACTGATATTTAATTCACAAATATTAATAAATATGAAAATTTCATATTATTTATTTACCTGGGATGTTACAGTATGACAAATGAATGACACATTCTATACCTTTAATTCATATTTTATAAATAAATAAAATGGCTTATCATTTCAATAGGTATCTATATAAATCTATAAATAATCATATGATATTACTACCTCTCCGAATATTTGATATCATCATCTATATAGACTACCACAAAACGATCATGGAAATATCTAAATACACAATTAATTACATCTATAGTGATATTACGGCCCTTAGTAAGTATAAATGGGATCATTATTAATACATAGAGTCTATACCTCATATTGAAGTATATAATGGTTTTTCCCACATTTTACCCTCATTATATTATGTCTATATTAGAGGATGTAAAGACCCACTCAATCCCATTAGCTTGAGGGCACAATGATTCATTACTGGGCCTTAAAACAGATCCCCAATGCGCCAAAGGTTGTCAATAAATGCCCAAGGGTATCAAACACAAATGGGGGACGATTTTACCTTTTAGAAAAAAAATTAAAATACCAACAAACCATAGCCAAACAATTTACTAAATGATTCATGAATAAAAGAATGACCACTAAGCAATATAATGTATTATAATATCATATCAAAGTGTACCACAGTGAAAGACCAAACTAGTATCAAAGTAAACTATGGATAAAAAACTCAAGACTCTCAAAATACCACAATACACCTTTCATCAATATCTCTATGCTCCAAAATCACCGAACAACCCAATTATCACGAGTTGGTGCTAAAAACGTGGGAAACGTTACCTTTTCCCCTCTCCTAGAAGATAACATCTGCAAAAGCACAAAAGTTCCAACACAAAGGTGAGTATAAAACTCAGTAGGTTTCCCCTAATGACATCCCTACCCACACAACTAGGATAGGAAATTTAGTCACATTTATATAAAATAGTTTATGTAAAATAAATTTCCAAAATAAATTATTACCAAATATAAACAATTTCCAAAAACCGTTTGCATCCAAGTGAGAAAAAAACCAAAAGAATCCAATTTCCATCAAGTTATTTTTTGAGAAAATAACTAATTCTAATATTTAAAACCCATTATAATTATCATTTGGAATACCCATTCTAGATTTCACAACAGACCAACACAGTCATGCTTCGTTTGACAGTACCATACTCATGAGCGATCTCTATTCCAATTACCTTATGCCCTGATGACACATTCCCCTGATCAAGGAACAAATACCTTCTACCAAAATGGTACACTTCCCTAGTTGAAGTCATGTTAATAATGAACTCAGACCAACACCATTTATGGAAAATATTTCCATTAACAAAATAGCACACTTCAAAAAAAACTGAACATTAACAGAAAACCAATGCCCAAGAAATTTCAAGAAATATATAATTTCAATAAAACCTTCCCTTTTATTTAAATCATAAAATCACATTTATGTTTCATCAATACTATAAAATACCCTTTTTAAAATCCACATTTTGATATCAAGAACCAATTCACTTATTCAAAATCCCCAATTATTCAGATTCTACAACCATCACTCAAAAATGATTCCAACATGTTTTCAATAAACAAATCACATTAAATTAAACACCAAAAATACAATTTAATTTAATACAATCATTTATACTAATTGAAGTCGAGAAGGAAGCCTCCTACCTCAAAGGATTTGACAAATACCACAATGAACCAAGATCACACAAGAAAACTAAGTCGATTCTCCAATAATCCACCTTAGATCTCTTCTACTAGAACGATCATGGCCAAATATGATCAAACATGTCATTCAAACACCTAGATATACCCAAAAATGGCATATATCTAAGAAACCTTGAGAAGAGAAAAGTATATCTAAGTATATCTATGAAATCGATCAATAACGATAAAGAAAGATCACATACCTCAAAAATCCAGATTCAATTCACCAAGGAAAGCCTTAGGATCACCGTTAGATTGATGGGAGAACTTTATTTGCCCTTAGGACAAGAAAACTCCTATGTTATGGCCACATAAGAGAAAAAATTAGTCACTTAGAGGAAAAATAACGTGAGATCTACTATTTTTAGATTCTCACTTAAACTATCTACATGGTTAGTTTGCACGGTTAGACAAACTGAGAGTTAATAATGCACTAGATACTGTCAACAAAGCCCCTCTCATGGATTCCTTTCATGGTTTCACTAACCATTCTCCAACAATTCTGGATCCACTACCTCAAGAGGACCAATTACGAATGGTTTGGCTGCACGGTTAGACAAACCTTGTACCGCCCATGTGGCTTCAATTTTGCCTCCAAACTACATCCATAGTTCTCCCTACTCTCCCATTAATATCCCTTAAACATTATAACCCTTAAAATAATCAAGTAAGGGTTATATACCAGAAACTGGGGGTACTAAATTCTCCCAACCATTGTTCTTTTCATCCCCAGAAAGCAGAAAAATCTCAACGATCTAAAAGAGTTCTGGCTATTACTCTTTCATCTCCTTATCCTGTTCCCATGTATCTTCTTGAATCTGACCATGATTCCATAAAACCCACACTAGACTGATTATTTTTCTTTACAAGACTTTCTCTCGCTTTTACACAATCTATAGCATGATATGTATCAAGGAAGGATCCAGATCTAGGTCAATGTGATCCCATTTTATCACATGGTCTGGATCAGGCTGATACTTTTTCAACGTAGATACGTGGAACACATTATGCACTGAACTGAACCATGTTGGTAATGCCAACCAATATTCAACCTCTATGACCCATTATAGTATCTCCACAGGTCCAATTTATTTAGGATATAACTTGCCCTGCATCCTGAAATGATGATGTGAAATCCTTTATGATATCCTCAAAAAGACATTATCAACCACGTCAAATGAAAAACGTCTTTGATGGTGATATACATATGATTTATGATGACTTTGACCTATCTACATCATCTTTATAGGCAATTGGATCTTCCTCTTTGTTTCTTGGACAAGGATCATCCCAACTAGTGATGTTTCACCTGTTTACACCATACATAGTGGAGAACGACAGACACCCATAAAATGCTTCAAACAAATCCATATGTATCGAGGCTTGATATATATTATTTTACTATAACTCCACTAAGGTTATATTCTATTCCCATGATCCACCAAAATCCATTACACAAGCCTACAAAATTTCATTCAATGTTTGTATCGTCCTCTCAGATAGGCAGTCTGTTTGAGGATGATACATTGTGCTCATATTCAACTAGGTCCCAAGGTATTTCTGCAAGGATTTCAAAAAAAAAGATGTGATCCTTGGATATCTATATGAGATGATTGAAACCAGTACTCTATATCACTTTACCACTTATTGGATATAGATTTTAGATAGATCCTCCACCGCAAGAGTTTCATGAAATGGACTGAAATGGGCCAACTTGGTACGGAGATCCACTGTCACACATATGGAATCTTGTTTCCGTACCATATTTTGAAGACCTGCTTCTTGGATATAGATATTAGAAAGATACTCCACCATATGAGTTTAATGAATATGAATGAAATGGTCCAACATGGTTATATAATCCACTATCACCCATATGGCATAGTGTTTCCAAACCATTCTTGGAAGACCAATAACAAAATCCATTGCTATCTGCTCCAATTTCCACTCTAGGATAGGTAACGATTGCAATATACCTGAAGGTCTCTGATGCTTTTATTTCACTTGCTGAAAAGTTAATCATTTCCAGATGAACTTATACACCCTCGTTTTCATGCCACTCCACCATAATTGTGTCTTTAAAACCTAATGCATCTTTTATGTACTTGGACGTAAAATCCATCTTAAAAGGTGGGAAGCAAGAAGCAGTTGTTCATGATAAGATATTGGTACAACCATCCAATCTCTAAATCACAAAACCGAGCTCACATCAAGTTTCCATCCTTCAATGGTCTCCCCACCATTGAGTTTGGAACTCATAACTAGACATTCAACATCAGATGATTGTGCCACTTTGACCATTTTTACCAAATTAGGAACAAGCATTGCTGAAAGTAAAACTACAACATCACTTCTATCTTCACATTTTACATGAATGTCAGCTAGGACTGACATAAACTACCATTCAAATAAATATTCTTTTTCTAACTGATCATATGACTTTCTTCTCAATGCATCCTCCATTTAATTCAATTTACCTAGTGAATACATCAACTCAAAGTTAAAAATTTGGAGATATTCCATCCATCACCTTTGCCTCATATTCAAATCTCTATGTGAGAAAATGCGTTTCAAGATTTTATGACCTGTAAAAATAATGAATTTATCACAAATTAGATAATGACACTAGGTATTTAAGGCATGGAAAACTGCCGCTAACTCTATGTCATTAGTTATGTAATTATTCTCAGGCAATCTCAACTGCCTTAATCCATAATCAATCAAATGGTCTCCTTGCATGAAAACACAACCCATCTCTGATCCTGAAGCATCTCAATTCATTTAATACCCCTATCCTGATTTTGGAAAGACCCTGATATGTGCTGATGTAAGTCGAAATTTAATCTCCTAAAAAGACTTTGGGCATTCATCTATCAATTTGAATGGTGTATTCTTATTTGAAAAAGATGTAATTGGAGAATCTAGTCATGGCAAATCACGAAAAAATCATTTTTAGTAACCAACAAGACAAAGAAAACTTTATATCTCAAAGAAATTATTTCATGGATGGCACGAGATAACAACTTCTATATTTTCATGATTAATAGAAATTCATTTTTTAGAAATCCCATGGACATGAAATCATACATCTTGTATCCAAAAATCACACTTTCATAATTTGTCATAAAAACAGTGATCTTTCATTATTTGTAACACTGTTTTTAGGTTCACAACATATTCAGCCCTTATCTTTCAATACTCCAATGTTTTGTCCAGAAACACCACAACAGAAGAATCCAAATATCATTGAAATATCTGATTCATCAAAGACATGAAGACAGTTAGTGAATTGGTTAGACCAAAAGAGATGACTACATATTAATCCTCACCATATCTTCTTCTGAAAGATGTCTTGGGAATATCCTGCAATCGAACTCGTAATTGGTGATATTCAGATAGCATGTCGCTTTTAGAGAACCACTGAGCTCCCCTTATTAAATCGAACAGATCATGAATTCTTGTAAGTGGTTGTCTATTCATTATCAAAACATTGTTAAACAGATGATAATCAACACACAGTAAAAGAGTTCCATCTGATTTCATCATGAGTAAGATAAGTGCTTCCCACAGAGACATACTTGGTCAAATGAAACCCTTTCTTTCCCGCTCCTCTGACATCATTTTCGATTCCTGTAACTCAGTTGGTGCCATTCTATAAGATGGAATGGAAATAGGACTGTTCCCTGGAAGAATATCAATTTTAAACTCCACATCCCATATAGGTGGTAACCCTAAGAAGTTCTCAGGAAATATGTCTCAAAATTGATCCACTACTGCTGGAAAATTAATTTACTCAATCTCTTCCATTGATACCAAATTCATCACTACCAACTGATAAGATATCATTCCCACGATAGGTTCCAACAATCTCTTTTCCCCTCTATTTATCATCCTCTATCGTCTGAAGAGATCCTTGATGTTGTCCTCAGTTGTGAAACTTTTTTTCTCCTGTAATATTCTATGGGTGCCTTTAACATTTTCAACCAATCCATAAATAGGATTACATCATAGACATCCATGTCCATCATCGATAAGATCCATTTCATCTCACCTTCATCAATAGTTATAACATATTCTCTACACACAATGTCTCGACATTATCATTCACTGAGATTATTATTCAATTTTAAATTATAAGGAATAATTTCAAACAATAAACATAGTAAATAAATAGCATGAGAAGAAATGAAATAATTTTATTCACCAATATCAAAGATCACTTGTAGAAAGGGAAAATTGAAAAGAATCATACCTCTCATCGTAGATGGTCTAGCTTGATCATTGAAAATCAGCTACTTAGATCCATACAATTGTTTCGTTGTTGCACCATTCTCTATGTTACCTTACTGATATTTTCTTGGTTGAGGATTTAGGGAATTCCTAGAATCATCATGGTTCACTCTTCTCCACTGATGATATTGGTTCTAATGTCCTCGCCTTGTTGAAGCGTATGATGCTGTCGACGCCTGAGAAGTGTCTCGAGCACCTGACCTTTGAACATTGTGACAATAGCGCTGAAGGTGCACCATCATCTTATAGTTATGGAATTATCATGGTTCATTCATACACTCTTTCTTTATGTGATCATGCAAACCACATTGAAAGTAACATGCTTTTCTCTGGGGTCGGGTAGGAAGGTTCACTGATTCAGTCATCAGATTCTAATTTCCACTCCCACCTTTGAAATAGGTGACCCTTTTCTTCCTACTCCCAACATTTAATTTCCCACCATTCCATTTGGTTATAATCACAACTCTTCATAGAGATCCCTAGATATCACGTTCATCCACAATCGTTGTGTTCACCATATTTGTATGATCTTTAATATAGAGTAATACAATCTTCAATCGGATCTCTTATTGTAGCCCAGATTCAAAGACGCGTGCCTTCAAGGACGCACATGCCTCAACTTCAGGTGAAAATCTTACTAAATTCCTGAATTTATCCACATACTCTTTGACATAGAGACACACATGTTTTAGACAGAAAAACACCATCATTTTATGGATCTTGAATGTGTGACGATAGAATTGTTTGGAAAACTATTATTCATAATCCTCCCATGTATGGGATTCATCCAATTTAGCTTGAACCGCTAAATCCAACCACTTGTGTCAAAGATCCTATAGAATATACATCACCATATTTACTATTATCTCTAGCGGTGTGCTGATGAAGTCGAAGATATGATTCATCCTACTCAGCCACACCTCTGACTTCTTCGGTTCAGAATCACCCTATTAGATAGGTGGATTCTTCTTCCGAAACTAAATGGTATGATCCACATGACATGGCTCACCCATTTGGTTCCCCATATCCATACCATAAAAACCATAGACAATACTCTAATCCATTTCATGGTTCACCTATGGTTTATGTGAAACCAAATTCTATTTGACTTCTTCGGGTTGGTTTGTATGATGCCTATCAGGTTCCATTTCATAAACCAACAACAAACTCTATCAATATCACTCTTTAGCAACTGATGGATTAGCATTTCAAATTATATCTCATCAACACTGTGAACATTTTTTTCCAAAAACAACCATTTTCCATGTTCACCATTTTTTTTAAAAAAAAATCTTTCAACATTGGTTTAGAAAATTATACTACAGTCAAAATAAATCATTTTTCAAAAAATTCATACTTTTTCAAAAATCAACACTTTTTCACAAAATTAATCATTATTCGAAATGATGTATTCCCTTCTAATGAGAAGTCATTCCTCTACAATGAATGTCATGATTGTCTAATATTCTAATCCCATTATTTCATCATTCTAGATGTGTCTATAAAACACTTATTTACCCAACTCTCTGGAAATATGCAGTTTAGCATAAAATGATAAGCTACATCCTTTAATGCTAAACATTTCTTGTTCCTAAAATCCTACTCATGTCTATGATTTCAACCAAAAGAATATAGATGAAGGAAATTCCACTCCAAGACCAAGAACGTTGATGACCACTTGTTAGGCAATTAATGTACTAGCTGATAAAGTTTGTACCACAAGGGGTGGAGCAAACTAATACCATTGGTAATGACTCTCTCAATCCCATTGTCTTCAGTGCACAAGGAGTCATTAACTTGACTTAAAAAGAATCCTCAAGGCTCTAAATGATGGAAATAAATTCCTAAGGGTTTTAAATACAAGTGTGGATAATTTACCCATTTATAAATAAACTAACAAGATTACAATCCATAGACACACCATTGATTAAAAGATTCAAGAAAAAAATGAAGACCACTAAGAACCATAAGGTATCTTAAAAACATATCAAAGTGTACCACACAAGAAGACCCAACCAATTTTAAAGTAAATAGAGGATAAACAATTCAAGACTCTAAAAAGATGACAAGACATCATTCTCATCAAGCTCCATGCTCCACAATCACTGAACTTCCAAAGTATCACAAGGTAGTGCTAAAAACATGGGAAATGTTACCATTTCCCCTATCCTAGAAGATAGCATCTGTAAAAGCACCAAAAGTACAAATAAGTGGTGAGTATAAAACTCAGTATTTTTTCATCAATGACATCCCAACCCACACCACAAGGATATAAATGTTAGTGAAATTTTTATAAAATATTTTATATAAAACTATTTACCAAAATAGTTTATAACCAAATGTAAACAAGCCCCCGAAACCGTTTGCAACCAAGTGAGAAAAAAACCTTAAGAATCCAATTTCCATCATGTTAATTTTATAGAAAAAAAACTAATTCAATGCTTTAATAAAAATTATTTTTATCATTTGTAATACTCTTCCACATTTCACCACACACCATCACATGCATGCTTCGTTTGACACTTCTATACTCATGAGTGTATCTCATCCAATTACCTTATGTACCAATGATACAAGTCCCTGATCCAAGGTCATGTCCCTTGTACCCCAATGGTACTCTTTTTATGTTAAAGATTTCTTAAGCATGAACTCACACCAACACCATTCATGCCAAATATTTCCATTACAAAAATAGCCCACTTTAATAAAATTGAACTTTTATTGGAAACCAATGAACCACCAATATCAAGAAACATTTAATTTCAATAAAACCATACCATTTATTTTAATAATAAAATCCAATTTATGTGCCAATGATCTTGGATAATCTTCTTTTTAAAATCCCCATTTTTAAATCAAGAACCAAAGCACTCATTTAAAATCTCCAATTTTCCATATTTTGAAACCCTCACTCAAGAAGGTTTCCAACAAGTTTTTAACAACAAAATAACAATAAATTCAACACCATAGATACTATTTGAAATAAATACAATAATTTATACAAATTGGAGTTACGAAATAAGCCTCCTACATCAATGGTTTTGACAAAAACCTCAAAAAATGAAGAACGCAAAAGAAATCCATGTCGATTCTCCATGAATCCACCTTAGATGCCTTATACTAGAAATACGATGAACAAATCACATCATACTTTTAATCCACACAATTAGATATACTCATAATGGTCGTATATCTATAAATCCAAGAAAAGAGAAGAGGTAGATCTATGTAAATATAAGAAACCAATTAAAAATGATGAACAATGATCACATACCACTACCCCAAAATAGAGCAAGGTAAGAACTTCCCTTTATTAGTGCTAAGCATAAAGTGCTTATAAAGGGATGGTCCTTTTTCAAATCAAGCTAAATGTGCCGATGAATGTAGACTTTATCAGCACTATTACAAGGGCTGATATAGGTATACCCTTTATCAACACTTTTTTTGCGATGATAAAGTGTACATTTATCAGCACTATTATTAAAGCTGGTAAAAAGTTTTTAATATTAATTTATATTAAATTATTATATTTATATTAAAAAATAATGTTTATTAGAGATTTATTTGATTTATTAGATTTATTCATTGTAATTATTATATTTTTATATTTAATTTATTTAATTTATTTAATTTATTTATAAATATGGAATAATTTTTAATATATATATATATAAGTAAAAAGGATTGAAAAAATATGTATTTATCAGTGTTATAATTTCAGCGCTGATAAATATTTGTTTTATTAGTGATTTTTTAGCGCTGATAAAGATATTCCTTAATGAACGCAAAAAAAGTGCTGATAAAATACCTATTTATTAGAGATAACATTTTAGCACTGATAAATAGGTCCTTTATCAGTGCTTTTTTGGGCTGATAAAGGCTTATCTTTATTAGGGCTCAAAAAGAGGGTATAAAGGAATATTTTATCTACACGTTTATTTTAGCACTAATAAAACATACCATTATCAGTGCTTTTAGCTAGCTCTGATAAATGTTCTAGTGTTTTTTATAAAATAACCCTAAAAAGCCCCTCATCCATCGCACGCATTCAAGCCTTCACAGAAGCTGAACCCTGGACCGCGAATCCTCCTCCTCCTCCTCCTCATCCTCTGTCGCTGCCACCACCGCTTCCTTTTCATCCTACTCCACTATGATGGTCCTCCTCCACATCTACCACCGCTTCATTATCCTCCTCCTCTGCCTCGATCCCTCCTATATTGCGGACCTTCTTATCCTCATCCTAAGCCACTACAGCCTCCTCATCCTCCTCCTCCTCGTCTTCCTCCTCCTCCGGCCACCAAATCATCCTCCTCCACATTGAGGATGTTATTTTCAAAACATTACCAATTTTTTATGTATGGTTTCATGCATTATGATATGTAGTTTATATAAGAGGATTATACATGTGGTTGAGTTGGTGGGGTGATTCAGGATGCTTCAATTGATTGTATAAGTGTGATCCATAATTATGATAACTCTAAGAGGAATTCATTTTGTGTGTTTTAGAATTAGTTCTTATTTAATTATGAGGAAAATATCATTAATTAGAAGATAGATATATGGTTAGATGATTTTTTGATTTTTTTTATTTTGATTCTTTAAATAAAGGATCATTGGATTTTATTATTTATTATCTTATTTCTGGTAGCTATTCATTAGGGATAGATCTTATTTCATAGTGATTATGAGGACCCATATATATCATGGGAGATGTTTTGTAGTCAATCAATGGATGATTTCATTTATTTGGAATTGAAGTAGAAACAATGAAATGTTTTTTTATCTGATAAGAGAGATCAAATATATGATAGATTGGAATTTATTTTTAAAATATTCTTTTATGTACCTATAACATTATTCCTTAAAATGATTCTTGGGTCTGGTATTTTTATTAGGCGATGCAATTGGAGATCAATCATAAAATCACCCCATTTATTTTTCCAAAGTATTTTTTTGTTATATAAAAGTATAAGGTAATAGATATTATACTAGTTTAAAATAATTAATCTGAAGAGTGAATCCATCAAAATTTATCGAAGGTAATGTATATGGATGGATTTCCTCAGTTTTCAAAGTAGTTCATGTTTTGGCTAGAAGGGAGCTCATCTCAACTCCCTTTTTCTAATTTCCCAAGATATAATATTTCATAGGCCTCAACCTATACCTCTATAATTGTTTTTCTATTATGAACATCATGTTTATTATATATTCCAATGAAAACATTCCAAATTGATCATCATAGATCTTCCCACCCAATTCATGTTAAATAATTGAAATACATTATTCTAAAGCATTATGATTTTTAACAAGGTGATCAATTTTTTGGGAGGTATAAATAATATTGAGTTGGTGGAGGATATTAAACCACAAGTAAATTAGGATATATTTATCCATGTAAAAAATATTCCCAATAGTGAGAAATCATTAATAATCAATCATCATCTATGAGTGAAAAGCATAGCCTTAGTAATGTAGAAAAACATAAGTTTATAATCCCTCTATGTTATGCCAACCTCCCCCTCCTCTCCTCTTGGGAGGTTCTCCCTCACCAAGTGTATGTTTCATCTTTCATCAGTTGTATTGGAGAGCCTAGGATACTTTTTACCTCGTTTATTCCTTCAATATATTAGTGTCTGACCCCCCATCCAATATTTAAATGAAAATGGGTCGATAACAATTGAAAATGTAATGATACGGCTTAGACTAGTATCATAACCAACAACTAACCTGACTTTCCACTGATATATGAGGTTATCATGATCCTTACGGGATAGCAATGATCCCTCAAAAATAACAAACAATTGTTGTGGAATATTTTACCCCAAAATTAGAGTAAATTAAAAATGATCTTTCTCTTGAAAAACATTCATGTCCCATTCATAAGATGAATATCTAAGAAAATAGTAGATAAGAAAAAAAATAAACAGGAAGCAAATATCATAGATAGGAAATAACATCACACTATTGAACAATAAAAATTATTACCATGTGGGTTTTCGTTTTATGTTTTCTTTTTAGATGGATATCTCCTCTATTCTTCCCCTCTCCTCTTCCACAAACACACCTCTACTACACACTGAATTAAACCTTTCCTGTATGATTTCTCATTTTACTCATTTTATTCCTCTTTTTCATATGTTATTATTGGTTTATATTTAGGGTTATGTTGTGAATTGTTTGGGATAAATTTCCCACTGAAAATTGTGGCCATTAGTGGTCCTTTTTTGCGCACTAAATGAATTGCATGTTGTTTTGTTTCTATTAAACATTTGAATATAAAAATTTGTAATTTACATATACTAACTAATGAATGAATGCCCCATGATGATAAAACTTCTTTAATAAACCCTGAATTAACAAACAGAATAGAATAAAGGATTCTTTTTAAAAATTGAAATTGTGATTGTAAGGTTTTTTTGGTGTTGTGATTGTGTGCCCGATTGTGTGTTTGTATGGTGTTGCGATTGTTGGAAAGATTGGTATTCCATTTTTTCTATGTTTTAGTTCTTCCACCATTGAATATTAATCTAAAATTTACCTATTTCAATGGAACCACCACTTTTTTACTAGTGATATTCCACTAAATATTAGAAAACCACTTCACTAGAGGACTCTATGAGACACTTTATGGACACCATAGTCAAATAAACATTACAACACACGTAATGAATCCTTCCACCCACATGCACTCTATTGAAAATAATACCATCTATTATTTTAGTACCATTGTTATTTACTAGAGACATTATGTTTCTATGGAAACTCTAAAAACTAGTTTACAACAATGGATATAGATCACATGTGGTATACTAAAACATTCTAGTTATAGGGATTCTCATAGCTAGTTTCCTTGATCAGGTGATCGGTAAGATGGGTCTGATCTACTATGGTCTTAAGTAATACATGGAGAGGTAAGGGTATTGTTTACTATAGATAGTTCCATTGATTATAGTTGGATGATGACCATAGTTTATCAACTTTTGGGTAATTATTTTGTTAAATATTAATATTACTATATCAAATAATATAAATTTGAATAAATAATGGATGAATTCAAATGGGTTGAAAAAAGAGTATAAAGATGGTGTGAAAGAGTTTATCATGTTTGCAAAAGTTCATGCATATAACCCTTCTGAAATATTTTTTCTGTGTTTACGCTGTTCATATTCAATCCAAATTAGTCCATAGGATTTGGAAGAACACTTGATATGTCATGGAATAGATTGAAGTTATACATGTTGGAATAAACACATGGAGAAAAATGGATGCAGGTAGTGGCTGGGATTGCACTGCATTTTGTTGCTCATCTGATATGATTACAAGCTTGAACAATGAAGATGATCATATGGAGGATGTGATTATAGATGTTAATGATGATGAAGATCGTATTGAGGAAATGAAAAGGACAACTTGAAATAAACTTCATGATTGCCCAATAATTTTGGAGAAGTTAGAGTTTTGAAAAGACGCCATTGTATGTTGGTTGCACTAAATAAAAAAGAAATGTCAGCCATAATGAAGCTGTATATTTTGAAAGAAGGAAATGGGTAGTGTCACGACCTGTCCTCTGGGGCCTATGTCGTGACTACCCCAAGCCTAACTTCTATAGGCCATGGGCTGGCGACTAACACCGAAAGCATATTCCCGAAATCTGGGAAGGCATTACCTTCTTAATCTGCAAGCACACGTAACCAAGCACACAACAAGATAATAGAACAAATAAACTAAACTATGAACAGATTGAGTGCAGTAAGTACAAGGGTCCATAATACAAGCCCAACTGGAAAGTACAAGTACAACTATTATACAATAGAACTAAATAAAATGTAAAGTCAGATGTTTGGTCTTACTCAGAGGATCCTACTTGCAGGGTAGGTACAGATCGTCTCATCAGCACTACATGTATGTCCGTCTGCTCCGCGTATCGACACGCCGTATGGTCCACCTCCGGACACCGTCCAGTCCTGGTACTCACATCCTCAGTCACCGTTGTCCATTATCTACACCAAACACAATGAAGTGCGGGTATAGACCATGAAAGGTTGAGGATAATGATACTCAGTAGGGACCTCGAGACTCTCAAGGTCTCACAAAATTCACAATGGACAAACTATAATGTTTGAAATCAACAGATAACCCTAATTAGTTATATGCCCATACATATACTTAAGTTATCAAGAAATATATCTCAATCATTAGTAAAATAAAAAGGTGCTGCCTCAAATCACACCAAGATTTATTCTAGTTGTAGTAACAAGTAACATCCTAATTCACATCGTCGAACACTTCAGCTGCTAGAGAACCCCTCCTCTATCGAGAATAGTGGGCCTACCTCATGACACAGAGGTGCTTCACACTAACCTTGGGATGTTGGGGAACTCATTCTATCGAGTATCGTGGGTATGCCATGTCACACATGGGCGCTCTCCACCGTGGTACTGCCACATCACATAGAGGCACTCCCCCTCGTGACGTGCTGAGATACACCTCCTGTTGAGTATCGTGGGTCTTCTGTGTCGCATAGAGGCACTCCCCCTCTTTGCCAACTAACGAACTCCTCCTGTTGAGTACCGTTGGTCTTCCACGTCACACAGAGGTGCTCTGTAAAGACCCGAATATTTCAGAGATTTTTTTTTTAATTTTCTTTGGAATTTTTCAAGAACGCAATTTCTGACGGAGCCTGATTCCGAGGCCCGGTGTGCCCGGATTTAATTTCCGAAGTTTGGCTTGGGTACGTTCAGTGAACGGATGAGATGGTTTTTCTAACTTTTGAACCGGTGCTCGGAATCGAATTCTGAGGGAACCGATGGAATCGTAGTGACGATATTTTCTTAGAAACGCCTCTTTCGGAGTTGCGTTTGCTTGGGTGTGGTTTTTAATTTTCGGGCTTAAAGTTAAGAAATAAAATAATTGTACGAAAAACTTTATTTTATTTCACTTAAGCCACTTGGAAGAAACTTGAAGCCACATAAAGCGGATTAGGATGATTTGATGCGGATAGGGTGCCATCCAAAAATATCCTACCCTCTTGGTAGGATATTTTTGAGTTGGGACCCGCACGAGCCCCACCGTTTCTTTTTCGCTAAGTAACGCACCCGCGAAAACATGTCATTATGAAAGTCAACTGAAGCGTTTTCTTAAATTCTTAACGCACCATTTAAATGGGTGGTTTTATTCATGAATTAAATGGGAAGTTTCTTTCGTTGAATTAATTCTACGAATTAATGGGTCGTTACTTACCTTTTTTTCGTTTGTTGGTGTTATAAAAAAATAAGACCAACACCGAATTTTGGAGGATTACACCTTGAGAGGTTTTTGAAAGAAGTTCTTGTACCTTCACCCTTCTTCGTGAAGAACACGAAGAACGCGAAGAACGCGAAGAACACCGGACTCCGACGAAGAACGCCAAACCCATGAAAATCGACGATGCGACGCCGCGTGCCGCAACGCCAACGTTTCCTCTCCCATGACGTTCTTCTGCGACATTTCTTACTCCGCGACAAAAACCTTCGATCATCCATTGAGGTGAGTGTGTGCGCTTCCTTAAAACTCCTTTTTGGTTTTTAACAATACACAGATTTAATTGTTGGAATTAAATATGTTGTTTCTTGAACCACGGAGTTCGTCGACGCGCACCGTATTCTGCGATGACGCGACGCCCTTCCGCGACGACGCGACGCCTTCCTCGATGCGACGATCGCCTCCTTCCGCGACGATCAAATCCGCGAAGAACCCGCGTGCGACGACTTGACGAGGTAGGGATTTTATTTGGATGTTTTACGTTCCCGTGTTTGTTTCCATTCAAAATGAAAAACAAAACCGGTTCATAAAACAATTTTAATTCATCAAAATTGTTTTCGGTTATGTAGTCATGTGTTGAATAATTCTCCCGTTGTTTTTATCTAACGCGGAGGGTGCGGGCCAAACGAACACGGCCCGACAACCCTCTGTCGTTCTTCGTTGTTGTGCGAATTTGGAGGGTGATGGAAAATCGTGACGCAAGGCCTATTTGATGATCCCGCAGTGAAGAACGGAACCCGGGAGGAACAACGGTGCATGCGGGAAGGAAAACGGACCACCGGAGCAACTCCGGTGGCCCGTAGAAGCTACCGGCGGCGCGCTGCCGGACAGGGCCGTCGCGGCTTCAGCCGCGCGGGTCTTCCTCACCCGCACGGGACCCAGCGACATGCTGCATCCGCTGAACTAGTGTAGCCCCACGCGTGGCCGCGACCCCTCCAAACGGCGGGGGCAGTGCCCCGCGGCACCCGAGCGCTCGGCCGAGCCGAGCCAGGCCGGTCCGACCGGTCGGGCCGCGCCCTGGCCGGACCAGACCGGGTCCCGCCGTGTCGGACTGGGTCGGGGCGACCCGGTTCGACCGACCTCGGGGGGGGGGGGGGGGGGGGGGGGGGGGGTCGGGCCGGGTCGGCCCGGGCCCGGACCCCCCCGTCTTCAGACCATTTTCGGTCTTTCGCTCATAACATGAGCTACGGGCCTCCGAATGACGCGTCGTCAGCGGAAACACGATCCTTGGATCAAGACGGTCGTTTCAGTATATCGTACTCAAGGTTTCGGAATACTTTGAGTTCTGCCGGGTCGGTTCGTACATGAAACCAACCGGGCCCTCGGAGCGGAAACACTCATATCATGAGCTTCAGACGGCCGATCGACGTGCCGTCGACTTTTTTGTTTTCCTCTAAGTGAGACAGAACTTTTGGCATACTCCGCCCGAGGTTTGGACGTAGGTGGAGTACGGTCGGGTTGGTTTGCCTTAAAACCCAACCGGGTCCCTGGGACGAAAAAGCCAATAACTCTCAGACCGGGTGTCCGATTGACGCGCCGTCTGCAACGTTGAGTTCCTGTTGACGATACAGAACTTTTGGATACATCATCTCTGGACCTTGAGTCTGTTGATGTATCAGCCTCTCGGCTCGTGGGACAGACCCTCCCAAATGAGCTTTCTGTGTGCGCTAACCTTAGAGCTGGCTGCTACTACTGCTATGACGGTGATGACTGTACAGAGATCCTCAGTGGATTCGACTGCGACGATGATGAAAACCATACGGGAATCCTCCGTGTTTTTGGCAGTGACCGCTACAGTACATCTTGGGATACATCAACTCTGGACTACATGTCAGTTGATGCATCGACCTCTTATCTCGTGGAGTGGACCCTCCCGAAACGAGCATGCTGTGTGCGGAAACCCTAGAGCCGGTTGAGAATTGACGACTACTGATTGAACGACTCGGTGTGTTACGTATAGCCTGATAGAGGAGCGCTTGGTCATAGCAACACAGGGGAGCGCTTGGTTGTAGCGGCAGACCCATGATAGAGGTGCGCATGGTTGTAGCGGCACAGGGGAGCGCTTGGTTGTAGTGGTAGACCCACGACAGAGGTGCGCTTGGTTGTAGAGGCACATGGGAGCGCTTTGTTGTAGCGGCAGACCCACGACGGAGGAGGGTGCGGTTGTAGTAGCACAGGGCAGTGCTTGGTTGTAGCGGCAGACGCACGATAGAGGTGTTCTTGGTTTTAGCGGCACAGGGGAGCGCTTGGTTGTAGCGGCAGACCCACGACGGAGGAGCACTTGGTTGTAACAGCACGGGGGAGCGCTTGGTGGTAGCAGCAGGCGCACAGTACCCGATAGGTGGAGAACTACAGTAGTCTAAGGTATGAGGGAAGCACTTGGTTGTAGCGGCATTGCACTTGATGGAGAAGGAGTTTCCCAATATCTTTGGGTTCTACTTCACGATCGAAATAGTGTGAGATGAATCTTGTGTTACCCTCCTTTGTGGATTGTGTTGAACTATCATGTGTGGATTTACTGTTTACTTTCCTTCGTGGATTAATTTTCTCTCCTTCATGGATTGTGTTGAACTATCCTGTGTGGATTTACTGTTTACTTTCATTTGTGGATTACTTCACTCTCCTTCATGGATTGTGTTGTGCTATCCTGTGTTGGTATACGTTTTTCTTTCCTGTGTGGACTGGGTTGTTCTTGGGCTCAGATGTTGGAGCCGAACGGGAATTGATGACTTAGGTATATGTATGGGAATATACCTAAGCAGTGTCGGTTGATACTTTGTGATTGGATCTTTACTTTGTGGTTTATCCTTTGTGGATTTCGGGAGACATTCGGGGGTCTCGGGGTCCCTACTGAGTAGCTTATACTCACCCATGCACGGGCTATGCCCGCACTACATTGTGCTGGTTGCAGACGACAGAAAAAACTGATTGTGGTGGAGGCTTGCGGAGCAGGACGGTACTTGGAGGTGGACCACTGGGTGGGACATACTCGGAGCGGTCAGGTGGACCCAAGGAGTAGTGGAGGCTATCTATACCCACCCTTCAGGTGGGACTTCCATATGACGACTCGGTGCCGTGGATTTTCTTTTCAATTTTTGTTTTCCCCTATCAGTTGTACTTTACAACAGGGCTTGTATTTCTGGCCCATTTTACTTTCATCACAGCTTGTTATAGTTTTTACTTAGTGTTTAATTTTCTGCTTGCTTACTCTGTGGTGCTTGTTTACTTTTCAAAG
Organism: Viscum album; assembly: GCA_963277665.1. Taxonomy (NCBI): domain Eukaryota; kingdom Viridiplantae; phylum Streptophyta; class Magnoliopsida; order Santalales; family Viscaceae; genus Viscum; species Viscum album. Next base: position 1,291,229,820 of record OY728146.1, read on the forward strand.
GAAATTCCTTCTCTTTTTCCGGGATTTATGCCGTGGTGCTAGTCGCCAGCCCCTGGCCTAAGGAAGGCAGACTTGGGGTAGTCACGGCATGGGCCCTGAGGACGGGTCGTGACAAATTGGTATCAAAGGTGGTCGGCTCTACCGCAGACTCTGATCTTTATTCTATGTGAAGCAATAGTGTTTAGCGTATTGGGTGTGGTTATCAGTCCAGGGAGTTCAGTGTTGGTGTGGCGGCTGACGTATCCATACACCAGGACCCTGACTTCTGATTTCCAACTTAATGCACGAAAACATTGATTACATGTGTGTTTCAAGTTTCCTTTGTGATTACTTTATGTGATCTCACCACGTATACTGTTCTGACCGTGGCGCACCAATTTCCTTTTCTATATGGCCCCACGACTGTAGCCAGCTAGGGTTCCGAGTGATGTGTGTGGCGAGAGCCCACCGAGCATCGAGGACTCGGTACAGGGCCCTTTGATAGCTGAGGCACCGGCGGTACCTATACCCGCTGAGCCACTGATGCTACCAGCCCTAGCCGCTGACGATGCACATCGCCTTAGTGCACTGCATGAGTTCCAGCACCAGCGACCGCTTAGGTTCCGTGGGGAGACGAACCCTCAGGCCACCGAGGACTGGGTGGAGGCAGTTGTACAGGTTTTCATATTAGTGAGGTCACCAGCAGACCTCATGGTGATCCTCACAGCGACCTCCTGCACGTGGCAGCAGGCATATGGTGGATCTTGATTCTCCAAGTGCATGATGAGACATCTCTCTTCTGGACAGACTTTGAGAGCATCTTCCGCTCCGAGTTCGTTCCAGCCACCCTCCGAGCGGTGCACATCCAGGAGCTACTACAGCTGCGGAAGGGCAGCATGACAGTGGCCCAGTACTCGGCAAGATTTACTGATATCTTGTGCTACTCCACAGATATGGTACAGGACACGTTCTTCCGGGCCTGGACCTTCGAGCAGGGACTGAGGCACGAGATCATGGCTTCGATGATCTCCCTCAACATTCTGACTCAGGCAGGGGTGTTGGAGCGAGCCCTCTTAGTGGATAGTTTCCTTGCTGAGCAGTCTCCAGCAGCAGGACCCACCACTTGCGAACATGCGGAAGAGTCTTCTGCAGTGGTCAGTAGACAAATGACGTAGGGGTCCAAGAGGACTAGACCTACAGGTGGTCGACAGCATGACTCTGGATCGTTTGTGCGAGGCACTCGGCGGTGACAATGACGTTCCTTGAGAGGGAAGTGTTACTCCTGTGGCGGGATTGGTCACATGGCTCGTGACTGTCCGACCCGCCATACAGATGACCAGCAGATGGATGAAGGCCCCCCCAGGCAGAGGCAGAGGTTTGATCTGGGCAGGACGCAAGGAGCAGGCAGCCATGGCAGGGGAGCTCGCCGTGCAGCTAGAGGTGGATGACGCTTCGGGGTGTTGCCACCACCACCACCCGGAGGTCCACCTCGACAGCAGGGGACATGAGGACTTGGGAGAGATAAACTTCAGGCAGCTGAGGCATATGACCATGGAGCTCCGGGAGCATATGGACAGGAGCGGGACTAGCTCCTGACCTAGAGAATTTTGTTCATGTTGCTTTTAGTTTTGTTGATGTATGTTTGTAGATGCTTTGTGTCTTTGTACTTGAGCTGCAGTAATAAAAGACACCTTTTCTTGTGGCATTTACTTCCTTGTCCTCTCTTGTGTTGTTACTAAGAGGTTCCGGTTTAGACTGTTGACATGACCCTTACTTGAGAGGTACCTACTGGAGGAGACCCAGTTACCACACACTGATGCTGACAGTGTGACTCAACCCTTGGAGGCGAGAGTAATGGTTGGATCTCTTGGTAGTAGCGTCGAGGCCTTACGACGTCATCCTTGGTATGGGTTAGTATCATCCATGTCAGGATTGACTGTATTAGGCAAAGAACGTGGTTAATCCAGGGTATGAGACCAGATTTCTCATATCGACAAGGAAGAAATCATAGCAGCTCTTGTGGGACCAGAGGTGGTCTAGGCCACGATAGAGAAGGTCCAGGTCATCCAGGAGTGGATGAAGACAGCTCAGAGCCAACAGAAGTCTTTTGCTGACAGGAGGTAGAGGCCACTAGAGTTTGAGGATGGCGACCATGTCTTCATGCGGGTCTCACCTCAATGTGGATTACAGAGATTTGGCCGAGGTGACAAGTTGTCTCCATGCTTCATCGGACCCTTCCAGGTCCTCAACAGGATTGGCGAGGTGGCTTACCGCCTAGCTCTACCGCCTGTGTATCCCTAGTTTGTGTTGAAGCTTTACGGGGACGTAAATCACTGTGGTGTGAGTAATGTAAAGACCCATAAATTTCAAGGGAACTTTTTTTTCTTAATTTTCTTTGGAATTTTACAAGAACACAGTTTCTGATTGAGACTGATTCTGAGGCATGGTGTGCCCGGAATTAATTTCCGAAGTTTGGCTCGGGTACGTTCAGTGAACGGACGAGAGGGTTTTTCTAACTTTTGAACCGGTGCTCGGAATCGAATTCCGAGGGCACCGATGGAATCGCAACACCGGTATTTGCTTAGAAATGCCTCTTCCGGAGTTGCGTTTGCTCGGGTGTGGTTTTTTATTTTCTGGCTTAAAGTTGAGAAATAAAATAATTGTACGACAAACTTTATTTTATTTCACTTAAGCCACTTAGAAGCCACTTGAAGCCACTTAATGCGTCTTAAGCTGAGTTGATGTGGATAGGGTGCTATCCAAAAATATCCTACCCTCTTAGTAGGATATTTGTGAGGTGGGACCCACACGAGCACCACCGTTTCTTTTCCGCTACGTAACGCACCAGTGAAAACCCGTCATTATAGAAGTCAACTGACACGTTTTCTTAAATTCTTAAAGCACCATTTAATTGGGCGGTTTTATTCGTGAATTAAATGGGCAGTTTATTTCGTTGAATTAATTTTACGAATTAATGGGTCGTTACTTACCTCTTTTTCGTTTGTTGTCACAATAATAAAATAAGACCAACACCGAATTTTCGATGATTACACCTTGAGATGTTTTTGACAGAAGTTCTTGTGCCTTCACCCTTCTTCGCGAAGAAAACGAAAAATGCGAAAAACGCGAAGAACGCCGGCCTCCGACGAAGAACGCCAAACCCACGAAAATCGACGACGTGACGCCGTGTGCCGCAACTCCAACAGTTCCTCTCCCGTGACGTTCTTCTGCGACGTTCCTTCCTCCACGACAAAAACCTTCGATCATCCGTTGAGGTGAGTTTTTGAGATTCCTTAAAACTCCTTTGTGGTTTTTAACAACGCACAGATTTAATTATTAAAATTAAATCTGTTGTTTCTTGAACCACGGAGTTCGTCGACGCTCACCATATTCCGCGACGACGTTACGCCCTTCCGGGATGACGCGACGCCTTCCGCGACGCGACGATCACCTCCTTCCGTGACGATCAAATCCACGAAGAACCCGCGTGCGACGACTTGACGAGGTAGGGATTGTATTTGGATGTTTTATGTTCCCATGTTTTTTTCCGTTCAAAATGAAAAAACCTGGTTGATAAAACAATTTTAATTCATCAAAATTGTTTTCGGTTATGTATTCATGTGCTGAATAATTATATCGTTGTTTTTATCTAACACGGACGGTGCGGGCCAAATGAACACGTCCCGACAACCCTCCGCCGTTCTTCGTTGTTGTGAGAATTTGGAGGGCGATGGAAAATCATGATGCAAGACCGATTTGATGATCCCGCAGTGAAGAACGGAACCCGGGAAGAACAACGGCGCAGGCAGGAAGGAAAACAGACCACCGGAGCAACTCTGGTGGCCCGCGGAAGCTACCGGCGGCGCCCTGCCGCGCCGCCCAAAAGGCCCGCCACGGCGACATGCCACATCCGCTGAACTAGCACTGCCCCACGCGGGGCCGTGACACCTCCAAACCACGGGGGCAGCGCCCCGCGGCACCCATGCACTCGGCCGCTCGGCCGAGCTGAGCCAGGCCGGTCCGCGCCCTGGACGGACCGGACCGGGTCGGGTCGACCCGGTTCGGCCGACCCCGGGGGGGGGGGGGGGGGGGGGGGGGGTTGGGCCAGGTCGGCCCGGGCCTAGACCCCCCGTCTTCGGACCATTTTCAGTCTTTCGCTCATAACATGAGCTACGGGCCTCCGAACAACGCGCCGTTAGCGGCAATGCAATCCTTGGATCGAGAAGGTCATTTCGGTATATTGCACTCAAGGTTTCGAAATACTTTGAGTTCAGCGGGGTTGGTTTGTACATGAAACCAACCGGGCCCTCAGAGCGGAAACGCTCATATCTTGAGCTTCGGACGTCCGATCGACGTGCCGTCGACTTTGTTGTTTTCCTCTAAGTGAGATGGATCTTTTGGCATACTCCACCCGAGGTTTGGACGTAGGTGGAGTATGGTCGTGTTGGTTTGCCTTAAAAACCAACCAGGCCCCTGGGACGAAAAGGCCAATAACTCTCAGACCGGGTGTCTGATTGACGCGTCGTCTACGACGTTGAGTTCCTATTGACGATACAGAACTTTTTGATACATCAACTCTGGAGCTTGATTCAGTTGATGTATCTGCCTCTCGGCAAGTGGAACGGACCCTCCCTGTGTGCGGTAACCTTAGAGCTGGCTGCTACTGCTGCTGTGATGGTGATGACTGTACAGAGATCCTTAGTGGATTCGACTGCGACGATGATGAAAACCATACGGGAATCCTCCGTGTTTTTGGCAGTGACCACTACGGTACATCTTGGGATACATCAACTCCGGACTACATGTCAGTTGATCCATCGACCTCTTAGCTCGTGGAGTAGACCCTCCCGAAACGAGCATGTTGTGTGCAGAAACCCTAGAGCCGGTTGAGACTTGACGACTGATGATTGAACGACTCGGTGTGTTACGTATAGCCCGACGGAGGAGCTCTTGGTCGTAGCAGCATAGGGGAGCGCTTGGCTATAGTGGCAGACCCACGAAAGAGGTGCGCTTGGTTGTAGGGGCACAGGGGAGCGCTTGGTTGTAGCGTCAGACCCACGAAAGCGGTGCGCTTGGTTGTAGCGGCACAGGGGAGCGCTTGGTTGTAGAGGCAGACCCACGACGGAGGAGTGCTTGGTTATAGCAGCACAGGGGAGCGCTTGGTTGTAGCAGCAGAACCACAATAGAGGTGTGATTGGTTGTAGCGGCACAGGGGAGCACTTGGTTGTAGCGGCAGACCCACGACGGAGTAGCACATGGCTGTAACGGCACAGGGGAGCGCTTGGTGGTACCAGCAGGCCCACAGTACCCAATATTTGGAGAACTACAGTAGTCTAAGGTAAGAGGGAAGCGCTTGGTTGTAGCGGCATAACCACTAAATTTGATGGAGAAGGAGTTTCCCAATAGCTTTGGGTTCAACTTCATGATCGAAACTGTGTGAGCTGAATCTTGTGTTACCCTCCTTTGTGGATTGTGTTGAACTATCCTTTGTGGATTTACTGTTTACTTTCCTTTGTGGATTACATTTTTCTTCTTCATGGATTGTGTTGAACTATCCTATGTGGATTTACTATTTACATTGCTTTGTGGATTACATTGCGCTCCTTCATGGATTGTGTTGTGCTATCCTGTGTGGGTATACGTTTTGCTTTCCTGTGTGGACTAGGTTGTGCTTGGGCTCGGATGTTGGAGCCGAATGAGAATTGATGACTTAGGTATATGTATGGGCATATACCTAAGAAGGCCGGTTGTTACTTCTTGATTGGATATTTACTTTGTGGTTTATCCTTTGTGGATTTCGAGAGACCTTTGGGGGTCTCGGGGTCCCTACTGAGTATCTTATACTCACCCCTGCATGGGCTATGCCCACACTACGTTGTGTTGGTTGCAGACGACGGACAGCACTGATCGTGGTGGAGGCTTCTGGAGCAGGATGGTACCTGGAGGTGGACCACTGGGTGGGACGTACTCGGAGCGGTCAGGTGGACCCGAGGAGCAGTGGAGGCTATCTATACCCACCATTCAGGTGGGACTTCCAGAGGATGGCTCGGCACTGTGGCATTTTTTTCAGTTTCTGTTTTCCCCTTTCAGTTTTAATTTACAGTTGGGCTTGTATTTCTGGCCCCTTTTACTTTCAGCACAGCTTGATACAGTTTTTACTTAGTGTTTAATTTTCCGCTCACTTACTCTGTGGTGCTTGTTTACTTTTCGAAGGCAATGCCTTTCCTTTTTCCGGGATTTAATCCTTGGTGCTAGTCGCCAGCCCCTGGCCTAAGGAAGGCAGGCTTGGGGTAGTCACGGCATGGGCCCCGAGGACGGGTCGTGACATGCTCCCCACCGGGGGTCTACCGTGTCACATAGAGGTGTGCCCAACTATGCATGTCAAGTCACTCTGAGTCGAAAAGTTCAGTAGTCATCAAGTCCCAACCAGCTACTGGGTTCCTTCATTATGCTTGCTCATCTCTAGGAGGATCCACTCCACAAGCTACTGGTTGATACCCCAACAACCACAAAGTCCCATGAGGAAGTATCTCCATGGTCTGTCATGTCATAAAGTACTCAATGCAATAGACGGTACGTCAATCGGATGCCCGGTCTGTGAGTTGTTATCCTTTTAGTCCCAAGGTCCAGTTAGATTCATGCTCTATCCAACCTGAGTGTTCCCCATTTTAATCCAAAAAACCAGTGGGGTATACTCAAAGGAACCTTCTTGCTCCATGATTTCTAGAACCGCTGACAGTTTTTTAAATGGATGTGTGGTGCCAATGTTATGGCCAAAAGATTATAAATGGGTCATAGTGGGCCCGGGTCTGGTCCATCCCGATCGGTCCCACCCATTTCAAGTCCACCCACCCCACTGGGCGGGCCGGCCCTTTGGGATATGCTCGGTCTGAGTTGGCTCGGAGAGGCAATGGGCAGCGTGGCCAGGGTGGCTCGGAGGACCCCAGGCAGCATGGTCGGGATGGCTCGGAGGGCCGTGGGAAACTCAATCGGGACAGCTTGGATGGACACAGGTGGCGCAACCATGGTGGCTCAGACGGATACAGGTAGCGTGGTGGGGGCGGCTTAGAAAGTCATGGGTAGTGTGGTCGGGGTGGCTTGGAAGGTTGTAGGCTACGCGGCCATGAATGCTTGGCCGACGTCTTGGTGGGATGACGACATCTCGGTGGACGGCGGTGGTGGCTCGACGGGTGGCGGCGGCGGCAGCTAATCCGAGATGACAGCGGTCATGGGCGGCGTGGGGGGTTGCGAGTGGAAGAGCCATAGGGTGCAGAGGTTGGCGGTGCTGCGGAGCGGCTCAACCGTGGGGTGTTGTGAGGGATCAAAGGTCGCAGGGCGGTGGGGGTCGTGGGGTAGTGTCGTTGCGCTGTAACCTTTGTCACATTCAACACCACAAATCATCACAAGGTTTGCGGAGGGGATCGGGCCATGTTTGTTTGTCTCGTACCCTCCACATTAAGGGGGTTGCATATATCTCAACAAGAACATGAAGAATAAAGTCAAGCCATACATCCTCCCATAACGATTTATTCCAAATCCCGAAAAAGAATTCATGGGAATAACATGGAAAAATTATTCATACACAAATAAACCCCTACATTGATTGATTGTTGACGATGAAGAGAGAAGTCGAATTTTTCGATGTTCATCGCACCCGTCACATGCCTCTGATCCTGACCTCGTTTTTCGGATAACGTTCTTCGATGGAGGTGATTCTTTGTTGGAAGGATTTCTCCAAGAATTTTCCCCTTTTCCAAGCCTTTTCCCCAAAATGAAAAAGGCATACTGTTGGGTTTCCCCAATTTTTAATTGTTGGCACTATTTCAAATTGGATTAATTATGTTGTCACCACATAATTAATTGATGAGGTTGGAAAAAAAATAATTAAAGGGTGTCATAATTAAATATTGAAGGAGTTGAAGAGGCTCTCCGAAATTTAAATGGGAGTTCAAGAGGTTTCAAGACTCGGGTGGTCCCCACCACCATAACCTCTCATGGGAGGTTTGGTTTGGTAGTCCCCAACTCTATAACCTCTCATGGGAGGTTAATTTAGGTGGTTCCCACCTGTGAGACTTCAACATGGAAGTTTCGAAACAAAATAAAATATAGTGTTTAATAATTTATTTTCTTTTATTTTTTTCATGAAAAAACCCCAAAAAAACAATCTCCCTCGACCAAATGATTTTGGGGATAAAGTCTTATTAAGTGAATATCAGTGTTGTGGGTTCAACAGTGCCCTCATATTTGAATTCCTGGAATCGGTTCAATAGTTATAAAAACCTGATCGTACATTTACTAGACATACCTGAAAAAATTTAAGAATTTCATTCTGGGATCTCTGGGCCTCAGAATCATGTGCTGTCAATTTTTGTAGACTTGTAAAATTCCAATATATTTAAAAACAATTACACCTAATTTCAGGGTCTTTACATTCTCCACACCTCACGGCTTTACGTTCCCTTAAGAAACAACTCAAACAAGGTAAACATTTGGGGGTATTGAGCATGCAACTGAGCCTCCCACTCCCATGTGCTCTCATGGAGGTTCTTGTGCTACCAGCGAAGGGACACCATTGGTATCTTTCATCCACAAAGTACCTACTCCTTTCAATCCACAATCTCTAATGGATACTCCATAAAATTATCCCCATAATCACTGTCTAGTTCTCCATGGTCGATGATGTGAGAAGGGTTGTGCACATATTTCTTTAGCTAGGATATGTGGAAGACGTCGTGTACCCGGTGTAATAGAGGTAGAAGATATAAGAGGGATTCCACCTCGCCAACTCTACTGAGAAACTGAAAGGGTCTGGTGAATCTTGTAGATAACTTTCTCCCTTAGCCAAATCTACAAAAACCTCATTGAGGTGAATCCAATAAAAATATAGGGATTCCACACTCGAGCTCCATAGGTCTCTGTCTCCTGTCTGCATAAGACCTCTACCTTCTCTATGAAGTCTTAATCCACTCTTGGATGATTTTCACCTTTTCTGTGGTATCCCAAACCATCTCTGGTCCCACGAGTGCTGACTCCCCTAGGTCAATAGATCACAAAGGTGATCTACAAGGTTTCCCATATAGTTCCTTAAAAGGTGTCATCCCAATGTTGGAGGGATATCTATTGTTTTATGAAAACTACACAAAAGGTAAGTGATCCTCCCAGCTGCGACCAATGTCGAGGACCCAAGAACGTAGCATGTCCTCGAGGGTTTGTATGGTCCACTCAGTCTAGCCATCCGTCTAAGAATGGAAGGCGGTGCTTTAACAAAGCTGTATCCCGAAAGTGTCATGAAACCCCTTCCATATCCTAGAAGTAAAAAGTGCATCACGATCGGAGACAATCATTGAGGGTACTCTATGTAGTCGCACATTCTCATGCACATAAAGGCATCCCTAGATCTCTACTGAACCCTATTATCTGATCAGTAGGAAGTGGGAAGACTTTGTAAGTCAGTCGATGATCACCCAAATCGAGTAATGTCCCGTGAGTGTACATGGAAGTCCTGTCACAAAGTCCATGGGTGTCCTATCCCAATTCCACTCTGGGACCTCTAATGGTTGAACCAAGCTTGCTGGTACCTGATTCTCTACCTTCACTTTCTAACAAGTGAGGCATCGAGAGACAAACTCAACTACTACTTTCTTCATTCCCGGCCACCAGTGTTGTCGTCAGAGATCTTGGTACATCTTCTCTACTACTGGATGTACCGCTAGAGGGGATGTGTGTAACTCCCTAAACACTTCCTCCTGAAGTTACATTGGTACCATGGTAAAACCTCTGGAGAGGATAATGTGCTCCACACCTTCAGAAAATCTATCAAGTGCATGTCCGGTGGATATCTAAGAACATCGTGTCTCACAGTCAGCATCCCCACGCAGCACCTCCCTGACTCGCCGAAGAAGTGGTGGACTGACTATAAGAGACTAGAGAAAGTTTCTCCATTAATATCCACAAAGGATACCTATAAAGCAGCCAGCTTCTATGTCGCCTCACCTAGAAGTTTTATACCATACCTTCAACTGAGTGCATCTGAAACAATGTTCCCCTTCTTAGGATTATAGACTATCTGGAAGTCATAATTTTGAGGAACTCAAGGAAACGTCATTGTCTCAGGTTCAGGTCCTTCTGAGAGAAGATATACCTAAGATTATTATGATCAGAGTAAACTGTAAAATGTTCTCCTATCAGATAGTGCCACCACATATTCAAGGTGAAGACTACTACTGCTAACTCCAGGTCATGGGTATCATAGTTCTACTCATCTCAGCTATCAAGAACAATATGCACTCACTTCTCACTCCTGGATCAAGACACATCCATGCCTGGTCCCAGATGTGTCCCAGTAAACTACATACCCTACGACCTCCTCTGGAAGCCTTAAGTTGGGGGCACCAGTCAGCCTCTACCTCAGCTCCTGAAAACTCTATTGGCATCTCTCTAACCACATGAAGGGTTTCCCCTTCTTCATCAAGGTAGATAGTGGTGCTGAAACTATGGAGAAATCTGGATTAAACCTCCGGTAGTATTAAGCCAAACCTAGGAAACTTCGTTCCTCTGTCACCCTACTAGGTGGATCCCAAGAAAGTACCGCCTCAAAATTTGCTGGATCTACTACAACACCAGCCTCTGATATGACACGTCCTAGAATGTGAACCTCTTGAATCTAAAACTGGATCTTCAAGATCTTACCATAAATATGCTGCTCTCAGAGTGTGTCAAGTACTACCTGAAAATGATAGGCATGCTTCTCCTCAGTAGTCGAGTAAATAAAAATTTTATCAATGAAGACAACTATAAAGTGATCAAGGTATGGATGAATGATCTTGTCCATGAGTCCCATGAACACTTCTGGACCATTGGTCACGCCGAATGGCATAACCAAGAACTTGTAATGGCTATACTGACACTTGAAGGTTGTCTTCTGCACATCCTCATCTCGTACTCTGAGCTGTTGATAGCCTGATCTGAGGTCCATCTTTGAGAACCACAATGCTCTCTTCTGCTGATCAAAGAGGTTTTCAATCCTCGGGAGTGGGTACTTGTTCTTCAGTGTCACCGGGTTTAGTCACCGATAGTCAACACAAAGTCTCAATCTCCCATCCACCTTCTTGGAGAACAAAATCGGGGCAGCCCAAGATAAAATACTTGGCTGGATGAATCTCTTCCCCTAAATGTCCTCCAGCTTTACCATAATCTCACGAATCTCCATGGGAGAAATCCGATACACTGGTGTAGATATCGATGTCATCCCAGGGTACAAGTAAATGTAAAATTCCACCTTTCTGCAAGGAGGTAAACCCATAACATCATTAGGGAAGACATCTGCGTACTGGTCCACCACTACAGGATAGCTCAGACTCTCTACACCAACATCTCCAAGGGTAAGGCTAACCAACTTATGAGTGATCGGCTACACTCTCCTCTGGATAAGTCCATCCTACACTGCGAAGGCTCCCTTCTCGTTGGTGAAGGTAAACCTGGTCCTTTCTGTATGGACACACCGTACCTTACCGCTAATAAAGTTTATCTAACCATGTAATATAGATAACTATTCCATACCCAAGATGACGTCATACGGCCATGACGCTGATACTAGGAGAACCCAGCTGAAGTTGTCTCCTCCTAGAGTAAGCTCACACTGTCGGCACCGGTGCATAATCGTCGAATCTTCTCTAGTAGGAGTCCCTAGCCGTAAGGATCATGCCAAAAGCACCATCAGAATCTATGAGCACTGAAAAAGGGAAATGAAAATAAAAGAATGACTGGCACCTATGTCTATAAGTATTGCAACTAAGGTAGATTAGACACATATCGTACCTTGTATCATCTCTGGAGCACTGTGATCGCAGGCCTCTGCTGCCTGGAGCTGAGCTCACCCCTATCAACATGCTCCCTACGGTCGGGGTGAGCCTCATGGTGGTGGTGGGAGTAACATCTCAAATCATTACCCACCACCAGCTACATGGCTAGCTCCTTTTCTATGTCCGACTTCTCCCTACAGACCTCCTTGGTCGAATCTCTCTCTCTTTCTAGGCGGTCTCTCAACCGTCTGTCCATCATCCGTATGACGGGTTGGACAGTCACGAGGCATCTGACCCTCCCCACTGATTGAGTAACATTGCATGATCCTTGCCTGACTGGTTCCATCTCGGGTGCCCCACACAACCGACCCTGAGTCATGCGGTTGTCCACCTATATGTCTGGTCCTCTTGGACATCTGTGGCATCTATCTACTATTAGCTATAGAAGACTCTACTACTTGATGACTGGTGGTGGGTCTCACTCCTAAGGACAGCTCAGCAAGAAAACTCTCCACCAAGAGGGCTCTCTCTAACACCCCCACCTACATCAGTATGCTGAGTGAGATCATTTAATCCCTGATCTCCTGCCTGGTCCCCTACTCTAATGTCTAGGCTCGGAAGAATGAGTCCCGCACCAAATCTATGGAGTAGTGTCAGAGGTCAGTGAACCTCGCAGAGTACTGAGCTACAGTCATGTTGCCCTACTGTAGATGAAAAAGCAACTGTATGCACACTACATGAAGAGTCGCTGGAACAAAATCATCCCGAAACAGGCTCTCGAAGTCTGCCTAGGGTTGCATCACCTCATCGTGAACTTTGAGCATCATGCTCCACCATATGCCTAATGCTACCTATATAAGGATGGCGGCAAGGATCACCATGAGATCGGCTGGTGTCCCAACAAGTCCGAAGACTCTCACCACAACCTCCAGCCTATCCTCATCCTCATGTCAGTCCATATCTCCCATGAACATGGGTGGCCTCTAGGGCTGGAACTCGTGCAACGCAATAAAGTGGCGTGTACTCTCTGCAGTTGGGTCTGGTGGCATCGGTGGCCTAACGGGTAATGGTACTGTTGGTGCCTTTGTTGGCGCCTCTATTGGAAGAGGGCCCTACACCGAGGACTCAACGCCCGATGGGCTATCAGTGTGTACTACTCTTTGAACCCTAGCTGGTTGTCTGTGTAGAGGCATCCTGAAAAGAAATAGTTGGGCCATGTTTAATATGTTATACCTAGTGAGCTTACTCAAATAGGTCACAATGAAAACTCTTAAAAACACACACGCAATCAGTTATTTCATGCACTGAGTCGGAAATCAGAAGTCTGGGTCCTAGTGTCTGGATATGTTGGCTGCCACACCAACATTGGTTTCCATAAGGAGATAACCACACTCACTACACTTCACACAATTTCCGTTAAAAAGAATGAACAACGTCCTATGTTCTGTGGTATAACTGACTCCTTTGATACCAATTTGTTATGACCCGCCCCTGGGGCCCGTGCCGTGACAACCCCAAGCCCGCATTCCATAGGCCAGGGGCTAGAAACTAGCACCAAAGGTGCATTCCCTAAAACGAGGAAGGAATTACCTTTATAACCTGCAAGCACACATAACAAAGCACATAGCTAGAGAGGAACACAAGTAAACTGAATTGTAAATAGAGTGAGTTCAGTAAATAAAGGGGGTCAGAATACAAGCCCAATTGGAAAGTACAAGTACAACTGTGATACAATACAACTGAGGAAAAGGGAAAGTCATATACTAGGTCATATTCTAAGGATCCATCAGGAAGTGTAGGTATAGATTGCCTCCTTAGCACTCCATATCCGTCTATCTCCTCTGCGTATTGACATGTCGTATGGTCCACCTCTAGGAACCATCCAGTCCTGGTACTCATGTCCTCATTCAGAGTTGTCTATCATCTGCACCTAACACAATGAAGTGAGGGCATAACTCATGAAGGGGTGAGTATAACGATACTCATTAGGGATATCGAGACCCTCAAGGTCTCACAAAATCCATAATGGACAACCCACAAAGTTTGAAATCAACAGATAACCCTACTTAGGTATATGGACATACACATACCAAAGTTATCAAGTAATCCATCTCAATCATGAGGAAAATATAGTGGTACTGACTCATCTCAAACCTGGATTTATTCTTGGGGTAGTAACATGTAATATCCCATTTCACATCGTCGAACACTTCGGCTGCTAGAGAACCCCTCCTCCATCGAGTATAGTGGGCATGTCGCGTCACACATATGCGCTTCCCACTAACCTTAGGCTACTGAGTTACTCATTCTGTTGAGTTCATTGGGTCTTCCACATCACACAGAGGATCTCCCCACACTGGTTCGATCTCATCACACAGAGGCGCTCCCCCTCGTGACTTACTGAGGTACTCCTCCTGTCGAGTACTGTAGGACCGTTATGTCACACAAAGGTGCTCCTCCTCATAGAATAATAAGTAACTCCTCCTGTCGAGTACCATGGGTCTTCCAAGTCACATAGAGGTGCTCCCCACTGTGGGTCTGCTGCATCACATAGAGGTTCTCCCCACTGAGCATGTCAAGTCAATTCAGGTCGAAAAGGTCATTAGTCATCAAGTCTCAGCCAGCTACTGGGTTGTCGCACAATGCTCTCTTGTCTCCAAGAGGATACGCTCTAAATTCTATTGGAAAACACTCCAACTACCATTATGCCCCACGAGGATTTATCTCAAAGGTCTGCCACATCATATGGGCCACAAAACAACAGACGACATGTTAATCAGACGCCCAGTCTGTGAGTTATTAGCCTTTTAGTCCCAGGGGCCCGGTTGCATTCGTGCTCGATCCAACCTGATTGTTTCCCATTTTAATCCATAACTCTAGGGAGTATACCTATATTGACCGTCTCTCTCCCAGATTTCCATCACTGCCGACGGTTCGTCAAACAGACGTATGGTAACAAAGCTATGGACAAAAGAGTTTAAATGGGTCGTAGTGGGCTTGGGTCCGGTTTGTCTTGGTCTGACCGACCCGACCAGACCCAGCCTAAGCCAACCCATTTTGGGTCAACCCAGATTGACCCACTGGTTCCGGCCCAGCCCACTCTGAGGCAGCTCGGAGAGGCGGTGGGTGGCTCGGCCGGGGCGGCTCGAAGGGGCATGAGCGTCACGGCCACGACATCTCGGAGGGCCACGAGCGACTCGGTCGGGGTAGATCGAACGGCCATGGAGGGTGCAGCCATGGAGACTCGGAAGGCCGCAGGTGGTGTGGCTGGGGCGTCTCGGACAGTGTCTTGGCAGGATAGTGGAGGCACGATGGGCGACGAAAGTGGCTCAAAGGACGGCGGCGGCAGCTCTGCCTGGACCGCGGCGGCCGTGGGCGGCGCAGCAGGTATAGAGACCCAACCATTCCATGCATTAATATTAAATTTTTTTAAATATAAAAAAAATAATAGTATTAGAAATAGAGGATCAAGAGGATTATCATCTTGGGAAAACTGGGACCATACATAACAAATACATCATCAAGCGTAAACATTTATTTAATTCCTTCTTCACTAGCTTCTTATTGCCACATGTCCTCTCATTATTACATGTAGCCACCTGAGGATATACATCAAAAGGGGTGAGCTAGAAGACCGGTAAGAATTTATATAAGAACAATATAGCATGGGGTGATCATAATCATAACATGGGAAAAAGATCATGAACATGAGAGGAAGAATAAATATAAGACTTGAAATATGGAAATGCATTAAAATGAAAGATCATGTCTTAGTGGTTGACTACCAACCATACATATGAACCAAGATATAAACTTGTTCACACATAATTTCACATTTACTCATGTGATTCATCACTTTAAACAATGCATTGGAGTTCAATACAATTCTGGATGCACCCGTCACATTTAAACATTTATATTGCGCTATATAATTTCGGGTGCACCCGTCACATCATAACATTATAATTTCTTTTTCATGACACAATGAAAATATAACATAAATGAACATAATTAAACCATGAAAATGAATGGGTTTCATCTCATAAGAACAAATTCATAAACTATGGGTTCCCAAAATAAAGGGGAATAACATTCTTGATACAAGAACTATAAATCTTGAATGAGAAGTAAAAGGTGTGTTCTTGAAAGAAGAGTTATTTGGGAAAACAATTTGATTGAAATAAATAATATTAGTAAACATTTATATCCCATAAAATAAAATACAATGATGAAAAATGATTTTTAAGAGTAACCATATCAAAAATTGAGTGAAAGAGGGAGAACCCGAACAACGAAATTTGGGTTCGAGAATTTCACCTTACCTTGTATCTGAATGCTTCCTTCTCTTTAATGTTTTGTATAATGAAATTATGTTCATTAATTATAAATCCAGAACCTTGGGTACATTAATATGGTTCATTATTGTTTCATTAAGTAATTTTATGTTCCTTTGGATGAGTTATATAGTTTTAAAACATTGTTCGAGAATGTTTGTGTTTATGGTTTTCTTGAGTGGTTGACTTGTATTCTTAAATTGATGTTCGGGTAGAACATGGGTAAAAATACAGAACTGATATTTCATGTTATTAATGATATTATATTATTTTTTATGTTATTAAAATGAATTATATTATATCCCTATGGATGAATCATTAGATAATAATTAAATGATGATTGTTTGGGTTAATTCGAGTGATTTTACAGTAATAATGAACTTGTATTATTTTATCACTAGAAATATGGTCATAAGTTAGTTCCAGAACTTAGAATAGGAGATAATACATATAAAATGTTCTGTTTCAACCATAAAAATGGTTTTATGACCAGATCTGAAGGTATAAATAGAACGAGAAAACTTGTCGTTCCTAAAGGTGATAAATTCACACCTCATGAACAACGTTCTCCTTGATAAAATAAAAGGAAGAGGGAAAAGGGTTTGGATGATATAATATCCAATTATCATCATAAAAGTTTAGTAGATGTATAATACTGGATTTAAAATACCATTTATATGAATATAGGTGGGGAGATATCAAGAAATGAACATGACGTTGAAAAGAAATTAAAGGAGAAGAGGGAGAGAAATTACCTCTTAAATCCTCTTCTTGAGATCCTCCTTAATGAAGCTAGGCTTGGTAATTTGATGAGACCAACAGCTCTTGAACGTGTAATAGGGGCTAGATAGGATGTTTGGGTAGAGTTTAGAGATGTCTTGGATCTTGAGAGGTGTGGGGAACTGAGGGTGTGAAGGGTGGTTTTTATAGTGGATGGGAGAGGGGTTTTCTTAATGTAAAATTCACTGGTTTATTATTTCCTCACAAGACAATGAATAGTGAGTCATAAATGACCAATAATAGTAAATACGGCATGTGGGTTCGGTATTTGGGGTCTTATATCAGTTTTGATGTCATTAATAGTGGGTTCTAATTATAATGTATGTATACGGTAAATTAATGTATTTTACTATTCACCAAAAATTCAAGTATTTCAGAAAAATACCAAAAATTTACACCAACCATTTTTCGATGTGAAGAATCCAAAATGAAATTCCATTTTTCAAAAATAATTTTCTAAATATTATTAATTTAATATTTAATTAAAATCATAATTTACTTAAAAAGTGTTTTTAAAATTAAAACTAATTTTATAGTGCTTTCAAAAATTACGTAGGGTATTATCAAATTATCTAAAAACTATAACACATTGATTTGATAATTAATTATCACACTTTAAGAAAGCTATATATTCTTTTAAATTAATTAATTAATTAAAATTAATTATTTATGACTTACAAAATACCAAAACGTTTACTAAGGTCAAATTGTCACTTTCTAAGATGTCTAAATTTTATTTAATTATTCATGGGTAAAGTTTCTATTATGTTGGATGATTTACTATTCATAAGGGTCATATTAATATTCATAAGGGTATGTTATTATTCATATGGTTAGGTTACTGTTTTATAAAAATTATTTTTGTTTTATTATACTCTATAAAAATTCTTGAACACAACCGTGTATGTCATACTTTCAAAATTCCATACACAGAATTGACAAACTTATGTTAAAAGGTCACTTATCACTTAGTAGTTCATTATTTTGTGTTTTCAAGTGATTTTTTGACATGATTATAAGAAGGGAATTTCCTCTGAAAAACTCTGGGTCATTACATTCTTCCCCCCTTAAGAAATTTCTCCCCCGAAATTTCACTTTACCCAAACAAGTGAGGGTACTTCTCCTTCATTGCATCTTCTTATTACCATGTTGCTTTCTAAAACTTATGGTTCCTCCACAACAATTTGACAATATGGGTTGTCTTTTTGCGCAGAACCTTATCTCTCTGATCCAGAATCATTACTGGAAACTCCTCATAAGAGAGATCATCTTCCAGCTGCACCACCTCTATGTCTAGTAAATAAGAGGGGTCTGGTATGTACTTCCTCAGTAGTGATACATGAATCACATCATGGACTTGAGACATATTCGATGGATGTGCAAGAAGATAGGCCACGGATCCTATGCGGTCAAGGATATCAAAGGGTCAAATATACCATGGATTATCTTCCCTTTCTTCCTGAATCGCATGACTCTCTTAGAGATATTCGAAGGAAGGCTTTATCTATAAAATCGAACTCCATGTCCCTTTGACGGTTGTCAGCTTAGCTCTTTTTCAAAATTTGAGAAGCTTGGATGCGTTTCTGGATGAATTGAACATTCTCTATCATCCCTTGAACAAGATCGGGTCCAAGTAGCTTTCTTTCTCTAACTTCATCCCAACAGGTTGGATTTATACATCACTTTACATAGAGAGATTCATATGGAGCCATCTAATACTCTAGTGGAAGATATTGTTGTGTGATAACTCAACCAATGGGATATGCTGATCCCATCCACCTTTGAATTCTAGAGAGCAGGATCTTTGCATATCTTCATGCGTCTGAATATTTATTTCAGACTAGCCATCAGTTTGGGGGTGATAGGCCGTGATGAAATTTAATTGAGTACTCAAATCATGTTGAAGGCTCCTCCAGAATTTAGATGTGAACCTTGGATCACGGTCAAATACAATTGAGAGTGGAACACCGTACAGTCTCACCACTTCCTTCACATATATCATTGCATGTTTTTCATGTGAGAGATCATCCAAAATAGAGATAAAATGGGAAGACAAGGTATGTTGGTCAACCACAACCCACATCGCATTATTTCCCTTTGACGTATTTGGGAGACCCATGTAAAAGTCCATAGTAACATTTTCCCATTTCTACATGGGTATAGGAAATGGCTGCATCATAACTTTGGACTTTTGTTGCTCAGCTTTAACTTACTGACATTCCAAGCACCTTGATATATATTTCGCAATCTCCTTTTTCATGTTATCTAACCTGAACTGTTCTTGTATATTATGGTATATCTTGGTACTACCGTAATGGATAGAGAATTTTGAGCTTTGTGCATTTTCCAATAGCTCCTACTTTATCACGGGTGATGAAGGCACACAATGCTGCGTTCCAAACTGAATCACACCATTAACATCGATATGGAACTCCTGTAGCTTCCCTTCCATTACTCCATTCACCCTCTTTTGTATTTCCAAATCATCCATTTGTGCTTCCTTAATATATTTGTGGATGGATGGTTGCACAATCATTTCGGAAAGGTAGGATATATCCCCTACCCTTATGATTTCCAAATCCATCCTTTGCATTTCTAAGAATATAGGTTCTATCTCAATCTGTAACATGGATAGAGTAGCGGGATCTTTTTTGCATAAAGAATCATCTACCTTGTTCGCCTTTCCAGGATGGTAGTTAATAGAGGAATCACGATCCTTGATTAGCTCTAAACATCATCTATGACACATGTTGAGCTCCTTTTGTGTGAATATATACTTTAAGCTCTTGTGGTTGGTGTATATGTCACACTTCTCAAAAAAAGGTAGTGCCACCAGATTTTCAATGCAAAAATCATGGATGTCAGCTCTAGATCATGCGTCAGGTAGTTCTGCTCATGGATCTTCAACTATTGTGAGGCGTAGGCTATCGCATTATCGTTTTTCATGAGTACGCAACCCAAGTCTTTCTTTGAAGCATCACTATATATCACTAAACTTTATCCACTTTTTGGTAGTGTGAGTATAGGTGCATTGATCAACCTTCTCTTTAGATCTTTGAATTATACCTTACATTCTTCCATCAAGACATACATTACCCCTTTCCTTGTTAACATAGTTAGAGGGCTTGACAATCGTGAGATGATTCTCACAAAACGTTTGCAGTACCCAGCTAATCCAAGAAAACTACAAATTTTCCTCACACTAGAGGGCCTGGGCCATTCCTCAATCACCTTTGTTTTTGAAGGATCCACAGAAAATCCCTCACTTGTGATCATATACCCCAAGAATGTGACTTGCTTCATCCAAAATTCACACTTTCTAAACTTGGCGTACAACTTCTCCTTTCCCAATGTCGCCAACACAAGTCTTAGATGTTCTTCATGTTCCTCCATTCTTTTGCAGTAGATGAAAATACCACAGATAAACACTACCATAAATTTGTAGAGATAATGCCTAAAGACTATATTCATCAAATCTATGAACATTTCAGGGGAATTTGTATGTCCGACGGGAATCACAAAAAACACATAGTTCCCATACCTTGTACGGAAGGCGATCTTATGAATATCAACCTTGTTAACTTTTACGTGATGATATCCAGAACGAAGATCCACCATTGAGAAGTATTGATATCCTCTTAACTAGTCAAACCAGTCACCAATCCTAGGGAGAGGATACTTTTTATTTATGGTGATCTTGTTCAGTTCCTGATAATTGATACATAGCTGCATTGTTCCATCCTTCTTCTTCATAAAGAGAACTGACGCACCACATGGTGATGCACTAGGGTGTATGAACCCTTTGTCTAGATGCTCCTATAACTGCTTCTTTAACTCAACTAGTTCGATAGGAGCCATCCGATAGGGACACTTTGAGATAGGTGTATCTCCAGGTATGAGTGAAATTGAAAGATCTACCTCAAAATCCAGGGGAATTCCAGGTACCTCGTCGGGAAATACATTGTTGTATTCCCTCACAATGGGCATTTCTTTAAGGTTGGAACATTCCTTCAACTCAACCATTTGGGCGAGGTATGCTTCTTCATAGAGAATCTACACCCACACCATTGAAGGATTTTTCAAAGGAGATTCATGATCTTTCATGATTTTGTAGAGGATCCTGGGATGGTTTGGAATATGAAAATATATTTCCTTTTCCCTATATTTGATATGTTCTCTCTATAATGAGAGCCAATCCATTCTCATTATAGTGTTGAATTCCACCAAAGAAAATATTGAAATATTTCTAGAAGAATTTTCCCAAATATGCCAACAGGAGAGGAGTCAAACACTTGGGTTTCAATGATTGCACCACATGTTATTTTTTAAGATATCTCTACTTCAAGGTTCTGGGGATTTGATTCTATAGTTCTAACAAACTTTCATGATATAAAGGAATGCGTAGATCCAAAATCATATAATACTTTTTCCATTCTTGAGTGAATAGAAATCGTACCTTGTACGAATTCATTATCACTCTCCACCTCTGCAGTAGTGATGGCATAAGTCTTCCCTTGTTTTTTTGGATTTGGTGGCTACTAACACTGATTACCCTCGAGAACTCATGGTTTACTGCACTGGTTTTCATAGTTCCCTAGCTCCCTACAATTGTAGAATTGAACCCTGAGTGGTTCTCTCCTTTCATCTCTTACATTCTCATTCCTTTTCATGTATTTTCGACAGTCATGATCATGGTGTCCTTCATTCCCACACTTGAATCATTTCCCCATCTCTGTGAGGCTGTTCCCATGGTGCAACATCCCACATTTTTGGCATGTGGGTCGTTGAGTTTTCTACCCACTTTTTTCACTAAATCCACCGACTTGAGACTCCAACATTCATTTCTTATCACCATAGTCATGGGACCATTCACCAAACTCCATCACCACATAGAGAGAACACTTAAAAACTTCTTCATAACTGCCAATGTCTCGAATTGAAAGAGCCTTTCTATGGTGTGCTTTTATCCACTAAAGAATCTATCAATTTTGATATCATTGTTGATAACAAAACCCTATGTGTACCTTGAAAGACTTGTGAAATTTGCTTCATAGGTTTTGATTGATTCTCCTTATTTTTTATTGAGCTCTATGAATTCTCTCTCTATCTTCGTGCAAAGAGTTCATGGGAATGACATGTCAATAAAAATTATCTTAAAGTCTTTCCATTCGATCTCTTCAATTTCCTCCCTTGGCATGGTGTTCTTAATCATAGAACACCATTGATTGGATTCTCCATCTAGACAATAAATGGCTAGGGTCACCTTATCCCTCTCAAAAAATTGAATCACAGAAAAGATATTCTACATGGAGTTGACCCACTATTCCGCAACTAGTGGATCAGAGGATCCATTAAACATCGGTGGTTGTTGCCGTATAAAACATTTGATAACTAGTTTTTTCCTCTATGGTGAAGGATAAAGTTCCCCATTATTATGTTTATTGTTCATAACCAAAGATAATTGGGTAAGAATCTCCATGATGTTTTGAACTCCACCTCCCAAATCATTGGGGATGTTGTTCGGACAATCGTTGCATTGGCCCTCACAAGATTTGTTGGCCGGATTTCTCATGGTTCCCTCCATTTTCTAAAATAGAAAACATTAGAACAAAACATAATTAAACAATTCATGAATACATAAATTATTAATTGGAACTATTTGTAATAAAATCATTACATATGGAATCCCTATGTAAGGATTCTTGAGTGCATATTTTCACTTAGTCTCATGCTAGAGGTTTTTTCTAGGGTTCACTAATCGTAATCCCCAAGTTAAGTAAACCTTTTCTCTGATACAAACTATAATGAACCAACCTTTTATTAGATTAATATTACATCATTTTAAATATAAAAAACATAATAATATTACCGATAGAGGATCCAAAGGTTTAGCGTCTTTGGAAAGCTAGGACTGTACATAAAAAATACATCATCAAGAATAATCATTTATTTAATTTCTTCTTCAATAGCATATTATTGGCACATGTCCTCTCCTTAGTACATGTAGCCACCTGAGGATATACATCAAAAGGGGTGAGTTAGAATCCCATTATTAATATAGATAAGAACAATATAGCATGGGGTGATCATAATCATAACATGGGAAAAATATCGTGGATATGAGAGGAAACATAAATATAAGACTTGAAATGTGGAAATGCATAAAAATTAAACATCATGTCGTAGTGGTTAACTACAACACATACTTGTGAACAAAGCTAGAATATTGTTCAAACATCATTTCACATTTACTCATGATAATCATCACTTTACGCAATGCAGTGGAGTGCTGTATAATTCTAGGCATACCCATCACATTTAAACATTCATATTGGACTATATAATTCTGGGTGCACCCTTAACATCATAACATTATCATTTATCACGCATGGAACAATGAACATATAACATAAATGAACATAATGAAGCCATGAAAATTAATGGGATTCATCTCATAAGAACACATTAATAAACATTGGGTTCCCAAAAGAAAGGGGTAATAACATACTTGATATAGGAACCGTAAATCTTGAATGAGAAGTAAAAGGTGTGTTCTTGAAAGAAGAGTTCTTTTGGAAATTTTTTTTTTTGACATAAACAATAGTGGTATACATTTATATCCTATAAAAAGAAATAAAATGACGAAAAAATTATATTTTAGGAGTAACCATATCAAAGACATAGTGAAAGAGGGAAAACCCGAAGGATGAAATTTGGGTTCCAGAATTTCCCCCTACCTTGTATATGAATGTTTCCTTCTCTTTAATGTCCTATATAATGGCATTATATTTATTAATTAAAATACAGAACCTTTTTTACATTAATATAGTTTATTATTGTTTCATTAAGTGATTTTATGTGCCTTTGGATGAGTTATAGAGTTTTAAAACATTGTTCAAGAATGATTGTTTTTATGGTTTTCTTGAGTGGTTCACTTGTATTCTTAAATTGAAGTTGGGGAAGAACATGGGTTAACAAACAGAACTGATATTACATGTTATTAATTATATTACAAAAGTTTTAATGTTCATATAATGAATTATATTATATCCATGTCTATGAATCATTAGATAATAATTAAATTATGACTGTTTGGGTTAATTCGAGCGCTTTTTCGATCATAATGAACTTGTTTTATTTTATCACCAGAAATATGGTCATAAGTTAGTTCTAGAACATTAAATTGGATATAATACATAGAAAATGTTCTGTTTCAAACATTAAAATGGTTTCATGACCATATCTGAAGGTATAAATGGAAGAAAAAAATGTGCCGTTCCTGGAGGTGATAAATTAACACCTCACGAACAACATTCTCCTTAATAAAATTAATGGAAGAGGGAAAAGGGTTTTGATGATATAATATCCCATTAGAATCATAAATTACTATTATATTTATAATAATGGAGTTACAATACATTTGAATTAAGATAGGTGGTGATATATTAAGAAATGAACTTGAAGATGAAAAGAAATTTATGGAGAAGAGGGGGAGAAATTATCTCTTAAATCCTCCTCTTGAGATCCTCCTTATGGAAGCTAGGCTTGGTCTTTTGATGAGACCATAAGCTCTTGGACGTGGAAGAGAGTATAGGGAGGATTTTTGGGAGGATTTTAGAGAATTATTTAAGCTTTAGAGGTTTGAGGAAATGAGGGTGTGAAGGGTGGTTTTTATATTGGAGGGGAGAGGGGTTTTCTTAATAAAAAATTCAGTAGTTTATTATTTCCTCACAAGACAATGAATAGTGAGTCATCCATGAACAATAATAGTAAATAAGGAATGTGATTTTGGGATTTGGTTGATTACATCACTTGTTATGTCAGGAATAGTGGGTTTTAATTATAATGCATTTATACAGTAAATTAATGTATTTTACTATTCACAAAAAATTCATTTATTTCAGAAAAATCAAAAACATTTCCCCCAAATTTTTTTCAACATGTAGAATCAAAAAATGAATTTCATTTTTCAAAAATAATTTTCTAAATATGATTAATTTAATATTTAATTAAAATCATAATTTACATAAAAACAGTTTTTTAAATTAAAACTGATATTATAGTGCTTTCAAAAGTTTTGTAGGGCCTTATAAAATTATCTAAAAACTATAAGACATTAATTTGATAATTAATGAACATGTTTTAAGAAAAATAAATTTCCTTTTAAATTAATTAATTAATTACAATTTATTATTTATGACTTACAAAATACTAAAACATTTAATAAGGTCAAACTGTCACTTTCTAAGATATCTAAATTTTATTTAATTATTCATGTGTAAGGAATCTATTATTTTGCATGATTTAATATTCATAAGAGTAATATTAATATTCATAAGGGTATGCCACTATTCATAAGGGTAGGTTATTATTCACCAAAAACTATTTTTGATTTATTAGATTCCAATAAACATCTTGAACACAACCGTGTATGTCAGATTTTCAGAATTACAAAAAAAGAGGTGACAAAATTATGTTTAAAGGTCACATACCACTTATTAGTTCATTATGGTGTTTTTTCAGGTTATTTCATGACATGATTTTAAAAATTTAATTTCCACTAAAAAACTTTGGGTTGTTACAGTGGGGTCGTGGGTGGCGGAGCTACGGGGCGCGGTGGCCACAAGTGAGAAGAGTTACTCGGTCGCGGGGGTGTCACGAGGTCGTGGAGGTCGCTAGACGGTGGTGACCATTTGGTGGTGTCGTTGTGACATCACATTTTTCGTGCTCAACACCACAAATCATCATAATATTTTTAGAGGGGTAGGGCCATGTTTGTTTGGCCCGTACTATCCATGTTAGGGTGGTAGCATATAGATCAACAACAACATCAAGAGAAATGTCATGTTTTAAAACCTCCCACAACAATTTATTCCCAATCCCAAAAATAAATTCAAGGAAATAACATGTGTAAAGTATTCATACCCAAATAAACCCCTACCATGTTTTATTTTTTACTACCAAGAGAGAAGTCAAATTTTTCGATGTTCGTCATGCCCATCACATGCCTCTGATCCTGAGCTCGTTCTTCGGATTAACATTCATCGATGGAGGTGATTATTTATTCGTAGTGTTTATCCATGAACGCTCCCCATTGCCTAGCCATTCCACCAAAATGAAAAAGGCCAATTGTTGTGTTTCCCCAATTTTCAATTGTTGTCACAATTTTGAATATGAATAATTAAGTTGGATCCACTTATTTAATTGATGAGGATGGAAAAAAATTAATTAGCGGAGGGTGGAATAATTAAATATTGGAGGATTTTATGAGGCTCTCCCCTATTTAAAAGGGTGTTCTAGAGGTTTCCAGCCTCGGGTTTTCCCCACCACGAAAACCTATCATAGGAGGTTAGGCTCAGGGGTCCCCACCTCTATAACCTCTCATGGGAGGTTAATTCAGGTGGTCCCCACCTATTAAACATTCACATGGATGTTTCAAAACAAAACAAAATAATGTGGTTCATACTTTATTTTATTTTCTTCTTTTCATAGAAAACAAAAAAAATTCACCCTTGACCAAATGTCGTCAAGGTGATGGTCACCTTAAGAAAATATCGACACTGCGAGTTCAACGGTGCCCTTGGATTTCAATTCTGATAACCAGTTGAGATGTTATAAAAACCCGCTCATACGTTTACTAAACGAACCCGAAAAAAAGTTCAGAAATTCATTCCAAGAACTATGGGCCTTGGAATCATGCACCGTAAATTTTCATGGGCTCGTCAAATTCCCATATATTAAAAAAAAATACACGGAATTTATGGATCTTTAAATTCTACCCACCTTAGAGAATTAAATCCCCATAAGACACAACTCAAAAATAGGTAAACAAGTGGGGGTACTGTCAACGCATGTGTGCCTCCTGTTCCCATGTGTTCTCTTGGAGGTTCTAGTGATTCCAGCGAATGCGCACCAGAGGTATCAACCTTCCATGAAGGACTGGATCCTGTCGATCCTCAATCTCTACAATAACCTCCGTAAAAGTCACTCCATCATCAATGTCTATCTCTCAAAGGTTAATGATGTGAGAAGGGTCGTGGACATATATCCATAGATTGGATACGAGGAAGACGCCATTCACCTAGTGAAACTGAGGTGGAAGAGCTAAGCGGTATGCCACCTCGCCAACTCGACTGAGGACCTGAAAGGGTCCGATTAATCTCGTAGAGAACTTCCGCCTCGGCCAAATTTCCATAAACCTCATTGAGGTGAGACCTATTGAAGGACGTGGTTGTCAAGTAATCCATCTAAATCATGAGAAAAAAATATAGGTACTGACTCATCTCACACCAGGATTTATTCTAGGGTTGGTTATAAGTTACATCCCCAGTCACATCGTCGAACACTTAAGTTGCTAAAGAACCCCTCCTCTATCGAGTATAGTGGGCCTTCAGTGTCACACAAAGGCGCTTCCCACTAACCTTGGGCTGCTAAGGTACTTATTCATTTGAGTACCATGGGTCTTTTGTGTCACACAGAGGCGCTCCCCACCATGGGTCTGCCGTGTCACACAAAGGTGCTCCCCCTCATGACTTTCTGAGGCAATCCTCTTGTCAAGTACCGTGGTTCTGCCGTGTCACATAAAGGCCCTACCCCTTGTATCCAGCTGAGGTACTCCACTTGTCGAGTACTGTGGGTTTGTCGCGTCACCTAGAGGTGCTCCTCAACATATTTATAACGCATCACACAAAGGCGCTCCCCAATATGTCTGTCAAGTCACTCCAAGTTGAAAATGTAAACAGTTGTCAAGTCTCAGCCAACTACAGGGATCCCACACTATGTTCTCTCATCTCCAGTAGTATCTGCTCCACAAGCTACTGGTCAATACTCCAACTACCACAAAGTCCCATGTGGATGTATATCAAAGGTCTGCCACATCATAGGGGTCTCAATGCAACAAACGACACGTCAATCGATCTCCTGGTCTCTGAGATATTAGCCTTTTAGTCCCAGGGGCCCGGTTGGATTCTTACTCGCTCTAACCAGATTGTTCCCCATCTTAATCCAAAATTCTAGTGGGGTATACTCAAAGGGACCGTCTAGCTCCAAGATTTCCATTGCCGCTGATGGTTCATCAAACAGACATCTGGTGCCAATGTTATGGCCAAAAGAGTGCAAATGGGTCATAGTGGGTCTGGGTCCGGTCTGTCCCGGTCAGACCAACCCGTTTCAGGTTGAATTGGCCCGCTAGGAGGGCCAACCCACTGTGTTCGGCCACGTCCAAGGCGGCTGAGAGAGGCCTTAGGCGGCATGGCTAGGGCGGCTCGGAGGGCTGCGGGCGGTGTGACCGGGGCGGCTCGAAAGGCCGTAGGTTGCGCGGCCGGGGAGGCTCTAAATACCGCAGGTGGCACGGCTCGGCCGGCGGCTTGGCGGGACGATGGCAACGACTCGGCGAACGGCGGGAGTGACTCAGCGGACAATGGTGGCGGCTCGGTGGACGTTGGTGGCCTTGGATGGTGTGGTGGGGCCGTGAGGGTTCCGCGAGGGCACAGAGGTCGCAAGCTGGTGATGGCCATTGGGCAGTGTCGTTTCACCATTTCCTCCATCATGTTCAACACCAAAAATCATCACGAGATTTGCAGAGGGGTCGGGCCATGTTTGTTAGGCCTGTACCGTCTGCATTAGGTTGGTATAATATGGATCAACAAGAACTTGAAGAAGAACGTCAAGCATTACAACCTCCCGCAATGATATATTGACAATCCTGAAAAAGAATTCAAGGAAAGAACATGGGAAAATTATTCATACACAAATAAACCCCTTCGTTGTTTGATCGTTGATGACGAAGAGAGAAGTCAAAGTTGTCGACGTTCGTCGCGCCCATCACACGCCTCTGATCTTAATCTCGTTCATTAGATTAACATTCTTCGAGGGAGGTGATTCCTCATTGGAGGGATTTCTCCATGAAATCTCCCCTTTTCTAAGCCACTTCCCCAAAATGAAAAAGGATACTCTTGTGTTTCCCCAATTTTTAAATGTTGGCATTATTTCAAATTGGATTAATTATATTGTCTCCACTTAATTAATTGATTAGGTTGGAAAAATATTAATTAAAAGAGTGTGGAATAATTAAATATTGGAGGATTTGAGGTGGCACTTGAAAATTTAATAGGTAGTTCAATATTTTTCATGCCTCAGGTGGTCCCCACCACAATATCCCTTCATGGGAGGATAGGCATGATGGTCCCCACCTCAATAACCACTCAAGGGAGGTTAATTCATGTGGTCCCCACATGTGAAACTCCCACATGGAATTTTCAAAACAATATAAAACAAAGTGTTTCATACATTATTTTATTTTATTCTTTTCATGAAAACCCCAAACAAATGTTCACCATCAACCAACTGTCATTGAGGTGATGGTCTCCATAAGCGAATGCTGGCACTGTGAGTTAATCAGTGCCCTTGGATTTCAATTCCGAGCAGTGATTCAAAAGTATAAAAACCCGCTCGTACGTTTACTGAAAGAACCAGAAGAAAAGTTTAGAATTTAATTTTGGGAACTCCGGAACTCGGAATCACATGCCGTATATTTTCGTAGACTCACAAAATTTCCATATATTTTAAAAAAATACACAGAATTTCTGGGACATTACTGGTGGAGTGACACCATTTTTACAGAACTAATTTCTGTCCTCAATGACATTCTCCTGGAAGATAATGAGCTCTTGATCCGAACATATGATTCTAGACAAATTCTACGATCGATGGGTATGATCTTTGAAAGAATACACGTCTTCTCGAAAGACTGTATATTATTTCTCAATGACCACCAACCACTTATATAATGACCAAAACGTGGTGTTTCTCAATACAAGAAAGATGAATCCTATACTGTGAAATTTTTAAGGTACATTCCAATCATTCCAAGGATTAGGAGCCTATTTAGAAGTGAGGAGACTGTACGAAAATTGACATTGCTTGAAGATAAATGAGTTAAAGATGGGAAACTATGTCACCCGGAAGACTCTCCTCAGTGGAAGGGAATTGATCATGAGTATCCTAGATTTGGAAACAAGGTGAGAAAACCTTTCCTGTACTAATATTCTATAGGGTGAAAATGAATAAGATTTATATTTATCAACTCCCACCTATTTCCTTGTAGTGAGAGATATGGTGTTCAATATGAAAAATGACATGATACACAGCAGAAAACATCCAACAGATCATGTCAAAGTGTCGATTAATGTTGGTAATGAGTCGAGTGTCGGGATACCTGTTCCAAATGACGATGGTGACATTCATGCAATCAAACAAGCTATTGGAACATCCATTGCATGACCATCAAATATTGTTAAAAAACATGTCGACAAGGAGGTTTCCATTTCCAATTTATGTTTTAAGCTGACCCTTTAAAATTTAATGAAAAAATGTCTTAACCGATGAATGTTATTATATAATGACAATGTGAAGGGGGTGAAATGAAATATCATCTCAAAACTGTCTCAAGGATCAACCAACCGATTTAAACAATCTATTGAGAGAACCTTCACCCCACACATTATATATCCACAATTAATATCATTGTAGGCTCATGTGGATACAAAGTTGATAGATGAAAATTCTCACACGGTTGATTTTGAAACAAATATGTACGGAGAAGAAAATTCAGATTTCATTAGTGTTGAAAATGAAAATGAAATCCCTAAGTATTAATTGCTATGTTTCTCAATCGTAAATGTATATATGAGGTACGTTTTCATGATTTGATTTTACAAAAGCCTGTATAGAATGATAATAATGATTATATACATTTCATATTTTTCGCAGGCGTATATATAAAAAAAAATTTGAAGGGATTTCCCCATGAACAAAAATTTGGACTCGTTAGTCCTCACATCACCTCATCAAAATAAGATATATATTCTGATAAAGAGGATGAAATGATTTCAATCCTACCCAAATAATTTGAAAACAAAATTACGGATGAGAAAATATTTTTTATACCAACAATGCAAGGGTAAAGCTATAAAATTTATACATATAACCTATATTTTCATTTAATTCATTAATTATCTCTTTTTTATGTTTTTATCCAGTGTTGGATGCTAATTGCAATCAATTTAGATACTCCAAAGATTTTTTTTTCTAGACTCAACGCATGGATATGCAACAAACTGACCACACATAATGGCATTTTTCAATTTTTAATACACTAGATCCAACAAGATCAACAACTGGAAAAATATCCTTGTATATATAATAACATTGCACTATCCAATCACATATCAAGGAAAATTATATATTTTTATCGATGTTTTTTCATTGTAAAAAACAGTCAAACAGAAAGGATTGTGGTTATTATGTTTGTAAATTTAGGAAAGAGATTTCATTTCGTCAACAAAATAGCATCCTTGAAAATGTATTTTCAAAAATAATTACAAGTTCTTTTAAAATATTTATTAATCTTTTGTGTATTTATATTTTCTCAGTACTACCATGACTGTTGCAGAAACTCCTACTCACAAGATAATATAGATGGGTTTAGAAACAAATAGAAAGCATACATTTGGGAATATTGTACTCAAATAGGATGAATGTGAATTCCTACTACTTATGATATCCTTATATAATCATTGATATCTCCATTTTTTACAGTTATTGATCATATATGACCACCCTTTATTATTTTTTATATCCTTGGGTTATGAAGAATGGTTTTAGAAATGCATAGTTTTTCTAGTAAAGCCTAACTTAATGAGAGACTCTTATGAACAAGTTTTTTATGTTTCCATGTTTCCAAAAGCACTAGACCTAAAAAATAATGGCATGGATTATTTATATTCTATATTTTTTTCATTTTTGCAGATGTTTATACTGATGTGGAAGAATATTGGTTGCGTGCCACTCAAAAACATAATAACAAAACAATGAATTCTTTACTATGGTTGGTGAACTACTGATTAGCATAGCATCTGATCTGAAAATCCAATCCGGCGTCCCCATGGTGCTCTCATCATACACCATCTCCATGATATCATCATTATGCATTCAATTTCCCTTCTCATATTGCACCCATTTACTTGGTAAATGAGTGAAAAAAGATAAGGAAAAGTGAACACTAAATGATGATATCATTGAGATGGTGTCGGATGAGAGTATCATGGGGACTCCAGATTAGATGTTCAAATCAGATGTTATGCTAACTAGTGGTTAACCAACAGTAGTAATGTGCACAAAGAATCATTATTTTTTATAGTAGTTTATATTTGGACCAAATAAACCATTTGGAAAGATATAAATGTAGTGTTATGATATAATATGTCTATTTTAACAAAAAATTATATAACGAAATGTTGATTTGATTTTAATTATTCCTTTCTGGGATAGTTTATTTTAGAATATTTCTGTACATGTGACATGCCTTTGCAAGAAAATAAATGACTCTGTGTTTGCTCAATCACGGAGGTAATCTTGATGTTTTCATTGTAAAATCATTGTCCATAGATCTTTCATCTCAAAAATTGCTCAAATAAAACCAAATCATATATACATATGCATTACCATAAAAATATGGGTGCCTATGCACCACATATAGAACCTATGTCACATAAATTCCCAAATGAATACACACCTCACATACAAAATCCAGAAGAAGAAAAACTGAATTTGTTATGATGAAGTGAATACCTGAATAATTTTTAGGGCCTTCTATTTTTCTTTTAGTATTCTAAGATACTCTTGTTATTCTGTGAATTTTCTTATAGATAGGAGAGTAATAGAAAATATATTTCACAAATGAAACAATATTTCATATCTCCATGAGAACCCTTTGGTATCTTCTCTACTTCATATAATTCGCTTCATGTGATCATGTCACATAAGCTCCTTTATTTGAATTCTTCATGTAAACTAATAGTGTGATCTCATCTCTTGATCAAATCACATAAACAAATCACATAATCAAATTAATTAACTTGAACCATGATTCATGTATTCTTGCCTTATTTACATGATCGCATAAAATATCAATGGTTGTGTAATCATATAAATATCCAAGGTTTAATTGATCACGTGATCTTATTATGGTCATGTGATCACATGACTTTGAACAAGTCATGAACATAATTTTAAATCCAATGTGGATTGATTTTAAAAGGTTCTAATAATATTTCACGCTTAAAAACCATATATACATATCAAAAAACTAGAGTTCTATTTCAAATTAGATGTTTGGGTGGTTATTTGTCTGGGTCATTCGAGAAGGTGGGAGCTTTGGGATGAGCTGGGGTTTGTCCCTTCCTGGTTCAGTGTAGTTCCACAGAGTTTGTGGTTAGGCTGTAAAAGATAGGATTTTATGAATCTATTTAAGCTTACCAAACCATTTCTTACTGCAAAAAAAATTGATGGTATACTTTTTCAGTTTATAGAGTCAATACATGACCACATATCATTTTATATATGGTGAGTTCAACATCAGTATATGGGAAATTAAGATGATCTATGGTGCGATGATTTTAAGAGACAAGTATGATTACTAAATTTATACCCTTCCAAATGAGGTGTGGTTGGATGGGGGCCCACATTGGTGGATACAAGTTACTTAATACTCATAGAATTCCAAGTTACCAGTTCATGAAATTTCTATAAAGAATCAATGGGTTCTGGCTAGTCACACTAAAGAACTAGGAGATTAAGAAAAAATTGAACTGATATGGTCAATTTTTTTACTCCATATGGAGAAAAAACTTGTGAAATTACCAATAATGTAAAGGGTGATCCTATATACTAAGCCTATATTTTAGCTACAATATAGGGTGTATTATCCACTTGGATTAACTGACGAGTGGTATGCATCATACCACATTGGGAGATAGTTCAGTGCATTTTGATGAAATTCCGCACTCCTCCCCTACAAAGGGGATATGGCATCATCAAAAAGTTATATTTTAGACATAAACCATCTTTCATAAGAACCACATATCTCTACATGTCTTATAATAAAATGAGGCACTTAGATCTAACACTATATACAAAGAGGGTGCCAATGTATTTGGTAAAAAAATATAGTGTTCTCATGAAAGAAGATCCAGTCGGTGGGGGATCTGCACTAATTGCAGAGGTGTTTCCATCCTATTACAATACATTGAAACTTGAATAGGAATACATTTACCATTGAGGTCTATATACTATTGTGTTAAATGGAAATAAAGCTAGAGTGATTTGAGAGTGTGATCACTCCCCAAGTAATCTTCTATGAACAACAGCCCATTGAAGTCAAATCACTTCTCTAAGAACTTTTTTTGGCAATTCATTATATCAAAGGACAATACCATTAAACACACATAGATTATAGAATGATAAATTATTAAAATATCCTCATTTGAGGATTTGGGCCGATGGAATTTTTCAATAATTTCTTCCTTGGAGTGGAATATGAGCTTCAGGAACTCCCCTACCTCTTCTTCCATCACTTTTGGATCTCTGTATTGATCACCACTTTCCCCGTCTTTAAGTATTTTCATTCCTTTCTCCCACCATTCTTGGTCGAGCTGGTTTCCATTAGCTTGGGAAAGTAATAATAGTATTTACAACCCATGGGTTTTTTCCCTGTACCACAATGCATTTCCTAGGGTCACGCATTCCTTTTAGTCCCTTCTTTTTTCCAGGGTAGTTAGGATATTTCCCTTGAAAATGGTCCCAAATGTCCAATAAGAGTTTTATGTAACTTTTATCACCTGAATCACCCCCCTCGTGATACACAACTTGATCTTGAACATCCATACTATCAAAATGATTCCTCGAATCATCCCCCGAGCCTTCTGAGGGGGGCCTCAGCACAAAATAGTTGTGCAGGTCACTAGGGATCTTCCTTTTCTTTACCTTACACCCATCCTTTAGATAGTATGGGGGTTTTTAACAGAAAATATTCGGGTCCAAGGGGCACAAGACACTCCCCTAATCTCAACTCCTTTTCCATGTAGAGTTACTACTACATATAACTGGTTCACCTCATACATTCTAGGTGGCTCTAACACACTCCCCTCCTCCATCCACCCTTTGTAATGTAGAGGCACCTCAAGAGTCAGCAAGGCCACTTCTTGAAATTTTTTCCTTGAAGGTTCAACATCCTCACTATGAAACATCATTATAGTGTCCATGTGGACCTCCTTCTCTGAGAAACCAAAGATGGATTTGGAATCGTGACTTATTCACATGGAGGCTCAGAAATATGAGATATAATTTGTTCCACAACTAAATTAAGATTTCTATATGGTTGGACATCCCCACCTTAGGAGGGAGACTGAGAGTCTGAGCTCTCCACACCATCATTAAGGTCAGAACCATAGGTAAATCCATCCCATGGAGCCCCTACAACACATTGAAATGCCTCAGTTCCGATAGTGCTTCACACTCTTTGCTTGGACACCCCCCCTTCCTGCCTCCTATAAAATTATACTCCCTATACCCTTGAAGTGATATGGATAAGAAGTATACAATTTCCCCTCTGCATTTTGGATACTGCAATAGATCCCTGAGGGGATGTCACAAACAACAACCTCACTTGAGACCATATTCTTCTTAGCAAAAAACTGGTGTCTATACCCACATCTACATGTTGCCGACAATTAACCCAAACACTTGCAATCAAGACAGAAGTCAGCCCAGGACTCATACACATCCTGCTGTCTACACCGTTATTCTTCTCTTATGGTATTCCAAACAAACTCAGGAGGCTTCCTTGAGGCATCCAATTTCATGAACATGTGGTGATTAATAGGATGGAAAATAGTAGTGGTTCGGTGATCATATGATAAATTCCTTCCTATGAGGTTCCCAAACATCCTAATGATTGAATGATTTTGAAAATGAAGGAGGAGATTATAGAAACTCACCCAGATCACCACTGAAGGGGAGTCCCGCTTCTTGTGGAAGTCATAAGACCATCTTTGGTAGAATAAGATGTACTCATTGCGGTTGTGAGTTTAGCTAGAACATTCGTTGATTAGGTAGTCCTATGACGCAAATCGAATAAAAAATTATATATTGTCGAGCAGACCCACCATCGCCATCTCTTTTTGATCCCATGAAACGAAAACAAACCTATAAAAGGAGTCCACCGATGGTCCTCTCTATGGGAAACACACTACCAGGGTCTGATTGAGGAGTGTCGAGGAATAGTTGAACTCCAAGATTGATAAAATCAAATTAGGGCTCCCTGCATGGAGATTGAGAACCTTAGGGAATATGAATCTCTCCTGGAAGGGCAGAAGGAGCTCGGGTTTGGAGAATGGGGAGAAAGAGGCCATCACTCTCT
This sequence comes from Viscum album, assembly GCA_963277665.1. NCBI lineage: Eukaryota > Viridiplantae > Streptophyta > Magnoliopsida > Santalales > Viscaceae > Viscum > Viscum album. The sequence goes on from OY728146.1 coordinate 1,291,265,972, forward strand.
TAGAGGATGATGAAGGTTCATCCCCCTCTAGTTGGAGAGGGACTGGCTTGATGGTCACCATTTTCGTGGGGGGAGAATCCTTTTTCCATTTAATCTTGTATATTTCAAGAAGCTAGTAAAATTTGGTTAGCTCCCACCTCTCTAGTTAACTTTCCCAGGGAAACGGTGGCCAATGTTGGTTCAAAAAGTGTTGAGAGGCTGATTATCAGGGTTTTCTAAGTCAAATAGAGCTCACATATGTGGTAGTGTGTTATATAAAGGAATCATTTTTTTGCCTCCATCAGCCCAACCTTTGGCACCTCATGTTATCATTGGAAGTTCTTTCCTCTAAGGTGATTAAGAAGAGAAAGTGGTAATGTCCATACACTAAGAAACCTATGAAATTTATTAACTGTTGTACATTGTGGAATCTTTTCCATTTCATTACTCAAGTAGGTTATCATGGTCGCTTACCTGCCCATATTAAGGTCAGGTATCAAGTATCATCTAGTTTTATAGCCCCCTACCTACCCAAATGTGTCTTTTTTATTACAAATTTACATTTTATTAATGTATTCTTTCATAATAATGTTTTATTTATTTCATTATTTTATTAATTATATAATATATTTTTATATAGGAGGAATTGTTTTCAAGATGTTGGATTCTTTTTTGGAAACTAATAACATCGGTGACAATTTTTTAGAGGGGATCAAAGATGAAAAAATGATGAAATATTAGTGTTTTTAACTTTTTGTTAGATAATTATAATTGTAACCATATAAACATTTTTCAGAAATGTATATAGAAGTGTTTTTTTGTATTCTTGATTTAATGTAATTGTATATATAATTGATTAGGAAACTCTTGCGCATTTTGTTTTGTTTTTCAATGCATTATTTGTGTGTAGGTGTTGTTTTGTGAAACTATATTTTGTGTAGTTGTTGTTTGGTGTATTGTGTGAATGTGCTATCTTAGGTGTGTATGTTATGTGAAGGTGCTCATTTTTTTAGGAAACATGGCCTTTATTAGTGCCAATTGAGTGATAATAATGTGGGCCTTTATCAACGCTCAAAAAGAACTGATAAAGGACCCCTTTATCCATGCAAAGAATGTGATGATAATGGCGGACCATTATCAACGCTTTTTTAGCGTGGATAAAGGGAACCCTTTATGAGAACATGTTTAGTGCTATTAAAGGGGAACCCATTTATCTATATCTTGATTAACAACACTTTTATAGCATTGTTAATGGTAGTTTTTAGTGCTTTTAAAATCCCTATTTGTAGTAGTTTAAGAGTCACTTAGAGGATAAACCTATGAGATCCTCTTTTTTAGGATATCACTTAAACCATTGGCACAGTTAGTTCGCACGATTTTACAAACGGAGCGCTAACCATGCATTATCTTCTACCAAGGCAGACCCTCATACAGTTTTTTCGAACGGTCTCCCTAATTTTACTCCAATCATGATCGATCCACTACTTCAAGAGGGCCAATTAAATATGATTTTTCTGCACGATTAGACAAATTGTGCACCGCCCCTGTGACTTCGATTTTTCCTCAAAACTACCTCCATGGTTCTATAAACTCTCACATTCATCACCCTTAAACATTATAACCATGAAAATAATAAATTAAGGGTAAATACCATAAATTCGGGGTACTATATAGGCCAATCATTAAATTATTTCGAACTCATCATAGTTCATGAACCAAATCATCAATAGAGGGTAGAGGAAACGTATTCAAAGAATGATACATTTCTAAAAAATGTTTATATTTAAATTAAATTTATATATTTTTAATTAATTATATCAAATTATTTGTATTCATATATAACTTTTATTAAATCTATTTAATTTTTAATCTAATATAAATAATATTAATAAATCTTAATGATTAAAATGACATTTTTTCTAGAAATTTTCTTCTTCAAATAATATCTTCTAATTTAAATTTATTTTTCTCACTGTTGGAAATTATATGTGATTAAATGGATTAATAATTTTTATTCATAAATTCAATATTTTTTACTAAGGGTAATATTTTAGTTTTAAGAAAAAATAATAACCATGATTTAAAAATAACGATGATTAATAAATGTTAAAAACTATAAAAAATTATGTCTCAGATTTTAATATATCAATCAAAAACAGAAACCTTATGGAATTTCAATATTGATTTATAAATCTATAACTGAATGTATCAAATATATTTCCCCACCAAGCTCACCTAAATACCAGGAAATTTTATTCACAACCCATAATATTCATTTATGTATATTGATTTGTCCTGACTTTTAAACCAAAAAAAGTAGTTCAATTCCACCCATTTCAAGTCACACTATTAGTTTACAAATTACAATATAAAACTACCCAAGCATAATCTATTATAGTCTATCTACACATTTATAATCCTCTAGCCTCATCTACATTTCTCGTGCCTATCTTTTCTATATGACACAACAAGATAAGATCAAAATTGATGATGTAATTATTATGTATCCTATAAAATCATTTATTTTACATTTAATCCATTATTAACAAGACCCATTTTAACCATATATATAATTATAAAATTATTATCAATAAAATTATATTTTATTATATTCATGTTGTTACCATTATCTACAACCCTCAAATTCCATCATAAAATCTTGAAACATTGCTTATGCACGTGTGCAGACTTCCGCATTCATGACCATCGTGTTTAATTTTTTATATCTAGCTTTTAAGTATTGTTCTATAAATGTGATTAGTTCACATATACAATATTTTTTACATGAATTATAATTCTTTAATGTTGATTAGGCATTATATAATTAATATTATCAAATGGTGAACACTTCTAATCTAACCACCTTAAATAAACATACCATGAAGAAAATTAATTTATTTATAAGGGAAATTTTGTTTTTAGTTCACTTATTATTATACCTCTTCCAAATTCTAATTTATCACCATTATCACATAAAACTAATACCATTATATATTTTTAAAAATGATATTATAATAATAGAATATCTTCCCTTCCCATTCTCACACAAATATTATAGCATGTTCTAATTAAATCATTTTATCCACCAATATGAAAATGAACTAAATTTCTATAAAATATGTCATTAGATACTATATATTGAACATTAAAAATTAAATAATAATTTTTTTGGGGTTGGTTTCGTAATATAATCCTCAAAATCATTATCCAATTTACAAAAAATTTATATGTTAAAAAAAGTGGATCATAATTATCTCCAATTTTCTTCTAAATGAACCTGGAATGAATCTTTTATTGTATGAAATTATAAATTAATAAAATGAAAATAAATATTAATTATAGTATATTTCATTATCTGGTAATGATTAACGTTGTCAGATAAATAATGAACAATGTAACTATTATTAAACTACATCATGAGAACTCACACACAATAGTGAAATTATACAATAAATATCTAATATATGTAATGAGAATAATTATCAATGAGGTATATAAAATTTATAAAAATGGGTAATTTTCTAAAAATTTTGGTTAATGTGGTTACTTTTTTATAAGTGTTATTATAGTTTGATCAACAAATTTTTAATTCAAGGTAAGGGTTTAATGTCTCTGTTATTATTTTATAAGACATTAATAAATGTAAATAATGATTCCATTATATTATTTTATCTATATCTCAATTAATATTTTTTATCATACTTATCTAATTATTAATATAATTTAAGGATTAATTATAAATCATATACTTAATGAGTTTTAATTTTTAATGATACAAGAATCAAAATTGTTTTGTTGTGTTATTTTAGAATCTGTGTGACCTTTATAGTATTTTACATTATCATTTATTTTATATGGTGTGATATATATGTTATGATTTTATTAATTTAAAATCAGGAAATTACTTTTTATCGAATATATATACAATGTTCATTATATAAATGGATATATGTGAAAATATAGTATTATTAATATAACACCCTGAGATTTTGAGAATTGTTTTTTTAAGATTTAATTTACCTTTTCAATATTTTTTATCATTTCACATGAAAATAGAAGTAGTTATTCATGTGTATATATATATATATTAAAGCACTATGTCAAACATTCCTTTCACATGTAATACCATGTTGTCTTATACTACATGCAATACCAAACATGGCTTGCACAACAAGAAACAATGACTTGGCGTTTGATGCACACAACACTGAGTTTCTATGTAACATATATATATATGTTTATATATATTTAATTAAGTGATATAATTATAAAATAAAAATTAAACATAGATATAATAATACAAATAAATACATTCCAATTATTTTTTATAAATGGTTTATATAAATAAACCATATTGATAATGAGAAATAATATTTTTGGTAAAGTCCTTTTATGATAATAATACAATTCTCTCAAATGAACCACTTATATAAATGAATGTAATATTAGATAACAAAGAAGTTTAATTTGATAAAATAAAAATAATTTTTTGTTCAGTAAAACTAAATTAGCATGGGGTGATTTTTTTTGGTTTTTTCTAAGAAAAATCATTTTTTGATGAATAATGAAAAATATATATTTTTAGTTAGAAACTATCTTTTTGTCTAATTAATTTTTAATGATTAATGATATTGTAAACATTTTTAAAGGTATTATTAGTTAAATATTACGTCTATTAATACAATTTGATCCATTATAATCAATTACACTTCGAAAATGAATATAAAGTCATAATAATCTTTTAAACTTTTTCCCACTTTAAAAACATGTTATTTCGTCATGTCTATAAGTTTAGTACTAATATTAGTTTTTCCTCTTATATGATTTTAATTTCAAAATTCTGAAATACACCATTAAATTAATTATAATATTTATATTCTAATTAGACCATGTTAATGATATAGAAAAATTATTATTAAAATTTATTAAAATTATTCATAGTAGTTAAGGAAAAATTAAGCTTAATTAAGGAGTAAACCTTAAAATTAAGGGATTAAATGACCTAGAAACATCTACATCACTCATTTTCTAACCATAACTTAGAAATAAGAATTCAAATATTTTTTTTTTTTGTTTTTTTATCTTTTTTAGGTAATAAAATTTAGACACCTAACATGTTTATAAAAATTAAAAGTGAGTCATTTTCCTTCCCTACAAAAGGCCACCACCTCTACCAATATGTCTCACCTCTCAAACAATTTAATTTCACACAATATAAACTCATGTAGCCTACAAAATCCTACCTTGTACCATGATGCCTACATTTGTGCTGAAATCTTCTCAATAAATCCTATTTTCATAAACCGAAAAGAGTTACCAAATACATAGGTAACATCTTCTCTAAAACACCTTCCATTTATTTTCCTTCTCCACTACCTCCAATATAATTATTACATTCTTGTTTGAAAAAACATTTATCCACCATATACTAGGAAATATTTATGCAATGGATTTGACCTACACTTACAAATACCTCCATCTAATAGGTGTCGAACAAACATTTTCTCTGTATGGCGAAATACTACCTCACGAAACGATGATTGTTCGTTTCTCGTTTACCACCAATCGTGGTGAAAATTATGATGGAAAATATATTAATATATTTCATATATTATATTTAATTTTTATTTAATATTATTTATTCTATTTACAACACACATATCATTACTTACCATTTGGTGTTAATACGATAATCTCTTTCCAGAAGTGTTGACTACCACCCCCTCAAAGGGATGTGATTCATACACACACGACATGGAATGTATTAAGGACGATTCAAATGAGATTTAATGATATATATGATATGGAAATTATACTTTAATAATGATATATATATATCTCTCTCATTTTCATACTATCTTTTTGTACGACAAAAAAGACGAAAACAATGATCATGCATACGTAAGATTTACCGTCTCCATGAACTGTGTATTACATTTCGTAATCCTATATTAAATAGATTATTTTAAAAAATATATAATTTATATACCTGATATTTATATCATGGTTTGCATTCTATAATAATTATATAAGTATATGGACCAAAGATGTACCAAATTAAGTCACATGCAAGGGACAAACTGAATTGTACCCGAAGGGAAACATTAACATTGGATCATTAAAAAGAAGGTAATTTAAGAACATAATAGAACTATATAAGTTGTTACATATTAGAATATTATTTTTTAAAATATATATAGTAAACTAATATTTTATATAATAGATTATTGTACAAGTACGTAGTGAGTTAGGACACAAGGTAAGGGGATTTAATCTCACATTTATTTTCATTGAGATACAATCTATGTTCGCCACTCATTTCTTTTTTCAGGTTTTAGTACTTACTTTAATTGAATTATATTTATCATGTAACTAAAATTATTGGCATTCACATTCTTATTTGATGATCCTTCTTTTATGGTGTTCATTTTTCAAAATTTACCAAATCGTTAAAAATGTTTTGTCTCAATTTGTCTTATTTGAAACTCAAGTTTTGTTATACACCTAAACTCTTTTTAGAGGTGAATATAATTCTATTTTTCATTTCATCTCTTGATTCTATATATTTTTATGATATTATATGCTCCATTTAATTTTCTTTTGTTACATTGGGAGCATTATCCAAAAATACAATTTTATAAGAGTTTATTGAGACAATCCAATATCGTTTCGAGATTGTTTATGTTCATGCTTATATTGATTAAATATTTAGATCCATCACCCAAGAATATTCATGTGATTACTTATCCTATTCTATTTCATGATATAATCAAGTATTGGTATCATTTTCTACTATTTGGTACAAAATATAGATAAGAATGTGTTTTTATAAAATCCTATCTTTACCCTATCTTTGGACGAAAATATATATTCTATAAAAAGGGTATCCAAGAATATTATAACATTACCTTAAAAATATATAATTTCAATTTTTACCCTTTTGAGTTTTAAAAATATATTCATGGGTATATTCTTTTCACATTCCGAACAAGGAACTTTTCAATCCATTTTACTGTGCAAAATTAATGTTTGGTTGACCTCCTTTGACATGTATGGATTTACCTGTTTTCATTTCATATAAGTTACATATGAATTATTAAAAAGGATAATATTTAATGAAATGTTTTTAAAATAATTATTACAGATAATGGATTTCAATATGGAATTAAAATTCTTTTAAATTTTTTCATGGAAAAATGTTTTCAAAATATTTTCAAGTCTTATTTACATTTTTTCAGAGTGATTTCAAATAAACGGTCTTCAAAATATTTTAACGATTATTTAATAAGTTATCTATAAATTTAATTTTCAAAACATTTTATTGATTTTTTATAAGTTTAAATGTATTTTAAAGTAAATGGTTTATGAATATTTTTATTCTTTCTTTAAAAGGATTCAAGTGTTTTCAACAAAAAGGTTTTTAAAATGTTTTGAAGCATATTCTCAAAGTTATCAAGGAAAAAGGCTTTCAATATGATTTCATATATTCTTTAGAAGTATTCAATGTATTTTCTAAAAACATAATTTTCAAATGGTTCAATTTATTAAAAATAATTTTTTTCATATACTAATGGCTATTTTCTTCAAGAAACGTTTTAGATGAAATTTAAATATTAGTTTAAAAATAATATTAAAACTATTATTGTTACTCTTATATTATATGAAATGATATAAAGGATACATTCGTTATCCTATCTATGAATGACTATGATTAATGTCATTGTCATTAGGAAACACATTTCTCCTTCATGGGTTTCACATATATGAATCTCTTTACTCTTTTACGAATTATGATTTTAGTTAAATGATTATGATACATGTTACTATTTCCATAGGTTATGATATGTTTACATGTTTATGATACCCATTTAATTTCATGAGTTTTTATATGTTGTGTGGGACATGTATGTATGATTTCATTATATGATAGTTGGGGCATATATATCTGTCCAATGAATTGGTTAATGATTTATATCTCATGAAATAGATAGGGATAAAAAAAGGGTTTACTCAATTCAATAATACAGGGCTGGAATGAGGGACTACTCAGTTTTGTAATACTAGACAAGAATGAAGGTTTACTCAGGTCACTAAAACATGGATTGAATGAGGGGTTACTCAGTTTAATAATATAGGGCTGGAAAAAGGATTACTCAGTTTAGCAGTACAGGGATAGAATGAGGGTTACTCAGTTTAGTAATACTAGCCTAGAACAATGGGTACTCATTTTAGTAATATAGGGCTAGAAAAAGGGTCACTCAGCCCAGTAATAAATGGCTCGAATGGGGGTTACCGAATTAAATAAAGAACTTTTTCTACTAAGATTTTCTTAGTAGTGATTCATTGGATACTATGAAGGTCATTATATCCTTATGTGTCTTTAATAATTCCACGTTTTTCCTATTTAATGATTTCATGGATTCTGCTCTATATTTCATTATAATTTATGTTTTATGAACATTTAATATTTATTCCACGATCTCTATCATGATCATTGATATGCATGGTATGATATTTAATTTTCATGATCACATAATCATATCTTTATGACCATGTTTATTCTGTCATGTATCCCTTATTTACCCTTACTGAGAATTTTAGCTTAGCCCTTTTATATTTGATTTCTCCCATGATAAGATGATATGAACTATGTTATATATGTATCAGAAGTGTGCTGATCAAGAATAACCTAGTGGCATGTGATGTAGCTCACTTATTTACCAGTGTTTATGAAACCTTGTTCCCAAAGGAACTATACCAACTATGGTCTTTAGGAGTCTGTTTGTATAATGTTAAAATATTCCTCAAATGTTATGTAACATTAATTTTTTGAAATTAGTGGGTCTCTAAAGTTTGTATCAGAGAAAATGTTTAGTTAAATATTTTTAACTAGGATGAGAAAAACATAGTCATATACATAGGTATTTTTATAAGTATTTTTATAGGGATGTCTCTATAAATAACTATTAAAAAGAGTTACATTTAGGATATATCCCAAAAAATTGGTAATGGATAGAGTGACTGGTTTCCAGGTAATGTATTCATGTCTGTATACTACAATTGGATGTAGCTTTGGAATAGATGTAATTTGGGGTAATAAATCTTACAAGATGTGCTGCGCATGACTCGTGGTAACCTGGTACACGAACACGGGCCTTTTTGCACACCTAGTTTGCCACTCCCTGGGATATAATTTTGGAATTTAAAAACTATTCATGAACCATAATGAAGGATTTAGATACAATTTAGATATGAATAACCCAGGATAAAACCAAAGAGTCATAGATTATAGAAGGTGTCATGATTTAGAAATCCCTTAAGTGATTATTGTCATGGATATTTTTTTTCTTCTATGATACGTAATGGTCACACTATACTTCTGGTTTTAGTCAACGACGGGAACCAGATAGAACTGGATTAATGTTAAATTTGGTGGAGTATTTTATTATGAGCATTCAAGTGGGATGATCAATAGAGTGAAAGCTATTGTGATCATGCCTAATCAGTTTTCATGGACAATGAATAACAATGATTACCTTAACCAACCCTCAGACACACCATTGAATAGAAATAAGTAGTTCACTATGATTTTTGGGTAATGGAGACCATGGAGGAATGAATATGTGGTTTATTTTATGTCATGAATCTGTAAGGAAACATGTAAGTGAATGTATTAGTGGAACAAGAACATATTTTTATGGTGAAAAAGAACGACACAATGCGAGTGAATACATGGGAAAATGAAGAGTTCATTTAATGAAATGGATTGTTATTTTTTCCTCCCAAAGTCTCCATCAAAGGATAAGTGTATAAATTATGGAGAAACTGGTCATTATGCAACCCAATGTTCCAAGATTAATGATACTAAAGAGAATCACCATTTTGGTATGAGTAATGGTTACATTGTGGATGATGATGAGACTTCCGAAGAAATTTCATGTAAAGAGTTATTATGTGATAGGATGAGGTAGCATCATTAATATATTAAGGAGGAAGTAATCGAAGTATTTATGTTTTTGGATTCAAAATTTATGAATGATGAAATATACATGGATTGTTATACTTATGGGTTTTCACTCAGTATTAACAAGTTTATGTTTGACGGGTGAAGTAATTTAATGACAAGATGATATTTTCACTAAGGGAAGGAAACCATTAATAAGTTCATTATAACAATATAATGTTTTATAGATAATGAAACATGAGGTATGAATAAGTATGATATAAATTATTTATTACCCTATAAAAAGTAATGACTTGTTTATAGGTGGTTTATGATATCACTGATGATGTGTACACTATTTTTGGATTTAAGGAGTAAATCTAATATACTTTGGAATGAGGAACAATACATTTTTTTCAAATTCACTTATGATAATTCCAGAAAGTATATGATGATGGTTTTCACAATTTTGTAATGAGTCAACTAATAGCTATTGTTGATATATTAGAGAATCAATATTAATATGAATTCATGGCACACTTTATAAAGTTTTTTTTGACCTTTGAGAAGTGATATAAGATCGGTCATTCTTGAAAAGTTTATATTATGCTCCAAATGATGTATTTGTGCATTGAATTTGTATGGAATACCTTAGTTAATAGTATAATCCGTGATTAACATTATTTCAAGAATTTAAATCATATATATTATATTAGTTTGTTTTTAAAAAGAGAACATCATGTATGTCGAGTAACAACCAATCAATTTGGACAAGGTTGTGGGTCTTGAACCCATGACCAAAGGTTGATAAGGATTTTACGCCTACCACTGTCCTACACGTAGTCTTGGTTATTGTATATTTATTTTTAACGAATTAATATTTATGATGACGTATTAGTGTTACATTTTATTATTATTGATTAATGAATGTTGAGAGACAAATATTTGGACTATTCATACTTTTAAGGGCCTTATGATAAGATAAAATAGTATTTTAGTTACTTATGAATCAAATTTAATTTATAAATATTAATTACATTAGGTAATAGATGTATTATAATATTTCAAAGAACTACCAAAGAATGAGTGTTTTTTATAGATATTTATCATGAATTATTCAACATTCTAAAAGTGATAAACAAAATTTGTCCAAATAACTTATGTTTTGTTGTGCATATGGCCTTTTAATTCATCAAAGAATTATGAATTTGAGGCTCTCAACATTACATTGATCTTTCAATTGTTTGTGATTGATGAACTCAATCACTCACTATAAATATTTATGCTTTTCCTTTAAGTATTGTATTTAATTCCATCATATTTTATCTTATGATGAACCCTATATATATGTTATTTTGGGTAAAAATTATGGATCTAAATTTACCTTTTTAAAGAAAGTTATATTATCCATTTTTACGTTGTGGGTTTGAATGAATGAAACTATCATGTATTAAAACATTGATAACCCATATGAATTTTCAAAATGAAATTCACTTGGGGGGGGGGGGGTTATGTAACACCCCAAGATTTGGAGAATTAATTTTTTTGAATTAATATTTGTTTTCTATATTTTATTCATTTTACATGACATTAGAAATATTTCCTTATATATATATATATTATAAAATTGTTTCAAACATTCCTTTCACACGTAATACCAACATGGCTTATGTTACACGCAATAAAAAACTTGGCTTGCACTACAACCAACATCGACTTGGTGTTCTATTCATGCAACACTACATTTCAATGAAACATCCTTATATATATAATTAATTAAATGGGAAAAGTATTTCCTTACCAATAAAAATATTTATTGGAATACTAATAACTACTTTAAAATTATTGGATATAGTTTTTTATATAAATAAAAAATATTTATAATGAGAGATATGATTTTTGGTAATGTAATTTTATATTAAAAATATTATTCTCTCAAATGAACCGATTCTAATAATGAAAATAATTTCAGACACATTTAGAAATTTAATTTGATAAAATATACTTAAATTTTTAATTTTAAATGTTGAAATTATCCTATGGCCAATTTTTGGGATATTTTTTAAAAAAATCATTTATTAGGTATAGTGAAAATACTGATTTTTAGTTAAAAATTGCTTTTTGTGTGATTTATTTGTAATGATAAATGAAGGATAAATCTAGTTAATACGGATAAAAAATATTTTAATAATTTTAAACTACCCTAACATGTGTCATAATTTTATTTTGTGAGATATGTCCGACCATGGGAATCCATGGGTCGATTTTGGACCCCATGGAGCCACTTAGGGGTCATATAGACATGTTATAAGAATTAATTTTACATAAAGTGAAATATTACATAAACATGAATCTTTAACTAAAAAAATTATTATTGGGTTATATAATTGATATATTCGACTAGAAATAGTTTTTATAAAGCTAAAAATATTTCCTATGTCATAAAATTTTATTTATAATTTTTAGACATTAAATAAATAAATTTTACTATCACACAATGATGAAGTAGTGTTTGCTTAACTAATAAAGGATATAAATAAATGATACTATAATTATTAAAATAAATGTAATTGGGTTATTTTGTTGTCATAAAAGAATTTTATGGATGATATTGAATTATTTTCTCTGAGTTAATGTATTATTTTTGTCAAAATCAAGGTGTTTTTAATTTTTAAAAAGTCATGTATGAATAGTGTTCAAAATTGACATAATCCATAACATAAAATAAAAAATTGTTTTATAAATGATAATAAATTAATAAAAATATAAAATTAGGTAAAATAGTTAATATAAGTCCATATAAGTCATAAATTAATTTATTGGGTCGTTTGATATGATATGGTAATTACATTAACCCATAATGTGTAAATAACATGATATCACAGTAAGATTAAAAAGGGTTAAAAAAGGGAAAACCAAAATGATATGGTAACAATATACTAAAGAAATGTCTAAAAATTATTGAATGATTATTATTAGGACCAAAATCATCTTATATTCAAATTAAATGACTTTTTGACAAATTTAAATCGAAATAAAATTTATCATAAATTAATATTTCATGAAATTACTAAATTGCCCCTCCTCCCTCTTATAAAAAGCCACCACATGTACCCACTTACTAACACCTTTCAATCCCATTGCCTCATCAATGTTCAAATAAAATAAGTTCCCAACATCCATATCTTCCTCCAAAAATACTTACCTTAGGAATAAGGCAATTCAATTAATCCTTTTGCTCAAATCAAAAGAAGTTTCCCTATTTAGAGGTAACATCATCTCTAAAGATCCTTTACCTTATTTTTCTTCTCCACTACCTATTATATTCTTATTTATTGATTACATGAGAATAATATTATCTACAATACATAAGTTTTTTGTTATTATGGGTCTTTTAATTACACTTATACACATCTCTGTCAAATGGATAGGAATATATTGATTCTCTGTATTGCGAACTATTGCCTCCCAAAATCATGTTTGTTTAATTTTCACCAACAACCTCTCATGTTGGCCATTACGATGAAACTATATTTACATATGATATATATAATATTTATATTGTATCTATTATTCTTTATGTTTTATTTACAACATACATATATGATTTCCATAATGTGTAATTTTGATAATTTCATTAGTGGAAGTGTGGACAACCACCCCTCAATGTGATATGACTCGCTCTATCTATACATAGAATGTTTAAAGAATGGATTTATTTAAAATATGATACATTGATGACACAAATATAATACCAGTATTCTAATATAAATTTATATCAATTTATTATTATTCTTTTAATATGACAATGAAATAAAAGTAGTGTTCATGCATACGTACGACATACTCTCTCCATGAACGGTGCCTTTCATTTTATTATCTCAAAATTTTTAGACTATTATAAATGCATATATAATGAAAATATATGATATTTAAATAATTAATATCTTTCTAGAGATTGTTTAATTTTTACTACTTGGATAATTTATATTGAAACAGGTTAATTTTCGACATAAGTACTGAATATCAACCAAACAACCGATATTGACTAAAATAATTATGAAATTTTTATAACATGATAATAAGTTATATAAATGAAAAATTCAATTGAAAAAGGATTTTAAGCAAGTGGAAATTAACTTATGTTTATTATTAAGGAAGAATAATGATAGAACATGACGATTCAGACTGATGTTAAGGGTCTTCTTCTCAATCTTTTTTCATTGAAGAAAATTTTGAATTATATACTACTTTATTTTATATAGTGTATAATATACCTCATTGAAGTTTAAGTTGATTCAAATATAATATTTTTCTATGAATCATTTTACTATAAAACAAAAATAATGTTTTTAACCTATGTGGAGACAATGGCCTCTCCACCGATATAAATAGTGTTTATATTTGGCTACCTCTATAAGCCTTTCTGTTTTTAAGGAAATGAAATACCTCTTTCTCTTTATGGGAGTCTTGGTGTTTAGTTTTTTTTAAATTAGTTGAATATTTCAATATATTTAAAATATTTCTTCTGATTTCAAATGATTTTTTATTTGTCAAATTTTTATATTTACAATATTTTAGGTGTTATGATAATATAATGGAACAAGGACATTTAATGGGTGGTTACATGATAATCCAAAGATAGGTGGTTACATGATAATCTAGATTATGTGTGGTTCTATGATATACCAAGGATAGGTGGTTACATTATAACATCCAATGAATTTGGTATGTAAGTCGGCCGTATAGCTATTCCATTTAGTGATATGTGTTGAAGTCGATCGTATGGTTACTCTATTCATTTATATTTATATACCAAGATAACAGTATATGTTTTATGTTGCTTTATATTGGATTTATAGTAAACATTATATTACAAAAATGGTAATCAATGAGATTATATTTAGTGAAGTGTTTTTTATACTTCTTAAAGGTGAAAATTATTACTCTATGATAAATTCTTCATGGTTTACATGTTTTTACAAGACTAAAAATTTTTACTCATTATGTATCCCTTACTGAGCCTTGTATTATAACACTATGTTTTTAAAACTTTTCCGCAGGAAATAAAGAAGAATAGAGTCATGTATGGGATAAAAAAAGTAATATTGTTAAAACATGAAACAATTTAATGTTTCTTTTTAAAGAGTTTTAGTTTTATAAAAAAAATATAGTGAGTAGAAGTGTCTGCTTGTAATATTCAAATTGATATTAATAAGTTATGACCAAATACTCTAAAGATATAGACCTAAAAATATCTTCGATGCAAAAAAAGTCAAATTATTTACTTAACTCAACATTATGTAACGTTTAATTCCACGACTTTATAGTTTGAATAAAAGCAATGTTCTAGGAATGTTTATGGATTATGAGTTTTTTTAATGAATGGTTAGTCTCTACATCAGTTCTTTTAGTTAAATCATTAATTTACAACTTTTTTTAGATCATGGAATGTGTGTTACAAATGGAAGGTGGAGGATCAAAAATAACATTCCTATCTCTTCTCGATGGCTTTCTTGAAAAATTTATTAGATAGTCATGTTCAGATGATTTTAAATCTTCTTCTAACATACAAATCACTTTCAAATAGTCTTTTGAGATATTAAACCCCTCCACTATACCTTGATATCATCGTGGATTATTGGTTGTTTTTAATCAAATATTACTTTCTCAATACTCACATATTTTCAAGAAAGGTAAATATTATCAAGGGATTTTTAGATATTTTACCATATCACATGATTTTGATTCATATTTTGATCTTTAAACAGCTATTAATGAAGGAGACCCTTGCACAAACTATTTTTATTTTTTAAAATATAGTATTTCTGAACATACATATGGTATTTTAAAAGGACCATTGATTAAATGTTTCAACTCAAACTCGGTTCGACTATTTTATAAAAATCCTATCTTATAAGATGTTTAGAAATTATATGTCATACATGATTATTTTCAGAATTTTTTTTTTCTGTGGACACCCTTATGACCAAATTTGTACAAGTTTTATTTGGATAAATAAAGCAAAAGCATTTGAAGGATCTCTAAATGATTGTTGAAATGAATATACCTTTTATCAACATGAAAAATATGATGATGAAACCAGGTGGATTCCATAATCATAGTATGATGTTATTTATTTTCGGAATAGTCGTATTTTATCATATAGATGTGGAAAAAAATAAATATATATAATAAATCAAGAATTAAAATGATCTGGTCATTATGAGTTGGGATGAAAATGATAGGTATAAGACATCCATTGAGGCTACAACATGTTAGGGTTATTTTTGAGTTTTATAAAAAGGGACAACCATCAATATGGGTGACAACCCATCCTATCCAGTAAGGCCACAAGAACTGAACCCACAATCGAAGGGTGACAAGGGTGCATCACCTACCACTGGCCTACATGATTTCCCTGGTTGGTATGAAATATTCTTTGTAGATAACAGAATTTATTGATTAAGAATAAATTGATTTTTGTAATTTATGTTTTATCAAATGAATATACTTAGTATAAGAAAATGATTTGGTAATTAAGTCTTAAGTGTTATTTTGGAAGACGTTCTCTATTTTGGTAACCTTGTATGATTAAGGTAAATAGAATACTATTGGATTTCATTTGGGGATTAATGGTTGAATTTTACATAGGAAGATTCTATTTTTTATGGTGGACAGATTGTGAATTGGGTTATTTATGGAAATTATTAACTTATCATGGAGAATATGTGATTGGGTTAATTACTTTTAAGTATCATTCTTTAAGAAAAGTTGATGTTTTTTGGAGATTAATGTTATAATTTATCATCAATGACTAGGTGATGAAATCCTTCTGTATTTATGTGTTTCAAAAATAGCTTGGACTACATTGAAGAATTTTGAGGACAATTTTATATTTAACAGTATTTTTTGAACGTTGGTGTATTTTTTGTTGAATTTTTGAGATAAAGAGTAGTATTTATTTTTATGATGGTTTATTCTTTTTGGGATTATCTGATCAAGTACTAACCAATTTGGTTTTTTAATGTCCAAAGATAGTGGAAATATATAGTCAATCTTTTGGGGATTATGTGATTCTATTTAAGTTGAGTATATAACATCATGTGTGACCAAGTGATCTTTAATACTCATCGTTTGAAGAAAATATGATCTTGTCGTATATATTTATTAAGAAATGAAGCTATATATGACAAGTAATTTTGTTTCATTCTGTTATTATTCTAATTTTTAAAATAATTCCTCAATATTTTGAAAAGTAACATTAAAAAATACATTTGAGTTTTCTACTGATAAATCAATGACCATTTAACCCATCACAAGTTTTTTGTTTTCTGGTTGTTAACTTTATTATGATCATGTATTGTATCGCTCTCCATCAAAAGATGACACTTTTTTTCTTCAATATACATTTTTTCAACATGTAATCCTAGTATGTTTTATATCAGGTGACCTTTTTACTTCTCTTTATTCCTTTAATTTAATAGTTTTATTGACTCTTTTTCTGATGTGGGATTTTCAATAATGCTTTTGAGCCCAAATTTTAATATTGTGTGGACGTAATTTCTAAAAGGGGGAATGATGAAATAACCCAGGTATTTAAAGAACAATACTTTTTCTTTTCAATTAATATTTTTTAATAAGTTACTAATTAAATGTTTAAGGGGATCTTTTTCTGATAGTATAATTTACACACAAAAACGAATTTCTCTAAAATTTTACGTTTCACACAATATTGTGTAATACCGAAAAATAATATAATCATAATATTAGTATTTTAAATGGTAGTTAATGCTTAGTAATTGTAATTTAAGGAATAAATAGTATCAATTGAGTTTTAAAATATGTTTTACACAAGTTTAAATAATTATTAATTAATTATAATGTTTATTAGAAATGGAAATACAATCCAATTGAATATAAATGATGTGTTATTATGAAAACTTATTAAAAAGAGATTAATTGTGTTTATAAACACATATAACTATTTTTGAATATTAATTTAAATAAAAATTTATTTAAAATATTCTATGTAATGTTTTAAATTAATCATATATGTGTCTAGATAAGATATAAGATCAAATTTAATTCTTGGGATAAAAGAACTATTTTTCTAAAAATGTAGTTTTACCTTCTTTTGATGGCGAAATTTTGTAAAATAATGTTTTTTTAACATTTATATGTTATTTTTTTGAAAAAATAATCTTTTTCTTTATAATATGGAGATGAAAATTTACTTTTTATGTGATTTTTGGTTTATTCTGATAAAATTCATATTTTTATGAATAATGAAAAATACAGCATTTTAATTCAAAACTTTCCTTTTCATCTAATTAATTTATATAGTTACATTTGAATTTTTATTGGTTTTGAAGTGTAATTAGATTATGTTTTTTTAATTTAATCCATTTAGGTTAATTTTATGTAATTTAATTTTTAAATTGGACATAAACACCAGCCAAACTTTTGATACTTTTTACATCTTAAAAACCCTACTTTTTTGTTTTTGAAAATGGGAATTTATTTTAAATTAATTTTTTATAATTTTGTTTATTTAATTTGGAAAAATGGATTCCATATTTGGAATCATAATGTCATCATTTTTAAATGTTTATCTTTTAATTTTTGACAATATGAATAGTAACTTCAGTAATTATTTTATTTACCATGGTTAAAGGATAAATCTAGTAAATAAGGGTAAAAAATATTATTATTATAATATAAAAGTACCCTATCATGTTTTCATATCCTATTTTATGAGATATTTCGGATTATGGGCATCATTGTTTTGATTTTGCAACCCCATGGATCCAATTGGGTGTTTTAATGACTTATTTTACGAATAAACATTAATTAAAGTGTAATATAACATATACATGTATCTTTTACTAAACCTATTTTTATATTTCATTATATAACTGATATCTTCAACTATAAATATTAATTATAAAGATAAAAATATTTCCCACATTATTAGATTTTATATATAATTCTTAAATATTAAATTGAAATTTTTAGTTATGACACAACCATGATGTAGTTATTGCTTCATTAATAAAGAATTCAAATAAATGATATTATAAGTATTAAAAAACAATAATTTGGTTATTTTGATGACATAAAAGATTTTTATGGAGGATATTAATGTGTTATATTTTATTTAATATCATAGGTTCAATGTAATAAATTTTTTATGAATTTTTAAAAATTCATGTATGAATAGTGTTTAAAATTGACATAATCCATAACATAAAATATATAATAGTTTATTGAATGATATTAAATTACTAAAAATAAAAGATTTAGTAAAATGGTTTATATAATTTCAAATAAGTAATAAATTAATTTTTTGGAATGTTTTACCTGATATGGTAATTACATTAACCCACAATGTGAAATTAACAAGGTATATTGGTAAGATTAAAAATGGTAAAATAAGGGATAAAATAAAAAAGGGTAAGGATAAAAAAATATATAAAACAAGGCTAAAATTTTATTGTATGATGATTATTAGAACAAAAAGCATATTATATTATAATTTAATCACTCTTGGACTACTTTTAATTGATATAAAGTTTATAATAAATTAATATTTCAACACTTTCCAAATGTGCCCATCTTCTCTCTTATAAAAGGCCACCACCTCTACCCACTTAATCACACCGCTAAATGAAATATATTCGTCCAAATTATTCGGAAATAAGTTCCTAAAATCCATATCTACCTTGTATAAGACATACATTGGGTATAAAGTGATTCAATAATTCCGTTTTTCTCAAATCAAAAGAAGTTACCCAATTTAGAGGTAATGTCTTCTCTCATGTTCCATTCCATTATCTTCCTTCTCCACATCATATTCTATTATTATTCATTGATTAAATTTCAAAAATAGTTTTATAAATATAGTAGTATGTTTGTTTGATAATGAGTCTAACTACACTTCCACACACAATTATCTAATAGATACGAACATACTGGTTTTCTGTATGACGAACTACTGCCTCACAAAACGATGATTGTTCAATTTTCCCCTACCACCGCTCATGGATACTATTATGATCAAACTATATTTAAATTTGATATATATAATATTTATATTTTCACTATGATTATTTAATTTTTTGATAAAAAATTCCTTTATGCTTTACATGATGTGGAAATTCGATAATTTCTTTTGAGGAAGTATGGACTACCGCACCCTCAATGTGATGTGACTCATTTTTGCAATACATGGAATATAAAAAAATGGTTTTATTAAACCTATAAGACATAAATTAAATAAATATAATAATGGAATTTTTATATATATTTATATGATTTTATTATTATTCTATTAATATAACAAAGAAATGAATGTAACGTTCATGTGTACGTACGACACAACGTCTCCATGAACGGTGCATTTCATTTATTATCTAAAAATGTTATGGAATATTATAAATAAATATAATATACATATGATATTTAAATGATTAATATATGTCTTTTCTTAATTTACTTTTGAATACATGGACAATTTATATCAAAACAAGTTCATTTTCGAGTGAAGTACTGAATATCGACAAAATGACATATGTTTAATTAAATAATAATGTAATTTTTAGAAAATGGTAATAAGTGATATAAAATGAATAATAAATTTTAAAAATGTTCTAAATAATGTATAAATTAACGTAAGTTTCTTATTCAGGAATAACAAGGAACATACGTGATGAATAACAGTTAAAGTAAGGGACTTCATCTAAATCATCTTTCATTGAGGAATACTTTGATTTATTTATGAAATTATTTTATATGGTGTATAATAATCCCATTTTACTTATAAATTCATTCAATGGGTATCATTTCTTATGATGTTTTTACTAAATAAAAAAAGAAATGTTTTTAATGTATGCAGCAACAACGACCTCTCTGATGCTGTAACTATTATTTTTTATTTGGATTCTTCTATAATTGTTAATGTTTTTTAAAGGAAATGAAATCCCTTATTCTATTTTTGGGTGTTTTTGCATTGAAAATGGCTTTTTAACTGGATATAACATTTCAATATCTTGAATTTATTACTTGTGATTGAAAATGAATTGTTATTAATGAAATGATGATACTTGAAATATTTTATGTGTTATGATCATATAATAGAAAATTAGAATTTGATGAGTGGTTATGTGATAAACCAAAGACAAGTGGTTACATGATAAATTAATTTATGGGTGGTTCTATGATAAACCATGGATTTTTTGTTACATTATAACCTTCAATGCATTGGCTATGTAAGTCAGCCATATGGTTATTCCATTTCGTGATATGTGTGGAACATGAATGTATAGTTATTCCATTCTAGTATGTTTATTTACCATGTAACCTTTATATGTTTTATGTTGCTTTCAATGGGATTTATGTCAATATGTTTCAAAAAAAGGGTATGCAATGATATTATATTCATTGAAGTGTTTTTTCGACTTCTTAATGGTGAAAAGTATTACATTATGACAATGTTTTCATCGTTTACATGTTTTCAGATGACTAATAGTTTTCATTAATTATGTATCCCATACTGATTTTTTTATGCTCATCCCAAGATTTGAAATGTTTTTCACATGATATAAATAATAATAGATTCATGGATGAGATCATGTAAACTTTATACCATTAAAACCAGAAACAATGTCTTATTTATTTTTAAAGAGTCTTTGTTTTATAAAAAATGGATAGTAATTAGAAGTGTCTACTTATAATATTGATGTTGTTATATATTAGTTATGACCTAGTTCTCTAATTTTATAGACCTAAAAATATCCTTGATGAGAATTAAAATCTAATTATTGGCTTAAATCAACAATATGTAACATTTAAATCTAAGACCTTATAGTTGGTATCAAAGGAATGTTATAGATAACTTTAAGGATTTGGAGTTTTCGTTAAACAAATGGTTAGTCTCTACATCAATTATTTCAGTTATTTCATTTTTATATAAATATTTTCACATCAAGGAATGAATGTTACAAATGTAAGGAGGAGGATGATGGGAAAAAATCTCTGATGTGTCCTCTTGGTGTGTTTTGGGAGTTATTGAGTTTTTTGAAAATGCCAAATGATTTTAAATGAGTATTGTTGGTGTTTTCCAAAGAAATTTTTTTAAGGTTGTGCATTTTCCAATACTTTGGCAAAATTTTGGGCCTCAAAATCAGATATTTGTGTTTGGAAATGTATGGATTTCATCACATGATTGGATGGTGTGATGAAAGGTGAATGAAATTGGCAAAGGAAGTGAAACGACGAGCCTGAGACATTGATTGCATACCATGTCTAGGATGGATATGCAACCACATACTAGGTAAAAGGAATGGTAAAGATGAGCGATTCACGAAATCAAAAAATGGTTTGCGGTGGAAGAATGTGTGGTACGTGGATGGATTTTCATTAGTGTAGGATATTGACCGTGTATGATCAAAGGTAGTACGTGGACCACATATATAAAATGGATGGCAGGAAGGCTTACATATTTTAATCGTAGGAGGATCAGTATGTAGTAAAGGCTATAAAGAATCAATCATTTGGTAAATCATGGTTTAGTGGATATTATGGATATCTTTACCTATATAAAAATCACTAATCCCACTAATTATATGGGAGACCAAATATCATTAGATAAAAAAAATTGATCCTAGAATTTGGAGAAGTATAAATGATGTTTGTGTGGGAGAATTCCACGAAATCTGAAGTGGTTCATGGGGAAGATATTCTTCAAAAGGCTTTTGTGGATAACTATATTCCAAAAAGGAAACGGTATGCAGAGAAAGATGGTTGAGTAAAAAATATTGTGTGTGAAGGTATTTCGTGAATA
Organism: Viscum album; assembly: GCA_963277665.1. NCBI lineage: Eukaryota > Viridiplantae > Streptophyta > Magnoliopsida > Santalales > Viscaceae > Viscum > Viscum album. Next base: position 1,291,288,738 of record OY728146.1, read on the forward strand.
GAGAAAAATTCATGGAAAAAGGTTGAGTCATAGAAGAGGTTCGAGGAGTCAGTACACAGAGGCGGTACGTGATAGTTATGGTAGAGGCAGTCTATGGAAGAAGAGAGGTTTGTGGAAGTGGAAGTGGTATATGAAGGAGGTGTTCCACGTACTGAACATGGTACTCAGTACGTTAGAGAGGAAGGTGGTTCATGATTTTCACAAGTATGTTTGTGGAATATTCAAATCAGTTTGAGAAGGTATTTTCTAGTACCAAAAAGTAATCAGGAAAGTGGGCATAATCTACAGGTGAGAAAGTAACATCAACAGTGCATCGACCTATATTTTAGGATTCATAAAATCATGAAAATGAAGGTACGTGCATGTCTATAAACTATGTTTGACCTACAAGTTGATAAACTCTGTGTGGATTCCTTTCCAAGAGCAGTGACCCTATGAAGAGGAAGACGATGGCCCTATCAACTAGTAGTGAGCCAGAGAAAGAGTCATAGGGAGTGACCCTTTGGAATGTAGTGAGAACCCCATTGAACTTGTAAAGGTAGTGACCCTAATCATAAAAGATCTAACCTAATCATTGTACTGATTATTGGATATTATCATTAGTGAATTGGGTACATTGGCACTTCGTCGTTGTATTCTCTTTGGGCATATCCCAGTGAGGGTAAACCTTGTAAAAATTATCATGAAATGTGCATGATTTCACATCTAGTCATATATTGCTACAAGATGAAGAGAGAGTTGAGTTTTTTCTAACAATGAAACAAGATTCAATATAGAAAACATTTTAATCTGCAATAACATGATTTACCCCTCCTTCTCAGTGTATTCGACCTAGTGGGCCTAAAATTTGGTATCATAGGGAAAGGATGAAAGGTTAAAAGTTAGTGGTTCTATCTTAATAAAAATAAATGGAGGTGGACAATCATAAAGGAATTCCAATCAGTGATTAAAATAATTTTCAACTATGGAAGAATTGGATGCAGCACTACTTCCAATCAGTAAGGATGGATGTCTTCACAATAACTATGCATGTAATATCAGATGACATTAATAGTGATGCTCTATCAGATGCTGAAATAAATGAGTTGGATACTGATCCAAAAGGGATCAATTATTCAGGAAGATCCCTATCAAATGAAATTTATATAAATGTGATGTCATGTAAAACATCACATGAAATTTGGGAAAAATTGTTTAACATTTATGAGGGTGACACAAAGGTTCGAGAAGTAAAGATGTTGGTTCTATGGAACAAGTTTGAGGATATCAAAATGAATCCCAATAAGGTTTTTGATGAATTATTTGATTGGATAAATATTACTGTGTAATACATTCAGTGTCATATATAATTTTGTATAGAAATAAATATTGTGAAATGTACCTTGAGGGAACATCCACTACGATTCAATCTGAAAGATTCATTGTAGGAAGGCAAATACCCATAAGAGCTGACCCTGGATAACCTACATAGTATTCTTCTAGCGTATGAAATAATAAATGATGATAAAGATGATGTGGAAAAACAAAATACTATGGAAGTGGAATTCAAGGCCATGAATAATCTCTCTATTGAAGAAAGAACTGAGGAGGACAATATGGATGATGACACATCATTTCTCTTGTCCAATATAAAAAGTGGAAAAGGTATGTTCAAAGGTAAACTTCCATTTTCATTTTTTTCAATGCGGAAAGATTAAGAATTTTTCAGAAAAGTTTCCTAAGAATTTTGATGACGAAAATGAAGAACATGTGGATATTTCCCAAAAGACATAGTCATAAAATGTGAAAAGGAGGAGATATACTAAGAAAAATTTATTCCAAAATAAGAATCGGCTTTCAAAAGAGGATGAATGTTCAGAAGAATATAAGTTAGAAGAGTAGAAGGACTACAAGGATTGTAAAATAGTTGATTTGGTCAAAGTTTTCCTAAATTAATTAATAAGTGTTTAAAGTGACAATGAAGACGAAGAAATTGAAGGAAGAGTTGATCTTAAGGCTAAATTAGAAGCATTACTTGAGTAGGTTGATTTTTTATGATCCAAAAAACTAAAAGATAACAAATTTGTTCATGATGCCAAACTATTTTTGTTTCAGAAGGTAGAAGATAATTATGAGTTGAATGAAGAAATTGAAAAGTTGAGGTCTTCAATGAAAAAAAGATCAGAAAAGGTGGTTGAGTACAATCTCAAAATAGATGAACATAAATCATATATTGATTTTTTTGACTAAAACTGGAAAACATAAAATCAAACGTATCGAATAGCTAGAAGAGTAATTTTTTAGTCTGCGATGAACAATTGTTGATTAGGAGAAACTACTAAATATTGGTTCTACATTAAGAATAAAGACCATACAAGAAACAAATAAGATGATATTTTAGAAGGGTGGTCAATCAAAATAGAATCCTCAATCAATTATGAACGATAAGGCTAGTATTGGTCTTGATCTAAAACAAAATTAAGTTATGGTTTAAGTCAGACCACAAGCACCTACTCCAATATTAAAGATTATTTGGGTATAGAAAAGAATCAAAAGATTTAGGGAACTGAAGACGGAACTAGTGGTGAACCATTACGATATAAAAACTCAACTTATATAATATTCAATTATTGTGGTAATATGGGATACTCTCAAAATGTAAGTTCAACAGCAAAGAGGTACCAAAGGGGAAAAGACCAACAATGGTTGTCGTATAGAGCCCAAAATTCCAGGTCATCATTTTATAGTCATTATTTTAGGTGTAAAGGACCTGGACATACATGACCAAAAAAAGTGGTCTTATCATTTTTTTAGAAATTATATGTCATACATGATCATTTTCTAAAATTATTTTTCTGTGAACACCCATATGACCACTGGTGTACATGGTGTATTTAGATAAAGGAGGAAAATTATTTTGAAGGATCTCTAAATCATTGATGTAATGCATGGGTGATCTATATTGGTGAACAAGATTACAATGAAACCAGGTGGATGCGATAATCAGGGTATGATGTTATTTATTTTGGGAGTAGTATTATTTTATCAAATGGTGGTGGAAAAAATATCAATATATATAAGACTTCAGGAATAATGTTAATGAGTTCATTCTGAATTGGGGTGAAAATTAGAGGTATAAGACAAGCACTGAGGATAAAACATGTTAGGTTTATTTTTGAGTTTTATAAAAAAGAAAACCCATAATATGGGTGACTACCCATCATATCAAGAAAGTTCATAGGTATCAAACCCAGAACCAAAGGGCGAAAAGGGTGCATCACCTACCACCAGCCTACGTGAAATCCTGGGATAGTGTGACTTATTATTTGTAGTTAAATGATTTTATTTATTAATATTAAGTTGATTTTAGTAATTTATTTTTTATCAAAATAATATCCATAGAATTGGAAAATGATTGCATGATTAAGTGATAAATATTATCTTTGAATAAAGTCTTTATTTTGGAAAATTTATAGGATTAATGTTGTAAGAATAATATGGGATTTAATTTGTGCATTAATAGTTGAATTATATTTTGGAAGAAAATTTGTTTTTATTGTGTACAAATGGTGATATTCGTTATTTATGGAAATTATTAACCTATCATAGAGAATATATGATGAGGTTAATTACTTTTAAGTATCATACATTATGATTAGTCGGTTTTATTTGAAGATAAATGTTATGATTTATAGTTGAAGAATAAGTGATCAAATCATTATCAATTTTTGGGTTTCAATCATAGTTTGTATTACATTGAATAATTTTAAAGAAATTTTTTTATTTAATGGTATTTGTTAAACATTGGGGTATTTTTTGTTTAATATTGGATATGTAGAGAAGTATTTGTTTTATAAAGTATTATTATTTTTGGGGATGATCTGATATTGTAATAACCATTTTGGTTTTGGTTATTTTCCAATGTTTGAAGAAATATATAGTTCATCATTTTTGGATTAGGTGATTGACTATAAGGTGATTATAGTTCTTCAGGTGTGACCTAGTCATTTTGAGTACTCATTATTTGGAGAAAAGATGAGTGTGTGGTAAATATTTATTAAATAATGAAATTATCCTTGATAAGTATGTATGTTTCCTTGTGTTATTATTCTAATTAGAAAAATAATTCCTCAACATTATGAAATGTAACATAAAACAATAACATTTTACATTTGGTTTTCCTATTGGGAAATTAATGACCTTTAACCCCTGAGAAGTTTTCAATTTTATGTTTGTTAACTTTTTCTTGATCATTTTTCCTATCGCTCTCCATAAAAACTTGACACTTAATTTTTATTTTACATACATGTTTTCCTACATGGAATCCTAGTTTGTGTTATACCAAGTGACCTTGGTACTTCTATTTCTTCTTTTTAAGTAATGATTTTATTGACTCTTTTTCTGATGTGGTATTTTCAGTAGTGTTTCGGATCCCAATTATAAAATTACGAGGAAAAAATTTCGCAAAGGGGGAATGATGAAATTGCCCCAATATTTATAAAATAGTGCTTTTTTATTTCCTATTCATATTTATGAATAATTTATTAATTTAATGTTAGGTTGGAAACTTTTTTTGATGGCGTAATTGACACACAACAATAGGTTTCTTTGAAATTATATGTTGCACACAACATTTAGTTATACCAAAAAATAATACAATAATAGTATTATTATTTTAAATTTTAGTTAACACCTAGCCTTTGGAATAGACGGAATGAATAGTATAAACTACTTTTTGTAATATGGTGTACTCATGTTTAAAAAATGATTCATTAGTTAGAAAATTTACTTGAAATAGAAATAAAAACCAGAGAATATAAATGATGTATTTTTAGGAAAACCTACTTTAATGAGAATAATATTTTTTGAAAAAACATATCACTATTTATTGATTTTTATTTAATGAAAAATATATGTTTCATATTCAATGTAATATTTTATATTCATCATATATTTTTTCTAGATATGATATAATAACAAATTCAATTTTCCAGATAAAAGATGTATTTTTCTAAAAATGCAGTTTTTCCGCCATTTGATAGAGAACACTTTTTAAATAATGTCTTTTTTCACTTTTATATGTTGATTTTAAAAAAATAAACTTCTTCTTTATAATTGAGATGTAAAAATTTATTTTGGATGAAATTTTGGTATTTTTCTGATAAAATTCATATTTTTACGAGGAGTGATAAATATTGCATTTTGATTCAAAAATTTCTTTTCGTCTAATTTATTTATTTAGGTAAATTGTAATTTTAAATGTTTTTGAAGAATAATTGGATTATGTTTTTATCATTAAATAAATATATGTTAATTGGATGTAATTTCACTTTTTAATTGGATAAAAATAGATATCAATCTTTTGATAGTTTTTACTTCTAAAAAAACCAAATTGATTTGTAACAATAGGAATTAATTTTATATTAAATTAATCCAATTAGGTGTATTTAATTAGTAAAAATGTATTCCATATTTGAAATCGTAATTTCAAAATTTTTTAATTAGGTACCTTTATGTTTTGGATATTATGAATATTAATTTTTTTAATTATTTTAATTACCATGGTTGAAGGATATAGCTTGTAAATAAGGGGAAAAATAATTTTATAATAACATTAAACTACCCTAATACGTGTCAAAATCCTATTTGATGAGATATTTCAGACCATGGGAATCCTTGTTTTGATTTGGGGACCCCATGGATCAACTTGGGGGTGATTATGACATGTTATAAAAATTAATTTTAAGTAAATAGAAATATAACATAACCATGTCTATTTTAATAAAACAAGTTTATATTCGGTTATATAATTTCTATATTCTACTATAACATTTTATTAGAAATTATTATGATTTACTACATCATGATATTTTATATATATTTTTATACATTAAATAAAAAAATATAATTATGACACAATGATGATGTACTAATGGCTTCAATAGTAAAGGATTCAAATAAATTATATAATAAGTATTAAAATAAACGTAATTTGGGTATTTGGATTCCATACACGCTTTTTTGGTGGATATTGAAATAATATATTTGATTTAATGCCTTAGGTTCTACGTAATAATGTTGTTATGAATTTTTAAGAAGTCATGTATAAATAGTGTTCAAAATTGACATAATCCATAACATAAAATTTAAAATAGTTTATTAAATGATATTAAATTCCTATGAAAATACTAAAAAAATGTTTAATATAAGTCTATATACATCATAAAATAATTTTATTGGGTCTTTTTACATGATATGATTCTTAAATTATCCCACAATTTGTAAATAACATGATATCATAGTAAGATTAAAAAGTGTAAAATAAGGGTTAAACTGAACTGATAAGGATAAAATACTATTAGAAACATGGATAAAAATTATTTAATGATTTTTATTATAAATATAATAATATTATATTTTAATTTAATGTATTTTGGACAATTTTCATTATAAATCATATTTATAATAAATTAATATTTCAAAACATTCCCCAAGTGCCCCTCCCCCCTCTTATAAAAGGCCATCACCTCTACACTATAACTCACATATCTCAATCCCCTTTGTTCATAAAAATTCTGCTCAAATAAGTTCCTAACATCCCTATATTCCTCTTATAATCCTTACTTTGGGAAGAAGGTAATTAAAGAAATCCTTTTGGATCAAGTCGAAAAAAGTTACCCGATTTAGAGGAAATGTCTTCACTCAAGTTCCTTTCCATTATTTTATTTCTCCACTCCCTATTCTCATCTTATTCATTGATTACATGAAAAAAAATTATAATCAATATTCTAGGATTTTTTATGATAAGTAATCAAACTATAATTACAGAAACCTCCATCAAATGGATAAAAATATACTATTTCTGTGTACGGCGATATAATGCCTTCTAAAACGATGATTGTTCAATTATCCCATAACACCACTCATGGTGGACATTAAGATGGAACTATTTTTATATGTGATATTTATAATATTTAAAATTTTTCTAATGTTATTTAATTTTTATTTACAACATACCTTTATTCTTTCCAGGATATTTAAATATGATAATTTCTTTTGAGAAAGTGTGGAATGCCACCCCCTCAAAGTGATATGATTCACTCGTGCTATACATGGAATGTATAAAATATGGTTTTATTAAACATATGGGACATAAATTAAATAAATATAATACCCATATTATTATATACATTTATATTATTTTATTATTATTATTTTGATATGTCAAATAAATGAAAGTGGTGTTACGTGTACGTACGACCTACCGTCTCCACGAACGGTGCATTTCATTACTTATCTCCAAATGTTATGGACTATTATAAATTAATATATATGGGATATATATGACATTTAAAACATTAATTTCATTCTATAGATGATTAACTTTTGACTTCAAGTACAATTTATATCAAAACAAGTTCATTTTTGACTCAAGAACCAAATATCAACAAAACGAAATATATTTACATATATAATTAAGTAATTTCAATAAAATGGTAATAACTGATTTAAATGGAATAATTAAATTGAAATAGTTTCTGAAGATTTTATAAATAAACTTAAAATTATTATTCAAGAAGAACAAGGAACATACATGACGAGTTTGAATGAGGGTAATGGGCATCGTCTCAATCTCCTTTCATTGAGGCATTATATGATTTATATTGAACCTTATTTTATATGGTGTATAATAAAACACAATGACCTTTAATATAATTCATCGGGAATATTTTTATATTGATCAATTAACTAAGTGGTAAAATGAATTTTTTTAACATATTCGATAAAAATGAATTGATATTAGTGAAATGTTGATATTTGTAATATTTTGTGCCTTATGATTATATAATGGAACATGAACATTTTACAGGTGGTTACATGATACACCAAAGAAATTTAGTTATGTGATAAACAAAAAAAAATTGGTTATATGGTAAACCAAGGATGGGTTGTTATGTTATAACCTTTAATTCATTGGGTATGGAAGTCGGTCATATGGCTATTCCGTTTAGTGATATCTTTGGAAGTTGATTGTATGGTTATTCTATTTATGAATGTTAATGTCCCAAGTTACCTTTATCTATTTTATGTTACTTTCTATGGGATTTATGGTAATATTTTTCTTACAACAAGGGTCATAAATTATCTTATATTCAGTGAAGTGTTTTTTCTACTTCTTAGAGGTTAAAAGTAATACTTTATAAAAAAGTTTTCATGAATTCCATGTTTTCTCAAGACTAACAGTCTTCATTAATTATGTATCCCTTACTGAGATTTTTATGCCCATCCCATGTTTTGAAATGTATTTAACTGGACACAATAAATAATATATTCATGGATGGGATCAAATAAATGATATACTATTAAAACAAGAAACTATTTCATGTTTCTTTTTAAAACGTTTTTGTGTTATAAAAAATGGATATCTAGAATAAGTGTCTACTAGTAATATTCAAGCTGTTATGTATCAGTTATGACATAATTATCTAAATCTAAAGACCTAAAAAAGATCCTCTATAGGAGTTGAAGTCAAATTATTTACTTAACACATCATAATGTAATGTTTAAGGCCAGGGCCTTATTGTAGCTATTAGAGAAAATTGTTTGACAAATTTAAGGATTAATAGTTTTTGCTAAACAAATGTTTAGTCTCTATATCAATTCATTATGTTTAGTCAATTTTTATAACATTTTTTAGATCAAATATATTCAGTTAAAAATGGAATAAGGACGATCAAAAACAACATTAATATCCCTTCATGATGACATTCTTGCAATAATAATTGAAAATTCAGGTTTTGATGATTATAAAACTTTTTCTAACACACAACTCACATTCATGCAGTTGTTTGATATATCGAAACCTCCATTATACATCTATATAATCATGGATCATGGGTTTTTTTAATGAAAGTATATTTTCTCAAAATTTTCATATTTTCATGAAATAAAAATATTATCATGGAATTTTAAGATATTTTAACTTTTCACAAGATTTTGAAACAAATTTTGATTTTGAAATAGGTGATTAATATGGAGACCCTTGATCAAACTAATTATATTTGATTTTAAAATTTAGTCTTTTAGGATATACTTATGTTATTTTAAAAGAACCATTGATTAAAAGTGTAAACTCATACTCAGTCTGATTATTTTTAAAAATAATGTCTTATCATATGTTTAGAAATTATATGTCATATATGATTATTTTTCAATATTATATTTCTGTGAAAACCCATATGACCCATGTTTTACAAGGTGTATTTGGAAAAAGGAAGAAAATTATTTTGAAGGATCCTTGAATCAATATTTCAATGCATGGAACTTCTATCTACATAAATAAGATGATGAAACCAGGTGGACCCCATAATCATGGAATATTGTTCTTTATTAGGGGGATATATTATTTTATCATATAGAGGTGAAAAAAATAAATATATATAAAAATTTATGAATTAATATGATGAGGTCATTATGATTTGGGATTAAAATGATAGGTATAAGATAATCATTGAAGTTAAAACATGTTAGGTTTATTATTGTGTTTTATAAAAATAGACAACCCTCATGATGGGTTAAAACCAATCACATTTGGCAAGGCAGCAGGAATCGAACCCACAACTAAAGGGTGATGAGGGTGCATCGCATACCAGTAGATTATATGAAATCCCTGGTTGGTATGACTTATTCATTATAGTTAAATAATTCTATTGATTAAGAATAAGTTGATTTTGGGAATTTATGTTTTATAAAATGAATATCCTTAGTATATGAATATGATTTGTTTATTATGTGATAAATGTTATTTTGGAAGATGTTCTCAATTTTGGTAACCAAATATGATTATGGTAAATAGAATACTGTGAGATTTCATTTTTGTATGAATGGTTGAATTTTATTTTGGAAGAATCTTTGTTTTTATGGTAAAAAATGGCTATTTGGATTATTTTTGGAAATTATCAACCTATCATGGAGAATTTGTGATTATTTTAATTAATTTTAGGTATTATAATATAAGATTACTTTATTTTATTTGGAGATAAATGTTATGATTTTTCAGTGAAGACTATGTGATCAAATCCTATAGAATTTTTGGGTTTCAATCATATTTTGGACTACTTTGGTGAACATTAAGGGAAATTGTCTATTTAATGGTATTTGTTGAACATTGGGGTATTTTTGTGGAATTTTGGAGATTAAGAGTAGTATTTCTATTTATAAAGATTTTTCTTTTTGGGGATTATTTTATTTGTACTAACCATTTTGGTTTTTGTTATTGTCCAAAGGCAGGGGAAATAAATAGTATATATTTTTTGGATTATGTGATTCTCTATAAGTTGATTGTAGTGATTCAGGTAGGACCAAGTCATTTTTAATACTCATAATTTAAATAAAAGATACGATTGTGGAAGATATTTATTAAATAATGAAACCCTACTTGATTGGTAAGTATGTTTCCTTATGTTTTTATTCTACGTAGTAAAATAATTCCTCAAAATTATGAAAAGTAACTTAAGACAAAAAAAATTAAATTTTATTTTCCTACTAGGAATTCAAAGTATTTTTAACTGATCACAAGTTAGTGGTTTTCTAGTTGTTAAATTTCTATTTGTCATGTTTTATATCTCTCTCCATCAAAACATGACCCTTAGTTTTCCTTCTATGTCCATTTTTTCTACCTAGAATCCCAGTATGTGTTATCTCAAGTGTCCTATGAACTTATATTTATTCTTTAAAATTAATAGTTTTATTGAATCATTTTTTGATGTGGGATTTTCAATAATATTTTTGAGACCAATTTTAAAATTTTGAAGATGCAATTTCCAAAAGGTGGGAATGATGAAACATCCCATATATTTATATAAAAATAATTTTTCATTTCAATTAATATTTATGAATAATTTATTAATTATTTCTTAAAGGGGATGATTTTTCTGATAACAAACGCGACATGTAACAATGGGTTTCTCAGAAATGTTACGTTGCACACAACATTGAGTGGTATTAGAATATAATTCAATAATATTATTATTATTTAAAATGGTAGATAACGCGTAGCCATTGGAATGGAAAGAATAAATATAATCAAATTATTTTTGAAATATGGTTTAAACATGATTAAATAATGATTTATTGGTTCTAAAATTTATTATAAATAGAAATGAAAACCAATTGTATATAAATGATGTGTTTTAATGAAAACCTATTTAAGAGTAAAGAATTGTTTTTATAAAATCATATCACTATTTATGGATTTTTATTTAATGAAAAATATATGTTAAATATTCAATGAAATGTTTTAAATTCATTGTATATATTTTCTGGATATGATATAAGAACCAAATCAATTTTTCTGATAAAATAAATATTTTAATAAAAATGTGGTTTTACCACATGTTGATGGTGAACCCTTTTTAAATCATTTTTTTGTCCCTTTTATGGTTATTTTATACAAAACAAACTTCTTCATTTGAAGAGGTTCATCATAATTTACTTTTTCTGAAATTTGGGTATTTTTTCTAATAAAATTTATATATTTATGAATAGTGAAAAATACTGCATTTTAATTCAATCATGCCTTTTCATCTAATTTATTTATTTAGTAACATTATGATTTAAATTGGTTTTAAATATTAATTGGATTAGGTTTTTATAATTTAATTAATTTAGGGTCATTGGATCTAATTTCATCAATACATGTCAATCTTTTGATAGTTTTTAATTCATTTAAACCTGTATTTTTTGTTTTGACAACGGGAATTAATTTTTAATTAATTTCATCTGATATTGTTTATAGAATTTCTAAAAATTGATAAAATATTTGGAATTATATGTTACACATTTTTAAAATTAGTACCTTTCATTTTTTGAAATTGTGAATAGTAACATCATTAATTATTTTATTTACCATGGTTCAAGGATAAATCTAGTAAAAACTGTTAGATAATAATATTATAATAATATTAAACTACCATAACACTAGTTATAATCCTATTGTATGAGATATTTTTTACCATGTTCATTCTTGGGTCAAGTTTCATACCCCATGGAGCCACTTGGGTGTGATAAGGACATGTTACAAGAATTAATTTTATGTAAAGAGAAATATAACATAAAAATGTATCTTTTACTAAAAGAATTTTTATATTGGGTTATATAATTTTTATCATCAACTGTAACTATTAATTAAAAATCTAAAACGTTTTCCTGCATAATTATATTTTATTTATAATTTTTATATATTATGTAAAAAAAATTAATTATGAAATAATGATGATGTAGTGATTGCTGCATTTATAAAGGATTCAAATAAATGAGTATATAAGTATTAAAATAAATGTAATTTGGTTATTTTGATTCCATAAAATAGATGATATTGATGCATTATATTTTTATTAATGCCTTATTTTCTAATTAATCAAGTTGTTTTGAATTTTTAAAAAGTCATGTATGAATAGTTGTCAAAATTGACATAATCCATAACATAAAATATAAAATAGTTTATTAAATGATATTAAATTCATAAAAATATAATATTTCGAAAAATGGATATTATAATACCAAATATGTCCTAAATGACTTTTTGTGGGTCCTTTTACATGATATGGTAATTATATTAACCCACAATATATAAATAACATGATATCATGGTAAGATTAACAATGGTAAAATAAGGGTTAAACCAAAAAGATAACGATAAAAAAATATTTGAAACATGTCTAAAAATTATTGGATGATGTGTATTGGATATAAAATTCTCTTATATTATAATTAAATTACTTTTCTACAATTTCTAGTCTAAATCAAATTTATAATATATTAAGATTTTAAGATTTTTTAAAGTGCTCATCCTCCCTCTTATAAAATATCACCACCTCTACCCACTTAATAAAACCTCCCAATACCCATTATTCATCAAAATTATGTTGAAATAAGTTTCTAAAATCCCTATATTTTTTTATAAGCCTTTCCTTGGGCATACAACAATTTAAGAAAGCCTTTAGGGTCAAATCAAAAGATGTTACCACATTTTGAGGTAACATCTTCTATCAAGTTCATTTCCATTGTTTTCCTTACCCACTCCCTTTTATATTATTTTTAATTTATTACATAAAAAATAGTATCTTTAGTATAAAATTACTTTTATATTATAAAGAATCTAACTATATTTACACACACCTCCATCTAATGGTTATAAATATACAATTTTATAGTACGGTGAACTTCTCCCTCCTGAATCGATGATTTTTCAATTTCCCTCTCCCTCCCCTCATGGGTCCCCTTACGATGTAAATTTATTAATATAGGATATATTTATTATTTATATTTTCTCTATTATTCATTAATTTTTATTTAAAACATACCTTTTTTCTTTCCATGATGTGTAAAGACGATAATTTCGTTTCAGGAAGTGTGGACTAGTTGCCCCTCAAAGTGATATGACTCATTCATGATATACATGGAAAGTAGAAAGTATTATTTTATTGAACAAATGAGACATAAATGACATAAATATAATACTAGTATAATTTTATACATTAATATCATTTTATTATTATTCTTTTAATATGATAAATAAGTGAAAGTAGTGTTCATGTCTACGTACCACCTACCATCTCCTTCAACGGTGCATTTCATTTCTTATATCCAAATGTTATAGACTATTATAAATTCATATATATTAAATATATATGATATTTTAAACATTAATATCATTCTGTAAAAGATACAATTATGACTACATGGACAATTTATATCAAAACAAGTTCATTTTCGACTAAAGTACCAAATATCGACAAAACAACTTATATTTAATTAAATAGTGATGTAAGTTTTAGAATAGGGTAATAAGTGATATAAAAGTAATAATAATTTTCAAAAAGTTTCTGAATAATTTATAAATTAACTTACGTTTATTATTCAGGATGAAAAATGAACATATGTGATGAGTTAGAGTCAAGGTAAGGGACTTCATCTCAATCTCCTTTCATTGAGGGACAATTTGATTTAAATTAATCCTTCATTTATATGGTGTATAATAATCCCCTTTGAATTTTAATTTCATTCAAAAAGAAAAAAATTTCTCTGATTAATTTTAATAAACAAATGAATTAATTTTTTAACATATGCAGTGACAAGGAACTCTCCGCTGCTGTAACTGTTGTTTTATATTTTTCTTCCTCTGCAAGAATTACTATTTTTTAAAGGAAATGAAATCCCTAACTCCATTTTTGTGTGTTTTTGTTTTGAAAATGTATTTTGAGATGGATTGAATATTTTAATATCTTCAATTGATTTATTATGATGGAAAATGAATTATTTTTACTGAAGTGTTGATAGTTTCAATATTTTATGTGTCATGGTTATATAATGGAACAAAAAATTTTGCGAGTGGTTACATGATAAACCCAATACAGGTGGTTACGTGATAAACCAAATGATGGGTGGTTCTATGATAAACCAATGATGGGTGGTTATTTTATAACCTCCAATTCATTGGGTATAGAAGTCAGTTATATTAACATTTAGTAATATGTGTGGTTGTCGACTGTATGGTTATTCCATTCAAGTATGTTTAAGTCCTGAGTTACTTTTATATGTTTTATGCTGCTTTCTATGGGAATTAGGGTAATATTATTCTAACAAAAATTGTAATAAATGAGCTCATATTTAGTTATGTTTGTATCCACTTCTTAATGGTGAAATTTTTTACTTTATGATAAATTTTTCATGGTTTACAAGTTTTTGAAAGACTTATAGTTTTCATTCATAATGTATCCATTACGGAGCTTTTTATTCTCGTCCTATGTTTTGAAATTTTTTTCACATTACATACATAAGAGTAGAGTCAATGATGGGATCAAGGACAATTTATATTGTTAAAACATGAAACAATGTCATGTTTCTTATTAAAAAGTTATTGTTTTATAAAAATTAGATAGTGATTATAAGTGTCTACTTTTAATATTCATGTTGTTATGTATCAGTTTTGACATAATTATCTAAATCTCTAGACCTGAAAAGTTCCTCGATGAGAATTAATGTAAAATAATTGATGTAACAAAACATTATGTAATTTTTAAGGCCAAGGCCTTATATTTGGTATCAAATGAATGTTTTAGACCAAATTATGGATTAAGAGTTTTTATAAAACACATGGTTAGTCTCTACATAAATTCTTTCATTTATATCATTTTCTATAAAAAAATTAGATCATGGAAAGTATGTTATAAATGGAAAGAGTGGGATCACAAACAAAATTCATACACTTTACTAATGGCTTTCTTGAAACAATTATAGAAAATTCATATTCAGTTGATTTTGAAACTTTTTATAACATACAACTCACATGAAATAATTTTTTGAGATATCGAACACCTCCACTATACCACGATATCATTATGGATAATGGGTTATTTTTAAAGAAATCTTATTTTCTCAAGATTCTCATATTTTCAAGAAAGGTAAATATTATCAAAGAATTTTCAGATAGTGTACCATATCAGAAGATCTTGAAGCATCTTATGATTTTGAAAAAGCTGCTAAAGAAGAAGAAAATTATGAAAAATAATAATATATTATTTTAAAAGTTTTTCTTTTAGAATATATATATGGTATTTTAAAAGGACCATTGATTGAATGTTTCCAATTAGACTCAATATGAAATTTTTATAAAAATAGATTCTTATCATTTGTTTAGAAATTATAGTTCACACATGATTATTTCCCCAAATTATTTTTCTTTGAACATCCATATGACCCAATATGTGCAAGGTGTATTTAGATAGGGGAGGAAAATTATTTTGAAGTATCTGTAAATCATTGTTGCAATGTATAGACCTTCTACTTATGTGAACTAGAAGATAATGAAAATAGGTGGATGCCATTATGACGGTAGGATGTTCTTTATTTTGGTAATAGTCTTACTTTAACATGTGGAGGTGAAATAAATAAAAATTTATACAACTTCATGAATTTAGTTGTCAAATTAATTCTGAGTTGGGGTGAAAATGAGAGGTATACGACAACCACTAATGTAAAAACATGTAAGGGTTATTTTTTTCATTTTATAAAATGTTACAAACCACAAGATGGGTGACAACCCATCGCATCTATCATGGCCATAAGAATCAAACCCACAACTGAAGGGCGATATGGGTGCATCACCTACCATTGGTCTATGTGAAGTCCCTAGTTGGTTTGATATATTCATTGTAGAAAAATTATTTTATAGATTAAAAATAAGTTGGTTTTGGTAATTTATGTTTTACAAAATTAATATCCATAGTATAGAAGAATGATTGGATGATTAAGTGATAAATGTTATTTTGGATGACGTTCTTAATTTTGGTAACCTTAAATGATTAAGATAAATAGAATACTATGGTATTTAATTTTTTAATTAATGGTAAAATTTTATATTGAAAGAATATATATTTTTATGGTGTAAAAATGATGATTTTGGTTATTTATGGAAATTATTAACCTATAATAGAGAATATGTGAATTGGTTAATTACATTTAAGTATCATACCTTATGATTAGTTGATGTTATATGGAGATAAATGTTGGGATTCATCAGGGAAGACTAGGTGATCGAATCCTTATGCATTTTTGGGTTTCAATCATAGTATGGATTAATTTGAAGAATTTTAAGGAATATTTTTTATTTAATGGTCTTTATTGTTCTTTTGGGTATTATTTGTTGAATTTTTTATATTAAAAGTAGTACTTTATTTAAAGGATTATTCTTTTTGGGGATTATCTGATCTTGTACTAACCATTTTTGGTTTTGGTTAATGACCAATGACATGGGAAATATATAGTTCATATTTTTTGGATTATGTGATTCTATATAAGTTCATTCTAGAACTTCAAGTGTGACCAAGTCATCTGGAATACTCGTCATTTGGAGAAAATATGAGTTTGGGGTAGAAATTTATTAATGAATGAAACTCTAATTGAAAATAATTATGTTTTCTTATGTTTTTATTTTAAGTAGTATAAGAATTACTCACCTTATGAAAAGTAACATATATAAACATTTTTTGTTTTCTTTTCCTACTGAAAATCAAAGACCATTTAACCAACCACATGTTTGTGGGTTTTTGGTTTTTAACATTATCTTGATCATATTTTCTATCACTCTCCATAAAAACATGAAAGTTAGTTTTTCTTACATATCCATTTATTCAAAATAGAATCTTTGTATGTGTTATATCTAGCTACGTTTTTACTTATCTTTATTCATTTAAATTTATGTTTTTATTGACTCTTTTTCTGATGTGGGATCCTAAATAATGATTCTAAGCCCAATTTTAAAATTACAAGCATAAAATTTCCAAAAGGGGGGAATAATGAAATGGACCATGTATTTATAGAATAATACTTTTTTTATTTTATTAATATTTTTAAATAAGTTATTAATTTTCTTATAAAGGAGACACTTTTTCCGATATCATACTCGACACGCAAAAATGTTTTTCTCTGAAATTTTATGTTCCACACAACATTGAGTTATTCCAAAAAATAATACAATAATAATATTATTATTTTTAATGGTAGTTACCACCTAGCCATTGGAATGGAATGAATGAATTGTATCAACTGATATTTTTAAAATGGTGTACACATGCTTAAATAATGATTCATTTATTGGAAAATTCTGTTTAAATGGAAATTAAAACTAATTGAATATAAATGATGTGATTTTATGAAAACCTATTTAAAAGAGAATAATATAGTTTATAAAAACATATCACTATTTATGGATTTTTATTTAATGAAAAATATATGTTACATATTCTATTTAATGTTTTAAATTCATCATATATATTTTATAGATATTATATAAGAAAAAATTTAATTTTTTGGATAGAAGTAGTATTTTTCAAAAAATGCAGTTTTACTGCCTTTTGATGGACAACCGTATTTACAAATTGTTATTATCACATTTATATATTATTATCAACAAAATAAACTTTTTATTTAGAATTTTAACATAAAAATTTACTTTGAATGAAATTTTGGTTTTTTTGTGATAAATTCATATTTTTATAAATAGTGTAAAACACAGCATTTTAATTCAAAAATGCATTTTCATCTAATTAATTTATATAATCTCTTTGTAATTTTAATTATTTTCAAAGTGTAATTTCATTATTTTTTTCCATTTAATCAATTTAAAATCAGAATAAGTAATTTAACTTTTAAATTGGACACGAACACATGTCGATCTTTTGAGAGTTTTAGTTATTAAAGACCTACTTTTTGGTTTTCACAATGAGAATTAATTTTAAATTAATTTCTTCCAATAATGTGTATTGAATTTTAAAAAATGGATTCCATTTTTGGAATCATATGTTCAAAATTGTGTAAATAGGTACTTTTTATTTTTGTACATTATCAATAGTAACTTTAGTAAATTTTGTATTTACCATGGTTAAAAGTTAAATATGGTAAATAAGGGTAAAAAATATTATTATAATAATATTAAACTACCCTAAAACGTTGAATATTTATATTTAAAGATATATTTCTCACCATGTTCATCTTTGGGTTGATTCTTGGACCCCATGGGGCCACTTTGGTCTGATAATGACATTTTATAAGAAGTACTTTTAAGTAAAGAGATATAAAAATAAACATGTATCTTTTAATAAACAAAATATTATATTGGGTAACATAACTAATCTCTTCAAATATAAATATTTAATAGAAGTCTAAAAATATTTACTACATCCTGATATTTTATTTATAATTTTGATATATTAAATAAAAAAATTTAATTATGAGACAATGATGATGTAGTGATTGATTCATTAATAAATTATTCAAATAAATGATTTTATAAGTATTAAAATAAATTTAATTTGGATATTTTGATGCCATCCAAAAAAATTGGATGATATTTAAATATTATATTTTTGGTAATTTATTAGTTTATAATAAATTAATTTGTTAAGAATTTTTAAAAATTCATGTATGAATAGTTTTCAAATTTGGCATAATCCATAACATAAAATATAAAATAGTTTATTAAATGATATTAAATTCCAAAATATATAAGATTAAAAAAATGGTTAATATAAGTCCAAATAAGTTATAAATGACTTTTTGTGGGACATTTGACATGATATGGTAATTAAATTCACCCTTAATATGTAAATAACATGATATGAGGGTAAGATTGAAAAGTTTAAAATAGGGGTTAAACAAAAATGATAAGGATAAATAATATTACATACATTCCACAAATTTATTTTATGATGGTTATTGGAACTAAAATCATATTATAATATAATTAATTGACTTTGGGAGAATTTTTTCCGAAATAGAATTTGTAATGAATTAATATTTCCAGACTTTCTTAAAGGGCCCCCCATCCCTCTTATAAAGTGCCACCACCTCTACCCAATTACTCACAGCTCTTAATCAACTTTGTTCGACCAAATTCTACTCAAATAAATTTCTAACATCCTTTTATTCCTCTTAAAATCCTTCATTTTGGAAGAATACAATTCATGAAATCATTTTTTCTCAAATAAAAACATGTTACCCTATTTAGAGGTAACGTCTTCTCTCATGTTCCTTTCGTTTGTTTTTCCTATCCACTCCATATTATATTGATATTAATTAATTACATAAAAAATTATAATTAATATATGAGGATTCATTTATGATATGTAATATAACTTCACTTACACACACCTCCATCTAATGGATACGAACATACTGTTTCTATGTACAGCGAACTACTCCCTCCCGAAACGATGATTGTTCAATTTTTCCCTAACACCTCTCATGGTGTCCATTATGATGGAACTATCATTATATATAATATATATAGTATTTATATTATATCTATGACTCACTACTTTTTAATTACAACATTTTTTATGCTTTCCATGATGTGTAAATATGAGAATTTCATTGGAGGAAGTGTGAACAACCATCCCCTAAAAGTGATATGCCTAATTCGTGCTATAGACATAACCAATAAAGGATAGTTTTATTAAACCTATAAGGCAGAAATGACATAAATATAATACCTATATTATTATATACAAATATATCATTTAATTATTATTCTTTTAATTTAAGAAATAATTGAATGTATTGTTCGTGTGTACATACGGCCAATCGTCTCCCTCAATGGTGCATTTCATTTATTATCTCCAATTGTTATGGACAATTATAAATACATATATACTAGATATATATGATATTAAAATCATTAATATCATTCTGTAGATGATTAAATTTTGACTACATGAACAATTTATTTCAAAACAAGTTCATTTTCGACTCAAGTACCGAATATCTATAAAACGACTGATATTTACCTAAATAATTATTTAATTTTTATAACATGGTAATAAGTGATATAAAATGAATAATAAACATGAAAATGGTTTTAATTAATGTATAAAATTAACTTATTTTTATTATTTAGGAGTAACAAGGAACATACATGATGAATCAAATTCAAGGTAAGGAACATCGTCTCAATCTTTTTTTATTGAGGCATAATTTGACTTATATACGAATTTAATTTATATAGTGTATAATAAAACCCTTTGAATTTTAATTTCATTCAAAATGAATTTTTTTCTACATATCATTTTACTTAATGAAAAAAGGAAATTTTTAATGTATGGGACGACCACAACCTCTCAACTGCCATAACTATTATTTGATATTTGGTTTCCCATATAAGCGTTAATATTATTTTAAAGGAAATGAAATCCTTTATTCCATTTTTTGGTGTTCTAGTATTGATAATTTGTTTTGAAATTAATTGAATATTTCAATATCTTGAATTTATTTCTTGTGATTGCAAATGAATTATTATTAGTGAAATGTTGATATTTTCAGTATTTTATTTGTTACGATTATATAATGGGACATGGACACTTGATGGGTGGTTATGTGATAAACCAAAGACAGTTGGTTACATGATAACCCCAATGATGGGTGGTATTGTGATAAAAATGATGGTTGGTTATGTTATAACCTCCAATGCATTACATATAGAATTTGGTAGTACGGTTATTCTATTTAGTGATATGTGTGGAAGTCGACGGTATGGTTATTCCGTTCAAGTATGTTTATGTTTCAAGTTACCTTTATACGTTTATGTTTCCTTAAATTATATATAAGGTAATATTTTTCTTAAGAAAAGTGTACGAAATGAGATTATATTTAGTGACATGTTTTTTCTACTCATTAAAGGTGAATTTTATTATGTTATGATAAAGTTTTCATGGTTTACATATTTTTGAAATACTAATAGTTTTTAATCATTATTTATCCCTTACTGAGTTTTTTATGATCATTTCATGTTTTGAAAAAAACATTTCATTGGAATTAAATAATAATAGAGTCATTTATGGGATCAAGGAAATGTTATATTGTTAATACATGAAAGGATGTCATGTTTCTTTTTAAAGATATTTTGTTTTATAAAAAAATGGATTGTGAGTAGTAGTGTCTACTTGTAATATTCATAATTTCATGTATAAGTTATGAC
This sequence comes from Viscum album, assembly GCA_963277665.1. Taxonomy (NCBI): domain Eukaryota; kingdom Viridiplantae; phylum Streptophyta; class Magnoliopsida; order Santalales; family Viscaceae; genus Viscum; species Viscum album. The sequence continues at coordinate 1,291,310,249 of OY728146.1, forward strand.
TTAATTATCTAAATTTATAGACCTAAAAAGATCATACATGAGAATTAAACTAATATTATTGACTTAACTAAACATTATGTAATGTTTAAGGCCATGGATTTATAGTTGGTATTGGATGAATGTTTTAGACAACTTTTGGGATTATGAGAATTACATAAAAACATGGTTAGTATCTACAACAATTATATTAGTTAAATCAATTATTTATAACTTTTTTCAGATCATGTATTGTCAGTAACAAATGGTAGGAGTAGGATAAAAAAACATTCATACACCTTCCTAATTATTTTCTTGCAATAATTATGGAAAATTCATGTTCTGATGATTGTGAAACTTTTTCTAACATACAACTCAAATGAAAGATATTTTTTGATATATAAAACTCTTCCATTATACATCAATATCATCTTGGATTAAGAGTTGTGTTTAATCAAATCATATTTTTTCAATATTCTCATATTTTCATGAAAGGTAAATATTATCAAGTTATTTTCATATATTTTACCTTATCACAAGATTTTGAAACATAGTATGATTTTGGAAAAGGTGCTGAAGAAGGAGACCCTTGATAAACCTTATTATATTTTATATTAAAATATAGTTTTTCAAAACATACTTATGGTATTTTAAAAACACCTTTGATTGAATGTTTAAACTCAAACTCGGTCCGACAGTTTTATAAAAATCAACACTTATCGTAGGTTTAGAAATTATATGTCATACATGAATATTTTCTATAATTATTTTTCTGTGAACACACATATAACCCATGTTTCACAAGGTTTATTTAGATAAAGGATAAAAATTATTTTGAAGGATCTTAAAATCATTTTTGCAATAAATTGATGTTCTCTCTTTGTCAACACGATTACAATGAAACTAGGTAGACACCAAAATCAAGGTATGATGTTATTTCTATAGGAAGTAGTCTTATTTTATCATATGGAGGAGAAACAATATGAATATATATAATACATTGTTAATTAATATGATGAGGTCATTATGAGTTGGGATGAAAATGAGAGGTATAAGACAACCAATTTGGTTAAAATAGGTTTGGGTTACATTCAATGTTTATAAAAATTCACAACCCGCAAGATGCGTAACAACCCTATGCATTTGGAAATGATGTAAGAATTGAACACACAAATGAAGGGCGATAAGGGTGCATTTCCTAACTATAACTTATGTCAGGTCCTTGGTTGGTATGACTTATTCTTTATAGTTTAATGATTTTATGTATTAAGAATATGTTGATCTTGGGAATTTATGTTTTATTAAATGAATACCCATAGAATAGCATAATGATTTGGTGATTAAGTAATAAATGTTATTTTGGAAGACATTCTCTGTTTTGGTAACTTTATATGATTATGTTAAATATAATACAATGGGACTACATTTTTGGATTTATGGTAGAATTTTATTTTGGAATAATATATGTTTTTATGGTGGAAAAATGGAGATTTGGGTTATTTATGGATGTTATAAACCTATTATGGAGAATATGTGATTTGGATAATTACATTTAAGGATCATAATTTTAGAGTAGTCAACTCTATTAGGATATAAATGTTAATATTTATTTTGGATGACAAGGTGATCAAATCCTTCTAAATTTTTGTTTTTCAGTCATAGTTTGGATTAATTTGAAGAATTTTAAGGGAAATTGTTTATTTAATGATATTTTATAAACATTGATTTATATTTGGTTCAATTTCAGAGATCCAGAGTAGTATTTTTTATAAAGGATTATTTTTTATGATGATTATCTGATGTTTTTCTTACGATTTTCATTTTATTTAATTTTAAAAGATAGAGTAAATATATAGTTCATCTTCTATAGATTATTTGATTCTCTAGTAGTTGATTCAAGCACTTCAGGTGTGAACAATTCATCTTGAATACTCATTATTAGGATAAAAGATGTGATTTTTGTAGAAATTTATTAAATAACGAGAATCTACATGGTAGGTATGTATTTTACCCAATGTTGTTATTACAAGCAGTAAAAAAATTCTTCAACTTTATGAAAAGTAACATAAAATAAAAACATTTTATGTTTTTTTTTCGACTCTGAAATAAAAGACTGTTTGACCCATCAATAACTTGTGGTTTTTTAGTTGTTAAATTTTTTATGATTATGTTTTATATCACTCTGAATAAAAATATGACACATAGTTTTTCATCCATATCCATGTTTTCCAACATGTAATCCTAGTAAGTATTATCTCATGTAATATTCGTACTTATCTTTATTATTTAAAAGTAATAGTTTTATTGACTCTTTCGGTAGATATTTTGAAAGGTACATTGTTAATAAAAATGAAACAATCCAAGAGAAAATATAAATTTTGTATATAACATATAAAAATATAGTTTCTTCATAATGGAAACCATGAGAGGTGGTAAGAGAAAATTGAACAATCATCATTTCGGGAGGCAGTAGTTCTCCGTACACAAAAACAGTATGTTCGTATCTATTAGATGAAGGGTTGTGTAATTGTAGTTAAAGTCCTTATAAAAACATCTTAGTATATTGCGGATTCTATTTTTTTTATATATTCAAATAATAATAATAGAATAGGGAGTTGAGAAAGAAAATAATGTAAAGAAACATGAGAGAAGACATTTCCTCTAAATAAGGTAACTTTTTTTGATTTGAGACAAAATGATATATTGAATTTCCCTCATCAAAATGTATGGATTATTGGAGGAATAGAGGGATGTTAGGAACATATTTGAGCATAATTTTAACTAACAAAGTTGATTGAGAGGCGTGAGTTATTAGGTATAGGTGATGTCCTTTTATAAGATGGAGGAGGGGCACTTTGGAAATGTCTTGAAATATTAATTAATTATAATTTCAATTTATATGAAAAATTCTCCAAAATCAATTTAATTAAAATATAATATTATTATAGTTATAATACACATCATCCAATAATTTTTATATATGTCTTAGATATTTTTTTAATCCTTGTCTTTGTGGTTTAACAATTATTTTACCCTTTTTAAACTTACTGTGATATCATGTTATTTAAACATTGTAGGATAATTTAATTAACATATCATTTCAAATGGCCCACTAAAAGTTATTTTTGACGTATTTGGACTTATAATAACCATTTTTAGAATATTATATTTTTAAGAACTTAAAAACATTTAATAAACTCTTTTATATTTTATGTTATGGATTTTGTCAATTTTGAACACTATTCATACTTGACCTTTTCAAAAATTCATAAAAACATGATTTTTTAGAAATTAATAAATTAAATTAAATATATTATGTCAATATCCACCAAAAAATTCTTGTATGGAATAAAAATATCCAAATTACATTTATTTTATTACTTATCATATAATTTATTTGAATCATTTACTATTAAAGAAATTAGTACATCATCATTGTGTCATAATTAAACTTATTTATTTAATGTCTAAAAAAAATATAAAAATGTTGGAAATACTAATATATATATAATTACTAGTTATAGTAGAATAGTTATATTATATAAGCCAATATAATTGTTTCTGTAAAAGGTACATGTTTATGTTATATTTCTCATTAATTAATATTAATTCTTATAACATGTTATTTTCACACCCAATTGGCTTCATGGGGTCCCAAAATCAACCCAATGATTTCCATAGTCTAAAATATCTCATCCAATAGTATTATGATACATTTTAGGGTAGTTTAATATTATTATAATATTATTTTTTTACCCTTATTTAGAAGATATATCCTTTAACCGTGGTAAATAAAATAATTACTAAAGTTATTATACATAATTTCCAAATAATAAAGGTACCTATTTACACAATGTGGTCATTCAGATTCCAAATATGGAATATACTTTACATATTTCAATACACCTAATTGGAAGAAATAATTTAAAATTAATTCCCATTATCAAAACAAAAAGACAGGTTTTTAAGAAGTAAATACAATCAAAACATTGACATTTGTTTATGTCCAATTAAAAAGGAAAATTACTTCCAATGAACATCAATGGATTAAATAATAAAAACACAATACAATTAATCTTTCATACCAATTACAATTATATTGTAACTATATAAATAAATTTGATCTAAATGCAATTTTGAATTAAAATGCAGTATGTATCACTTTTCATAAAAAATATTATTTTTATCATAAAAATACAAAAATATCATCCAAAGTAAATTTTTGTGTCCCTTTTATAACTATAAATTTTATTTTTTAAAAATTAACATATACAAGTTACAAAAAATTTATTTAAATGATGTTCTCCATCAAAAGGGGGTGAAACTGCATTTTTAGAAAAAATACTTCTTTTATCTGAAACAATTGAATCTAGTTTTTATATCATATCTAGAGAAAATAAATGCTTAATTTAAAACATACTATATAATATTAAACATATATTTTTAATTAAATAAAAATCCATTAATTGGGTTATGATTTTATAAACACAATTATTCACATTCAAATAGGTTTTCATAAAAACACATCATTTATATTCAATTGGATTTTATTTATATTTCTTATAAATTTTGTAACCAATGAATCATTATTTAAACATGATTAAACTATATTCCGAAAATATGTTTATAATATTAATTCATTATATTCCAATGGATATGTGTTAACTATAAATTAAAATAATAATAATATATTGAATTATTTTTCGATATAACTCAATGTTTAGTGCAACGTAACATTTTAGAAAAAAACTATTGTAGAGTGTTGAGTAATCTATCAGAAAAAGTTTCCCCTTTAAGATAAAATTAATAACTTATTCATAAATATTAATAGAAAATAAAAGGAAATATTGTATTAAAACCCAGGTTGTTTCATCATTCCCACCTTTTTAAAATTATGTTCTCACAATTTTATAATTGGTCACAAAAACATTATTGAAAATACCAAATTAGAAAAAAAAAATCAGAAAAACTATTACTTTAAAATAATAAAGAGAAGTAAAAATGTCACTTGAGATAACACATACTAGGATTCTATGTAAGAAAACATTGATATAAAAAAACTAAGTGTCATGTTTTGATGGAGAGCAATAGGAAACATGATCGAGAGAAAGTTAACAAACAAAAAAACAATAGCATTCGATGGGTTAAATGGTATTTGATTTCCCAGTAGGGAAACCAAGTATAAAATGTTTTGTTTTATGTTACTTTTCCAAATTTTAAGGAATTATTTTTCTACTTAGATTAATTAAATAAGGAAACATACTTAATTGTCAAGTAGAGTTTCATTCATCAATAGATATCTACCACACACTAATATTTTCCCCAAATTTTGATTATACATGATGACTTGGTCACACCTCAAGCACTAGAAATTACCTTCTAGAGAATAACATAATCCACAAATGATGAACTATATATTTTTTCTAACATTAGAAATTAACCAAAACCAAAATGGTTAGTACAAGATTAGATAATCCCCAAAAATAATAATCCTTTATAATAACAAATACTACTCTAAATATCTAATATTAAAAACATTACCCAAATTTCAACAAAGGCTATTGTATAAACAATTTTCCTTAAAATTATTCAATATAATCCAAACTATTTTTGAAACCGAAAATTTCAGAAGGATTTGATCACTTAGTCTTCAAAGATAAATCTTAAAATTTCTCTCCAAATAAAATTTACTACTCTTAAAGTATGATACATAAAATTAATTAACCTAATCACATATTCTCCATGATAGGTTAATAATTTCCATAAATAACCCATATCTCCATTTGTCCACAATAAAAACATAGATTCTTCCAAAATAAAACACAACTATTAATCCACAAATGAATCCCCATATTATTATAATTACTTTAATCATATAATGTTTCCAAAATAATTATCGTCTTCAAAAATAAAATTTATCACATAATCCCCATATTATATTATTATTCTATAGATATTTATTTCATAAAGCATAAATTACCAAAATAAACGTATTCTTAATCCATAAAATCTTCTAACTACAAATAAAAAGTCATAACAACTTGATACATCATGTAGGCTAGTGGTAGGTGATGCACCCTTATTTCCCTTTAACTGTGGGTTGAATCCCTATGGCCTTACTGGACGTGTTGGGTTGTCACCCATCTTGTGGGTTGTCCTTTTTATAAAACACAAAAATAACCCTAAAATGATTTAACCTATGTGGTTGTCCTATATATCTAATAATCATCCCAACTCCTAATGAACTCATCATATTAATTCATGAAGTCTTATATATATTGATATTTTTTTCACCTCCATATTATAAAATAAGACTACTCCTAAAAGAAAGAACATCATACCCTGAATATGGCATCCACCTGGTTTCATTGTAATCTTGTTCATGAAGATAGAACATCAATGCATTGGAACAATTATTTAGAGATACTTTAAAATAATTTTCCTCAATTATCCAAATACACCTTGTACAACTTGGGTCATATGGGTGTTCACAAAAAAATAATTTTAGGAAATAATCATGTATGACATATAATTTCTAAAAATATGATAAAACATGATTTTTATAAAACATTTGGACTGAGTTTGAGTTGAAATATTCAATGAATGGTCTTTTTTAAAAGACCATAAGTATGTTTTGAAATACTATATTTTAAAATCAAATATAATCAGGATGTTCATCGGTCTCCTTCTTCCGCACATTTTTCAAAATCATAATATGCTTCAAAATCTTGTGATAAGGTAAAATATCTCATTAATTCCTTGATAATATTTACCTTTCATGAAAATATGAGAATATTGAGAATATAGGATTTCATTAACCACAAACCATGATCCTCAATGATACAGAGGTATAATAAAGGTGTTTGATATCTCAAAAAGCTTCTTGGAAGTGAGATATATATTATAAAAATATTCAAAATCGTCCAAACAATAAATTCCAATAATTATTAAAATAAAGTCACCCAAAAGTGGTATGAATATTTTTATCCTACTGCTACCATTTGTAACTGAAATTACTTGATCTCAAAAAATTTATAAAAATTTGATTTAATTCAAAAAATTGTATTACAGACTGACCATGTTTTTATCGAAAACTCATAATCCTTAAAGTTGTCTAAATTTTTTTTAGATACCATCTATAGAGACCTTTCCTTAAATATTACATAATGATGAGTTAAGTCAATAATTATACTATAATTATCATGGATAATCATTTTAGGTATACATCTTTAGATAATTAATTCATAAATGATACATAACAACTTGAATATTACAAGTAGACACTTATACTCACTATCCATTTTTTATAGTAGAACTCTTTAAAAAGAAATGTAGCATCGTTTCATGTTTTAATAGTATAACTTTTCCTTGATCCCATTCTTGACTCTGTTCTTCAATATGTCCTAGGGAAAACATTTCAAAACACATAATGAGCCTTAAAATCTCAATAAGGGATAAATAATGAATGAAAACTATTAGTCTTTCAAAAATATGTAAACCATTAAACCTTTATCATAATGTAATACTATTCACTTTTAAGGAGTATAAAAATCATGCCATTGAATATAAGATCATTTAATACACTTTTTAAAAAAAATATTACCATAAATCCAATTAAAAGCAACATAAAATTATAAAGGTGAATTGGAACATAAAAATACTTGAATTTAATAACCATACCGTCGATTTCCAAACATATTACTAAATTAAAAAACCATTCTGCCAAATTCCATACACAATGCATTGTAGGTTAAAACATAACCAACTATCCTTGTTTTTTCATTGAACCACCCATCATTTGGTTTATCATGTAAACAACTATATTTGGTATATCTTGTTACCACCCGTCATATTCCATGTTCTATTATATAATCCTGACAAATAAAATATTGAAAATATTAACATTTTACTAATTTAATTTCATTTGAAATAAAAAGAAATAAATTCAAGATATTAAAATATTTAATCCATTTCAAAACCCAATCATTCAAAAGGGGAATATGGTATTTCATTTCCTTTAAAAACCATTAATGCTTATAAAGGTAGCCAAATATCGAATAACAGTTATGGCAGTGGAGAGGTCATTGTCGGCGCATATGTTAAAAAAAATACATTGAAATTTAGTAAAATTATTTATAGAACAATATTAACATTGAATGAAATTAAAATAAAAATGGGTTTATTATACGCAATAAAAAGTCATATATATATCAAATTAGGCCTCAATGAAATGAGATTGAGATGAAGTCCCTTACATTTACTCTGAGTTATCACGTATATTTCTAGTTCATCCTAAATAATAAACATAAGTTAATTTCTACATTATTTTAAACCATTTTCATTTTTATAATTTCTTTTATATCATTAACTACCATGTTAAAAAAATTAGATAATAATTTATGTAAATATCAGTGATTTTTTCGATATTCCGTACTTGAGTAAAAAATGAACATGTTTTTATATAAATTCTCCATGTAGTAAAAATTGCATCATCTTCATAATAATATTCATGATTTTAATATCAAATATATCCATTATATATGTATTTATAATTTTCCACAACATTTGGAGATAAGAAATGAAATTCACAGTTCAGGGGGATGGTAGGTCGTACGTACACATGATCACTACTTTCATTTATTTGTCATGTTAAAAGATTAATAATCAAATGATAGAAATTTATATAATAATAATGGTATTATATTTATGTCATATATTTCTCATTGTTTTAATAAAACCATCCTTTATAAGTTCCATGTATAGCACAAAAAGTCATATCACTTTGAGGGGACGGTAGACCACACTTTCTCAAATACAATTATCATATTTACACATCATGGAAAGAATAACAGTATATTTTAAATAAAAATTAAAGAGTCATAGATAAAATATAAATATTATATATATCATATATAATGAAAGTACCGTGATAATGTCCACCATGAGATGTGTTAGGGGAAAATTGAACAATCATCGATTCGGGAGGCAGTAGTTCACTGTAGACAAAAACAATATATCTGTATCCATTAGATGGAGGATTGTGTAGGTGAATTTAGATTAAATCCCATAAAAACATCCTAGTATATTAATTATTCTTTTTTAAGTAACAAATGAATAATAAGTTAATATGGAGTGAATAGGGAAAATAAATGAAAGAATGTTGAGAGAAGATGTTACCTCTAAACCGGGTAACTTCTTTTGATTTGAGCCAAAATGATTTCTTGAATTGAATTATGCCTAAATTACTGCTTACCAGAATAATATAGAGATTTTATAAACTTATTTGAGAAAAATTTTGATGAACTAAGAGGATTGAAAGTTGTTAGTAATTGGGTAGATGTGGAGGCATTTTAAAGAGGGAGGAAGAGCACTTTAAGAAAGTCATGAAATATTAATTTAATATAAATTGTATTTCTAATAGATATTGTCCCAAACTCAATTAATTGGAAGATAATATGATTTTAGTTTCTATACCCATAATAAAATAATTTTTAAGCATGTTTCTAATATTTTTTATCCTTATCAATTTTGTTTAACCCCTATTTTACCCTTTTCAATATTACCCTGATATCATGTTATTCACATATTGTGGATGATTTTAATTACCATATCATGTCAAATAACCCAAACAAAATTCATTTATGACTTATTTTGATTTATCTTAACTATTTGGCCCAATAATATATTTTTTGGAATTTAATATCATTTAATAAACTATTGTATGTTTTATGTTACAGATTACGTCAATTTTGAAAACTATTTGTAGATTAATTTTTAAAAATTCATAACAACTTAATTCCTTATAAACTAAAAAATTATGTCAAATATAATATGTAAATATCATCCAAATTTTTTTAGATGGAATCACAATAGCCGAATTACATTTATTCTAATACTTATAATATCATTTATTAGAATCTTTTATTAATGAAGCAATCACTAAATGATCATTGTGTCATAATTAAATTTAATTATTTAATGTCTAAAAATTATAAATAAAATATATTGATGTAGTAAATATTTTTATATTTCTATGAAATATTTATATTTGAAGTAATTAATTATATAACCCAATATAATGTTTTTTTATTAAAAGATACGTGTTTGTATTATATTTCCCTTTACATAAAAATAATTCTTATAACATGTAATTATAACTCTGAAGTGCCTCTATGTGTTCCCAAAATCGACCCAAATATTCCCATGGTCGGAAATATATCATTAAATAAGAATAGTAAACGTTTTAGGGTAGTTTAATAATATTATAATAATATGTTTTACCCTTATTTAACATATTTATCCTTTAACCACGAAAAATAATATAATTACTAAAGTTACTATTCATAATGTCCAAAAAAATGTTCATATTTACATAATGTGGACCTTATGATTCCAAAAATGGAATCCATTTTTTGAAATTCAATACACAGAGTTGCAAGAAATTAATTTAAAATTATTTCTCGTAGTCCAAACCATAAAGTGGGTTTTGAAGAAGTAAAAGTATCAAAAGATCGACATGTGTTTATCTACAATTTAAAAGTAAAATTACTTTCACTGATCACCTATTGATTAAGAGATAAAAACTTAATTAAATTACACTTTAAAACCAATTATAATTATATTTTGACTATCTAAATAAATTATATTAAAAGGTAGTTTTGAATTAAAATGCATTGTTTTACACTATTTATAAAAATATGAATTTTATCGGAAAAATACCAATATTTCATCTCATGTATATTTTTATGTACCACTTATAAATATAATGTTTAGTTTTTCAAAAATAACATATAAATTCGACAACAAATCTCTTTAAAAAGGGTTCTCCATCAAAAGGTTGTAAAACTTTATTTTTCTTAAAAAAAAATTTTTATCCAAAAAATTGAATTTATTATTATATAATATCTAGAAAACATATATGATAAATTTAAAACATTAAATTAAATACGAAACATTGATTTTTCAATAAATAAAAATTCATAAATTGTGATATTATTTTATAAACTCAATTTTTCTTTTTTAAATTGGTTTTCCTAAAAACAAATCATCTATAATCAATTGGTATTTATTACTATTTCTAATAATTTTTCTAACCAATGAATCATTATTTATGCATGTGTAAACCATATTACAAAAATTTGTTGATACTATAAATTCATTTCATTCCAATGGATAGGCATTAACTACTCTTTAAAATAATATTAATAATAATGTATTATTTTTCTGTATAACTCATTTTTGTGTGCAACCTAATATTTGGAAGAAAATAATTGTTGCGTGTTAATTATGCTATTGGAAAAAGTTTCACATTTAACATAAAATTAAGAAATCACTCATAAATATTAATATAAAAGAAAATTATTTTTCGCTAAATACCTGGTCTATGTCATCATTCCCCCTTTTGGAAATTGAATGATCATAATTTTATTATTAGGCTAAAAAACATAATTGAAAATCCAACATTCAAAAAAGAGTCAATAAAACTATTACTTTAAAAGAATAAATATAAGTGCATAGGTATCCTGAGATAGCACATAATAGAATTACATTCATAAAACTTGGATATGGAAGATAAAATAACTATTATGTTTTTATGGAAGGCGATATAAAATATGATCACGATAACATTAACAACCAGAAACCCAAAAACTTGTGATGAGTTAAATTGTTTTGATTTCCCAGTAGGAAAGGAAAACATAAAATATTTTTTTACGGTACATTTCCTAAACATGATTTATTCTTATATTACATAAAATAAGGACATAAGGAAATATACTATCTTTTTAATTAGATTTTCATTCTTTAATAAATATCTACAAGAAACTCATCTTTTCTCCAAACGATTAGTATTCAAGAAGACTGTGTCACACTAGATGTGCTACAATCAACTTCTAAATAATCACATAATCCGAAAAATATGAACTATATATTTCCCCTATATTTGTCCATTAACCAAAACCAAAATAGTTTGTACAAGATCATATAATCTCCAAAAAGAATAATTTTTTATAAAAAGGAATACTAATCTTAATCTCTAAAATTCATCAAAAAATACCCCAAAGTTCAACAAAGACCATTAAATAAACAATTTTACCTTAAATTATTCGAATTTAACAAAACTATGATTGAAACCCAAAATATCATAAGGATTTGATCACCTAGTCATCCATGATAAATCAGAACATTTATCTCTAAATAATGACTAATCTTAAAGTATGATACTTAAAATTAATAAACTTATTCAAATATTATCCATTATAGGTTAATAATTTTCATAAAAAAAAGAAATCATAATTTGTACACCATAAAAACAGATATTCTATAAAAATAAAATTCAACCATTAATTCACAAATGAAATCCCATAATATTCTATTTATCGTAATCATATAAGGTTATCAAAATATAGAACATCTTCCAAAATAACTATCATCACATAATCACCAAATCATTTCCTTATACTAAGGATATTAATTTCAATATCATTATTATAAAAAGTGATTTGGTGATTAAATTATAAATTTTATTTTGGAAGATGTCCTCGATTTTTGTATCCTTATATGATTAAGGTTAATATAATAATACGGTATTTCATTTGTGGATTAATTGTTTAATTGTATTTTGGAATAATCTATGTTTTTATGGTGTAAAATGGTGATTTCATTTATTTATTGAAATTATTAACCTATCATGAAGAATATGTGATTAGGTTAATTACATTAAAATACTGTACTTTAAGAGTAGTCTATATTATTTACAGATAAATGTTATGATTTATCGTGGAAGACTAGGTGTTCAAATCCTTATGATTTTTTGGGTTTCAATCATATTTTTAATTACTTTGAAGAATTTTAAGGACAATTTTTTATTTAATTGTCTTTTTTTCCTTTTTGGTATTTTTTGTTGAATTTTGGAGATTAAAATTTGTATTTATTTTTATAAACAATTATTTTTTTCAAGTATTAACTTATCTTGTGCAATCCATTTTTATTTTGCTTAATTTTCAAAGATAAGGGGAATATATAGCTCATCGTTTTTGGATTATGCAATTCTCTATAAGTTGATTCTAGTGCTTTAGGTGTGACCAAGTCATCTTGAATACTTTTAGTTTGGAGATTAGATGATTTTTTGGTAGATATTTATTAAAGAATGAAACTCAACATGAAAAGAAAGTATGTTTCATTATGTTCTTATTTTCAGTATTAATAAATTACATAAATTTATGAAACATATATTAAAACTAAATCTTTTTATATTTTTTTCCTATTGGAAAATCAAAGACCATTTATCCAATTAAATGTTTCTGGTTTTCTGGTTTTGAACTTTCTCTTGATCATATTTTCTATCGCTCTCTATCGAAACATGACATGTATTTTATCTTTTATATGCATGTTTTCCTATATAGAATCATAGAATGTGTTATATTAGGAGACCATTGTAATTCTATTTAATCTTTTAATGTAATAGTTTTATTGATTATTTTTCTGATGTGGGATTTTAAATAATGATTTTGAGCCCAATTTTACAATTTCGAGGATACAATTTTACAAAGGGGGGAATGGTCAAACAAACCTGGTATTTATAGTATAATACCTTTTAATTTATATTAATATTAATGAATAAGTTTTTAATTTCATGTTAACGTGGACTCTTCTTTCGGTAGCGTACTCAGCACGCAATAATAAGTTTCTCTGAAATCATACTTTGCACACAACATTGAATTATACCGAAAAATAATACATTATTATTATTATTATTTTAAATGGTATTTAATTCCAATAAATTGGAATGGAAGGAATGAATATTATTAACGGATTTTCTAAATATGGTTCACACATGTTTAAATAATGATTCATTGGTTATAAAATTTATTAGATATGAAAATAAAAACTAATTGAATATAAATGATGTGTTTTTATGAGAACCTATTTAAAAAAGACTAATGTTGTTTAAAAAATAATATCACTATGTACAGATTTTTATTTAATTAAATTTCAATGCTACATATTCAATGTAATTTTTTAAATTCATCATATATGCTTTCTATATGATACATATGAAAAAATTTAAATTTTCAGATAAAAGAAGAATTTTTCTAAAAATACAGTTTTTCCTCTTTTTGATGGTGAACCCTTTTATATAATGTTTTCTTCAATTTTATATTTATTTTAATAAAATATAATTCTTCCTTAGAATAGTGAAATCAATATTTTTTAGGTTGAAATTTTTTTAATTTTCTGATAAAATTCATATTTTTATAAATAGTGAAAAATGCTGCATTTTAATTCAAAACTGCCTTTTCTTATATTTTAATTATATTTACATTATTATTATAATTTGTTATAAAGTTTAATTATATTATTTTGTTTATAATTTAATCTATTAATGTACATTTAAAGTAATTTAAATTTTAAATTGGACATTAAAACGTATGAATCTTTTTATAGTTTTTACTTCTTAAAAACCAACTTTTTGGTTTTGACAACGAGAATTAATTTTATATTTATTTCATTCATTTATGTGTATAGAATTTGGAATACATGAATCCATATTTGGAATCCTGAGGTCTAAAATGAGTAAATAGGCACCTTTTCTTTTTTTCATTATGTATAGTTACCTTAGTAATTATTTTATTTATCATGGTTAAAGGCTACGTTTGGAAAACAAGGGTAAACAATAATATTATAATAAATTGAAACTAACCTCATATGTTTCCTAATCTTATTTAATGACATATTTACGACCATGGTCATCCTTGTGTCTATTTTCAAGACCTTATGGAGCCACGTGGGTGTGATAATGACATGTCAAAAGAATTAATTTTAAGTATAAAAAACATAACATAAACATGTATCGTTTACTAAAACAATTTTTATATTAGGTTATGTAATTAATATCTTTAACTATAAATATTACATATAAAACTAAAATTATTTAATACATAATGATATTTTATTTATAATTTTAAGATAATAAATAAATTAATTTTATTCTGACAAAATGATGATTTAGTGATTGCTTTATTAATCAAGGATTCAAATAGATGATAGTATAAGTACTAAAATAAATGTAATTTTGTTATTTCGATGCCATACACAAATTTTCTATTTGATATTGAAATATTATATTTTATTTGATGCCATTTTTACTAGTTAAACAAGTTTTTAGGATTTTTTAAAAAGTCATGTATGAATAGTGTGCTAAATTAACATAATCCAAAACAAAAAAATATATAAACGTTTCTTAAATTATATTAAATTACTAAAAATCTAAAATTCTAAAAAAATCTTAATATGAGTCCAAATAAGTCACAAATATCTTTTTTGGGTCATTGAAAAGATATGGTATTTAAATTAACCCAAAATATTTAAATAGCATGATATCAGTGTAATATTAAAAATGGAAAAATAAGGGTTTAACAAAAAAAGATATGGATAAAAAAATATATGAAACATTTCTATATTTTTTTGATGATGGGTATTGGAACTAAAATTATCATATATTCTATTTACATTACATTTGGAAAATTTTTAATCGAAATTGAATTTATAATAAATTAATAATTCAGGCATTTATAAAGTTCCCCTCCTCCCTCTTATAAAATTTCACCACCTATACCCACATACTCGTACCTCTCAATCCCATTTTTTTGTTCAAATTTTTCTCACGTATGTCCCTAAATTACCTATATTCCACTTCTAATCCTTAACATGGTAACAATATAATTCAATAATGCCTTTTGTCTCAAATCAATAGATGTTACCCGATTTAGAGGCAATATCTTCTCTCAAGTTCCTTTCCATTATTTTACTTCTCTACTCTCTATTCCCTTATTATTATTTTATTACATAAAAAAACAGTATAATAAATATTCTAGGATTTTTTAATGATATTCAATCTTACTACACATACACACACCTTCGTTTAATTGATACAAAAATATTGTTTCTCTGTATGGCGAATTACTGCCTCCTGAAACGATGATTGTTCAATTTTCCCCTACTACTTTTCATGGTGCCCATTATCATGTAATTGCATTTATATATGATATTTATGATATTTATGTTTTATCTATTTTTATTTATATTATATTTACATCAAAATTGTATGCATTCCATGATGTGTAAATACGACAATTTGATTTAATGAATTGTGGACTACCTCCCCATTAGAGTGATATGAATAGTTCGTCAAATACATGGGAAGTATAAAGGATGGTTTTATTAATAATATGATACATAAATTAAATAAATATAGTATTTGTATTATTATATAAATTTATTTCATTTTATTGTTATTCTTTTAATATGAAAATAAATGAAATAAGTGTTAGGTATTCGTACGCCCTACCGTCTCCATGAACGATGAATTTCATTTCATATCTCAGAATGTGGTGGAATATTATAAATATGTATATACTAGATATATATGATATTAAATCATGAATATCATTCTTGTGATGATTAAATTTTGAATACATGGTCAATTTATATCAAAAAAAGTTTATTTTCGACTCATGTACCGATTATCGACAAAAAGACCGATATTTACTTAAATAATTATGTGATTTTTATATCATGGTAATAAGTGATATAAAAGAAATAATAAACTGGAACAATTTTCTGAAGAGTGTATAAATTATATTATTTTTATTATTCAGGACGAATAAGGAACATACATGACGAGTCAGAGTCAACATAAGGGACTTCATCTCAATCTCCTTTCATTGAGACATAATTTTATATATAAATATATATGAATTTATTTCTTATGGTGTATAATAAACCCCTTTTAATATTAATTTCATTAACATGGGATTTTTTTCTATGAAGTGTTTTAATAAATGAAAAAGGACTTTTTTTAACAAATTCAGTGACAATGACCTCTCCGCCGCCGATAATTTTATGATATTTTTCTTCCTATATAAGCATTACGATATTGTTGAAATTAAATTAAATATCTTATTAAATTTTCTGGTGTTTTGGAATTGAAAAATTCCTTTAAAATAGATTCTATATTTCAATATCTGAAATTTATTTCTTGTGATTTCAAATGAATTATTATTAGTGAACTATTGATATTGGAAATTTTTATGTGTTATGATTATATATCAGAACATGTGTAACACCCCAAGATTTTATGAAAAATATTCTTTTAATTTCATTAATGTCTTGTGTTGTATGCTACACCAAGATTACCTTTCGATATACGCAACACCGTATTAGCTTGCAGTACACGCAACACTATTCTTGGATCATGTTACACACAATTTTGATAATAGTTATTCTAGACAACATTGAGTATATATATATATATATATTCAATGTATAAATGATATATGGTTTGATTATATTTTAGGAAACAACGAAGGATTCTTTCACAACACGCAACCCTGACTTGGCTTGCATTACATGCAATCGTGACCTTCCTTGATAGCGTGTGTTGTACGCAATACTAGGTTTTACTAAACAACAATATATTATTATAATATTATTATGAACTAGACTTTATGAATAGTATTAACTTAATTTATAATTTTATAACATTATTATTCATCTTAAACATTTTCTAGAACATGGTATAAGAACAAAATAAATTTTTCGGGTAAAATAAGTATTTCAAAAAAAATGCAGTTTTGCCACCTTTTGATAGCGCACCCACATTAAATCTAGTTTTTGACATGTTTATAAGTTCAATTTGACAAAATAAAATTATTCTTTGGAATCAAGAAATAAAAATTTACAATGGATAAATTTTTCATATTATTTTGGTAACTTTCATATTTTGATGAATAGTAAAAACAAGCTATATTTTAATTAAAAACAACTTTTTTCATCGTAATAATTTATATGGATAAATTATAATATTTAATTGTTTTAAAGTATAAATAGAATAAATTTTTACCATTTAATATAATTTATGTCATTAGCATTGATTTTACATTAAATTCGTCGGTTAAATCAATTCAATCTTCTGCAATGTTTTAAAGAAGAATCCGTTTTCGTTCCACAATGGGATTAATTTTAATTTAATTTCTGCAACTTTTTTGTATTGAATAGGAAAAATGGATTCCATATTTGGAATAATTGGTTCCAAATTATGTTAATAAGGTACTTTTTATTTTTGGGAATTATGAATAGTAACTATGGTAAATTTTAATTACCAAAGTTAAATGTAAATCGGGTAATTAAGTGTAAATATAATATTATAAAATTACCTTAACACATTCCAAAATTCTATTGGATGGCTAAAAGTAGACCCATATAACCTAAGGGTCGGATTAGATTCATTTTATGGACTTTTGACCGTGAAAATAATTTAATTATTATTAAAACCAAAGAAAGTGACAACATGCCACTCTCTTAAATCTTATAATTATAATAATTTTAATTTAGTGATAATACTCATAAAACATCGAACATAAATAGTCTCAATAAATCTAATAAAATTATCTATATCATGATAATTTATTAAGAATTTTTAGGGATTAAATAATTATCATTAATGGTGATACATTAATGATAATGAAATTATTCATTAAGTGGAAAATAAGTAATATAGTTTTTATTGAAATAATAATACCCATTAAAAAGACCATAAACCTGACCAAAACATATTGGTAGTGTATATATACACCTTAATCATCCAATTACCTAATATATAATCGTTTGGAGCCTTATAAAAGTTATTATGACACTTATATTATTTTGTTTTAAATGATGCCAAAGTTGTCAGCTTCATAATTTAATAAATATAACAATTTAAATATTTTGATCTTAAGATTATAAATTCAAGTAAAAGTATTATTGTGAAAGTTAATCAATTTATAGTCATCATAGGATTTTATTTCTAATTTTTATGCCACAAATCAGTATATTAAATAATTATACAAAAATGTTGTAGTAATTATTTTATTAAGCCTTAAACCAAATAAATGGTTTTATAAACAATAAAATAAATATTATATGAACTATTTAATGTGATCCACTAATTTTATAGATACATATGACATTTTATGAATCTATTAAAGCTTTTATTTTGAACATATATTCTGTATATATTTTATTTAAATTCAAATAAGTGAATAGTGTCAAAATTGACACTATTGTTATTTTATAAAATAACATATTATAAAATTGTTTAAAAATCACAAAAATATTTAAAAATTATAAATTTAAATTTATATGGTCTAAAATGTCATATAGTAAACAATTATGGAAAATTAACAACAAATAAGTAATTATTTGTTATAATTTAAAATTTAGAATTTTATTACCACAAATAAACTTAAATAGATTAAATAAGGATAAATCAAAATGATAAGGTTTAAAATAAGATCCAAACATGTCTAAATTTGATTTTTTAATACAATTACAACCCTATCTCATATAATATTAGAATATGAGTCATTTTTTGAGGTTTTTAAGTGGGGTTAGATTTATTATAAAATAATATTTTTGGGAATTCCAAAGGTGCCCCTCTCCTCCCTTATAAAAGGGAACCTCCTCCCTCTCTTCCATACACCACGTTGAGCCTTCAAGCTCGGCCAACACCTGCCCAATTTTCTTCTCCACTTCCATAGAAACATCCTAGAGGTCCTGGTCTCCTTCAAAGACCAATTTTAGTGCCCTAAGAGCAGGTCTCAAAGAGGCGCTTTAAAGAAGAGGTAATTTCTGTTACCGATTTTTTCACCTTTATTTATTCTTCCACTTCTTCTTCTTAGGTTGTTTCATTATGAAGTAATAACATAAGTATCACTAATATACTTATATGTTACTATAAGTATGAATAAACCCTATTTAACTATCTATCCATCCTACAGAAAACAAAATCATCACGCGTGCGTACGTACGGAATACCGTCTCCATGCCGTGGTGTAATCTATTTTCCACCACCACCTTACTTGGATGGGTATAATGGTGTAAATAATTACTATATATGATTATTTTAAATTGATATTTATTCTTTAATAGTATTCATACACTCCAATAAAATTCCACGATCATGGGAACGATATCATCGCTCGTGCGTACGTACGGAATACCGTCTCCACGACGCGATGCGATTCATTCTCAATGATTAACCATTCATAAATGATTATAAAGTCTATATAATAAGTAATCATGAAATATATGACATAATAATTATACTGGATTTATTTATATATATATATATGTATTTCATCCAATTAATTCCATTCAATTCAATGAGGAACCGAAAACAACGTTCATGCGTACGTACGACATATCGTCTCCATGAACGGTGTATTTCTTTCCATTTATCGATCTATTATATATATGTATATTATGAATATATATTATATATAAATCATGTTTTACATTCTGGATGTAATTAATCATGATCTAAGTAATTATATGAATACTTACAAGTCAAAACACAGACGACAAATGAAACAATTTTACCCAAAATGCTCTTTAAAATTAGAATTTACAAAAGAACGGGTAATATAAAGTCAAAAGTGAACCATATATGATATCATAACAGTTAATATGATTCATTAATTAGTCAATAACATTATTTAAATCATTATACAGGAGGTTCGGATACGTACGAAGCATATCGGACCTAAGGTAAGGGATACTTTTGCAAGTCTCATTTTTATCCGAGATAGCTTATTCGTAAGTTTTTACTGGGGTTCTTTCTATCATCCGTGTCCATATTTTATAAATTTTTTTTCATGTATGTTTAAATTCCTTTTTACACATTTTTACTTTTACTACTTGGTATGTAAGGAATCTTTTTTTTACGTTACATGGTACTTTTTGACTTTTCCGGAAAAAGTACGAAAAAAATGTTTTTTTAACTTATACGACACGAATAGATTTTTATGGATTTATAAAACCTTGTTTTCATGAAGCATCATCCAAAAGATTTCATGACTATTTTCAACAAAATCTTTTTCTTTTAAAATTTCATGAAATTTTGTGAAAAGAAAATGATTTTGAAGAAAAAGGGATATTTTCCTCAAGAATTCATTTCAAGTGTTTTATCAAAACCATTTTTCATCTAAGATGACAATATTTCATATGTGTATGTTTCAATTATAATTTCTCTATGATTTACACGATTTCGATTCTCATATTATGAAATGATATCCATTTCTTTTATATGGATTATGTGATGATGGAATGATGTTTATAGAACCCATTTTATTTATTGGGTTTTTATGAATGATGTATGTTAATTTTGCGGCACAAGTAAGAATGATTTCATTATGAGATGGGTGGGACCTATATCTCCCTCCAATGAATTGGGTAAAGATTTATATCTCATGAGATAGACATGGCTGGAATGGAAAGTTAAACCGGTTCAATAATACAAGACTAGAACGAGGAGTGAACTCGAATCATAAAGGGACTTTGTCCACTAAGATGGTCTTGGCAATAATGCCTTGGCTACTATGGAAATCATATCATGTGCTTAATGGTTTCCACAATTACATGTTTTATTACCATGATATTTTATCATTCTTAATGTTTCTTTATGATCTATGCCTTATGTACATCCATGTTTTATGTCATTTCTCACGCTTTTGATGTTTAAAAATTATTTTCATGTTTTTTATTTCAAATTTATATGGTATGTTTTATTTTATCCATGCTTACCCTTACTGAGCATTTGAGCTCACCATTTTTATGTTTTCTTTTCCCCAGGATATAAAGAAAGGTTTTAGGTAAGAAAAAAAGGGGAAGATCTTTATGGGAGATGTTGAAGATCTTTCACCACGATTATAAGATTACGTTCCAAGATTCCAAAGACACTAAACTATTACGGTCCTTGTGTGTTTGTTTCTGTTATAAGTATTCTGCTAAAGTAATGTAATGTCCATGTACGTCATGATTGGGGACTCTATAGTTTGTATTATAGGAAAGGTTTAGTCAACCTTTGCAAACTAGGATGCGAAAACGTTAGTGATATCCCTAGAGATATTTCTAAGGTATGTCTAGGGATGTCCCTAAGGATAAGTATACGTATAGGATACAGTCCTAGAACTACGATAACGATCATATAATTTAACCTAAGATGTTAGATATTGAGGATACTCCCCCTTTACTATGTTGTTTTCCCTACCATGATTTTTTCTTCTCACAATATTCT
Source organism: Viscum album (assembly GCA_963277665.1). Taxonomy (NCBI): domain Eukaryota; kingdom Viridiplantae; phylum Streptophyta; class Magnoliopsida; order Santalales; family Viscaceae; genus Viscum; species Viscum album. The sequence goes on from OY728146.1 coordinate 1,291,332,342, forward strand.
TTTTGGGTTTTAGAAAATGGCTGGAAACAGGAAGATTTACGATAATGGAGGATATGATAGACATTGGAATGATTTTCTTCATGAGAAACCAAATGAAACGGGATATGGAAGTCCAAACAACGTTATTATGCCTATTCAAAAATCTCATAATATGATCAATAATCTCAACTTTGGTAAGTTTCCCAACTCAGATAATAAGAGAACGATGGAGTTTCATGATGATCATAGAGGAAAGAAAGTTCAATTCCCCTCATGTAAATCATGTGGGAAGAGGCATCAGGGAGATTGTTTCAAAGGAACTAGAAGATGTGTTGGGTGTGGAAAAGAAGGACACAAAGCCAGTAAGTGAAAAGGAAAAGGTTCACTTAACACCATGGACAAGGATAATGGTATTGCTACGACATCAACAATGATTAGATGTTTTAAATGTGGAATATACGGGAATTATGCAAACCAATGCCCAAATGGAAAATCTCATGAAGAGAATCAGCATGGTCATATGGGTAGTATTTATGTGGATGATGATGAGGAGACTAAAAATGATATATGAGATGAAAGAAGTGTTGAAGCTCAGTCGGTTGTTTTAGAGGGTAGTGGAATGATTGTATGATTATTGTGAGTTATGTTGTATAGTTAATGGTACTATGGAATAAAGAATCATCTAAGGAATGATACACTATGGTTTTTAATAAAATTATTTGAATGTATATGTTGAATGGTACCAGTAACCAAGGAATGTTATTCATATATTTTTGTAATGTAGATGATATGCACATAATGAATGAATAAGAAGATAATGATATGTTTGATTGTATTCATGAGATCATGATTGATATAAGTACTAAGTGATATCATGGTTTGAGTATATAGAATTTTGAGGATTTTGGTATGTGGAAATTGTTAACTTTTAACTTCATTCATGTTTTCACTAAGGTTCAATGTGTATTCATTTTTTAAGAGAATACATGATTAAGGCCTTCGAATGTTTGGAATGTGACCAACAAGACATATCTTATGATATATGGGGATCAATGATGATATTAAATCTCTGGTAATCTTTTTCACTATATTATGAGTGTGGACTGCAGTATTATGGATAAACCTAAAGATTGGAATGGATTATGTTGGACATAAGTTAGTATTATTTAACGATAGAAGTTTTTTCGATATTATTGATGGGATGTTATAGTAACGTAGTTTTAGAAAAAGGACAACCTGCATGACAGGCGACTACCCATCACGCCGGACAAGGCACTAGGAATCGAACCCACAACCGAAGTGCGACTGGCATTTATCACCTACCACTGGCCTACATGAATTCTCTGGTTAGTAGAAACTAGTTTTATTTTATTAAGCGGTATGATATATGAAGTATATGTTCATTTTTTGAACCATATACGATTAATCTAACCATAATATGGACTTATAACTTTTTCTAACCTTTTGTTTGAAATAGATTGAATGACCCATCATTCTATCACATGATCTGCTAACAGATCACGAATAACAAATTCAACTTCACTTCTTTAATGGAGGAAGTGGAAATTTTTCAATTCATGAAAACAATGAGATTGTACAAATATCATGCAAGTATTTCTTTTAATTCATCAACACTAGGGAAATGATCTTGAAAACCAAAAATGTTGTTCTAGTTCCCTTATATAAGATGAATCAGATGGTACCTTAGATCATCACAAATCAATAGCTTTGTGATTGTTGGATTTTTCATAGCCATGTTCTCTACCACTCTCCATCAGAACTTGATGGTTATATTTTTCTTCCATATCCATATTTTCACCTATGTTCTCCTACGTGGAATCCCAGTGATGAGTTAATTTGGGTAACTGTTACATTTCATACTTTAGTTTTTAAATCCATGTATTGGTATTCCTTTTTACAATGTGGGTTTCTATTAAACAAACATTCTAGTAGTAAACCATTTATAACCCTGATGAATTTCGAGGGCGAAATTATTTTTAAGGGTGGTAGAATGTAACACCCCGAGATTTTATGAAAAATATTCTTTTAATTTCATTAATTTCTTGTATTGTACGCTACACCATGATTACCTTGTGCTATACGCAACACGGTATTAGCTTGCAGTATACGCAACACTATTCTTGGATCGTGTTACACACAATTTTGATAATAGTTATTCTACGTAACATTGAGTGTATATATATATATATATTCAATGTATATATGAAATATGGTTGGATTCGTTTATACTAAACAACGAAGGATTATTGCACAACACAGAACCCTAACTTGGCTTGCACTACATGCAATCGCGACCTTCCTCGATAGCGTGTGTTGTATGCAATACTATGTTTTACAAAACAACGATATATTATTATAATATTATTATGAACTAGACGTTATGAAAAGTATTAACTAAATTTTTAATTTTATAACATTATTATTCATCTTACACATTTTCTAGAACATGTTAAAAGAACAAAATAAATATTTCGGGTAAAATAAGTATTTTTAAAAAAATGCAATTTTGCTGCCTTTTGATAGCGCACCCACTTTAAATATAGTTTTTGAAAAGTCTATAAGTTCAATTTGACAAAATAAAATTCTTCTTTGGAATAAAGAAATAAAATATTACATTGGATAAATTTTTCATATTATTTTGGTAACTTTCATATTTTGATGAATAGTAAAAACACGCTATATTTAAATTAAAAACAACTTTTTTCATCGTAATAATTTATATGGTTAAATTATAATATTTAATGGTTTTAAAGTATAAATAGAATATATTTTTACCATTTAATATAATTTATGTGATTAGCATTGATTTTACATTAAATTCGTAGGTTAAATCAATTCAATTTTCCGCAATGTTTTAAAGAAGAATCCGTTTTCGTTCCACAACAGGATTAATTTTAATTTAATTTCTGCAACTTTTGTGTATTGAATTTGGAAAAATTTATTCCATATTTGGAATCATTGGGTCCAAATTATGTTAATAAGGTACTTTTTATTTTTGGGAATTATGAATAGTAACTATGGTAAATTTTATTTACCATAGTTAAAGGTAAATCAGGTAATTACGTGTAAATATAATATTATAAAATTATCCTAACACATTCCAAAATTCTATTGGAAGGATAAAAGTAGACCCATATAATCTAAGGGTCAGATTAGATTCATTTTATGGACTTTTGACCATGAAAATAATTTAATTATTTTTAAAACCAAAGAAAGTGACAACATGCCACTCTCTTAAATCTTATAAGTATAGAAATTTTAATTTAGTGATAATCCACATAAAACTTCGAACATTAATAGTCTCCATAAATCTAATAATATTATCTACATCATGATAATTTATTTAGAATTTTTAGGGATTAAATAATTGTCATTAACGGTGATACATTAATGATAAAGAAATTATTTATTAAGTAGAAAATATGTAATATAGTTTTTATTGAAATAATAATACCCATTAAAAGGCCCAAAAACCTGACCAAAACTTATTGTTAGCGTATCTATACATCTTAATCATCCAATGACATAATATATAACCGTTTGGAGCCTTATAAAAGTTATTATGACACTTATATTATTTTATTTTAAATGATGCCAAAGTTGTCAGCTTCATAATTTAATAAATATAAAAATTTAAATATTGTGATTTTAAGATTATAAATTCAAGTAAAAGTATTATTGTGAAATTTAATCGATTTATCTTCATCATAGGATTTTATTTCTAATTTTTATGCAAAAAATCCGTATATTAAATAATTATACAAAAATGTTGTAGTAATTATTTTATTAAGAGATAAACCAAATAAATGGTTTTATAAATAATAAAATAAATATTATATGAACTATTTAATCTGATTATTTCGCACGGATTTCGGGGATGACCTCCTGGACGGGAGATTCAAACTTTCCGATCGGTTTCTAGCGGGTTTGTTCGTAGAACCGGAAACATCCAATGATTCCACATCCGTTTGGACCTACTTTCCAAAGGTAGGCGCTCATTAGCTTGTGGACTAATGAGGCTTGGGAATTTGCATTGGTCGAGAGGATGGGAGGTCGGACTCATCACACCTTTTTGAGGGGAATTATTGTCGACTCCAGGACTCTCTTTATAGATTTAAGTTATGTTCATGAATCCTTATTACATTACTAAGTAAAAAATGATCTTTCCTTTAGTTTTAACAATCAATGATTAAATATGCAAGAAATTTAGATAATCTTCTATATGTATTCGAGGTTCTTCATCAATAGAGAATCATCTGTATCTATTTAGAGATTCTTGGTCAATGGTATCCTTCAAAACATTTATATAAAAGTCTCTTGGTCATTATGATGACCAGGCTGGTTTTAAAGTCACTCAGTGGGGCACTTGAAGTTTATCGTCATTCAGAAGGACAAGGATTATTTCAAAGTTGGGATCAGACCCATAAATGGGCTACCTACGTATCCTTTTTTTTGTAAAAGGAATCAGAACCCACTTAGTTAGAGTAATGGAGTATGACATTTATGATTGATGGATCAAAGAAGAATGTCATAATTACTTTTACACTCTAAGCTCACGTGAGTCATGCTCGGTGTGAGAAACAAGAGGTATTGGTAAAAATTAGACAATTGTGCCATGAAAGATGCAATCATAAGATATTGTTTGGGGCTTATTTATGTATGACTTCCCAGATAGATGATGGTTTTAGGATTTACTTTTATGGAGAAAATCCAGGAACATGGTCCATAAAGTTATATGTGCATTATGGAGATTTGAATACTCTAACTTGGGACTTATTCCTGAAAAGGAAACCCAAATTAGGAGAGGATTGATAATTGGGTTTTACTCCTGAGAAGGAACCCCATATCACACTTAATTTAGGACTGGTTAAGAGAAATTAAGGGACTTGGGGTTCACTCCTGAAGAGGATTCCCATAATTATGACTGGGACTTACTCCTAAAAAGGAGGCCCAGGTTAGGGGACTTGGGACTTACTCTTGAAAAGGAAGCCCAAGATTATGAATGAGTCTTATTCCTGAAAAAGAGACCCAGGTTAGGGATTAAGGTTTGGGGATTACTCCTAAGGAGGATGCCCAAGTTTAGGAATTAAGGTTTGGGGCTTACTCCTGAGGAGGATGACCAAGTTAAGGAACATTAAGAATTTGGGGCTTACTCCTGAGGAAGATGCCCATAATTATGACTGGGACTTACTCCTAAAAAGGAGGCCCAAGTTAGGGGACATGGGGCTTACTCCTGGAAAGGAAGCCCAAGATTAGGACTGGGACATACTCTTAAAAAGGAGGCCCAGGTTAGGGATTATGGTTTGCGGCTTACTCCTGAGGAGGATGCCCAAGTTAAGGAATTATGGTTTGGGGCTTACTCCTGAGGAGGATGCCAAAGATTAAAGGACTTATAACTGGGGATTATTCCTGAAAAGTGAGACCCAGGTTAAGGATTCTCTCATCTTAAAGGATGAGGATGAATGAACGAACTCTCAATCTTTGGTGACATAAAGATGTATAAATCACTAGGTTTTTAGAGATATTCCACCGAATTCCTTTTAGATAAGGAAGTCAAATCAAGAAATCATGCCATAAATGGATTTGAAGAGTGTCTTGAAGACTGAATCTTGAACAAGAAAGGTGAAATGGATTAAGAGGGGAAAAATGGGCAAGATGGGCACCCAAAAAGGTAGGGGCGCGCAAGTCTTGAAAGACGCGCAAGTCTTGTGTGGGCGCGCAAGTATTGGTCGCGCAGGTATACCTGCGCGACACATGGTGTACTTGTGCGATTTTCAATCAGAATTGAAATACTTGAGCGACTCTTTATTAAACCCTTTAGAATCCCCTTGAGGTTCTTCCAGAAAAGGGACGCGCAAATTCTATTGAAAAAATAAGGCGACGCGCAAGTGTGATCAGTTCCCTTAAGGGATGGCCATTCAGGCGCGCAAGTGTTGATGAGTTTCAACACTTAGGCCTTCCTCCCTCTCTTTAGATCATCCGTTCTAGGTAAGAAATTACCTTAGAAGTGTTCCGGAAGCTTTGAGAAGATACTTGGGCGTCGGGAGCTTCAATCCGAGTTTTTGAAAAAAGATCCTCTCGAATGGGGGGCCCACAGGGTCTATATATAGGAAAAAGAAGTCCCTAGGAGGTTACCGGGTGGTTACCACTTAGGTCGCGCAAGTGACTTGCGCGACCAAGGGCATCGCGCAAGTGGACTTGCGCGACAGTGATATAACTTGCGTGGTGATGTTGCTTTTGATCCTGTGTTCATGCCTTTGTTGATTTTTGATATTTTCTTCAAAGGTTGAATCACTTTGAGCTCAGATATTCCCTTTTCCGATCTTTAGATTCTGTGACGAAAGGAGCGTCAAACAAAGTCCCCCCTCAGAGTTGGATCCGGAGAGAAATGAGGATTTGACTATGAGGAAATCAAAGACCTCCAATGGAAAAGGTGGTTTCGAAGTCTTCAGTGCATAGAAGGCAGTGCACAAGTGTGCTGGAACTTGACTTTTATTCAGAGTTCCTTTGTCTTTTGTGGGTAGTTTAAAGTCATGCATGCCGGACATAAAGGGGCTAATGTTTAAGGTCGAAATAGCTTTGACCGAAATGGATTAGAATTGACACAATTCCATGATATTTCATCTGAAAACATACTACCATACTCAAGTATGAGGGAAAATATGTAAACTATGGCTTAAGAATATTTGAATCTGAGGAATGATATGAAAAAGAGCTAAAGGCATTAGAAGTAGTAGTTTCTAAGAATGAAGTTACTATTATTTAACAAAACCCTTTAGGGGGTTGAAATATGCAGGGCCACCTAAGGGTATTGGCTGCATGGTTAAATAAATAGCATCGTTCGGCTGACAAGTTTGTTATGTGGACTGTTTATGCAAGGCCACCTATGGGCACGTGCTGCATAGTCAGGAAAAAGAACTCCCAGAAATTTACATTCCTAGTGATAAAAGCCAGTGAATGTTTATGGAGATTCAAATTTTCTAAAGTATAGAGTTTTTTGTATGGAAAGAGGTACTTGAATATGGAGAAGATATTTCCGAACAAGAATATCGAAGAACTGGATGAATATCACTCCTACGAAGGTCTGACCCAAACGTAGGGAAGAAGAATAAACCATAGACTTGAATACTTTTAGATCATGAAAAAGGATATGGGACAAATATGTTAAGGATGGCTATTTTTTTCAGATACCTACATACTGTCATTTAAGATAAATAACGACAAAAGAGGCATTCTTCCCAAGAATGAAGTTACCATCATTTAACAAACCCGTTAGGGGGTTGAATTATGCAGGGCCACCTAAGGGCATTGGATGCATAGTTAAATAAAATAGTATCTTTCGGATGACAAGTCTGTTATGTGGATTGTTTATGCAAGGCCACCTATGGGCACGTGCTGCATAGTCAGGCAAAAGAATTCTCAGAAGTTTGACTTTTTTGTGACTAGAAGTCATGAAAAGGGTTATGAAGATCTGAAAAAATTTAAGGTTAGGATTATAACACATAAATATGGGTATTTTCTAATGTATATAGAGATACATAGGTCAATTATAACCATAATCATGTTGTGGCTGGTTCCTGAATTGAAATTTTGGACTTCACTACGTATCTCATAAGAATGAGAATCAAGCCATACGTAGTTCTTGAAATGTAGTTTAACGTCGTGCAGGACGAAATTATGAGAAATAATAGTTTAGGGTCATAGAATTTGGACTATAATAATGAATACACAGTGTGTGTTTTCATGAGGACTTTTCAGCTAAGGGACTGAAAGTGAAATTTGGGGTTAGGCCCAAAAGACTTGGGGCTGGATTCGAGGGATACTCGAACGTTCCTACGTATCCCATAAGGATGGGAATCAATCCCACGTAGTTCTTGAAATTCCCTTTGTACAAATTTGGTTCGTACATGTGAAGGGTGAAAGGGGACTTAGTGCAATGATGGTTTAACCTGAGATAAAAAATTTAGGCATTGCCATGTATGCACGTAGTCTTTTTGAAATGAAACATGATTGAAAAAAAATCAATGTCAATAATAATTCTCTCTCAAGTGTGGAAATCAAAGAATATTATAGTTTATTGTCGTACCGAACAAAAGTGTTGTATAGTTTAATGTCGTATAACAAGGACGAAAGTGAATCAATGTAAAGATATTGACTCTAGGTGCGGTTTCACGAATCAACATCATATGAGATGGTGGTGAACCGATGTGAAGAGATTGTTTTCGGGCTTGAACCCTGGGAGGTTGCCTACATACCCAGCCTGGAGGGCAAGGATCAAAGTCTGTGTAGTTCAATTAAAGAATGAATTAATGATCAAGTTGTTCTTGGGGACAATGATCTAATTAAAATGTTGTTGGGACTTACACATGGTTAGTGGCCCAAAGGGAGTGTTATGGTTGATGTTCGCTCTAAGATCACGTGAGTCATACTCGGTGTGAGAAACAAGAGGTAACAATAACCTTAACGATGCACAGTTTAATGTCATGTAGGACATATAAAGGGACTATTCAGTTTAAAGTCCTGCAATTAGGACTATTGGTGATGCACAGTTTAGTGTCATGTAGCAGGGACAAAATACAGTTTAATGTCATGTAGGACATATCAAGGATTTTCTGTACAGTTTAGCGTCATGTAGTTAGGACGATGGGGATAAAATAGTTTAACGTCATGTTGGATGAAAGGGGGACTGTGCAGTTTAATGTCATGCAGTACGGACAAAATAACACACCATTTATGTCAAGTTGGACGAAAGTGCGAATAGTTTAAGGTCATATGCACGGACCGTGGATGGTGCAGTTTAATGTCATGCTAGACCTTTGATGATTATATAGTTTAACGTCTTTCCGGACGTGAGGGACTTTTATACAGTTTAGCGTCATGTAGTTAGGACGTCACAATTTAACGTCTTGCTGGACATAAGGGATTTGCAAATAGTTTATGGTTATATACATATACCAGGGATGATGCAGTTTAAGGTCATGCTGGACGGTTTAGGGAACTTTTTTCATATTTTAATGTCGTGTGGGACGTAGTTGCAGTTTAAGGTCATACTGGACCATTTCTGTATAGTTTAACGTCATATAGAAAGGACGAACTGGTGCTGCACAGTTTAATGTCATGTTGCGGGGACAAATTCTTTTCTACAGTTTAACGTCATGTTGGACGAAGTTGCAGTTTAAGGTCATACAGGACCATTGCTGTATAGTTTAACGTCATATAGCAAGGAAGAACTTTTTTCGCACAGTTTAGTGTAATTTTGTGGGGACATTGAAGGTGACACAGTTTAACGCCATGTTGGACGAAGTTGCAGTTTAAGGTCATACTGGACCATTGCTATATAGTTTAACGTCATATAGCAAGGACGAACTGGTGCTGCACAGTTTAATGTCATGTTGCGGGGACAAGTTATTTTCTACAGTTTAACGTCATGTTGGACGAAAGTGCAAATAGTTTAAGGTCATATGCATAGATCGTGGATGATGATGCAGTTTAAAGTCATACTGGACTTTTAAGTGCTCATGTAGTTTAACGTCTTTCTGGACATAAGGGTCTTTCCTACAGTTTAACGTCATGTTGGACGAAGTTGCAGTTTAAGGTCATACTGGACCAGGGATGATGCAGTTTAAGGTCATGATGGACGGTTTAGGGAAATTTTTCACAGTTTAATGTTGTGTGGGATGAAGTTTCAGTTTAAGGTCATACTGAACCATTGCTATATAGTTTAACGTCATATAGCAAGGACGAACTGGTGCTGCACAGTTTAATGTCATGTTGCGGGGACAAGTTCATTTCTACAGTTTAACGTCATGTTGGACGAAAGTGCAAATAGTTTAAGGTCATATGCCTAGACCGTGGATGATGATGCAGTTTAAAGTCATACTGGACTTTTAAGTGCTTATGTAGTTTAACGTCTTTCTGGACGTAAGGGTCTTTCCTACAGTTTAACGTCATGTTGGACGAAGTTGCAGTTTAAGGTCATACTGGACCAGGGATGATGCAGTTTAAGGTCATGCAGGACGATTTAGGGAACTTTTTCACAGTTTAATGTCATGTGGGATGAAGTTGAGTTTAAGGTCATATAAGACCATTGCTGTATAGTTTAACGTCATATAGCAAGGAAAAGAACTGGTGCTGCACAGTTTAATGTCATGTTGCAGGGACAAGTTCTTTTCTACAGTTTAACGTCATGTTGGACGAAAGTTGCAGTTTAAGGTCGTCCTGGACCATCGATGTATGAACCAATTGTAAGAGTCTTGGTTTTGGGGACCATATTTTGTGTTTATACAAAATATTTCTTCAGAAATCTGGCATTTTTTGGAGTCGTGATGTGTTCTCCATCCATTTAGATTAAACAGAACCAAAGATTAACTCTTCTTCTGATAAAGACTCTGCCTGATTAGCCTGTTTAGGCTGTGCCGATTGATGGGGTGGTGCCCATGGATTTGAAGTAGATGGCATGAAATCTTCCAGAGTCAAAGATAATTTAGGCTTTGATACATACTCATCTTCTTCTGATTTCTCTTTCTTCTTTGAATTGTGCTGCCCTTTTGAGGATTTGTCTTTTGATGGAGGCTTTACTGCAGCTTTTGTAGGATACACAATTGGCTTCTTAAATTGTGTTCGCAAAATGGAATGGGTCCGATTGATTGTCTTTCTGACCATCCAATAATCATATTCTTTCGCAGTTTTGCTTTTGACATCCTGCCACTCGCCTCCTTCCTCTGGATCTGTAGCGGTAATACACGCTACCTGTGCTGAAGAACCCTTCAATTTGACTTGTCCCAAGTCGACCATCTTTTGTAGGAGGTCTTTAAAGACAAAACACTCCTTGATGGGATGCCCCAACATTTGATGAAAGGGACAATAATTGGGACGGTCTTCATCTCCTTTCTTGTTTGGCCTCTTTGGCACTGGTAATTGAACCAAATTATTTTCCAGAGCTGAAATGAAGTAACCAAGAAATTTCTCACTTCGGAAAGAGTATGTTTTACTCTTCAAATCCTCAAATTGTTTTCGTCGTTGATATATTTGATTACTTGGACGAAACAACCTTTGTTGTTGGCATTCAGGAGGTGGATCCCTTCGAGAAGATGAAGGTTTTGAAATAGAAATAGGTACAGGTGCTTGTTTAAGCATAACTGTAGCAGTTTTCGCTTTACCCATTCTCCTTCCTGGAGCTGATGGAATTATACGAGATTTAACCTTAGCCTGTATAAGGGAATCTTCAATCTGTTGAGCGATTGAAGTAAGGTCTCGAAACCCTCCTGTGTATTTCACAGGGATCAATGGCGTGCGTAATTCGTCACGCAAATTTTTCACACAGATTGGCAATAGTTCCTCCTGAGGGAGTGCTAAACTCAGGGAATACGTTAATCCCTTCCAACGAGCAATGAAATCAGAGACTCTTTCATTCTCCCTTTGCTTGCAGTTTGTAATATCGAAAACTGTCGTTTATGGTAAAGTTGAGCTAAACTGAAGAAGGAATTTTTGACGAAGATCCTCCCATCCGATGATTGACCGGGATTGCAAACTTGTATACTAGAAAAAAGATGGTCCTTGCAAGGTTCGCACGAAGTATCTGAGTTTCACTGCTTCTTGCGGCTCTGGAGTTCCCATCATAGGATCACAACAAGACACGCAATGCGTCAAATGTTGTTCAGGGTCGCCTAATCCATTGAAAGTAGGGAAAATAGGGTTTCCAAAACTGGATGGAGGAGAAATTGAATCTACCCATTCAGGGTAAACTTTCTTTTCAGGTTGAACTTGCGCTCATTTCCCTTCCATAGTTTCTAACCGAGCTGTTAATGACTCAATAGTAGTTATTAACTTTTGAGAAACATCAGGTTGAACTTGGTTTTGGGTAGGTGCAATGAATGGAGCTTGGACAGACGTGGTGGTTGGTGCTGCAACTGATGGTAGTGCTGCCAACCGTTGTTGCGTTTGACCCGTAGGATTAGACCTCTGAGGGTGTACTGATAAAGGAGGATATTCCTGATCCATCTCATTAGTTACAACAAATTCTTTCGGCTGTCGGACTTCAGCATTCTTAAGAAGATGACTACTCTGAAGTAGTTCTGCATTCAACCTTCTTAATTATTTCATTTCTTCCTCCTGTTGTGCAAACCTTTGCTCTAATGAGAGCGATTGACCTCCTTCAGAGGCAGGGTGAGAAGTAACCTGATTCTTTCCTTTCACCTTATTGGATCCTTTTCGGAGAGGGGGAAGTGGGTTACTTGAAGGAATACCCATATTTTGGGTAAGCCTTTGATTACGTGTGCTCACACCTTCTTTATTTAGGTCGGTGTGCGCAACATCTTGAGCAGGAACCTCTTCGTCTGATCCCTCTGATTCAGCCTCATCTGGTGAATCAGCAGCAACGACATTGATGACATTAATGGATTCATATTGCATTAATCCTTTCTATCAGCATTTCTGTGATATTATCTTCTTCCATGTCCATGATGAGACATGGCATTCCGTTGACTTTCTCCCTCAGGAACTTCTTGGAGAACCGTCACTTGGAGAGAATCTCCTGATAGCTTGGCTCTTCGTTCCTCTTGAGGCATATTCCCTAATCAAGAGAATACTGACTTTCTCTGAGGGAGGGATTGAGGATTTGAAAAAGTCCCCAGTCCGGTGGACTGGGGATGTTCCTGCTGCTTCCGCTCAACTCCTCGAATCCCATTTGTTGACTCTGAGGGTTGGGTTAGAGAAGTCCCCAGTCTGAAAAGCTGGGGTGTCTCTTGAAATGCTACGTCTGAGATCTTCTTAAAATCTCTCTTGATCTTGCGAATCTTAGTTCTGAAATTAGCTGGATTCATTAACCTGTATCCACTTTTATCACCTGTTCAACAGACCGTTGGATGATTTCCGAAACATCTGTCATTTGATGACGTGTTTGCTCCAGACGAGAGGCTTCTGCAATATTCTCGCCTGCTTGATGTAGGAGCAATTCAACAACTTGTTCTCTATATACTTGATTTTGAGAGGAACTAGTTGAAGCCCGTTCTTGAGAAAGCTTTTGATTATGAACAAAGCCCATTGACTGTGGCTGGCCATGGGAAATAACATTTCCTGAGACCATTTTCGACGGGCTTTGCTGACTGGAAAGCACTGTGAAATGTAGTGCTCCGTGAACACCCCATCCTCTGATATGAATATCAGATGGAGCATTGGCAATTAACTGACACAATTTTCTTAGTGCACCAAGGCATGAACATTGAAGGGTTCTCTATTGCTTTTCAGCCTTCGGATACCGAGAGACTGATAGAGATGCCAAATCAATCTGACGTTGTAGACCTTCTATTATCTTAAGATGATTTTCATATTCATCATAAGACAATACCTTATTCTTTAATTGAAAAAGAGTTTTTCATATGTTGAGACGAATATCATGGATTCCATCATCCGCCAACATCTTTGGAATGTCGTACTGGGAGTCAGCCAAAGGCCAAAACATGACTGGTACTTCACCTTTTGCCAGTTTTTTCCTCATGTTCAGCATTTCCACTTTATCATTAAATGAAGATTCTTCTACCTGTTTTGACCAGAGTTGGTGTTTCCTTGTTGCTTCATCGGATTCAACAAGATTGGTAGAGAGATCATTAATCAAACTAGAAGATGCATGACTTAGGAGTGGTTCGGAGAATGAACTACACCCTGGGCTATCTTCTGATTGAGAAAGTATTTCACTTGTTAGCGATAAAGCATCAGACATGACTGGTTTCGCATTTGCAAGTGCCTCAAGATACAAGGGCTTTCTCGGCACTACATTATCCACTGGAGTATTTTCTAGGCAATGTGAATCACTACTGCGGAGGGGACATTCGAAGCGAAGTTCATCATCATGGGGAGGAACACCATAATGGGTTACAACAAAAGATGAGATCTCTTGCTCCTTTGTCGTCTGACCACACAGAGGGTTCCTGTGGCTCTCATCTGAAGAAGAAACGTCAATATTGACCGAACTTTCATGAAGCAAGCCTTCATGAGGAAGTTTCTGTTGAAGACCTTCAGAATTAATGTTCCCGTTATTGGGAACTGAGGGAGTAGAATCTTGAATTCCGACAGATAAATGTCTTAGGGATTCAAGAACTCCAGCATCAAGAAAGGCCTTGTTATAGATTGGCCTTTGATATCCTAACTGTGCTGGGCGGATCTTTTTCTTAAATGCCTTCATACTCACTTTATAAACCACTTGTTGACGAAAGTGGTTACTCTGAGCAGGTGTATGTGCCTAATCAGGAAAGATGGTCAGGTTAGGCTGACGATCTCCACTCAAATCAGGTGTATGTGCATGACTTGGTTGTCCGTATGATATGGGAGAGTATGCCCCATAACCCTCTTGGACTGGAATAGATGTGTGTGTCTGTTCCAGAGTGAATCATTGATGTGTCACTCCACTGCTAGGGATAGATTTATGTGTCTGTCCCTGAGATGATGCTGAAGCTGTTATGATATCCTGTCAAGCATCCATAATATGAGTAGGAATTTTCTTCTTCTCTTTCACCATTGAAAAAATATGTTTGGTGACTTCAGCCACCAGAACGGGGATATACGTCCATTCCTGTCTTGGAGTAGGTGTATGTTCCTGCTCATGTCCTCCTTTTCCTGTCAGTGAATCCTGACAGTACTCAAGTGTGGAGGCAGAGAGTTGATTCTGCCTCCTGTTTGTCAACAGGGCTTTCCGACTGACTTCTTCGTGCGCTACCAAGCGAGACTGTTGGTAGGCTTGATTAGTATTAGTAGGTGTATGTACCTGCTGATTACACTTCGCCAAACGCGGTTGACGAGATCCATCATATGTAGTCAGACGAGCCTGCTGACTAACTGGTGATATATAAGCAGGTGTATGTTCCTGCCTATAGTACTCTGCCGGAATTGCCTGGCGGGATTGGCTTGATGCTGCCAGACGAGTCTGTTGGACAACAGAATTAAAATGGGCAAGTGTTTATGCCTTCTCTTTGTTCTCCACCAAGTTAGGTTGGTGGACTCCATCATATGTAGTCTGGCGAGCCTGCTGACTAACAGATGATGCATAAGCAGGTGTATGTTCCTGCCTATAGTACTCCACCAGAATTGCCTGGCGGGATTGGCTTGCTGCTGCCAGACGAATCTGCTAGACAGCGGAATTAAAACGGGCAGGTGTGGATGTCTGCTCGTTGTTCTCCACCAAGTTAGGTTGGTGGACTCCATCATATGTAGTCAGGCGAGCCTGCTGACTAACTGATGATGCATAAGCAGGTGTATGTTCCTGCCTATAGTACTCCACCAGAATTGCCTGGCGGGACTAGCGTGATGCTGCCAGACGAGTCTGTTGGACAGTGGAATTAAAACGGGCAGGTGATTGTGCCTGCTCGTTATTTGCCACCAAGTTAGGTTGGTGGACTTCTCCGGAGATGGCAGGGATGACAACCTTCCCATTGTTAACCGGATTCCGTCTCTGGCGGTTCATCTTGCCTGCTCGGGTTCGAGGAACCTGAGATGAATGCCAGGAGTCAGTACCCTCATCATGTTGAGGGCGCACTACCGCACGAGTCTGGCGGCGATTGTTGATGGGAGCCCTCGAGAAGGACTCCTGTGTTTTTGAATTAAGGCCTTGTGGGACCTGCTCATTCACTTCCTCAGAGTAAGGGAGTGAATGGAAATTGCGTTCTGAGGATAACGACCCGAAACGGTTGGAGACGGTAGTCATCACCGCCTGCTTCTTGATCGCTAGTCGCCGTTGTCCGGATGACCAGGTAGAGTTGTTAACTTGGAGGGCTTGACGAGCGGCCTCTAGAGTTGGGATAGTACCGTTGCGACGGTACTCCTTAACCAGTGCATTAGAAACCCAGCGTTGAAGACGCTGAGTTGGTGATGTCATCCTCATAGCGGACGACGTTCCAGCAGGAGTAGCATCATTGGTTTTCACAGCAGCAGACCTCACAGTAGAGGTGTTCACAGCAGCAGTATTCACAGGGGTGAATTTAAGAAAAGCCATTTTGCAGAAGATCTTGAGAAAAGAGTGCCTGTTCCATATAATAGACATAATCAAGATGAATCTGGCCACTGCATCTTTTGGATGAGCACATGAAAATGATTGATTTGTTGGCCCAAACGGCCTAACAAATAAGAAAAACATCACTTTAACTTGGTTAAGGATTCACGTCGGGTTCACCATTTTTTGTTTCGCACGGATTTCGGGGATGACCTCCTGGACGGGAGATTCAAACGTTCCGATCGGTTTCTAGTGGGTTTGTTCATATAACTGGAAACATCCAATGATTCCACATCTGTTTGGACCTACTTTCCAAAGGTAGGCTCTCATTAGCTTGTGGACTAATGAGGCTTAGGAATTTGCATTGGTCGAGAGGATGGGAGGTCGAACTCATCACACCTTTTTGAGGGGAATTATTTTCTACTCCGGGACTCTCTTTATAGATTTAAGTTATGTTCGTGAATCCTTATTACATTACCAAGTAAAAAATGAACTTTCCTTTAGTTTTAACAATCAATGATTAAATATGCAATAAATTTTGAGAATATTTTATATGTATTCGAGGTTTTTCATCAATAGAGAATCATATGTATCTATTTAGAGATTCTTGGTCAATGGTATCCTTCAAAACATTTATATAAAAGTCTCTTGGTCATTATGATGACCAGGCTGGTTTTAAATCCACTCAGTGGGACACTTGAAGTTTATCATCATTCAGAAGGATAGGGATTATTTCAATGTTGGGATCGAACCCAACAATGGTCTACCTACGTATCCTTTGTTTTGGAAAAGGAATCAGAACCCACGTAGTTCTAGTAATGGAGTATGACATTTATGATTGATGGCTCAAAGAAGAATGTCATAATTACTTTTACACTCTAAGCTCACGTGAGTCATGATCGGTGTGAGAAACAAGAGGTATTGGTAAAAATTAGACAATTGTGCCATGAAAGATGCAATCATAAGAAATTATTTGGGGCTTATGTATGTATGACATCCCAGATAGATGAAGGTTTTAGGATTTACTTTTAGAGAGAAAATCTATGAACAGGGTCCATAAAGGTATATTCGCTTTATGGAGATTTGAATACTCTAACTTGGGACTTATTCCTGAAAAGGAAACCCAAATTAGGAGAGGATTGATAATTGGGTTTTACTCCTGAGAAGGAACCCCGTATCAAACATAATTTAGGACTGGTTAAGAGAAATTAAGGGGCTTGGGGTTCACTCCTGAAGAGGATGCACATAATTATGACTGGGACTTACTCCTAAAAAGGAGGCCCAGGTTAGGGGACTTGGGACTTACTCCTGAAAAAGAAGCCCAAGATTATGACTGAGTCTTATTCCTGAAAAGGAGACCCAGGTTAGGGATTAATGTTTGGGGCTTACTCCTGAAGAGGATGCCCAAGTTTAGGAATTATGGTTTGGGGATTACTCCTGAGGAGGATGCCCAAGTTAAGGAACTTTAAGAATTTTGGGCTTAGTCCTGAGGAAGATGCCCATAATTATGAATGGGACTTACTCCTAAAAAGGAGGCCTATGTTAGGGGACTTGGGGCTTACTCCTGAAAAGGAAGACCAAGATTATGACTGGGACTTACTCTTAAAAAGGAGGCCCAGGTTAGGGATTAAGGTTTGGGGCTTACTCCTGAGGAGGATGCCCAAGTTAAGGAATTAAGGTTTGGGGCTTACTCTTGAGGAGGATGCCCAAGTTTAAAGGACTTATAACTGGGGATTATTCTAGAAAAGGGAGACCCAGGTTAAGGATTCTCTCATCTTAAAGGATGAGGTTGAATGAACGAACTCTCAAACTTTGGTGACATAAAGATGTATAAATCACTAGGTTTTGAGAGATATTCCACCGAATTCCTTTTAGATAAGGAAGTCAAATCAAAAAATCATGCCATAAATGGCTTTGAAGAGTATCTTGAAGACTGAATCTTGAACAGGAAAGGTGAAATGGCTTAAGAGGGGAAAAATGGGCATGATGGGAACCCAAAAAGGTAGGGGCGCGCAAGTCTTGAAAGGAGCGCAAGTCTTGCGTGGGCGCGCAAGTATTGGTCGCGCAGGTATACCTGCTCGACACATGGTGTACATGCGCGATTTTCAATCAGAATTGAAATACTTGAGCGAATCTTTATTAAAACCTTTAGAATCCCCTTGAGGTTCTTCCAGAAAAGGGACGCGCAAATTCTATTGAAGAAATAAGGTGGCGCACAAGTGTAACCAGTTCCCTTAAGGGCTGGCCATTCAGGCGCGCAAGTGTTGATGAGATTCAACACCTAGGCCTTCCTCCCTCTCTTTAGATCTTCCGTTCTAGGTAATAAATTACCTTAGAAGTGTTCCAGAAGCTTTGAGAAGAGACTTGGGCGTCGGGAGATTCAATCCAAGTTTCTGAAAAGAGATCCTCTCAAATGGGGGGCCCACAGGGTCTTTTTATAGGAAAAAGAAGACCCTGGGCGGTTACCGGGCGGTTACCACTTAGGTCGCGCAAGTCACATGCGCGACCAAGGGCCTCGCACAAGTGGACTTTCGTGACAGTGATATAACTTGCGCGGTGAAGTTTCTTTTGATCCTGTGTTCATGCCTTTGTTGATTTTTGATATTTTCTTCAAAGGTTGAATCACTTTGAGCTCAGATATTCCCTTTTTTGATCTTTAGATTCTGTGACGAAAGGAGCTTCAACAGTGATCCACTAATTTTATAGATACATATGACATTTTATGAATATATTAAAGATTTTATTTCGAACATATCGTCTGTATATATTTTATTTAAATTTAAATAAATCAGTAGTGTCAAAATTGACACTATTGTTATTTTATAAAATAACATATTATGAAATTGTTTAAAAATCACAAAAATATTTAAAAATTATAAATTTAACTTTATATGGTCTATAATGTTATATAGTAAACAATAATGGAAAATTAACAACAAATAAGTAATTATTTGTTATAATTTAAAATTTATAATTTTATTACCACAAATAAACTTAAATAGATTAAATAAGGATAAATCAAAATGATAAGGTTTAAAATAAGATCCAAACATGTCTAAATTTAATTGGTTGATGAGATTACAACCCTATATCATCTAATCTTAGAATATGAGTCATTTTTGAGGTTTTTATGTGGGTTTAGATTTATTATAAATTAATATTTTTGAGAATTCCAAAGGTGCCCCTCTCCTCCCTTATAAAAGGGCACCTCCTCCCTCTCTTCCACACACAACTTTGAGCCTTCAATATCGGCCAAAACCTTCCCAATTCTTTTATCCACTTCCCTAGAAACATCATAGAAGTACTGGTCTTCTTCAAAGACAAATTTTAGTGCCCTAAGAGGAGGTCTGAAAGAGGCGCTTTAAAGAAGAGGTAATTTCCGTTACCGATTATTTCACCATTATTTCTTCATCCACTTCTTCTTCTTAGGTTTTTTCATTATGAAGTAATAATATCAGTATCACTCATATACTGATATGTTATTATAATTATTAAACAACCCTATTTAACCATATATCCATCCTACAGAAAATGAAATCATTGCACGTGCGTACGTACGGAATACCGTCTCCACGCCGTGGTGTAATATATTTTCCACCACCACCTTACTTGGATAGGTATGATGGTGTAAATAATAACTATATATGATTATTGTAAAGTGATATTGATTATTTAATAGTATACATACACTCCAATAAAATTCCACGATCATGGGAACGATATCATCGCTCGTGCTTATGTACGGAATACCGTCTCCACGACGCGATGAGATTCATTCTCAATGATTAACCATTCATAAATGATTATAAAGTATATATAATAAGTAATCATGAAATATATGACATAATAATGATACTGGATTTATATATATATATATATGTATTTCATCCAATTAATTCCATTCAATTCAATGAGGAAACGAAAACAACGTTCATGCGTACGTACGGCCTATCGTCTCCATGAACATTGTATTTCTTTCCATTTATCGATCTATTATATATATGTATATTCTGAATATATATTATGTATAAATAATGTTTTACATTCTGGATGTAATTAATCATGATCTAAGTAATTATATGAATAATTACAAGTCAAAACACAGACGACAAATGAAACAATTTTACCCAAAATGCTCTTTAAAATTAGAATTTACAAAAGAACGGGTAATATAAAGTCATAAGTGAACCATATATGATATCATAACAATTAATATTATTCTTTAATTAGTCAATAACATTATTTAAATCATTATACAGGAGGTTCGGATACGTACGAAGCTTATCGGACCTAAGGTAAGGGATAATTTTGCAAGTCTCATTTTTATCCGAGATTGCTTATTCGTAAGTATTTATTGGTGTTATTTCTATCATCCATGTCCATGTTTTATAAAAGTGTTTTCATGTATGTTTAAAGTCCTTTTTCCCATTTTTTACTTTTACTACATGGTATGTAAGTAATCTTTCTTTTGTTTATGTTACAAGGTACATTTTGACTTTTCCGGAAAATGTATGAAAAAAATGTTTTTTAACTTATACGACACGAATAGATTTTTATGGTTTTATAAAGCGTTGTTTTAATGATGCTTCCTCCAAAAGATTTCAAGACTATTTTCAAAAAAATCCTTTTCTTTTAAAATTGCATGAAATTTTGTGAAAAGAAAATGATTTTGAAGAAAAAGGGATATTTTCCTCAAGAATTCATTTCTAGTGTTTTATCAAAACCATTTTTCATCTAAGATGACATTATTTCATATGTGTATGTTTCAATTATAATTTCCCTATGATTTACACGGTTTCAATTCTCTTATTATGAAATGATACCCATTTCTTTTATATGGATTCGATGATGATGGGATGATGTTTATGGATCCCATTTTATTTATTGGTTTTTTTATGAATGATGTATGTTAATTTTGTGGCACAAGTAAGAATGATTTCATTATGAGATGGGTGGGACCTGTATCTCCCTCAAATGCATTGGGTAAAGATTTATATCTCATGAGATAGACATGGCTGGAATGGAAAGTTAAACTGGTTCAGTAATACAAGACTGGAATGAGGAGTGAACTCGATTCAGAAAGGGACTTTGTCCACTAAGATGGTCTTGGCAGCAATGCCTTGGCTACTATGGAAATCATATCATGTTCTTAATGGTATCCACAATTACATGTTTTATTCCCATTCTATTTTATCATTCTTAATGTTGCTATATGATCTATGCCTTACGTACTTCCATGTTTTATGTCATTTCTCAATCTATTGATGTTTAAAAATTATGTTCATGTTTTTAAGATCAAATGTATATGGTATGTTTTATTTTATCCATTATTACCCTTACTAAGCATTTGAGCTCACCCTTTTTATGTTTTCTTTTCCCCAGGATATAAAGAAATGTTTTATTTAAGAAAAAAAGGGGAAGATCTTTATGGGAGATGTTGAAGATCTTTCACAACGATTAGAAGATTACGTTCCATGTTTCCAAAGACACTAAACTATTACGGTCCTTGTGTGTCTTTTTTTGTTATATGTATTCTGCTAAAGTAATGTAATGTCCATGTACTTCATGATTGGAGTCTCTATAGTTGGTATCAGAGGAATGGTTTAGTCATCCTTTGGAAACTAGGATGCGAAAACGTTAGTGAGATCCCTAGAGATATTTCTAAGGTATGTCTAGGGATGTCCCTAAGGATAAGTATACGTATAGGATACAGTCCTAGAACTACGGTAATGATCATATTATTTATCCTAAGATGTTAGATATTGAGGATACTCCTCCTTTACTATGTTGTTTTCCCTATCATGATTTTTGCCTCTCACACTATTCTTTTTGGGTTTTAGAAAATGGCTGGAAACAGGAAGATTAATGATAATGGAGGATATTATAGACAATGGAATTATTTTCTTCATGAGAAACCAAATGAAACGGGATCTGGAAGTCCAAACAACGTTATTATTCCTAATCATAAATCTCATAATATGATCAATAATCTCAACTTGGTAAGTTTCCGAACTCAGATAATAAGAGAAAGATGGAGTTTCATGATGATCATAGAGGAAAGAAAGTTAAATTCCCCTCATGTAAATCATGTGGGAAGAGGCATCAGGGAGATTGTTTCAAAGGAACTAGAAGATGCATTAGGTGTGGAAAAGAAGGACAAAAATCCAGTAAGTGCAAAGGAAAAGGTTCGGTTAACACCATGGACAAGGATAATGGTATTACTACGACATCAACAATGATTAGATGTTTTAAATGTGGAATATACGGGTATTATGAAAACCAATTCCCTAATAGAAAATCTGATGAAGATAATCAGAATGGTCATATGGGTAGTATTTATGTGGATGATGATGAAGAGACTACAAATGATATATGAGCTGAAAGAAGTGTTGAATCTCAGTCGGTTGTTTTAAAAGGTAGTGGAATGATTGTATGTTTATTGATAGTTATGTTGTATAGTTAATGGTACTATGGAATAAAGAATCATCTAAGGAATGTTACACTATGGTTTTTAATAAAAGTATTTGAAAGTATATGTTGAATGGAAATAGTAACCATGGAATGTTATTAATATATTTTTGTAATGTAGATGATATGCGCATAATGAAGGAATAAAAACATAATGAGATGTTTGATTGTATTCATGAGCTCATGATTGACATAAGGACTAAGTGATATCATGGTTTGAGTATATAGAATTTTGAGGATTTTGGTATGTGGAAAGTGTTAACTTTTAACTGCATTCATGTTTTCACTAAGGTTCAATGTGTATTCATTTTTCAAGAGAATACATGATTAAGGCCTTCGAATGATTGGAATGTGACCAACAAGACATATCTTATGATATATGGGGATCAATGATGGTATTAAATCTCTGGTAATCGTTTTCACTATATTATGAGAGTGGACTACCATATTATGGATAAGACTAAAGATTGAAATGGATTATGTTGGACATAAGTTAGTATTCTTTATGGATAGATGTTTTTTCGATATTATTGATAGGGTGTTATAGTAACGTAGTTTTAGAAAAAGGACAACCTGCATGACAGGCGACAACCCATCACGTCGGACAAGGCTGTGGGAATCGAACCCACAACTGAAGTGCGACTGGCCTTTATCGCCTACCACTGGCCTACGAGAAATCTCTGGTTAGTTGAAACTAGTTTTATTTTATTAAGCGGTATGATATATGAAGTATATGTTCATTTTTGGAACCATATACGATTAATCTTACCATAAGATGGACTTATAAATTTTTCTAACCTTTTGTTTGAAAGAGATGGAATGACCCATCATTCTATCAAATGATCTGCTAACACATCACGAATAAAAAATTCAACTTCATTTCATTAAGGGAGGAAGTGGAAATTTTTCAATTCACGAAAACAGTGAGATTGTACAAATATCATGCAAGTATTTCTTTTAATTCATCAACTTTAGGGAAATGATCTTGAAAACCAAAAATTTTGTTCTAGTTCCCTTATATACGATGAATCAGATGGTACCTTAGATAATCACAAATAAATAACATTGTGATTGTTGGCTTTTTCATAGCCATGTTCTCTACCACTCTCCATCAGAACATGATGGTTATATTTTTCTTCCATATCCATATTTTCACCTATGTTATCCTACGTGGAAACCCAGTGATGAGTTAATTTGGGTAATCGTTACATTTCATACTTTAGTTTTTGAATCCATGTATTGGTATTCCTTTTTACAATGTGGGTTTCTATTAAACAAACATTCGAGTAGTAAACCATTTATAACCCCGAAGAATTTCGAGGGTGAAATTATTTTTAAGGGGGGTAGAATATAACACCCTGAGATTTTAGTAAAAATATTCTTTTAATTACATTAATTTCTTTTTTTGTACGCTACACTAAGATTACCTTGCGCTATACGCAACACCGTATTAGCTTGCAGTATACGCAAAACTATTCTTGGATCGTGTTACACACAATTTTGATAATAGTTATTCTACGCAACATTGAGTATATATATATATATATTCAATGTATAAATGAAATATGGTTGGATTCTATTATATGAAACAATGAATGATTCTTGCACAACACGTAACCTTGACTTGGCTTGCATTACATGCAATCGCGACCTTCCTCGATAGCGTGTGTTGTATGCAATACTATGTTTTACTAAACAACGATATATTTTTATAATATTATTATGAACTAGACGTTACGAAAATTATTAACTAAATTTTGAATTTTATAACATTATTATTCATCTTACACATTTTCTATAACATGGTATAAGATCAAAATAAAATTTTCGGGTAAAATAAGTATTTTAAAAAAAATGCAGTTTTGCCGCCTTTTGATAGTGCATCCACTTTAAATCTAGTTTTTGACATGTTTATAAGTTCAATTTGAAAAAATAAAATTCTTCTTTGGTATCATGAAATAAAAATTTACTTTGGATAAATTTTTCATATTATTTTGGTAACTTTCATATTTTGATGAATAGTAAAAACACGCTATATTTTAATTAAAAACAACTTTTTTCATCACAATAATTTATATGGATAAATTATTATATTGAATGGTTTTAAAGTATAAATAGAATATATTTTTACGATTTAATATTATGTATGTCATTATCATTGATTTTACATTAAATTCGTAGGTTAAATCAATTCAATCTTTTGCAATGTTTTAAAGAAAAACCCGTTTTCTTTCGACAACGAGAATAATTTTAATTTATTTTCTATAACTTTTGTGTATTGAATTTGGAAAAATGGATTCCATATTTGGAATCATTGGGTCCAAATTATGTTAATAAGCTACATTTTATTTTTGGGAATTATGAATAGTAACTATGGTAAATTTTATTTACCATAGTTAAAGGTAAATCGGGTGATTAAGGATAAATATAATATTATAAAATTACCCTAACACATGCCAAAATTCTATTGGATGACTAAACGTAGACCCATATAACCTAAGGGTCGGATTAGATTCATTTAATGGACTTTTGACCATTAAAATAATTTAATTATTATTAAAACCAAAGAAAGTGACAACATGCCACTCTCTTAAATATTATAAGTATAATAATTTTAATTTAGTGATAAACCTAATAAAACTTATAACATTAATAGTCTACAGAAAGCTTATAAAATTATATACATCATGAGAATTTATGTAGAATTTTTAGGTATTATATAACTGTCATTAATGGTGATAAATTAATGATACAAAAATTATTTATTAAGTGGAAAATAAGTAATATAGTTTTTATTGAAATAATAATACCTATTAAAAGGACCAAAAACCTGACCAAAACATATTTGTAGTGTATATATACACAGTAAAAATCCAATGACCTAATATATAACCGTTTGGAGACTTATAAAAGTTATTATGACACTTATATTATTTTATTTTAAATGATCCCAAAGTTGTCGCCTTCATAATTTAATAAATATAACAATTTAAATATTGTTATTTTAAGATGATAAATTAGAGTACAATTATTATTGTGAAAGGTAATAGATTTATATTCATCATAGTATTTTATTTTTAATTTTTATTCAACAAATATGTATATTAAATAATTATACAAAAATGTTGTAGTAATTATTTTATTAAGAGATAAACCAAATAAATGGTTTTAAAAATAATAAAATAAATATTATATGAACTATTTAATGTGATACAATAATTTTATAGATAAATATGGCCTTATATGAATCTATTAATGCTTTTAGTTCGAACATATCTTCTGTATATTGTTTATTTAAATTCAAATAAATGAATAGTGTCAAAATTGACTCTTTTGTTATTTTATAATATAAAATATTATAAAATTATTTAAAAATCACAAACAAATTTAAAAATTATAAATTTAAATTTATATGGTCTATTATGTTATAAAGTAAACAATTATTGAAAATTAACAACAAATAAGTAATTATTTTTTATAATTTAAAATTTATTATTTTATTACCACAAATAAACATAAATAGATTAAATAAGGATAAATCAAAATGATAAGGTTTAAAATAAGATCTAAACATGTATAAATTTGATTGTTTGATGAGATTACAACCTTATATCATCTAATATTTTAATATTAGTCATTTTTGGAGGTTTTTAGGTGGGGTTAGATTTATTATAAATTAATATTTTTGAGAATTCCAAAGGTGCCCCTCTCCTCCCTTATATAAGGGCACCTCCTCCCTCTCTTCCACACACCACATTGAGACTTCAAGATCAGCCAAAACCTACCCAATTCTCATCTACACTTCCTTAGGAACAGCCTAGAGGTCCTGGTCTTCTTCAAATACCAATTTTAGTGCCCTAAGAGGAGGTCTCAAAGAGGTGCTTTAAAGAAGAGGTAATTTCCGTTACCGATTCCTTCAACTTTATTTCTTCTTCCACTTCTTCTTCTTAGGTTGTTTCATTATGAAGTAATAACATAATTATCAGTAATATACTGATATGTTATTATATGTATGAAACAACTCGATTTAACCATCTATCCATCCTATGTAAAACGAAATCATCGCGCGTGCGTACGTACGGAATACCGTCTCCACGCCGTGGTGTAATCTATTTTCCACCACCACATTACTTGGATGGTAATAATGGTGTAAATAATAACAATATATTATTATTGTAAAGTGATATTGATTCAATTATATTATACATACACTCCAATAAAATTCCACGATCAGGGGAACGATATCATCGCTCGTGCGTACGTACGGAATACCGTCTCCACGACGCGATGAGATTCATTCTCAATGATTAACCATTCATAAATGATTATAAAGTATATATAATAAGTAATCATGAAATATATGACATAATAATGATACTGGATATATATATATATGTGTGTGTGTGTGTGTCATCCAATTAATTCCATTCAATTCAATGAGGAAACGAAAACAACATTCATGAAACGTACGACCTACCGTCTTCATGAATGGTGTATTTCTTTCAATTTATCGATCTATTATATATATGTATATTCTGAATATATATTATATATAAATCATGTTTTAAATTCTGGATGTAAGTAATCATGATGTAAGTAATCATATGAATAATTACAATTCAAAACACGGACGACAAATGAAACGATTTTACCCAAAACGCTCTTTAACATGGAATTTAAAAAAGAACGGGTAATATAAAGTCATAAGTGAACCATATATGATATCATAACAATTAATATGATTCTTTAATAAGTCAATAACATTATTTAAATCATTATACAGGAGGTTCGGATACGTACGAAGCATATCAGACCTAAGGTAAGGGATAATTTTGCATGTATCGTTTTTATCCGAGATTGCTTATTCGTAAGTATTTACTGGGGTTATTTATATCATCAATGTCCATGGTTTATAAAAGTATTTTCATTTATGTTTAATGTACTTTTTACCCATTTTGACTTTTACTACAAGGTATGTAAGGAATCTTTCTTTTGTTTACGTTACGAGGTACTTTTTGACTTTTCCGGCAAAAGTACGAAAAGGATGTTTTTTTAACATATACAACACGAACGGATTTTTACGGTTTTATAAAGCCTTGTTTTCATGAAGCTTCCTCCAAACGATTTCATGACTATTTTCAACAAAATCATTTTCTTTCAAAATTGCATGACATTTTTTGAAAAGAAAATGATTTTGAAGAAAAAGGGATATTTTCCTCAAGAATTCATTTCAAGTGTTTTATCAAAACCATTTTCATCCAAGATGACATTATTTCATAGGTTTATGTTTCAATTATAATGTATCTATGATTTACATGGTTTCACTTCTCTTATTATGAAATGATATCCATTTCTTTTATATGGATTTTGTGTTGATGGGATGTTGTTTATGGAACCCATTTTATTTATTGGGTTTTTATGAATGATGTACATTTAATTTGTGGCACAAGTAATAATGATTTCATTATGAGATGGGTGGGACCTATATCTCCCTCCAATGTATTGGGTAAAGATTTATATTTCATGAGATAGACATGGCCGGAACGGCAAGTTAAACCAGTTCAGTAATACAGGACTGGAACGAGGAGTGAACTCGATTCAGAAAGGGACATTGTCCACTAAGATGGTCTTGGCAGCAATGCCTTGGCTACTATGGAAATCATATGATGTGATTAATGGTTGCCACAATTACATGTTTTATTCCCATGATATTTTATCATTCTTAATGTTTCTTTATGATCTATGCCTTACGTACTTCCATGTTTTATGTCATTTCTCAAGATTATTATGTTTAAACATTTTGTTCATGTTTTTAAGTTCAAATGTATATGGTATGTTTTATTTTATCCATTCATACCCTTACTGAGCATTTGATCTCACCCTTTTTATGTTTTTTTCCCCAGGATATAAAGAAAGGTTTTAGGTAAGAAAAAAAGGGGATGATCTTTATGGGAGATGTTGAAGATCTTTCACCACGATTAGAAGATTACGTTCCAAGTTTCCAAAGACACTAAACTATTACGGTCCTTGTGTGTCTGTTTTTTTTATAAGTATTCCGCTAAAGTAATGTAATATCCATGTACGTCAAACTTGGGGTCTCTACAACATGGGCACTTTACAGGTTGATCCATGATAAAAAAAGACATATGGTTATGTGATAAACCAAATGATGAGTGGTTTTATGATAAAACAAGGATGGATGGTTATGTTATAACAATCAATTCATTAGGTATGTAAGTTGACCATATGGTTATTCTATTTAATCATATGTGCGCAAGTCGAATGTATTATTATTCTATTAAATTATGATTATTTCCCAAGTTACCATTATATGTTTTATGTTTCTTTAAATGGGATTTATGTTAATATTTTGATTACAGAATGGGTAATCAATGATCTTATATTTAGTGAAGTGTTTTTTCTACTTCATTAGGGTGAAAACTATTCCATTATAATAATGTTTTCATGTTTTACATGTTTTTACAAGAATAACATATTTTATTCATTATGTATCCCTTATTGATATTTTTATTCTCATCAAAAGTTTTGAAATGTTTTTCATAATACATAAATAATAATATATTCAAGGATGAGTTTAAGGAAAATTTTATACTATTAAAACATGAAAAAATGTCATGTTTTTTAATGTGTTTTTGTTTTATAAAAAATTGATAGTGAATATTAGTGTGTACTTTTAATATTAAAATTGTTATGTATTAGTTATGACCTAATTCTCTAAATATCTAGACCTAAAAATATCATCATTGAGAATTAATGTCAAATTATTTACTTAACTCAACATTATGTTACGTTTATGGCTAGGGCCTTATAGTCAGTATTAGAGGAAATGTTTAGACAAATTTAAGAATTGTGATTTTTCATTAAACACATGGTTGGTCTCTACATCAATTATTTTAGTTAAATCAATTTTTTAAAACTTTTTTATGTTCATGGAATGATAGTTACAAAGGGAAGGAGAAGGATCACAAAAAATATTCATATCCCGTTCTGATTACTTGATTGTAATAATAATTGAAAATTCAGATTCAGATGATTTTGAACCATTTTATTACATACAAATCACTCACAAGTAGCTGTTTGAGATATCAAACACCTACACTATACCTCGATATCATCGTTGATCTTGGTATGTTTTTCATAAAATATAATTTTCTCTGTATTCTAATATTTTCATAAAAGGTAAATATTAATAAGGTGTTTTTCATATTACCTAATCATAAGATTTTGAATCATATTATGATTATAAAAAAGATTCTAAATAAAGATACCCTCGCATAATATAATTTTATTTGATTTTGAAATATAGTCTTTTAGAACATACTTATAGTAATTTGAAGGGACCATTGATTGAAAGTTTTAAATAAAACTTTATTTCACAATTTTACAAAAATAAAATCTTATCATATGTTGTGAAATTATATGTCAAACGTGATTATTTTATAAAATTGTTTTTCTATGAACACTCATATGACCCATGTTTTACAAGGATTATGTAGATAATTGAAGAAAATTATTTTTAAGGACCTCTAAATCATGGTTTCAATGTGTGGACCTTTTATCTACGTGAACAAGATAAAGATGAAACCAAGTGGATTCTATAATCAACGTATGATCTCCTTTCTGTTAGTAATAGTCTTATTTTATAATATGGATGTGAAAAAAAATATCAATATATATAAGAATTCATGAATTAATATGATGAATTCATTATGAGTTGGTATGAAAATGAGAGGTATAATAAAACCAATAACGTTTAAACATTTTGATGTTTTTTGGAGTTTTTTAAAAAAGGACAACCCAAAATATCTGTGACAAACCAATGCGTTTGAAAAGTCCATAGGAATCGAACCCAAAACTGAAGGGAAACAAGGGTGTATCGCCTACCACTGGCTTATGTGAAGTCCCTTGTTAGTATGACTTATTATTTGAAGTAAAATGATTTTACGAATTAAGAATAAGTTAATTTTTGGAATTTATGTTTTATCAAATTAATGTCCATAATGTGGGAAAATGATTTTTTGATTAGGTGATAAATTTTATTTTGTAATATGTTCTCTATTTTGGTTACTTTATATGATTATGGTATATAGAATAATATAGTATTTAATTTTTGGATTAATGGTAAAATTTTATTTATTAAAAATCAATCTTTTTATTGTGAAAAATGGAGATTTTGGTTTTTTATGGAAATTATTAACCTATCATGTAGAATGTCTAATTTGTTTAATTAATTTTAAGTATCATACTTTATGAGTAGTCAATTTTATTTTGAGATAAATGTTACAATTTTTTGTGGAAGACTAGCTGATAAAATAATTCTAAATTTTTGGGTTTCAATCATAGTTTGGATTACATTGAATAATTTAAAAAAATATTTAATGGTCTTTGTTGAAATTTGTGGTATTTTTTGTTGAATTTTGGAGATTAAGAGTAGTATTTATTTTTATAAAGTATTATTCTTTTTTTGGTTTATTTGATCTTATACTAACCTTTTTGGTTTTGGTTAATTTCTAGAGATATGAGAAATATATAGTTCATCTTTTGTGGATAATGTGATTCTCTAGAAGTTGATTCTAGTACATCATTCATGACCAAATAATCATGAATACTCATTGTTAAGAAAAAATATGATTTTGTGGTAGATATATATTAAAGAATGAAATCTTACGTGAAAAGTAAGTTTATTTCCTTAGGTTCTTATTCTAAGTAGTAAAATAATTCCTCCACTTTATAAACTGTAACATAAAAAAACATTTTATTTTTTCTTTTCTTACTGGGAAATCAAATACTAGTTAACCCATCACAAGTTTTTGGTTTTCTGGTTGTTAAAATTCTTCTGATCCTGTTTTCTATCACTCTCCATTAGAACTTGACACTTAATTTCATTCCCATAAATATGTTTTCTTACATGGAATCCTAGTATGTGTTATCTTAAGTGACCTTTGTACTTTCCTTTTATCTTTTAAAGTGATAGTTTTATCGACTCTTTTTCCGATGAGGGATTTTAAATGATTATTCAGAGCCCAATTTTAAAATTGAGAGGATGTAACTTCCAATACTAGGGAATGATATAACGACCTAGGTATTTGTAGATTAATACTTTTCTCTATTAATATTTATGAATCATTTATTAACTTTACATTAAAGGGGAATGTTTTTCTGATAGTGTACTCAATAATCAACAATGGGTTTCACCAAAATCTTACGTCGCACAAAACATTGAGATATATCAAAAAAAATACAATAATATTATTATTATTATTTTAAATGTTAGATAATGCCTAGATGTTATAGTAGAGGTAATTAATAGTACTAAATTTATTTTGAAATATTTCATAAACATGTTTAAATAATAATTAATTGGTTGTAAATTTTATTATAAATGGAAATAAAAACCAATTCAATATAAACGATGTGTTTTTATGTAAACCTATTTAAAAGAGAATATTTATGTTTATAAAATCATATCACTCATTATGGATTTTTATTTAATAAGAAATATATGTTATATATTCAATATAATATTTTAAATACATATTATATGATTTCATGATATTATATAAGAAAAAATTAATTTTTTGGATAAAAGAAGAATATTTCAAAAAATGCAGTTTTACAACCTCTTGATGGTGATCCCCTTTTAAATATAATTTTTTTCACTTTTATATGTTATTTTTGAAAAATTAAACTTCTTATTTAGAATCGGAATGTAAAAATTTACATAGGATGAAATTTTGGTACTTTTTGATAAAATTCATATTTTTATGAATATTGAAAAATAATGCATTTTAATTCAAAATTCAATTTTCATCTAATTTATTTATATATTTATATTATAATTTTAATTTTTTATAAATTTTAACTACTTTTTTTTTAACATTTAATCCATTTATGGTCATTATATATAATTTCACTTCTAAATTGGACATAAACGCATGTCAATCTTTTGAATGTTTTTACTTCTTAAAACCCCCCTTTTTGGTTTTGACAATGTAAATTAATTTTAATTTCATTTAAGATAATTATTTATATTGAATTTGGATAAATTTATTCTATGTTTAGAATCATGAGGTACAAATTCTGAAACTAGATAGATTTTATTTTTGGACATTATGAAAATTAACTTCAGTAATTATTTTATTTAACATGGTTAAAAGATAAATCTCATAAATAAGGGTAGAATTGTAATATTATAATAACATTGAAATGATCTAACACGTATCCTAAAACTATTGGATGCTATATTTATTTCTATTTCTATCCTTGTATTTATTTTTGGACCTCATAAGGCCACTTTGGTGTGATAATTACATGTTATAAGAATTGATTTTAAGTAATGAGAAATATAACATAAACATATATCTTTTACTAAAACAATTTTTATATTGTTTTATATAATTTATCTCTTCTCCAATAAATATTAATTATAAATATAATAATATTTAATACATCCTAATATTATATTTTTAATATTTAGATATTATATAAATAAATTTAATTTTGACACAATGATTATGTAGTGATTCCTTCATTAATAAAGGATTCAAATAAATGATATTATAAGTATTAAAATAAATTTAATTTGTTTATTTAGATTCCATACAACAATTTTAAGGATTATATTTACATATTATATTTTATTTAATTCTTTAGGTTCGAAGAAGTCAAGATGTTGTGAATTTTTAAAAATTCAATAATGAATTGTGTCAAAATTGACACAATCAATACCATAAAATATAAAATAGTTTATTAAATGATATTTAATTTTTAATAATATAAGATTCGAAAAAATCATCAACAAATTTCCAAATAAGTAATAAATTACTTTTTGGGGGTTGTTTGATGTGATATGGTAATTTCATTAACCCACAATGTGTAAATAAAATGATATTTGGATAAGATTAGAAAGGGTAAAATTAGGGTTAAACCAAATATAAAACGATAAAAAAATTTAAAAAAAGTCTGGAAATTATTGTATAATGGGTATTAGAACCTAAATCATACTAGATTTAATTAAAATTACTTTTTCACAATTTTTGATCTAAATAGAATTATAATAAATTAATATTTCAAGACATTCCTAGAGTTCCCCTCCCGCCTCTTATAAAAATTTACCACCTCTACACACTTACTCTCACCTCTCAAGCCCCATGGATAGTTCAAATTATTCTAAAATAAGTTCCCAAAATCCCTATATTCATCATAGAATACCTATCATGGGAATAATTAAATTCAAGATGTCCTTTTGGTTCAAATCAAAAGTAGTTTCCGGATTTAGAGGTATCATCTTCTCTCAAGTTCCTTTCATTTATTTTTCTTCTACACCCCTTATTCTGTTATTATTCTTTGATTACAAAAATAAACTAGTTTCTTAAATATACTATTATGTTTTTTGAGGATTATTCGATCTAAACGTACACAAACCTCTATTTAATTGATATGAGCATATTATTTCTGTGTACGCCGAACTACTGCCTCACAAAATGATGATTGATCAATTTTCCCATACAACCTCTCTCGCTGGTCAATATAATGGAACTATATTTATATATGATATGTATAATATCCATATTTTCTATATTATACTTTAATTTTTATTTAATACATACCATTATTCATTCCATAATTTGTAAATACCATAATTTCATTTTGAGAGAGTGTGTACTACCACCCCCTAAAAGTGACGTGGCTCGTTTGTGCTATACATGGAACGTATAAAAGATTTATTTATGATACCTATGAGACATAAATAAAATAAATATAATACCAGTATTATAATATACAATTTTGTGATGACCCGGACTCTCTTGGTCCTTCCCTTTTCCAAAATCCGGTTCTTAAGGAGTGGCGTCTCGGTGAGACCGATCAGTGAGACCGATTAGCGCGACCGATCGGTGAGACCGATCGGTGAGACGGATCTGAGAGACCGATCGGCGAGACCGATCGGTGAGACCGATCAGCATGACCGATCTATGAGACCGATCCGAGAGACAGATCGGCGTCACTCGGCCTTTTCAAGTTGTTTCCAGTAGCGCTCCTTTGCGCAAATAGGGTTTTAAACTCTATTCTGGCTCGTTTAAGCGTGCTTTAAAGACTCGTAACGTGCATAAGAGTTTTAATTAAATACTTAATCAATTCATGATATGGCGTAAACCACCCGACCCCCGCGCCTTACATGGTTTCGTGTTTTTGCCTCAACCGTCCTCGGCTCTTATAAACTAAGGGTTAGCCATGGTTTCTCCTTTCCTCGATCGTGGCATTTTACAAACAGCTTCTGGTGCATTGGGCGCATCGTTATCTGTAATGTTCCGTGACCGGCCTAAACATCTATCATCTATCAACAAGTAGGGAATTTCTCCTTCACCTATCTCTTTTGTGTATCATGCGGGGAGGGCGTGCTTTTGTTTCTGTAGAACTGGTTGGACCAAACATAATGAAGATAATGAACGAATTCTATAAAGAAAGAGGGGGGGGGGGGTCTATGATTGTTGATTCTGTCTTATATTTTTTGATATTGTTTCTTCTATTCCCATATTTTTGAGTTGTGCTCTCTTATGCCTCCTGAAAATTGAGGTCGTTGGTGGTCGTTGTTTGTGCACTTATAAACCCTGCTGATGTTTTAAATGGCTTGTTTGTGGTTGTAACTCCTGCTGTTAAAAGTGAATTGGTTAAACACGTATATCTGGCTGAATAAATTGAAAGCACTAAGATCAACCCTTCTGTGATAACTCCCGTTTAGAACACACGGAATTTGAAATCATGGAGTGTGTTAAGTCGTTTAAATATGAAAATACTGGCAAGGCCCTGCTTGTGTTAGTGGTGGAAGTTGGTTGTTTTCCTTTTGGGCTGATTGCTGGAAATGTGGGAGGGGATGGGATCCCCCGTTCTATTATACTCTCGGTGGTTGTGTGAATTTGTGGTATGGGATCTCCTGTTGGTATGGATTCGATGGTTGTGAGTTTTATGACCGGGTGGATACTTGTTTATATCACGAAATGGGGTGGAATCCTCTGTTGTTGAGAATCGGGTGTGGGCATTTTGGTTGATGTTTGACTGTTTACTTTCCTGGACTTATTCTTATGCCTACTAGTTACCCAGTAGTGCTTAAACATAAAAATTATTACTGAACATGAAATGAGAAAGGGGACAAATGGTTTGTTAGTGTGAGTCGTGACTCGGACTTGAGTGCTTTTGTGATCTGTAGGCTGTCTGAAGAAAAACCTAGCTTGGGTGAGTGCTTGTTACCTACATATATATACATGTAGCTTTTTGTTTCTTATTCACGCCCCACCCAAGTTGATCACTTAGTGACGAACACCCCCCATTCATGGGGTAGGGTGTTTTTCCCAACACTATTCATAGTGGCTGGTTGTTAGCTCCTTTTCTGATCCCTTTCCCGGATAGCCAAAATTTCTTCGGGCAGGCTGTGATGGCCTGAGGTCCATTATTAGCCCAAGAACCTTCGAGGCGGGGTAGTGTGGTGGTTGTCCAGGTGTGTGCGGCATTTGGTTTCCCAAGTTTCTTCGGGATGAGGCCTAGGTGTCTTCGGGCGTGGCAGTGGATCCTTTAGCCCAGGTGTTTTCGGGCGTGGTGGTGGTTGTTCTAGCCTAGGTGTTTGCAGGAATGGTTACATGTGACAGTTGTGGCCAAGGTGTGTGCGGGTGAGATTCAACAGTGGGACTGCATGCGGTTGAGGCCTAGGTGTGTGCGGGCGGGATTTCGGCAGTGGGACTACGTGTGGTTGTGGCCCAGGTGTGTGCGGGTGGGTGTGGCAGTGGGACTGCAGTGAGAATGGCGGGATTGGTCCGATGCGTAGAATGTCTCAAAAACCAGTAGTAAAGTGGCATGGGGTACCCAAACATCGATGTGCTCTTATTATATATATATTACTTGACTTGCGTTATTTGGGGAGTGTGCCTTGGTGAGGCCTGAGGTGGATAGTTTACCTTGATAGGTGTTTGGTTTACTCCTTTACTCACGGGACTTTAGTATGTTCCCCCACTTGTGCACGAGAGTCTTTGGATTTCCATACTGAGTGTACCTATATGCTCACCCTACATATATATAACTTCTTTCAGGTTTCCAGGAGGACTTCGGGGATCATGCAGGACCTTACTAGCTCGGACCTTTGGAGTAGTTGCAGTTCTTGTTTTTCTTTTCCTCTTTGGTATTTACCTTGTAGTTACCTTTTCCACTTTCTTGATTTTACTTTTGAAACAAGCATGTGGGAATGGTTTAAATTTGGCTTTACTTTTCTTTCTACCCTGGTGTTGTTGGGTTTTTCTTCTCCTTATCTGTCGATCCTATAAAGTAAAAAGGGTAATGCCTTCCATTTGTGAGAAATTTCGATACCCTTGGTGCTAGTCGCCACTCCGGGACCTATTGATGGCAGATTTCGGGGGTCATTGTCTTTCCTTTAACTTAAAGAAGGAAGGGCCTGGCAATCTACTGACCCTTCCCTCCTTTTGTTGAAGGCGGGTCGTGACAATTTTATCATTTGATTATTATTATTTTAATATGACAATAAATGAATGTAGCATTCATGCGTACGTATGGACTACGATATCCATGAACGGTGCATTTCATTTCTTATCTAAAAATGTTACAGACTATTATAAATACATATATAATGGATATATATTATTTTTAAAAAATTAATATCATTCTGGAGATGATGTAATTTTGACTATATGAACAATTTATATCAGAAAAAGTTCATTTTCGACTCAATTAATGAATATCGAAAAAATGGCTGATATTAACTTAAATAATTGTGTAATTTTTATAACATTGTAAAAAAGTGATAAAAGGACTATTAAAAATTAAAAGGGTTCTGAAAAAAGTAAAAAATTTAACTTATGTTTATTATTCAGGAAGAACTAAGAACATACGTGATGAGCTAGACTTAAGGTATGGGACTTCGTCTCAATCTCTTTTCATTGAGACATAATTTGATTTATATACAGCCTTCTTTTATATAGTGTATAATAAATCTTTTTGAATTTTAAAATGATTTAATGGGACTATTTTTTTTAAGTGTTTAATAAATAAAAAATGGATTATTTGTAATGTATGTGGTGAAAAAGAACTCTCTTCCACTGTAACTTTTATTTGATATTTGGCTTCCTCTATAAGCTTTACTTATTTTAAAGGAAAATAAATCCCTTATTCACTTTATGGGTGTTTTGGTATTGAAAATTGTTTTTGAAATTGATTGAATATTTTAATTTTTTAATTTTTTAATTTATTTCTGGTGATTGAAAATTAATTTTTATTAGTGAAATGTTGATATTTTCTATATTTTATGGGTTATAAATATATAATAGAACATGGACATTTGGCGGGATGTTATGTGGTAATCAAAAGATGGGTTGTTACATGATAAACCAAATGATGTGTGGTTTGGTGATAAACCACGAACGGGTGGTTTCAATATAGCCTCCAATGCATTGGGTATGAAAGTCAGTTGTATAGATATTTTATTTAGTGATATGTGTAGAAGTATACCTTATGGTTATTCTATTCAAGAGTGTTTATGTCTCAAGTAACATTTATATGTTTTGTGTTTATTTTTATGGGATTTATGGTAAGTTTCTATTAACAAAAAAGGGAAAGCAATGAGATTATATTTAGTGAATTGTTTTTTCTACTTCTTACATCTGAAAAGTATTACTTTATGATAATGTTTTCATGGTTTATATGTTTTCACAAGACTAATAGTTTTCATTAATTTTTTATCCCTACATGATATTTTTAAGCTCATCTTTTGATTTGAAAGGTTTTTCATAAGAAATTAAGATTAATAGAGTCCAATATGGGATCATGGAAAAGTAATACTATTAAAAAATAAAACAATGTAATATTTATTTTTAAAGTGTTATTGTTATTTTAAAAAATTGATTGTGAGTAGAAGTGTATAATTCAAATATTGAAGTATTTATGTATCAGTTATGACCTAATTATATAAATATATAAACCTAAACACATCCTTGATATTAATTAAAGTAAAATTATTGACTTAACTCGACATTATGTAATGTTTACTTCCATGTCTATATAAAAGATGTAACAAATTACAACACTTGTGAATAACAAAGTGAGTTTTACCCAAAGAAAAACTTTAACATATGATCGTTTACAAGTAGGTAACATAAAGTCACAATAAAAAATAAATGGTATTATTTATTATAATATTCTTTTATAAAATATGAATAATAAAATTATATTTATTAAATATAAATATTTTACGAATATGTAGAGATTCTAGACACATGGTATAGAGATTTCTTCTCATTTTTATTTTTTGTGAGATACAAGCTATGTTCTCCAGTTATTTCTTTTATGAGGTTTATGTACTAACCCAATTTGTATTCAATTTATCTTTTACATAAATCTATAGGTATTCAAATTCCCATTTTATGATCCTTCTATCATGGGTTTTATGTTTCAAAAGTTACCAAATCGGTAAAAAAAATTCATCTGAATTTTCTTTCTTTGACAATAAAATTTTCTTATGCACATAAAATATTTTTATATGTGAATATAAAAACATTTTACATGAAAAAACATGAATATAGATATATTTATTATATTTTATACTTAATGAAATTTTCTATCATTACATGGATAGCATGATCCAATGATGCCTAGTTATAAGAGTTTACAGAGACAATCTCGTTGCTTTTCGTGATTGTTTATGTTTAGTCTTCCTTTGATGAAATATTATGATCCATCTCTCATGAATAATCATGAGAATAATTCACCTCTATTATTTCATTGTATAATAATGTATTTGTATCATTTTCTACACTTTGGTAAATAATAAAGTTAATAAAGTGTCTTTATAGAAGCCAGACTTTACCCGCTCTTCATTCATAAATGTATGTTCTCAAAAAAGGGTTTCCTAGAATATTATATCATTTACCTATAATATATAAAAGTAATTTTTACCTTTTTTATTTTACCAATTTATTCCAAAGGAATATTCTTTTCTCTATATGAATAAATAAATTTTCAAAATGTTTTACCATGAAAAATGAGTATTTATTGAACCTCATACAACATGTATAGATTTACAATCTATCAGTGCATCAATAATCCCTTTGAATTAATAAGAATATTTTTTTAAGAAAATGTTTTTAAATATAATTTTAAGGAAAATTTTTCCAAAATGGATTTATAATTCTTTTATATGGTTTCATGTAAAATTTTTTTCAAAATGTTTTAAATTTTGGTCTACAAGTTTTCAATTTGATTCTAAAGAAATGGTTATAAAAAAAAATTCAAGATTCATTTATTATATTTCAAGAAAAATTATTTTCAAAACGTTTATTTCTTTCATTATATTTTTTCAAAGTATTTTCAATGAAATGGTTTTCAAAACCTTTTCAATATTTCTTAATATGTCTTCTATTGTTCTAAAATAAAAATGGTTTTAAATTTTTTTGAATATTATATTAAAATTTATTAAGGTAAACATGTTTCAAAATTATTCCATGTCTTATTTATATATCCTCAATGTATATTATACAAAAATTATTTCCAAATGGTTTTATCTTTTAAAATTCTTTTTCCCAACAAGTATTGATATTTTCCACAAGAAACGTTTTAATATGATATTTCAAAATTATTTTCTATATATGATGACTTATAATGATGTAAATCATACCTTCTAGGGAATGGTCTAAATGATACATTAATAATTATTTATATGAATGTGTCATGATTAATTTCATGGTTTTTTGGAAACCCATTTATCCCTAATGGGTTATATTTATAAGAAATCTATTTCTCTTTTATGGATTATTATTTTGATGAAATTATTACAAAACATATAACTCGTTCCATCGGTTATGATATGTTTACATGTTTATGGTACCCATTTCATTTCATGGGTTATGATATGTTTTCTGGTAAATGTATTTATGATTTTTTTATGTGATGGGTGGAACCTATATCTCCCTCTAATGCAATGTACAATGATTTATATCTCATGAGATAAATTGGGATCGAATGGGGGTTTACATGGTTCAATAGTAGAGGGTGTGAAAGTGGGTTTAATATATTCAGTAATACAGGTCTGGATTAAGGGTTTACTTAGTTCAGTAATATATGGATGGAATGAGGGTTTACCTAGTTCACTAATATTGGGCTCGAACGAGGGTTACTCGATTCAGTACTATAGGGCTGGAATGAGGGTTACTCAGTTTAGTAATACATGTATGGAATGATGGTTACTCAGTTCAGTAATATAGTGATGTAATTAGGGTTACTTGGTTCATTAGTACATGGCTATAATGA
Source organism: Viscum album (assembly GCA_963277665.1). NCBI lineage: Eukaryota > Viridiplantae > Streptophyta > Magnoliopsida > Santalales > Viscaceae > Viscum > Viscum album. The sequence goes on from OY728146.1 coordinate 1,291,373,110, forward strand.
GGGTTAAGAAGTTCAGTAATATAGGGATAGAATGGGGGTTACTCGGTTCATTAAAAGAATTTTCCACTAATATGGTCTTGGTAGTGATGCCTTGGATACTATGAATTTAATTTAATTCTTATGTGTTTGAAACAATTCCATATTGTATTCCTTTTTTAGTCTTTTATGGTTTATTCTCTCTATTTCACTATGATTCATGCGTTATGAAATGAAAATAATTATGCCATGATCTCTGTCATGATCTTTGATATGGAAGGTTATGATCTTATATTATCATGATCATATTCTCATACAATTATGATCAGGTTTATTCTTACATATATCCAATTATTACCCCTACTGATCATTTGAGCTTACCCATATTTTTATTCCTTCCCCTTGGTTATAATGATTTGTATTATGTTTTATATATATAATAATGGTGATAGTCAAGAAGAACATAGTGACAGATGTTATAGCTAACATATGTACCAATGACTATGATTCCATGTTTCCAAAGGCACAATACCAATTATGGTATTTGGGTACCTTTTTGTATATTGATTTTTTATTCCACAAAAGTTTTTTAATGTCAATGTTTTGAAAATAGAGGGCTGCTATAGTTAACCAGTTTTTATCGACTCAACTCCCTCTTTTTTGTTATAATGTTTCTTATTTTACTATTTTCATTTATTCATGTTTTTTTAATATATTATTTTATTTAAAGGTAAATTTAATACCATAAAATGTATAATTCGTTCTTCTGTCAATTTTTTCATCGTGATAAAATTATTCATCAAAAAATAATTAATTATTAATAATAATTCAAATCTTCTTTAAAGAATTTTTATGCTATTTTTTAAAAATTTCCATTCCTACTAATGTCATATATTTATATAAATAAAATTATATTTTGTCTCATGTGACCTTCATTTTTTCATTCTCATATTTTTTAAAGAACATTTTTGTTACTCATTCTTAATTTGGAATATAAATTAGTTACTTAAAAATGGTCAATATGATCTCTATACTTTCAAAATACAATGTGTTATCTCCCACTCTATTGTCATTTCTGTTAAATATTATGTCATTCTTAAAATATATTTGTTATGATTATATATAAAATTAATCATGTTCAATTGTTTGATTGTTCACCTTTTTGATACCTTTCTGTCATTCTCCAGGAACCAATATTAAAGATGTTTCTTTATGTAAAATGTTTCAATGTTTTTTCAATTTTTCATTTTGAATAATTTAAATATTCTTTAAGGATCCAATATTTGATGTTGATTTTATAAAATGTATTTTTTCTTTAGAAGTTTTTATTTCACCTATATAAATATAGAGTTCCAGGGAGATTGTATCAACCTCGTTAATAACAAATAAAAAATCATTTTTTAATAAAAAACTATGAATTTTCCTCCTTTATAATTTTTATCTACACAATATTTACATATATGTAAATTATCAATGAATAATTACCCTTTAAATGTTATATTGAAACACTCTTTTTGTGATAGAATTCTGGGTATTAGCCAATCAATTTTATGGGTTCAATTTTTTATAGCAATTATAAATGTTAAGAAACCTTTTTTTATTTACTATTATTCTTAATGAAGTGAGGAATGATTTTTTTAAATGTGGAAAGCATATGTAATGTTGTATGATGGGTTAGGTCTAATATGTCACTCAAATCCATTGGTAATGATTGTATTATATGAATAAATGGGTATATGATATTATTTATCCCAATTCAAATACTATATGAGTTGATTTTTCCTATGATAGTGGTAACACTACTAGATTATTCCCATGCTAGAGGGTTACTCAGAGGATTTATCAAAATAGAAACCATAAATGAGTGGATTACCCTATGACCAAGGGTATGTAAGTTTAATTATCATAATCCAATGTGTGCATTATAGGATTTAAATTTATTAAAAGGGGTACAGGAGTTGTTATACCCCAAACACAAGGGTACATAGGAGGATAATATAAATCTCAAAAATGTACAAAAGTAATTTTCCCAATACTACTACGAGATGAGTGGAATGGATAGTAGTATTGAAATATGAATTCTATGACCATGTTTATTCCACAGACTTATGTCATAATCCTGTTATTATTATTATTCATCGTGGATAATGTTTATTATCCATTTATTATACACCTTTTTCTCATGGAATATATTTTTCGATGTTATGACATGTGATATTATATCACGACTTGTGAAAAACACTTTTTATCCATGTTCCATTTGAAATAAAATTTACCTATAGCCATATTTTATTATTTTCTTATGATAATATTTGATGAAACGGTGAAGAGTTCATCCATAACTAAGAATTTGGGATCACATATTTTTTTTGTATCCATTGTATAGGGAAAAATATGATTAAAATGTTTCATAAATATAGGGGATATTTTAGTATGGATCAATTATGTAATACTGTTCCAAAGTGATGTAAAAAATAAATTGAAAAATTATATTATCCTCAAATATAATTTGTCATTTATTGGATGGTTTACTTAAACTTTTGGTAGTTAAAATATCTTAATTATTAGAATAATTTATTATTTTAATTTTTAAATAAAATGGTTAATATAGTTAGTATTAGGGTAGGGTATATTTATTTTTGAGTATTATATTATTTATATTTAAGATAGAAATTGGGAGAATAAGAAAAAAACTAATGGATAAGTCTAAATATATGAAAAAATAAAAATTCTTTTGTAAAGAATAGTGTATGTAATTACATAGCCATTATATCCTTGTATATATACTAGAATTTGGATTTGATTGTAGAATTGGTGAATTTAATGTTAATCATCCTAGATAAGGATGGTTGAGAATGGAAAATATATTAAACTTGGTCGATAATAAATATGCCTAAGACATCCCGCCTTACTAGATACTCTTAAGAGATATGATCTGGTTAGACAGATACTTTTTATAAACCATTATAATGATTATTTTCATATTGTATTATGGTACTTGGATAACAATGTATGATAGAACACAACTAACATATCTTAAGTTAAACAATGTGAGTTATAGGATGAATAGTGTATGAAATATTATTATAATCTTTAATAATGGTTTTAATGTAAAATTCATCAATGGATTGATATTTTATTTTCAATTGATAAATTCCCCTAATTTTATTATAAATTATCATATACATGATAGTTGTATTATTTTCTTAAAAATATGATCATGAAAATGTTATTGTGAAATCTTAGTCCCTAAAAAATAATAAGAATAGTGTTTGGGATTAATTTATTCCTTATATTACAATGGATAAAGAGGAAGATATATCAATAATTAATATGTGTATAATATAAAATATATCCCTTAGTTTTTACATTTAACTAAAAATAACATCAAGAGTGGGAATATCATTTATTTATATGGTGCGATATAATACTCCTTGTTTTTTAATACATTTTTCAAAGTGAATACCATTTTTGAAATCTTAATCCAACAAAAACCTCCTAAAAATATACTTTATATATTGTATATTCATATAAAATAAAAAATAAAAAAATAAAAATTTATTTAATTTTAATTTTTTTAAGATGAAGTACATTTTTTTATGAATATGTAAATTTTCCAAAGATTAATTTTTTATTTTTTTTGAAATAATTTATTTTCATATGAACATTGAAAAATATAGGGCGTATAAAAAATTAAATATTCTAAAATCATCATTATATGAGAATGATATATAATGTTATAAAACAGTTTATTTCATTAATTATTTATTCAATTATTGAAAATATGAATTTTAAATTATCGTATTTGAATATAGAAAACCAATGATCTACATTATAAAACATAATTAACAATTTATTCTAATTTTGAATTTATGTTTCCTCTTTTCTTTCAACGAAAAAAATTAATTGAAATGCCAAGTTCTCTCTTCTATTTGAAGCCTAATAAATATTTATTTTCATTTCAACCCATTTCTATTAATAAAATTAGTGACATTGAATAATTTATAATAAATATAAATTTCAATATAAAAAAACTTTTTCTTAAAACAATTTTTATATTCTAAATATGAACATACAAAAGATATCTTATCTAACCATTCACAATTTTAAAAAAGAAAATTTATGTTTTTTATGAACATTCTTATATTATATAATATGTTAAATATCTTTTTTAGGTATAAAATTATTTTACCAAGGTATATATTAAATAACTTAGTAAAACTACTATTATTTCAATGAATTTTATTTTACTAAACAATATATATTAATAAATTAAATTGATATATTTTTTAGAAATACTATTTGTAAATAAATATATATATTTTACTTAAAAATAATATAAATTTTAATCCATGTTAAATAAAAATAAGAAAAATTAGTTATTAAAAGACACTTTTTCTACCAAAAAAAGTTTTCAGCAAATTATCTGTTCTAAATTAAAAGATTTTTTTCTATTATTTTTATATTGAAATAGATTAAATAAATAAAAATTATGATCCAAAACTTAATAATTTTAAATTAAGGTTGATATTATATTATTAATTATGAAATAATAATAATGGATAAAATTTAATGAATATTAGTATGTGTTAAAATTGAAAATATAATGAAGTGTGAATTTTACTAAATAATGTTGAAAATTTGATGATATAGATTATCTCTATTAGGTTGGAAATTCACACCTTCATGTTTCACCAATATATTTCGATAAAACTCCACTAACCCTTATGAAATTTCATTATTTATTTTAACTAAAAATCTTTTCTTATAACATGTCCTTCTATTCATGAATTAAATTTTCTCACCTCAACCCATTTAAATACACTACCATAGTTTAAAATTACCATTAAAAGTACAAAATATTCTTCATATGGAGACTCTCTAGTTTTTTATACCTACACCATGATTAATGTACCTCTATTCCTTTATTTATAATTCACTATTCAAGAGAAGATAAAAATTCTAAATGAATGTTTTTATTACAATTGAAATTCTATTCATTTCCTTTGCATCAAACCTCTACTAAACCCAATGAAAACATGTTTTTATAATTAAATCATCATATATATATATTAAGTAAAAAGATTATTATTATGGTTTTATAGAAATTATCTATTTCATTTTCTCTTAATTTAATAATATTTATAATGTTTATCAGGTTTGTATCCAAACTGCCACTTCAATAAAAGATGTTTTTCATTTTTCATCACTATGATTATATAACGGTACTGTAAATTATAATTGTGAATATATATGATTTTTATTTCAATATTCAGATAAAAAATTATAAATTTTCAATTAAAAATTAATATTTGAAACTATAAAACATTGAATAAATAACCAACTAAATCAGACATTCCAAGAAGAAAAGGGATTTATTAATAAGTTAAAACAGATAATTAATTAACATTATCTTATATATATAACCTCATTTATAATACATATCGTTATTATAATCTATATAATGTTATTAAACATGTTTTATAGTAATATTAATATTAAATTATTATTTCCATAACTATAATCACATGAAGAGTGTAGTGTATTCTTATTAGGTCAGATAGTCCACCATTATATTGATTACAAACATTTGAATCCATATGATATTTCAAAATAACTATTGTAAATTATTATTTACAAAATGAGTTTTTGTTCATTTAGTGTAGTATAAATACCTAAATCATTATTCAGTATCCTTCTATTCATTTCCTAAATATCACTAAAACATATATGTATTAAAATTTTTTATAAGAGCGATGAATAAAACACTCAATGATTGAAATTATAAAATTATAAAATATCATTAAACATAAAATCTTTTATATATTATGATATAAAAAATATAATCTTTGGGAAAATTAATTTTGGAAAAACCCAATATTACATAACTTGTTCACAATGATCAAGATAACTCTAACAAGATATTAATAGTATATAACAACTTAGTAATCTGAATGAAGTGAATAATTATATATAAATATTATTAATGATTATATATAACCATAATGTTATAAACTATGGCTTTATGATGGTGATATTGGGTATATAAGAGGATATATTGTGGTATTAAATGTGGGAATTCATGGGAAGAGTTTTGTGTCACAAATTTAATTTATTGAGTCATTATACATATTATAAATGTTTTATTAGTTGGATTTTTGTATCTACTACCAATTTACCTTTTTTATCAAGATACCATTATTATTATATTAATTAAATGTTTCACATTAAATTAAATCCTTCAATTGGATATGATTTGAATTATTTTATATTATTTACGAGCTTCTTTGTCTAATTTTAAAATCCATTAAGAAAATTTGATATTGAATAAACATAATATATTTTTTTATATTAAAATTATTTTATAATCATTTAATTTTCCCAAATTTTTGAAATTAAAGGTTTTTTAGGACTATTATAATTTTCATTATTTAAATGGTTCTAAATTCAAATGTTAAAAATGATAAAAGTGTTTTTTACTCAACACACTTCATTGAGTTATAATGTCACTTCATAACCATCATTCATTTATTCATAGTTTCATACAACCTATGATTTTATATCAATGTAAATTATAATAATATTTGTGGATAATTCCTTTTTAAGTAAGTCTCTTTAACCTAAATTTTTTTTTCCTCAATAAGTATATAATTTTTATGAATTATACCCATCCACTCTAAGGACAGTTTCAAATCCTTGATCATATTTTACAATCACTCTAAATTTCTGCAATATATTTTGTTATCTAATGATATGATACCTCATAATATATTAATATTTCAATCAACATACTTAATATAGGGATTTTTGGTTACATATTTGTAATTTGGATTCTCAAAAATGTGTTCCAAAATGTTAAAAATGTTCTCCTTCATTTTGAATTACTTTATTTATCTTCCATTCAACTATAAATTTTTATTTCATTTATTCCAATACAATGATTTATTGTTGATCATATATTTTATTTTCAAAATTTTCAAAATTATTTATCTCCACCTATATATAAAATTTTTATCATTTTCATTATTAATAATTCATATATTATTTAAAAAATATTTTTAATCTATTTTAAAATCACTATTTTAAAACCATTATATATTTATTGGAGAAATTAAATGATTTATAGATAATTTAGTTTAAATAATAGATAATAATCATACCTAGCTTCCAAAATAATGTTTTAAAGGATTGGAATTCACATTATAAATGGTTTTCTTTATGTAAATAAATTCATGATTTGTTTCTATTGATGATTGATGTGTCAAATCACTAAAATATATTCATTTGGGGGATATGGGTGATAGGGGTTTATAAAATGTTGTTATTGATATAAGGGTTTTCTATAAGGAAGTTATTTTTAGGGATCGGGGGGTAGAATGATTCTTGTTTACTATATATTTGTATTTGTTTCATTATGAATTGTCCCATACATTTAATCGGGAATGCCCCACCAATATTTTGTATATATGATAACCAATTTCAAATGGTGCCATACTTTTGGATTTTTCTCTATCTAATGAATTAGAGTTAGGAGTGTACCTATATTTTATTATTTTTCCCATGATCAGGCGATGTATTGTATGAAACAGTACTAGGGATATTGTAAATAATCATGCACCTGTTATATGGATTCTTTTTGTTTTTTTCCTATATTTACCCCTATGATCCAATGTGTTCCCTGTTTTACTATTTTATTAATATATTATAATGATTTATTTTCTATTACCAATAATTTTAATAAAATATTAAATTATGGCTAACAATATTTTATTTATTATTATTATTAAGATTGTAATTTAATACAATTGTTATCACTATTTTTATAGAACAAATATTAATTATTATATTAAAAAAACACTTTATTGTGGAATAATGTGTTTCTCTTCATTTCTATTTTATATATGTCTAAAATTAAAATATTTAGTTTGAAAACATTTTCTTCTATCAAATGATCCCATTTAATTAAAGTAATCAATATCATTTACACTATGAGATGTATAAATTTTATTTCTTGAATAACATGGATTTAAATAATAATTGAATATTATTAGGTTTCAATAATATTAGGTTTTTAATTATAGTTTATATTTAGAATTACAATGAAATAGATTTCATTTTAACTATTAATATTGTGGTGTGGGGAGGATACAAACATTTAATTTTATCTCATTCCTACAATGATATAATTTAATTTTGGGTTCGATAGGATGAAATATTTTTTTACTAATTTTTTCTCTTACTATATCTTCAGCGGTAAGTAAAGATGCCTTATTTGGTACATATAGAGAAGTTCTTGTGGATTTTACTATTTTTATGGTATATATGGAATATCATTCTGTAGTGGAGAATCTACTGTAGATTTTTTTGGTAATATAGTTTCAGTTTCTTCATTTATTAACATTGTGATTTATTGGTAGTTATCATGGTTATATATGTGACATTAGCGATTCATTATTACTTGTATACTTAATGATTATTTATGATTGTGACAATTTAATCATATATTGCATGTATTGAATTATTTCTATTTTAGTGTTCATGATAGAAATTATGGTGGGGTCACTTCACTCCTTATTTTATACATAATTTAAATGATACACAAATATGTAAGTATAATACCATTACACTGGTTTCTATTATATCAATACTAGGAAAATACATTGGGCACTGTTAAGTGTCTACACATGCTTTGGGTCAAGATACATTTGGTTATTTCATGAAAAAATTATATTACTACCATCTTTTTATTTGAGGATTTTATGTGAGTAAGAGAGTTAATTACAGAATATCTAGACATATGTCATGATGTATTGTTAGATCTGGAAATTTCATGATTATGATTGCACTACTATGGGTGTGGATTATATATGCATCCTAAAATATTGATTTGTTCTCAATTAATTATGATATTATTCAATTTGGATTGTATATAGGAATTTTACAACAATTATTTAGGATGTATTTTTAGAGACACTGTAACACCCCATGATTTCATAGTACGTTATTTCTTCAATGTAATACAATAACTTGCACTACAGGCAACACTGAGTTTTAGTGCACCACGACTTACCTAACTAGCTGTTCAAAAGAGGTTATGAATAGGATTAACGGCATTTTGAACATTATATAATACTTATAATTCTAGAATCCATATTATGATTTTCTTAGACATAATGTAATAACAAATTCATTTTTAAAGATAAAAGGAGTATTTTTCAAAACATGCAGTTTTACCGCCTATTAATGGTGAACAGTTTTTATATACAATATTTGAAACTTTTAAATATTCAATATGATAAAATAAAATTATTTTTTTTGAATTGGGACATAAGAGTTTAGTTTCAATAAGTTTTTGGTTTTTTTCTGATAACTTTCATATTTGGGGGAATAATGAAAAATACAATATTTTAACGAAAAAAACTTTTTTAATAAAAATAATTTTTAGTGTTAAATTATACATTTCAATGGTTTGGAAGTATAAATATATTATATTTTTACCATATAATCCAATTTTTTTTATTGTATGTAATTTCACTTTCAAATTGGACATAAACAAGTGACAATCTATTGATAGTTATTATTTCTTAAAAATACATTTTTTGGTTTTGAAAATGGGAATTAATTTTAAATTAATGATTTAAATATATATGTTTTGAATTTTTTAAGATCGACCTCATTTTTGAATTCGTAATATCAAAATTAGCATAGGGTGAATTTTTGTTATGTTTCTGAAAACATTCAATTTTGGATGAACAGTGAAAAATACTTCATAATTGGTTAAAACTGACTTTTCATATAAATAATTATTTTTTTATTAAAATTTATTTAAGGTCAAAATAGATACATAATAACTATATAATTTCAATGTAATTCATTGGAGTTATTTTATAATAAGTTTAGATATATAAAAGTTTTATTGAAATTTTACTGTCTTTTACCCACCTCCTAAAGCATTTGCAAATTTGCGTAAAACATAATTTTACTGCTACTGTGAATTAAATTTCAAAAATCCAAGATACATGGTTGATATCAGTAATTAAAATGTGGTTCAATAACATAAAAATTATTTTTGGAGAATAGTAACTTGTCACTTTTATTTACAACGGTTAAAAGTAAATTGGGTAATTAAGGGTAAAAATAATATTATTATTACCCTAACACATGTTTTAATTCTAATGGAAAAGTTTAATTCGACCAAAAACAGCCTTAATAATAAAATATGAACCTTTAGGTCCTTTTTGATTTGATTAGGACATTTATTATTATTTTATTTAAAGAAGAGTGAAAAGAGTTAAAATCAAAGTTTAATAACTAAAAAAATTTTAATATAGAGTTATACATAAGATAAATTCGACTATAAATATTCATTAGGATTCTAAAAATATTTCTCAATAATTTTATTTTATTTATAATATTTATACATTAAATAATTAAATTTTTTATGACACAATGATGATGGAGTAATTACCGTATTAATGAATGATTAATATAATTGATATTATAAATATCCAAATAAATGTAATTTGAGACTTTTTTATTAATTCCACTAATTTTATAGGTTAATATGACATGTTAGGGTTGGTTAGATTAATTTTTTTCGAAGTAATAATGCTTTTATGAATTTAGCAAAAAAACAATACCAAATAGTGTCAAAATAGACATAAAAGAGTTTTTAAACAAATATTATATTATCTAGTGATATTCTATTCCTATAAATCTATGGTTTGGAAAAAAGACTTACATAATGATAGTTTTATCATTAATTAACTACAAGGGGTTCTCTTGGTTGTTTATAGTAATTTTATTAACAATATAATATAAAAATAAAAATATACATGGTAAATGTTAAACTATTTAACTAAGAGTTAAATCTAAAAGATAAAGTTAATATAGTGACCCAAAAGAGTCTAAAACCTATTGGTTGAGTGTTTTTCGACCCATAATCACCTTATACATTAAATAATTTATTTTTTAAACATTATAAATCTAATATTATTTTATTAAAAAATAATATTTCTAGCTTTTCCTAAGGTGCTCTTCACCCCTCTTATAGAAGAGAACTCCCCCTTCTCTCTAATACACACATTAAAAGCCATTTGGATCAGCCTAACCCGGCCCAAATACCCTTTGAACAGTACTCCATTCATCCTAGAGGCCTTTATATTTTCATAAATCCATCTTAAAGAGATTTTTTGTTCAAATCAAAAGGAAGAACCTAAAGAAGAGGTAAATATTTCATCACCTCTTTCAAGTTCCTTTCTTCTTCCACTTCCTCTTTCTTTTTTGTTTCCATTATAAAATAATAATTCCAGTCTATTATCTATTCTATGATATTATTATAAATATGTTACAACCATATTCATTATTCTATCCATCGTTTGAAAGACATGTCACCATACATGCGTACGTACGACATACCATCTCCACATCTTGGGGTAATTGATATTCAATACATTTATTATTTGGATGGGTATAATAATGATGTGTAATTGATGTAAATAATAAATATAACATGATAATGATCCTCAATATATGATATAACATCTAATTATATATTATTTTAATTTCAAAAGAATAATATTTGTGCTTGTGCGTATGTAAGGATTATCGTCTCCACGAACGCAATGAGATTCCTTTCCCATCGTATCCATTCAAAACTAATTCTTATTAGATTATTAAAATAATTTTAATAGACTTAATATCATTTTTAATATGAATAAGGCTCATCCTATCGATAAAAAACAGTAATTACGTAACAAATCATATAAAGGAAAACAAATCTATTAACATCTGAAACGACGATAATACTAAAATTTTATTAACAAAGCAATATTAAAAGATCATATATGATATCATATTTTTGTATATGATTAATGTATAATTTAATAACAATTATTTGACCATTATAATGTAGTATAAACTTCATCGACCTAGGAAAATAACAAGGTAACGGTTAATTTTACAATCTCTTTATTATCTGAGGTTGTTTTTACGTAAGTATCTACTACAAAATATTTATTATCCATGTCCATGTTTCATGAAAGTGTTTTCAAAGGGTTCTTTTAAGGAAATTGTTTTACTAAAACATAATTTTAATTGTTTTAAATATATATTCTTATAAATCATTTTCATTAATGTCCATGTTTTAAAAATAGTTTTTAAGGATTTATCTATATGGACATTAATGTTTTAAAAATGTTAATTCCATTCAAAAGTTTCAACGTGGTATGGGATGCTTTGATTCAAAAATGCCTTTAAATTTATTCATTTATAAATTTATATACATTTAAATGATTTCATGAAAAAGAAATATTTCTCTCAAACAGTTTTAAAGATAATTTTCATCTATGTCAACATCTATTGATGGATTTTAAACTTGTTTGATGTTTATTTATTATGATACAAATCTTCTATATGGTATTGAAGGTTTTGTGATATGTTTGACTATGGATGTGTTATTTTTGTACCACTCATAGTTTATGGATAAATTATTGAAATTTCGTATTCTTGTTTTAATATGAATGCTTATGTCATGTTGAAACCTTTTCATATGAGGAATGCATTAGACTTATTAAGTGATGGGTGGAGCCTGCTATAACTCCTCAATGCATCGGTAGGTCTAATGAGACAAACTAGTGTCTTGGAATTTGTCCCTGATAAAATCTTTTTTATATTCTTGGGACAAGGCCCTGAGCATGTGGTTATGAAAGTCTGGCATTATGCATTCCATCATTATGAAAGTGGCTACTGATATTGCATTTGATTATTATACTAGTAGAATATCCATGTGAGTAAGTAAATGGCATTATTTTGATTTATATTTTTCATATTATGATGAATTTTATGTGGAAAAGGATCTTGTTTTAGTTCTATACATTTCCTTAAATGATTACGCTAATTTATGAATGATTATGCTATATTGTTATCCTTACTGAGCATCTGATCTCACCCCTTTCTAATTTTTATTTTTCCCAGGATGCAAAGAATTATATTATGACGGACCAGTAGGGATAGTCAATGGGTTCACAGTGTTGTATATGGAAGCAATTTTGTTGGAGTTTTCAATTTAATGATGTAATATAATCCTTATGAATTTATCTAGTACTTCCAATGCTACTAAAATACTTGGTCTTTCAAGACTTGATCTTTTGTGATCATGTCAATGATTTGTAATAATTCCCCGACTCTGGGATTCTGGGGTTGGGGTGTTATATTTGGTATTGGAGGAAGTTTATTAAAAACATTGGAAACTAGATTTAGATAAACATTGATTTGAGCACATTACCTTAAGATAGACATTAAGGATTAGTATAGAATAACATCTTAGAATTTTTGTAATATAGAGATTTTGTGTATTTTCGAAGAAATACATCCCTATTTGGATACGATCAGGTAGAGGTGGCTCTGTCACATATGTACCTAGGGGTAAAACCCAAAAACACAGATTTAATCTAGACTCGAATGAGAATTGGTGCACGACAACGGGCCTTGCTGCACTATTGGTTACGACACTCACGATGGATATACTTAGGATAATTCACATTTTCTTTACAAACCATTAGTAATGGTTTCTTATTATATACTTCCTCAAAGAAAACATTTTTGTGATTACAGATTATATCCATAAACTGTTCAATTTACTTTAGGTTTTTTTGAGTTTGAGATTATTCATTGCGATTCATAAACTGACTTAGTGTATTCCGTTTTTTATAAATGACACCCAATAGAAGGAATGATAACTCCAATAATATGTATCATCCAAAGAGTAAGAGGGATCAAATATTTCTTGATATTACGCAAACATTTAGAAGGGAAATATTCTCCCACATATTCTAAAAATATGAAGAAATAGTACCATGTGTTAATAATATAAGTAGATAATTCTCTAAGTCCTATGGATTTGAAGTGAAGAAAGAGACAAAAAGTTTGTAAGAGAAAAAGATGGATAAATGGAATAAGGGAAGGAAGGATTTTCCCATATGTGATAACTGTGGAAAGAATCACCTTGGTAAATGTTTAAAGGTAATGGGAGTTTGTTATAAGTGTGGAGAAAAAAGACACCAAGTATGTGATTGTAAGGGTGATAAAAATGTTTCAAATGTATAATGCTTCATCTGCAAGGAGTTGGGACACTACGTGAATCATTGTCCAAATCATCAGATTATACCTCAAATTCTACTATTGGATAATAATCACGTTATGATACTACCAATGATGATGAGGAATGATTAAGAGTTCTTATGTTGTTATTAAAGTATTTTGTCATTTGAGAGTTGTATCAACGATGTACTAGTTATATGAATTATGGAAATAAATAAGGATTGTACTGCAGTACTATTTCATTGGGAATTTTAGATTATATGGTCTTGATACTAAGGTAGTAATTTTGGAATAATAGATGGTTGATTTGGATAAATTATATTGGATATTATTGACTTCCTTGGAATTGATTAATGGTTTGTTTATTTCATCATTGTTGGAATATTCAAAATTTTGGGATATAATGAAGATATCCAGTATTATATAAAGGATAAGGGAGTATGAATGTAATCAATATGGTTTTATGGTAATTCAGGGTGTTACCATGTTTTAAAATAATACATGATGAAGGTGCTCACATGTTATTACGTGGTAAAAAATGATCTTCATTGTGTTTAACTTCCTTCTAAATTTTGTATGGTGAGTTTGGATAGAAGTATTTTGGATACGGTTGGAATGGATTATGTTTGAAATTGGATACTATTGTTAAGGTAATTTTTTATTTTTATAAAACGGATAACACGTAGACCGTGTGAAAACCTGTCGTGTCGAACAAAGCTATGGGAATCGAACCCACAACCATAGTATGACTGAGATTTATCGCCTACCACTGGACGACATGATGTCCTTGGATTGTATAATTTAGTTTATTTTTTAAAAATTTTATGATAGGTGAATTATAATATCATTTTCTATTGGAACCCTATATGATTAGGATAAATAGAATATATTTTTTGAAATATTTTGGAGAGAAAGATGAGTTTGTGATATGAATTAGTTAAAGGATGAAAATCTAATTTTCAAGTATATATATATATATATATATATAATTTTTCCCACTTATTCTATAGGTAAATTAATTCTTAAAAGTTAGGGAAGGGATATTAAAACGAAAAATATCTTATCCTAATACCTTATGTTTTGTTGAATCGATGGTACTTCAAATCATCATAGATTAATGGATTTGAGGCCCTCAATTTTACACTTGTTTGTGATTGATGACCTCAATCACTCCCTATAAATATTTACATTTTTTCACCAATTATGTGTCTCTAATTTCCACTAATGGTCAACTAATAGAGATCATAATTTGTTGGTGACCCTTTCATTTCCCTTTTCCTCTTATTAAGACTAAATTTCATTAACCCAATTTCCAATTTGGGTTTTCCCACAAAGGTATTTTCTATTTTCAACATTTTATTTTCAAAAAACAATATCAAATTATGAGGGCACAATTTATTAAAGTAGGGAAGAATGTAACACCCCAATATTTCATAGTACATTATTTCTTCAAAGTAATCCAATAACTTTCATTACACGCAACACCGAGTTCTAGCACACCACGACTTACAAAAATAGTTGTTCAAAAGTAGTTATAAATAGTATTAACATAATTTTGAACTTTATATAATCCTAATAATTTTAGAATCCATATTATGAGTTTCTTAGACATAATGTAAGAACAAAATCATTTTTTCGGATAAAAGAACTATTTTTCAAAAAATGCAATTTTACAGCCTTTTAATGCCGAACCATTATTAAATCCAATATTTGAAACTTTTACATATTTAATTTGACATAATAAACTTCTTCTTTAGAATTGGGACATAAGAGTTTAGTTTCAATAAATATTTGGAGTTTTTCTGATAACTTTCATATTTGGGTGAATAATGAAAAATACTATATTTTAACTGAATACTACTTTTTTAATCAAAATAATTTATATTGTTAAATTATACATTTTAATGGTTTGGAAGTATAAATAGATTATATTTTTACCATTTAATCCAATTCTAGTCATTTTAAGTAATTTCACTTTGAAATTGGAAATAAACAAGTGTCAATCTTTTGATAATAATTATTTTCTTAAAAATATGTCTTTTGATTTTGACAGCGGGAATTAATTTTAAATTTGGTAAAATAGACTTCTTTTTGGAATTCGGAGTATCAAAATTAACTTAGGGTGAATTTTTGATATGTTTCTAAAAACTTTCTATTTTTTTTTGAATAGTTAAAAACACTGTTATTGGTTAAAACCGACATTTAATTTAAATAATTAATTACTTAATTTTAATTTATTTAATGTCAAAATAGATACATAATTACTATAGAAGTTCAATGTAATTCATTGGAGTCATTTTATAATAATTTTAGATATATACAAATTTTATAGAAATTTTATCGTCTTTTACCCACCTCCTAAGAGCATTTGCAAATTTGTGTGAAACTTAGTTTTACCACTTCTATGAATAATATTTCAAAATTTCGAGAAACACGGTTGATATCAGTAAGTAAAATGTGGTTGAATAAGATAGAAATAATTTTTGGTGAATAGTAACTTTTAACATTTATTTACGGCGGTTATAAGTAAATAGTGTAATTAAGGGTAAAAATGATATTATTATTACCCTAACACATGTTCTAATTCTATTTTATTTGTTTAATTAGACAAAAAAAACATTAGGAATAAAATTTGATCCTTTATGTCCACTTGGATTAGATTACGAAATTTATTATTATTTTATTTAAAGAAGAGTTAAAAGAGTTAAAATCAAAGTTTAATAAATAAAAAATTTTAATATGGGGTTATACATTAGATAAATTCTACTATAAATATTTATTAGAAATATAAAAATATATCCTACATAACTATTTTTTATTTATAATTTTTATACACTAAATAATTAAATTTATTTATGACATAATGATGATGCAGTAATTACTGTATTAATGAAAGATTAAAATAATTGATATTATAAATATCCAAATAAATGTAATTTGATACTTTTCATGAATTCCTCTAATATTATAGGTTAATATGACATTCTAGGGTTGTTTAGAATAATTTATTTTAAAGTAATAATGATGTTAAAAATTTATCAAAATCAGAATACCAAATAGTGTCCAAATTGTCATTAAAGAGTTTTCAAAACAAATATTATATTATTAATTGACATTATAATCATAAAAATATAATTATCGGCCAAAATACTTATATAATTATATTTGTATCATTACTTAACCACATGGGGTTCTCTTGGAAGTTTATAGTTTGTTTATTAACCATATGATATAAAAATACAACGAGACATGGTAAATGTTAAACTATTTATCTAAGAGTTAAATCTAAAATATAAAGTTATTATAGTGACCCAAAACTGTCTAAAACATATTGGTTGAGTGGTTTTAGACCCATGCCCACCTTATCCTTTAAATAATTCATTTTGGGACCATTAGAAACATAAAATTCTTTTATTATAAAATTATATTTCTAGCTTTTCCTAAAGTGCCCCTCACCCCTCTTATAAAAGAGCGCTCCCCCTTCTCTATAATTCACTCCTTAAACGCCATTTGGCTCGGAAAAACCCTACCCAAATTCCCTCTGAAACGTCCTTCCTTAATCCTAGAGGCCTTAATTTAGTTGTAAAGCTAACCTATTGAGCCCTTTTGATCAAATCAAAAGAAAGAACTCGAAGAAGAGGTAAATATTTCCTCACCTCTTTCAAGTTCCTTTCTTCTTCCACTATTTCTTTCTTTGTTGCTTCCATTTTAAAATAATAACTCTAGTATCTTCTATATACTGTGATGTTATTATGAATATGGTAGAACCATAATCATTATTTTATCTATCCTTTGAATGACATGTCACCATATGTGTGTATGTACGGCTTACTGTCTCGACGTCATGGGGTAATTGTTATTCCATACATTATGATTTGGATGGGTATAATAACGATATGTAATTGATGTAAATAATAAATAAAACATGATAATGATTTTTTTATATTATATAACATCCAATTATATATTATTTTAATATCAAAATATTGATTTTTTCGCTCGTGCATACGTACGGATTATCGAATCCACGAACGCGATTAGATTTATTCCCCATCGTATCCATTCAAGACTAATTTTAATTAGATGATTAAAAATAATGTTTAAATACTTAATATAATTCCTAATATGAATAGTACACATATTATCCATAAAAAGTTACTTACGTAGCAAAGAATATAAAGGAAAACGAATCAGTTAACACCTGAAACGACGATAATCCTAAAATATTATTAACAAAGAAGTATTAAAATATCATATATGATATCATATTAATGTATATGATTCTTGTATAATTTAATAAGAATTATTTCACCATTATACAGGAGTTTAACCTACCCTCGACCAAGGAAAAATATATGGTAAGGGTTAATTTTACAATCTCTTTATTAACCGAGTATTTTTTACGTAAGTATCTATTGGGACATATTTATTATCCATGACCATGATTCATGGAAGTGTTTTAAAAGTGATTATTTTAAGGGACTTTCTTATTAAAACTTCATTTTAAATGTTTTAAATACTTATTCTTCTAAATCATTTTCATTAATGTCCATGTTTTAAAAATGGTTTTTAATGATTTATCTATATGAACATGATTGTTTTTAAAATGATAATTCCTTTAAAAAGTTTCAAAGTGTTATGGGACTCATTGATTCAAAAATGTCATTAAATGACTTCATTTTTTAATTGTGTGACTTTTAAATTTTTTCATGAAAAACGGATATTTCCCTCAAAGAGTTTTATAAATCATTTCCATCAATGTTAACATCCTTTGATGGATTTTAAACTTGTTTGATGTTTATTTATTATCATACAAATATTCCATATGGTATTGAAGGTTTTGTGATATGTTTGACTACGGATGTGTTATTTTTATACCACACATGGTTTATTGATAAAATATTGACATTTCGTAAACTAGTTTTAATATGAATGTTTATCTAATGTTTCATCCTTTTCATATGAGGAATGCATTGGACTTAGTAAGTGACAGGAGGAGCCTGCTATAGCTCCTCAATGAATTAGAAGGCCTCATAAGACTAACTAGTGTCTTGGCACAAGGCTTTGACAAAATCTTATTCGTAGTCCTGGCATAAGGCCTTGAATATATGGTTATGAAAGTCTGGAATTATGCATTCCATCATTATGAAAGTGGATATTGAAAATGCATGTGATTATTCGACTAGTATAATATCTATGTGAGTAAGTAAATGGAATTATTTTGATTTATATTTACCATATTATGATGAAGTTTGTGTTGAAATGGGTTTTGGTTTAGTTCTATACATTGCCTTAAATTTTAGAGCTCCCGTCACGCATGTGTTTAAGTCACGCAAGTGTTGGTGGGTCGCACAAGGTGAAGCATCGTAGAAGTTGTGTGATGCCCGTCCAATTTTCGCACAAGTGATTTGGTGATACATGCACGCCAGAATTGAAGTTTCTCAATAGGTTTCCATTTAGGCTTCAAAATCGATTTTGGTTGAATATAATTTGAGTATCGCAAGTTTTATTTTGAAGAAGGTTGAGTCACGCAAGTGTTGGAGGAGGACTTGCGTGCAAGTTATAACTTGCGCACCGTCCTTAAAAGATGTGCGTCGTCTTGGTGTTGCACGCCTGGTGGTTGTTGGGGCTTCCTGGTTTTCTTGGAGCTGCACAGAAGTTGAATATTAGTTAATGAGTGATAGATGGACTTTAATAGAGCATCTACATATAACAAAAGATTCTTTCATTAAGCAATGATGAAGATACCTTCACGTCTATAAACTGCGTGAGACTTCACCAATGGCAGTGAGCCAGGGGGAGTCAATGGGAGTGACCCGAGGGACGCAGTCAGCAATCCCTAAACTTTTGTAAAGGAAGTGAGCCTGGGAAAAAGTGATTGTGCCCGAACCATTGTAATCCACATCTAGTGAAGTTTAGTGGAATTAGGTAAGACCAGAAACTTGTCGGTGTATGCTCCTTGGAGGTATCCCATAGTGGTGAAACAAGTAAAAATTGTTGTGCCATCTCTTTTGCATATGAATGTTTGATTGCTGATCATATCCATCATACAGGTTCAACTAGTTCCTACCAACGTTGGAAGAAGATCATTTAGTTTAAAAGAAAAAGTTGACACCTTGATTCACCTCTCCCCTCTCAGGGTGTCCTGGGGTCCTTCAAGTGGTATCAATGGGAGGGTTCTGGTGTTGAATCTGTCCTTGGTCGCCATGAAGAATGCAGTCAATGTTAGGGGAGTCCCTCTCTTTGATGGAAGTAATTTTCAGATCTGGAAGAACAATATGAGATCTCATCTAAGATATCTTGTAATGGAAGTTCTGTTTTCCACTATGCAAGGAATACAATTGACTGATCCAATAGCCCTGGCTATGACTGACATAGATTGGAAAATTATTGACATAGATGCTAAAGTGCAAAATGCACTCACCACAACCCTTTCTGATCAGATCTATCTAAAAGTGACGAATTTCACCTCAGAAAAATCCACGTGGGATAAACTCGAAAACATATATTAAGGAGATAGAAAATTGAAGGAGGTGAACCTTCAAGTGCTACACAATAGGTTCGATGATTTGAAGATGCATCCTGATGAGAATGAAGAATCCTTCTTCAATCGAATTACTGAAGTGGTTGGAGAAATTCGGGGCCAAGGAGAATAAATCAAAGATGTTGACATTGTGAAGAAAATACTGAGAAGACTTCCACCCCTGTACAATGCAAAGGTGTCATCCCTTTAGCAAAGATATCTTTCGAAACTTTCTCTGGATGATCTTCTGACCAGCTTGGTAGCATATGAAATGAGATTCAAACCAGAAGATGCTATGTATTGTGTGAGCAAGGAAATGGAATTCAAGTCCTTGGATAAACTAAAAATTTCAAAAGATAGTAGTGGTAAAGATGACGAAAAAAATAAATCCTTCCTCTCATTGCAAATAATTTCCATAAGGGAAAATAGAAGTTCAAAGGGAAGTTACCTCTTGCTTGCTTTCGTTGTGGTAAAGTCGTTCACATTACTTCTCAATGCTTGAGAAAGATCAATTATGATTATATAGATGTTGAAAACATCGAGAAGCCTCAGAAAAGGATTTTCAAGAAAGGAGACATTAAATCGAGAATGAAAGTTCTAAATAATAGATTTGTCTTTGAAGAAGAATATAAAGATAATGAATTCTCTGAAGAATAAGAACAAGAATTTAAAACTAGAAATCATGCTTCCATGACGGCCACTATTGAAAAACCAGATGATAATGGTGGAGACAATCAGTTAAAAACTATTATAAATCCTAAGTTGCAACTTAAGGATGCTGTTAGAACTCTTAAAATGAAATGTAATAGTTACAGTAATTGGAAATAAATTGTTGTGGAATCAACTGAATATGATGATCAGCTTGAAGATGAAATTAAACGACTAGAAGAATTTGTGAAAGTTCAATCTAAAATCCTTGAAAGCAATGATGATGTAGTGGATCTGAAGATGAGAATTTAAGAACAGGAAAAGGTCATCAATGACCTCACCTCCAGACTGGTGGAAAAATCCAAGACTACTGAGGGTCTTGAAGAGTATGTTGTTACTCTTAGGAGTAAACATCATACTGAATCGAGTTCAAAAGAATCAAAGAAGAAAATATAGTTTGGAAGATTCTCAGATGCAGAATTATTGGAAAGATCCAAGTGTGGTTCAGATGGGGTTGGAAAAATCCAGAGTAATCAATGACCCACTGGCATGGGAAGGAGTGGAATTAGTTGTGAAGCTGAGACATCAACTGCGAGAAGTGAAAATATCCAAAATAAAGATAAGATGAAAATTGAACATGTTGAAACATTTCCTAAAATTTTGAAAAAGGAACCCTCAAACCAAACTAAAAAGAGAGATAGAAATTATCCTCAATCATTCAGAAATGATAGGATGTATAACTACTCTCCCAAGGAAGAAGGTATGAGGAGAAATTCAAATGAGAAGACATTTCCCCTCATGAAGTGTCAGTTATGTGGGTATCTAGGCCATACCATGTCGTATTTTGAAGAGGCTAGAATCTATCTTAATGGAGAAGATAAAGGAGCTCAACAGAGGAGAACAGATCCATATCCTAATTCTTATAGAGGAAAAAATTTCTATGGGTACTGTTTTCGTTTTTCTAGCGTTGGTCATAAGGCTGTTAATTGTAGGCAGAAAAGGGACATGGACACCTCTAATCGAAGTTTGAGACAAGTGAAGTCTTGTCAGCAAGACAACGTTGTTCATTCAAATAGTTTTTCTCCTATCAATGAAGATTTCGACTATGAAGAACCTGGGTACATGGAAGAGATAATTGAAAGTCCATCAGTGCTATCTACTCAATCCAATGTCTCGTGGAATGAACGGATGAAAATTGAGAAATCCAACCTCGCAAAGGTGGCTGTCAAAGATACAAAAAACAGCAGTACCTGGATTCTGGATAGCGGTTGTTCATCTCATATGACAGGTAATGCTGACCGATTAATGGATATAAAAAGTAATGTTTATGGGATTTTACGATTCAGTAATGATAGAGATATGAAAATAAAAGGCAGTGGAAGCATTGAATTAGATAATAGAGAGCTGAAGAAGACTGAATTCCTTTACGTAGATGGCCTACATCATAATCTACTCAGCGTGAGTCAACTCTATAACTCAGGACTTATAGTTACTTTCAATCAGAATAGAAGCACTATCAAGGGAAAGACATGCAACTCACTCATGAAGGGATGCATAATAGAAGGAAACTTGTATCAGGTTGATAATGAATAAAATGTTTGTTACATGACTGTTGAAGAAGAAAACAATTTGTGGCATCAGATACTAGGACACATCAACACACAGGACATAGAGAAAATATCAAAATTTATAATTGTCATGGACATTACTAACATGAAGCGTGAACGTAAAAATTATTGTGATGTGTGCATTCATGGAAATATAGTCTGCAGTTAATATCGGCCAAAGAAGAAAACGACATCTCACCTTCTTGATTTGATTCATACAGATGTATGCGGGCTGATAAATGTTGCTGGAACTCATGGAGAAAGGTACATTTTCCTTTTCATAGAGGATTACAGTAGAATGAATTATGTGATAGTAATTCATAGGAAACGACAAGTCCTTAACTGCATAAAGACATATCGGTGAATCTCCGAGATTGATACTGGACAAACAATCAAAGTGTTGCAATCTTAAAATGGAGGGGAATACAAATCCATTGAATTTGAAAATTATCTGGAGAAGCATGGGATATAACATGATGTAGCTGCTATGAGAACTCCTCAACAAAATGGAGTTTTTGAATGGAGGAATCGATAGCTGAACAACATGGCACGAACTATGCTAATTGAGAGTCGTATTCCACGACATTACTGGAAAGAGGATGTTCAAGATGCAGTGTATATTTAAAATCGAGCAGGACTCAATGTGGGTGAGACAAAGACACCATATGAAGTGTGGCATGGAAGGAAGCCCTCATTGAAATACATTCATGTTTTTGGAAGAAAATTCTTCAACAGAAACAAAGAAGGAAATAAAGGGAAGTATGGTGACAATGCAGATTGTGGAATTTTCCTCGGACACTCAATGAACAGCAAAGCCTACAAGTGTTTCAACAAGAGATTATGGAGGATTGTGGAAAGCATTGATGTTAAAATAATTGAAGATAAAACCACAAATGCATCAAGGACATCATATTCTAATGTGAGATAAATTGAAGATGAAATTGAACGTGGATAAAATACAAATACAAAAACAAAGGAAGCTGTGAAAAACACTCAGTAGTCACACCTAGATGTTGACTCAGAAGAAGAATCTAAAGAAGAAACTGAGGCTGGAGAGAATGCAACTGAACCGCACAGGAGAAATTAAAGAGCTGAGATTGATCCATCCAATATAAATGGGGACAGGAGTGCCCCCACTCAAACAAGAAGAAGGTGGAATAACACGAATTTTCATTTCTATATATTATGGAGGCATCTTCAATTGATGAAGCTGCAAAGGATGAAACATGGGTGAAATCCATGAATGAAGAATTAGATCAGATTGAAATGAATCAGACATGGGATCTTTTCTGTAGACCTAAATTTAACAATGTGATTAGGACAAAGTGGATCTTCAAAAACATGGTTGATGAGCGTAGAAGTGTTATCAGAACAAGGAACGACGAGTATGTAAAAGATACTCTCAGATTTAAGGTGTTGATGTTGAATAAAGCTTTGCTCTAGTGGCCAGAGTGGAGTCAATCAGACTTTTCCATACAATGGCACTCCAAAGGGGATATAAAGTATACCAGATGGATGTCAAGACATCATTATTGAATGGTGTACTGGAAGAAGAAGTCTATATGGAACAACCAGTGGTTTTTGTTCTTGGTTCTGATGAAGAAAAAGTCTGATAACTGAAGAAATATCTATATGGTTTGAATCAGGCACCATGAGCATGGTATTCCCACCTTGACCTGTATCTCAGGAGACTGGAGTTCAAAAGAGGTGAAGTAGACCACAATTTGTATGTGAAGAATTATCCAAGAGATCAATTCATGGTTCTAGTCTATTTTAATGACATTATTTTTGGTGGTAGCAAGAAAAAGTCAGTGGACGAATTTGACAATCACAAGAAATCAAAATTTGAAATGTCTATAATTGGGGAGCTCACATATTGCTTAGTGCTGCAGGTGACTCAAAAGAAGGATTACACTTTAATTTCACAGGAAAAGTATACAATAGAGCTGTTGGAGATGTTCAATATACAATATTCCAAACCAATGTCCACTCCAATTGCAGTTGGAACTAAACTTGGAAAACATGAGGATGGGACCTCTGTAGATCCCACCACGTACATGAGGATCATTGGGAGCCTACTGTACCTGACGGCGACACGAGCAGATATTTTCTTTGCCACATGTATTGCAGCCGCTTTCAGAGTAATCCAATGGATGACATATGGAAGAAGTAAAAAGAGTCATGAGATATATTCAAGGGACTCACAATTGTGGCTTATACTTTGCTACAAGAAAGAACATTGAATTATCTTCTTTTTCTGATACTGACTAGGTTGGCGATGTTGTGGAAAGAAAATCCACCAGTGGTGGTGCATTCTATATTAGGAATAAATGTTTTTTCTGGCTGAGAAAGAAACAATAAAGTACTTCTATTAGTACTGCTAAGGATGATTATATCTCCACTACAAAGGAATGCAATCATCTTCTATGGATGAAGCAGCAATTGACAGATATTGGTGATGAGGTGAAGCAACCAATGGTGATTTACTGTGATAATAAGAGTGTAATTGATCTTACGAAGAATATTGTTCAGCATTCTCATACAAAACATATTGAAATAAGTTATCACATTATCTAATAGAATGTTTAGAAAGGCGTGATTAGAATGGATCATGTGGGAACAGATTAGCAAGTCGATGATATCCTGACCAAGCCACTGTCAGCTGCTGTGTTTGAGAAGCATTGGTTGAACCTTAGTGTTCACCCACCTCCTAGTGCATAAGGAGGTTATGAAATACCCCTCTCCTAGATTATGATAACTGTTTTTATCTATTTTGTGGATGTAATGCAGGTTAGTTGGGGAGATACTATCCAGGGAGGTATGGTTTGAGCTAAACAATGAACAAATTACCGGTCTTTCGGTTTATTTTCAATGGAGGAGAAAGGAATAAATTCCAGCATGTTCAGGAATATAATACCTCTATGACATGATGCGAAGGAAGAAGGATCAGAAGGAATACGTTGGACAAGTAAAGAATCTTCGGCGTCATTGCAAATTCCAAAACACGAGAACACAATTCACGCTTCCACTCTTCTTTTCTACACTGAGCATTGCTCACGTGGACTTAGAGTGTCGGCTGAGTTGACTCATGTGTTTATTGGTTTGCATATGGATGGGGATAAATTGAATTTATTTTACGATTGCGAACAAACCCAAAGGGGAATATTGTTGGAAACATGGTCATATATGCATGAATTGGAGTATGGTTTGTGTTTGTTTTCAATCCTTAGTGGAAGATCAGAATGTGTACTAGTAAAGTGATCATAAATTTCATGCAGACAATAGTATTGAAGATGCCGTCGTTTCCCAGTGTATGCCAAATTTTTGGGTCTCCAAACATGAAATATGGAGAAATGTGTTTTTGGCAAAGAGACATGCACGCCGAGGCCGTGGTGGCTTGGAAACTTGCACGGCTAGTGTTTTTCAGAATGAGTACATGAAAATATGGAAATGCAAAGAGGGTCGTGCATGTATTGGTTTGGTGACGCAAGTGACTTTCACACTGTGAAAGGACTTGCATGCCGGTACCTTAGAGGATTGCAAAGTTGTATGATGTTTGACCATCGTGTTTTGATCATCAAAATATGGAAAAGTAAATAGGGGTGCCCAAGATTGGAAGTTGGTCGCACAAGTATCTAGGAGGATAGAAGGGTTGCGGGATGAGACTTGCGCACAGTGGGAAGACTTTCACGCTGCCGCACAGTGTATCTGAATGCTTATAAATAGAGGAACACCCCTCCTCATTCGGCATGAACATTAGACTTGATGAAATTCAGAGATCCCATCACATAGGTGTCGAAGTCGTGCAAGTGTTGGTGGGCTGCGCAAGGTGAAGCAGCGCGACAGTTGTGTGCTGCCCATCAAGTTGTCACGCAAGTGATTTGGTGATACGGGTGCACCCGAATTCAATTTGGTTGATAGGTTTCCATTTAGGATTCAAAATCGATTTGGGTTGAACAAAAGTTGAGTCGCGCAAGTTTTATTTCGAAGAAGGTTGAGTCACGCAAGTGTTGGAGGAGGATTTTCGCGCTAGTTATAACTTGCGTGCCGTCCTTAAAAGTTGTGCGCCGTCTTGGTGTTGCACGCCTGGTGGTTGTTGGGGCTTGATGGTTGTCTTGGAGCTACATGGAAGTTGAAGATCAGTTAATGAGTGATAGTTGGACTTTAACAGAGCATATACATATAGAAAAATATTCTTTCATTAATCAATGATGAAGAGACCTTCATGTCTATAAACTGAGTGAGACTTCACTAAAGGTAGTGAGCCAGGGGGAGTCAATGGGAGTGACCCGAGGGACGCAGTGAGCTATCCCTAACCTTTTGTAAAGGCAATGAGCTTGGGATAGAGTTACTATTCCTAAACCATTGTAATCCACATCTAGTGATATTTAGTGGAATTAGGTATGACCGGCAACTTGTCAGCGTATGCTCCTTGGACGTAGCCCTTAGTGGTGAACCAAGTAAAAATTATTGTTCCATCTCTTTTTCATATGAATGTTTGATTGCTGATCATATTCATCTTATAGGTTCAAATAGTTCCTACCAACGTGGGAACAAGATCCTTTAGTTTAAAAGAAAAAGTTGACAGCCTGATTCACCCCTCCCCTCTCAGGGTGTCCCGGGGTCCTTCATATTATTCATAGTTTTCTGAACTAAGTGAAGACCTAGTAAGATATTATTAGTAACTACCTATGATTATTTCACATCTGCTGGATTGATTTCCAAAACATGTGGGAAAATAATAATTTTTTTACATTTAATATTTTATTTTATTGAATCCATATGGTTCTAAAATATTTATATTCCTTTTTTAATTTATTATGGATTGGAATGTTTTTTATGGATTATTTATATTATTTGGGGTGATTTAATTTAGTGTATAATTATTAAAATAATATTTATGAATTTTTATATATTTTAAATTCATAAATAAAAGGATATAATAATGTACATGTGAATGATTAATTTTTGTATAAAAGGGGTGTAAGATCCATGACTTTTTAGATATGTCTCCTACTTGTTATTAGGTTAACATTAAGAATTTTTTATGATTATTTGGTTTGTTCTTTATTAAGTGTTTCCTTTTGTGAATATGAATAATTTAGTAAGCTCATGGGGATGTTCCTGGATGGTGCATAGATTGGAAAAACCATTTGGTTTTTCCCTAGAAAATATCTTCCAAATTTTCATCTATAGGAAAAAGGAGCATGGTTTGAATAAAAAACATGAAACCTCCCTCCACCAAACCAGGAACCCTTGGACAGATGGGATATTCAAGGTTTCCATATAGTTTTTCAAATTGTGTTCCCACATACAAGAAACTATTTACCCTAGATGGTAGGGTAATATAGAGATATTGGATTATTTAATATACCATGTGAGGCTTCTAGGAAACTAGTAGAACAATTTTAATATCCCCCATTAATTATTTTACAAAATCATAAATAACTAATTTATATCCCTAATAATATCTATACAACATAACACTAATGACATAAATTTTGGAGGCTTCATAGACGAATCCCATGCTTATTGATCTACATTCATGGTGAATGAATGATCTGGAGGAATAAATCGACATCTCTCTTTTATGTGATATATTCATTTTTTGGTTCATATCTCTACATTATTTCTCAACCCTTTAAGAGGGAAAATTATGATATTCATTATGTTTTAGATATATTCTTTAATGGATCTCATTTAGTTGGATGTTGATCCTAGGTTTTGATCTACAATATTCTTCTCCATTTTGAATTGATTGTTCTACACTGAAATGATGGGTAATGTTTGGCGAACATTCATCAGGGATCCTAAGGTTGGTTGTTTAATTTTTACTCCCATTTAATTGATCTTGATTTCAGGTTTTAATTTTTAACTTCTTTATTTACACAATGTGTAATTTCAATTCAATTATAAAAACAATTTTATTCCCATGTAATTGTGTAACCCTTCATAGATCTCATTAGACTCATAGAACATTATGACACTCTCTCGATGGTAACCCATGGGGTGTTACAATTTTCATTGAAATGATAATTATGATATGTGAAAATTAGAATAATGGGTTTATAGAATTGAAATAAATACGTATATAATGATTGAAAATGTGATATAATTGGTTGACTGGCATAACTATGAAGGGTTAATTAGTTTTCAAATAAATGATAATAAATGGATTAATGGGTATATTTTTCATATTTTTTATTGGGATAAATTTGAATAACCACGGTTTTTTTATGATTTAATTAGTATTCTCTGTTGAAAATGGTTTATTTGGTATATTCAGGTGCATAATTTTTTCAGGTTAAGAGACTAGTCCTCTAAATCCTCATGCAGCTCCACAGTGGTATTATATTTTTTCTGAATTTTAATAATGAGTAGTTTTCTAGAGACTATTGATAAAAACTAGATTTGGGTAATTGAATACTATTATATGTCCCCTATGAATGAATGAACATTGAATTAATTTGAATAATTAATCACGAAAAAAATATAAAATTGTAATATACCAATGGCCTATGTTTCAGATGCTGGAATGGGTCAAAGAAGATATGATGTGGTTTAGTAAAGTGTAATTTAAGTGAAATCTATTCACATATTTCAATTTATAAATTTTTATTATAGAACTATATACACTAAAAAAGACTTTATATTGATTTATATTACATTGAGGGTGGCCTATTAGTTTTACTCACACCCTACTCGGGCCACTTATTAGGTACCCATATAATATTCTTCTTTAAATGACATGATAAGTGAAATAGATACATAATATATAAATGAGTTGGGATTTGAGATAGAGCATCTATGAAGGACCAAGACATTATTTCAAGACCCACATGGGAGTAATCAATGTGTCTATATTTTTTATTTATTTAATCACTCACAACTTGTTTGACATGACATATTTAGTGTTTTGGGCTGTGGACATTCTCCCAATTTTAAATTTACTCATGTAATGTTTCGTTCATTATTGATTACTATTTTATCCTAGAAATAATGAATATATATATATATGTTATTGTTAATCTTTCATAAGTATGGAACATTTTCGTCCATTTATCTTATCATACCATTTCTTCTAGTTGGATTCCCTTTTTGTACAATGAGGTGTTCCTAAGTTCAAGTGGTTAATCGATTGGAAGCCATATCATGGAGTTAAAATGTGGTAACTGAGGATGTTTTTTTAGTTTTATTATTATTTGGAAATGTTGGGGAGAAAACTAACATGAGTTGGGAATTTTAAAGAGATCATACATGAAAGTAGCTAATCCATGTGAAATGGATAACCCCAGTACCCTAGGTCGGATTGATGTTCTTGATGATTACTATTTTTGTTGGAAATTATTTTACCCCGTGTGATGAACTTATTATGTTTCTCTATAATTTTATGATATTTTACTACTAACATGGTATTTTATGAGAGTTGAGTATAAATTCATCATTTTAGGATGTCTGGAATTATTTGGACCAAAATCATATTAGTCATGCATGGAAAATAGAGTCATGAGTGGGTTTAGGGGAATTAAAATGAATTGTATTACTTTTTTATTTAAAATTATATGGTTCTTAATAAGAAATTGATACTTTTAAATGATTATAAATTTCAAATACTGAAAATTATAAGGAAAAACTCTTTAATGATAAATATATAAAATGAAAATTTTATACCATGTGTCATCCATAACAAAGGTTGGGGATGGTTGAGGGTAGTGATAATGCCTCTGTTTTGACAATGTGATAGTGTATAGAGGTGGATTTATATGGATTTATGTGAATATATTTTATTTAAATTGGATATTTTATGTAACCATAAACATGTTTATGTAATTTTAAATAAATTCCTCCATGGTGATGTTTTTTATTTAGATGATATGAGGTCATTTTTGGAAATGTGCCTCTAGTAGTAGAATAGGATGCCAAAATAGTTCTTTGAAAAGGGGTGGTAGATTATTTCCAAGAGAAAATCACTTGATTTATGTAAATACAATGATGATACATATGAATGGTAATATATAATATGTCTAATGTGAACCAAGAGTTATAGTTTTATCACCCTCAGATGTTCGTTGGAGAAGGAATGATGGGTTCTTCTAATTTTTGGATTGAGCCAATCTACAAAATTCTAGACCATATACAGACATTAGTAGTGAAAATATTCATATTGGATGCCTATATGTTATAAAGTAAAGTGTACATTTTCTGTAATATTGTTTCTTGGGATGGGAAATTGGAGATCACGGTATGGGTAGAATTTAAAAAGTAATTCTAGGAACATATTTATTTAGAGACACTTAGGCAGGGGAGGTGGGATGTTTTTATATGGTTTACCCAAGGAAACATTTTGTGATGGACTTTCATGGTCACTTAACCACCTTGAAACACATTTTTTGAATTATGGAAGGAATTTAGAATACATCAGACAGACATTTTCCAGACTGAATTAAATTTGATATTAATTCCCATGTAAATATGTTCTGTTTGAGGAAGATTAATGAGGGGTCAATTATATTAACATTTGTATGGATAAAAATAATGAAACATCTAGTGGAAGATATGTGGAGTGAAACCCCAAGTCATTTTAATATTTTATTTTTATAATAAATATAATTTTATTGTTGACATTATTTATACACAATATTAAACTTACGCTACATACGAAACTAAATTAACTTGTATTAAACACAAGACTGAGTTTTACCACCTTTTAATAGAGAACCTATTTTAAAAGTAAATTTTAATATTTTTTTGAATTTTATTTTTAAATAAAAATATAATTTTTTAATTTAAAATGTTGAAATTAGCTTATGGTGAATTTTAGGGATTTTTTTGAAAAACATCATTTTCTGATGAATAGTTAAAATTATAGCAATTTACTCAAAAACATCCCTTTTTTTAAATAATTATTAATGATGAATTATAGTTTATATTTTTTTAGAGTTGCAATAGATAAATTATATATCTATTTATTCAATTATGTTCATTAGGATCAATTTTATTTTCATATTTCATATAAAAATGTAACAATAATTTGAATGTTTCTCTACTATAAAAACATGTTATTTTCCCCATTTGAAGGATTACCATTAATCATATATTCCCTCTTATGTGATTTTAATTTTGAAAAATATAACATAAATGGATGTAATTTGTACAATATTTGTGGTATATTAAAATCCCCTTATTTTTTTGGCCAATGTGATTAGTGAATGTGATTACAATTAATTATGTTGATTAAGGTGGGATTGAGCTTATTACCAGACTAAAAAATAAGATTACGGAACAAAATAACTTGAACACTTGTCCAAAATAAATTGGATGCTAATAATTTGACAACGCACCCACTTGGTTTTAAATATATGGTTATTGGAAAATTAGTAAACGAAATTCCCCTATATAAAATGTTTGGTATGGAATATGAGAGAAAGGGAACTTTCCAAACCATTAACAATTAAAAATAGTTAGATATGTAAAAAACATCATACTCTCAGTTATGGATATCATTTTTAAATTTATATGATTTAATTTTATCATAATAAATTATCAATAATTTTTCGATATGGTTTAGGTACTTAAAATTCTTAAGAAATATCAATATAGTGATTATTTAGTCAATAATTAACTAAAATAAACGATACAATAAATATTTAAAGTGAAGTTAATTGATTGAATTATTATATTTATTTAATTTTCTATATGAATATATAACTATATAGACATGTAAACAAAATATATTTGAATTACACTATGTTATTTATTCTTTAAAATTTACATTAAATAAATAATGTCAAAATTGATATTATTGTTATTTTACAATAAATGAATCCTATGAAATGTTTTATAATTAATAAAATTCATATATTCAGAGAAGTGATTTCTAGGTTTTAATAAATATAATATATGATCTATTATTTTAATAATTTATATTTCTTAATTTACATATTGACCCATAATATATAAGTACGTTTTTAACACGATTCGGGTTCAAGCTGTGTTTTAGTGCATCACATGCGCTTTTTTTAAAATAAATTTCCAAAACATATGAGAATATTATATTATAAATTATATATAATATTATTAATTCATTGTATCTTTATTTTCTAATAAATATCATTTTAATTTAGTCTTAATTGTTATATTAATTGTATCAGAAAACTATATGGTTTGAAAAAAAACAATATGATAAAATTAGGTAATCCTAGAAGTTAAGGAACCAATTTATTAAAAAAATCTTATTTTTTGTGTATTAGGTTCCTATAGACCATTAATCTCCTTTAATCCATTATTTTCCCATTTTGGACGCTCTTTAGGTAATATAGACCACCCATTATTGAATACTATTCGGTATTTACAAAGCTGTCGCTCCCCCTTCCATATAAAAGGCCACCACCTCTCCCAATTACTAACACCTATAAAACCACATAATCTCGGACTATACCTACAAAAATCATATCCAAAAATCATTTCCCTTATCCTATGATCATCCCTTTTTGAAGAGGGATTTCCAATAAATATGTTTTGTATAAACCAACATAAGTTACCTTCTTAAGAGATAGCACCTTCTCTCATGCCTTCTAATTTCATTTCCATTCTCAAATCCATATAATATTTTTATTATATGATTAAGCTTCAAAAAAAATATCATAATTATACTTGTTTGTTTTAATTCTAAGGGTCAATCCTTCACTTACAGACACATCCATCTAATGGGTAATGAACATACTGTTTTTTCTGAATAGAGAAATACATCCTCACGAAATGATAATTGTTCGATTTTTCCCTACCACATCTCATAGATGTAATTATAATAGAATATCTATTTATATAATATATATATATGTTAATTAAGATGTCTTTTTATTACATATTTTTCATTTGTAACATATCTTTATGCTATCCAATTTCTGTAAGTACGATAAGTTTGTTTGAGGAGGTGTGGACTACCTCCCCCTCAAAGCAATATGATTTGTTCATGCCAGACATGGAAGGTATAAATTATATTTTTAATAAACCTATATAAAATATAAAAAATATTTATTTTTTTCATATTATAAAATACATATTTATCATATAGTTTAAATGATTTTAATACAATAATGAAATTAAAGTAGTGTTCATGCATACGTACAACCTACCGCCTCCATGAATGGTGCAGTTAATTTCTAATCTTCAAATATTATGGACTATTCTAAATAAATATTTGATGAATATATATGTTAATTTTATTTGCTTTATATTCGTTATAATATTATACCATGATATATTTTATAAGAACAATAAATAACAAGTCAAAATGAACTTGAGAAAACTAATCAATTAAAACCCAAACCAGTTAAACTAATAAAGAGTGTTAAGAATCAAGTAATAAATTATTGTAATAAGTTAATATATGATATTATATAACTTATTTAGGCTCTTTAATAAGTTATTTACATGTTTTAAACCACTATATGGGTGGTTAAATACCACACAAGAAAAATTAAGAATAAGGTAAGGGATTCTTATCTCATTTTCATTCCTTGAGGCATATATTATTATTGTAAAACTAATTTCTTATATATGGTTTAAATAAATAAAAGTTGAAGTATAATATCATGAAACATATTTAAATAATTTTATTTAAATGTTTTATTTAATGATTAATACCTTTGGGTTTTCCAATTCATTTGTTACCACATTGGTAAGGGATTTTCATCTCGCTTTTTAAATCTGTAAGATTAATGTCATATTCAATACTTACATATTTTGTGTGATATACCTACTTATCATTTTGATATATTATATAATTATTTACCTTTATTTCTCTCTATTGAAAGTTTCAATTTATGTAACTCTTTCATGTAACCCCTTACAAAAAATTTACTCATATAGTGAGTTATTCTTGTCTCATATTCATTTGTTGAGGCATACTAAATTGTTGTATACATAATTTCTTATATACAGTTTAAAAAATACCACATTGTCATATTATATCATAAAACCTATAATTTTCATTGAATTTAAATGTTTTTTTAATTATTAATTCCATTGGGTTTTTAATACATTTTTTCTACATTTTTAAGGTATTTTTATCTCACATTTTAAATATGTGAGATTCATGTCATATTCACTACTCAGTTATTTTTTCAATAAATTATTCCTATATTGATATATTATACCATTATTTAACATTATATCATGATATTAATCTTTTAAATTGAATTTACTACTTCATGGAATCCTTCACTCAAAATCAACTCATGTAGTTTGGGAATTTCATCTCAATTTACATTTCATTAACATATAGTCGTTATTATGTTTAAATTCAGATTTATTTGGTTTATATATAGACTTTTGGTCTATAATATCATGAATATCCAAAATCTCATGTTATTATATGTTTTAGTTAAGGTCATTCATTCAAGGGAAATATGATTTAAATTATTCATAGTGGTGTGTGAAACTTTGGGATGTTTAAAGAGTATTCTTCTCAAGAATATTCTTAGTTGTTGTCTTTTAAAACTCACTTACTTTTATGAATGTTAAAATTATCTTGAAACAATGTCATTATTTTAATAATTCTTCATTTTAATTTTTTTTAAATATCTATATCTATTTTCATAGATATTATTATTTAATAAACTGTATACCATTTTTCATATGGTGTTCACTTTAAATGTATTTTTTTCATTGGAGGAATCCTGGATATTATTAGATTCTTGTCATGGAGCCTTTAAGTTTTTTGATTCATTACATGAAGCCTTCGATGTATTAGATTCTTGGAATAAAGGCTTGATAGTATTAGATTCTTAGAAGGAAGGCTTGCCAGTTTTAGATTCATGTCACGATACCATGACATTATTAGATTCTTATCATGAACCCAGGAAAGTCTTATATTCTTGGAATGAAGGATTGAAACTGTTACATTTTTTTATAATGCCATGAATGTATTAGATTCTTGGCATAAACCCTTTGAGTTATGTTATAGATATCCATCATTTACAATTTCCTTAATTTTATAAAGTTATTATTCATCCATTACATTTTTGTCAACATATCGATAGAAATATTTAATATTCAGTTCATTGAATAAATGGAATTTGTTTCACTTTTAAAATTTTTCATATTAATTATGACTTATCTTGTTGAAGAAATGTATTGTTTACTCAGTTATTTACCTTTCCATATAGAATTTTTCATTAATTATTTTGTTGTAATTACCCTTACTTAGTATTTGAGATCACCCTTATTATGTTTCTTTCCACATATTATTATTAAGAGAACATTGATTAATATTTCAAGGATTTAGTTTATTTCAGTTATTATGTAGAATGTTTTATTTTCTCTTCCCAATGTATAATGGGTATCATGTAAGTAATCTAAATTTCCAATACTAATAAATGGAATGTTTCAATCAGAGTGAATATTCAAGAGTAGGGGATGAATTGAGTTCCCAAAAAAATTCTATTAAAAATATTATTATTAAAAATCCCCCAATTTATAAATCAAGTTCAACTATAGTGAATTTATAAAGATTATAAATGTTCAATTAGTTTCTCAAAGATTGATTACTTCTCAGTTAACTTAATTTGAAGATTAATTTATCTTTTGGGGCTAACTTATAGGTTCACAATAAGTATAAACACTTGCTAGTTCAAGTATCAGAGTTACTTTAAAATAGATTTATATTTAAATTAATTAGCAGCGGAATATTCAAATTAGGATTTAAAAAAGATTAAAAGGCACAACACTTTGTAAGAGAAGAGGTTCAGTCTCAAGTCGAGACATAGTCCTCTCAAACAGATTATATAAACATTGATCCACAACCTGGATCGAGGTAGACAACAGTACGAATACAATCCAGGTATTAAGTCCTCTACCATAGTTCTACGTGGGAAAAACTGTAGCAATAGTTCTGAGACTTTCCAGGTAACACTCGACTTCTTCCACAATTCATAGTGGGATACAAGGAGTAGAAAGTTTGGTGTGAGGATTTAGTATCCACCTGTTCATATCAGGAGTCATTCTGTATTTAAAATAGATAGATGCATAAACAATGCTCAGGATGTTACGAAAAAGGATACAATTGAGGAAATAAAAGAGTTTAGAGTGCTCTGTGTAATTGCAGATGAGATCTGGACTCATTTTGATGTTGCTAATGGAAATCAAGTCCTTTCTAGTGACGATGAAAAAAAACATAGTATCGTTGTTCTTCTTATATATAGCTATTCAGACATGTGTATTTGATCTTTAGTAAGGCACATCAACTCATCCTTTTTGTATGTTTATCCCAGGATAATGATCAGCTTGAAGATCTCTGGTTTTCACAGGTGTTCTTCAAGTACTTCTTGTGTTCTATGGGACCTCACTCACGTCCACCTTTTGTTACTGTCTTTGATTTTGTTTTTCTTGACCCCCTTCTTTTTCACCGCAAATTTTCTTTTTTATTCCTTGAGATCTAGAAAAAATAATGATTACCTTTTTACAAGTACGAGGTATGGTTCTCTAATATCCAGCAACCAAAATTTAATTAATAGCGGGTGCATTAAATAAAGAAAATATGACTATTTGAATTAAATAAGAGTTAATAGAAATTCAAACAGTTTTCATGTCTATCGGTGAGTCATGAGATTGGTATGTCATGTGATCAGCATCTGCATCGGTAGCTCATTTGATCAGCATCGACTTCGGTAGCTATCATGTGATCAGCATCGGCTTTAGTAGCTCATTTGATCATCATCGGATTCGGTAGCAATGATGTGATCATCATCGGCTTTGGTAGGTTATTTCATCAGCATTGGATTCGGTAGCTATCATGTGAGCGATCATTCTCATTGGTGCGACCGCCATTATCGGTGTGACCACTGTCATCGGTGTGATCGTTGTCATCAGTGCGACCGTTGTCATTGGTGATATTTTGTCATCGGTGTGACCGTGGCCATCGGGGCGACTTTTCTCATCGGTGCGACCGTTCTCATCGGTGCGACTGTCGTCATCGGTGTGACCATTGTCATCGTTGCGATCGTTGTCATCGGTGTGATTGTTTTCATTGTTGCGACCATTGTCATTGGTGGAACCGTTCTCATAGGTGTGACCATTGTCATCCCTTTAACTAAGGGTGACTCAAGACAATAACTAACGGTGATTCAGAAACATAAAATTCGCACAAAGTGTCTGTTCAATCCAGAACACTTCCAGGTCAATAGTAAACCATAAATAATCATAGATAAACATCTTTAGAAATGATTAAACATATATAAACATATTTAGAATAGAATAAATAACAGACTAAATTGACTTATACACAAAGATAACAATGATCTGTGATTATTTAAATAACCATCTCACAGAGGGTTCAACAATCTCTCCCTTTTTGATAATCACAAATATATGGCATAAATGAATAGGGAGGAGAGGATATGACATTCAGTATGCTCCCCCTATGTAAATAGAATATATAAATAGTCATCTTTCCCTTTTATCTATGTATTCATTTATATAAGTTGTATTCAGTTATCCCCCTATATATATATATTATTCTCTCCCCTTTATATATATATATACTTGTCTCCCCTTTATAGAAATGAATATACTCTTCTCCCCCTTATTGAGTATATATATTTTCACCCCCTTTGGGATTATAAAAACGAAAAATATAGTAGAGAGAGTAAAAAAATTTCCATTAAAACACCCACTGAAAAAATTACACAAAAAAAAGATACCCTATCAAAAAATGACAGGCACAACTACTTATTGTGGTGCAGTGGAGCATTTCCTTTAGCATAGGGTGGAAAGGATGGCCCATAGGGAGGTTTGGTGAAAGGTTGATCTAGTTGGATGGATAGATAATGTAGCATAGCTCGGGCTGGAAGCAGATTGGGTGCTACGGTCACTTGCGGTTGAGTAGAAGATCTTCTAGAAGGCGGCTTCTAAATGACTGGCCGAATATTAGAGAGAGCCTGAAAAACTGATAACTTACCAGGAGCTACACTAGATGGACTGAGAGGCTCAGTAGTAGGAAAAAAAATTACCTTATCTTGCCCATGATGATATGGTTTGAGTATGTTGAAAAAAATCCTAAATGACTTCACCACCATATTTCATAGCCTTATCAACATCATCTTTCTTCTACATAAAACTCTCTAGAGTGGGAGTAAAATCTTTCAACTTCTGGACTTGAGCATTAAAGGCTTGAGTGTCTGGAGAAAACCACAAATTCTGATCTAGGACTTTAAACTAATGGTTCAACTCATTCTTGGTATATATATTAGAAAAATAGTGATCTAATTTTTCTTTGATCACTTTCTGAGCCTTAGATGAATCAGCTGAATAAATCGTTACCATCTTGTGAATATGATCGTTGTTTTCTTTCACCTTTTTCAATGATTCCAAATTCAGAATATGTCAAAGAGCTACTAACACTTATTTTATAACATCCTTTAAATCATTTATCTCTTGGCCAGTAATCTTGGTCACTTCTGTAGAGCTATCTTGAGCAACAATCTATGTATTCTCATACTTCAACTTTCTCAAATCATATTTCTTCAGGTGTTCTATTAAATTTCTCAAAACATCCCTCATGCCAGTGATGGTTGATCTAAATTCACCTAATAGAGATACTAAGCCACTACTCAAATCCTTGAGCACTTGATTCAGAGAGGTAATATTCCTACCAATCATCTCACCTGTATTTCACAGGTCCGGCTTAATAATACTTACCACTCTTTGTGTTAAAGCATCCATAGCAGCCTCAAATAAATTTATAGGAGTAGGAGCAAGAGCATTAGATAATTCATCGTTCTTTGTCTCTCTAACTGCATGAAGCAACTCATCTTTAAATCTAACCAAATAATATCGAGAAACTGAGGGACCAGGTCTTTCTACTGTCACTTTCACATTCTCAGCAATTGGTCTAGCCTTAACTGAATGGCTTACCATTGCAATATGCACTTCTTCTTCCTCTTCCTCTGAATAATCCAAACCAAGAACCGCAAAACATAGGTGTTCCTCCCATGAAAAATTACAAGAGGTATACTGAGGCTTTACAAAATCATATTTTATATAATTTTCATGTGATACTTCCTCACCTACATCAATCTTTGTATGAATTATCCATTCATTATCAGGAACAGCTTCCTGCTCATCTAAATGAGGTTATGGATCAGAATGGATTACATTGTGACCATCCACTAGTCCAGGACTCGCATCATCATCATCACCATCTTCACCATCATCATCTCACCATCTTCACCATCATCATCATCACCATGTTCACCATCATCATCATCACCATGTCCATTATTGTTTACTGAGGTTTCATCGGTTCTATCATTTTGGCTAGATTCTTACTGCTCAGAATTTAATACTTCAGTATAAGATTCTTCTTCATCACCTAGAAGGGGTTCTGATTAAATAACATAAGAGGTGGACTAACTGGTCCAAATTCCATTCTTCTTTTCTTATGACTTACTGTATCAGGATCACTCATGTTGTCAGGAGGTGAATCAGGTTCCCTTTCAGTATCCTCATCATCATCAGCTTCAGCTTCTCTTGATCCCTTCTTACTATACTCTCTAGTTTCTTTAGGAACTTATATTTCTTCTTCTTCATCAGAGTATACAACTTCCTCATTATGTTTTAAACTGGGATATTTCATCCCCTTTGGTCTCTTAGAATGGTCAGAAGGATTGAAGGAAATATACAACTTCTCTTCATCAGCAACCCATGATTTTTTCCATGGATTCCAATTAATTTTCTTTCTTTTGCAGATATCCTTGTTAATAAAAAATCTACTTCTTGATGTGATACACTCATCTCCATCTTCAACACACCCCAAAAAAATTAGTTCGGAAAATATTTTCTTAGAATAGAACAGGGTTGTAGCCTTATTGTATTTCTTCATCATCTCATCAATAGGAACAGTAATATATCTACACAAGTTAATCTTCTCACCATTCAGTAATAAAAATAACAAGAAAACATCTTGATAATTAATAGCATCAAAATCACCTTTTCTGGGATAGATTTGGTGATAAATAAATTTAAACAAAGATTCTACTTTCTTCATTTAACTGAGCAGCTATTAATATTCTTGATTCATACTTTCCAGTCAGCATCTCTAGAGAAAGATCATAAGAAAAATATTCATTAGTAGGAGAAATTTTACCTATGTATTCCTCATATCTACCATTATGTGGTAATCCCAAACATTCATCCCATTGCTTCGATGAAAAAGTGATCTTCTTCCCCAGGATCACTGAAGATAATTTCGCACCTTCTTGCTCCATCCAATACAATAGTTAAGTTCAGATAAAACTCATGCACTAGATTTGGGTAGTATACTCAGTTATTATCACAGAACTAGTCTTTCCATCCTTGCATCTCCAATACTTTTAAAAGTTCATACTTACTGGATAACACCCATTCGGAACTCACTACCTTTTCCGTGATGACCACCCGAGTTTCTAACTTCAGGTTTACTAACCTTTGAGTCATGCTTCTAGATTCTCCTTGTTGGAATTTCATAGGAGAGGAACCTTTATATTCCTTGCTTTGTCTCTGTTTCTTTTCCATTTGGGGATTCAAGAAGTTTTAGAGGTTGGAAGGGTTCAAAAAGGATCGGGATTCAGAAAAAAATTAGAGTTCGGTGGGAGATGGAAGGTCAACAATTTTTAGAGAAAGAAAGTGTCATACGTCATAAATTTTATCATTTAGGGTAACAATAATAAACAATAAAAACGATTAATTAAAACAACTTAGTATTGACCAATACTAATGATTTTATATACTGTATAATTCAAATGGTATTAAAGATTGGTTTCACTGATCGGTCTCACTGATCATTTTCACTGATCGGTTTCACAGATTGGTTTCACTGATTGATCATACCTAACTCTAGTTTAATAAAATCGTACCTTTCTAAGCTCATGGGTATAGTGAAGATATCAACTAATTCATGTTCAATGTAAATAAATTCCATATTAATATCACCTTTTTGATAATTATCTCTCGAAAAGTGATGTATGACATCAATGTGTTTGGACCTAGAGTGAGACACAGGATTCTTGGAGATGTTAATTTCACTAGTGTTATCACAATTTATAGACACATGTCCAAATTTATATCCATAGTCCAACAAAGTGTGTTTCATCCATATAATCTGTGCAGAACAACTACTAGCAGCAATGTATTCTTCTTCAGCAGTAGACAATGTAATAGAGTTCTATTTCTTACTACACCAAG
This sequence comes from Viscum album, assembly GCA_963277665.1. Lineage (NCBI taxonomy): Eukaryota > Viridiplantae > Streptophyta > Magnoliopsida > Santalales > Viscaceae > Viscum > Viscum album. The sequence continues at coordinate 1,291,415,185 of OY728146.1, forward strand.
ATAATAGGGACATTCCCAAAATATGACTTGTTCCAGATGTGCTCTTCATATCTAACTTGCAACTAGAAAATTCATCATCTGAATAACTCATTATGTCAAAGGATTTTCCTTCTCGATAAACCAATCCTAAGTTAGTAGAATGTTTAATATATTTTAAGATCATTTTAACAACAAGTAAATGAGATTCCTTAGGATTATCTTGAAATATTCCACAGAAGCAAACACTAAACATAATATCTGGTCAAGTAGCAGTAAGATAATGTAATCTTCCAATCGTACCTCTATAATAGTTTTGATCAACTAGTTTCCCAGTTTCATCATCATCCAACTTACAGGTGGTACTCATTGGTGTGTAACATCCTTTATTACTATCCAAAACAAAATGTTTTAAAAGATCCTCTGTATATTTAATTTGATTTAAAATAATACCATATTTCTTTTGATAAATTTTAAAACAAACAGAATACTTGGGTTCTCCCATTAAACTCATTTCAATTTCATTTTTAATAATCATTGAAAAGGAATTACATAAAGAATGTTTATAAGATCCAAATATAATATCATCAACATAGATTTGTACAATCAAAATATCTTTAGAAATTCTTCTAATGAAAATAGTGGGATCTAAAATTCCTTTAGTAAAACCTTTTGAGATAAGAAAATTTTTTAGTCTATCATACCAGTCTTTTGGACCCTTTTTTAGACCATATAAATATTTAGAATGTTTAAAAACATGATTTTGAAAATGGGGGTTTGTAAATCCATGAGTTTGTTCAAAAAAAACATCTTCAATTATAAAACCATTTAGAAAAGAACTTTTAACATCCATTTGATATAACATGAAATTCAGATGAGCAGCATAGTCAAGTAGAATCCTAATAGATTATAATCTAGCTATAGGTGCAAAGGTTTTCTCATAGTTTATTCCTTCTTCATGATTTTTACATTCTACAACTAATCTAGCTTTGTTTCTAACTATATTACTAGACTCATTAACATTATTTCTAAAAACCCATTCGGTGTCTATTGTCAAATTATCCTTAGGTCTATCAACTAATTCCCAGAGATTGTTTCTTTCAAATTAATTTAACTTTTCTTGCATATACATTACCCAAAATTCATCATTGATAGCCTCATTGGTAATTTAGGTTCTATCTATGAAAGAAAGGATTGATGTTAAACCTGGTTACTTAGAGAAGCTGTAGTCTATCAAGATTACCAACAACAACATCTAAAAGATGATTCTTTATAATTATAGTTGATCTAGTAAAGGTAGGACTAGAAATTTTAGGTTCTTATCTATGTTCGGGTTCATCAGAAATAGGTTATGGTGTATTTCCAGAACTAGTTGTCTTGAAAATAGGGTCACTATTTTTTTCATTAAATTTGGAATTGATAAATCTTCTTCAAGGTTTTCAAGAGGGGTCTTAGGTTCATGTGGATCAGTTTCATCAAATTTTATGTGAACAGATTCTTCCACACATTTGGTTCTCTTATTAAAATCTCAATAGGCTTTTTTACTAATAGAATATCTTAAAAATATTCCTTCATCACTCTTGGATTTAAATTTATCAAGATTATCATTGGTGTTGAGAATAAAGACATTACAACCAAAAACTCTGAAGTAACTCACTTTAGGTTTCTAATTATTCCACAACTCATAAGGGGTAATTTTAATAACATGTCTAATCAAGACTCTATTTATAATATAACAAGCGGTATTGATAGCTTCATCCCAAAAATAAACAGGTAAGTCATTTTCATTGAGTAGAGTTCTTGCAATTTCTGGAAGGGTTCTATTTCTTCTTTCTACTACACCATTCTATTGAGGTGTTCTAGGGCTAGAAAAGTTGTGATTATATCTATTTTGTGAGTAGTAAGATCCAAACTCATGATTTTCAAACTCACGATCGTGATAACTTCTCAAGGTCTTAATATTATGTCCACTAAGGTTCTCAATAGGCTTGGAGTATTTAATAAAATAATAACAAGCATAACTTTTGGGAGATAAAAAGTATACAGAAGTGTATCTAGAAAAGTCATCTACTAGAACATAAACATAGTTCATCCATTTTACACTAGAAACTCAAGAGGGTCCAAAAAATTCCATGTGAACCAACTCGATATTTTGAGAAGTTGAAACTTCTATGATTGAATTAAATGAAAATTTATGTTGTTTTCCCTTTTGATAGGGATTGAAAAATTTATCAGCTGGGAATTCAAGTTTAGGTAGGTCTCTAACTATGTTTTTCTTAGTCAATTTCCTAAGTGAGTGAACATTGCAGTGTCCTAATCTTTTGTGCCAAATCCATGAGTCTTTATGAAAATCATATAAAGAAGTAACTTTGTGTTTGGCTAAAGAATTCAAATCTAAAACATAGACATTTTCACATCTTAAGGCAGTAAGTACCAAATCATTTTTAGAATCAAAAACATTGCAAGCATAATTTTAAAATTTAGTATTTAAACAATCATCACACAACTGAGAAATACTTAACAATTTGTATTTTAATCCATCAACAAGTAAAACATTAGAAATTAAAATTGAATTAGTGTTACCAATCTAGCCTAAGCCGATGATTTTTCCTTTTGAATTATCACCAAATGTGACATTTACTCCATCAACCTTGAATAAGATCTTAATACAAGAAAATTCTCCGGTCATATGTCTTGAACATCCATTATCCATGTACCATGCCTTCTTATAAGAACTCTTCAAGCAAGTCTCCTACAAAATGGGTTTAAACAGAAAAATGATTTTGGTACCCATATTTTCTTGGGTCCAGACAGGTTGGAAAGCAAAACTTTTGGTACCCATATTTCTCTAATGGGTCTCTTACAATCAATAGATTCAAAATATTTTGACAGATAAACATTGATTGATCTATAACCATGTGAATGACTAGTTCAAGCATACGAATTTCTAGGACTAGAACTAACAACATTCTATCCATATTTAAGAATAAATCTATTTTTAGTAATCTATTTTTTCCATGATAATATCCTATTACAGTGGTATATTTCGGTTCCACTTGTTTTCAGAGAATTTGTGTAAGAGTATCCTTTACATTTGTGAATTTATCTATTTCCTTCCTTAATTTATCATTAGACAATTTCAGTTTAGTATTTTCATTTAACAGTTGAGCATTCTTTTCCATTTCTACTTCTAAAACAGATTGTATGGTACTAGACAGGGCATACTGTTTCTTTAATGACTTGTTCATATCCTTTATCTCATTGCATATTTATTCTAGCATATTACAGTATTCAAATAACTCTTCACTAGACATATTTTTAGAATTCGAGTTATCTACAGAATAATATGAATTTAAAGTAGGAGTATTCAATGTTACCTCAGATGTGTTTGTCATGAAACACATATTATATTTTTTAGATTTTTCATCATGAGTGGAATTAGAATCACTTGAATTGACTTTTGAAGTACTCCAAGTTTCTTTAATGGATTTCTTGAATTTTTTGTCCTTATAGTCATATTTATTTTTGAATTTTAACTTTGGACAATCAGCTTTTACATGTACTTTGCTTTTGCATTCGTAGTAGTCTATGTCATTACCCTTGTGAGTTCTTTTCCAATATTTCTTTTAATGACCATTATTTTCATATTTTCCATTGTAGTTTGATTATCTGAAAAACTTATTTTTCCTACAAAACTTCTTAAATCATCTAGCTATTTTAGTCATCTCTTCATCACTATCAGAATCTGAACTTCCACTTGTTGAGCTTTCAGTAGGTATGTTAACTTTCTCTTTATCCTTGCTCTTTGAAGAAGTAGAATTAAATGCCACTGACTTCCTCTTTGGTTCATCATATTTCTCCTTGTTTACTTTCAATAAATCTTTATACATCATTAGCTTTGTAGAGACCTGAAGCTTAACGTACATTAACATTACATTACATTTGCAGAATACTTAGTACATAACAAAAAAGCACACACACAAGGATCGTAATAGTTTAGTGTCTTTGGAAACTCAGAACGTAATCTTCTAATCATGGTGAAAGATCTTCAACATCTCCCATAAAGATCTTCCCTTTTTTACCTAAAACCTTTTTTTATATCCTGGGGAAAAGAAAACATAAAAGGGTGAGCTCAAATGCTCAGTAAGGGTAAACAAAAGAAAAATCAATCACATCATATTCATAAGAACATAACTTTTGGAAATCTTAACCTGCAAAAGAGAGAATAATTTCATAACATGGGATAAATCATAGTAGTGAAATGAAATCACAATAATCATAACTTAAAATATGAAACTTTGTGGCATACACACATAATCATAGAGAATCAGTTCTTGTTAGTCAAGACTCATTGCCAAGACTATCTTAGTGGACAAAGTCCATTTCTGAACCGAGTCACCCTCATTCCAGTCCTGTTTCACTGAACCGGTATAACCTACCTTTCCAGCGCTATCTATCTCATGAGATATAAAATCTTTTCCCAATGCATTGGATGGATATATATGTCCCACCCATCACATAATGATACTATTCTTATGTGTGACAAAAAATCATAAATCATACATCATTGCATAACCCATGTAATACAAATGGGAATCATAAACATCATGACATCATAAAACAATTCATACAAGATAAAGGTATTCATAAAAATAATTCCATCACAACATGATAAAATCAATGTAATAATAGGGATAAAAACAGAACCCTTTATTATCTTAGATGGAAAATAAATTTGATAAAACACTTGAACTCCAATCTTGAGGAAAATATCCTTTCTTCTTAAAAAACATTTTTCCTTTCATAACATGTCATACGACATTAAAATAAAAGAAGTTGATTAAAAATAAACTTGAAAAATTGTAAATGAAGTTTCTTGGAAATAATGTTTTAAAAATCCATTCATTCCGTATAAGTTAAAAAAACATTCTTCGTACTTTTGTCGGAAAAGTCAAAATGTACCTCGTACGAAAAATGACAAAAGATTCCTTTCATATTCTTTACTAAAAACTCACTGAAGAGTAAAATTGGATTTAAACTATTTTAAGTGGATGGAAACAATATTACATATTGAGGGAACGTGGATGTGGATGATAAAGTCACCCCAGTAAATACCAAAGTATAATCAATCTTGGATAAAAATGAGATTGTGATATTTCCCTTACCTTAGATCCGATTTGCTTCGTAAGTGTCCGAACCTCTTGTATAATGATTTAAATCATGTTATTTACTAATTCCAGAATCATATTCATTGTTATTATATCATATATGGTCCACTTATGACTTTATATTACCCTTTCTTTTGTAAATTCGTGTTAATGTAGCGTTTTGGGTAAAATCGTCTCATTTGTCGTTCGTGTTTTTAACTTGTAATTATTAATATGATTACTTGGATCATGATTATTTATTTCCAGATTGTAAAACATGATTTATATATAATATATATTCATAATATATATATATATATAATATCAATAAATGGAATGAAATACACCGTTCATGGAGACGGTAGTCCGTACGTACGCATGAACGCTGTTTTCGTTTCCTTATTCAATTGAATGGAATTAAGTAGATGACATACATATAAATATAAATAAATCTAGTATCATTATTATGTCATATATTTCATTAGTAATTATTATATATACTTTATAATCATTCATGAATGGTTACTCATTGAGAATGAATCTCATCGCGTCGTGGAGATGGTAGTCCGTACGTACGCACGAGTGATGATATCATTCCCATGGTCGTGGAATTGTGTTGAAGTGTATTTATAATATTTTAGAATCAATATCACTTTATAATAATAATATATAGTTACTCATTACACCATTATACCCATCCCATTAAGGTGGCGGCGGAAAATAGATTACACCACGGCGTGGAGACGGTATTCCGTACGTACACACGCGCGGTGATTTCATTTTCTATACGATGGATAGATGGTTAAATAGGGTTGTTTCATAATTATAATAACATATAATTATATGAGTGATACTGATGTTATTACTTCATAATGAAACAACAAAAGAAGAAGATGTTGAAGAAGAAAGAAATTGGAAAGGATCGGTAATGGATATTACCTCTTCTTTGAAGTACTTCATTGAGACCTCCTTTTAGGGCACTAAAATTGTTCTTTTAAGAAGAACAGGACCTCTAGGATGAAACTAGGGAAGTGGAGAAGAGATTTTGTCAGGGTTTGGCCGAGAATGATTGCTCAAATTGGTGTGAGGAGGAGAGGGAGGAGGTGCCCTTTTATAAGGGTGGAGAGGGGCATCTTACGAAAATCTCAAAATATTATTGTATATTAAGCTCAAATTAGGTTTATAATGGTTCCAAATGGTCTTATTTCGAAGCTAATGTGGGGATGGGTAGAAATACTCTCATCCAATAGGATTTAGACAAGTTTAGGTTATTATATTAACCTTATCAATTATATTTAACTCTAAGTTAAATAATTTAACTTTTACCGCGTCTTTTTGTTTTCTTACACTATATGGTTAATAATCTTACTATATGAAGCCAAAAGAACCCCAAGTTGTTTATTATTAATATATCTATCCTTATCTAAGTCATTTGGTCGATCCTTAGATTTTTAGGAATTAAATAACAATTAATAATATAATATTTGTTTTAAAAACTAATTTATGTCAATTTTCACACTATTTGGTACATGATTTTTATGAAACTTCTAACAGAATGATAAGTTCGAAACAAGTTACATAAATCAACTATAACATGTTATATTAACCTATAAAATTAGTGTAAGTCATAAAAAGTCTAAAATTACATTTATTTGGGCATTTATAACATCAATAATGTTAATATTTGCATAAAAAAGTAATTACTGTATCATCATTGTGTCGTAAATAAATTAAATTATTTAAAGTATTAAAATTACAAATAAAATACCAATATGTATGAAATCTTTTTAGATTTCTAATAAATATTTATAGTCGAAATTATATTATGTATAACCCTATATAAAAAAATGTTTCAGTAAATAAACATTGATTTTAACTCTTTTAACTCTTCTTTGAGTTAAATAATAATAAATGTCCTAATCTAATCCAAATGGGCCTAAATGATAATATTTTATATTTAAGTTTGTTTTTGGTCGAGATACACTTGTCCAATAGGATTAGGACATGTGTTAGGGTAATAATAATATCATTTGTACTTTTAATTACCCTATTTACTTTTAACCGTGGTAAATAAAAGTAAAAAGTTACTATTCACCAAAAAAATATTTTCATCTCATTGAACCGCATTTTACTTACTGACATCAACCGTGTCTCTCGGATTTTTGAAATTCCATTCACAAAATAGGTAAAAATAAGATTTATGAAAAAATTAATTTTTTTAACTACCACTTAGTAGTTTCACTATTCATCAAAAATTGAGGTTTTTCAGAAAAATGCCAGAATTTCACACTAGGCTATAATTGATATTCCGAATTCAAAAATGATTTCTATTTTAAAAAATTCACAAAATATATGTTGCATTAATTAATTTTATAATTAATTTCTGCTGTCACAACAAATAGCGTGTTTTTAAGAGATAATAACTATCAAAAGATTAACACTTGTTTATGTCTGGTGTAAATGTGAAATTACATATAATGACCAACATTGTATTGAATTGTAAAAATATATTCTAAATATACTTTAAAACCACTCAAATTAATAATTTATCACTAATAATTATTTTGATTAAATAAGCTGTTTTTAATTAAAATTTAGTAATTTTCACTATTCATCAGAAAATGAAAGTTATCTGAAAAGTACCAAAATTTCACCCTATGCTAATTTCGATATTACGAATCCAAAAATGAATTCCATTTTGAAGAATAAAATTTACAAAATTTCAAAAAGTGTTTATTACTATTCATGACGGCTCGTTTTAATAATATTTTAATAGCATATTGCTGTTTAGTGAAACTCGTTATTGCGTACTACACACGCTATCGAGGAAGGTCGCGATTGCGTGTAAAGGAAGGCAAGTCAGGGATGCGTGTTGTGAAAGATTCTTTTGGTGTAGCGTACAACACAAGACATTAATGAAATTAAAAAGAAAATTTTTCATAAAATCCTGGGCTGTTACATTCTACCCCCCTAAAAATGAATTTCAACCTCGAAATTCGTCGGGGTTATAAATGGTTTACTATTCGAAAGTTTCTTTAATAGAAACCCACATCGTAAAAAGGAATTCCAAAAACAATCTTTAAAAACGAAAGTATGAAATGTAACGGTTACCCAAATAAACTAATCACTGGGTTTCCACATAGGTGAAAATATAGATATGGAAGAGAAATCTAACCATCATGTTCTGATGGAGAGTTGTAGAGAACATGTCTATGGAAAATCCAGAAATCACAAAGCCATAAATTTGTGACGATCTAGGGTACCATCTGATTCATCGGATATAAGGGCACTAAGACAACATTTTTGGTTTTGAAGATCATTTCCCTAAAGTTTAAGAATTTGAATTAGAATAAAAACTTACTTTATTTTGGTACAATCTCAATTTTGTTTGTGCCTTGAACAATTTCCACTTCATCTCTTAAATAAATGAAGTTGAATTTGTTATTCGTGAAGTGTTAGCAGATCATGTGATAGAATGACAGGTCATTCCATCTGTCTCAAGAAAAAGTTATATACATAAGTCATTCTATAGTGACATTAATCATATATGGTTCCTAAAATGGACTTATACTTCATATATCATAGTACATAATATAATAAAACTAGTTTATACTAAATAGGGACTTCCTGTAGGACAGTGGTAGGCGATAAAGGCCAGTCGCATTTCGGTTGTGGGTTCGATTTCCACAGCCTTGTCCGACACGATGGGATGTCGCCCGTCCTGTAGGTTGTCCATTTTCTAAAACTATATTACTATAACATCCCATCAACAATATCGAAAAACCTTCTATCCTTAAACAATACTAACTTATGTCCAACACAATCCATTCCAATCTTTAGGCTTATCCATAATACTGCAGTCCACTCTCATAACATAGTGAAAATGATTACCAGAGATTTAATACCATCTTTGATCCCCATATATCATAAGATATGTATTTTTGGTCACATTCCAATCATTCAAAGGCCTTAATCACGTACTCTCTTGAATACCCATTGAAAATTAGTGAAAACATCAATGTAGTTAATAGTTAACACTTTCCAAATATCAAAATCCTCAAAATCGTATATACTCAAACCAGGATATCACTTATTCCTTATATCAATCATGAGCTCATGAATACTGTAAAACATTTCATTTTCTCGTTTTCCCTTCATTATGCACATAATATCTCAATCACTTTGAATACCACATTAGTCCAATAAAAAAATATTCCAATACTCCAGGATACACCATTATTTTGGAATCCCATTACATAAACACTTAATCATTCCACCACATCGTTTTCATATTCAACATTGCCAATAGTGATCACATGTGACTTCCCTTTGTCCTTTGCCTTAAGCGGTTTCTCATGTCGATCATCACTAACCCTTGGATTAGGGAATTTATTAGCATAATGCCCCATTTCCTTGCACTTGAAGCATTGAAGTGTTGGTTGTGCATTCTCTGTAGTGTTTGCTTTATTCACATCATTAGAATACCGTTTTCCATTACTTCGACACTTAGCTACTCGATGACCTTCTTTTCCACACATAAAACATTTTCTAGTACCTTTAAGACAATCTCCACCATGCTTCTTTCCACACTTTGTTCATAAGGAAACATTCATCTTCTTTTCACCATTATTATGAGATTTCTCCATGGACTCCATCTTTCGTTTCTTGTCAAAACCATGAGATGGATATGTAACACCAACTTCCATTTCTACCTTGATAGCACAACGCACAATTTCTTCATAGCTACTGAAGTCTCTTATAGATAATGCCCTTCGAAGACTTGGTTTTAAGCCACTGAAAAATCGATCAACTTTACGTTCAGGTTGGATGATAATGCCAGATGCATACCTTGCATGTCTTGTAAAATTTTCTTCGTATATACCAAAAGATTCACCATCCTTCTGATTCATCTCAAGAAACTCCTTTTCCATCTTTGTTCGAAGAATACGAGGGAAGTACTTACTGAAAAACATGTTCTTGAACTCGTCCCATTCCATGGACTCAATTTCATCTCTTGGCCTCGTATTCTTGATAAAATTCCACCATTGATCAGCTTCACCTTCCAAACGATATACTGCTAGGATGACTTTTTCATGTTCAGAACAATGAAGAACTGAAAATATCTTTTCAGTAGTACTGATCCATTGTTCAGCAACAAGTGGATCAGAAGTCCCACTGAAAGAAGGTGGACGTTGCCTCATGAAGGACTCAATAGAATATTGTTCCCTTCTCTTCTCATTTTGAAGTCCAGAATGATTCATAGCTTGTGTAAGGATAGAAATAAGATTTTGCACTCCATCTCCCATAACATTTGTTTGTTCAGGAGGACAATCATTGCATTTTCCATTGCATTGATCATCATGGTTCCTTCGGGTTCCAGCCATCGTCTAAAACCCAAAAAGAATAGTGTGAGAGGCAAAAATCATGCTAGGGAAAACAACATAATAAAGGGGGAGTACCCTCAATATCTAACATCTTAGGTTTAATTCTATGATCAATAGCGTAATTCTAGTACTATAACCTATACGTATACTTAACCTTAGGGACATCCCTAGACATACCTTAGAAATATCTCTAGGGATATCACTAGCGTTTTCGCATCCTAGTTTCCAAAGGTTGGCTAAAACTTTCCTCTGATACCAACTATAGAGACCCGAAGCTTAACGTACATGAACATTACATTACTTTTCTGGAATACTTAGTACATAACAAAAAAACACACACACAAGGATTGTAATTGTTTAGTGTCTTTGGAAACTCGGAACGTAATCTTCTAATCGTGGTGAAAGATCTTCAACATCTCCCATAAAGATCTTCCCTTTTTTCTACCTAAAACCTTTCTTTATATCCTGGGGAAAAAAACATAAAAGGGTGAGCTCAAATGCTCAGTAAGGGTAAACAAAATAAAAATCAATCACATCATATTCATAAGAACATAACTTCTGGAAATCAAAACCTGCAAAAGAGAGCATAATTTCCTAACATGGGATAAATCATAGTAGTGAAATGAAATCACAATAAACATAACATAAAACATGAAACTTTGTGGCATACACACATAATCATAGAGGATCATTTCTTGTTAGTAAAGACTCATTTCCAAGACTATCTTAGTGGACAAAGTCCCTTTCTGAACCAAGTCACCCTCGTTCCAGTCCTGTTTCACGGAACCGGTATAACCTACCATTCTAGTGTTGTCTATCTTATGAGATATAAAATCATTTCCGAATGCATTGGAGGGAGATATAGCTCCCACTCATCTCATAATGATACTATTCTTATGTGTGCCACAAAATCATAAATCATACATCATTTCATAACCCATGTAATACAAATGGGAATCTTAAACATCATGACATCATAAAACAATTCATACAAGATAAAGGAATTCATAAAAATAATTCCATCACAACATGATCAAATCAATGTAATAATAGGGATAAAAATATAACCCCTTATTATCTTATATGGAAAATAATTTTGATAAAACACTTGAACTCCATTCTTGAGGAAAATATCCTATATTCTTCAAAAACATTTTTCCATTGATAACATGTCATACGACTTTAAAATAAAAGAAGTCGATTAAAAATAGACTTGAAAACTTGTAAAGGAATCTTCTTGGAAATAATGTTTTAAAAATCCATTCATTCCGTATACATTAAAAAAACATTCTTCGTACTTTTGTCGGAAAAGTCAAAAAGTACCTCGTACGAAAAACGACAAAATATTCCTTTCATATTCTTTACTAAAAACTCACCGAAGGGTAAAATTGGATTTAAACTATTGTAAGTGGATGTAAACAATATTACATATTTAGGGAACATGGATGTGGATGATAAAATTCACCCTAGTAAATACCAAAATATAAACAATCTCGGATAAAAATGAGATTGTGATATTTCCCTTACCTTATGTCTGATTTGCTTCGTAAGTGTCTGAACCTCCTGTATAATGATTTAAATCATGTTATTTACTTATTAAAGAATCATATTAATTGTTATTATATCATATATGGTCCACTTATGACTTTATATTACCCTTTCTTTTGTAAATTCGTGTTAAAGTAGCGTTTTGGGTAAAATCGTCTCATTTGTCATTCGTGTTTTTAACTTGTAATTATTAATATGATTACTTGGATCATGATTACTTATATCCAAAATGTAAAACATGATTTATATATAATATATATTCCGAATATATATATATATAATATATCAATAAATGGAATGAAATACACCATTCATAGAGACGGTAGTCCGTACGTACGCATGAACGTTGTTTTCGATTCCTTATTGAATTGAATGGAATTAAGTAGATGACATAAATATAAATATAAATAAATCCAGTATCATTATTATGTCATATATTTCATTAGTACTAATTATATATACTTTATAATCATTCATGAATGGTTAATCAATGAGAATGAATCTCATCGCGTCGTGGAGACGGTAGTCCGTACGTACGCACGAGCGATGATATCGTTCCCATGGTCGTGGAATTGTATTGAAGTGTATGTATACTATTTCAGTATCAATATAAATTTATAATAATCATATATTGTTACTCATTACACCATTATACCCATCCTATTAAGGTGGCGGCGGAAAATAGATTACACCACGGCGTGTAGACGGTATTCCGTACGTACGCACGCGCGGTGATTTCATTTTCCGTAAGATGGATAGATGGTTAAATAGGGTTGTTTCATACATATAATAACATATCAGTATATGAGTGATACTGATGTTATTACTTCATAATGAAACAACTAAAGAAGAAGAAGTTGAAGAAGAATGAAATTGGAAAGGATCGGTAATGGATATTACCTCTTCTTTGAAGTGCTTCTTTGAGACCTCCTTTTAGGGAACTAAAATTGGTCTTTTAAGAAGATCAGGACCTCTAGGATGATACCAGGGAAGTGGAGAATATATTTTGGCAGGGTTTGGCCGATCATGAATGCTCAAATTGGTGTGAGGAGGAGAGGGAGGAGGTTCCCTTTTATAAGGGAGGAGAGGGGCATCTTAGGGAAATCTCAAAATATTATTTTATATTATGGTCAAATTCGGATTATAATGGTTCCAAATGGTCTTATTTTTAAGATAAAGTTGGGATGGGTCGAAATCCTCTCATCCAATAGGATTTAGGCAAGTTTATATTATTATTTAAAACTTATCAATTAGATTTAACTCTATGTTAAATAATTTAACTTTTGCCGTTTCTTTTTGTTTTCTTACACTATATGGTTAATAATCTTACTATATGAAGCCAAACGAACCCCAAGATGTTTATTATTAATATATCTATCCTTATCTAAGTCATTTGGACGATCCTTAGATTTTTAGGAATTAAATAACAATTAATAATATAATATTTGTTTTAAAAACTAATTTATGTCAATTTTGACACTATTTGGTACATGATTTTTATAAAATTTCTAACAGAATAATAAGTTCGAAAAAAGTTACTTAAATCAACAATAAGATGTCATATTAACCTAGAAAATTAGTGTAAGTCATAAAAAGTCTCAAATTACATTTATTTGGGCATTTATAACATCAATTTTGTTAATATTTTCTTAAAAAGGTAATTACTGCATCATCGTTGTGTCATAAATAAATTAACTTATTTAAAGTATAAAAATTACAAATAAAATACCATTATGTAGGAAATCATTTTATCTTTCTAATAAATATTTATAGTCGAAATTATATTATGTATAACCCTATATTAAAAATGTTTTAGTAAATAAACATTGATTTTAACTCTTTTAACTCTTCTTTGAGTTAAATAATAATAAATGTTCTAATCTAATCCAAATGGGCCTAAATGATAATATTTTACACATAAGGTTGTTTTTGGTCGAGATAAACTTTTCCAATCGGATTAGGACATGTTTTAGGGTAATAATAATATCATTTTTTCCCTTAATTACCCTATTTACTTTTAACCGTGGTAAATAAAAGTAAAAAGTTACTATTCACCAAAAATTATTTTCATCTTATTGAACCACATTTTACTTACTGACATCAACCGTGTCTCTTGGATTTTTGAAATTACATTCACAGAAGTGGTAAAAATATGATTTATGAAAAAAATAATTTTTTTAACTACCACTTAGTAGTTTCACTATTAATCAAAAATTGAAGTTTTTCAGAAGAATGCCAGAATTTCACCCTAGGCTATAATTGATATTACGAATTCAAAAATGATTACTATTTTACAAAATTTCCAACATATAAGTTGCATTAATTAATTTTATAATTAATTTCCTCTGTCACAATAAATAGCGTGTTTTTAAGAGATAATAACTATCAAAAGATTAACACTTGTTTATGTCTGGTGTAAATGTGAAATTACATCCAATGACCAACATTGTATTGAATTGTAAAAATATATTATAAATATACTTTAAAACCACTCAAATTAATAATTTATCACTATTACTTATTTCGATTAAAAGAGTTGTTTTTGATTAAAATTTAGTAATTTACATTATTCATCAGAAAATGAAAGTTATCCGAAAAGTACCAAAATTTCACCCTAAGCTAATTTCGATATTACGAATCCAAAAATGAATTCCATTTTGAAAAATAAAATTTACAAAATTTAAAAAAGTGGTTATTACTATTCATAACGGCTAGTTTTAATAATATTTTAATAGCATATTGTTGTTTAGTGAAACTCGTTATTGCGTACTACACACGCTATCGAGGAAGGTCGCAATTGCGTGTAATGGAAGGCAAGTCAAGGATGCGTGTTGTGAAAGCTTCTTTTGGTGTAGCGTACAACAGAAGACATTAATGAAATTAAAAAGAATATTTTTCATAAAATCTTGGGCTGTTACCAGCTTACCAATCAGTTCTTTAACAGGAAGAGCACCATTGTCACAAGATTATCTAGTTGAAACTGATGTGCCTCTCCATCTATCAGGTGGACATCTTAGTATCCTCATGATTTTCTCTTTTGTAGGAACAGTTTTTCAATGTGAGCTCATTGTATTTAAAATTTTATTGAACCTAAGATACATTTCAGAAAAAAGTTCATTAGACTTAATTTTAATGTTATCGTATTTAATAGTGTGGGTATTCAATCTCATTTCCATAACATTGGTTGTTCCCTCATTAAAGACACCCAAAGTATCCCGAATTTCCAAAGCAGTTTTACAAGAAGATATTCGATTAAATTTTTCATCGCCTAAATCACAGTACAAAGCATTCATTACATTACAATTATTATTGTAAGATTTTTTAGTAGGTTCATCCCAAGTAGTTATACATAACTATATTTTAGAATGTATATTTAAAGAGATAAAATTTAGAACTAAGATAAATCTAATATATTTAAGATTCAACTAAAATCACAGTTGAAAAAAGTGTATTTGAAAATCCTTTGAAAACATCATTTGATACCAAAAGTTTGTTGGAGTGGATACTAAGGAGGGGGGTAAATTGAGTTCCAATAAAAAATTTTAAAAAAATATTATTATTAAAAATCCCCCAATTTAAAAATCAAGTAAAACTATAGTGAATTTATAATGATTATAAATGTTCAATTTGAATCTCAAAGAATGGTTACTTCTCAGTTAACTTAACCTGAAGATTAATTTAGCTTTTGAGACTAACATACTGGTTAACAATAATTATAAATTCTTTCTAGTTCAACTATCAGAGATACTTTAAAACAGAATTATATTTAAGGTACTTAGTAGCAAAATATTCAAAATAGGTTTTAACAAAGATAAAAAGCTCAAAAATTTGAAATTCAAGAGGTTCAGTCTCAATATGAGACTTAGTCCTCTCAAATAGTTTATATAAACATTGATCCAAATCATGGATCGGGGTAAACAACAGTATGAAGACTGCCTAGGTACTAAGTCCTCTACCACAGTTCTACGTAGGAAAAACAGTATCAATAGTTCTCAGATTGTCCAGGTCACAATCGACTTCTTCCACAATTCATAGTGGGATACAAGAAGGAGTAGAAAGTATTGTGTGAGGATTTAGTATCCTCCAGATCACCTCAGGAGTCAGTGTGTATTTAAAATAGACAGATTCACATACACTACTTAGGATGTAATGAAAATGGATACAACATAGGAAATAAAAGTGTTTTGAATGCTCTGTGTAATTGCAGATGAGCTCTAGACTCGTTTTGATGTTGAAGATGGAAGTCATGTCCTTTCTAGTGAGGATGAAAAAAACAGAGTATTGTTGCTCTTCTCCGAAACAGCTATTCAGACTTGTGCATATGATCTTCAGTAAGTCACAATAACTCTTCTTTTTTGTTTGTTTTTCCTAGGTTAATGATTATCTTGAAGCTCTTTGGTTTTCATAGGTGTTATTCATGTTCTTCATGTATTCTGTGGGACTTCACTCATGTTTACCTTTTCTTAGTGTCTTTGTTTTTCATTTTGTTGACCCCCATATTTTTCACAATAGATCTTCCCTTTTATTCCTTGAGATCTGGAAAAAATAATGATTTCCTTTTTATAGGTATGAGGTACAGTTCCCTTATATCCAGCAACAAAAATTTAATTAATTTTAGGTGCATTAAATAAAGAAAATATGACCCTTAGAATTAAATATGAGTTAATATAAATTCAAACACTTTTCATGATTATTGGTGAGTCATGACATCGGTAGTTCATGTGATCAGTATCAGCGTCGTTATCTCATTTGATCCTCATCGACTTCGGTAGATATAATGTGATCAATATCGGCTTTGGTTGGTTATTTGAACAGCATCGACTTCGGTAGCTATCATGTGATCAGCATCGGCTTCGGTATCTCATTTGATCAGCATCTGCTTCTGTATCTATCATGTGAGCGATTGTTCTCATCTGTGTGACCATTCTCATCGTTTCGACCATCATCATCGGTGTGATTGTTGTCATCGGTGCGACCATCATTGTCATCGGTGCGACCGTCATTGTCATCGGTGTAACCATTGTCATTTGTGCGACCGTTGTCACTGGTGCGACTGTTGTCATCAGTGTGACCATTGTCATTGGTGTGACAATTGTAATCGGTGCAACCGTTCTCATTGGTGCGACCATTGTCATCCCTTTAACTAATGGTGACTCAAGACAATAACTAATGGTGAGTCAGAAAAATAAAATTCGCACAAAGTGTATGTTCAATATAGAACACTTCCAGGTCAGTAGTAAACCGTAAATAATCATAGATAAACATCTGTAGACATGAATAAACATATATAAACATGTTTAGAACAGAATAAATAATTGACTATATTGACATATACACAAAGATAATAATGATTTGTGATTATTAAAATAACAATCTCACAGAGGGTTCAACAGAATGGTCCTCAATATTTTATTCTTTTTAATAATGCCAATTTAATGTAATAATACACAAGATCCACGATTATGGGGACATGGCTTTACAGTTTGTATCAAAGTAAATTTAGAAAAAACTTTGGAAACTATATTTATAAAACCTATATTAGGGATCACGACCCTAAGATAGTCCTTTAGGATAAGTGTAGAAAAAAATCCTTTAATTTTTTTAGAGTAAATATTATTTGATAATTCCTAGAAATATATCCCTGTTAAGATACAACAATTGGATATTATACTAGAATGAATTTATCTAGGACTAACAACTTTGAAAAGTTTTTCCAGACATCGCTTGGGGTAACATAATACATGAAAATGGGCCTTAATGTGCGCCTGATTTGACACTCCCAGGGGATATTCCAAGGATAATGGAAATTTTATTTTTCTATCATTATGAAGGATTGGGAAATAATGATTTCCCCAAAGAAGACAAAGTTTATCATTATAGGATTTATAATGCATAAATTTATATTATGGGCTATAACATATTTTTAATTATACATTATGAGCTAATAAGGTGCATGCCAATTTTTAGAAATTTCGATAGAAGGAAGAATGGTATCAATACTTACGAAAAATTTATAGGTTTACCAACTAAAAAAGTAAATAAAGATGGTATTATAACTAAAAAAAGGTAAATGTATTCGGGTAGCTCAATCAGGTTATGACAAATAACATTCCCAAAATGGAACACCTATTAAACGAAGTGAATAACTTATTCTAGATCGTTTTATGTGATAGAATCCATCATAATTTAGTGTAACTACAAATAAAATTGTATTTAAAAATGGATTATGTCTCTAGAGAAGATATTTATAGACTTGGAATGTATTTAAAAGGAAATGTTCGCACTTGTGGCCTATTTTATTCAAGGTGATGCAGATTAGTGGTGGTCATTAATAAAGAATAAAAGAGTGGAAGAAATAATTAAATTCAACGAATGGGGTACTTTTAGGGATACATTATTTGATAAATAATTCCCTCGTGATAAAAAAATTTAGATGAAGAAAATATTAATTTGTTTTAAAAAGAATGAGGAATATGTTTTTTCTAATTATGAATCTACATCTCCAAGGATTTCTAGGTATTCTATGGATTACATACATACCACAAAGTGTAATATTGATCACTTCTTTAACATTTTTAAGCCACATCATAGAAGGGAACTAGTTTTTCATACATTCTCTTCCGGTG
This sequence comes from Viscum album, assembly GCA_963277665.1. Classification (NCBI taxonomy): domain Eukaryota; kingdom Viridiplantae; phylum Streptophyta; class Magnoliopsida; order Santalales; family Viscaceae; genus Viscum; species Viscum album. Next base: position 1,291,433,866 of record OY728146.1, read on the forward strand.
AAGAGATAAATTTATGTTCGTTTAATATGGAGAAGGAATTATCAAGATCATATGTAATCATGGGAATCCATTATATGTAGTGGTATTCTAAACACCATTAAAAATGGATTGTGTCAATGAAGATGAAGGGAAAGAAGAATTTTCCAACTTGTGATAATTATGGAAAGAATCACCCTGGTAAATGCTTGAAATGATTTGGAGTTTGTTATAAGTGTGGAGAATAGGCCCTCAAGAAAAAGAATGAAAAGGATAAAATAAAAAGGATACTATTCATTGTTTCAACTGAAAGGAGATGGGTCACTATGAAAATGAATTTCCCAAACATTAGGAGAACATAACTCTGAAGAGACTAAGGGATCAAGGTTTAGAGTTTCTGATTGACATAAATGAAGTGTAATGATTAATGTAATTTTATATTTGGATCTATGAAATATTTTTTAGAAGTATTTTATTTATGTTTCAATCATCTTTTGATGTATGATAAATATAATGATTTTACTACATAACATTTTTGTTAAGGATTTTAGACCATATGTTGAATTGAACCAAGATATTTTATTGAGTATAATGTTACTTGCTTTCCAAAAAACAAGAGTGAAGGTAAGAAAACCATTAATATGTTCTTGACATTAAGATAATGCTGGATAAATAATTTACTTGATTAGCTCTAATTAAATTAGGACTGGTTATTTACTTATCAACATGTGGTATATGATATCATTAATGGAGTTTAAAACACTTTTAGATTATAGGAATATATCCAATAACATGGGTATTACTTATCGAATAAAGAAGAATTAAATTTTCCAATAAGGATTCATTATAATTAGAGTTACTACTATATTTCAAAAGGACACTTAATGAAGTTATTCACATGTTTTGAATGTGAAAACTAAAAGATACTACATGTTGACTAAATGTTAAGGATTAGTTCACATTAGATGTTCAGTCACATTCATTCGAAAGTGATTAGATCTTAATCAGCTGGAAATGTTGACTATTTATGAAATGGATTATGATTATCATTGGATGATATTTTAGATGGTAATGTATTACTTCACTATATGTTGAATCATTTTCTAATAGATGAATAAAAAATATTTCAAGGCATAATCAATAGAAAATATTCTGTTTTCTAAAATGTATATATACTTATATTATCATACAGTCAAAAAATTCATTAACTATAGAAAAAAATGGCTTCGAAACAAAATTTTTGTCATATTATCATTATTTTTTATGATATCAATGACCTTTACTCACATCTACGGTTTATGTTCTTGTGGGAAACAACATTATTCTGAACAAATTCGTTAACACACTCTACAAGAACTTGATTGTTGGATTTTTCTTCCATCCCAATATTTCCATTTTCCTCCTATGTTATCCTACAAGTGACATAATTATGTGACCATTGTTATTTTTTTTATTTATTATTAAGAATATGTGGTGTTATCACTTTTTATGATGTGGATCTTTCAATAGTAGTTTATATTAAATCCCTCGATTTCTGAGATCATGTTTAAATTATGGTGACAAAATCTAATTATGGAGGGGAGAATGTGACACCCAAGAAGTTACAATATTTTCTTTTTTAGAATAAATATTATTTTTTTGTTGGAATTATTTATACAATATGTTAAACGTACCCTACACACGACACTGAATTAACTTGTGATACACAAAAGACTGAGTTTTACCCCCTTTTAATGTAAATACTATTTTAAAACTAAATTCACACAATATTATTAATTTTAGTTTTAAAAATAAACATTATTTTTTAGTTCATAATGTCAAAATTATCTTAGGGTGAATTTTTTAGATTTTTCTAAGCAACATCCTTTTTTGATGAATAGTGAAAACTACTACAAATTAGTTAAAAACAACCCTTTCCATTTAAATAATTATTAATGATGAATTATATTTTAGATTTTTTAGAGTCACAATATATCAATTATACATGTGTTTATACAATATGTTCATTAGAATCAATTTTACTTTAATAATGAATATAAAAACATAACAAACATTTTAATGTTTTTCTAAAATAAAAACCCATTTTCGCACCATATGCAGAATTATTGTTAATCCTAATTTTCCAACTTTTGTGATTTTATTTTTAAAATTAAAACATAAACAGATGTAATTATTATGATACTTTTTTATAATAAGATAAATTTATTTTTTTACCAATTTGATTAATTAATGTGAATATGGTTAATTACGTTTATTAATGAATGATTAAGAATAATAAGGGACTGACCATAATATTAAGAACCAAAATGACATGGAAACATTTCCAAAATCCAATGGATGCTAATAATTTGAACATTATTTATGTTATTTTTAAATATATGGTTATTGGGATATTATCGAATGGTTTTTCCCTATATAAATTGTTAAGGAAAAAGAAAAAAAGGGAACTTTCCATACATTTAAAAATAATAAAATGTTGAGATATATAAAAAACATCTTACATTAGGTTATGGATATAATTTTTAAATACATATGGGTTATTTTTATCATAATAAATTATCAATAAATTTTATAGTTGGTTTAGGTACTTTAAATTCTTAGGAAACATCAATATAGTGATTATTTAGTTAATAATTAACTAAAATAGATGATACAAAAAATATTAAAAATGAAGATAATTAGTTGAATTATTATCATTATTATTTTTATATTAATATATAACGTTACATACATTTAAAATTAATATATTTTAATTAAAATATAATATTTATATTTTAAAATTTATATTAAAAAAATAAGGTCAAAATTGATATTATTGTTATTTTACAATTAACGAATCTTATTAAATGATTTAAAATTAATTAAACTAAAATAATCTTCCAAATTATTTTTAAGTGTTAATAAATATTAAATATTATCTATTAATTGAATAATTATTCTTTTATAAATAAAATGTTGTCCCATTTTATGTAAATGCATTGAAAACACAGTTCGGGTTAAAACAACGTTTTAGCATGTCACGTGCGCTTGTTTTAAAATTAATTTCCAAAAAACAAGGGAATTTTATTTTATTAATTGCATATCATATTAATAATTTTTTTTGATATATATTTTTTAATAAATATTAGTTTTATATTATTATTAATGGTTTAATTAATTATATTAGAAAACTAGATGCTTTAATAAAAACATAAATGACAAAATTGGGGAATATTAGAATTTAAGGAACCAAATTATTAAAATGAACATATTTTTATGTGTATAAGGTTTTTCTATACCATTATTCTCATTTAAACCATTATTTGTTCATTTCTAGGCACTTTAGGTAATACTGACCACCAATTATTGAATAGTATTTGGTATTTATAGTAGTGTCACCCCCTTCCATATTAAAGGCCACCACCTTTCCCCCATTCCCATCACCACTAAATCCACCTATGTTTGGCCAAGACCAACCCAAATAGTCTCCCAAAAACCCCATACCCATTACCTAGAATAATCCCTTTAGGTATAAAGATTTCCATGAAATCCTTTCGGTATAAACCAAAAGAAGTTACCTAATTTAGAGGTAATGCCTTCTCTCAAGCCTTCTAGTTTCATTTCCATTCTCCAATCCCTATAATATTATTATTTTATGGTTAAATAATAACACGAGAATAATAAACATAATAAGATACTGTTATATAGGGTTTCAAAATACACTTACACACACTTCCATCTAATGGGTAATGAACATACAATTTCTGTGTTCGTTGAAATACAGCCTTATGAAATGATCGTTGTTCAATTTTTCTCAACCACCTCCCATGGTGTCCATTATGATGGAAAATAAATTTATAATATATATATATATAACATTTATGATACCTTTTTAATCTGTAATTTTTATTTGGAACATATGTTTATGCTATCCATGTTGTGTAAATGTGATAATTTCATTTGAGGAAGTGTGGACTACCGCCATCTAAAAATGATATGATTTGTTCATGCCATACATGGAAAATATAAATTATGTTTCTAATAAAACTATAAATAATATATAATATAGATATTACATATTTGTCATTTAGTTTTTATTATTTTAATTGAACAATGAATTGGAAGTAGCGTTCATGCGTATGCACGACCTACCATCTCTATGAAGGGTGCACTTCATTTATAACCTAAAAATATTATAGAACATTATTAAAACAGATTTAGGGAAGATATATTATAATTTAGAAATGTTTTAAATTATTTAGATGATGAAACCATGATATATATAATAAGAACCATAAATAACAAGTGAAAATGAACATGAGAAAACATGGAAATTAACACGAAAAACAGTTAAAATAATGATATATTGTTAACAAACGGGTAATAAAATATTTAAATAAGTTATTATATGATAAAATATACATTAAGGTGTTTCTTTTATTAGTTATTAAAAAATTATCCAATATATAGGATGATACAGACCACACAAAAAAGGAAGGGCAAGGTAAGGGATTTTTTCTCATTTTCATTATGTGAGGAAAACTTTATAGATTAATCCAAAAATGATTTATAATGTCCTTAAACCTATTATCTTCATGGTATTTTAATTTTTTATATATTTATTAATTCCTTTGGGTTCTCTAATTCATTTGTTACCACATTGGTAAGGGATTTTCATCTCACTTTTTAAATATGTGAGATTCATATCATATTCACTACTTAATTATATTGTGTGTTATACCTAATAACCATTTAGATATATTATATCATGATTTAAATTTATTTAATTATATTATAATTTTCAGTTGATGTTACTATTTCATGGAACCCTTTAATCAAAATCTATTATTGTCTCATTTTCATTCTGTGAGGTAGGCTTAATTGGTGTAAACCTAATTTCATATATATGGTTAAATTACTACGACAATGACATATAATATCATGAAATATATTATATTAATGGTATTTATATATTTTATTTGATTATTAATACATTTGGGTCTTCCAATTCATTTTTTACCACATTGTTAATGGATTTTTTCTGACTTTTGAAATCTATGATATTAATGTCATATTCACTAATCCATTATTTTTTGTTAAATAAATAATTCCTATATTGATATATTATACCATGAATTAATATTATCTCATGATATTAATCTTTTAAATATATTTTAATCCTTCATGGAATTATTTACATAAAATCAACTCATGTTTTATGAGTATATCAACTCAATTTACATTTTATTGAGACTCAATCGTAATTATGCACCAATTCAGTTGTATTTGGAATAAATACAATCGTTTGAAAATTTATATCATGAATATCATAACTATCATGATATAATATGTTTTAGTTAATGTCATTCCATAAATGTAAATATGATTTGAATTCTTTAAAGTGGTATGAGACACATGGCGATTTTTAAAGAATATTCTCTTCAAGAATATTCATAATGGTTATCTTTATAATCTCACTTCCTTTTGTGATTGTAAACATTCTCTTGTAACAATGTATTTTTTTAATTATTATTCATTAGAAATTTACATAAATATCTATATAATTTTTCATAGACCAGACTATTTCCTAAACAATATACCATTAATCAAATGGTGTTCACATTAAATGTATTATATTCTTGGTAAAAATCCTTGATAATATTAGATTATTGTCATGAAGCCTTGAAATTATTAGATTTTTTGCATAAAGGATCGATAGTAATAGATTATTTTCAATAATACTCTATAGTTTTAGATTTTTGGAATGAATACTTGTTATTATTAGATTCATGATATGAAGCCTTGAAAATATTAGAGTCATGGAATGAATCCTTAAATGTATCAGATCGTTGGAATAGAGGCTTGAAAGTATTAGATATTTGGCATGAATCCTTAAGGGTATGTTATATATATCCATTATTTATCCTTTCCTACATTTATATTCAGTTATTATTCATACATGAAATTATTTTTCCACATATCTACTGATACGTTTCATTTTTAGTTCATTGATTAAATGGCATGTGCTTCAGCTTTCTATATTTCCATATTGATTTTTCCTTATCCAGATAAATGAATGGAATGTTTACTCGGTTATTTAAATTTCCATATAGATTTATTCATTATTTATTCCATTGTACTTAACATTAATAGGAATTTTATCATGCCATTATTATGTTTCTTTCACCATGTTATGAAGAGGAGAATGTTGATTACGATTTAATGGATTCAATTTATTTTAGTTATTGTGTAGATTGTTTTCTTTTATTTTCCAAATGTATTGTGTGTATTATGTGTAATGAACCATGTCTTTATAGAATAATAATTTTGATTTCTATTAAATATTATAAATAATATGTTAATTTTTCATTAAAGGGGATGCTATGTTCGATAGCGTACTTGACACACACCAATGGGTTTCTCCGAAATCTTATGTTGCACACAAGACCGAGTCATACTGAAAAATAATAACATAATATTATTATTTTAAATGGTAGCTAAAACCTAGATGTTGCATTGTTGGTAATAAGAATAACTAATAATATTATGATTATACATGTTTGGTAAATGTTTTAACATTTTTCTAACAAGATTTATAGGCTTAAAATGGTAATGAATCCAATTTTAAGCATAAATACTGTAATATTTTTAAAAGGCATTTTTACTAATTTTTCATAGAGAAACCCTTTTGAATCTAGTTTTTTCTCTTTTATATGTTCCATTTTACAAAATAAAATCATTATATAGAAGTAGGGCAAAAAAATTTACTTCGTGTAAATTTTTTGTATTTTTCTGATGAATGTCATTATTAAATGAATGGTGAAAAATATTGCATTTCAAGTCAAAATTGTATTTTCATCTAATTTATATATACGATTAGATTTTCATTTTAATTCGTATTAAAGTGTAATCAGATTATGTTTTAAATATTTAATCATATTTTGGTCTTGGAAAGTAATTTCACTTTTTAATTAAACATAAACACATTTCAATCTTTAGATAGTTATTATTTCTTAAAAACACGCTTCTGGGTTTTGATAATAAAAATTAATTTTAAATTAATTTCTGAAAATTTTATGTTTTGTATTTGGAAAAACGAATTCAATATTTTGAATTAAGAGGTCCAAATTGTGTAAATATGTATCATTTATTTTTACACATTATAAATAGTAACATCAGTAAATATTTTATTTACCGTGGTAAAAGGCTAAATCTTGTAAATAAGGGTAAAAACTTATATTATAATAATATTAAATTACCCAAAAACGTGTCATAATACTATTGGATGATACCTGTATGACCATGTCCATCCTTGGGTCGATTTTGGGACCCCATATATCCACTTTTAATTGAAAATGACAATTTAAACAAATTAATTTAATGCTAAGGAAAATGTAACATGAACATATATCTTTTAGTAAAACAATTCTCATATGGAGTTATATAAGTTATCATTTAAACTATGAATATTAATTAGAAAGGTAAATATATTTAATATTTCTCAGTATTTAATTTTTAATTTTTATATATTAAATAAAAAAATTTAATTATGACACAATGATGATGCAATGATCACTTCATTAATAAGGGATTCAAATAAATGAAATTATAAATGTTAAAATAAATGTAATTTGGTTATTTTATTATCATAAAAAAAATTGGAAGATATTTACTTGTTATAATTTTATTAATAAAGTTTATTAGTATCAATCAAGTTGTTATGTATTTTTAAAAATGTCATGATATGAATAGTATCAAAATTGACATAATTCATATTTTAATATATAAAATATTTTATTAAATATTATAAAATTAAAAAAAAAATCTATGATAAGTCCAAATTGTTATTATATGTATGATATTTTTGTATTAGCTCTTTAATTAGATATTTTTCATGTTTGTTAACTATTTTGATTCTCAAAGTGTTAAATGATTGATAAAACCGTAAGAATAGAAAAGGGTTAAATAAAAACAATAAAGATTATAAAATATCAAAAACGTGTCCAATTATTAATGGATTATTTTATTTCAAACAATATTAATCTTATATCCTAATTTAATAATTTTTGGACCTTTTTAAACCGAAAATCCCCTTATAATAAAATAATACTTTCAAATGTTCTTAAAGAGACCCTCTCCCCTTATAAATAGTCATCACCTCTAACCCATTACACACACCCATAATTCCACTTGAATCATCCAAAATATAATCCAAATAAGCTCCAAAAATCCCTCTCATCCTCTTATAAGTCGTCCCTTAGTCATGAGATAATTCATGATAACCCATTGGATAAAATAAAAAAATAGTTACCCAATTTGAGGTAACTTCTTTACTCAAGTTCCTTTCCATTATTTTTTCTTCTACACTACCTATACTCTTTTTATTCTTTATTTACATAAAAACAACAGAATTATAAATATACTGGGTTTTTTTATGAGAATTATTCGAACTACACTTACACAAACCTCCATCGAATGGATACGATCATACTATTGCTGTGTACAGCGAACTGCTGCCTCACGAAACAATGATTGTTTCATTTTCCCCTAACACCTCTTATAGTGGAAATTATGATTGAAATGTTATTATATACAATATTTATGATATTTGTTTTAACTTTATGGTTCTTTAATTATCATTTATAACATAACATTATGCATTTCATGTTGTATAAATATAATAATTTCATTTGATGAAGTGCGGACTACCGCCCCATCAATGTGATATGACTCATTCATTCTATACATGGAACGTATAAAGGATTGAATTAATAAAATTATGTACCATATATAAAAATATATATTATAATGGAATTATAATATAACTTTTTATAATTAAGTTTTAATTCATTTAAATATGAAATATAAATTAGATTAGTGTTCATGAATATGAACGGCTTACCGTCTCCATGAACGGTGCCTTTAATTTCCTATCACCAAATGATATGAACTATTCTAAATACATATATACTGAATATATATGATATATATATCAAAATCATGAATATCATTCTGGAGATAATGTAATTTTGACCACATGAACAATTTCTAATTATAACAAGTTCATTTTTTGACTCGAGTTCCGAACATTGACAATATATCCTATATGAACTCAAATAATTTACTAATTTTTAGGGAAATGTAATATATTATATAAAAGAAAGAATAAACTTGGAAAAGGTTATAAAGAAAGTAGAAACTGACCTAGGTTTATTATTCATGAAATTAGCTAACGAATGAGTCAAATCAGACACGAGGTAAGGGACTTCATCTCAATCTCCTTTCATTGAGGCATATTTCGGTAATATATACCTCCTTCCATTATACAGTGTATAATAAAACCCTTTTAAATTTACATTCATTCAAATGTAATATTATTTCTATGAAGTGTTTTACTCAACAAAAAAAGTAATTTTTTTAATTTATGTAGTAACAACGACCTCTATGTCGCCGTAATCGGTATTAGGATTCCTATGTAAGCCTTCATATTTTTAAAAGAAGAAATCCTTTATTTTTTTTTGGGTGCTTTTGTATTAAAAATGGATTTCAAAAAGGATTAATTATTTCAATATCTTGAAATTATTTCTTTTGATTTCAAATGAAATGTTATTAGTGAAATGTTGGTATTTGAAACAATTTATGTGTTGTGATTAAATAGTTGTACTTGGACATTTGACGGGTGGTTACATGATACACCAATGACAGGTGGTTACGTAAAAACATCTAGTGTATTGGGTATGTAAGTCGTCCGCATGGCGTTTCCTGTTATTGATATGTGTGGAAGTTGACTATACAATCATTCCATTTAATTATGTTTATGTCCCAAGTTACCATTATATGCTATACGTTGTATTCTATGTGATTTAATGTAATATTTTGGTTAGAAAAGGTTAATAACTGACCTTATATTCAGTGAAGTGTTTTTGCTACTTTGTGAAAGTGAAAATTATTGCATTATGACTAAGTATGCATGGTTTACTTGTGTTTTTGAAAACTAACATCTTTCCAACTTTGTGTATCCCTTACATAGATTTTTATGCGTATCCTATTTTTTTGAAATATTTTTTATAGGACATAATGTGGAATAGGGTCATGGATGGGATCATGGAAAAGTTATACTGTTTAAAACATGGAACATAACATTTTTCTTTCTTTAAGAGTTTTTATTTTATAAAAAAATGGATAATGAGTATAAGTTTTTACATGTAATATTCAAGATGTTTTGTATAAGTTATGAGCTAATTCTCTAAAGATCTAAACCAGAAAATATCCTAAATTTGAATTATTAGTTTAATTCAAGATTATTTATGTTTGTGGATGGTGCATTATAGATGGTATTGGAGGTCATTTTATAAAACATCAGGAGTAAGAAGTTTTTTAATAGAATATCCATAATTTTTTTACTTTATGTTAAGAGACAAATGATATAGAATTTGATGGTTAGAATGTTTCTTAGTCTATGATATGTTTTTTCAGAAAGGTTTTCCATAGAGGAAACATGGTAGCTATAATGGGAATGGATAAAGAAGATAATTGCCTTTTAAATTAGAATCATGAGATGGTCAGAATCATAATTGAGCAGTTTTTTACAGTGATGACTCATTTGACTCAACAAATAAATGGTGGTGGTATACATGCATGAGATCAACCAAATCAACCCCAAAGGAATATGTCAATAATGGGGAATTTCAGTAGACAAAATCCCCCATCATTCAGAAGCTCATATTACTCTATTCAAGATTAAGGGTGGATCAAAGAACTAGAAAAGATCTTTGATGTCATGGGATATACAGACAATCATTAGGATAGTCTTGTTGTTTATCATTCTGAAGGAGAAGCGGATCAATGGTGGTTGATGGTTAAAAATATCAGGGATAGTGAGAAGATTGATGCTCTATGTTGGAAATAATTCAAAGTTATGATTATTAAGAAATATTTTCCTATGGCGGTTTGACTTAGGATGGAAATGAAATTATTGTAATTGAGGCATGATAATGACTCGGTGGTTTCCTATAAAGAAAATTCTATTCGACTGGCAAGGTCTGCTCAAAATTTAATCTAAGACCATGATAGCATGATAAATTGATTTTACTTAGAACTCAAAGAACAATATCAAATATCATTATCATCTCGTGAATTCATAAGCTATGAAAAAGATGTTAAATTTTCTGAGAAGGTAGAAATGGAGTTTTCTGATTATCAGGTGTTGAAAGAGAGTAAGAAAAAATGAAGTCCAGTTGGCAGGAAAAGGGAAAGAATTTATCAAAGATGCCTGGAGGTAAGAAAATTAAATTCCCATCTTCTGAGAAGTGTGGTAAAAATCATCCTTGATAATGCCTCCCAAAATCTAGAAAGTGCTTCAGGTATGGTAGTACTAGTCATATTTCTCGTAACTTTAATGAAAATTATTAAGGGAGGAATGAAATTCCTGCTGTAAGATGTTCTAGTTGCACTGAGTTTTGGAATTATAGAAATGTGTTTCCAAAGCTGATTTCCCAAGGTGGAAACCAGACAAATCAAAAGTAGTAGGGTGGGGAAAAATATTTTGTTACTACTACGATTGATATGAGACCATCAAATTAAGTGGTATCGTGTAATTTGTTTTTTTCTTCTTATTTTTACAATGTTTTGTTTGATTTAGGATATACACATTCTTTAATTTCTGATAAATTTTTGGATAAATTTGGAATTACACCTCAAGAAAGGAATCTATAACTTATAGTAAAAACACAAGGGAGAAATTTTGAGGTAAAAAGAACTTATAAGAATCTACCTATCCTTATTTTTTGGAAATAATTTACCTATAAACCTTTATATTTTTTCAGTAGTAGAGTTTGATGTTATTTTTGAAATGGATTTTCTTTCTTTTAAGCATGGTAAGATTGACTATAGAGCTAAAGAGGTTTCTTTTCCGAAAAAATTTCAGTTTGGGTACAAGAATAAACCCTTATATTGGATAACATATCAGGAAGCTGAAAAAGTAGTGAAATATGTGAATGAATGTTTCCTTTCACGTATTCCTGAAAAAATGGATCTATTCAAATTAAATATTTCCTAGTAGTAAATGTATATCTTAATGTTTTTTTGATTATTTTCCTAGTAATATACATAAATGAGAATTTGAATTTACTATTGACTTTGTTCTTTATGTTCATCCAATTTCAAAACCCCCTTATTGAATGACACAAATTAAACTTTTAGAGTTAAATAAACAATTTTAGGAGTTGTTAGATAAAGGTTTCATTTGACATAGAAAATCATCATGGTTTGCACTAGTCTTGTTTGTTAAAAAAAAGTCCAATGATACTTTCATTGATTATAGAGCCTTGAATAATATCACTATTAAGAAAAAGTATCTATTGCCTCATATCGATGATTTTTTTGATCAACTCGAGTGGGCTAAGTATTTTTCAATGATTGACGGGATTTCGGGGTACCATCAATTAAAAGTAAAGGAATCAAACATTCCAAAGATTGTGTTTCATTCTAGATATGGCCGTTATGAATATTTAGTTATTCCTTTTAGGATAACCAATGCACCTACTTTATTCATGGATCTTATGAATAGAATTAAATCTGGGTTCTTGTATGAAATTTTGATTCTGTTTATTGATGAAATTTTGGTATATTCCAGAAGTAAAGAGGAACATGAAATTAATTTATGGGTTGTCTTGAAAACCTTAAAAAAATTGTATCGGAAATTCTGAAAGTGTGAGTTGTTGTAAAAAAAAATTTCATTCTTGGTCTCATTATTTCAAAAAATGAAATAATTATTGATCTTGCTAAAAAAATTGTTGAAGAATGGCAAGGACCTACAAATATAATCATGATTTGTAGTTTTATTAGTTTGGAAGGCTATTAGAGAAGCTTTTTGAGAATTTTTCATGGTTATCTATCCCACTGACTATGTTAACTCAAAAAGTTGTTATGTTTATTTGGACAAAATATTGTGATGATTGTTTTCAATAATTTAAAATAAGATTAGTGAATTCTCCAGTATTATCTTTACCTTCCAAAAATTTTGTGTTTGTTATCTACAATGATTTTTTGTTGAAAGGACATGGTTTTGTCCTAATGTAAAATGATCAGGTAATTTCTTGTGGTTCACATTAGTTAAAACCTCATGAGTTAAATTACCCTACACATGATTTAAAATTAGCTGCTATTGTTTTTGTATTAAAAATTTGGAGGCATAATTTTTATGATGTAAAGTGTGAAACATATAATGATTAAAATTTTTTGATGTATATATCAACTCAGAATGAATTGAACATGAGATAAACAAGATGGCTAAAATTAATCAAGGATTATGATTGTGCAATTCATTATCATCTAGGAAAAGATAATAAAGTGTTCGATTCTTTGAGTTGAACAAGAAATGATACATTAACCATGAAACATTTGGAGAAATATCCTTTGATTAATGATTTGATTAACTTTTTCATAGAATTTTATGGTCTAGGAAATTCCTCTCTTTAGTTTTAGGTGGAAATGAAATCATCTCTAGTAGATTGAATAATGTAAGCACAGAAAAGAGATATTGAGTTGCAGAAAAGATAGTGTTTTTTCAGAAGGGTATGTTACCTTAATTTAATATTGATAAAGATTTTGTTTTGAGTTTTAAAAATAGGTTATTTATGCCTTGTGATTCACAGTTAATAAATATTTGTTATGTGAAGCACATAGTTCTCTATTTTTAGTTCATCATGATAGTACTAAGGTGTACATAGATATTTGGGAGTATTATTGGTGGTATGGAATGAAAAGATATATTGTTGACTTTACTATGAATTGTTGTACTTTTCAACAGGTTAAAGTAGAGAAATAGTTATAAAAATTTATGTTTCACCCTTTACCAGTGATAGGGTGGAAATGAGAAAATATATCTATGGACTTCATTGTGGGATTACCAAAGACATCTCAATTTAATAATTCAATATGGGTTATTTTTGACTTATTGACTGAATCTACTCATTTTCTTCTTATTAGAGATACTATGTCTTTCAATCAACTTTACCAGTTGTATGTTAAAGAGATATCCAGGTTTCAAGGAGTTCCCCTCTCCATTGTATCTGATCGTGATCCCGATTTTACTTCTAAATTTTGGAAAGTCCATCAAAAGTCATTGGGTACTGCATTAAATTTTATACAGCTTTTCATTCTCAATTAGATGGGTAGTCATAACGAACAATTTAGACACTGGAAGACATGTTGCATGCTTCTTAAATGGATTACTAGGGATGCTGGGACCAGTATCTTTATTTGGATGAGTTTTCAAATAATAACAGTTTTCATTCCAGTATACAGATGTCTCAATTTCATTCATTATATAGAAATCAGCATCAAACACTTGATTTTTGGGATGATGTATGAGAAAGAATGTTGATGGGACAGGAATTGGTAGAAGAGATAGTAGAGAAAGATCATTTTATGTAGAATCACATGAGATAAGGTCAAAGTAGGCATAAATTTTATGTAGATAATTGAAGGAAGGATATTTCTTTCAATGTTGGTGATCATGTCTTTCTCAATGTATCTCCATGGAAAAGTGTAATTCATTTAGATAAATAATGGAAAGTTGAGTTCAAGGTTCATTAGACCCTATGAAATTCTAGAAAAAGTTGGATCAGTTTCCTACAGAGTGGATTTATGTCCATGTTTATCATAGGTACATAATGTTTTTCATGTTTCGATGTTGAGAAATTATATGTCGGATCTATCTCATGTTTTTGAGTCTTCAGATAGTTCAGTTGGAAAAGAATCTCTCTTATGAGGAACAACCAGTCTAGATTACTGACCAAATAGATCAAGTGTTGTGGAATAAGGTAATTCGTTATGCAAAGGATTTTTAGAAAAAACAAATGGTTGAAGAGGAAACATGAGAATATAAAAATTCTATAAGGGATAAATACACCCACTTATTTGATAAGTGAATATATTTGTGGGGACACAATTCTCAAAAGGGGGAAGGGTTTAATAACACAGGTATTTATTGAATAATACTTTTGATTTCTATTAATAACTATTAAGTAGATATTAATTTATTTTTAAATGGGATGATATGTTTGATGGCGTACCCGACACACCACAATGGGTTTCCCTGAAATCTCATGTTTCACACAAGGCTGAGTCATTCTGAATATAATGATATAATATTAATATTTTAAAGGGAAGTTAATGCCATGATGTAGTATTAATGATAATGAACAAAACTAAACATATTATTATTAAATGTGTGTTTTAAATTTTTTTACATTTATCTAATACAATTTAGAGGATTAAAATGAGAATGAATCCAATGTCAAACATAAATACTCTAATATTATTAAAAGCTAGTTTTACAGCCTTTTAATGGTGCAGCCCTTTTAAATCTAGTTGTTTCACTTTTATAAGTTTTATTAGAAAAAATAAAATTCTTCTTTAGAAGTAGGAAATCAAGATTTACTTTGGGTAAACTTTTAGTTTATTTATATAGTTCATTTTTTAATGAATAGTAAAAAATACTGTGTTTTAAGTCAAAACTATCTTTCCATCTAATTTATTTATATGATTATATTTTTCTTTTAATTTTTTTTTAAGTTTTATTAGATTATTTTTTTACCATTTAATCATATTTTGGTTATTGGAAGTAATTTCACATTTATTTAGACATAAACACATGTCAATATTTTGATAGTTATTATTTCTTAAAACACGCTTTTTTGTTTTGACAACGGGAAGTAATTTTAAATTAATTTATGCAACTTTTATGTTTTGAATTTTAAAATTTTATTCCATAATTGTAATCAGGAGGTCCAAATTGTGTAAATTGATAACTTTTATTTTCAGACATTATGAATAGTAATTTTGTAAATAATTTATTTACCATGGTAAAAGGGTAAATCTGATAAATAAGGGTAAATAATTTTATTATAATAATATTAAATTACCCTAACATGTGTCTTAATCCTATTTGATGATACATGTACGACCACGATAATCCTTGGGTCGATTTTGGCACCCCATAGAGCCACTTGTTAGTGAAAATAACATTTTATAAAAATTAATTTAAAGATAAGTATAATGTAACATAAACATATATATTTTAGTAAAGAAATTTTTATATGAGGTCATTTAAGTTATACTTTATACTATAAATAATAATTATAAATATGAAAATATTTTCTACATCGTGTTATTTTATTATAATTTTTATAGATTAAATGAATAAATTTATTTTGGACACAATGATGATGCATCGATTGCTTCATTAATAATGGATTCAAATAAATGATATTATAAATTATAAAATAAATGTAATTTTATTATTTTGATTTCATACAAGAATTTTATAGATGATATATACATGTTATATTTGTATTAATGAATTTTTTTGAATCACTCACAGTGTTATGGATTTCTAAAAGTCATGATATGAATAGTGTCAAAATTGATAGAATTCATATTTTAAAATATAAAATATTTTATTAAATATTATATAATTTAAAAAAATATATAATATTCGAAAAAATAGATATTATAAGTCTAATGTTTTATTATTGACTCTTTAATTTTATATTATTCATTTTTTTGTAACTATTTTAATTCTCAATGTGCTAAATGCTTGATTAAATGGTATGAGTAAAAAAGGGTTAAATAGAAAATATAAGGATTGTGAAATATCTAAAATGTATCTAATTATTATTGGATTATTTTATTTATAACCATAGTTTTATCTTTTAATTTAATGAGATTTGGACATTTTTAAACCGAAAATCATTTTATAAATAAATAATACTTTCAAACTTTCCTAAAGATCCCATCCTCCCCCTTATAAAAGGCCATCACCTCTAAACCATTAAACACACCCCTAATGCCTTTTGGATCATCCAAAAACATCTCAAAATAAACTCCCAACATCCATGTATTTCTCTTAGAATCCTTATCCATGACATAAAAAAATTCAATAGAGTTATTTGGCTCAAATTAAAAGAAGTTACCCGATTTGAGGTAATGAATTCCCTCAAGTTCATTTCCATTATTTTTCCATCTCCATTAACTATGATCTTCTTATTGTTTGTTTACATATAAAAACATGTATCCTCAATATAATAGTTTTTTTATTCGAATTATTTGAACAACACATAAACACACCTTCATCAAATGGATATGAACATATTATTTCTATGTTCGGCGAACTACTGCCTCACAAAACGGTCATTGTTAAATTTTATCTTACCACCTCTTATGGTGGCCATTATGATGGAAATGTAATTATATGCCACATTTATGATATCTATTTTATCTATATGATTCTTTAATTTGCATTTATAATATATCTTTATGTTTTTTATGTTATATAAATACGATAATTTCATTGGAGGAAGTGCGGACTACCGCCCCCTCAAAGTGATATGACTCATTCATGATATACATGGAATGTATAAAGGATGAAATTAAAGAACATATGTAACATATATAAATATAAATATTATTTTAGAATTATATTATACCTATTTATCATTATTTTTTTATTTTTTAAATATGAAATAGAAATGAAAGTAGTGTTCAAGCGTATGTAAAACATACCGTCTCTTTGAACAGTGCATTTCATTTCTTATCTCTAATTGATATGGACTATTTTAAGTATATATATTGAATATATACTATATATATATATCTAAATCATGAGTATAATTCAAGAGATAATGAAATTTCTTCCACATGTATAATTTATAATTATAACAAGTTCATTTTTGACTCATGTTCCGAACATCGACAAAATATCTGATATGAACTCAAATAATTAAGTAATTTTTATAGTAAGGTAATAAGTCATATTAAAGTAATAATAAACTTGAAAAATGTTCTGAAGCAAGTAGAAATTAAATAATGTTTATTATTCATGAAATTAACTAATTAACGAGTCTAGTCGAACACGAGGGATGGGAATTTGTCTCAATATCTTTTCATTGAGACATGTTTCGGTAATAAATTCATACTTATTTTATATGGTGAATAATAAAACCCATAGATTGTAATATCATTAAATGGGAATATTTTTTCTTCAAATTGTTTTACTAAACAACAAAAGTAATGTTTTTAATGTAGGTAGAGACAACAAAATCTCCACCGTCATAATCGTTATTCGGATTCTTATATAAGACTTCATGTTTTTAAAAGGAATATAAATCCTTTATTCACTTTTTGGGGGTTCTCGTATGGAAACTATTTTTTTAATGGATTGAATACTTAAATATATTGAAATTATTTTTTGTGATTGCAAATGATGTTTTATTAGTCAAATATTTATTTTTACAATATTTTATGTGTTATGATTATATAATGGTACTTAGACATTTGATGGGTGGTTACATAATAAACCAAATTATGGGTGGTTCCATGATAAACAAAGGACTAGTGGTTGCTTTATAACCTCCAATGAATTAGTTATGGAATTCAGTCGTATGGCTATTCCATTTAGTGATATGTGTGTAAGCTGACCTTATAGTTATTCCATTTAAGTCTGTTTATGTCCCATGATACCTTATCGGCTATACATTGTTTTCTATGGTCTTTACGTTAATACTTTTGTTACAAAAGGGTATGAAATGAGATTATATTTAGTGAATTTCTTTAAATACTTCTTGAAAGTTATTAGTATTAATTTATGATTAAGTATACATGGTTTACTTATTGTTTTGAAAAATAACAGCTTTCCTTCTTTGTGTATCCCTTAGTATGATTATTATGCTCATACCAAGTTTTAAAAATGTTTTTCACTAGACTTAAGGTGGAATAAGGTAAAGTAAGGGATCAAAGAAAAGTCATTCTATTTAAAACATTCATCTAAACATGTTTCTATTCTTTTAAGAGTTTTTATTTTATGAAAAAAATGGATTCTGAGTAGAAGTGTCTACATGTAATATTCAAGATGTTTTGTATATGTTATGACCTAATTCTCTAAATCTTGAAACCTGAAAATATCATCATTGAGAATTATTAACATTATCCAAGATTATTCAATGTTTAAGGCTGAGGCCTTATATGATTTATGTAATCAAGATTTCCAAGACTGCTAAACTGAACGGCCCTTTAGGATTTTCTTTATTGTAATAATTCTAATTTATTATATGAATGCACCAGCTTTGAGCTTATGGGGTTAGGGAATTACATGTTGTAGTTTCAGGATGACTTGGGGGGTCCGTATTTTGGGAGTAAAAATCATTTTTGGGATTCTATATTCCATGCTAATGGAAAACAATGTTGATGGGGAGAAAGATATGTTACCTAGATAAATAATATTTTGTACTTCTATCAGTGTGGTATGGTATGTAACATTCGTAGTAAGTGTCCCTGGCCACCGGTGGTTTACCGAACCTAAAGCATGATGAGACACATTCATAGGTACATAAGTAACTCTCAACCAATGTGTAGTGATGAAGGGGATATGAAGAAATATATTATTTGAAGTTGTATTACACCCTTTAGAATTAGTGCATTAGGATATCTACTATCCAAAAAAATCATGGAGACAGATGTGTTACTTCAATGAAAGAGAGATCATATAAAAGAGTAGTGAAACATATTAGACTCATGCAATAGAACATTATAAAGGATCATGTCAGTTTCTTATATTTAATCATAAACCTTCCAATTGAAAGGATGGGACAGTAATATTCAGAGGAAAAATTCATGTAGATTCTATTCTTTCTAGAGTTTTATTATAAATAGTATATTGAAAATTTTTTTCCTGTACAACATATGAGTTTTTTGAGACTAAAATTAGAGTTTTTTAGTGTGGATATGTCCAATGACACCTGGATGGGTTTATATCCACTGTTAATATGTCTTTTTAATTACTATTTTCTTGAGTTTGGAGAGTGTCAATTCTTATAGGTCATTTACATACATGAAATAGAAATTTTTTTTGATTTGGGTATAGAATAGATGGTATCATACAAATCCTAAATTGATTATTATAGTTGGATAGTAAAATTTATTTCTCTTAAAGATGATAGTTATTATAATAAATGGGTAATGTAATATAAAGAAATTTCATTCACGTTTAGTGCATCAAGAACTATGGGAGTTCACTACCCATGTTATAGGTATTATATTGGATGAAATGGATGTGAATCAATATTAATTTACCCTGTAGTGTATCAATTTCATGATGATTTTTTCTAAACAATTCTTATGGAATCCACATGAAACACATTATGAGTTCATAATCTAGAAAATTCTTAGAGACGGAACCAATTACCATTAAATATTACTGAATGAATCTAATATATATTAAAGTCCATAACACATAGTAGAGGAATTTATGTATAATGAATTTATCCATCCCAGTATGTCCCATTTGGGTTCCTTGGTTCTATTTTCTATGAAGGATGATGGGACTTTGTGTTTATGTGTTGATTACTAGATGCTGAACCAGATGAAAATTACGAACCGGTATTCTCTTAAGTATATCAAGGATTTCTTTGACCTAATTGGAGGAGCTTTTATATTCATCAATATTGAATTGAGGGTAGGGTATCATTATTTGACATTCCGACCTTTCAATATTCTATGGACTACATTCAAAAGTAGTTATGGTTTATATTAGTTATTCATGATACTGTTTTGGATAAAAAATGCTCCAAAAATTATTATAGAGTTAATGAACTCAATATTTCACATTTACAAGAATCATTTTGTGGTTGTTTGTCTAAATGAAATAATGTTGTTACCTGAGCCTTGTGAATTCATTCCAATCTACATGAAATCTTCATATTTTCACTAATAGATCATCGACTATGAGAAATATTATAAAAATGTCAATTATGGATAAAAATGGTAAAGTTCATAGGTCACTTCGTCTATGAGGAAGGTATTTTAGTGATCCTTGAGGATAATTTTGTACTTTTTTCTTCTGGTTATCACATAATATTTTTTATTTTGGAATCATTCATTCTTTTAATGAGTTAATAATTGAGATTCACTAAGGGATTTTCGAATTTGGTAGCATGAATATTGGGTTTTACCAATAAGGGTGTCATGTTGGAATGGTCCAGATCATGAAAATATTCCATATTAGAGTGAAAATATATTTTCAGAATTGTATCGGTTTTGATCTACCAAATACGGGTGAGGAGTATAACCTTTTTTGTGAATTGTTAATGATTGGGCATAAAATATTATTCATGTAGGGATATCATATCCTCATGAATATATAATGACTATTGAGGCCACATTAATGGATTTACAATATGAAAGATATAAATTTGGCTATGGTGATTTATAACATATATTTTTTGTGGAATTATATGTTGGGAAAATATTTTACTATGTATAACGTGTAAAAAATATTAAAATATATCTTTTTACACCTGGATTCAAACATCATTCATTGGTGATTGGTTGAATATATATGTATGATTTGATTTTTTGCTAGCTTATAGAAACTGGAAGTGAACCAATGTCCCTAAAACCATGATCCAAAATAATGGACACTGGTAGCCTTTTACATTATCCCTAAGTAGAAGTTATTGATTTTCTAGATGATATGCATATAAAGGATTAAGAGGGACAATAGAAAATAACCCTTATATCCTTATTAGATGATTCCACACATCATCATAAGGTGAAGGAAAATTAGTATGTTAATATTGAATGTTTAGCCTTTAGTGAAATCCTGGAACATGGGCATTCACCTTCTAATTAAACTATATATAAGGATTGTATCATCGATATCCAAAACCATATTATTTCACCATCATATTAAAGAAGAATGTATGTATTATTTTCATTAAATAAAGTGGTAAGTATAACCTAGTTTGAACAAAATGAATCATTATTATCTTAGGAAATTTTAGTGGGTAGGATTTAAAAAAGAAACATCATGTATTGTTTCCAGATCCATCACCTATCAGGTGGAGAAGGTAGATCATTGATGACCATGCTAGTTGATACAACCATTATCTATTCCACAAAGAATTTAGATGAAAATAACTTGTATTTTTTTGTCCTTCCAATGTTACCTTAGAATCATTATGAAATATGAGTGAGTCTGGACCATTTTACATAAATATCCCATTTCATTCTGATCTGATAAAAATTCATGGTTGATTAGTTGGGTGTGATTTATTTTCAAGAGATCATAGGTTTTCACAATGATCATCTTTTTATAATTTTTAATCATTATTCACATCTTAAATCATGCATCAGTCAAGGAATTCAAAAATCAGTAGGTTCCAAGGTGGTTCATATTACGAAATTTTACCCATAGAAAAAATGTGTAATTAGAACGTACAATTCATGTACTATAAGAAAATTCTATAAGAATTCATCATATATTTTGGTGGATCTTAGGAGAATAACATTGAACTCATTGAGTTCACTTACGCCAATAGTTATCTAATTTCTATTCTGATGGAAACATATAATGAACTTTAGGTTAGTAAATATATAAAGCTTTATGGTAGGTCATATAGACCACCATTATCTTGTATAGAGGTATGTATGTCATAGTTTGTGAGACTAAGTCTCATTTAGGAGACATAAAAAAAGGATTAGTTTATTTGGAAACATATGGATTCAATATAGAGTAGAGGAAATTTATATACAGATCGATGTCACTGACATTATTAGTTTACAGTGATCGTTCGTGTGTTTTTTTGGTTGTCTTCATGTTCGGATAACTATATGTTTAAGAGGTGGAGTAATTTGGAACCCAAGTTTGTTGGACCATTTAAGATTTTGAATATTATAAGACAATTGTTGAATTGGTCATCTCTTAAATAGAGTAATAAAAATATGGATGATTTTTCCCATGTGTAACATATCATATGTGTCACCTTGATCATTCACATGTGATTGAAATTGATGATGTTGAGATTAAGGATGATGTGTCCTTTATGGATAATATGATTCATTTTTTGGATTATAGTGAGAATTTGTTATGTGGACGGACTGTTCCATTGATCCATGTGTTATGGAAGTATGGATTTTTTTAGGATGAAACATGGGTGAGGTAGTTAGATAGAAATTCCTAGTGGCTCAACATTTATAACATAGAAGCATTATATTGATCTGGTTTTCATCTTGAAGATGCGATGTTATTTTGTGGGGAGATTGTAATATCCTAACCATTTTAGAGATGTCTCATATTTGTTTCATGTAATCCTTAACCATAGTTTTGATTGTACTATAATTTAGTCTATCTTAGGGTATGTTTGGTATAATTTGTATTAATTTGAATATTGATAGGTTTGTGCATAGTTGGGAAAAATATAGGTAATAATGTGAGCTTTTCCCTAGGAAACCATGTTCCCCATTTTGAGTAATTGGTTTAGGGAACAAATTTTTTCCAAAATGTGTGGAATCCCTCCTCCAAATTATGAACCCTTTTAAAAATATTATTTTTTTGATTTTCTCTTGTTTTATGAAATTGTTTATCATCATTGGAAAACCATTCATCATGAGAGTTTTGGTCTATTGTTAGGGATCACAGTTTGTCTTATCATATGACCCCTGAAGGAAAACATGCACGTGGATTTTTAAATATAAAAAAATCATCTAAAAATTAATTTTCCCCCATTTTATATCCCTAATCACACTAATTCATCAATAGATTATTTCTATAACTTTTAGTGGCTTAAAATATGGTTCCAATTGATGCTAAAGTCTATTTCTTTTGAATCAAAGATCCAGCGGATGAAATCTACAACACTCTGGTAAGTGAAATATTCATTTTTATGGTTCTTATCTATCTAATATTTGTATCCCCTTTACAATGGATGAATTCATCAATTTTTTATGGTTTAGATATAAGTTTTAAGTGACCATGTTTTGTTGAATATTTATCCTAGGTTTTGATCCCAGATCTTCTTCTCCATGGTGTATTTGACTATTCTACATCAATTTGAGGGATATGGGTTGGATATCACTCATCAAAAATCCTGAGGTAGGTGTTCCAACTTCTAATTCAAAAATTATTCATCATGATATTTTGAATTTATTTTTTACTTTTCCATTTAAAAATTGTGAATTTTTTTTTAAAAAAAAAATTTCATTCCCATGTAATTGTGTGACCCTTCATAGATGTCTGAAGACTTGTTTGACATTATGAGTCTATATGATTTAATCTAATGAGAGGTTCCAATTATCGTTGAAAAGATAATTATAAAATGTGAAAATGGATATAATTATTTTTTGGAATTGAAATAAATTTCCATTTCATGTTTGATAATATGATCTAAAGTGTTGATTGGTTTAACCATTAAAAGTTAATGAGTTGTTTAATAAATGATGATAAAAGGTAAAATGGGTTTGATTTTAATGTTTTCACTTTTGATAAAGGTGAAGAACCTTTTTTATAATAATATAAATGGACAACCATGTCTAAAATTGTTGATTATTTATATTCATGTGAACAGTGGCATGTAGGGAATGTGTTGATGCTCTAAATTTCCAAAGGGTTCTAGACTACAGCTCTAGGCCTGCGATATATATATATATATATATATATATATATGAACAACATGTTGTTGGTTTGGGAATTCCACTCCAAATACCCTTGTTGTTATAGAATACTTCTCTAGGCCCCAGATTCATGAATAAAAATGGAAATAAATTTAATAATGGATTCCCATGAAAAGATAAAATTGAAAACCCAAAATGGTGTTTGGATTAGATTATAAAAAAGGAGAATGCTGGCCTGATGTGGCTTGATAAAGAAAAATAAATAGGATATATGGCATGTTTTTTTCATTTTATCATTATTAGTTTTGAAACTACATGCACTGTTATAAACTAGATATTACTTTAAATGTAGTTGGTACTAGTATTCTATGTTTTACTAAAACCCTACTCAGGGCACCTTAGTTTTACACAAATAGAATTTGTATTTATAGGAAGGGATTTATGAAATATTCATATGATATATGGGTGAGTTGGGATACTTAATGGAGCATTGAAAAGGGAACCAAACTTGATGTCACAACCCATTTGAGAGTTTTTAGTGTCTCTATATTTTTGGGTTTAATTAAACAATTGAAACATTCATAGAATGAAATATTATATATTTTTGTTTATGGATATTTTACTAATTTTGGATTTACACATGGGATGTTTGGTTGATTATTTATTATTTCATTTTATTAGTTTCATTTTATATGGATTTCTACTATTTTTTTATTTTGATAAATATGGAATAGTATATAAATGATTAATATTATATCCACAATTCCAATCATAATCCTTTTGTATTAAATTTGGTTCATAATATAATATGTGCATAATAACTTGGGTAAGCTATATGTGGCCCCCCGGGTTGTGGTGTTACACAAGTTGGGGTAGTAAAATGTGTTAGAGAATTAAATTTTTTTTTGTATAATTAATTATAGTTTAATTTTTTTATTTTCTTGTTTTCTCAAAGGATAACTCCAAATGTTTTCAATATTAAATATGGTACATTTATAGGATGTATTTTTTTTAAAAAAAAATGGAGACATGTTGAATTCAAAAATTGACTATTTTATGATTGTATTATGTTTTTTTTATTTTTTGAGTTAATATTTGATATCTTTGTGTTCTGAATGGGTTTATTTTTATATTTCATGGTTCAATGTATTTAATATACTAAATTTTTATATATTTTATAAATTTTTTTATATATTTATTATGTTTTACATTCTTTAATCCTTTTTAAACCCCCCCCCCACAGCAAATCATGGTGAATTGTTCGAAAAGAGCTATTGGTTGTTACAACATGTATGCCCTATAGTTGATTTTGGTTCTTCTAATTTAGTTGTTTATTCGGCTTCCTCTATTTAGTGAAATGTCTTTCCATTTTTATCTAATCATGGTTATTAAAATTAATCCCTTTAGTATTTTAACCAACCCTAATTTCAAATGATGTAGGATTCCCATATTGAAGATGTGTGGTAACGAATTGTGTAGTAGATTTATATCCTCCACTATCATTTAGAGATACTAAAAATTAGTTTTGTGGTGTTTCTACATGATGTACCATATTGTATGTATTCAAAAACAATTATTTATATTAAATCTTTTAATGTACTTTATTTTTATTATTTCAAATTAATATTAATAAATTAATACTTCTCTAAAACCATCAATGTATATATAAAAATGGAGTTATATTTCATTTATTAAAATGATCGACTGGGGTTAGGGTATGACTATATCGTTGATGACCTCGTAAATTATCTGTTATATCTCTATACATATAAGGTTCTTTAGAATCATAGAAATTTAGTTTTACTATTCATTACATTATTCAACTTGGAGTGCCCTTATTTTTCTTAACAACATCTTTATGTGTGGTGGATGAGGCTATCAAGAATTAATTCTCTATATAAATACTCCCTAGGTATATTTTTAATTCCTATACACCAATAATTGGATAAGGAATCAAAAAATGTGGAAGAGGGAAGCTAACATGGTCTAATCAAGTAGGCGATGATATCAAATTTCCATCAATATTTTTCTATGATCATATTCTGAAATAAATTCCATGGTCTATCATAAATATTAGATGATGGGAATAATAATCCATTCTACTGAGAAGATACAAATACCATCCAGTGTTGTTGAAATTGGGTTCATTTATAAAGGCTTTATAGAGGGTCTCTTTATATGAGTGGTAGAATTGGATATAACCCTTAGATGATCCTCAAGTTTGTAAAAATTAAATAGATACTAATATTGTATCTAGATGAGTTATTCACATTAATATTTTCTAATCACTCTTTTTCTTTATCCATTTTACCATTCGGTTGAGGTTGTTGAATTTATGAGTTATTGATTTTGATGAATGATTATGATTTCATTGGGATTATAATATATGTCAATAATCCATAATCATTTATTATAATGTATATGTATTATATTGTTTTCTATTTAATTATCACTAGGGGATTTTTTAATCCAATAATTTAACTCATGTTTTTCAAAAACTATTCATTTTTTTGACATTCCATTTATTTATGGAACACTGATATTTTGTGTAAAATTCTTTGGATTGGTTATTTTTTGAAACTTTTACCTAGATTCTTCTTATATCAAGTGATGTTTTTGGTTTTCTCAACCTATCCATATCCCTATCCTGTGACTTATAACAGTCATGCCGTTCTTAATCCATATTTATTAGTTGATTGATATTATTTTATGGTTTCCCATATGTGAAAATTATGAGTGGTCATTATGCACTAAACATTAACATTGATGATGATGTATATTGTTTTCTATTAGATAACTGAGTTTCATTGGGAGATGTAATTTATTTTTTTGGTATTATTCATATTTATCAACAATGTAAACCATTTTCTTAGGGTTTTCATCATTTTCCTTTTCTTTTTAAAATTATCAATAATGTGGAATTAATAACCACATCTATTTCTTAAAAAAAATTCAAACTAGGACAATCAACATGTATAAACTTGTATGGTGGGGACTATTGTTACACCTCATCCTCACATTTTATTATTAGGGTAGTGATTTATTTAATGATAATGTTATCATTTTATGTTGAGAAATTTCTTTTAAATTGTTTATGGAAATTGGTAATTTTTTATTTATATCGTTTTTCATAAGGTTATTAAAATCTATGAAACCTTACCATAAAATTCATATATCAAATATTAATTATGTGCACACATTTTTAATATAATTTGGTAAATTGGGTGAAAATATTTTTTTTTTAATTATAAATCATAAAATTGGTATTTTTTTACCCCACATAAAATTTAACCTCTTGCCCCCTCTATTCATCCATCCCATAATCTTGCATTATATTCACCTCTCCCTTTCAGTTATTCATACTCTAGAGATTTTTATATAGGATATATCAATTCCATTGAAATTATTTAAAAATGTAAACTCATATAAACCTATTTATATCCTCTCATTCCTCTTTTTTGTCTTTTTGTTCATTCCATATAATGGTAAAGGTGACTATAGGATTTATATTATGTTAATTGAATTTTATTATTTAAATGTTTTAGAGTGGGTAATGATCCTTTAATGATTTTACTTTCCTCATTTTCGTGGATTGAAATATTGATTTTTGAATGTTTTGGATTGAGGTAGATTGAACCGTGGCTGGATCATTTAATTTAAAACCATGATTCCTTTATTATTTTCATACCATTTTTAATGTCATAATTTCTATATTAAGATAATTCAATTATCATTTCAAAAATTAAATCCCTTTATTTTCATTTTCATTTCTATATATTTAAGTGTTTAATCATATTCAATACTCAAGACTATTTTCATTAAATAATGATCACATTGTGTTTTAATAAATTATTATATTTTTCTGTCAGTGGTATATAATTATTGATGGGGGTTTATAGGGTTTTAAATCAATTCATGTGAATTTTTTAAATTATATGTTATGTAAAATTTCATTTAATATTTTTATTTTAGTTACTTTTTATTTTTAATGACATAATTAATATATATGTTTTTTTCAATTTCCAATAATTTTTTTATTATATAGAGGTTGTATGTTTATTTCAAATACATAGTTAAAAAAAGAGATTCATAGAGTAAAAATAATTTTTTTCATATTTATCTTCTTGTTTGATGGGTAAATGTAGTGGAATTTGCATGAGAATGGGATTTCATTTTTATGTGATTGTTATATTTTATTCTTGATAAAATGGGATTATATTGTGATAGAGTGTTCTAAACATGGTGTTCTATGATTCTTGGTATGATTGAATTTTTAGTTGTTACTTTTTCATTGAAAGCATTAATTTCCAATTTTTTAGGGAACCATGTGTATAAAGGTCTTATATCAAGGTTCACATACAATAGTATTTTTTTATTTCAATCTTGCTAGATTTTTAATTTGATGAGTATACACTACATTGAGGAAGTGTCTGTCTACATTTAAGAAGAATGGAATTTATAATTACTATTTCAAATACATTTCTTTCCAAGGAGTATAATTTTTAATTAATGTTCTTATATATATATATATTCTGGTTTAATAATAATATTTTTTAATTAAAAAATAAATTTTTATTAATAATGATTCATTAAAACCATAGTGAAACTATTTATTCTATGAGTAATAACCCCCATGATTAAAATAAAATGTTTTTATACAATTATCAAATTTTTTTATATTTAAATTAAAGTGAGAATATAATATTTTCATTTTTATTTCAATGTATAATTAAATGGATTTCTATTTAATGGTTGTGAATGTGTTTTGTTGATGATACCTACATGAGAAATTTTTCCTGACTATCATATTAAAGGTTCATTTTAATATCCACATGATATAGTATTTTCTTTCCACATTTTATGGATGGGTATATTTGAGTTTGTAACTGGAGAAGCATCAGTTTTCATATAGAGATATATGGTTATAGGATTGGTTTTATTTTACTGATTTTATTATTCTAATGTGTTATGAAATGTGGGTGTTTTCATCAATATTTTATTTCATTTTTGTTTCTATAATTTAATTAATGTTTAATTTTATTGACATTATTATTTATAGGATATGACAATTAGTATTGATTTTTTTGGTAAGGAGTTCTAAAAACATTGTTATAAATGAATTGGTTCATCCCATGAAATTTTTTTATTGATTTTTTATTGTAATGATTACATATGTAATGGTAATACCAAATATATCTAAGGGAATCATAAACATTATATTTGTTTACAAGGAAAAATAATTATGAAATATTTAATTTTTGATTATCTTACACTATTTTCTTGACTGTAGAGATGATGAATGTTCTTCAAGCCTTATAATATGATAACACATGTATTTTTTCCTGATATAATATATTGTATCATGAAAAAAATAACATTGGATATAGGATATTATTTTAGGATTAATGGAAAAAATGATTTAGGAATTTTAGAACTCAAGAGGATGTTCAAAAGTAAGTTCTTGATCAACAACATTCAATATGAAACATGAATTACCATGCGTTTTTGGGTTGTAAGTGTGTCAAAATACCGTTATTTTATCCATTTTTAATAACTTTTAATCTTTTCATGGTAATTTATTTTTATTCCATTAACGATTTATTGGTAATTTTGAGTGGCACATGGTTTTGGAGTGAATGTTATAAGATATTTTGTGATACAATGTTATGTCACACAACTTTTTAGACAATAAATAGTTCACTATACATGCATGGGTTACACCTAGTCAAATTTACATGGTTATCATGTATATTTTTGTACTATGTGGTGTATAAATGTGTAGTTTTATGATTTTTCATAGAAAACAAAAGGCTATGATCACTGATCCTCTGAAATCACAAACAAGTCCCTCACCTGTAAGAACCTGGTTCTTATTCTTGAGGTATGGGTTTCTTCTTTTCTCTATTCCTTATGTGTTTTTGAGAAAATAAGGAAATTGGGAAAAATCCTAAATTTTGGTGACTACATGTCGTGTACTTGTCCACATGTCGTGTAATTGTCCACACATCATGTACTTTGGCCGTGTGGGATGAGTACACATGGTGTGTAGCCTTGTCAATGAGGAAGGGTGTAAAAACCCACTACACGCCATGTAGTTTGTATTTACATGTCGTGTAGTCATTCGGCACGAAAATAGTAAGGCGGTGGAAGCAGCCACCAGCTGAGTGACAGTACACACAGTGTACTCATGAATTACACGTCATGTACTCATGTCGACTGATGAACAGTGCAGCGGTGGGAAAGGTAGCCACCAGAGGAATAGTTAAATGAGAAATGTACATGTCGTGTAGTCAATAGTACACGTCGTGTAGTTTGTTCTTTTCGCTTAAAATTGGTAGTAGCCTCCCCTATTCACAGGGAAGTCTTAGAACCAGAGGAGGGCTTGGGAGAGATGGCCAGAACTTTGGACACTGCCCGATCGAGCACTGGGAATCTGATTCCACCACCGTCGATCTCATTGGAATCGTGCGGGTAATCCTTTCCTTCTCCTAGAACCGTTCTTGCAAATTCTTTACTAAGGGGAATTTATTTTCATTTGAACGGGTTTTTGTTTCACCTCAGATCTACATCATTCTTGGATGATTCAAGGAACTTCGTTCGCTTATATGGATCTGGGGCGATCGAGGTAGGTGGATTTGTGTTTAAATTCCAACTGTTGTGCATTTTTTTGTACCATTTTTCTACGAACCCAGGTTGGGGTGTCATGTAGCTGAGGCCTTGGATATTTTAAATACCTAGAATTGTATAGGTAATTAAATGTGATAATAAACTATTTTTTTGGGATCACTTCTTGGATGCAGGACCACCCCAGGGGTGCGTTCCTCTATTTAGCCGTTTGGCCAGGTTACCCGAGGGTATGACATGTTTATATTGAGCATTACATTTGCCTTAAGGGGAATTATATATAAATTTCATGTAATTGTTTTTGGCTCAGCCCAGTTACTTTCTCCTGAGGGAAGTGTTATCTTTAGCCTGAGGTCATGGTTTGTTTAGAATGAGGGCAAGGTACCACTTAGCCTGAGGGAATTGATTTTTTAGCGTGAGGGAAAGATTCTTATTACCTGAGGGTTTCGTTTCATTTTGGCCTAAGGGAAAGATTCTATTTCTCCTAAGGGCATGGACTGAGGGAAAGGTTCTGAATGGGATGAGGGAAAGATTCTATTTCACCTAAGGGCATGTCTTGGGGGAAATATTATATAGCCTGAGGGAAAGCCCGAGGGCGCGGTTTTACTATATTAGCCTGAGGGAAAGCCTAAGGGCACGGTATTGCTATATTAGCATGAAGGCCAGATTATGATTGGCATGAGGGCTTGGTTCTGATGAGCATATAATGTTATTAAATTGAATGGTTAAATGAATAATAAAATGGAAATATAACTGCTAAAGTTAGTTACTTGTGAGTACTTCTTAGTTTATTGTATTTAATACTGCACACTATTGGTGCATATTTTCACACAGTTGGGCATGGTTCATTGGTGGGAGCCTATTGGGATTTATTTCTCACACCCTATTTGGGTCATGCCTTCGGACCAAATAGACTTTATTGCTTCATGTGTGGATAAGGGAAAGGGTACCTATATAGGAACTTCATTGTTGTTGAGGAGAAGGGGAGCATGGGACTGAGCTTAGGCTCGTGATGCTGCCGGCTGTTCTATTTTGTTCTGTTGTACCTGTACATTCTATTGTATTATAATGTACTATTGTGTTACATGTTTTGGCTGTTTTCTTAGAACTAGAGACACGTTGCATCATTATTTATATAACAGTTGGTTATCGTTTACTGCAGTTGTCCATTTTAAATGTGTATGGTTTATTACTTCTGCTTTTGTTGTATGTTTGTATATTTTATTCCATTGTGCTACACTTTGAAAAATGAGGGAATAGTTTCCCCACTATCAGACATGGGCCCTCGCTACTAGTCGGCAGCCTCTGGCATTTGGGGAAATGCGCTTGAGGTCATGTGACCAACCGGGTTCGAGGCACCCGTGGAGTGGCACTCGGATCCAGGATGTTACAAAGTCGTATCAAAGGAGTTCTTTTCTTTGAATTACTATTTTGACCCTTAGTCAGGGATAGGATGGAAATGGTAGTTGGTAATAATCTGTGCCCGAGAGTAGCTAACCCATGTATAGGGAAAATCCAGTCTACCTCGTATTTTTGCAATTATTCTGATTTTTTAAATATTACAGTTGATTGGATTTCACTGTTGGGTGACACACTTGTGATTGTACTATTTATATTTTATCCATGGGATCTATTTAGTTGAAACCCAATGATATGAGGTTATTACATCTCATGCATCATTTAGGAACATTCTAGAAATCACATGCCCTGCATAGTTCCATGCCATGTAGGTGCATTAGAAATTGCAGGTTGTTGTGATAGTTATTGTGCTATAAAAACATGTTGTTGTGATAGCTGCTTTGAAAAATACCTTCTATGTGATAGGGTATTTCATTGTGAGCCTATTTATATAATGGATTCTAAAATTTGGTTTTTGTGGTGTATGGGCCCTCATTGATAGGAATTTGGTGGATCATTGACTTTTTATTTTGTTATAACACATCTATGATGCCAAACATTGATTCTCGGGGAGTATGGGCCCTTAAAGATCGGAATTCACACTTAGGTGTTGTTTTTAATATTTTAATTGGTTTCAGAGTAGTTTCAGTGGATTATTGTCCGGAAAACCCAGTATACACGCCGTGTAGTTCCTCGGACACACGTCATGTGTTCTTCTATTTGGGAAGAAAAGAAAACTTTTTAAGTACATGCTATGTACCATCAGTACATGTTGTGTAGTCTCTTCTCGTTTCATAGACCGTGTGGGTAGGGACATAGGGAATGGAAATGCTTGGGAAAAACATGTTGTGTACAGGATGTACACGCCGTGTAGTGTTGACCCGGAGTCCGCCCGTGTAACTAACAACATGGATGGAGGAGACCTTAAGACATACAAGCCGTGTCCACTGTGGAACACGCCGTGTAGTCTGTCATGGGGACCCGGTCATGTAACTAAGAAACACGGGTTGGTTTCACCTCTTCTTGAACACACCATGTACCAGTGGGACACATCGTGTAGTCTTGACCAGTGAGAGATCGTGTGAACCTGACCATGTGGCCGGAAAACGGGGTGGTGTACACACTGTGTGCGGGTGTAACACGCCATGTAGTCTTATCCAAGTAGTCGTTCATGTCACCAATGACACAGGAAGTTGGAAAATTACACCATACACGCCATGTGGATTATATACACGTCGTGTAGCCTTGTTCAATGGGAGTTGTGTGGCTTAGTCGTGTAGAAGGACCCAGGCAGGGGAAGAAAATTAAGGTACATGTCATGTAGTCATTATACATGCCGTGTAGTCTTGTTTTGAAAATCTTTAAATGCCCTCTTCCACATGTTCCCTTTTTGGTCCCTTCATTTTATGTCTTTGATAAATATGGATCTAAGGTGTGTGTTTGAAATTGTAGAGTCATTCCACCGAGATGACCACTTGTTGTTCTACATGGGAGCGGAAATGATTATACTCCAGTGACGGTAGTTTATGGATTGCGAGTGGATCCTCCAGCAGATCCAGATGTGGCACCAGCCGTTATACTAGACACAGGCGCGGAGGGGCAGTTCTATGAAGGCTTTATGTGGTTCATGCAGACCTTTTAGGGAGCACCGTCGGCTGTCACATCTATGGCTGAGCTGACTTGTATCTTCCAGCAGTAGCACCCACCTACTTTTTCCGGGGATGGCGTACCACAGACTATGGATTCTTGGCTGGTTTCTATGAAGACTATTTTTGATCATCCTGAGATGCCTCCAGGGCAGAGGGTCAAGCTCGCGACATATATGCTCTGTGATTCCATCAAAAGGTGGTGGGATGTTTCCACTCAGAGATAACATCATAGAGACATGGCTTGGGAATATTTTTAGATATATTTCTATGACTTCTTCTTCCCAGAGATGCTGAAGGAATATAGAGCTCGATAGTTCATGAATCTATAGCAGGGCGCTATGTCAATGATGGATTATTCTACTCATTTCACCTAGCTTAAGTGTTTTGCACCCATTTTGGTGGGGGATGAGACGTTGATGGCTAGATGCATTGAGGATGGTCTTGGATATGACATACGAGAACTGGTGAATGTTTTCAAGTTCCCTGCAGTACATGCTATTGTGAACTAGGCGCTGATTACTGAGAAGAAACTTCATGAATCTAGTAGTGCAGGTCAGGGGGGTTCGACACCAATTTCTGGTTCTATTTCTACAGGTAATAGGAATCGACAGATGAGTTTCTCTCACAGTGGCAGTACTTGCCAGGCGATTACTTCAGGAGGCCCGGTCATATGTTACCTGTGTGTTAAAGAGGGGCACAAGAGACTGCAGTGTCCACGTGACCTAGTGGAGTTCTTAGGATGCGGCAAGATGGGACATCTGCAACACTTTTTTAGGGTGTTTCTACTAGTGGCTAGTGAGAGGGGTTCTGTACAGACTCCTTGAGCGGGAGCAGGACCGACAGCTTCTAACCAGTCAGGAAACAAGAATACGTCAGGACGTACAAGAAGAGGTGGTGGTTGTGGCCCTGGTAGCCAGACAACAGGATCTCAGAGGCAGCAGGGCGAGACAGCTCAGGGTAGCTAGGCTGTGTCGCAGGGCCGCAGCACTAGGCAGGCATATATAGTGCAACAGACCCAGGAAGAGCAGGATCTCGTACCTTCTACTATCATAGGTACTATTCTAGTAGCTTATGTTTTATCTTCAGTACTCTACGATATGGGTGCTACACATAGATTTATATCTTTACCCGTTGTAGAGAGCTCTAGGCTCCATGTTTCTTTTTCTTATGATGTTATGACACTAGAAACTTCCTTGGGAACTAGAACGGCTGGTGTAGGTCAGTGCAAGGAGTACCCCATTGATTTTAGAGAGTGAAACTTTCTGTGGGACCTCTATTTCTTAGAGATGATGAGCTATGATTTCATTCTCGGAATGTACTGGTTGGTTCCCTTTCGAGCCTTTGTAGACTTCTATCATCACAGGGTGCGTTTCACGTCACTAGAGGGCGGAGAGTTTCTATAAAAGGGTGAATGGGATGTTTAGGTGAGTCGAACCGGACCAGAGCATCGTTGGAAAGGTGGAGTGATAGCCCGAATTGCGAGTTTATAACTGGATGATCAGGCGACTTGTCAGAAATATTTCCCTCCAATGGTTGATCATTTTAGGGATGTCTTCCCAGATGACTTTTCAGGTCTACCTCTGGAGCGAGAGGTGTATTTCTCTATTGAGTTTGTGCCAGGAGCGGCACCGGTGTCCATTTGTCATTATACGATGGCTACACCAGAGTTGTAGGATCATAAGAGGTAGTTAGAGGAGTTACAGTCAAAGGGTTTTATCCGACCCAGTACTTCTTCTTGGGGTTCTTTTGTCCTTTTTGAGAAGAAGGTGGACGGTACCATCAGACTCTGTGTGGATTACAGGAATCTAAACCAGTTGATGGTCAAGAACCGATATCCCTTGCCGAGGATTGATGATCTTTTTGATCAACCTCGAGGGGCACGAGTGTTCTCGAAGATTGACTTAATATCAGGATATCATCAGTTACGTGTTAGACCATTAGATGTACCTCATACATCTTTTTGTAGCAGATATGTTCCATATGAGTACATAGTTATGCCATTTTGACTGACAAAAGCGCCAGCAATTTTCATGGCTCTATTGAATCGTGTGTTCCACCCTTACCTGGATTCTTTTGTGGTAGTCTTCGTGGATGACATCTTGGTGTACTCTCACACTCGACACGACCATGACACCTATGGTGAGATCGTATTGAGTACACTGAGAGAGCCTATCATATATGCTAAACTCTCAAAGTGCCACTTTTGGATAGACCGGGATCACTTCCTGATTCATATCATCTTAGAGGCAGGAATCGCAGTAGACCCAGAGATGGTGAGAGCAGTAGTTGCTTGGGAGCATCCTAAGAACGTGTTTGAGATACGGAGTTTCTTGGGGATTCCTGGTTACTATAGGTATTTTATCCAAGATTTCTCCCACTTTTCAGAACCGTTGAACGGTTTGACTAAGAAGGGTGTGATGTTCGTTTGGTCAGAAGCTTGCGAGACAGCCTTTAAGGACCTGAAAGGAAGGTTGACATCAGCACCAGTCCTAATACTTTTAGAGCAAGGGAAGAGCTATACAGTTTATTGTTATTCATCAGGTATTGAGTTGGGAGGAATGTTGATGCAGGGCGATCGAGTTGTTGCATACGGGTCCCAGCAGTTGAGGCCACATGGGAATAATTAGCCGACACATGATCTTGATTTGGCAGTAGTTGTTCATCTGTTACGCTGTTGTGGAAATTATCTTTTGTGAGAGAATTTTTTGGTCTTCACTAACCACAAAATTCTCAAGTATATCATTACTCAGCATGACTGGAATCTGAGGCGGCGAATGTGGATCGAATACCTTCATTACTTCGATTTTGAGCTTTCCTATAGACCTGGTAATGGAAATCCAGTCGTTGATGCACTGAGTATGAGGACTCAGATGTAGGCATTGTAGGAGGCTAGTGGTGAGTGGCAACTCATGGCTTTGTTCTCTGAGATGCATTTGGAGTTGCACGATAGTCAGGGGAAAACCTATCTTTAATCATTAGTTGTGACTTCTACCCTCCTGTATAGTGTGAGGATGAGACAACAATCTAATTCAGAAGGCCTAGTTCTATGGGAGTCGGTGGAATTTGAGGACCCTCCTCCTGGTTGGATGATAAGGGATGATAGAATTTTGTGTTTTCATGGATGAGTGTGGGTTCCAGGGGATATACACGAGAAGCTGATGTGGGAGTTTCATGCTTCAGCTTGGGCAGTTCAACCCAGAGTTACCAAGATATACTGTAACTTGAGAAATCAGTACTGGTGGTCCAGTATGAAGTGAGAGATAGCTAGTTTTGTTATGAGATGTTCCACCTATCAGCAGGTGAAGGCAGTGCATCATAGGCCAACCGGACTGCTACAGAAGTTACCCATTCCAGAGTGGAAATGGGATAATGTCATGATGGACTTCATGACTGGGTTGCCGAGGTCACCTCGAGGCAATGATGCCATGTGGGTTATTGTGGACAGACTCACGGAGGTAGCTCAATTTTTTCTGATCATGGAGACCTTTGATGTTGAAGAGCTCGGGATGTTGTATATACAAGAGACCATGTGTCTTCATGGGGTCCCTCATTCTATCGTTTCAAATAGGGATGCCCATTTTAAGTCTCATTTCTGGTAGATTTTTCAGAGGGAACTGGGTACATAGGTGCTTCTGAGCACAACTTACCACCCTTAGAATGATGGTTAGTCAGAGCATACAATACAGGTGCTATAGTACATGTTGTGTGCATGTGTCCTAGACTTTGGGGGCTCTTGGGAGAAGAACATACCCCTAGTCTAGTTTTCCTATAATAATAGTTTTCAGGAAACTACTGATATGGAACCTTACGAGGATTTATATGGTAGGACATCATAGACACCTTTGTGTTGGATAGAGACATGTGAGGCATATTTACTGGGACCACACCTCATGCAGGATACTTCTTAGCAGTTCTGGTTAATTCAGAAGTGTATAGCTACTGCGCAGTCTCGTCAAAAATCATATACTAATCGTTGCAGATGACCCTTAGATTTTGTAGCCGGGGATCAAGTTTTCTTGCGTGTTTCACTGAGGTTGGGACACAGGCAGATTAGGAGATAGTGTAAAATTTCACCGAGGAATATGGGGCCATTTTATATTCTGGAGAGAGTCGGGCTGGTTGCCTATCGGTTGGAGTTACCATAGAGGTACTGGGTCATGCACGATGTCTTCCAGGTATCTCAGTTGCGCTGATATCATTCAGACCTGTCTCACGTCTTTTAGCCAGAGGAGGTTGAGCTTGAGTTAGATGAATCCTTTTAAGAGCATCTGATTCGTATTGTGGATAGAAGCATGAAGGTTCTTCGCAGTTGGTCAGTTCCTCTCATATGGGTGCTATGGCAGCATGGCTGAGTGCAGGATAAAACCTGGGAGCGGGAGACCGACTTATGTGCTCAGTGGCTAGAGTTGTTCTAAGCTTTATCTTCACCACCCATGGAAGGGAAATTTGGGGATGAATTGCTTTAAGGGGTTGATTTTTTAATAACTTGGTTATTATCCTTGAGGTATGGGTTTCTTCTTTTTTCTATTCCATAAGTGTTTTTGAGAAAATAAGGAAAATGGGGAAAATCCTAAATTTTGCTGATTACACACCATGTACTTTTCCACACGCTGTGTACTTTGGCTGTGTGGGATGAGTACATAGGGTGTGTAGCCATGTCAATGAGGAAGGTTGTAAAAACCGACTACACTCCATGTAGTTTGTATTTACACAGCGTGTAGTTAGTCGGAAGGCAAATAGTAAGGTGGTGGAAGTAGCCACCAGCTGAGAGACAGTACACACCATTTACTCATGGATTACACTCCATGTACTCATGTCGACTAATGAACAGTGCGGTGGGGGGAAAGGTTGCTGCTAAAGGAAGAGTTAAATTAGAATAGTACACGCCGTACAGTCAATAGTACACGCCGTGTAGTTTTCATTTTTAAATTAAAATGGGTAGTAGCCTCCCATGTTCACAGGGAAGGCATAGAACCGGAAAAGGGATTGGGAGAGATGGTGGGAACTTTAGAGACTTCCCGATCGAGCACTTGTAATCCGATTCCGCCTCCGTCAATCTCATTGGAATCATGCAGGAAAGCCAATCCTTATACTAGAACCGTTCTTTCCAATTCTTTCCTTAGGGGAAGTTATTAACCTTTGAACCGGTTTTTCATTCACCTCAGATCTACGTTGTTCTTGGACGATTCAAGGATCATCATTCGCGTATACGGATCAGGGGCGATCGAGGTAGGTTTCTTAGTGTTTAAATTCCAACTGTTTTGCGTTTGTGTGTACCATTTTACTGTGAACCCATGTTGTGGTGTCGTGTGGTTGAGGCCTTGGCTGTTTCAAATACATAGAATTGTATACGTAATTAAATGTGATAATAAACTGTTGTTTGGGGACACTAATGGATCCATGACCACCCCGAGGGTGTTTTCCTCTGTTTAGCCATTTGGCTGGGATACCCGAGGGTATGCAATGTTTATATTGTGCATTATATTTTCCTCGAGAGGAATTGTATATAAATTGCATGTTATCGCATTGGGATTAGAACGATTACATGTGCTTGAGGGAAGTGTTCACTTTATCTTGAGGGTATGGTTTGCTTATCCTGAGGGCATGGTACGGCTTAGCCTGAGGGAATTGCTTGTTTAGCCTGAGGGAAATATTTTGAGTAGTTGATGGTTTCGTTTCAGTTTGGCCTAAGGGAAAGATTCTATTTCACATGAGTGAAAGGAATGAGGGCAAGGTTATGAATGGACATAAGAAAATATTCAATTTTTCCTTAGGGCAAGGCGTGAGGGAAATATTCGATACCCTGGGGGAGAGACTGAGGGCACAGTTTTACTATATTATCCTAAGGGCAAGCCTGAGGGTGCGGTTTTACTATATTAGCCTGAGGGAAAGATTCTGATTGGCCTGAGGTCTTGGTTCTGATGAGCACATAATGTTATTAAATTGAATGGTTAAATGAATAATAATATAGAAATGTAATTGGTATAGTTAGTTACTTGTTAGAATTGCATAGTTTATTGCATTTACTACTGCACACTGTTGTTGCATATTTTCACATAGTTGGGAACAAGCCGTTGGTGGCCGCCTACTAGGATTTATTTCTCACACCCTATTGGGGTCATGCCTTTGGCCCAAACAGACCATGTTGTTTTAGGTGTGGATAATTGAAAGGGTCCCTATACAGGTACTTGATTGTTGTTGAGGAGTAGGGGAGCATGGGACCGAGCTTTGGCTCGTGATGCTACCAGCTGTTCTGTTTTGTTCTGTTGTACCTATAATTTATATTGTATAGTATTGTACTATTTTGAAACATGTTCTGTCTATTTTTTTAGAACTAGAGACATGTTGCATCATTATCTATATAAATGTTGGTTATATTTTACTGTAGTTGTCCATTTTAAATGTGTATGGTTTATTTCTTCCGTTGTGTTTTTATGTTTGCATATTTTATTCCGCTACACTACACATTGGAAAATTAGGTCATAGTTTACCCACTATTATACCTTGGCCCTCACTACTAGTCGGCAGCCACAGGTGTTCGGGGAAATGTACGTGAGGTCATGTGACCAACCGGGTTTGGGGAACCCGTGGAGTGGCACTCGGATCCGGGACGTTACATCGCCCATCATGACACTAGATGTGTATAATCCATCCATATTAATCTTGATCCCC
This sequence comes from Viscum album, assembly GCA_963277665.1. Taxonomy (NCBI): domain Eukaryota; kingdom Viridiplantae; phylum Streptophyta; class Magnoliopsida; order Santalales; family Viscaceae; genus Viscum; species Viscum album. Next base: position 1,291,474,614 of record OY728146.1, read on the forward strand.
ATGCACAGTTGATTCCATTTAACCAATCTATTAGAATCCTTACCGCTCTTAAAACATTCACCATGAATGGCAGTGTAGAGAAGTTTCCTGAGAGTGGATGAAGATCCCCCATAGATAAGAGGACTAAGATCTTCCAATCATACTTCCTTGAGAACATGAAAATAAGTAGCTGATAATCCCATGCCTATCTGAGCCTTGTTTATTTCCTCACAAAGAACCTAAAATTTTGTGATGAATACAATGTTGGGGGATTTATAGTCTTCCCCTCTGGTCTGAACCTTAGATCAATCTGGCTAAGAACTCATTAACATTACCATTGATCCCTATTAGGACCTACTCATTCATTAGAAAATCCTATATGCCACGAGCGTATTGGTTGTGAAATAAAATATTCCTTGTGGTCTCCATCCTTTTAAAGGCACAACAAATAAATTTAGAGATGATGGAAACACCCCTCCTTTGAAAATTTTCATCAGTGGGAATAGCATGTTCCTCATACACCATATCAAAAAAATCATCTTAATCGGTATCTCCTTGCACCAAATTTTAGGAGCCCATGCATCTTGTTAATTGACTTTATGAATAATATTGATATTATCCTAAGAATTGTAAAATCCATAGGGTAGACTGGAAAGTATTCATCTATCTTATTCCTCATTTAAAATGATGTTGTCAAACATTTTTTTTCTATTTAGAATTCAACATTGAGATACTAAAACCTGGAAACTAGCTAGCCTCCATGAATGAAATTCCTAGCACTAGACATCCTAGATTGGCTAGTGTTGACCCAACCCAGTTCAAATTCTTTTAGCTAATATACCCTTTATCAACATCCCATCAAACCAGCTCCTTCACCAACTTTAGAATCTAGATAATAGTTTTGGTCATCTTTGACATTTCAATACTATATGTGCCCTAGAGGTCCTAGTTTTCTCTATACATTCTTCTCATGAAATTTCCCACATTTATTTCCCATAAATTATATCCCATTACAACCATACCTTCATGGAATTTACTGTATCTAGAATTCTGTGAAATTTGGATCTTCCTTATACAATAGGTCATTCTATCCTTTTCTATGATTCCCATTAGCATCCCCAGGATTGATTGGAATCCCAGATTAATGTTATCAGACTTTTTTCAATCCATTAAGTAATTTCCTTGGGAGATTTATTGATGGATAGAATGTATATTGGAATTGATAAAAATGCAATATTTTCTAGAGTAATATTCCCTCCGAATGAAAGAAATAATTTTTTCCAATTGAAAATACTCTTTGAAATTTATCCAATGATGTCCTCAAACAAAACCATATTGATCCTACCATCAAAAATTGCGGCACCTAAGTACACCCTAGGTATATGGATCCTTTTCATTCTGAGTTTCCCATTAATTATCCATTTTTGAATAATAGGAAACTTATTGAAAATAATGAAATCAGTCTTCCTAACAATGATTCTCTGGAAAATCCATTTTCCATAGGTCCCCATAAAATTATTGAAACTAGAAATATATTTTCTTATTACATTAATAAAGTATAAAAAAAAATCCAAAAACATTAGGTGGGGGATATGACTCATCTTGGAAATGTTCATGTATGGCATGATTTTCCCCTACTGTAGGCCAAAAAGAGCATTTCTTGATATGGAATCCTACATGAGATGAAGAGGTTAGGTGATAAAGGGTCAGACTGTGGAACACATCTTACACACTTGAAGAAATTTACGACCATTCCAATTAATGATATAAATAAAATTGTAGAAATAATGGAGTGGAAAAAATATCACAAGCTCATTATATGAATCTAAACCTCCTCATGACTCTAATAATGAAACCCTATTCGATTTGATCATATTCATTGTCCATGTCCACCTTAATCATGATGTTGGACACAATATACATCTGGCTGATTTCATCGACCATCCCCTAGAAATCCCTATTTCCCCTTGAATGAAACATCCTTGCAGGAAATCCATATTTCACTTTTGAGACCAGCCTATGGATGAAAAGATTAAAAATCCTATTAATAATGAAGGAAATAATATATTATAAAAAATTAAATAGAAAAATGGGTATGTATTGCTTAATGTTATTAGGATCATTGATCTTGGTAATGTGAAGCACCTGGGAGGAATATACTACCCTATTGAGACTTTACCCTAAAAATCACTTACTTATTATCCCACATTGAGCCTAAAAACTCCCATGAATCCACATAAAACCCCAGAAAGGAATCTAGACCTAGTGAACTCACTGGATTCATTCTAAACACATCTTATCTAATATCAACCTCACAAAGAATCGAGATCGGAATTGTATTATCTAAAGATCTCTCCAATATCTGAATACATTCCATGAAATGCTTCATGCCCTCCACAATTGGCCATCCATTACTAAGCTTAGTATTTTCATCCAAAATATATTTTATGTGATCCATTTCCATATTCCCCTCCACCTCCACATTTAAGGTATAATAACCACTATCCAGTTTGATATTGATTTTCTTAGCCATCCCTCTCTTCTTTACACAATACTAGTAGAAGTATTGGTTCTTATATACCTCCTTGATCCATAGTTTCCTAAATTTATATCTCCAAAACCTTTCTAGTTCAAGTGTCATTTTAGGAAAAGAGTTTTGTTTTTCATCTAAAGTAGAAATAATATCATCATCTCAACCATAATGAAGCATGTATTCCATCATTTCAATATCATTGGGGATTTCATCTAAGCTAATATCTCTACCTATTCTACCTATAATCCCCATAATAATGTCATTTATCAACCGCTACAACTGGTGTGTTAAACCCACCCATGAAGCTCCTAGATAAGGATTACCCCATGTATCTTGCACCATTTGACAAAAACCCTCCATATTCATCGAGTTTCTTATGTAAAAACAATTATAATTATTCTTTCATCCTTCATTAGATGAATGAAAACTGGAGTGTGATCCCGACTATGGTGTGTTAAACCCCCCCCCCCCCCCCCCACGATGCTCCCAGCTTTGTATTATTTAATTAATCTTACATGATTAGATGAAAACCCTCCATATTCATCCAGTTTCTTGAGTAAAAAAATGGTAAACTTATGATTTCATTGAAAATGAGATATAGTGATGGACATGAGAAGTTTTAGTTTTTATAGCAAATGGGAGGTGTAAATTTATTAATTGCTTTTTTGGTTTAATAAAATTAAATTGACATTAAAAAAATCATTTTTGAGTGTCTGAAAATGATGATATTTATTTTTTAAAAATAATTAATTTTATTTTTTAAATATGTTTTAAATTATGTAATTTATTTATTAAATGTTATTTTTCATGGGTTATTAGATTATTTACTTATGTTTTGAATTATTATGAGTTTATAGTAGATATTTTTTGGGTTTATGGGATTTATTTTTATATTTTGAGGTTTAATTAATTGTATAAATCTATTTTTATGTGATTTAAATAATTAGGTGTTTATGAGCATGTTTTATGTTCACAATTTTTTTAGAATATTCTCTGAATACGTATTTATCGATCTCATGTGAGATATATGGGAGTTTTTTCATATTTAAACCCTATGATCGGTCATGTTACATCTGATTTAGTTGATTTCTATTCAACTATTTTATGTAGTGTACTCACTTATCTATGTAAACATAGATATAACATTAACAATTATTTTATATTGAATCCAAAATAATAATATGGGTATAAAATCACCCATGAAGCTGATGTCTGGTTAAATAATATGGAGAGTATATCCAAATTTCTTCAACTTCTGGAATCTCTTGAGATTAAATTTTTAAACAAACTTACTCAATTTCCTTAGATTGAATTTGTGGAAGTTTTACATCTAGGTTTTAGGTATAACACTTAAAATCATTATGGTTTTTTTTTGGGTTTGGAAGGTGTTTCTTTGTTAAAGGAATTGTTGAATGGTTTTCTATCCGTTTCTTAGTTAAAATGGTCTTGACCGAACTATGGTACAAACCCCATCGATCATTGGAATTCCATGTTTCCCATGGGCAGGACCAACATGCCTGGGGTAAGTGTGTTCATGAGAATGGGGAATGGTGTGTCTCTATGTTAACTATGGCTAGTTTAGTCTCCATTATACAATGGTCTAGTGTGTGGTGTGTCAAAAATTTCTAATTATTAAACTCCATACTAAGTTTACATGACATTTCAAAATCCACAGTGTGGAATAATTAAGATCAGCACAAAAAATGTGAACACTTATCACACATTGGAGTAAATTGGTTTAAATTTATAAATAGGAAAATCCACCTCTTTATCTTATCAAGGAGGATATGACCATTAATTAGGGTGTGTATGATGTTTTAGGGAGAATTATTAAATCATTTTATCTCAATTATACCTCTTATTAACATATATTTTAATTCCCTTTCTAGGGTTTTTGATTCAGCTAAAGATATAAAGAGAATTAATCTGGATCTCATCATTTTCATTCTTTTCTAGTATAATGATAACCCTCTAGGCCATATTATAGTTAGATCATGCAATTAGATCAATCAGACAAAGATATACTAGTTCATCTTTGATCATTGTGTGTTTCTTTAAGAATAATTGAGGTTAGCGTTTTTTGTTGTCATATTTAACTTTATATGGGTTTAATTCAGAATATTTTATAGGGATTACTTCATTTAGTATCCACTTTCACTTATATATATGCCACTTTTTGTGATTTTTTAGTATTTTTTAAATTCATGGAAATACTAAGCATTTTAAAGATTGTGTTTTGAATAATGGTATTGTTTAATGAACCGAAATCGATCACTATTTTTATAATTTGTAAACATTTTTTTGAGGAATGATAGTTTATTTATTTAAATATAAATTTTTGGATATTTTTATCAAATAGAATTTTTTATTGGTTTTTTGATAAAAGATGAATTCATATTATTAGGTATTTTCAAGACATGTGAAGTCAAGGAATATGGTATTCTAATGAATATGTATTTCAATGAATTGTACAAGAAATTTAATAACCACCACGTTTATGAGATAAATGTTGATTTCATTGAATTATATGTTCATCAGTATATGTTGATCAGATAGGAACCTTGGTTACATAAGAAAAATATAGTTAAGGGACCATAATTAATAGCATGGGTTGTTTTGTATAAAATGGATATATTATTACAAATATAACTTATAATTTCAATTCTAGAAACTATTATGTGGTATCCATATAATGGTTTTCTTCCATCCCAATGCACGTTGATTTAGGGAATTTGAATTGTAATATTCATGACCATTCACTATGGGGCGAGGATCCAAGCTATACATTATTTATACTACCATATTATGACATTCCATATTGAAAGACAATGTTATATTTAGAAATTTTTGACTATGAACTAAAAATTTATATTTGAAATGTAATTTGTGGAAAATGAATATATTTGTAAGATCTACTTAAACTAACTAGATTATAAATTCATTAGGACTTTTTAGAAAATGTTGTATTTACATGTTTTATCATATAATGTCAATATATATATTTTTTTTCATGTTATCTGGTAAAATGATAATAATTGGGTTCGATTATAAATAATACTTATGAAATAGTGGCTGATATCATTCTGTGATTTATTTTCTAACACAATGTACATAGTCTCTTGTGGGTGTGTGTTTCGATCGCGTATTATTTTATGTAGATAAATTAAAGGTATCACATCATGGATCATGGTTCACATGATAGTGGGGTGTGAAAGATTTTTGGTGACATGGTTTGTTGTTTTCCCTTTAATCACATGATGATTAGTTGTAATTGGACTCTGTTAAATTGTATTTCCTATTTTATATCTTCACTTATAATGCGTTGTAATTTTCTCCTCCAATATTTAAAATTATATTGTCATGTTTTCATTTATTTTTTATATCCCAACTGTTTTTTGGGTTTTTATTAGGATAAATACTTATCACTAGTATCCCCTGATTTCATGAACTTCTCATAATATAGTGGGGATATTGAATACCCTTCAATAATTACCACTGGAAATGTTGGGTTTCTAGTTCATGTAGTAGTTCATGAGAACATGTTTTCAGAGTGTGATTTTTTTCTATAACTAAGTCATGAGAGCTATATTACTCTAGAAAATGGATTGTTGGGACACCTACTGATGGTGAACAGTGAGTTCATAGACAACTCTCAACGTATTATGACATGTGTTACTAAATGAATTTGGGATTTCTATATCATGTGTCGAGTGTTTATACATACTCAATTCACAAATTATGCTCTCACGATTCAAACTGTTATTCCTCAATAAATTTGGTGGTATTATTTGTTCCATTGATACTGTATCATGCCCCAAAAAAGTCTTATATTATATAAAAATGAGGGATAAATATATGATATTTTATAAAAAAAGGCTTAATTTGATAAGAATCATATTGAGGTAGTAGTGCGAGCAGACCAGGTTATTCACAAGGTTGTGATCCTCTCCCAAATAATTATAGGGAAGTGCAATAAGATAATAGAGAAGCTAATGATTGATCTAAAGAGTTTCTTATCTATAAAAAACCATACCTAATAGGAATAAATGATACATAGGATATGAATGAAATAATGGGTATTAATGAGTGTGAATTTATTTCAAGGAATCAGTAGACTATTTCAATGTCAAATGATCTACTTTTATGCTCAACGACCCTCGTTGAAGACTATGCAACATGATATTTTACGAAAACAATCATTATGGATTTTATTATGTACTTCAGTAAGTCATATAATATATATTTCATGAGTCATTGATTTTTTCTAAATACATTTAATTCATAACCTTAAATAGGGTGATCAGATTATAATTGATTATTACATCCCCTTCACCAAACAAGTTGATTTCAATCCCAATATTTTAACTTTTTCCAAGTTTCTTTCATAGAGTATTCATACAGTCTTATGATAAATTATTTTTTCTTAAGATTATATAATAAATATTACATATTTTAATAATGTTGTTTCTAGTAAATTTATGTATATATTTACATTGTATGTAAATATGTCTTCTTCAGAATTTATCTTTATCCTAGTGGTAGATTCAGTGGTTCGGATGTGAAGAATATAATGTATAAACAGACACATAACTTTGGTTGAAGTGTCTCTTTAATGCTATCATAAACCACACCTATGAGATTAGTTCTTGGTTTTCTGTATAATTTTGATCAATGTGGAATGATAGGACACATAAAACATGGTTTCCTCACACCTGTGATGAATTTAAACTTTTTTGGAAATTGGGACCACCAATAGAAGTTCACTCATTCTCTATAAAATCTACATTATGAAATGTTATCATTAACACCTAATGGGACTGAATTTTAGTCATATTATTTAATGAATAAAAATATTCTCCATAGAATTATAGAATTATGTAGTCAAATGTATTTTAAAATTATCATGTGCAAGTGGATGTAGTCTTTTTAATTGCGGGATTCATTATATTAATTGTTTTTTTGGTAGTGACTACATAATTTATAGAGATTAATCTCATTAATTTATATAATCATATTACATAGTCCTTTATAAAAATTCAATTCAATTCATAACATATGTTATATATTTTTTGATACATTTTATAAAGAAAAAAGAGAAATGATTTTATGTCTCTCATAATCTATTTTGATATCAGAGGTCATGTGATTTTTGGGATTTTCTCGATCACAGCATAGATATCATGGATTTCATCTTAGATATGTGTTTGTTATTTTCATATACATTAGATATTGGTTTTTGTCATCAATTATTTTTCATTACTACCACTAATTGGAATATTCAAATGTTTCAGGCAGCGTTGGATCAGAGATCTATTCAAGGAGGACCTCGATTACGGGAACATGGATTTTGTATTCAACTTTTTATATAGATAATGGGGATGAAAATGAATAAGTTTATATTCCCTTTATGGTTGAAAATTTTTATGATGTGTTTCCATTTGATTTTATTTACCATCCACCATAAAGGGATATTTTGTTCTTAATCTATTTTCTATCAGAAACATAGCTGACAACAATTCACTCATATTATATATATGTAATAGAATTGAATGGATTGAAGCTCCAATTGGATTAATTTTATCTATAGGAACCATTAATTTATTTGGGAATACTTGTATATCCCTTCATACCTTTTTAAAATGATGATGTAAATTGTAGTTTTTTTGTTGATTATTGAAGTCATAATCGGGAAAAGATTATGAAATAATATATTTTTTTCATGAATTGATGACTTTTTTCCAGTTATTGTGAGATAATTATTTCTTGGTAATCTACCATAGTTCATGTAATCATAAACTAGCATTTTGAGAGTCTAATATTTTTAAACACTACCTTTATATGTAGGTATGGTTACATTGAATATATTTTGACATTTTTTTGTATAAATATCACTGTAAATATTTTATATTAATTGAAAATTAATATTTTCCATCATTATGTTGATAACATTTTTCTATAATGATGATATAATTTATTATTCCAAAATAGAAGGAATATCATGAGAATCGCCTAAAATATGTTATGTGAATCATGATGGATGACATCATTTAATAAACGTTATCAATATATCATTTATATATTCAATATTTTATTTTCCTAAGAAACACTGGTTTAGATCATGGAATATCAATTGAACAATATGTAGTCGATGGTGTATTTTCATGGGAAGATTGAATAAAAAATTGTGATAATCAATGAATCTTAGTTAGGGACAAATATTATCAACTATTTATAAAAGTATTCTTGAATCCTGAATCAAAATTAACTTATTTTTATGAGAATAAGTAAAATTCATAATGTAATATTTATTTCATTCATCCATCGATTAATTGAAGATACATTTGACCACTATAGATGTTATAATTTTATAAAAAGTATTATGTTGAGGTATAATGTTTTTTGATTGATTAGTGTTGGTTTGGGGAAACAAATTATGTAGGAATCCTACATAGTTCAATATAGGTCTCCTTATATGTAGTCACATGATAGAAGTTACGCCAAATATGATGTATAATAAGAAACAATTATGCATGCACTCAAGAGATGGTTACCTTATTAGTTTTTTTAGATTTTAACATCATATTTAATCAATAAGGGTTTATGATAAATATATTCTAAGAAGAAAATCATCCTTAGAAAATGGTGATTCATTTATTATAATAATAATTACCATATTAATTTTTTTTATATCCATGAAAAGGGTGATATAGTTGTGTATATTTGAGTGGATAGTTTCCATCTCAATCCATTATTTAGTTGAGTGATTTATTGGATCTTAAGGGACTCTTCGATCAGGTGCACCTAGATGTGGAATTGGAATTGATTGGTATTGTTTTGGTTAGTTATATATTTTAATATTCACTTATCATGTATATTTTTATGAGAATTAATGGTACACAAGGTTCAAATTTAATATGAACAAGTTATTTAGTGGGGTGACCATTATCGACCCTTCATTGATCCCAAAATGATATAATTTTCTCTCAACCAAGATTTTTGATCAATTATCTAGGAGGAAGTATTTTATGGAGTGTATTCATTGTTATTAGTGGGATGTTCATCATGGTATAACAAATATATAATATGACATAAACTGATAATATTATTAGACTCATTACAAATGTTTCATAGATCGTTTCCCCTCATTTCTATACTTATAGGATAGATAATTCCATTAACTAAAAACCATATGTATTTCTTTATCCTTAACCTATTTACATTAGGAAATGGTATGTGTTTTCCATGGATTCCAAAAATGGGTTACTAAGGACTCCATATCAGATGATCTCATTATGTTTAGTTATTAATCAACTAACCATGATATCTCATTTCATTATGATTCAAGAAACCATCAAATTTAAGGAAATAGGAAATTTATTTGTATAGTAAATCATGATGTTTCAAAGGTATCCTTCAATTATTATTTTATTTATGTATCACCATTTTACCTATATTATTTGTAAATGACTCTTAGATGAGATTGGTTCTCAAGTCACATTTATAATAGGTTAAAATTCTCATATAAATAGACATATGATATGTTATATTTTGATTATATATGATATCCTCCATGTATAATTAATTGAAATTTAAGGCTCATGGGAAAATAATCTAAGATTGTTCATGTATTAGTTCAATAGAAATGATTATCCACTAAATGAGGCTAATATTCATTGTTAATATATATAATATTCATGTTCATTGTTATTTATAAACACCATTTTAGTGCATTTTACACTTTGAACATCATTTCACATTATGATTGTAATACCTTCTTAAAATGCACTATTATGTAGTATAATTTTGAACATCATTTAAAGTACACAATTATTCATATGATTTTAAGGAATGTAATTATCAATATTTTAATTTGATATTTTGGGAACTGTATCTAAACTTAAATATGAACATTTTTCATTCAGGGATCAATGGAGGATTCATAAAGGATGATGGAGATATTTGAAGATGAATGGAAGCAATTATAGAGAAGGCAGATTGGACATCAGCCCACTGATGAGATTGTGGGACCCACATTAAAAACCCAATTAATCCCAAATTTGGTGGTAGGATATAAGACATGTAGAGAAAAAAATCATTCTTCTGGTGTCAGTGCTAATTCAGCATCGATTTTGCTCATTTAGGCATACAAATTTATAGATAAAATTTTGTGCCTGATTCTGCGGCCCAGAAGAACAGACTACTAATCTAATCATATCTCAAAATACATATCTCCAAATGGGCCCAAATTTTACAGGAGGTAGGCGACATCCAGGGATCCATTAGCATCTTCTATGTCCCACTCTAATTCGGCCATCGAGACGGTCTTCCAAGCATATAAGTTCGGAAAATTAAAGCTGGATGCCACCTCAGGTCAAGGGTGGAAAAATAAACTCTCCCTCAACTTTACACCCACCTATGGCCTACCAACAATAATTGAGGAGACTTGGAATATTTATGTCTCTACCCAAGGCTTCAAAAATTCCTATTTAATTCAATGTTGGTGGATGAGTTGAGGATCTTGGGTGCTTTGTTCAATTGTATTGTCATGATGCGATTTTGTTGTCTCAAGTTTGTCTTTCACATGTAAGTTGTTCAATTCACTTTATATTATTAATAAAAGTTCTTATTCTCCTATTATTCTATTGTTATCTATCTCACATGGATACCATTTCCTCACAGTGTGAATTTATTCACACCAAACCTTGTGAAATCATTCACACGACTGTGGAGTGATCATTTTCATTTTATTGTTTTCTTTCCTTCTTCAATTCCTCCTCCATGAGTCTACTTCCCGCTTCCATTGAAACCATAACATCAATAGAGGGATAACTCACTCATGGGTTGATCCAAGGGAGTATCAAGGGGTTGGATTGGATGTTATTTATCACCCTAATAATGTCTAATCACTTCTTTAATTGAGATTTTTATTTGGTGGTTTTTAAACTCCATCATCCTTGTGGAATTTAAAGAGACACACATAAATTACTAATACAAACTTTTACCTTGAAGTGCTCAAAAAAGTGATCCCTCAAGTGTATAGGTGATTAGTATCAATGGGTTTAGTCATTAAACCAGTAAGTGATGATGTTGTTTTATCTTCTTAAATGAATCCATCTCAAATATAATAAATTAAAATCATTGAAAAGGAAATGGTTCCAATCCACCCCAAGTGATAACCTAGGATCAACTCATTATTTTAAATTGAATTAACTTAAGTCTCTTAAATTTCCTTTACACCCATCTAAAATCAACCCATGGTGTCCACTTAATAGCCAAAAATAGTTCATAGAATGTACGTGTGTATAGGTTTCTTCTTAGGTCTCTGAGGATTCGACAACCCAATCTATACTACAAAGACTGGCCTACCTTTATCTCTTGGGCAAATTTTAGTGTGAATCAAATTTTGGCGCCATTTTTAGGGACCCAAGTAAGTCATCTAAACACCCATTCTATTCTCCCCCATTTATTATTTTATCATCCAAATTCTCTTATCTTTTCTCTTTCACATTTTTTTCTTTTGGCGCATGTCCGCCTACACCCACGATCAATCAAACCGTCTAGTTATGGTGGATAGTCCTGGGGTTGGGGAGTCAAGTACACCAAGGGAACTCTTTAAATTAGATCCTAATAGTCCTAATACTCTAGAGTAAAAAATTGATCCTACTTCAATGGAAGGTCTTCAAAGAAACCAACTCATAAACCAGGGTGGGAAGCAAAATTGAAACCCAAATGAGGCATCCCCAAACTTGGGGAATGCAATTGATCAAACCATGAATGACTACCTCACACCTTCCTGGACCAATGCCCCATCATGCATTATACACAATTCCCTAGAATATGCCAAATACATCTTTAAACCTCATGTCCTAAACCACCTTCCCACATTCCATGGAATGGTGTCTGAGATGCCCTACCTTCACATTAAGAAGTTCAATGACATTGTAGAAACCATGTCCCCCCAACATCAAATAGAATCAGAAAAGATGAGGATATTTCCATTTTATTTAAAGGATCGGGCTAAAAATTGGGTAAAAAATTTTAGACCATCATCCATCAACTCTTGGGAGCAACTACAAAGAGAATTCTACAAAAAAAAATTTCCCCACCACAAACAATTGTACTTAAAAAGAACATCCAAAACTTTTTTGAAAATGAGGGAGAGTCATTCTATGAAACAAGGGAGAGGTTCAAGGACACTCTAAATATGGTTCCACTCCATGGTTTTTCTATTCCTGAACAAGTGAGAATTTTCTAAAAAGGGTTGGGTCCAGGGAACAAAAAATTCATTGATAAGATGTGTAATGGATCCTTTAAAAACAAATCCCCAAATGATGCTTACGAGTATCTAGAAAGCCTTTCTGAAAAAAAACCAAACATGGGGAACTTCACCTTATTATGAATATCCACAAAGAAATACTGGAAGTCATACACTTTGAGAAGAGGAAATCCTTAGGGCTAAACTGGCAGGACTCTCTAGGAAGGTTGAATTGATATACCTTAGGAAAGTTCATGAAATCCAAACTGTAGAACCTATTTGCACAATTTGTGACAAACATGATGATAAGACATACAACTGACCAACCATTCCATCCATCAAGGATGTCCTTTTAGGAGGACCCACAACAGAAGTAAATTATTTGAACTTTCAAAATCCTGAATACTAAAACAACTTCCACCCAAGGTATAATGACCACCCAGGATTACGCTGGAAAGATTACCAACAACCTATACAACCACAGGGAAAAATCCTTACCACCATCAGAACTACCAGACCCATAACCAGTTCGAAAGCCAACCTATCCAATACCAGCAGCCACCAGTCCATTTTCAACAAACCATACCACCTCCAAAATATCCCCCTGCGATAAACCAATATTCTAAAGCACCAACCCAAACTGTTCCACAAAGGCAACTAGAAAAACTATGAAAACAAATAGAAAGGATGAACTCAGAAGTCTCTTCTCTTAAACAAGAACTTCAAACCATAAAAACTGGAAAGGAACCCATGCCTAATCATGCAGTGCCACCCTCTACTTCAAGGCGAGAGTCAAGTTGTATTCAAACAACTCATGAACAATTAAAGGTTGTGACTGTTTTAAGAAGTGGGAAACCAATTGAGAAACCCGAACAACAAATTCAGAACCCACCTGAACATTCAAACATGGATGAAAATTAAAATGAACCAAATGATCAATCTTATAAACATGATAACATTTTTAAAGAAACAACTCTTCAATAAACAACCCCACAACCTGCACCATTTCATCAACGCATGATGGGGAAAACCAAGACTGAATTGAGTGAAACATTGGGGAAAATCTTCTCACAAGTCATGTTTAACATTCCCCTTCTTGATTCCATCGAAACCATACCTACCTACTCAAAGTACCTTAAGGACTTATGCACTTTTAAAAGAAAACTTTCATATAAAAACCAAGTCCTTTCGACTGCTAATGTGAGTACCACCATTCAAGGGACCATTACTCCTAAGTTGAAAGACCTAGGTTGCCCTTACATCAATGTTGAACTAGGAGACAACAGAGTTGTCAAGGCATTATGTGACCTAGGTGCTAGTGTCAATCTCATTCCATATACCGTGTACTACCAGTTAGGCCTATAAGAACTCCAACCCACATCTTTCACACTTAAACATGTTGATCGTAGAATTAGGGATCCAAAGGGTATTTTATAAGACATTCTGATAAAGGTTGAAAACATAATCTACCGTGATGACTTCATTGTACTTGAAAACCATCCAAACTTAGCAAATAAGGAACAAACCCTAATTATCTTTGGTCGTCCCTTCCTTGCAAAAATCAACTCTATTATCCGAGTTCGAAATGGGAAAATAACCATCACCTTTGGAAACATGAGTCTAGACTTGAACATATAAAATTCAAGCTCACAAATAGGGGATGATGAGGACGTTCATGAAGTAAACATGATAAGAAGAATTGATAATGAATCCATAGAACATCAAGGAATATTTGATGAATGTTTAAGTCATGATGAGATTGGTTTCATTTGTTCACATGAAGGAAGTTTATCTCCTTGGCTTGAATCATTTTCAAATTGCTCTTATGATGAAGTCATAGGTCCAACAATCAGTGAATCTTTTTAAGAAACCAATTTCATAGAGACCAATCAAACTTCCTTCCCTAAATATGATCAAACCAATCTTGTAGGTGAAACCTCTACATGTGGGGAATCAATTCTATCTGAAACTCTAGAATACAAAGTTGAACTTGATCCAATGTCCCAATCTTCTGCCGAAATTCCTAACCAACCTGATCTTGAATTGGAGGAACTTCCCGTTGCACTCAAGTATGCCTTCCTAGGGGACAATCAAACACATCCTATTTTAAATTCTTTGAATCATTAAGCCAATCATTAGAGGATGCTTCTATATGTCCTTATCAAACATAACAAATCAATTGGTTGGACCCTGTATGATATTCCTAGGATTATCCCACGTATTGGGACTCATATGATTGTCTAGAATCTGATTCAAATCGAGGTCGTCAACCTCAACGGTGACTCAATCCTAATCTCATGGAGGTAGTAAGGAAGGAACTTCTGAAATTGTAAAAATATTGTATCATATATCCCATAGCTGAGAGTGAGTGGGTCAGCCCAATCCAAGTGGTTACCAAGAAGGTAGAAATCACAGTGATAACCAATAAGTATGGAGATATTTTTCCAACTAGTGTGAGTAGTGGATGGAGGGTCTGCATTGATTATAGGAAGCTAAACTCATTCACTATGAAGGACCATTTCCCCTTACCATTCATTGACAACGTCCTTGAGAGAGTGGCATGCCATGCCTTCTACTGTTTCTTAGATGGGTACTCGGGGTATAATCATATTGAGGTCTCCCTAAAGGATCAAGGGAAGACTAGATTCACATGTCCATTTGAAACCTTTGCTTTCAAACGCATGCCCTTCGGGTTATGCAATGCCCCTGGAACCTTCCAGCGGTGCACGTTGGGAATATTCTCAGACATGGTAGGGGATTTTATGGAGGTCATCATGGATTACTTCTCTGTGTTTGGGGACACATTTGAGGGATGTCTACAGAATGTGGAGAGAGTCTTCTCAAGATGTGAGGAAAAAAATCTGGTCCTAAACTAGAAAAAATGTCATATCATGGTTAAAGAATGACTAGTTCTAGGCTATATGGTCTCAGGTAGGGGGATTGAAGTTGATAAAGCCAAGGTTAACATCATTATTCACCTTCCATCAAGCAAAAATGTCAAAGAAGTGAGGTCTTTCTTAGGACATGCTGGTTTCTATAGAAAATTCATCAAGGACTTTAGGTCAATCACCTGTACCTTTTGTTCTCTCTTAGTAAATGATGCTCCATTTTCTTGGATAGAAAGGTGTGAGGGTTCATTATCAACCCTCAAATCTTCTCTCACCTCTCCTCCCAGTATGAAATCTCTAAATTGGATCCTCCATTTTGAACTTATGTGTGATTCCAGTGACTTTGCTATAGGATCTGTGTTTGGACAACTTTGTGATAAAACTCCTTATGTCATTGATTATGAAAGAAAATCCTTAAATTATGACCAAATAAAATACACCACCACTGAAAAGGAGTTACTTTCTATTGTGTTTTCCTTAGAGATGTTTAGGTCCTAACTCTTAGGATCCCCCATCACTTTGTTCACTGAGCATTATGCCCAAAAATACCTCTTCCAAAAACAAGATTCTATGGCTAGACTAATTAGGTGGGTCCTTCTCTTACAATAATTTGACCTCACAATCAAGGATAAAAAGGGTGTTGAAAATTTTATAGCTGATCACCTCTCTAGGATGGAATTCAAAGATAACTCCAATAACATTTCTATGTCTAAATCATTTCCTGATGAACACCTATACAATTTGAGTGACTGCCCTTGGTATTCTGATATAACCAATTTCTTAGTTATAGGAGTAATTCCAAAATTCTTAGGGACTCAAGATCAAAGGAAATTTCATTCTGATGTTAGAAACTATGTTTTTGATTATCTATACCTCTATAAGTTTTGCCCTGACCAATAGATTATGAGGTGTGTCCTAGAATCTGAAAAAAAAGTCCATCCTTAGATTTTGTCATAGTGAGGCATGTGGAGGTCACTTTTCCTCTAAGAAAACATCTTCTAACATTCATTGATGTGGTATTTTCTAGACCACCCTATCATGGGAATCCTAATCATTTTTTCAAATTTGTCCTAGGTGTCAACACGTAGGGTCCATCACAAAAAGGAACCAAATGCCACTCACCCCCATATTAGTGGTTGAAATCTTTGACTGTTGGGGAATTTATTTGATGTGTCCCTTCCCAAACTATAGGGGATATCTTTACATTATATTAGCTATTGATTATTTCTCCAAATGGGATGAGGCCATTCCTACAAAATCCAATGATCATCAAACTGTGATTATATTTCTCAAGGAAAACATCTTCTCTAGATTTGGAATTCATAGGGCTATCATTAGTGATTGTAGAACTCATTTTTGAAATCTTCCATTCTCATCACTCATGGAAAAATTTGTAATTTCTCACAAAGTTTCCACTTCTTACCTCCCAAAGACCAATGATCAAGCTGAGTTAGAAAATAGGAGATTAAGAATATTTTTCAAAAAACTGTCAATCCTTCTAGGAATGATTCGTCCGAGAAACTCTTGGATGGTCTTTGGGAATAACATACAGAATTCAAAACCATCCTTGGAATGTCACCATATAGGATGGTTTATGGAAACGAATGTCATTTACCTATTGAAATTGATCATATGGCCTTTTGGGAAATTAAGAAAATGGATTATTCCCTCTCATTGGCTGAAACAAAAAGGAAATTAGATCTCAATGAACTAGAAGAACTAAGGAAGAAGGCTTATGAAAATTCAAGGATCAATAAATCTAGAGTTCAAGATAACCAATCTAGGAATATCAAGGTCAAACATTTTGAACTGGGAAAACATGCACTCTTGTGTAGTTGAAAATATCATTTTCACCCAGGAAAGATAACATCTAGATGGTCGGTTCCATTCATAGTGCATCATGTGTACCCCCATGGGGAAGTAGATATTCAAGATCCCACAAGTGGTTATATTTTCAAGGTCAATGGTCAATGGTTAAAACCATTCATTGAATCATTCAATAAACAAGAAATAGATGATGAGTTAATTGAGTCAATCTATGAACCAGGAAAAATTGATAGATTTAGGATCCATGTCGGGCTAATGACGTTAAACAAAGCGTTGCATGGGAGGCAAGCCATGGTTTTCAAGTTTCCTATAATTTTGTTTTTTTAATCAACATTATATTTTAAATAGGATTCATTAATAATTTTTATATTTTAAAAAATCGACGGTTGAACTGTTCTTCTATTATGAGTATGGATGGGTATGAAAGGGGAGCACCATATTCATCCGTGTCATGTGGTGTGCTCCTTGAGTAATGCCTTACCTAGAAATTTTAAAAGAAGACAATGTATCATCAGTTTGTTTTAATATAATGTGTTTTTAGGATTAAAACAAAAATACAAAAAAAATAAAAAATAATTTAATAATAATAATAAAAAGGGACAGGTCGTGGGTCGTGGGTCAAACCCCGTCACAACCGGCGATGCCACGGGGATTCGAACCCGGGACCAAAGGGAGACAGGGGCGCGCGCTAACCACTAACCTACGAATTTTTGTGCTTCTTTATTCTACAATTTTTATATTTATAGTTATATTTTACTTTATTATATAAATAAATATATATATGGTTTTGTTTTGTTTTGTTGGGTTTTTTCCTTTTTCGACTAGGGAACACTGCAGGTGACATGGATATCAAAGTATTAAAAGGGAGAAGCAAGAATTTCAACTTCAACCACCAGGTGACTTCATTCCATGATCCTCATTTTCAATTTCCTTTTTGAACATCCATTCTCTACCTCTACCCCTTATAAATTTTCATTTCGTTAAACACTAGGGATAGTGTTATTTTATGTTGGGGGGAGACCAAATAACAAATGCTTTCATGTCAAAAAAATGAATGATTTGAAAACATTTTTGTAAATTGATGGAAAATTCCTTTAACTTTGAACATGGTAATACAGATTTCACACATTGAAACTGAATATAAAATAATTTATCATGCCATGATTCTAATTTTAATCCTTCTATAATATCACAAGCCCAGATTTTGGAAAGTGTGGATTTCCAATGTGATATTTCATCGTTTATATTTTCATCCAAATAAAAAAAACACAATGCATATCCTTTGGATAATGGGGTATTAGTTTGAGTTCATGGGGTCCCTCAAATAAATAGCATTGTTTTGGTGATCATTTTAGTTTTAATATGAGTACAAAATAAAAAAATAAATAATAATAATAATAAATTTGAACATAGAGCAATGAAATCACCAACTGCGTGGCTTTTGGCACTTGGGGATCGTGACTCCATAGTTGTCTGACATAAAGTTAGTAATTTTATCTCTATTTTTTGTAAGTTGAATTTTTTTTACTGATTTAACTCAAGATGATTCTTGAGTATGTTGGATTTACTTGGTTCCCTAAGGTTTGTGAGTCTGGGAGTCATCGACAAAGTATCACTACAGGGGTTGACTATTTTGAGTGAAATTTCAATTACCGTGGAAAAATTGAAAAAAAAAACAAAAAAATAATAATTCAATAAGAAAATTGAATACTCATCTTAATATTGAAATGTGATTCCACCTAGCGCTTCCATCACTTCCCCCTTCAATAAAGATGAACCCACATGTCTATTGTGATGCACAATACATCCTCATACTTAATTGATATTAGATAAAATATGGCAATGCATTTGAACAAATGAATGGGCTTGGGATTGGGATAAAATTATGAAACTATAATTTATTAAAATATTTTGTTGGTTTTCATGATTTTTTGGTATTAGGGTTTTTTTATCATTGTTTATTAAAATGTTTTTGGAAAAGGGAATTCGAATTTCATATTGTTGAGATATATTTTGCTCAAGACTAACAAAACTCAAGTTGGGGGTGTTATTAGCCACTAAATGAGGATAATATTCATTGTTAATATATATAATATTCATGTTCTTTGTTATTCATAAACACCATTTTAGTGCATTTTACAATTTAAACAACATTTCACATTATGATTGTAATACCTTCTTAAAATGCACATTTATGTGGTACATTTTTTAACATCATTTAAAGTACCCAATGATTCATATTATTTTAAGGAATTTAATTATCCATATTTTAATTTGATATTTTTGGAACTGTATCTACACTAAAATATGAACATTTTTCATTCAGGGATAAATGGAGTATTCATAAAGGATTATGGAGATATTTTGAGATGAATGAAAGCAATTCTAGAGAAGGAAGATTGGACACCATCCCACTGATGAGAATGTGGGACCCACATTACAAACCCAATGAACCCCAAATTTGGTGGGAGGATAGAATACATATATAGTAACAAATCATTATTCAAGAGACAGTGATGATTCAGCCTCCATTGTGGTCATTTCGGTGTCCAAAATTTTAGATAAAATTCTTGGCCATATTATGCGGCCCAGAAAAACATCCCACTAATAGAATCATATCTCCGAATCAACAACTTAAAATGGGCCCAAATTTTACATCCGGTTAGGAGACATCATGTTATAGATTTTCTTATTCTATGTACCACTCTAATTCGTCCATCTAGAAGGTCTTATAAGCGCGTCTGTTAGGTGGATGAAATATGGATTCCACCTCGGGTCATGGGTGGAAAAATAAACTCTCCCTCACCTTTCCACCCACCTATGGCCTACCAAAATTAATTGAGGAGACATGGAATATTGAAGGCTCTACCCAAGTATTCAAAAATTTCTATTTAAGGAGGTGGTGGTGGTGGTGGTGAGGATATTGTGTGCTTTGTTCAATTGTAATGTTATGCTGCGATTTTGTGGTCTCAAGTTTGTCTTTCACATTTAAGTTGTTCAATTCACATTAGTTTCTTAATAAAAGTTCTTCTTATCCTCTTATTCTGTTGTTATCCATCTCAATTTGATATCGTGTACTCATGGTGTGAATTTATTCACACCAAAAGTTGTGAAATAATTCACACAACTGTGGAGTAATCATTTTCTTTTTATTGTTTTCTTTCCTTCTTCAATTCCTCCCTCATGAGTCTACTTCCCGCTTCCCTTGAAACCATAGCATCAATGGAGGGATAACATACTAATGGGTTGATAAAAGGTAGTATTAAGGGGACTTATTGGCTTTTGTTTATCACCCCAATAATGTCTAATCACTTCTTTAATTGAGATTTTTATTTTATGATTTGTAAACTCCATCGTCCTTGTTGAATTTAAGGCCACACACTTCAAGTGCTAATACGAACTTTTTCCTTGAAGTGATCAGAACTTTGATCCTTCAAGTGTATAGGTGATTAGTATAAAATGGTGTAGGCATTAAACTAGTAAGTTATTATTTTGTTTTATCTTCTTAAATGAACCCATCTAAAATATAATAAATTGAAATTATTGAAAAGGAAATACGTCCAATCCACCCCAAGTGATAACCTAGGATCAAATCATTATTTTAAATTGAATTCACTTAAGTCTCTTATATTTCCTTTAAACCCATATAAAATCAACCCATGTTGGCCACTTCATATCCAAAAAAAGCCTATAGAATGTACGTGTCTACAAGTTTTTTCTTAGGTCTCTGAGGATTCTACAACCCAAGCTAAAGTACAAGGACAATCCTACTTTCTTCTCTTGGGTAAATTTGAGCATGAATATAGCAATTATCAGTTTTATTTTAGAATTTCTACCTTTTCATTTTTGTATTCCAACCCTTATAAATCAAATCATTAATTATCAAATTTAGTTAGAGGTGCTCTTATTGGAACAAACCTTCCAGAAGAAATTTTGGTGATGTTCCCAACGATTTTAATTATATAATATATTCTGAAATTAGGTGTAAATATTAGGTAGATCATTCACATTATCATTTGTATTTTCTATTTAGATATCATATTTTATTCAATTTTTAACCTTGGTTGGGTCACCGTCAGTTTGGAAAGCATGAAATGTTATCTTTGAGGTAATTTGTACTATTTGAGATCACTGGGACGATTATAAAGGTGGATAATTATCTTGTATTATCCTCCCTTTTGACTTATATCATTTTTTATATGTAGGTTTTATTATAAAGTTTCATCTGGATACCTCAAATGATCTAAAACAGGAAGATCTGGATTTGGAACTTTTCATTCATATAGCTAATGTTATGATTCATGTTTTTTATTCACATGAGAATATATTTTATTTGATATCAATTCAATTAAATTGATTTTTATAGAATCATGGAATAGAATCTCATGAGACATTTAACAAATAGTCAATGAGTATAGTCGAATGAAATCATCACTTTATGGAAAAATTTTCATCAACATGTTTTTTTAATGATAAAATCAATACCATGTTTATATTGTCACATATTGGTTTGAGGTATGTTCTTTTTGTTCTTTATGATGGGTTTTTTTGGTAAGATATGTATTGTTTGCTTCTCGAAGGGTTACTTTTTTCTATTTTCTTGATTAAAACGTGATAGAATATGAAATGTCCAAATCCATTTCATCCCTAAGAATAAATTTAGTACTATTTGTAGAAACAACACATCATGTTAAGGGTGTGGAATCTGGATCGGGATTTGGGGAGTATCTATATAAACTATAAAGAGATTGGCATCCACCATTCTATATTATAGGGCATAGTGTGTAAAAAAATTCCAATATTTCCCAACCACACAATGGTCAGTTAGAGTGGTAGTATACTCATTGTATCACGATCGAAACCACCATGGGAGAGAAGAATATACAACATTTTTTGGTGTTACTAATTTTAGAATTTTGAATGGACAGTTCATCCTTATGATAATATAGGGGTTTATACACCCATTTATTAAGGATCATATGGACATTAATGAAGGATGATTAATATCTTATAATTTGGTTTTGATCCATTTAAATCATTCTTTTTTATTCCATTTCAATTTTTTAATTTATAAAATTTTATAGAGTCCATTGAATAAAATATAATCATCTATGTTTTTTCAATATTGATCTTGATCCTCTAAACTATGTAACCATTCTCCTTTTTTAATGAGATCAGACAAGAGGATATATAAAATAGTTCATCATTTATTGTTGTGTGTTTTTATTGAATCATTGTGGTATGTTATTTCCCAGTTATTTTTGTAAGGATTGGTTAATTTGTAATTAATTAAGTGGATTCACTGGATTATTATCTTCTATCACTCTACTAGACACCATATATCATGGATGGTGGATTTTGTTAAATTTTTTCAAAATAACAAGTGTTTTGATTTTAGTGGTTTATATAAAGGTAGTGTTTTATGAAAATTTTACTCTAAGTAAATTTAATGTTTTCTTAATATGAAAAAACACATTGTATATGGTTTTTTTTTAAAAAAATGTTTTTTAAATTTTAAGTAAAAGTTATTTTCCCAAGGATTATTGCTACAATTTGATTTTAAAACCTTTTTTATTTTCATGATGTTTTATATCATAGTAAGATGTATTTTCAGGAATTGGGATTTCATGGAATTATAGATAAAATTAAATGTACTATATGTGTATGAAATGATTGTTGATTTTTTAATTCATTTTCTATAACATTGTTTGAAAAAATGTGATCATCCGGATCTTATAGGGATTTTTTTAGATAATCATAGTAGACATGGTCTGTTCATTCCAGAATTTATGAATAATTATAAATCTTACAAATATGTAAATTTCATTACATAATTAAGGTTTTAACTTGTTAGTGTGTTATCCCATCTATTGGGTCATTGAACTAGGTACTTGTTCATTCTTAAGTTATATTTATTTAATATGGTTTTAGGATCCTAGATATCATGAACAAAGACAACCTAAGGATATGTTTCCAGGTTTATAATCATTTATGATTATTTTTTCATTACATTTTAATTTATTGGGTAAATCAGATATTTATATTAAAAAAAATGGATATATCAAATTTTTATTTGAAATATTTCTTTTAAATAAATAAATAATGAACTAATTGTAAATGGTTGGAATTATTTTTTTCTCATAAAATATGATACTATATATTAAATTAAATAGTTTTTTATTACATTAAAATAATTGGTTTGTTTTTTAAATAGTACATATCAAACATAGAGTGTGATTGTTTATGGATATATTTCCTCAAACTCTACACATATATTTTTATAGGAAGAAATTAAGGGAAAGGAATTGAATAGAGGAGGTGGAAATCCATGATATTAAATTGTGGTATGTTGGGGGTGACATGGTTTTAGGGATGTTCTCATATCACATGGATAATATTTCTTATTAGTCTTAGCTAATTGATTTTCAATGTTTTGGTTTTGGGACTTGTATTTCCTTATTCTTTTTTTATTCATATATTAGCATTTATATTGGATTGTTTCGTTTTTTTGTAAATGAAAAGTGATTTTTTTTCATCTCTTATATGGTCTTTATCATTCCAAAATGTACTTCATGATTCTTGTTAACTTATTGAAATACCATTGGGATTGGTAACACCCTTGATACCTTTCCAAAAGTTTTTTACAATTTTTGGTTTAGGGATGACTGAGATCAATTCATGAAATGAACAATATTATTCATACCAAAAAAATAAAAAAAACATTCCAAAGAAAGATTCAAAAAATTATTAATACCAAACAAATCCTTAAAACAGTGGAAGTATATATGGAAATTGATTTATTTTCATTGAGTATAATGACCTCTAAATATTGTCGTATTCCCACTACATTCTTTATATAGTACCATATCAATGAGTGATATCCTTGGATGATTCATGAATATCCAATTTCTATTGATGATATATTCTTTTTATTCTTATATTATTACTATATTTTATGGATAAACCATTTTTATTGGGGTTGTGGATTGGTCTATCAGGACTAAACTAGTCATCGATGGAGTTCCAAATGATATTGATATTTATTCAACCCCTGAGAGAAGAGAAATAAAATCAAGATGTAGATGAGGGAATTTATAATAGTTCAATGAAGTAGTTATTTTTATTAAGAGTTCACCTAGCTTTTTATTTGTGAATTTCTTCTAATTTGGATTAATTTTTGAGTCTTATGTATAAAAATTCCATCCTACTAAGTAAAAAAAATTAAAACAATGTGTTTTGTCTAACAGGGTCAACTTCAATGGTTTTGTAAAGGAGTTTCATGTAAGGGTGTTAGAATATGATATACCGACATGGAGTACCCTAACAGTCAACATATTACAATTGATATAAACAAATAATCTGTTATATTACTACCATTTTATTTCTATCATTTACCATTTTATTCTTACACGATTCCAGTTTTTTAGGCTATATCATTTTTTTCAATTTATTTTGATGAATATTTAATATTTTATGGGGATAGTAAATTATGGACGTAATATTAAATTACTAAAGATAGTTTTTATATATATTTTTAATTATTAATTAATTATATCCATGGGATATAAGTATACTATAAGTGAATATTTTTAATTAAACTATCAAATCTTCCTTTTTTATAGAACTAGTATTTTAGTGGATTCCCAAAATTTAAGGGATTCTACATTGTATGATTTATTTTTTAAAAATTCAAACTATTTCTCTTTCCCATAGATTGATATGTTATATTTCATTGAAAAATCCCTTCCATGGTATTTATTATTGTCCCATTTATGTGAATCGATTTTTAGTTACTAATTATATTTTTTCTATTTCCATATGTGGGAATGTTGGGTTCTTATGGAATTCTCTATTTTAACATTGGTGATGATGTAATTTTTTTTGGATATGGTCACTAATGTCCTTATTGAGATGTAATTAATTTCTTTTTTTTATTTCTTAGGGTCAGTGGCATGAACCTTATCCAATTTGATTTTATTCTATTCCATAATTTTTAATTCATATCAATAAGCGGGAATTAAGAGCCTCATCCACTATTTCATCTAATTCTCTCACAAAAACATTTTTAGGGTAGAAATGGCTATATAGAGGAATGATGTCTCACCTGGACCCCAACGATTCATATAATTCTATTTATTGATTGATTTTAATAATTTTGCCTTTTTATAGGTCATTTTTCATGAAAATTAGAAGGATGTGAAGAAATTGTACATGCCATAAAATTTTCACAAGGATAAAGATAAAAATTTTACATTATATTAAGATGAACATTTCCAATTTTAGAAAAGTATTCATGGTTTATTATATAGTAAGGAATAATCATTGGGATTTCAAGACTAAAAAGAGATTTTACCTTTTCCCAATCATTAATATTTCTCCAATTCCCTCCTATTTAATACTATTCATACACCCATAATCTAGATATATCTCCCACTTCATATATGTCATGAATCAACCCAGATCAACCCTGAATTGGTCACTCGAGCTGATCAGTGGTATGACTCGAACGACATTCCAGATCCCCACAGGCATCCCAATAGTGATGGGTATCAATAGAGTATACAAGAGAATGATTTTTCATAAAAAATAAACAACAAACCAAACAACGAAAGATATAGAAAGGGTTTGATATATTAATGAATCGAAGTGAACATCATTTGTAAAAGAAACTGAATATACAACCAATGCACAAAATTCAAAATAACAGAAAATAAGACACCATAATCTCCATGTGACCTGGTGGGTTACTCTCCAACTAATGATCAATCGTCACCCAAGGTGACCGAACTCAATTTCAAACCTAAACAAGGGATAAAACATAAAAATCTATATGATTGAGTTTTAAAACTAAGTTGGATTTTTTCGTAATATATTTCCCAATTTACATCCTTTAAAATAAAAAACAATATTTTTCTTGTTATACCTACAATATATATTAAATATTGATTTTTACATTTTTTACTTAAAAAACATTACTATGTTTCCTTATTTTTTTTCAAATCCAGGTTCAATTATTTATAGTTACCATATCATTTTCATGTGGATAGTGATGCCTTATGTTAAACATTCAAAAAGTGGACAAAAAATTGTTCTTTGGGAACAATTTACATATACCTTTTTAAAACCAATGCATCACATTCCAAGGAACACATTTCAGAAGATAGCACTATAATAATCACAGAATAAGGAAAATTGAAATAATCACACAAGTATCTCAACCATAATTACAAGAAGAAAATGTAAAATAGACATAGGTGAACACTGGAGATCAGGAATAATCCAAAAGACATCAATACTTGATACCCTGCCTATAGTAGCATGCCATATATGAATAAATCAAGACAATTTATATGCTTATCCACCCTTTCTCATGACATACTGATGGAAAATACCAAATCAATGAACCCAGTATATCTGCCTACTATGGGCCACCATTCAGTACGTGAACTACCAATGCAGAAATCATTCATAGACTATTATCTCAACATACTAGGTTTCTATGTCTCTTGTGTTTAATGGGGGCGATTAAACTGATGCTATATGAGGACCCAATCACAACATATATATATATTAATAGTTCATGATAGGACCCACCCCATGTCTCCCTAATGATTAATCTCATGCTTTAAAATAAATAGATCACAAAGGGTTACAACTAAATAACCTTGATAATGTATCTCCATGATTCCACATTAAGGAAATCATATCCTTTATATGAGACGAGGCACAAGAAACACCCAATAGAGGTTTTTAAAAAAATACATTCCATCATTCCGAAAAAGTTCAGAAATAGGCCCTTAAACATTCCACAAAGATAACTTGTATAAAAAATGCACTACATATTTCAAGAAGTGGTGTTAAACAAATCGTTTCTATATAAATACATTTATAAAACTCCTTCAAAAACATTCCCATATCACTTTAAAACCAAAAACATTAATATTAAAGTTCAAATAGGGCCACAATTAACAATTTTTGGTCAAATTAAGGCACTAATGAAGGGGTGAATTGAGTTATTATAAAACATTTTGTTAAAAAAAATTTAAAAAGGATTCCCCTAATTTAAAATAAACTTTGGCAGTTAATCAAGGTAATAAAATTATAATAGTTTAACTGCTAAAATAACTTTTCAGAAGATTAATTAATTCTATGTAATATAAATATGAGATATTGATACAACTATTGAAACTATTATAATAAGGAAAAATATTTGTAAAAACTATCCAAGACTAACTATCAAACTAAAATTAAGTATTCTGAAATATGAGATAAAAAAGAGAAAAACTAAATTGAAAGATATAGCTAGTAAAACAAGAGGTTCAGTCTCAAGCCGAGACCTAATCCACTCCACTTGGTGATCACCATCCACCAAGGAAAATATATATATATATATATATATATATCTTTGATCTACACCAATGATCAAAGTTAACAAAAGTACACAGAATTGTCTGCATCACAAGAACTTTTCCACTGTTCTTGATGGGAAAAAATAATAACTAGGTCCCACAAGTCCTCTTCTATAGTTATAAATTGGTGAAAAAAGTGTATAAAAATATTTGATAAATGATTTATTGAATACTCTAGTTTAAAACATGAGACATTTTTTGTTTTAATATAGACACACTGCTCGAGAGATAATAAAAATAGTAAAAAACAGATAAAAGATAATGAGAAAGGATTAAAAATTTCCTGAGTGTAGTTCTATGTAGCTCTGGACTCTGTGATGTATTAGAGTTGATGCTTGAGTCCTCTCCTAGGAAAATACATTAAAAGCGGAGTGTTTTGAAGCATCGTGTTCTATCATCTAAAAGGGTTAGAGGCTCTTCTTTTTCAGTGTAGTTGAATGATGTTGAGATGATAGAACATTGATGATCAGCAGATCACTAGTTCAGAGTAACCTTGAATGAACAATTCCTCTTGTTTTCTTCTTTCTATATAGTTCTTGTATCTTCTTGCATATGCATGTCTGTGCGATTATATCCATCTATTATTTAATGCGCTCTCCATTTTATATTCATTATTTTATCTCGACAATGTGAATGTTTGAGGTAGATATCGTACCTCATATTTATTACATCTTAATTTTAGATTTCTAAAAAATTAATTACATTAATAAGTCGCATTAAAACACTCAAAATATGACCTTTATAGATAATTTTAAATAAAAATAATTAGACAGTCTATCAGTGAGACCTCAGTCGGTATCTCTTTTTGTTGTTGAATCATTTCATCTGTATTTCATTCTAGAAGTATCTTCTTCTATCAGTGAATCATTACATCAATGAATAGTTTTAACTATCGATGATTACATACATGAGTAGAACCATGAATCGGTAGGTCATTTTTACTAATGATAGTTCTTCTACATCGGTGCGTCATTTTCATTAGTAGGTCATCTAAATCGGTGAGTCATTTTCATTGATAGGTCATCTGAATTAGTCAGTCATTTTCATTGGTAGGTCTTCTGAATTGGTAATTCATTTTCATCATTAGGTCATAATCATTTTAAATTAATTTGCATTAATAGGTCATTTGAATCGGTAAGTCATTTTCTTCTATCAGTTTCAGTCTTTCTTACATGGAATATACTTTTGTTTGGACTATCTTACAAAATAAATGTAAACAAAATATACCAATTATATAAGAGATCATAGATAGACATAATTAAACATAATGAAACTTAAATTATTATTATTTTAAGTTCATATACAAGAATAATAAGAGTACGGTTGATTTGTGAATATTAAAACTACTAATTTGCAGTGAAAATTACCAATAGTCTCTTATGGGCTAACAATCTCCCACTCTTTGATGATAAAAAATCATGGAATCATTCGCTACAGTCTCCCCATTTTAATTTTTAATGATATCACATAATGATAAATGGTTTTAAAGGGTAATTTTAATGTGGATAATGCCTTTATCCCCATTTTGGGATTATCAAAAGGAAAATAGGAAGTACATAAATATAAATTATCAAAAAGTAACATATAATATAAGAAAGGATAGAACACAAAATTACATTATGCAGAAATGCAAAATGTATTAAAAAACATTAAAAATAAATAAATAAGACCTATAATATAACGATCAACACTGCAAATAAGGATTAATATGCTCCTTTAATTTCATAGAGGGGTCAATAGAGGGTTTATTTGGAGGTGGATGAGAAGATGGAGGTTCTAAATAAATTCTCAGAGGTGGGAGGATCACCCCTCTTAAACACTAAGAACAACACATGGTTTTCATTGTGACATCATAAGAGTTTGATCCTTTTCTTGGATCACTAGGTGAATCTAATATAGAGAATAATAAACTGACATTCGAGGTAATGTCAAAGATCTATGAGGTCCCAGAGGTGAAATAGTAGGTACAACAATTGCTTCAATTTAGACATAAAGGTATGAATTTAATAGTTTGATGAAATCCTCAATAATCTCATCACCATACTTCATTTATTTTTATAAATCATTCTTATTCTCCATGAATTTGTAAAAAAAGAGGAGTGAAGTCCCTCAATTTCATGTCTTTTTCTTTGAATAATTTTTTAACTGGGGGTAAAGTCAAATTTTCTACAAAATACTTAAAGTGACTTCTCTACTAGTTCTTGGTGTAAATCTTTGAGAAATATAAATTAATCCTCTTTGTAAAATCTTATTGAGTGGAAGAAGCCTCATTATTATATAATTTGACCATATCATATATACAATCATTGTTTTGATAAATATTTCTTAGGTTTCCCAAACTAAAGAATCAAATAGAGAATTATTATCTTCCTTTAGAGTAGTTCTAAAAGCCTCAATGTCCAGAGACTGAGAGTTATGACTAGATGTTGAATAAACATCAGTATGATATGAGGTATGAGTCCTCAAATTCATAGGAACAGTCTCCAAACAACCCTTGTACTCTGACGTTAAGGTATTTATTTTAGAAGTAATATCAATCATTTATTTTCTTAACTTTTATGTACTTGAAACAATTTTCTCCGTAGTTATAATAAAGTTCATTTGAATCTCCTTTATCACTTTCATTTCATCTTTAACTGAAATATCCTCACTTATACCTAGTGTCTTTCTTGGAACATACACCAGTTGTCTAGACTGTCTCATTTCTTCTATTGAAGATCTAAGAGAGTGTATTTTATTACTCATCTTAGTGATTTCTCTTCTAGTTTTCAGAATCTCATGTACCATCTTATATTGAACAGATATAATTACATTTTAATAGACTTCTTCTTTGAACTACTAAAAATATAGTTTATTGACAGAGTCACTAGGTAGGTTCTCCGCCACTGATTCCTTTTCAATAGGTAAAAATATTTCATCATCTAAATCCTCGTAATCTAACCCCAATGCTATATACCTCGGATTTCTATCATATATAACCACTATATAATCATTCATAGGTGTGCTAGTATCAAGCCTTACTCTTCTAGGTTGATTCTTTTCACCATCTTCATCTTCTCTTTCTTGAATACCCCCCTCAATTTGAGCTTTACATACTAGTTTATAATCTTTAGGATGATGCATTATTCATTCAAAAACTAATTGAGGTATAATAATTTCTTGAGCCCCCAAATAAACAATAACTTCAACATTTTCTCTTACATCAATAGAAACTTCATGAGGTTCTTCCAACCGATCCTAAATCACATCTTCAATCATTTCAACATCTTTACTATGATCATCCTTATTATGGTCAATATCACTACCATTGTTTTCTTTATCTTGTCCATATAATTGTTATCAATTTCCATTTAATAATCATATTCTTCTCTTTCTTATTCTTCACTACCACTAAAACATTCATCATCTTCACTTTTTTATTCTTCTATAGAGCCACTGGATATACATCCATATTGCGCACTACCTGATACTTCTATCCCCTCATCCCCATTATCTTTAAGATTGGGCTCATTAGAGGGTAAGGAATATTGAGGAGTTGGAGTCTCTAAGGAATTTCTTTTTGAGGTTTAGTGGTGTTAGAATCACTCTTATCAACAATAGTTGACCCCTAATTTCTAACTAGAGTAACATGATATTATACTTATTCTGAAGAGTAAACAACTTCCTCATTTTTCCCCAAACTAGGATCAACCGTATTATTAGGCCTAGTGGGATAGCATATAGGATTAAAGTTATCCTAGATATTATCTTCATCCACAACCCATTATCCCTCACTAATGTTGAGGCAGGCGCACCCTTCAAGAAAAAAAAAGAAAAAAAACAACCCATTATCCCTTCCTTGGGTTTTAATTGATTTTCATCGTCTTACAAATCTCTTATTGAGGAAGTTCCCAATGCACTCAGAAACAAATTAATCTCCTTTATTTTAAAAAAAATCTCTTTTAGAAAAGCTGATACCATCATTGAATAAAATAGTTGATTGGTTTTTCAGGATTCATTGATCATTTCATTCATATGCATAGCAGGGTAACTACACATATTTACTTTGATCACATTTTTTAGTTGAAAAACTATGTAGACATCTTGATACTTAAGGGAATTAAAGTCCCCTTTCCTGTAACAAATATAATTCTGAATAAACCTAAAAAAGATTCTTCATTCTCCAGTTAAATATTTATAAATAGGTATTCTCTACTCATCATTATTAGTAAGCTCCTTTAAAGCTGTCTCATAACAAAACATATCACTCTTAGGAGGAGTGGTACGTTGATAATCGTTAAATACAGCTTCACAAGGAACTATAAGACACTCAACCCATTATCTTGAAGAGAAAGATATTATATTTCCTCTTACTATGGATATGATCAAGGCAACATCACTTCATTCTAAATGAAACGTCACATTCCTATAATATTCATGAACTACCTTTAGGTAAAAGGGTTATTGATTATCTGAGAACCACTCAAGACATCCTTCAAATTGTAGTACTATGAAGAGAAGAGACATTATTTCTAACATCCATTTTTTTAGAAATTATATTTATTGAGTTTCCACATGGTTTTCCAGCACCGGATTTACAATTTCTGGTGATTTTATCGATTCACCTTTATGTTTATTTGAAGCACAAGACACACCACAATCAATACCTCACTTCACAGGCATCGTTCCAATCAGTTTAGTCTAGAGGATGGAAGGTGAATGGTCGTGGTGGTGAGGGAGAAATGATCGAGAGAGTGTAGGGGTAATGAAATAGAGTGGATCAATTCAAATTTATATCGTATATGGATTTTCAAATCCCATAATCATTAAATCGTGAACTGCTTCATCAAAATAAATGAAACAGTTTTGTTTTGATATAAACATAAAATGTATAGAAACAGTGAGTTATCAGTGATGGCATGATTTATTTTGCATTACACTAATATTTTCGGCATGACAAGGCATCGTTGTTGGCATGACAATTGGGTCGGCATGACATAGCATCAGGGTCATCATGATAAAGTGTTGGTGTCAACATGACAACTATGTCGGCATCACATAGTGTCGGTTTCTGCATGACAACATCACTGATAATGGTCAAAGGAATATAGACACAAGATTTTATAAACTGATCATACCTAACTCATGTCTGATTTAGTTCATTATTTCAGTGTTTAATGGCTTAGTGAAAATATCAGAAAGAAAATGTTAAGTGTGAATGAACTCTATAGTTATATCACATTATTGATAATGTTCTCTAAAAAATTGATTACTTACATCAATGTGTTTTTTCATTGAATGTGAAACAATATTATTATAGATATTAATAGATCTTGTGTTATCCCAATTTATAGGGACCTGTCTGAATTGATATCCATAATCTAGTAATGTTTGTTGCATCCAAAAATTTTGTTAACAACAACTACTAGAATCTATGTATTTATCTTCCACAATAGATAGGGAAGCAGAAATGTGTTTCTTACTACACCATGAAACTAGACACATTCCAAAAAATTTACATGTTCTATAGGTTCTTTTTCTATATAACATAAAACCACCAAAATCAGCATCGTAATAGCTAAATATATCAAATGATTTTCCTCTACGATATAACAGTCCTAAATTGGTTGAATGTTTGAGGTATTTGAAATTTATTTTAATAGTATGAAGATTGGATTCCTTTAGGTTTTCTTGAAAATGAGCACACAAGCACACACTAAAAATAATATTAGGCTGACTAGAAGTTAAGTAGTGTAAACCTAAAATCATTATTCTATAAGTGGTTTGAACAAAAAAAATTCAATTATAATCATGATCAGGCATACATGTAGTACTCATTGGTGTATCACTACTTTTAGTACTATACTATCCTAATTTTTTATAAGATATTTTATATATTTACATTGATTTATGTTAATACCTTCCTTATTTTAAAAATTTCGAAATCCAAAAAAGAATTTTAGTTCACCCATCAAACTCAGTTCAAATTAATTTTTCTTAATCATTGATAAATCAGTACATAATGAATTTTTTGAAGATCTAATAACAATATCATCTAAATATATTTGTTCTACTAAAACATATGTGGAAATTTTTTTTATAAAGTGAATAATAGCAGCTATACCTTTTTAAAATTCATTTAGAAATAAGAAAAGAATCAAGACAATCATTCTAAGATCTTAGAGCATGAATTAAACCATACAAATCCTTAGTTAATTTAAAAACATGATTTTGAAAGTGAGGTTTTTTAAAACTAGGTGTTGTTCAATAAAAACATCCTCAACTATTCCCATTTAGGAATTCTCCCATGAAATCCATTTGATATAGTAGGAAAATTAGATGTGTTTCATGGGAAAGAAATATTCCAATAGATTCATATATCATAATGGATACAATAGTTTCCTCATAGTAAATTCCATATTCATAGATATATCCTTGTGAAACCAATCTAGATTTGTTTCTAACTACATTACCAGCTTCATATACTTTGTTCCTAAACACCCATTTAGTGTCTATGGTCATCATGACTTTGGGTCAATCCACATGTTTCCAAACATTATTCCTTTCAAACGTATTTGGCTTTTATTGTATAGTCATCCCAAAAAATTCAACCTTTATTACATCATTGGTCTTTTTATCTTCAAGTTGTTACAGGAAGACTTTATTTTTAAGTTGATTTCTAGGAGAATCTATAGTCTTTGTTCCTTTATCTAAATCTTCAACTATTTCATCAAAGGGATGATTCTTAAGAGTTATAATAGATATATAAAAATAATGGATAGTAATGTTGGGTTCGTCAGAAGGTTTGCATTTATTATGGATTGAATCGGGATAATTTCCAGAACTAGAAGTTTTTATAGATTCCTTTATAAGAATGTTTGAAGATTTACCATTAGTGTCCAGATTTGACATATCATTCTCAAGATTCATTAAAGAGGTCTTTGGTTATTGTTGATCTGTTTCATTAAATTTGGCATGTAATGATTTTTTTACTCCTATGGTTCTCTAGTTGAAGACTCTATAGGCTTTACTAGACATTGAATATCTCAGAAAAATTCCGTCATAACTCTGAGATGAAAAATTTTCTAGATTATCCCTATTATTTATAAAATAGAATTCGAACCAAAAACAGTTAATTAACTAACCATGGGTTTTTATTGTTCCACAACTCATAGGGAGTTATTTTAATAATAGTTCTGGTTAAAACACTATTGATTATATAGCATGTTTTATTGACAGCTTCATCCCGAAAATTGATAGGTATGTCATACTCATTAAGCATTGTTCTATCAATTTCTTGTATTTTTTTATATCTTCTTTTTTACACCTGAATTTTTTTGATGTCTCCTAGGGGAAGAGAAGTTATTATTATAGCCATTTTGTGAGAAAATGGATTCAAACTGTTGGTTTTCAAATTCACATTCATGGTCACGTCTAAGATATTTAATTTTAAGGCCACTTATGTTCTCTAAAAATCATTCATACTTGGTGAAGTAATAACATGCCTCACATTTGTGAGGAAAAAAGTAGGTCCATGTATACCTAGAATAGTCATCTACAAGAACATAATCATAGTGATTCCCATTTAAACTAGGAACTTTAGATGGTCTAAACAAATCCAAGTGAACCAAATATAGAGGTTGAGAAGTTTAAAGTTCTTTCTTTTCTATAAAAGATATTTCTGTGTTGTTTACGCTTTTGACAAGGATTATAAACTTTTTCATTTGGTAACCCAAATTTGGGTAGTTCCTTGACTAAAACATTTCTAGTATGATTTCAAAGAGAGTGTAAATTAGAGTTTCTTATTATTCTATGACAAAGCCTAGACTCTTTGTAAAAAAACACTAAAGTATGAGACATCATGTGAAACTAAATAATCTATGTTAACAATATAGAAATTTTAATTTCTAAAAGAAAAAAATATCAGTTCCTTTTTTTAGTTAAAAAAGTTTCAAGCATAATTTTTAAATTTAACATGAAAACCATTATCACATAGTTCTTAATTACTAAGTATATTATTTTTTAATCCATAAATAATTACTTTAGAAATTAAAACAGATTTAGTGTTACAAATATGGCCTAATCCAATTATTTTTCCATTAGCATTGTCACCAAAAGTGACATTCCCACCATAAATCATTATTGAATTCTTGAATCATGAGTAATATCTTATCGTGTGTCTTGAGAATCCACCCTCCAAGTAACATAAGATTTTATAGTGTCTTTTCAAGCATAATTCTTACAAAATAATCAAACAAAAATATATTTTTGTACCCAAATTTGTTTGGGTCCATTAATATTAGTAATCAGTGCTTTAGGAACCCACATCTTCTTCATGGGTTTTCTATATGTATTATGTAACATATTTGAAAAAAAATTATTTATTTGGTCCAAATAAACTAGAGAGAGTAAAGTATTTTCCAAAACTAGAACAAGTATCCAAATTTTCGTTTTGAGGAAGAAAATTAAATTTTTCGTATTTAGTTACAAACTTGTTTTTGGTGATATTTCATTTTGTAGGTTGATATCCTATACAAGATGTGTAGTTAGGGATATTTTTACCAAGAATCTGTGTAAGATTATTTTCTCTTTTTTTAAATTTATCTAGGTTCTTTTTCATTTTATCATTATATAACTTATGTTTATTTTTCTCCATGAGTAATTGAACATTTTTATCCACCTCTACAACCATCACAGATTTAATAGTAGTAGTAAAGGCATGTTTTTTATTTAATGATTTCAATTTTTATTTCAGTTATTTAAAGGTGTCTTCAAGCATATTATGGTATTCAAATAATTCATCAGTAGTCATTTTTTTCTCAATTTTACATTTGTCTCCAGAATAATATGAATTATGTATAGAAAAATTTAGTGTTATCTCAGTTGTTCTTGTCATAAAAAACTTATTTTCTTTATGAGACATTTCATGAAAGGGTCTTGAGCCACATGAGCTATCCTCAGAAGCACTCCATGTGGCCTTTATGAAATTTTTATACTTTCTATACTTGTCCTCATATTTATTCTTATATTTATCTTAGGACAATCTGCCTTTATATTTCCTATTCACCTACATTGATAGAAGACTATTTCATCAGTTTTCTCACTTATTTTACAATCCTTATTCCAGTGTCCCTTGTGATCATATTTACCTTTGTAGTTGTGATTCCTAAATAAATCATTCATTCAATAATTTTTTTTGAACCGTCTCATTATTTGATCCATCTCTTCATTGATGTCTACCGCTGATTGTTCATCACATGAACTTTCTATGTCATCTTGAATTTTGTTCATCAACTTAGAGGAAGTAGATTTGAAAGAAATAGTTTTTTTGCATTCATCATCTTCCTCTTTGATGACTTGTAGTTTTTCCTCACACATCATCAACTTACCTATAATCTCTTTTACTGGTAACATGGAATTGTTTCAGGATTATTTGATAGAAAAAGATGTTCCTATCCATATATCTTGTAATCACTTGATTATTCTCAAGATTTTATCGTTGGTTGTAACATCTCTTCCCAGAGAGATCATTGTATTCACAATTACATTAATCCTGAGGTACATGTCATAAATATGATCATCGAGATTCATTTTAAAGTTATCAAATTTAATTTTATATGTGTTAAGTATAATTTCCTTCACACTAGATGTTCCTTCATGTGAAACATATATAGTGTCCAAAATTTAATGGGTTGTTTTACATGTATAAATTCTGTTAAACACTTTATCGCCTAATGTATAGTTTAAGGAATTCATGTCTTTGTAATTTTTATTATAATAAGACTTAGCTGGGTCATCCCAAGTGTTCTTATCAACTGAAGGAATCATATATTCATCTATAATTGAAGACCAAATCTCAAAACTCATACTCTCGAATTGAATTTTCATTTTAATCTTCTACTATGAATAATTTGTTCTATTAAACAATAGAGATCTATTGGTTGCAGCAGCTTACAATATATTATCCATAATCAAGAAATAGGACATTTAAAAAACTAGAAATTTATATCTAACATAGATTTTGATATCTTTAAAACACAACTAAAATCACAGTTAAAAAATAATTTAACATGTTTATAATTTAATTTTTTTAAAATATAGATATTAAAAAACTCCTTTAATACCAAATGTTGGTTGGAGTAGGAAACTCCTTAAGGGGTTAATTCAGTTCCTATAAAATTATTTGTTACAAAATTAATTTAAAAATGATTCCCAAAATATAAAATAAAACTATCCAGTTAACCAAGGTAATAAGATTATAATAGTTTTAATGGTCAAATAGCTTCTCAGAAGATTGATTAATTCATAGTAATATGAATATCAGATATTGATACAACTTCTGAAAGTATTCTAAAAAGGTAAAACATTTTTAAAAACTATTTAACACTAACGATCAAAGTAAAATTTAGTTTTATAAAAGAAGAGTTAAAATAGAGAAAAACATAATTAAAATACACAGTATATAAAACAAGTGGTTCAGTCTCATGTCGAGACCTAACCCACTCCACTTAGTGATCACCTACCACCAATATATATATATATATATGTATACCATTAATCCATACCATGGATCAGGGTTCACATTAGTACATAAGACTCTCCAGGTCACAAGACCCCTTATAGTATTCTTCATTGGAAAAACAAAAAACCAGGTCACACAGGACTTCTTCCACAGTTATGCGTGGTTGAAACAATGTGTTGAAAGATATTTGAGTGTGGTTTTCTTGTATAATTCAGTTTAAAGTTGGATTCAATGTGTGTTTTAATAAATACACACACACTTTTTGAAAGATAATAAAAATTGTACACAATAGAGAGAATATAATGAGAATGTATTAGAAATGTGCAGAGTATTTTTTATGTAGTTATAAACTCTCTAATGTATCAGAGTTGAATCTTGAGTACTCTTCTGGGAACAGACACATAAAATAGAGTGTCTTGAAGCATTGTGTTCTATCTTCCAAAAGAGTTAGAGGATCTTATCCTTAAGTGTAGTTAAATCCTATCAAGATGATAGAACATTAATGATTAGTAGATCTCAAATTCATATCAACCAAGAATGATGAATTCCATATGTATTATTATTTCTATATAGTTCTAGTATCTTCTTGTGTATGCATGTTTGCTCAAGTCTTTACATCTATTCTTTCATGTTCTCTCCTTTGTATATTCATTCTTTTAGCACGACAATGTGCATTCTTGAGTTAGACACAACACCTCTTATTTCTAACATCCTCATTTAAGATGTCAACAAAAATTATTAAATTAATTAGTCGCATTGAAACATTGAAAATATGACTGTTAAAGATAATTTTAAAGAAAATTAATTTTAAATAGTCTATCGGTGAGTTCATAGTTTGTATCTCTTGTTTTTGGGGACTCATTTCATCAGTATGTCATTCTGTCGGTATCTCCTTCTATTGGTGACTCATAACATTAATGAATCACCTTCACTGTCATTGAGTCCTTTCATCACTACCACCATGCATCGTTAGGTCATTTGTACTAATAGTAGGTTGAATGCATCAGTGAGTCATTTTCTTCAGTAGTTCTTCTGAATCAGTGTTTCATTTTTATCAGTAGGTCGTCTGAATTGGTAATTCATTTGCATCGGTAGGTCATATGAATCGTTAAGTCATTTTCAACTATAGATAATTTTTTCGAGGAAGCCATTTTCATCGGTAGTTCATCTGAATCGGTAAGTCATTTTCTTCTAACAGTGTTAGTCTTTTGTACATGGAATATATTTTTTTTGGACCGTCTAACAATATAAATGTAAACAGATTTTACCAAATATATGTTAGATTATAGATAAAAAAATTGCACATAATGAATTAAATAAATTTTTATTTAAGTTCTCGGACATGAATAATATGAGTTGGTAGGATTTTTGATTATTAAAACTACTAATACATAGAGAGAATGACAAACAGCCTCCTATGGTTCAATGACCATAATATGTCAAACCGATTTCAAAATCCAAACACACACTCATTTTTATCATAAAATCATTGAAAACTCTTTCAAGGAACCGAAATAAATCTATCCACATGTAACATAGTTACTGAAAATGTCTATCCATGCTTTACATAACACAAAATACTCATAAAAGATAATTGGGCATTCTATCAAATACTCCGTGTGCGATACTTAACAAAACAAGCCTAATTATCAAAAAAATAAGACTTTAAACAACATTTTCACACAAAAAAATAATCTAAATATAATATATTCATATGTATTATTCATGGAGGGTTCTAAAAGAAATAAACTAATTATTATCAAATTATAAAGGCATGTTCAAGGGAAATCCAACCTCAAATCCATGGACAAACGACAACGCACCATCGAAAATTCTCTACAAGGGTTCCAAAAACATAGATCTACAAAGATGAGCCCTAAAAGAGAAAAACCCCAAAATAAATCAAGGGGGAATTGAACACTAGGTCTGCATGATCATGGGAGAAGAGAAACCAAATAAAAAATAAGAGAATGAGAGGGGAGATGAGGAGGGGATGTTACATTAAAATTTCAATCAAAAAACATGAACAAAACACTTAGATCCACATACATAGAAGGAGTAAAAGGCTTTGGAAGGAAGGGGAGATCCTCTTAGGGGCGCAATAACCATGAAAGGGAGGTCAGAATCAAATTTTGGTTAAAAATACCAAGGGGGATATTGGAAATCCCAAAATTTAAAAATTGGGAAAGTCACATAGATAGGCTGCATGAATTACTAAATCATGCATTAAACATCTGATATACACTACCTGAGAATGATATAGGCACACAGTTAATAGGGAATCCACCGCATAGTTTCCCAAAAAATGGGTTATATTTTTAGTTCTTTCTATAATATGCCACACTATTTCTTGGACTAGCTGCATAGTTGGAACTACCCGTGCACCAACTATTCTCTAGGGTCTTCCAAGACCAAACATACATTATTTTTCCAAAGAAATTACAATTAAGACAATGATCAACCACGGGGGAATCATATACAAGGAGACACTTCAAAACTGAAAAACCATCATGTAAAGACTCGAAAATTTCAAGGAACACTTTTCATAAATTCATTGGAATTTTAAGAGTCTGTACTTTTTGACGGCGCCTGATTCCGAGGCCCGGTGTGCTAGGAATAAATTTCGGAAGTTTTGTTTGGGTACATTCAGTAAACGTACATGCAGATTTTTCTATCTTTTGAACTGGTTATTTGAATTGAAATCTGAGGACACCGATGAACTCACAGTGCCGGTATTTTCTTAAGGTGACATTTACTAGAGTTGTGCTTTATACAGGTCGTAAGTTATAAATTGGGGTTTCTAATTAAAAATTTAAGATTAAATAAAAATGTGTGTGTAACGCATTTTTTATTTGAAGGTGGTTAAAGTGTTTCGGTGTTGGTTTTTTTCTCCAATGGGAAGTTGGATGTGCGTCCCACCCCCACATAACCTCCCATGGGAGAATATTTTGTGGTGGGGCCCACACAAACACCTAACCCTTTAACTCCCCTTAAACCCATTTAACTCCCCTTGTCTTTAATGAGACAACACACTCTTCTTTTATTATGGTGAACTCTCCACCTTCCTCCTCTCGTTAAGTGTGCCAACCATTTCATTAATGAATTGAACTTAATCAATTTAATTAATTATAGATTTTTTAATTTTGAAAAGCTTGTCAACAAGAAAATAATAATAGAGCCTATTATTTTAGTTTGTAGGTGGAACTTTGAGAGGATTTGGGAGGAACTCTTGGTGAAATATTATTCTATTGTCGAAGAACACCGTTATTCAATGAAGAACACCCTTCTTCAACGAAAAATGCTCCATGTCTAGAGGAACATGAAGAAACACCTTCTACCTTCTTCAACAGGGGCGTGAATGTGAGGCGACACCCACGAGGAATGTTGTCTTCCTTCATCTTCCTATGCATCAAGGGAGAAGACGCCACCCGAAAAGGACGCCGCCTGATGTTGACGGAATGACTTCCATCATCCACAACACCGTCTTCCATGACTTAGAAAAAGTTATTGAATCAAGGTAGGGGGATTTGTATAATTTTATACATGTGAATTATACCATCTTACTTTGGAAATTATATGTTGGTTTACTGTTTCAGCCTCTAACGTGGAGGGCACGGGCTAACGAACATATCCGGACCATCAGCCATTTTGTTCTTGATGCGCGGTTTGATGGGTGATGGGTGAACGAAAGGGAAACCTTGAATTGAGGCCGTCACAATGAAGATAGGGACCCGAGGAGGCCGTAGGCGCAAAAGGCAAGCAGAACGGACCACTAGAATGACTCTGGTGGCCCACAGATGTGTACGGTGGCGGCGGTGACCTGAGGCGGTGGTCGGCCGCCTGAGGGTAGTGGTGCCCCTCGCGTACCATCGACGGAAGGCTGCTATGATGGAGCAGAACCCACATCCATGTGTTCCGGGGAGAACGTGAGGCGCTAGCTAGCACCTCCGTTTCGAGGCACCGGGGTCCCAACACCCCCCCCCCCCCCCCCACCCGCTCCGCGCGCCCAGCGCGAATGCGCTCCGCCAGCTGGCCGAGCCGCGTCCGGCTGCCTGCCGCGTGGGCCGGGCCACAGCCTCTGGGTCATTCCCCATCCAGGTAGGGCCCACAAAACTAGGCCGGACCAACCCCAGCTAGGTCAGACCCACCGAACCAGGTTGGGCCGACCAGCCAGCCCACTGGACTTGATGGGCCGAGCCTATTTTGTGTAAATGTGAATAACATCAAGACCGCACCTCTGATTGATGCACCTTCAACAGCACCGGGACCCCCTTCGATGAGTCGGTCCTCTGAGATAATCATAGTGAGTTTTGAACATCTTTGGAAAATTCTCGGGTTTGGATCGAGGGTAAACCCAATAGGGCCCCTGGAACGGAAAAGCCAATAACTCTGTGGCCGGACGTCCAATTGATGCACCGTCTGTCGCGTTTGGATTATTTTGATGAGACGGAACATTGAAATACATCATCTCAAGAATTAATGATAGTTGATGTATTGTCCCCTTTGCTCAAGGAGCGGACCCTCTTGGAATCGAGTGTGCTGTGTGAGGGAACCCTAGAGCTGGCAGCGACGACTTCTATACTGGAATCATCTGTGGGTTCGATGATGAAGACTACTGTACCAGAATCTTGTTTGGGTTCGACAGTTCTGATTTCTGTTCCTGTATCCTCGGTGGGTCTGACAGAATAGTTGGTCAAGTATCCATATGGGTCTGATAGCTCAGATGAATCATAACTGGTCATGTATCCTGTGTGGGCCCCATGGATTAGTCGGTCCTGTATCCTATGTGTGTCCGACAACTTAGATGAGATAGTCGGTCTTGTATCCTATGTGGGTCTGACGGCTTAGCTGGTCCTGTATCATGTGTGGGTCCGACAGCTTAGATGATCCAGGGGCTACATCTGATCATCTATATCTCTCTACTATTTTGGTATACCTGTGTGAGCTCAGTCATGTATTTCAACTATAATCACCATGGTAATTGAAATTAATTCCTTTGTAGAATTTGTTTGTGCTTGTTCTCGATAGTTGGAGCCAGACTGAGATTGGTAACTTAGGTATATGTATGGGCATATACCTAAGTAGGGTTGGTTGATACTTTATGATGATTTATTTATTCTATTGTTTATCCTTATTGATATTTTTAGACCATGCGGGTCTTAGGGTCCCAACTGATTATCGTTATACTCATCACTGCAAGGGCTATGCTCGCACCTTCTTCTGTTGGATGCAGACAAAGGACATCGATGATGGAGTCCAAGAGCACCATGACTGGACGGTACCTAGAGGTGGACCTTACGATTAGTCGGAACACAGAGGATACTGACATACGTGAGTACTAAGGTGGCCATCTGTACCAACCCTTCAGGAAGTAATTCCCGCAAGATGATCCAGGAGATGCTCTTTACATTCAGTTTTTTGTCCCTTTTACTTGTACATGTTGTTTAGTTGGGGTTCTATACTGGCACATTTACTTTCCAGCACACTATTTTGTATTCAGGTATACTTAATGTCTACTTCCAACTATGTCCTCTGTTGTGTTTGTTTACTTTTATAAATGCAATGCCTTCCCAGCTTAGGGATTTACGCCTTTGATTATAATTTATCATGAACTTTCCTCGAGGCACGTGTCGTGACTACCCCAAGTCCGCCTTCTATAGGCTAGGGGCTACCGACTAGCACCAAAGGCGTAAACCCCTAAGCTGGGAAGGAATTTCCATTATAAAAATAAACAAACACAACAGAGTACATAGATGGAAGTAAACACTAAGTATAACTGAGTACAAAAGAGTGTTTTGGAAAGTAAATGGACCAGTATACAAACCCAACTGAACAAAAAATACAAATAAAAGGGAAAAAAATGAAAGTAAAGAGAAGCTCTTAGATCGTCATGCTGGAATTCCTACCAGAATGTTAGGTACAGATGGCCACCTCAGCACTCACGTCCATCAGTCTCCTCTGTGTGCCGACTCATCGCAAGGTCCACCTCCGAGTACCATCCTGTTGTGGTGCTCTCGGCCTTCTTCATCACTACCTATCATCTGCATCCAACACAACAAGGTTCGAGCATATGCCGTTTAGGGATGAGTATAACGATACTCAGTAGGGAACCCGAGACCCACACGGTCTCACAATATACACTAAGGATAAACAGAAGAAGAAATATACAATCACGAAGTATCAACCAACTCTACTTAGGTATATGCCCATATATATACCTAAGTTACCAATCTCAGTCTAGCTCCAACTCCCGAGCCCAAGCACAAACCAATTCCACAAAGGAAGTAAATATAATCACCACGATGATTATGGTTGAAAGACTTGACTCAGCTCACCTTTGATACCAATTTTTCACGACCTGTCCTTGGGGCCCATGTCGTGACTACCCCAAACCCGCCTTCATAGGCCAGAGGCTGGAGACTAGCACCAAAGGCGTAAATCCCTAACCTGGGAAGGAATTTCCTTTATAAAAGTAAACAAACACAGTAGAGTACACAGTTGGAAGTAAACACTATGTATAACTGAATACAAAAGAGTGTGATGGAAAGTAAATGGGCCAGTATACAAACCCAACTGAACAACATGTA
Source organism: Viscum album (assembly GCA_963277665.1). Lineage (NCBI taxonomy): Eukaryota > Viridiplantae > Streptophyta > Magnoliopsida > Santalales > Viscaceae > Viscum > Viscum album. Next base: position 1,291,519,593 of record OY728146.1, read on the forward strand.
GAAGTAAGAGGTACAAACAACTGAAAGTAAAGAGAATCTCCTGGTTCATCCTCCAGGAATTCCTACATGAAGGGTAGGTACATATGGCCACCTCATCACTCATGTTTCTCAGTCTCCTCCGTGTACCGACTCGTCGCAAGGTCCACCTCCGGGTACCATCTAGTCGTGGCGGTCTCAGCCTCTGTCAGCGCTGTTCGTCATTTGCATCCAACACAACAAGGTGAGGGCATAGCCCATGTAGGGGTGAGTATAACGATATTCAGTAGGGACCCCGAGATCCTCAATGTCTCATAATATCTACTAAGGATAAACAAAAAAAGAAAGATACAATCACGACGTATCAACCAAACCTACTTAGGTATATGCCCATACATATAACTAAGTTACCAATCTCTGTCCGGCTCCAACTCTCGTGGACAAGAACAAACCAATTCCACAATGGAAGTAAAGTCAATCACCACGATGATTATGGTTGAAAGACATGAATCGGCTCACACAGGTTTGTTGTTTCAACTGTGGCGCACCTGTTTATTTTCAGGATGGCCCCACAACAGAAGCCACCTATGGTTCCGAGTTATGTACAAGATGGTAGCCCACTGAGCGATGATGCCTCGGTGTAGGGCCCCATCACATTAGAGGCCCCAACGGTTCTACTACCCACTGGGCCACCGATACCTCCATATCTAGCAACAAAGAGTGCATGCCACCTGAGTGCGTTGCACAAGTTCCAACGATAGAGTCCGCCCAGGTTCCAGGGAGAGACAGAACCACATGTAGCTAAGGATTGGATGGGGGATTTCATGAGAGTTTTCCGATTAGTAGGGACACCATCATACCTTATGGTGATACTTTCCACGAGTCTCCTACACGCAGAAGTAGGTAGATGGTGGAGCATTATTCTCCAGCTTCTTGATGAGGCATCATTAATCTAGACAGACTTTTAGAGTCTCTTCCGCTGAGTGTTTGTTCCAGCCACCCTTCCTGCGTTGTGGATATAGGAGTTACTACATCTACATCAAGGCAGCATGACAGCAGCTCAGTACTCAGTGAGGTTCACCAACCTCTCACACTACTCCATGGATATGGTGCAGGATTGGTTCTTCAGGGCCCGGACCTTTGAGTAGGGACTCATGCATTAGATCTGGGATACAACGATTCCCCTCAGCATTCTGCTGTAGGTGGTGGTATTGGAGAAATCCCTTCTAGTGGGGAGATTTCTCACTGAGTATTCACTGGAATTGAGACCCACCACAAGAAGAAACATAGAAGAGTCTTCTATAGCCAACAATAGACAAATGTCGTAGAGGTCCGAGCAGACCAGGCCATCAGGTGGGCGATCCTAGGATTGAGGTTCTGTTGTGCGGGGAACCTGGGATAGAGTCATCTATACGTGGAAAAGGTAGTTCTATGCATGTGGCGGGTAGGTCCCCATGGCTCGTGACTGCCCAACCCGCCATGCAGATGAGCAGCAGATAGTAGAGGGACCTCCCAGGCAGAGACAGATGTTCGACCGTGGTGGTCTGCTGAGAGCAGGTGGATGAGGTAGAGGAGGTGGACGAGCAGTAGGTGGTGGACGATGTTTCAAGGATCATCCACCACCACCACCAGGAGGTCCACCCCGACGATAGGGAGCTAGAGGACAGAGGCGTGCCCAGCTCCAGGAAGTCAAGGCCTATGACCACGACGCACCTAAGATGATTCGAGGTACTATCTATTTCTACTCAACCCTTTTTGTAGTACATATAGACATAGGTATGAGTCATTATTTTATTTTCGCTACCCTTGATCGGAGCTCGTTGATTTTGATAGAGTTTTTGGATTGATCCTTATGGCTAGATACTCCTACTAGAGCAGACTCGATGATTACACAATGGTACCAGCAGTGTGAGCTTACCTTAGGAGGCGAGAGCTTCGGCTTGTATCTTCTTGTAGTGGCATCGAGGCCTTACGAAATCATCTTTGGTAGGACTGGTTATCCATAGTTCATGCTCTGATTCACTGAATTAGGTGCAAGGTGTTGTGTATCTGCACGGATGGAAGCAGGTTCACCTTCAGTGGTGAGAAGGGATCCTTTTCAATGTAGGATAGACTTACGCAGAGGTGGGGGTAGCCGATCACACATCAGTTGGCTAGTATCATCCTCGGTGCAGTTGATGTGTGAAGTCTGATTTTTCCTGTTGTGGTGGATCAGTACATGGATGTTTTTCTTGAAGATGTTTCAGGACTACCTCTTCATAGAGAGGTAGACTTCATCATTGACTTGTACCCCGAGACAACACCAATATCTACTCCAGCATATCGGATGGCTCCAATCGAGATTTGGGAATTGTGGGTATAGTTGGAGTACTTGCAGGGGAAGGGATTTATCTGACCCAGTGTTTCACCCTGGTCATCTCCGATTTTGTTCACCAAGAAGGCGGATGCGAGCTTGCGACTGTGTATCAACTACCATCTCTTGAATCAAGTGACCGTGAATAACAAGTAACCACTTTCAAGGATTGACGATATCTTTGATCAGCTCAAGGGAGCACGATGGTTCTTGAAAATAGACCACAGCTCAGGCTATCACCATCTCATATTTCGAGACGAGGATGTGTAGAAGACGGCCTTTATGTTTCGGTATGGACACTACATGTTCTTGGTTATGCCCTTAGGTGTAACCAACACACCATCAGTGTTCATGAGTCTCATGAACGAGATCTTCCAGCCTTACCTCGATCGCTTTGTCATAGTCTTCATTGACGACATACTAATTTACTTGACTACTAAGGAGGAGCACGCCTACCATTTACAGGTGGTACTAGATACACTCTGAGAGAAGCATCTTTACGGTAAACTCTCTAAGTGACAGTTTTGAATTTGAGAGGTTCACTTTTTGGGAAATGTCATCTCAGAGTCTGGAGTTAGAGTGGATCCAGTGAAGATCGAGACAATACTTGCTCGGGATCCACCCAGGTGTGTGACGAAGGTGCGGTGTTTCCTGGGACTGTCTGGGTACTATCAGAGATTTGTTCCAGACGTCTCCAAAGTAGTATCACCGCTTTCATCATTGACAAAGAAGGGGAAACCCTTCGTGTGGTCAGAGAGATGCCAGTAGAGCTTTCAAGACCTGAGGCAGGGGTTGTCAAATGTGCCCATTTTGAGGCTACCAGAGGAGGACGTTGGGTACGCAGTTTACTATGACGCATCAGGGACCAGACTCAGGTGTGTCCTAATACAAGAGAGAGCAGTGATCTCATATGGTTCACAGCAGATGAGACAGCACGAGTAGAACTACGCTACCCATGACCTGGGGTTAGCAGCAGTGGTCTTCACCATGAAGATGTGGTGGCACTATCTGATGGACGAGCATTTTACAATCTACTCTGACCACAAGAGTCTCATGTATATCTTCTCGCAGAAGGACCTGAACATGAGACAGTGGCGATGGCTTGAGTTCCTCCAGGACAATGACTTCGAGATAGTCAATACTCCTAGGAAGGGAAATGTTGTAGTTGATGCTCTTAGTAGGTGATCAGGTATTCAGCTTCTAGGAGAGGCGACAGAGCATTTGGCCATGTTGCAAATATCCTTTGTGGATAGAGATGGAGTAGCCTTTCTACAGTCTCTCACAGTCACTCCTCCACTCCTTCAGCGAGTCAGAGAGGCATAGCGTGGGGACATTGACTGTGAGACACGACGTACTCAGATATCCTCAGGGCAGGCACCTGATGGATTTTTTGAAGTTGGGGAGCACATCATCCTCTTCAGAGGATGTACCATGGTACAAGATGCACTACAAGAGGAGGTGTTGAGAGAGTTCCACACTTCCCCTCTAGAGGTACATCTAGAATTGGAGAAGATGTATCAGGACCTCAGATGACAGCACTGTTGGCCAGGTATGAAGAGAGCAGTAGCAGAGTTTGTCTCACGATGCCTTCGTTTTCAGCAAGAAAAGGCAGAGCACCAGGTTTCAGCAGGCTCAGTTCCGCCCTTAGAGGTTATAGAGTGGAAGTGGGACAGGATATACATGGATTTCATGATGGTACTTCCACATACATCCAAAGGACACCACTCTATCTGGGTGATCATAGACAGACTCACCAAGTCAGTGCACTTCCTACCGACCATAGAGCAGTGATTAGGGGAGAGCTTGGGACACCTCAAAGATCAGAATATCGTATGGATTCATGGTGTTTCATCGACTATAATCTCTAATCGAGATGCTAATTTCACTTTCAGTCTATAGAAGGGGTTACAGGAGGCTTTTGGGATGCATCTTCGCTTGAGCACTGCCTTCCTTCCTCAAACGGATGGTCAGATAGAGAGGACCATTCAGACCATTGAGGACATGCCCCGTGCTTGTGTCCTTGACATTTGTCATAGCTGGGAGGATCACTTACCCTTGGTGGAGTTCGCATACAATAACATCTACCACTCCACCATCAGGATGGCCCCTTACGAGGCACTGTACGTCCGACCTTGCATATCAACTTTATGTTGGACTGACCTAGGGGAGTCATCACTTGTAGGACCATAGATGGTGCAGGCTACGACGGAGAAGGTGTAGGTCATCTAAGAGTGGATGAAGACTGCACATAGCAGACAGAAGTCCTATGTTGATAGGATTTGGAGACCATTGGAGTTCGAGGATGGCAACCACATCTTCTTACGGGTCTCACCCCAACGAGGTCTGAGGAGATTTGGCCAAGGCAGAAAGTTGTCTCCTCGATTCATCAGACCTCTCTAGGTCCTCAGAAAAGTAGGCGAGGTGGCTTACCGCCTGGCCCTTCAACCTCAATTGCACTGGGTGCATGCCATCTTTCACTTATCCCAGTTGAGGACGTACGTGCATGAACCGTCCCACATCATCGACCACAGGGAGCTGGACATCGATGACGGGGCGACCTTCATGGAGGTTCTAGTGGAGATTGAGGATCGACATGGGAGGGTCCTTCATGGATGGTCGATTCTTCTGGTGCTCATTTGCTGGTATCACGAGAACCTCCAGGAGAACACATGGGAGCGAGAGGCTTAGATACATGCTCAGTACGCCCTTTTGTTTCCCTAGTGTGTGTTGTAGCATTACGGGGACGTAAAGCACTGAGGTGGGGGTAATGTAAAGACCCAAAAATTTCATGGATTTTTTTTTTCGTAAAATTCATTTGAAATTTATGAGTCCATAGTTTCTGATGATGCCTGCTTCCAAGGTCTGGTGTGCCCAGAATCGATTTCTGATGTTTTGTTCGGGTACGTTCAGTAAACGTACGCGCAGGTTTTTCTATCTTTTGAACTGGTGCTCGGAATTGATATCCAAGGACACCAATGAACTCATAGTGCAGATATTCCCTTAAGGTGGCCTTTACCACAGTTGTGTTTTATTCAGGTTAGATGTTATAAATTGGGGGTTCTAATTAAAAATTTAAGATTAAATAAATATGTGTGTAACACATTTTTATTTGAAGGTGTTTAAAGTATTTGGATGGTGGTTGTTTTCTCCAATGGGAAGTTGACGGTGGGTCCCACCCCCACATAACCACCCATGGGAGGATATTGTGTGGAGGGGCCCACATGAGCACCTAACCCTTTTACTCCCCTTGAACCCCTTTAACTCTCCTTGTCTTTAATGAGCCAACCCATTATTCTTTTATTATGGTGAACTCCCAACCTTCCTCCTCTCATTAAGTGTTTCAACCATTTAATTAATAAATTGAACTTAATCAATTTAATTAATTCTAGATTTTGGATTTTGAAAATCCTTTTGACAATAAAATAATAGTTGAGCCTATTATTTTATTTTTCGGGTGGAACTTTAAGAGGACATGGGAGGAAATCATGGAGAAATATTATTCTCTCGTCAATGAATGTCGTTCTTCAATGATGAATGATCCACGTCTCGAGGAACGTGAAGCAACTCCTTCTATCTTCTTCAACCGAGGAATGAACGTGAGGAGATGACCATGAGAAACTCCGTATTCCTTCCTCTTCCTCCATGTCAAGGGGGAAGATGCCACCCGCAAAGGACGTCGCCTGACGTTGATGGAACGATGTCTATCTTTCGTAACACCATCTTTGGTGACTTCGACAATGTTCTTGAATCATGGTAGGGGGTTTTGTATTATTTTATGCATGCGAATTATACCCTAATACATTGGTTATTATATGTTGGTTTACTGTTTGAGCCTCTAATGAAGAGGGAACAGGATGCCGAACATGTCCGGACCCTCTGCCATTTCCTTCTTGATGTGCGGTTAGTGGGGATATAGGTGAACAAAAGGGAAACACTGAATTGAGGTCGTCGCAGTGAGGATCGCGAACAGAGGAGGCCATAGGCACAAACGGGAGGTAGAACGGACCACCAGAATGACTCTGGTGGCCCACGGAAGAGGGTGGCGGTGTGGGTTTCCAACGCGGTGGCGCCGGTGTCCGGAGGCAGCGGCTGTGCAGTTGGGGGTAGCGACGCCCCTCGTGCGCTGCCGGCGGAAGGTCGTCGGGCCACCGGCTGGGGAAGCGGAGCAGAACCCACATCGACGGGTTTCTATGACGATGGGTGCTGCCAGTTGGCCCTGCCATTTCGACCACCCCCCCCCCCCCCCGCTCCGTGCGCTCAGCGCTAACACACTCGGCCAGCTGGTTGAGCCGTGGCCAGCCGCGCGGGCCCGGCCACAACCGCTTGGCCTGGCCGTGCCCCACCGTGCCGGGCCGACCCCCCAGTCAGGTTGGACCCGCCAAACTGGGCTAGATGACCCCAGCCAGGTCGGACCCGCCGAACCGGGTCGGGTCGACCCGCCAGCCCACTGGGCTTGATGGGCCATGCCTGTTTCACGTAATTGTGAATAACTTCTAGACCGCGTGTCCGATCGACGTGTCGTCGGTGGCACTGGGACCACCTGTGATGAGGCGGTCCTTTTCAATACACTTAGTGAGTTTTGGAAAACATTGGAAAACAGTCAGGTTTGGATTGAGTGTAAATCCAACCGGCCCCTTGGAATGGAAAAACAAATAACTATCAGACCGGGCATCCGATTGACGCATCGTCTTTCACGTTGGGTTTCTTATCATGAGACAGAAATTTGAAATACATAAACTCAGGACATCCTGATAGTTGATGTATCGACCCCTTTGCTTGAGGAGCGGACCCTCCTAGAATCTATCGTGCTCTGTGTGTGAACCCTAGAGCTGTCTACGATGACTTATATACCGGAATCCTCTGTGGGTTCGAGGATGACGACTACTGTACTGGAATCTTGTGTGTGTTCAACAGTTCTGATTTTTGTTCTAGTTTCATATGTGGGACCTACAGAATAGTTGGACCTATATCTGGTGTGTGTCCAACATCTCAGATGAATCATAGCCGGTCATGTATCTTGTGTGGGTCTGATGGCTTATCTGGTCATGTATCCTATGAGGGTCTGACAACTTAGATGAGATAGTCTGTCATGTATCCTATGTGGGTATAACGTCTTAGTTGGTCCTGTATCCAGTGTGGGTATGACATCTTAGATGATCCAGTGGCTATATCTGATCTTCTATATCTCTCAACTATTGTGGCATACCTGTGTGAGCTAAGTCTTGTCTTTGAACCATAATCATTGTGGTGATTGACTTTACTTACTTTGTGGAATTGGTTTGTGCTTTTGATCGATAGTTGGAGTCGGACTAAGATTGGTAACTTAGGTATATGTATGGGCATATACCTAAGTAGTGTTGGTTGATACTTCATGATTCTATATTTCTTATTTTGTTTATCCTTAGTGGATATTGTGAGACCTTGCGGGTCTCGAGGTCCCTACTGAGTATCGTTATACTCACCCCTACATGGGCTATGATCGCACCTTATTGTGTTGGATGCAGATGACGGACAGTGCTGACGGAGGCCGAGGGCGCCATGACTAGATGGTACCCAGAGGTGGACCTTACGACGAGTCGGCACACGAAAGAGACTGACGGATGTGAGTGCTGAGGTGGTCATCTGTACCTACCCTTTAGGTAGGAATTCCCATAGGACAATCGAGTAGCTGCTCTTTATTTTAAGTTGTTTGTCCCTTTTACATGTACTTGTTGTTTAGTTGGGTTTGTATACTAGCCCATTTACATTGCAGCACACTCTTTTGTATTCAGTTATACTTACTGTTTACTTCCAGATGTGTACTCTGTTGTGTTTGTCTACTTTTATAAATTCAATGCCTTCCGAGCATAGGGATTTATGCCTTTGGTGCTAGTCGCTAGCCCCTGGCCTATGGAAGGTGGGCTTAGGGTAGTCACGACATGGGCCCCGAGGATATGGCGTGACACATCACACCCAAAAATATGAGAAAATTAATAAAATTCCATTGTAATGGAGCATAATACATAACTAGAAAAACTGAGTGTGACAATTTTATCCCCTATTAACAATTTCCCCTAGAATTCCACAACACTTTCTAGTCAATTGACTATCACATAAGTATTCCACATCAACATGATATAACCCCTTAATCTATGAACATTTCACTCACAAAAAAAACGGAACATAAACCACTTTCCCAAAAAAGACACTACTACTTCACGAGAATCAATAAAAGAATCCAGAAATTACTTCTTAATTCCAAGATAAAGACCAATTTTTTGGGCCTTCTCCCAATGATTACAATGATCACCCCAACCGAAGATCACTCACAAAGTCCAACAATTTTAATGGAGGCCAAAACAGTCTCCCCACCCTTAAAAAAACTGACATTAAATAAATGTTTTTATAATAAAACCCATCAAGACCCATGGTGGATCTCCCCTCTAGTTAGAACCATCTTTCAAAGACCAATCAAGAACTCAACATGAACCAAAAACTAATCCTTTTCCCCAAAGGACAACCCAAATCACCCTTATAGCTACCTAAAAAATTGGGCCAACTAGAACACAACTAGAATATTTAAACTACCCACTATCGAGTAAATGATGTAAATATGGGCCAAATCGTCCCGCACAGACCAAAACCTCCCACCACATAGGGCGGGAAGGAATGGTTCCCAATGATTGGACCACTAATATGAAATAAAAACATAGAAACAACCTCACCATATTGTAGAGCTATGATATTATACAAAGTTCTCACAAAATGGGACTCCTGACTAGGTTCTAGATTTACTCTGAGACTTATGGTTAGTTCTCTAATGGATGAAACACCTTCCTGCATTGTAGTGAAGCATCAATAACCCCAATAAAGGTAATGAATTACTTTCTAAGAATGAATAGAAATCATAATTCCAATAATGGAAGCCATATATTAATATTAAATACGAGTTCTAGAAATGACCCACAACATCCCATACATTTAAAAAAGAAATTCAAAACTGGAATAACTGCCCCAAAAAAGGAACCCATACACTAGAAGAAAAACTTACTAAAAAACATGAATCCAGCACCCAAAAACACATTAATTATAAGGATTCCCTCCATGGGGATTTCAAGAAATTCCCTAACAGAATCGCTACAAGTGACCCAAGCATCCACATCATAGTAGGGCTTAGAAACACCTATAAATGATGAGCAATTTTCACCCAATATTCCCCAGTGATATCATATCAATTCCTCATGTACATAAGGGGATACCAAAAGATCTCAAGGAATTTTGATTCCACGACCATATCCATAAAAATCCAACTACATCAGCATATTATTAAAAGAATATTCCCCACTTCTCTGAGGGTTTGAAGGAGGTAGGACTAACTAGAGAAGTTCTGAAATAATAACTTCCACATAAAAGTCCTACCATACTATGTTGTAAAACGATGCTCGGTTGAAATCCCACAACTTCAACTACATAATAGAAAAAATCCCAATCTCAAATCACCATGCCATCATAGAATAATTCTCAACATACTCTAGAAGGTATGAAATTATGTCCCTAAACTAATGGAAATAATCCAAAAATGATCTATAACCCTTTTTAAAGAATCCCATAGTCATTCCCTTTTTCACTCTATCTTTCACAATGAAATACTGACGAAAAAATGAATCCTTAAATAATCCCCAAGTAAGATCTTCGTAAGGCTTGTTCCAAGATATGAACATCCACCACATCCATGGTGGATCTTCAAGTATGAAGGTTTCAAAAATAACCTTCAACAACTCATGAAACTCGATAAGGCTAAAGTTACTCATATTTAATTCAATTATTAAACAATTCAGGATATATTTCCATAGTATATTTTTCATATTCACATTTTCTGTAATGACCTGAGTCTGGAGCCCCTCAACTGGTGCGTTATGCCCAATTCGCCACATGATCTCAAGTGCATTTCCCCAAATGCCAGAGGCTGCCGACTAGGAGTGAGAGCCTTGGTAAGTTATTGGGGAAACTATGCCAACATTTGGTAAGGTATTGAAGGTACATGAAACAAAAGTCAACAGTGGAAGCAGTAAACAACATACAACAACTGAAACTAAAATGCGGAAGAAATGTATAAGATAATAATGATGAATCATGGTACATGTATCTAAGGAAAGCAGAAAACACATCAACATGCTGAAATACAACTAAGAACAAATCACTAAAAGTAAACAGCAATTCCAGCAACATCGCAAGCCTGAGCTCAGACCTATGCTCTCCAACTCCAACCAGCAATCATGTACCTGAAGTAGAAGTGCCAAAATCCCTATACACACCTACAACCATATAACTTGTTTAGGCTGAAAAGCAGGACCCAAACAGGGTGTGATACTAATCCTTGTAGGCAATCACCACAAGATCGTTGCCCTACTGTCAGTGAGCAATATAGAAAAAGTAAATGAAATAAATGCAACAGAGAAGCAGGAGTACTCTAAAGTAAAAAATACTAAAAATATCCCTTTACACTTATTTATTAATTTAATACAATCATTTAATTACCAACCAAGGAATCTAGCAAAGAACACTATATTTCCAAGGAAAGCAAGTAACACAACAGGTATCTCAGCAGACTACCTAAACAAAAAGCGGTACAAAAACCAAGCTTGTTCTCTGTCTTGGTGGACTCGTCACAACCAAAAAAACAATATTCATGGTGAATCTCTAGGTGGATCACACTAGCAGGCCCCTCTAGTCAAGTAAACATACAAAGGCACAGACACTCTGGGAAGCTCTCACCATCAATTCCCCTGTGGTCTTGCAACGATAGCTATAGACTCTCTAAGGAAGAACTTACGTCTAATAACCCCTGTAGTCTCGATACGTAACTAAGGACATTATAAGGAAGCACAAAGTCCCATTCTCATAGGTCCTGCGAAGGATATTAATTTATAACAGACTCTTTAGGGAATCCCTTAATCGTCAATTCCCACTTTAGTCTACCACACCAGGTTCCCACAGCCCTGAGTAGTGTAGTAGTGCATAATAAAATGTTATCAGCCCAATGTAAGCTCAAAAAATGCTTTCCGAATAGATACAATGTATCAAAATCATATAAACAGTAGGTAATACATGCAATCAGCTATATCAAGGAAAGCAAGCAATGCAACAAGGTATGCCTCACAAGAAACCTAATCCAAACTGTGGTAATCCGCCAAAATAAGGGGAACACCCATGGGGTGATCGTCAAACATTATAAAAAGAAATTATCAATCATATAATAACCACAAGAATACATGAAATATAAGTCAGATAATAATATAGGATCAATACCCTAACATGAGATACCAGATACATGGGTATCCGACACTTTTTCACCAAAAACTCAAAGAAATTAAATGTAGGGAAACAAAACACCTACCTTGATCCTAGGAGATCTATATACTTGAACCTCGTCCTATGCATCAGCCTAGAACAAAGAAGATCTGCAAAAATGTATAAAACGTTCAACCTCAGATAACTCTCACAAGAGAAGGAATCAGGAAACATGGCCAAAGAAGAACTAAGAACTCACCGCTGCGATTCTATTGCAACCAACGACGTTCGATTCATACAGAAGGTGATAGATCGGTGGCTCAGAGAAGATTCAGCCTCCTCAGATGCTCTAGACATAATTAAGCAGAGAAGAAGATTAAAATCGGTTTAAGACGTGACCCCGGTCCGATTAATGAAATAAAAAGAAAAGTACCCGGTGTTTACTTCATGAGTACACAGCGTGTACTCACCCATTCCATACACTACATTAAGTGGCCACCACATCACTGCTACACAACGTGTGTGTGACCCGGACACGGCCAGCACATGGCCTCACATGGGAGAAAAGCACACGGCGTTTACTCATAAGGTACATGGCGTGTACTTAGAAAATTTTCAGATTTTCTTCTTTTCCTAAAAAACGACCAGAAACGGAAAAAAGTACCTAAGACGAAGATCCAAGTTCTTACAAACTTCCCCCCTTAAAAAAATTCATCCCCAAATTTCCCTACCTTTGTGGAGAAGATGAAACCTCGAAAAACTCTAGCCATTGTGATCGCATATCGGCCTCCCTCTCCCAAGTCTCTTCATGTACACGGTCGTGCTTCCATAACACCCATACCAGAGGAATAGACCTGCCACAAAGTATCTTTGCACTATGATCAACAATCCTGATATGATGATCCTTGAACAATGCATCCGTCTCCCGCTCAAACTTCTCGGGTTGAATAATAAAATAAGGGTCTGAGAAATAGCGTTGAGGCTGAGAAACATGGAAGACGTCATGCATATCTCAGTACCTCTAAGGTAGCTACAATGTATAAGAAACCAGACCGACTCTCTCCAGGACCTCAAACGGCCTAACATATCTCAGTGAAATCTTACCCTATCATCTTATCCTCGTGTTTCCTAACCTCAGGGTAACACGTAGGAAAACCTGATCCCCGACCATAAACACCAAGGGTCATCTCCGCTGATCAGCATAAGATTTCTGTCGAGATTGTGTAGTAGCCATCCTTTTTCGAATAAACTCCACCTGCTCTGTGGTCTCCTGAACAAGACAAGGTCCCAGCATAGCTGCCTCTCCTTCCTTCATCCAACCCAAGGGTGACCGGCACGACCTACCGTACAAAGCCTCATATGGTTCCACGTGAATAGTTTCATGAAAACTATTATTATGGGAAAACTAAACTAGTGGTATATGTATCTCCCAAGAACCTCCAAAATCAAGGACACATGCTCATTGCATGTCCTATAGCACCTGAATCGTACACTCTGACTGGCCATATGTCTGGGGATGGTAAGCTGTACTCAAAAGTACCTATATACCAAAATCCCGATGTAGCCCATTCCAGAAATGCAACATGAATCGGGCATCCCTATCTAAAATGATAGTACTCGGAACCCCATGCGAGCGTACAATCTCACGGATGTACAACCATCCAAGATCATCAACACCGAAGGTCTCCTTAATTGAAATGAAGTGTGAAACCTTTTTGAGACTATCAATGACAACCCATACCGCATCATTCCCTCAAGGAGATCTCGATAATCCTATCATGAAGTCCATCGCAACATCATTCCACTTCTACTCGGGAATGGGTAGCCGCAGTAAAAGCCATGCCAGTCACTAGTGCTCTGCCTTCACCTGCTGATAGGTGGAACATCTCTTGAAAAAACCAGCAACATCTCTCTTCATACATAGCCACCAATACTGGCTGTGTAGATCGTGATACATCTTGGTGACGCCAGGATGAATTGCCCAGACTGAGGAATGAATTTCTCGCATCAACTCCTCGTTTATATCTATTGGCACCCAAACGCGTCCCTGGAAATTCAAGATCTCATCCTCACCTATTGTCCATCCGGGAAGAGGGTATGCTCCTGTCACACTTTCTCGTAGGACTAGGCCTTTAGAATCTGATATCTTCCTCATACGAACTCAGTCAAGAAGCATAGAGGTAATAGTTATAGAAGATAGGAAAGACGGCCCCTGTCTATCATGCACCTCCAAATGCATCACAAGGAACAGATACATAAGCTACCACTCATTGTTGTCCTCCTGAACTACATGTATCTAAGTCCTCCTACTTAGTGCATCATTCACTACATTTCCTTTCCCAGGCATATAGGTAAGCTCGAAATCGAAAGAATTCAGGTACTCAACCCACCTTCACTATCTCAGATTCAATTCACACTGCGTGAAGATGTACTTGAGGCTCTTGTGGTCAGTATACACAACAAAATGAACTCCCAGAAGATAATGTCTCCAACAACGCAAAGAATGAACAACTACAGCCAACTCCAGGTCATCTGTAGGATTGTTCCTCTCATGTGGCCTCAAATGCCAAGATCTGTATGCTATAACACGATCCTCCTGCATAAACACTTCTCCATGCTCGATTCTAGATTCATCACATAAAATAATATGCATCTTTCCCAGCTCTGGAAAAACTATAATTGGTGCTGAAGTCAATCTCCCTTTCATCTTCTGGAAGGATGAATCGAAGGCTTCTGACCAAACATACTTCACCCCTTTCTTAGTCAAGCCCATCAACGGTGATGCTAGGCATGAGATGTTTTGTATAAACTACCTGTAGTAACCAGTAAAACCTAAGAAACTTTGTACCTTGAAGACATTCTTCAGCTTCTCCCAGGTGACTACTGCTCTCACCTTCTCTGGGTCTACTGATACTCTTGTCTCTGAGATGACATGACTCAGTAAGTGAACCTCATCCATCCAAAAGTGGATCTTTGAGAGATTAGAATATAACTAATTCTCCCTTAGTGTACTCAAACCGATTTCAAGATGGGTAGTGTGGTCGTGTCGAGTGTGAGAGTACACCAAGATGTCTTCCACAAAAAACCACCACGAAAAAATCCACGTAAGGATAGAAAAATCTGTTCATCAGTGCCATGGAAACTGCTGGCACATTCGTGAGACCAGACGGCATAACCAAATACTCATACAAACCATACCTGCTCCGGAAGGCTGTAAGAGGTATATCAGATTGTCTAACACACAACTGATGGTATATGGATCCCAATTCGATATTCGAGAACACTCTATCTCCTCGAATCTGATCAAAGAGACCATCTATCTATGGAAATGGATATCAGTTCTTGACCATCAACTGGTTCAGCTTCCGATAGTCCACATAATGCGTAAGGGAGTATTCTACCTTCTTTGAAAATTGGACAGGCGAACCCCAAGGAGAAGTACTGGGTTGGATGAAACCCTTTTCTGTAACTCCTCCAACTTCTTCTTGATCTCCTACAACTCAGGTGTAGCCATCCTATAAGGAGGAATGGACACTGGTGCCAATACTGACACAACCTCAATAAGGAATTCTACCTCTTGCTCCGGAGGCAAACCTGAAAAGCCTTCTGGAAAGACATCTGGAAATTGGTCAACTACTGGAGGAAAATTTACCTGAGAAGTCTCGAGGTCATCCAGATATAAGCTAGCAATTAGTTCGTAACACCGCCAAACCTGTGATGCTCTAGTCCAGCTCTGCTCACCTGGAAATATCATTCTCCCTTGTGATGAAAAGATCTACCTTCTGGTGATGTGAAACTCATCCTGCAGTGATAGCAATCAACAAAGGCCTGGAAGGGAACTAACCAGTCCATCCTGATAATGACATCATTACCTGCCATCTCTAAAACATATAGACTCTATGAAAAAAGGCACCCACCGACCTCGAGGGAGCAGTCTAAACACTGATTCACACTAGCAGTTCTAATCCCCAAGGGAGTGTCTAGCGTCCTCATATCCTCTGAAGTATAAACGGTATGTCTAAGTCTATCCATAGTATGCACAAAAATAAATCTATGAGAATCTCCTGTATCGAAAAGTGCAGAGGATAAAACTGAGGGAACTATAATCATACCTTGAACTGAAGATGGTCCAGGATCCTACTCCTGATGAATCTTCTCAACAGAAAAAGTCTGGCCTATACCGTGGCCCTTCAAAGCAGACTGAGATCCCTGTACTGCTCCTCTCGGAGCCTGACCACTGTGTCCATAGCCTCTACCCTGGCCTGAACGACCTGATGAACTCTATCCCTCCGTCTGCTGCGTAACTAGTAATCCTACTGCTATAAATGGAGTCGAAATTGATCCTCATTCACTAGCTGCTAGAAGAAGGTCCTTTCAGAAGCGCTGTAGATAACCCATCTTTCCGCAAGATCGGCACTCCATTGGGTCCCTCAGGCACTGGGGCTTCTTATTCCCACTTCTTCCACACTAATACCACACAACCTAGTTACCAGAATTAAGATCTCACCTATCATAAGTAATACCTTCCTTCCTCGAGTCACCTCGTGTAGACTCTCACTGGCGCTTCCTGCTGTTTGTCATGAGAGAATCAGCCTCGGATGTTGAACCTCCCTGGTCCACGCTCCAGCCTCCCTTAGGTTTTTGTCCATAATAAGCACCTGGTTGACTATCAATGTGATAGAAGTCAACTAAAATACATTAACCTATGACCTGATATCTGGTCTGAGGCCTTCCTCAAACTTCCATGCCAAAAATAGATCGTCATTCCCTAGAATGGGGGTGAAACGTTGTAACTCTGTAAAGTGGGAGGAATACTCCATAACTGTGAGAGTACCCGGCTGCAGGTTCATGATCTCTCTGGTCCTGTCAGCCCTCAGCATTGCTGGGTAGAAGTAGTCCTAGAACGTATGATGAAACTCATCCCAAGACATAGCCTGTTGGTTCCCTATCTACAAAACCACATCCCACCATATTTTGGAGAGATCTCAAATAATATAAGTCACGAGCTTCACATTCCTCTCCGGAGGTGTCTCTAGATGCTCGATGTTGGACAGTATGGCTTCTATCCATGACTCCGCAGCCTGTGGTCCTCCATCCCCATGAACGTGGGAGGGTGCTGCTGCAGAAAAACCCGCGTCAACTCTGCCATAGATGGGGCCAGATGCAGAGCTCCCTGGAAGGTCTGCATGAATCTCATGAAACCCTCTCTAAACTGAGCATCAGAACTAGTGTCTGGAATCACTACAGGTGCCTTGTCCGGAAGGATAGGTTGAACTAATGGTAATCCCAGATCTGCCGTATCAGGCGTAAGGTCACTGGCTGGTTCCTGATGTGCAACGGGAGGACATCTTGGTGACATAGCTCTAAAAGATCAAAAGCACAACTTCATTAATGAGGAACATAGATGAAACATAAGAGAGAAAAATGGAACAGGAGAGAAAAACTTTAAAATTTGGGAAAACATGACTACAAGGTGTGTAATACTACTACACGACATGTTTCTAAAACGTTTACCATGGTCGTGTATCTTGACTATACATGGCTGTGTAAACCACTTTTCTACACGGTGTGTTCTTAAACTACATGGCATGTACTAACCCTTCTCCTCCCTGCCTGTTCACTCCTACATGGATGGGAACACGGACTGTCCCTGCAGGAAACAACACGGCGTGCTTGTCCACTACACGGTGTGTCCTTAAGATCTCTCACATGCCTATTTCATTAGTCACACGGACTGGTAGATGGACCACTACTATAGGGCATGTCAAAGGAGATACGGCGTGTACTTGACATGCCTTTCCTGGTCTGTGTTGTTAGTGACATGGCCTGAAACAAGTTCGACACTACACGGTGTGTTCCATATGGACACGGTGTGTACGCGGAAGGATAACACCAACCCGTTCAATAGGATACATGGTTGGCTACATGGTCAACTATACTCGGCATGTTCCCAAGGGAAACGGCATGAACTTGAAGGAAAACCCTGGCCCATGTTGTTAGTGACACAGCCAGATATCTATTCAAGACTACACGGTGTGCTAAGCTAGTACCCGGCGTGTTCTTAAAGGACGCTTTACAACCCCGTGTCTCTACCCAACATAGTCATGGACACCGCTAAAAACTACACGGCATGTATGCATAAAGTACACGCCGTGTATTCTGGGTTTTTCTAAACAGTAGCCTCAGAACTGCACAGGAGCCCAAAAAACACATAAAAAATTATTAGGGTGCCAAATTCCGATCCATGGGGGCTCATACTCCCCATGAATCAATGCTTGGCATCATAACAATGGATATAATAAGTAAAAATGTATAATAACTCACGATCCCCCAAATATCGATCCTCGAGGGACCATAACACCTCTAAGACCAAATTTTGGCGCCCATGATAATGAAGCTCTAAAACATTATACCCTATCAACTAAGCAGGTACTCTAATTTAGCAGCTATCACAACAACATGCATATTCTCTCACAAATTCTATCACAACAGCATGAAAATTCTAATGCAATCTAGATGGCATGGAAAAATGCATGGAATTTGATTTTTAAACAAGTGCCTATATAATGAATGAAATGGAATTCCCTTGTCTCATCAGGTTGTAACAAAAAAGAACAAAAATAATACAAATAGTAATATCACAAAACAATTGCACCACCCAACGGTGAAATCAATTAAACTGTAACATATTAAAAAACCCGAAAATTTCAATATTCGAGGTAATTTGGCTTTTTTCTGTACACGGGTTCTAGAAATCCCGAGCACAACTATTTACCATTTACATATTCCATCCTATCCATGTCTAATGTCGCTAAATAGTATGTCAATAGAAAAGAAAAGAAACACCTCTGATAAAAATTTGTAACGACCCGAGTCTAGAGCCCCTCAACTGGTGCCCCGTGCCCGGTTCACCACATGACCTTAAGCGCATTTCCCCAAATTCCAGAGGCTTTAGTCTAGCAGTGAGGGCCTTGGTATGTTATTTGAGAAACTATTCCCTTAGTTGGTAATTTATACAAGGTACATGAAACAACAGTTAATAGCGGATACAGTAAACAACATAAAACAACTGGAACTAAAAAGCGGAAGCAATGTATAATATAATAATGATTCAGCATGGTACATATATCCATGGAATGAAGAAAACAAATCAATGTGCTGAAATACAACTAATAACAAATCACTAAAAGTAAACAGCAACTCCAGTAGCATCGCATGCCCGAGCTCGGTTCTATGCTCTCCAGCTCCAACCAGCAATCATGTACCTGAAGTAGAAGGGGCACAATCCCTATCCACACCGGCAACCATATGACCTATTTGGGACAAAATGGAGGACCCAAACCGGGTTTGAGACTAATCCCAGCAGGTAATCACCACAAGATCTGTGCCCTACTGTCAGTGAGCAATATAGAAAAAGTAAAGGAAATAAATGCAGTAGAGAAACAATAGTACTCTAAAGTAAACAATCCTACAAATCTCCCTTCACAGTTATTTATTAATTTAATACAATCATTAATTATCAACCAAGGAATCTAGAAAACTTCTCTATATTTCCAAGGAAAGTATATAACACAATAGGTATCTCAGCAGAATACCTAAACATCAAGAAGTACAAAAGACAAGCTTGTTCTTTGGATTGGTGGAATCATCTCAACCAACCAAACAATATTCACAGTCACTCTCTGGGTGGCTCATACTGGCAGACCCCTATAGTCAAGTAAACATATAAAGGCCTAGACACTCTAGGAATCTCTCGCCATCAATTCCCCTGCAATCTGGAAACAATAGATATAGACTCTCTGAGGAAGTACTTACGTCTAATTACCCATATAGTCTCGATACATAAGTAAGGAAACTCTAAGGAAGTAGAAAGTCCCATTCACGTATGTCCTGCGAATGATACTAATTTATAACAAACTCTCTAAGGAATCCCTTAATCGTCAATTCCCTCTTTAGCCTACCACACTAGGTTCTCACATCCTTGAGTAGTGTAGTCGTGGGTAATCGAATGTTAGCAGACCAAAGTACGCATAAAAAACTACATTGATAATAGATACAATTCATCAAAAGCATATAAATAGTAGTCAATACATGAAATCAACTATATCAAGGAAAGAAAGAAATGAAACAAGGTATGCCTCACAGGCAACCTAAGCCAAACGGCGGTAAATAGCCAAAACAAGGGGAACACCCATGGGGTGATCCAAAAACATGTAACAGGAAATTATCAATCATTTTATAACCTCAATCATACATGAAATCTAAGTAAGATAACAATACAAGACCAAAACCCTAACTTGAGATACCCGATACATGGGAATCCGACCCTTTTGCACCAAAAACTAAAAGACAATCAACGTTGGGAAACAAAACACCTACCTCGATCCTAGGAGATCAATATAATTCAACCTCTTCATGTGAATCATCCTAGAACAGAGAGGATCTGCAAAAACATCTAAAACGTTCAACCTCAGATAACTCTCACAAGATAAGGAATCAGATAACATGGCCAAATAAGAACCAAGAGCTCACCTATGTGATTATATTGTAACTGACGACATTCGATTTGGATACCAGGTGATGGATCAGTGGCTCGGAGAAGATTCAACCTCCTCAGATGCTCTAGACATAATTAGGTGAATAAGAAGATGAAAATCTGTTTAAGACGCAACCCTTGTCCGATTAATGAAATAAAAAAAAAGTACATGACGTGTACTTCATGAGTACACAGTGTGTACTAACCCTTTCCGTACACCGCATTCAGTGGCCTCCACATCACCACTACAAACCGTTCGTGTGGCCCAGACATGGACACACACAGCCTCACGTGGGAGAAAAGTACATGCCATGTACTCATAAAGTACACGGCGTGTACTTAGAAAATTTTATGATTTTCTTCTTTTTCTCAAAAACGACCAGAAATGGAAAAACATACATGAAATGAAGATTCAGGTTCTTACATGTTCCCTCTATATCAATATGGGTCTTATATAAAAAATAACATGGTGAATCACCTAATTATGGATAACACTATCTTTAATGTCTAAAATATGAATATGTTTCTCTATATAAGAAATCTTCACTTCCAAAACACTACTTCTAGTACCAAACATGATTTGAATTTGGAACATACTACATTAACATTGAATCTTGAAACACATTTTGTACCAGAAAGAATAATTGTGTAAATTTTACTCATTATGAAATCAATCCAATGGTATTCAAAACTTTATTCGGTCAACTGAACCATAGTGTTAGATTTAAATTTTTAACAAAATGTATAACACTTTTAAGTGGAGAAACATTCAGAAAGACATATTCACTAACCATTAAAAAATATGTTTTCTACATTTATCAATATAAAAATTAATCATTATATGAGATATCATATTATGATGTTGCATCAACTACCCATTCTCCAAAAATTACTTAACCAACATCAGTCACCTAAATTTCCATTCTCTTATATCATTACAAAATGTTATAGTTTGAAACATATTTCCATATAATTCTGCAATTATTTCCATCAATAAATAGTAATGAAATCAATTACTATAATAAAACTCAGACAATGAAATATTTCAATAGCAACCTCCCATGTATTCCATTAACAAATAATGAATAATACCATCCATGTTTTGATTAATCCACATAGAATAACCATCGGATTGAGGATAAAAATAATTATATATATTTAATTGAGAACCAATATATTTCCGATTTACTCTAAAAAGATTATATTTAATCAGGAGATCACATTAGGACATAAAGGATAGAGGATCTCCTTAAAACCATACTTTATATGTTAGATACCATTAACAAATATGATTTAATGACATATTTTATTGAATTAGAAAAAAATTAATAAATTTACATAACTGATAAATAATTACCAAAATCAAACTGTTACCCTGAGATATTTTATTAAATCCCACCATGGAATAAATTGTTACAATTTATATCATTTCTATACTAGAACATGAAATATAACACCTCAAGTTTTCAGGAAACAATTTATTTAATATATATTAAATTTATTTGATTGCCTCCATCGCATAGTACACTGAGCTATGATTTATTTACACGTAGCACTATTTTAAGACTGCACTACAAGAAACATATAGATTATCATATGGTATAAACAACACTATTATTGGCATAATTTAAACACAAAATTTATTTCCTTCAATATCTTTGATCACATTCAATATCGAGTTTTTCAAACAAAAATATAAGAGTTAAATTACTATTAAATTATTATTAATGTTTTCTCCTAGCTTCCGGGATGGTTTGTATGTAAGGAATAAAAAAATTAGAAAATATTGTTTGAAAATTTATATAAAAACAATCCTTCATTTATCAATTTGTTATAAATGAATGTATAAACTATCTAAAATTAATGATTATCTTTTCTATGAAAACAATTTTTCTATGTCAAAACAAATTTTTTGTCATTAATTTTTTTAAAAAATCAATAACTATTTTTATGTAATTTATATATTATAAATTAAATAATATAATTAATATCCATGTAGTTGGTGTTTGTATTAGTGGAAAGCACCCCTTAATCGCACATGAAAAATGGGGGTTCAAAACCCATTGGGATCCGGGACAGTAGCAATACTGTAGGTTACTATAACAGTGGCAACACTATAGCAACGACAGGCACTATGGCGGCGGCAAGTAACTTTAGTTGTGGCAGGGTACTGTAGAAGTTGCGGGTAATGTGTGGTACAGTAGCAGCATGGGTACTATAGCAGTACTATTCACATAATGGTCTTTGGGCCATAATATTTCACCTATAGGCCATGTAATGGGCTAAATTCCCACTGGACCTTTGGGCTATGTAATAGGTGTCCCTCTACCTAGTTTAAAGAGGTATTTTCATTCCTTTAATAATAAATGAGGCTTCGGCCCCAACCTTTAAAAAAATATAATTAACATCCATATTATTTGTTTTCTATACAATAAATACGAATACATCCAAATTAAGGAAAAAAGTCATTTTTATAAAAGGCAGTTTTAACATCATTTAATGGTAGAAAAGTTTTAAAAATAATTTTTCACACATTTAGAATTTTTATTTGAAAAATTAACATAAAATAATAACTTTTAATATAAAAATATAGTTCTGGTGAATTTGTTGAATTTGTCTAGGAATTTTTAATTTTTGTTGAATAGTGGAAAATATTTGATTATAATTGAAAACTGACCATTAATTTAATTTATTAATATAGATAAATTATATTTTAAATTTATTTTAATGATCAAGTAGATACATTATTCATAAAAATATCCAATTAGTGTTAATGGAATCAATTTCTCATTGAAATTTGATAGAAAAACATTTCAATCTTTCTTACTTTTTAACATCAAAAACTCATCGTTTACTCCCATCTTTAAGAATAATCAAAAATTAAATTATTTGACATAGGTCATTGTAATTTTAATAATTGAAATAAATATGATAATCAGAATAATTTTTAATTTATATTATGTTCACATTATTTTTATACAAAAAATATCAGCGAATCTCATCAAAATTAATTACAGTGAGAAAGGTAAAATGAGTTTACATAGTGGATAAACCATAATATTAATTGTTCAAATGACATATAATCTTGTAAAAATACATTTTATTTCCACATATATACTATTTGACATTATATTTATATTTTACGTTTATTGGATGTTCATTATCTAAGTGAGACATATCAAGAGTGTTTACATTTTTGTATTAACAAGAATGCCACTCCTCTTCTACTATATAATAAAAGTCCTCGCTTACTTAATTGGATCTCTAAATACCTTTTGGGTGAAAAAACCCTGAAAAAATTAATATTTCAACATAACTCAACCCTTATATGATGACTTGATTTTGGAATAAATCAAACTATGTAATTCCATATGGTACAAACCAAATGGAGTTACCCGAAGAAGAGGAAACATTATTTAACAAACCCTTTGTTTCATTTATTTCCCCACCCCATAAATTATACTAAATTTATTATTATATGGAATACTAATTATAATATATATATTTATATGTCAGAAAATAAATTTTTCTACCTACACCGACACACACTACCATGAAATGGGATATGAAATCATCATTCATGAGTGTGGAAGACTATCACCATGTGAACTGATGATGTTTGTTAATCCATTCCAACCTCTCAATGAAGTTAATAATGCTTTTTATATTATTTCTATAAGATATATAATATATTTATGATTTATTTATGATTATATAATTAATTTTTAACACACTCTATCATGGTATAACTTTTTTTGAGAATATGATAACATCATTTGTGGACGCGTAGACCACCACCTCCCCAAAAGATTTGTGATTCATAATAAATTAACATGGAATGTATTAAGGATTGAATTAATTAAAATGTGAGATATATATGATCATATATATATATAAATATATATTTCATTTACATAATTTCTTTCAATATAACAATAATGTGGAAACATCATTAATGCATATGTACAACCTACCTTCTCCATGAATAGTGTATCTCATTTTGTATTTCTATATTGTATATATAATTATAAATACATAAATACTGAATTTATATCATCTTTTTACCATGTTATAAATTATTGATTTTAGGAAATAATAATCAACTAAAATGGACAGAAAATAACTAGTCACAAAATATACTAAAAAGGAAGTGGATATTACCAAAAATGTTAATTTAACAAAAAATTGTTAATAAAAAGGTTATATAAATTCATTATAAAATATTAAATGGTATTATATATAATAATGTGGAAATTTTTTATAATTATGATAAACATATATTTATTATATAGGATATTTGAACATTTAAAAATAATGTCAAGACTTAAGGTAATATTTTCCTCATATCACTTTTATTTCTATGACATATATATTATATTCCTCATATATTCTTATTGTGTGGTGAATGAAATGAAATATTAAATGTTTAATCATTAATTTAATGTATTTAATAATATTATATGTTCTAATTGATGTTATTTATTCATAGATCACACAATCCAAAAGTTACTCATGTTTTATGTGGATTTATAATCCCTCTTTTATTTCTGTGAGACTTATGCCATATTAAAAACTAATTTACATTGTGTAGTGCATATAGTATCCATGAATGTATTATAAAAATAATATCCAAAAATTAATGTTTAATTAAATATTGAATTGAATATACCTCTTTCATGGTGTTTACAATTTAAATGTTACTAATGTTGTAATGTAATTTTGTCTCAATTTTCCATCTTGAGACACAAGTTTTATTATGTACCTATATTATTTTACGAGGTGCATATAAATACTATTTGACAAGTTATATCTTTAATATCCTTAATTTCATTATATTTTATTCTTTATACAATTTAAATATTTTATTTGGATTTTGATTCAATGTTACCAAAATGGTAATTGTTTATTTCAACAATCTCATTGTTCATCGAGATTATTTACAATTATGATTCTGTTGATGAAATATTAAGATCCATATATAAATATTTTAAAAAAATCGACTATTTTTATTCATAACATAATAATGTAATTATTATATTTTTAAACTCATCGGTACTTTATATTTTTAGGAAATATTTTTAGGATAATCCAACACTTTTTCTCACATTGGGTGAAGATTATTTCTCTTCTTAAAAAATGTTTTCTAAAAAAATGTCCAAATATTAATTTTTTAAAACATGTTTTCTATGATATGTCCTTTTTTATATATTCTAAAAATTACTATTACGAAATATTTTAAATTATATATAAAATTTTTTTATATGTTTTTCATTGTGGAATTCAATGAAATGGATTTGGAACAAGTTTAATTATTTTTAAGATGTTATTTTCATAGAATGATTAATTTCCATAATAAATGTTCATATTTATACATAAAAATCATTATCAATATAATAATTCATTTTTTATGTATTTTATGGTTTACAGGTGATATGATCCAAGGTCATCATTCTTATTTATTCTTAGAATAGTTCATATTTATAATGAAAAAGTTGTTTATAAAATCTCTTTCTCTTACACAGGTTATAACATGATAAGAACCTATGAAAGCTTATTACTTTCACAAGATATTATATAATGAAAATATTTTGAAAAATATCTCTTTTCGTAGGTTATTAAATGATAAAATGATTCTGTTATTCATTTCATTTCATGGTTAATATTTGTTGTTTATGAAACAAAACTCTTTTTGTTGGGTCATGATATGATGAATGTTTTATTATCTTATAGAACATGTAAGTATGATTTCATAATGTGATGTATGGGACCTATATATCAATATAATAAATTGGTTAAATATTTATATATCTCAACATATAGACAGGACATGAATGATTAGTGAACTCAGATTTGCAAAATAGGGATACACTGGGAAGTTAAATTCATTCTGCAACACATGGATGGAATGAGGAGGGAACTAGGTTCACAAAAATAGGTCTATAACATGAAATAAACTCATTTCAATAATACATGGTTGGAATAAATAGAGAAATAAATTCAATAAAATAGTTCAGGAACAAGAATTTAACCTAGTTCAGCAATATAGGGCTGAAGCAATGATTGAACTCAATTTAGTTAAGCTAGTCTAGAATGAAATATAAAAATAGTTTAGTAATACTAGGATGGAATAGATATAGAAACCAGTTATTTATATTAATTATTCCTCTATGATGCTCATTTTAGTGATCCAAGAAAAATATGAAATGATTTTCAATGATTATATATATAAAAAAAATTCTAGGACTTATTCTTATATAATTATTTCATAGATCATTCTCTTTATTCCCATAAGATTGATGTCTTATTAAGTTTCAATGTTTCTGACATGACTCTTTATTATGATCTTTGAAATGTAGGTTATGATCTTCTTATGTTAGGATAATGTTCTCATAACCATATTTTAATGATTATGCTTATATTTCTTCCTTGTCTACACATACTGAGAAGTAGATGTCACTAATTCATATGTTTCCTTTCCATAGTATATGATGATCATTTTCAAGTAGGTGTACTAAAATGATGAAATATGTATGTTCAATATTAGGGATATTTATCCAAATTAGAACAAGTTTTTCCTGGTTTCTATGGAGATTAAACTGTTATTGTAATCCGGAATGTTCAATTGTATTGAGATGAATATTCATCTAAAATGATGTAATATCCATGTATGTTAATCATTGGACACTATAGTTGTTATCAACAGAATGTTTTATAAATCCATTGTAATCTATTATGGGATAAATTTAGTGAGATCCTAAGGGATATTTCTAAGTATATGTTCTTGTATGTCTCTAGGGATAATCAATGGATGGTTCAAGGTTTGAAAATTGGTCATAGAATTTGGGTAAAGTATTAATATAATAGTTTCTTGAAAATATAACCCTCTTTAGATAATATAAGTTTATATAATTCGGCAATAATAATATGTTTTTAATATAGAAAAATGGATCCAAAGAAAGCGATATCAAAGGGAAAATGAAAATTTTAATTAACACAATTGATGATAA
Organism: Viscum album; assembly: GCA_963277665.1. Lineage (NCBI taxonomy): Eukaryota > Viridiplantae > Streptophyta > Magnoliopsida > Santalales > Viscaceae > Viscum > Viscum album. The sequence goes on from OY728146.1 coordinate 1,291,546,735, forward strand.
TAATTCCCACCCTAAGTTATCACCTATTTTAGAATTTTTAATTGTGAAAACTATGAGAATTATGAAAAAAAATATATTAGGATTTGACTCATGAATGAAATATGCATGCTTGATTAATTAATGTAATTGCAATTGATGGTGAAAATACCATAAGAATCAAACGAAATGTATGATTCTTTTATAAGAGGTGGAATGATCGAAATACTATGACATTTTAACTAATTCATTATTTTATATGAATCGTGAAGAATATAAGGATTCTTTGTATAATTAATTCATTAATGGTATTACAGAATATGTTAAATGATAATGATGATCTATAAAAGAGACATAATGGAATGATTACAATAAGGTTAGGTAACCATTAAAATGTTCTCGGTGACAAGAAAATGATATTTAGTATGGATAAAGAGATTATGATATGGATAATGTAAATTGGATAGTATTTATAACCCCAAAATATATAAATGATTTTTTTGCAGTGTGGATTACTATATCATCCAGGGTGTTTACAATATTCAATGATTTTAGTAAATATCAAGTAGTATTTTGATTAAGGAATCATTTGTGTTTTAAATATGTATTTATTGTAATTCATATTTTTATCATGTTTTAAGGGAATACATGGAAAAGGTGTTCACATGTTTTGTTTTTGAAAACCAATAGATAATTTAAGATATATGTGTGATCAATGTGAAGAGGATTTTGAGTAATTTAGTGAACATATTTTTGATGATTTAAACATTAATAATTCAATAGGGTTATATAGACAATCATTTATGGAATTTCTTGACATGAAATTTTGATGAGGTTTTGGAGATTAACTTATCACTTTTCGATATGAGTAATTCTGAATATTAGATAACATATTCTATCCATTTTTCCGATGATAACTAAAGACATATGAAATGAATTATCATTTTACTAATGAATCATTGGATCTGTTGGTACTTCAGGAATAAAAAATCATCTTCATTTCATATATTAAGATGTTATGTTGGAATTGTTAAAGGTATATCCAAGGGGTAAAAATATTCATATTAAATGGAATGAAGTAATGTAAGAATATATCATTATTAAAACTCATAAACATTATGAAACATCTTGAAAAAATAAAATCATTTTCTGTGAATAAAATTTCCCCACATATCATCAATGATTTATGGTTTTCTGATTTTTAAAATTTTGAGGATCACCCTCTTTCTTTTGATTAGATATCTCTATCACATTCTATAATTATTTATTTTTTATTCCATGTACAAATATTCAACTATGTTCTACTTTGTGGAAACCTAGTTATGAGTTACTTTGGTTAACTGTCATGTTTCCAACATTCCATTTTTAAAGGATTATTTATTTTTAATATTTTTTATTTGGGTTATTATGAAATGAAAATTAAATTATTAAAACATTTATTACAAATATAATTTTTTAGGTGAAAATTAATTTGAGGAGAGTACAGTTTAACCCCACTAGTTTTTTTGAATTTAATTTTGATGAAATAAATAAAAACATATTGATTGACCAAATTTAATTCTACATAAAGTAAATAATTAATTTTTCACAACACCAATTCAAAATTATTATATGAACAACACTTATTTAATAATACGATACACAAAACACATTTATTTTTTTCCATTATACACAATTCTATGTACTTTTCATAGCTTGTGTTACATGCCAGACTATGTTTTACTAAACTACAATATAAAATTTATATTATTCATCAAATAATATTATAGTTATCACCTAGCCATTATGATATTGGGAATGAATGGAATTAAATGAATTATTAAAATATGGTTTAATCATGTATATAAAATGAATCCGTTGGTTATCAATTAGTAATAAAAGAATGCATGGACTATTTGGAAATAAAGAATGTGATTTTATAAGAAAACTATTTTTATGTAAAGACATGGTCTATCTCAATAAATTATTTTAAAAAATGTTTTATAAATATTTTTAAAATAAATTATATATTATATATTCAAAAACAATTATACATGCATCTTATCTATTTTCTATACAAGATTTATGAATAAATCAAACATTAGTAAAAAAATATATTTTTATAAATGTATGGATTGGAACATTTTAAATATAGAATTGTTTTAAAAATAATATTTGATATTTTTTTAGTTTTAATTTGATAATATAAAATTTATTTTTATATGTTTAATATCAAAATATTCATTGTGTGAATTTTTTGAATTTTCTAGGAAGATCCCTTTTTTGATGAATACTGATAAATGATGATTTATAATTTAAATATGTATTTTAATATAATTTGATTTTAAATTATTTTTAAAGAAAAAATAATTCAATTATAAAAATATACATCCAATTCATGTCAATGTAATAGATTTCACATTGAAATTGAATATAAAAACATTTCAATCTTTTGATCTTTTTATATTAAAACTCTGTTGTTTCTTCCCATCTATAGGATTAATTTAAAATTATATTATTAAACATATATAAAAACCCTATCTTTGTATAAATATAAAATAAAACACTTTTTTATAATATATAACACTTAACGAAAATAAATGACTAATAACCATATTAGTATAGTGCCTTTGAAAACATGGAATAAATTTATATAATTAGCTTAAAGTTCTTCATCATATCCCATAATGATCCTACCGATTATTTATTATAACTAAAAAATTCCATATAACTTAGGGAAAATAAAACATAATAAAAAGGGTGTGATCAGATTCCCAATAAGGGTAAACAATGGACACATGTAATCCTAATAATGAGAAAAAGGGTATGAGAACATGATCATAAAAATAACAGATTGAACCCTGAATATCAAAGATCATAAGCATGAACAAGGGAATAAATATTTCTAGTTCATAAAACATGAATCATAATAAAATAAAGAACCTGAGCCACGGAATAATAACATAAGAATAAAACATGAAATTGTGGAATATATATAATCATATAATAATGATTTTCATGTTAGTCAAGTCATCTCAACCAGGGCCATATTTGTAGTATGGGTCTACTTACCAAGCCATCTTTGTTTTAATGGTTCACTCTCATTACAATAATATTAGAATAAGTCACTTAGGTCAATAACATGATATATAAATTATCACCAAATGCATTGTAATGAGATATTGGTCCCACCTATCTCGTAATGTAATTATACATACATGTTATAGAAGTTCATTAACAATATATCATAACCAAATAAATGGAATGAGTTAGATAAAAATGTTTTCATAACATATCCCATTGAAAAGTTATAGGTTTCATCAATATTTCACAAAATCTCTAACAATGAATGGATGTATGTTTCATAAACATAATCACATCAAAACTTGATCCATTCAGAGAATGATTATGAGTGGATTTCTATAAAAAAAATGAAATCTTATATGTGGAAGGATTTTGAAATATCACTTGAAACATGAATTTTCCATAAAAATAACTTTTTTGGACATAAAATTTTTTCAGAACCATTTTTTTGAATCCAATTTGTAATCATATTAAATAATCATGAAAACACATTTAAAACAGTTCTTGTAAAAAATATTCTTTCGTTTTCTAAATCATTTTATTTTATTTAAATATCACAAAATATTATGATAAAACATTTTCATTAAAAATAACCTTATAATGTTTTAAGGGAACCTTGAAGTTAATAAGGTGTCATAAAATCATTAAAAACTATTCATTCTATATAAGTGAAAAAACATTAATCTTATACATTATCCAGAAAAGTAAAAAAGTACCTCGAAGGGAAGACAAAAAAAGATTACATCAAAATATATAATATACACTTATACATTGTTAAATAATTTATTTAAATGGTTTTTTATGAATAGTAAAAGTATTCTCGAATATAATTTTAAATAATATGGATGATAAATAAACTGCAATAACAATTTATGTGTAAACAATATCATAAAGTAATGGGACTATGAATGTAATATTTTTTAATTGAAAATATATTTTAAAACATATAATGAAAAATTTTAACAGAAAACAATTTAAAACATAAAACATTTATTTCAAATACTTTTCCTTTAATATGGCCTTAAGATATGTTTTGAAATCATTTTTTAAGAGAATAATCTTCAAATATTTCATGTTGTCCCATTCCACTTTGAAATAATTAAATCATAATCCCTATTAAATAATAACATTAAAATATTATTAAAATATTATTAAAATAAATATATTACTTATATATCATGTCAAAATGAATTATATACTCCTTGTAAAAGAACATAAGTGCATAAGTAAGCACGTGTCCCAAAGATCACAAATTGAAACAAAACAATATATCTCATTTTGTAACTTTTGAACTGTAAAACACCATAAAATATCGATCAAAAAATTGCTATGTTAATAAAAATAAATTAATTTATAAAAATAATATATACATTCACTGGATTTATGTACACCACAAAATCCAAATTAGTCTTGAAGAAGGTATGTATCTTGTAGAACTAACAAGTGAGATGAAATTCCCTTACCTTAGTTCTGATTCCCTCCAAACATTTATGAAACTATTGTATAGTCTTTTTGAACATAATATTAACTTATACCATTTTCATAATAATATTTATGATATCATATATTATTCATTTATGAATAAAAATTCCCTTTTATTAACAATTCCAAGATAAAGAAACATTTTGGGTCAAAAACGCCTTATTAATCGTATGTGAGTTGACTTGGTATATTTATTCTAATATATATTTCATGATTTACTTATTTCTAAAATATACATCATGATTTTAATATCTTATATATTCATTAAATAATTATTTATAATAATCATTAATGATAAGTGGAATATACCATTCATGGATATGATAGGTCGTACGTATGCACAAAACTTGTTTTTATATTAATTTTGTGTTAGATAAAAGGAAATTATATGGTTTGATATTGTTGAAGAATAATTTTAATGTGAAATTTAACATATATATTCCAAAAATTCATCATTATTAACATCCATGTGAAATATATTTTAATAATGAGTCACATCACATTTTAGAGATTGTAAGCCATACATACGCACGAGCGACATTATCATTTCCCAAAAAAATACCTTATAAAAGGTATATATTATATTGTTATTAATGTGGTATAATTATATATTAAATATCATATATAATCATTAATCTCATCATATTTATTATTCATCAATTATTTTGATGGAAAACAAATTATATCATGGGGTGGAGATTGTGAGGCGTACAAACACACACATGGTTATGTTTTTTTTCATATGATGGATGAAAGGATGGATGTGGTTTTACCATAATCATAATAAAATATTAGTATAAATATTTTACTATATATATAACTTCATTATGGATCTAATATAATAATAATAATTAAAATAAGAAAATAAATTCAATTGGATTGGAAAAACAATTACCTTGTCTTTGGTGGACTTGCTTTGGATATCCTCTTAGGGACACTAGGGACGGAATTTTTGGAAGATGTTGACCTATAAATCAAAACTAATATGTTTTATTGGATAATTCTAATGGTTTTGATCAAGCTAGAAGGATCATTATTATGTGACGAAGTGAGGGATGAGGTTCCCTTTTATATGATAGTGGAGGGGCACTCTAGGGATATCATAAAATACTAAATTAATTTAAATTGTTTTTCGATTTAAGATAGCTCCAAAGTGAGTTATATATAATATAATATTATAATGGGTCAATATACTCTAAAAAAATTATTTTTAGAGAGATTTGGGTAACATTATTAACCTCATCCTTCGGTTTTATCCTTTAGTTAAACCATATAACTCTTACCATGACAACTTACTTTATTTACTCTTTAGGTTAATATAATTACTATAAAAGGTAAAAATAACCATTAGTGGATATTTTATGAGATATTTATCATTGTTATAGTAATTTGGATAAATATATATTTTTATGAATTTAATATAATTTAATATAATTTTATTTATTTTAATGTATCAATTGTGTTAATTTTGATACTATTTATAAGTTGCCTTTTAAAGAAATCATTACCACATGAAAAATTTAAACTAACATATATAATATATATATATAATGTATAATATTTCTATAAATTTAGTTTTTCCTATTAATTATTTTGAAATATATATAATTTAAATAATTAATTATGATTTACATGATATTTCCATTAATTAAACAATTATACAAAAATTAACATACAAGCCTTTAATTAACATATTTCATCTATAAATATTACAAATATAATTTCATGATGAAAATAAATTTATTATATTTAGACGAAATATTTATAGTTAAGTATATATTATGTATAAAACTATATTATAAATTATTTAATTATTAAAATTACTAGTATGACATTTTTAAGATATCATTAAATAAAATATAATAAATATATTATTCATTCCCAAGTGGCTTGAAAATATCATAATTTCAACCTGAAGTTTCTTTTTGTTGGAAAATACTCATCCAATTAAATTATTACATTTGGTATGGTAACTTTATAATATCATAACATTAATTTTAGAATAAATTACCTCATTTACCCATAAATTCAATAAATAATAAATATTTTACTATAGTTAATATTCAAAAAAAATTAATTTGATCCTACTAGAATATAAATATCATACTTATTTCATCCACATATTTCTTTTTTTCTAAATTCAATTCTTAGAAGAGGAAAAATTATGTTTAATGTTAATCGTGCAAACATGGCAAGAAGGCAGGTAAAATGAACATTCAAATGTTCTATAAGTTTTTTAATAAAATATAATATAAAAAATATTAAAATGACCTAAATTTGAATAATTTATTTATAGTTTTTCTATTGTTACTATAAAATCAATTTAAACTAAAATAATTATTTAAATGAAAATTATAGTTTTAACTGCTATATAGTATTTTTCACTATGAATAAAAAAATTAAACTTTAAAGAAAAATACTAAACATTAACCCTAAGTTAATTGTGACATTATGAACTCAAAATTTGTGTTTATTTTATCAACTTCAATTTATATTATTATAATAAATTAATTTTATTATTGTTGAATGAAGTAAATAAAAAGTAGTTCCTTGAAGTAAATGTTATTTCTAAACATATAAAGGCTTTACCAAAAAATATACACATCATTATCAATATATTTTATTTAGGTGATAAAATATAAAAATTAGCCATTACTATTTATATAACTATGTTTAATTTCTACATTTTAAGTATCTCATATAGATAATTATAATATTAATGTGTCGTTTTTTAGAAACTCATTGTGGCATGTAACACAAGCTAAGTCTATGTTTCATGTAGTGAAATACTTCTTTTGTGTTATGTATAACATAATATAAAAAAAATTATTTTATATAAAAATCATTATTCAATATTGGGTGAAGTTAAAATATCAAATGATTAAATTAATTCAACAAAATTTCTCAAAATATTAGGGTGTTAGATTCTACCCCCCTTAAATTTAATTTCACCCTCAAAATTTGTTCGGGTTGTCAAAGGTTTAATACTTGAATGATCCATTCATTGAATCCCACATCATGAATAATATATACTAAGATGTCCTTTTAAAAATTTATTCTAGAAACCTATCAGTTACCCAAGGTAACTCTTAATTGGGTTTCAATATAAGTGAACATATGTTTCAAGTGAACACATTAACATGGAAAATAAAAATAATTATCATGTTTTTCTGGTGAGATTTGAAAAAATATTTAGGATAATGATTGAAATAAGAAATTCCAAAATCTGTGATAATCTATGGGACCATTTGATTCATCAAAAATGAAGTTACTGGGATTTTTTTTGATTTAAGATACATTTCCCTAATGTTGAAAAATTGATGAAAAGATATATTTCTTGATTTCAGCATTATATTACATTTTTTCATACATTAATTAATTTCCACTTCATCTCATATTCTAAGGGAGGAAGTAGAATATATCTCTCCTGAACCACTAAAAGATTGTGAGATCCACAAATATAATGATATGTCATTATATCCTTTTTTATCAAAACAAAAGGTTGGAACACATTATAAAATATTAATATTTCCACCTATAGTGAGAAAATACATTAAACTGAAAAACATAATTTGAAGTTGGAAATATAATATCCATAAATGGGTAACCATACAATTCTTTTGAAGTGTAAAAATCCAATACACTTGAAAGAAGTTTACTAAATCAGATTAACATTTTCTCCCATATATCATATGGTATGTCTTTTTGTCAAATTCAAAACATGTGAATACCTATGCTGAGTATTCTTGAGACATGTTAATAACTAAAATTACCATAATTACTTATTGAAAACATTTTTTTTTGTATTTGAAAGAAAATTGGATATATTCCTTAAGTCCCAAATGTTGTTGTTGGTCGGATTTGATACTCAAGAGGGGGTGAATTTAGTTTCAATAAAAATTTCGGTTTAAAATATTTCTCTTAAAATCCCCCAATTTAAAAACAAAGTTAAACTATAGTGAATCTATACAGATTGTAAATGTTCAATTAGTTTATCAAAGATTAATTAGGCCTTAGTTAATTTAATCTGAATATTAAATTGACTTTTGAAACTAAATTACTATTTTTTAATAAGTATAAACACTTTCTAATTAAACTATAAAAGTAACTTTAAAACAAATTATATTTCAAAGTACTTAGCAGAAAAATATGAAATATATAGTATACTTATGACTCAAACTAAAATGCACAACAGATAAAACCAAGAGGTTCAGTCTCAAGCCGAGACTTAGTCCTCTAAAACAATTTATATAAATTGATCCACACCCTGGATCGGGGTATAAAATAGTGCAATGACTATCCAAGATCAAAGACCTCTACCACAGTTCTACATGGGAAAAAAACAATAGCTCACAGCTATCCATGTCTTACTCGACCTCTACCACTATCTACAGTGGGATACAAGGGTGTTATAGAGTTTGAATGAGGATTTAAGAATCCTCTAGCTTAGATAAGGAGATAGTGTGTGTGTAAACTAAACAGGGTACACACACATCTTGAAATGTAAATAAAATATTCACTAGAGTAAGTATGAAAGAGTTTAGAAAATATTTAGTGATTGGCAGTGCATCTATGGACTCGTTTGATTGGTCAGAAAAGCTTCTGAGTCCTTCTATGGTTTTTGTTCTGAAAATAGAGTATCGTTTCCTTCCTTGGTTCCAGGTTCAGCTTAGCAGCATGAGTGCATGAAGTGTTTGATATAGTTTGTCACTCAATATGGAGCTTGTTCTCTCCTCTTGAAATGAATTGCTTCGTGTATGTCTGGTTCTCTCTAGGTATGGATGTGGCCTTTTTGTTTTTGTGAATTCACCATGTTTCAATGCTGTTAAGACCTTGTATTTTTCACCCTTCATGTGCCTTATTATTTCCTTGATTCACTCTTGTATTTGTGATCCTCCAGCTAGATCTTTATCTTCCCTTTTATAGCTTTCATCTCCAGCAAAAAAAATAATGATTACTTTTTATATGGGTACTAGGTATAGTTCCCTGACATGCCTACAAATATCATTAAATAACATTAACTGTAGTAAAAACATTAAATGTAACCGTTAGCTTGATAAATAAATAATATTGAGAGTATAGAGTTTGAATGGTTGGTCAATCATTAGTATCCTTCTATTAACAGATGTCTATGGTGGACTTTGTGTAGCAGTGACCTTCCATCGGTAGCTCATTGAACTTGTATCGGTAGCTCCTGATATTGGTAACTCTTACTCTGTGTATCGGTAACTTTATATACTGGTGACTTCATTCTATCGGTAGCTCTTGATCTATCGGTAGCTCTGCTCTGTATCGGTAGCTTCATTCTGTATCAGTGGCTCTGTATATCAGTAGCTCGTGGTATATCGGTATCACTGGTCTATCGGTAGCTCTGGTCTATCGGTAGCTCTGGTCTATTGGTAACTGTTGGTGGACATGTGCATATCGATTGCTATGCGTGTCGGTGACCTTAGCTTATCGGTGACTCTGTCGGTAGACTAAGTACTGGTAGCTCTGTATGAGTAGCTATACGCAGATCAGTGACGTAACACATATATGTTTTTTGCAAAACATATCTGATTGGGTTAGAGTTACTTCAAAACTCATATAAATATGGATAAACATTGATTAACAGATTTCAAGGATTATTTTAATATTATTATCAGATAGAATGTCATAGAATGAGCTAATTAGAATATAGATAAAAATTAATTTGTATTTTCAAGGTATGTGAAATCATAGTTGGGATTATCAAAACAGGTGTGGTCAACAATCTCCCCCTTTTTGATAATCACAACTTCTGATATTATAGTTTTAAAAAAAGAAATTGTATCAGAGGATATATCATTAAATTCAATTATCACATAGAAAACAGTATATTATAGAACATAATGTATCAGATGTAGAATCAAAGCATGGATATCAGAGGGGAAAATCATGGTATCTCTTCCTTCGATAAATTTCTCCCCCTTTGAGAATATTTCTCCCTCTTTGATACTTTGATAATATTGCTCCCCCTTTATGATAATCCAAACGTGGATAAGAAAAAATAGAAGAGGAAAAAAATGAGAAACAAAATGAAATCCAATTGTATTATATGTGGAAAAAAGGTACAGAGAAAGAAAACAAAATACATGGGATTCCTATAAAACATCTTAGCCACTTATTCAATCCACATCCTCAATGTGTGATTTTCTCTTTGGATTAGAAGAGGATTCTGACTGTGTCGATGCAGGTGAAGGATTAGGAACACCAGAGATGATCACATGAGGATGAGAGACTGAAAATATTCCTGGTCTATAATGATTATCCCTCTGAGTAATCTTAGGTGTAAGGATTCGAATGGCTTGAGTAGGAGTCATCTGAACAGGATAAGTAGTAGAGGAATAGGTAGGTAAAGCTGGAGGTACAATCACTGGCCTAGCATTGACATGCAGTAAAGTCAGCAAAAGATTTCGGAAATCCAGAATTATTCTTCCTCCTCTCTCCATAGCAGATATGAAATCATCCTGGTTCTCCTTGAATGTTTCCAAGGCTAGAGTCAATCCCCTTTGTTTTCTGACTTGCTCTCTGAAGGCTTGATTGACATGAGGTAATTTCATATTTTCCAACAGATTTTTGAAGTGACTATTGAGTCTATGCTTAGTGTAAACCTTTTGGAAATAGGAGTCTACCTTGTCTTTCACTTCTTTCTGAGGGGAGGAAGCTTCTCTCATATTGTCTTGGATATCTTCATTATTTCTCTAGGTGAATCTCTAGTAGAAATCACAACTTTTCTCAGGTCGGATGAGTCTACAGAGACACTGGTTGAAGCTGAACCAAGCTCCTCCTTCATCACAGCTCGAATCTGATCCAAATCCAATGAAGGTCTAGAAGAAACAGAACCAACATAGAATGTTACTGTTTCCTGGATGTTTTTGGTCAACCCACTAATAAGATTTTGGACTTGGGAATCCTGGGTTTTAACATGATCTTTCATGTAGGTTTTAAAACCTTAGAACACTGAAACCATTTGGCTCACAACACTTTTGACAAAGGATAAGTCCTTGTCTGATTGAGATTTTGAACTCATGTAGGATTATAAAGAGATAACAGATTTCTTCAGAGCTTCAACATCCACTGCCAGTCTACATACTTGAGTCAAGCAGGCTGAAACTTCTTCCACTATTTCTGCCATAAAGGTTGACATATTACAACTGAGAGAAAGTTCAAAATATTTTTCCAAATTGATAATCTCTTCAACAAATCAGTGCATCAACTCAGCAATAGAAGCACTAAAGGACTCTTTCATCTCATCCTTCAAGGATTCAAGGTCAGCCCTAGTGATCATATCAGTAGGAGGAGTTACAACGGGTGATCTTTCAGATGCTATGCTGGCCTTTGAGTCATTTATAATTGATTTGATTGATGATAGCAATGAAGCTTCCATCTTCCTTGTCTCTTCCACAAAATTGACTTTAATATTTTTCTTGAAATTATCCAGGTCATGCATTCTTTCCACATCTTTAGGTAATAACTTAGTCTCTACATCATAAATGATCTTTGGTCTATTAAAGGATGCCTCATTATCTAAAGCAGGATAGTCTAATCCACAAACCACAAAACCTGGGTCTTCTACCCAGTCCTCAATCTCAACAGCCACTAAAAAACATCCAAACTTGGTTTGATGCTCCCCCAATGGGTGCATTCCCATGTACAGAAACCGCATTCTCAGCAGGTCTTTCTTCTTCAGAAGAATCTTCTACTATCAATTCTATCTCTTCAATAGCAAGAGTGTCCTCTGGATTAGGTACAACTTCTTCCATTTCTCCTACTACTTCCTTTGTAGGCACAACTGAGCTTTCAATTAATGGACTCATACTTAACCAGATAGAATCAGAGGCTTCATATTCATTCTCCTTTTCTTCTTCATGCTCAGGGGCTGTCTGGTCTTCCTCATCAGTAGGTTTCTCTTCTTCTACTAAGGCTTCCTTTTCCGAAGATACAATTTTAGCAGTAGGACTTGGAGGTAAGTCCGGATCCCTTCCATCATCCATTGAAGTATCTTCTAATTCAGTTTCATCACTGTATTCAGGTTCATCTTCATTAGGTCCTAGACCTGAATCCCTCAAATCCATAGGTCTTAAAGGATTATCAATAGGATTGAATTTTTCATATACCTTCTTGTCATCATTATCCCACTCTTCTCTCCATGGGTTCCAATTTATCTTCATGTATTTGAACACTGTTCTTGTTATACGAAAATTATTATTTACTACCACTGTCTCATCTTGAGACTCAGCTACCCCTTTCACTCTGATCATCACTAAGATAAATTTGTAAAAGAATAGAGAATTAGTCATTGATTTTGGCCTTGTCATGTCTTCCATTGGAGTCATCAGCAATCTGCACAGATTCACTTTAATACAATGTCTCAAGAGATGCAAGAGATAGATATCCTGATATCTTAAATTCGCAAAGTTCCCTCTCCTTGGTATTAAGACATGCTGAAAAATTTTGAACAACAATCTGTTTTCTCCATCGATTTCAGAAAAAAACTACTTGTCTTTGATTTCCATCACCAGTTACCTCCTCCAAGGAAGTCTCATAATCGAATATCTCACTTGTAGGTGGTATAGCTTTCGAGACATATCCAGATACACATTTGTGTGGAACCTTCAGGCATTCATCCCACTCAACTGATGAAAAAAAACATATCTTTTACATTCACAAAAGAAATCACTAGGTTCTCATCTTTTGGTTTCTCAAAACATACAAACTTTTAAAATTGTTTCACTAGCTTCAGATAGTAGTGGCCATTGTTGTTCGAAAATAAATCTACCTACTTTTTATCTTCCAATACTTCAACCACTAATGATTTTCTAGGTAACAACCATTCCATATGCAGCTCTTTTTCAATCACAATAACTCTATTCTGCAAATGAGGGTTCACTGGTCACCTACCCGACCTAGTTCTACCAACACTACCACTTGCTTCTTGCTCAGACTTTTTCTTCTTTGCACTTGTCTCATCAGTGTCATCTATGATGGTAGGAAGTTTGGTTTTTTTCATCTCTGGTTCGAGAAATTTAGGGTTTTCGAAAGATTCAAGAGTAAGTCTTGAGGGTAAATGATTTTAGGCTCGGTGGATTAAAAATTAGCTGGGACATTGTTTTTATCATTTAGGAATCACAAAATAAATAAATAAAATGAAATAAAGTACAAAAGATTCATATTCTGATGGCAGACATAAGTTTAAAACAGCACACTCATCGGTAGAGTTTATCGGTGAGAATTCATATAAGTGAGGTCCATCAGCGAGGTATCATAGGTGAGGTTACATTGGTAAGGTATCATTGGTGAGGTTACATCGATGAGGTATCTTCGGTGAGGTTACATCGGTGGGGTATCATCAGTGAGGTTACATTGGTGAGGTACCTACCGATCAGGGTTAAACCATCCCAACTGATGCCTAATGTAACTTAACCTATCCAAACATAAAGGTTTGGTGAAAATGTCAGCTAAGTGATGTTCAGTACCTATAAATTCAAGAGTAATGTCACCCTTTTGGTAATGATCTCTCAAGATAATGGTCCCTTACATCAATGTGTCTGGTCCTATAGTGAGACACTGGGTTCTTTGAAATATTAATTGAACTAGTGTTATCACATTTGATTGAAACATGCTTAAAGTAATATCCATAGTCCAAAAGAGTGTGTTTTATCCACAGAATTTGTTCACAGCAACTACCAGCAGCTATATACTCTACTTTGGTAGTAGACAAAGATACAAAATTCTGCATTTTACTACACCAATATACTAATGATTTTCCCAATACATGACATGTTCCAGATGTGATTTTTCTATCCAACTTGCAACCAGAAAAGTCAGCATCTAAATAACTCATTGATTCAAAATATTGTCCTTTTGGGTAAAACAAACCTAAGTTTACAGTGTGTTTAAGAAACTTAAAAATTATTTTAATAGCGATTAAATGAGATTCTTTTGGATTAGCTTGAAATATTGCACACATACACACACTAAACATAATATCTAGTCGACTAGTAGTAAGTTAAAGTAAGCTTCCAATCATACCTCTGTAATTGGATTGATCCACTAGTTTCCCAGTTTTATATGCATCCAATTTACAGGTTGTACTCATAGTAGTATCACATTCCTTAATACTATCCAAACCAAAACATTTTAAAAGTTCCTTGGTATATTTACATTGATTCAAGATAATAAAATTTTCATTTTGAAAAACTTGAAATCCAAGAAAATATTTGAGTTCTCCCATTAAACTCATTTCAAATTCATTTTGCATACTCTTTTAAAAATCAGAACATAAGGAATGTTTAGATGATCCGAATATAATATCATCAACATATATTTGTACTATTAAAACATCTATAGAAATTCTTTTAATAAAAAGAGTTGGATCAGCAATCCCTTTAGTAAAACGTTTTTTAAATAATAAAACTACTAAGTCTATCATACCAAGCTCATGGAGCTTGTTTTAAACCATATAAAGATTTAGAATGTTTAAAAACTCGATTTGGAAAATGAGGATTAGTAAATCCAAGTGGTTGTTCAACAAAAACATCTTCAATAATAAAACCGTTTAGAAAAGCACTTTTAACATCCATTTGATATAACATATAATTCAGATGAGTAGCATAGTCAAGTAACGTCATAATAGCTTCTAATCTAGCTATAGGTTAAAAGATTTCCTTATAGTCTATTCCTACCTATTGACTATTTCCTTGTGCAACTAACCAAGATTTGTTTCTAACTATATTTCCAGATTCATCAAATTCGTTTCAAAAAATTATTTATTGCCTATTGTCAAAGTGTCCTTGGGTCTGTCAACTAATTCCCAGACTTTGTTTCTTTCAAATTGATTTAACTCTTCTTGCATAGCCATTACCCAAAATTCATCATTGATTGCAACATTGAAATTGTTTGGTTCTAGTTGTGAATGAAATGCTTGATGTTCAACTAGGTTTCTTAGAGAAGCTCTAGTATGTTTCCCTCTATCAATATTACCAACAACAGCATCCAAAGATTGATTCTTTATAATCCTAGTTGATCTATTAAAGGTAGGAATATAAATTTCAGGTTCATCTATAGATTCAGTTTCAACAGAAGCAGATTCTGGAATATGTCCAGGGCTGGATATTTTTACAGCAGGTTCTTTAGTTTTATCATTAAGGTCCAGAACCGAAAAATATTCTTCAAGATTTTCAAGAGAGGTTTTAGGCTCATTTGGATCAGTTTCATCAAACTTTATGTGAATAGATTATTCCACACATTTTTTTCTTTTGGTAAAGACTCTATAGGATTTTCTAGTTAAAGAATAGCCAAGAGAAATTCCTTCATCACTTTTAGAAGAAAACTTTTCCAGATTATCTTTTGTATTGAGGATAAAGACATTTCATCCAAAGACTCTAAAGAAACTAACTTTGGGTTTTCAATTAGTCCATAGTTCATATGGGGTATTCTTGAGAAAAGGTCTAATCAAGACTCTATTAATAATATAACAAGCCTAATTCACAGCCTTAGACCAAAAATAAATAGGCCGATCATACTCATTAAGCATAGTTCTTGCAATTTCTTGAAGTGTTGTGTTTCTTATTTCTAATACACAATTCTACTAAGGTGTCATAGGGGCAGAAAAGTTTTGACTATAGCCATTGTGTGAGAAATAAGATTCAAATTCATCATTTTCAAACTCATTTCCATGATCACTTCTCAGGGATTTAATTTTAAGTCCACTAAGGCTTTCTACAGACATGGAGTATTTAACAATGTAAGAACAAGCTTCACTTTCGTGAGCTATAAAGTATACCCAATTATATCTAGAAACATCATTTACTAATACATATACATAGTGCTTCCCATTTAAACTAGAAACTCTAGAAGTTCTAAAGAAGTCCTTGTGAACCAACTCGAGAGGTTGAGAAGTTGAAACTTCTTTCTTTGATTTAAAAGAAACTTTATGTTGATTTCCCTTTTAACAGGGGTTACAAAATTTGTCATTTAGGAATTCAAGTTTGGGTAGGTCTCAAACCATGTTCTTACTAGTCAATTTTCTAAGTGAATGGATGTTGAAATGTCCTAATCTCTTGTTCCAAATCGAAGACTATTTATGAAACGAATTTAAACAAGTAACAATTTTTTTGTCCAAAGAATTTAAATCAACAGCATAAACATTTTCATTTCTCAAAAAAGAAAATACTAATACATTTTTAGATTTAAAAACATTACAAGAATCATTTTCAAACTTAACATTAAATCCATCATCACATAATTGAGAAATATATAAAACTTTAGAAATCAAAACTGAATCTGTGTTACAAATCTGGCCTAGGCTCATGATTTTTACTTTAGAATTATCACCAAAGGTGACATGGCCTCCATCAATCTTGATTAAACTCTTGAATAATGATTAATCTCCAAAAATATGTCTTGAACATCAACCATCCAGGTACCATATCTTCTTGTGAGAACTCTTCAGACATGTTTCCTACAAAACAGATTTAGATGGAAAATGATTTTGGTACCCAGATATTCTTGGGTCTAGAAAGGTTATCAATCAATGCATTAGGTACTTATATTTGCCTTATGGGTCTCATATAATTTACAGAATCAATATATTTTTAAAGATAAACTTTATTTTATCTATAACCATATGAATAACTAGTTAAAACATATGAATTTCCAAAACTGGAACTAGCAGAATTTTTCCCAAATTGAGGGATAAATCTAGTTTTAGTAAACTGTCTCTTTCCAGGTTGGTATCCCAGACCAGAAGTATATTTTGTTGCAACATTATTTCCTAACATTTGAGTTAGAGTATCCTTTCCATTTGTGAATTTTTCTAAGTCCTTTCTAAGTTTCTCATTAGGCATTTTCAGTTCTGTATTTTCCTTTAACAATTGAGCATTCTTTTCCGTTTCTACATCAAGGCCAGATTTAATAGTAGTAGTCTGTCACACCCCGACCGCGGACGTCCGTAATTTTTCTCTTTTCTTGGTCCCGGTTTAAATTTTTCGAAGATTAATTGTGATTGGTGGTTTCGCGCCGGTGCGCGGTCATCGCGTCGCTAGCGATGGTCGTGCGTTCGGCCCGGGGGACGATGTGTCCACCCGGCATTTTAAATATTAAAGTTTTTACTTTGACCTTTTATTGTTATTACTAATTGAGTTGTGTTATTAATATTGAAGTTATTTTTTTTTCGTGTATAAGTATATACCTATATATGTCTATACAAATGTATATACTTTAATACGTTATCTTTATATATGTATATATATGTATATATAGTGTATCTATGTGTACATGTTTATATATAGGTATATAGGGATATATGGGTGTGTGCGCTCGCGCGCGGACGCGCGCGCACATTTGTCTTCAAATGGTTTTAATATTTTAAACTTTGGATTAAAGATAATTATTATTTTAAATTTCCTAATTATTAATATTAATATTATTATAAGGTTTTACTATTATAATAAAGTTTTATTATTTCTATAAATCATTATTAATTTTTAGGATTTGTTTTATTTAATTACTTATGTTCAATATTATTATTAGTATATTATTATAATTATAGTATTTTATTATTTTTACATATTATTATTAATATTATCCTCATATTATTATTTATATCTTTGTTGTATTATTATGATTATTGTATATATATATATATGCTTTAAGAAACCCGAAACCCCCTCTCAAACCCTACCCTACTCCCGTAGCCGCCACTTTTTCTCCCCCCTCTCTCTCTCCCCTTTCTCCTCTTTCTTCTTCCCCGCACCAGCTCTCCGCCTGTTCCCGGCACCGGCCTCCTGCATCCGGCCCGCGCTCACCCCTCCTCCTCCAGGCCGCCACCTCGCCTTGACCCCCAGCACCGGACTCGCCTCCTGGTTCGACCGACCCGCGCCATACCCTCTCCGGCGCCGGCTCCCGCTCCCCCCAGCGCCTCAGCGCTCATCCCGGCCCCCTGCTCGTCCGGCGCCCGAGCTCGCCGTCTTCCCGGCGTCCGACCTCCACCCCGGTTCCCGGCACCACCACCCCGCGCTGACGCCCCCAGGCCGCCCTCCGCGTGACCCCGGCCTTCGCCGGCCTCACCACCGGCGTCCCGCATCCCCAGCCTCTCCGCCAGCGTCTTCCCCGCGCGACCGGCCTCGTCCGGCTGTCCCGGCCCCGCTCTTCCTCCTGCCTTGTTCCGCCGCGGCGACACCTCCCTCCTCAGCTCTCTTTCCCGCTCAGCCCAGGTGCAGCACCCCAGCGACCCGCTTCCCCTGTCCCGACCTCCCCGCTGGACCTCCGGCCAGACTCGCCGCCTGCCTCGCCCAGCCCCAGCGCACCCTTGCCCCTCCGCCGTGCCGTCCCCTCCTTCCAGCACCCGCACGCCCCGCCCGTTTCCCTCCTGTTTTCGCCGGCCCGCACCGGCCTCCCTGCTCCGCCGCCTCCCGCGCGAACCCTCCCCCCAGGCCGTAAGCTTATATCTTTTTCTTTTTTTTTATTTTGGTTTGTTTGTCAATTTTAATTTTATAATGATTAATTATTTTTATCATATTAATAACATTATAATTATGTTATTATTATTATTGTTTTATTATTATTATTATGTTAATATTATTATTATTATTATTATTATTATGTTAATATTACTTTATTATTATGATTATTATTATTATATTATTATTATTTTTATTGTTATTATTATTGACATTAACATTTCATATTATTATTATTGTTATGATTACTAACATATTATTAATATTATTATTATTATTATTATTACTAATATATTTATTATTATTTTAATTACTATCATATTATTTTTATTATTTTTATTATGTTATGATATTCTTATTATTATTATTATTATTAAATTATTATTATTATTATGCTATTGTCATTATATTATTATTATTAATATTGTTATGTTAACATTATTTTATATTATTATCATTATTATATTATTAATATATTATGATTATATTAAATTGGCTTTGTTCCTATTATTATTTTTGTATTAATATTAGGATATTATTATTATTGTTATTATTGATATATTATAATTATGCTAATTATATTATTATTGTTATTATAACATCTTTATTATTATTATGTTGTGTTATAATTATTATTGTGATTATTGTTATCACCGCGGTTACTTTCACATTGTTATTATTATTAATATTATTCTGTTATTAATATCGTTGAGACCGTTTAACGGTCTTTTGTTTTAGGACCCGCGCAGGGCGTTTCCGACAAGGCGCCATCGCTGCGCCTTGTTTCCGAGGTTCTGCCGTCTCCGCGCCTCAGTTTCGAGAGTGTTGGACTTTTTCACGTGACTTCGGACACACGTCGTGTCATCGTGCCTTGGTTCCAAGGTCGTTTCACCGTCGCGCTTGGATCTTGAGGTAGGTCTCCCATTGCACTCGCCTTTAAATTAAGAATTTATTTATTCCTTGCCTTTTTTTGAATTTCAGTAAATTTAAAGGAAAATTTAGTAGTTTTTATAGTGTGGTGATCTGCTGATGATAAAAGCCGTTTTTAATTCTAGCGTTTCATTAAAAGTGTTCTTCTTGGTTTTAGTTTTGTGCTTTCATGGTAGTATTGCTAAATGGTTCTTCCTGAATAATGAAAGTCATGTTAAATTGCGTTTTGAAATGTTTTTGGCGTGTGTAAATTTGTAGATGTATTGGTTATGGAAAATGGTGTTTTTATTTGAACCTTGATTAGAGGAAGTGTCGTGTGACCTTTAAACTCGATTTTTGGAAACATTAAGCGTGGTTCTTGGTAGTTGAAAAAGAAAAATGTTTTCCTTTGATGCGTGATTAAAATTCTGGATTTCATTTGAGAAATATGATTCTTTCAAAAGGTGTTTAAAGGCCCGTTTGGCTCTTGATAAAAGTGGGGTGCGTTTGGAACTGGGAAAAATGATTTCTTACTTGTGATACCAACGTCTTTCAGGTTTGAGATGCTGATTTGAGTTTCTTAAATAAATTTCTAAGTGCGTTTCTGGTTTTCAATGAAATGGCGTGTGTCATCCCTCTTTAAAAATGCTTTAGTCTTAAATGATCAAAATGTAAGTGACATGACGGCCCGGTTGGCACTTTATTGAATGTGAAGTGATTATATATATATATATATGTACTTGTGAGGGCATTTCTACAGGGGGACTTCCCTTCGAGGGTTGTCGTGTAGCGATGTCCGTGTAAGGGGTTGGCAAGTGCGATGAGATGAGTCACGCGTGCGCGGGTCTCCCACTTACACAGTGTTACAAAAACTACTGTGGGTTCCTGGGCGTCTTGTAGATTATCGAGTGACGGTTGCTTGCTAACCCTGATTAGATGGGTTAGTACCCCCTGGAGTTACAGACAGGCCAGGAGGGATGTGCCACTGGTTGGCTGTTAGGGCGGCCAGTTGGTTATTGACTATGGAGTACCATGCCGGCAGGTAGTCTGAACCCGAGTATGTCCAGGGGTTTTCTAGGGATGTTCAGGATCGCCCATGGTTATGGCTGATAACTTCTGGTTTATTTGTACTTGCACTTGGTTTTCCTTACCTGTTTACCTTTACTTGCACTTGTTTTCCCTGCTTGTTTTCTTTCAGTCATATTTCACAGCCTATACTGTTAGACTTTGAGAAAAATGGTTTTTAAATGAAAATGCCTTATTCTCTTTGGGTTAGATTTGAAAAATGTAATACTTTGCTTTTCAGAATGAGTTTAAAACTAATGAAATGGAACTAACTTTCAAAAAAGTAATAAGGGAAATGTCTCGTGTTTGATTTTCAAGTAAAGCATTGTGAAAACTTACTTTTATACATTATAGTTCAAACCTGGATTATGTAGATTCTTTATTTACTGGCGGTGCATTGGGATTTGTTGTGGGGCTCACCTACTGAGTACTTTTGTGCTCACGCCTATCTTTTACCATTTCAGTCGCAGGTCTTCTGTTTTGAGTCGCTCAGTGTTGGAGCGAGGTTGCTCTCTAGTTGGGTGGTGACCTGAGAGGTCACGTGGAGGTACGTGGTTGTGTGGTTTTTATTTCTTTTCCGCTGTTAGTGTTTATTTATTTTGTTCTATTTACTTTTGTTTTGGGCTGAAATCGTTCCCAACGATCAAGTCTTAATGCCCGGCACTTGTTGTCATCCCGTGGGGATCAGGAACGCCCCTCGGGACTTGCCGCGGACCGGCTCGGGTGACCGGTTCAGGGTCGACCCGGGCTGGTTCGTGACAAAATGGTATCAAAGGGTGGTTCTTGTTATTTGGGTTGTCCGGTAGAAGGAGATTAGGACTGTCGGAACTCGAGAGGTAGGTGCGGGAAGAGCGTCGCGAACTCTTGCTCGCACTGATCCTCGAGTTACCAGGGGTAGTTCGGGAATTGTGTCTTTGTCTTTCCTGGTTTGTCTTGGATTGAGAGATGATAATGGAGGCAAGCCGACGTTACATCGTAATTTCACATGGAGTAGTGACCCATGTGGAGTCCGAGTACGTGGTTTGAATTCCTCCTAGTGGTCGACGCTGACTTGAGACATGGCCCACTACCATGTCGTCAGGTTGAGTGTAACTACTAGTCCTTCATTTCAGTGGTTGATGCAAATTTGGATGTTGTTTCCGTTTCGGTTTGTGTGAGTACGTTGTTTGAAATGAAAAAGGGTTTTTGAAAATTGGACTGGTTTCTTTTAAAGGACTTTAAATGTATAAAATGGGTTTTAAAACTGAAATCTCTTGATTTGAAAATCTGTTGTTTGCTTGGAATTGGATAAGAATGATTTGGGTTGAAACCTCGGTTCCTCTTTATGAACGTTTACACATGTGTGAGAATGCATGGAAAGTGTGTGTGGATGCACGTATGAATGGAATGTGAATAAAGACATGTGCAACGGGTCATGGGAGTACCTGGGTGTGTATTTGAAATTAAGGGCTTGACCTTGTTTTCTAAATTGGTTTTAAAGGGGAAATGGTTTTGGAAAGTTTTGGTTTGAAAGTGGGTTGGTTTTTGAAAAGTGATCTTGAGAAAGGGTGGTTTTGAAATCAAAAATGAAAAGGGAATTTTAAAGAGGAGATTTTGTTTTGGGTTGTGTTGTATCGGTTTGGTCCATGTGCTGACTGTTTTTGATGAAGACGCTTTTATTGATGTTGCTTCGTTTTGATGTGGGTTTTGGCCTTGTGTTTTATATGTCGCTCAGGAAATGCCGCCCAGAAAGGTCTCTAAGGATTCGGATATGTCATGCCCAGTTTTTGATCCTCCTCAGACTTTGCCTATTCTCCATGTTGATCAGGGTTCGTTAGAAGCAGTGAAATGGCTCGAGGAAGTGGAGCGTGTCTTTAGAATATTGGGAACTCCCGATAGTGTTAAGGTCCGTGCAATTATGGAGTTGTTTGAGGGTCCAGCTCTGGACCAGTGGAAGATGGTTACCCCACCGTCAACGCAAGGTGAAATGACGTGGGATGTCTTCAGAACCGTTTTCATCCAATGGTTTGTACCTGAGGAAGTGATGCTGGAGAAAAAGAGAGAGCTTGTGCATATTCAGCAAGGCCAACGGACGGTGAAGGCATATGTTGACCATTTCAAGGAACTGATTTCCTTTTCTCCAGATGTAGCGTCGCATGAGCTCATGAAGGCCTCTCTTTTCACTGGAGGTCTTCGTCCAGAGATCAAGGAGCGTGTCCTCCCTTCTAAAGACCTTTGTTTCGAGAAGCTGGTTGAGAAAGCTTTCTTGGCTGAGTTGCTTTCCGGTGTGCGGGTGGTTACTACTTCAGCGTCCCCTGTTGTTGTTCATAAGAGTTCCCCCTCTGGTGAGGAAAAGGCGCCAGAGATACCTGTTCCTAATGAGTTATCCCCTTTGGTCCCAGCTTCCAGTTCATCAGATCGTTCGATGGTATGCTTTCAGTGTGGTCGTTTCGGGCATTTAAAGTCGTCTTGTCGCAACCCTCCGAAGACGTGTCATCGCTGTGGTTGTCAGGGTCATCTGGAGAAGTTTTGCAAGAAGCGTCGCTTGAAGAGGAAGCTGGGATGGGAGAATGTCAGTACCTGACTGTGAGGCAGAAGATGCTTCAGCCATCAGAGCCCCAGCCACAAGTCTCGGGGTGAAGCTCGCGCACAGTCAGGAGTCCCCAGGGTTGTGAAGCCTTGGTCCAGATTTTGAGTTCCGCGTTAGCAGTGGAACAATCAAGATCTTTTAGTACTTGTTTTTCTGCTGTTAAGTCTTGACGTTGTTGTACGTTCATTGTTTTACCATGGGGTTATCATGGACTTGTTCTATTATAATCCAAGTAGTCCGGTTTATGTAAATGTGTTGTTTTTCTAAAAAGTGGCAATGGACTTGTTCTATGATAAATCTAAGCGGACTTGTCGTGAGAATGTAATATTCCGAATCGTGTGTCCTTCTTAAAAGTGTGTTTGACTCTCGTGTGGGTTGACCTCGTTTTAGTTATGTTGTCGATGTGGTTATGTTTTGTGGACTTCGGTGGATCATGTCTCCAATTTGATGTCGGTCAAATGTTTTTCTATGAGTTTTCCCTGGTGTTGAAGGTTGTTGACTCTGGTCGAGAATTTAATGTCTGGACGAAGGTGTTTCTTTTCACTCGTACTATGAGAGTTGGTTTAAACCGGTTGGGAGTTCCCGCGTCGACCCCCTTTTCTAGGGTCTTCCTTTTAGATGGTCAACTTTCCTGCACTAGTTAAGTTCTTGTGGTGGGGAGAACCCCTTCGTGTTCTCCCCTCAACCTCGGACCCCAGTTTTCTCTTGAATCGGTCGGGTGTGACCTGTGTGGAGTAAGGTCATCCCCGAGATTCTCAATCCACTCTGGTTCCTTTAGTTATGTTTGGGCATAGACTTGGTTTTTGGTTGACTTGCGGCCTGGTGACTTTCTGGGGGCAGAAAGTGTCTGTGGTGGGGAGAATTGTCACACCCCGACCGCGGACGTCCGTAATTTTTCTCTTTTCTTGGTCCCGGTTTAAATTTTTCGAAGATTAATTGTGATTGGTGGTTTCGCGCCGGTGCGCGGTCATCGCGTCGCTAGCGATGGTCGTGCGTTCGGCCCGGGGGACGATGTGTCCACCCGGCGTTTTAAATATTAAAGTTTTTACTTTGACCTTTTATTGTTATTACTAATTGAGTTGTGTTATTAATATTGAAGTTATTTTTTTTTCGTGT
Source organism: Viscum album (assembly GCA_963277665.1). Classification (NCBI taxonomy): domain Eukaryota; kingdom Viridiplantae; phylum Streptophyta; class Magnoliopsida; order Santalales; family Viscaceae; genus Viscum; species Viscum album. The sequence goes on from OY728146.1 coordinate 1,291,571,398, forward strand.
ATAAGTATATACCTATATATGTCTATACAAATGTATATACTTTAATACGTTATCTTTATATATGTATATATATGTATATATAGTGTATCTATGTGTACATGTTTATATATAGGTATATAGGGATATATGGGTGTGTGCGCTCGCGCGCGAACGCGCGCGCACATTTGTCTTCAAATGGTTTTAATATTTTAAACTTTGGATTAAAGATAATTATTATTTTAAATTTTCTAATTATTAATATTAATATTATTATAAGGTTTTACTATTATAATAAAGTTTTATTATTTCTATAAATCATTATTAATTTTTAGGATTTGTTTTATTTAATTACTTATGTTCAATATTATTATTAGTATATTATTATAATTATAGTATTTTATTATTTTTACATATTATTATTAATATTATCCTCATATTATTATTTATATCTTTGTTGTATTATTATGATTATTGTATATATATATATATGCTTTAAGAAACCCGAAACCCCCTCTCAAACCCTACCCTACTCCCGTAGCCGCCACTTTTTCTCCCCCCCTCTCTCTCCCCTTTCTCCTCTTTCTTCTTCCCCGCACCAGCTCTCCGCCTGTTCCCGGCACCGACCTCCTGCATCCGGCCCGCGCTCACCCCTCCTGCTCCAGGCCGCCACCTCGCCTTGACCCCCAGCACCGGACTCGCCTCCTGGTTCGACCGACCCGCGCCATACCCTCTCCGGCGCCGGCTCCCGCTCCCCCCAGCGCCTCAGCGCTCATCCCGGCCCCCTGCTCGTCCGGCGCCCGAGCTCGCCGTCTTCCCGGCGTCCGACCTCCACCCCGGTTCCCGGCACCACCACCCCGCGCCGACGCCCCCAGGCCGCCCTCCGCGCGACCCCGGCCTTCGCCGGCCTCACCACCGGCGTCCCGCATCCCCAGCCTCTCCGCCAGCGTCTTCCCCGCGCGACCGGCCTCGTCCGGCTGTCCCGGCCCCGCTCTTCCTCCTGCCTTGTTCCGCCGCGGCGACACCTCCCTCCTCAGCTCTCTTTCCCGCTCAGCCCAGGCGCAGCACCCCAGCGACCCGCTTCCCCTGTCCCGACCTCCCCGCTGGACCTCCGGCCAGACCCGCCGCCTACCTCGCCCAGCCCCAGCGCACCCTTGCCCCTCCGCCGCGCCGTCCCCTCCTTCCAGCACCCGCACGCCCCGCCCGTTTCCCTCCTGTTTTCGCCGGCCCGCACCGGCCTCCCTGCTCCGCCGCCTCCCGCGCGAACCCTCCCCCCAGGCCGTAAGCTTATATCTTTTTTTTTATTTTATTTTATTTTGGTTTGTTTGTCAATTTTAATTTTATAATGATTAATTATTTTTATCATATTAATAACATTATAATTATGTTATTATTATTATTGTTTTATTATTATTATGTTGTTAATATTATTATTATTATTATTATTATGTTAATATTACTTTATTATTATGATTATTATTATATTATTATTATTATTTTTATTGTTATTATTATTGACATTAACATTTCATATTATTATTATTGTTATGATTACTAACATATTATTAATATTATTATTATTATTATTATTATTACTAATATATTTATTATTATTTTAATTACTATCATATTATTTTTATTATTTTTATTATGTTATGATATTATTATTATTATTATTATTATTAAATTATTATTATTATTATGCTATTGTCATTATATTATTATTATTAATATTATTATGTTAAACATTATTTTATATTATTATCATTATTATATTATTAATATATTATGATTATATTAAATTGGCTTTGTTCCTATTATTATTTTTTTATTAATATTAGGATATTATTATTATTGTTATTATTGATATATTATAATTATGCTAATTATATTATTATTGTTATTATAACATCTTTATTATTATTATGTTGTGTTATAATTATTATTGTGATTATTGTTATCACCGCGGTTACTTTCACATTGTTATTATTGTTAATATTATTCTGTTATTAATATCGTTGAGACCGTTTAACGGTCTTTTGTTATAGGACCCGCGCAGGGCGTTTCCGACAAGGCGCCATCGCTGCGCCTTGTTTCCGAGGTTCTGCCATCTCCGCGCCTCAGTTTCGAGAGTGTTGGACTTTGTCACGTGACTTCGGACACACGTCGTGTCATCGCGCCTTGGTTCCAAGGTCGTTTCACCGTCGCGCTTGGATCTTGAGGTAGGTCTCCCATTGCACTCGCCTTTAAATTAAGAATTTATTTATTCCTTGCCTTTTTTTGAATTTCAGTAAATTTAAAGGAAAATTTAGTAGTTTTTATAGTGTGGTGATCTGCTGATGATAAAAGCCGTTTTTAATTCTAGCGTTTCATTAAAAGTTTTCTTCTTGGTTTTAGTTTTGTGCTTCCATGGTAGTATTGCTAAATGGTTCTTCCTGAATAATGAAAGTCATGTTAAATTGCGTTTTGAAATGTTTTTGGCGTGTGTAAATTTGTAGATGTATTGGTTATGGAAAATGGTGTTTTTATTTGAACCTTGATTAGAGGAAGTGTCGTGTGACCTTTAAACTCGATTTTTGGAAACATTAAGCGTGATTCTTGGTAGTTGAAAAAGAAAAATGTTTTCCTTTGATGCGTGATTAAAATTCTGGATTTCATTTGAGAAATATGATTCTTTCAAAAGGTGTTTAAAGGCCCGTTTGGCTCTTGATAAAAGTGGGGTGCGTTTGGAACTGGGAAAAATGATTTCTTACTTGTGATACCAACATCTTTCAGGTTTGAGATGCTGATTTGAGTTTCTTAAATAAATTTCTAAGTGCGTTTCTGGTTTTCAATGAAATGGCGTGTGTCATCCCTCTTTAAAAATGCTTTAGTCTTAAATGATCAAAATGTAAGTGACATGACGGCCCGGTTGGCACTTTATTGAATGTGAAGTGATTATATATATATATACGTACTTGTGAGGGCATTTATACAGGGGGACTTCCCTTCGAGGGTTGTCGTGTAGCGATGTCCGTGTAAGGGGTTGGCAAGTGCGGTGAGATGAGTCACGCGTGCGCGGGTCTCCCACTTACACAGTGTTACAAAAACTACTGTGGGTTCCTGGGCGTCTTGTAGATTATTGAGTGACGGTTGCTTGCTAACCCTGATTAGACGGGTTAGTACCCCCTGGAGTTACAGACAGGCCAGGAGGGATGTGCCACTGGTTGGCTGTTAGGGCGGCCAGTTGGTTATTGACTATGGAGTACCATACCGGCAGGTAGTCTGAACCCGAGTACGTCCAGGGGTTTTCTAGGGATGTTCAAGATCGCCCATGGTTATGGCTGATAACTTCTGGTTTATTTGTACTTGCACTTGGTTTTCCTTACCTGTTTACCTTTACTTGCACTTGTTTTCCCTGCTTGTTTTCTTTCAGTCATATTTCACAGCCTATACTGTTAGACTTTGAGAAAAATGGTTTTTAAATGAAAATGCCTTATTCTCTTTGGGTTAGATTTGAAAAATGTAATACTTTGCTTTTCAGAATGAGTTTAAAACTAATGAAATGGAACTAACTTTCGAAAAAGGAATAAGGGAAATGTCTCTTGTTTGATTTTCAAGTAAAGCATTGTGAAAACTTACTTTTATACATTATAGTTCAAACTTGGATTATGTAGATTCTTTATTTACTGGCGGTGCATTGGGATTTGTTGTGGGGCTCACCTACTGAGTACTTTTGTGCTCATGCCTATCTTTTACCATTTCAGTCGCAGGTCTTCTGTTTTGAGTCGCTCAGTGTTGGAGCGAGGTTGCTCTCTAGTTGGGTGGTGACCTGAGAGGTCACATGGAGGTACGTGGTTGTGTGGTTTTTATTTCTTTTCCGCTGTTAGTGTTTATTTATTTTGTTCTATTTACTTTTGTTTTGGGCTGAAATCGTTCCCAACGATCAAGTCTTAATGCCCGGCACTGGTTGCCATCCCGGGGGGATTTGGAATGCCCCTCGGGACTTGCCGCGGACCGGCTCGGGTGACCGGTTCAGGGTCGACCGGGGTTGGTTCGTGACATAGTCAGAGCATGCTATTTTTTCAATGACTTATATTTGTCCTTATGATCATTACAGGTCTCTTCTAGCATATTAAAACATTCAAATAATTATTCAGTAGACATATTTTTATATTCAAAATCAGAATCATCTACAGAATAGTATGAATTTAAAGTAGGAGTGTCCAGTGTTACCTTAGATGTGTTTTTCATAAAACACATGTTAGCTTTATGAGAATCTTCATCCTCAGCAGAATAACAATTACTTGAAGTGTCTTCTGATGCACTCCAAGTTTATTTCATTTCTTTCTTGTACTTCTTGTCCTTATAATCATATTTATTTTTGAATTTTAACTTCAGGCAGTCAGCCTTGATGTGTCTTTTCCTCTTGCATTCATAGAATACTATATCATCTTCCTTATCAGATTCCTTCCAATCCTTCTTCCAATGTCCTTTATTGTCATAATTTCCCTTTTAATTTTATTTTATTAAGAATCTCATATTCCTACAGAAATTTTTTAAATCTTCTGGATATTTGAGCCATCTCAGCATCACTGTCTGAATCTGAATCATCACTGGTTGAAATTTCAGTAGGTACATGCATTTTCTTCTTATCTTTGATCTTTGAAGTAGTAGACTTAAAATCCACTGATTTTATATTAGGTTCATCATCTTCTTATTTGATCACTTTAAGTTCTTACTCATTCATAAGAAGCTTACCTACTAATTCCTTAACAGGGAGTGTGCTGATGTCGGATGATTCTCTAATTGAAATAGAAGTGCCTCTCCATATTTTTGGTAGACATATTAATATCTTAATAATTTGTTCCTTTGTTGGAATAGCCTTTCCAAAAGTGATCATAGTATTGACAATCTCATTGAACCTGAGATACATGTCAGAAATGGGCTCATCATATTTCATTTTAAAATTATAATATTTAATAATATAAGTATTCAGCCTCATTTCATTAACATTGGTTGTTCCTTCATGGGAAATAGCCAAAGTGACCCATATTTTATAAGCAGTTTTATAAGAATAAATTATATTAAACTCTTCATCTCCTAAAGAACAATATAGGGCATTCATATATTTATAATTATTATTGTAAGCAGTCTTTGTAGGTTCATCCCAAGTTGTTATCTCAGTTGCTGGAATCTTATATTTAGTTTCTATAGCATTCCAGATATCAAATCCCATACTTTCTAAATGAATTTTCATCTTAAGTTTCCACTAGGCATAACTTGTACCATTAAATGAAGGTGGTTTGTTAGTAGCGTCACCTTCTAGTCTATTTTCCATAGATATATTTTAGAAAGGATATTTAAAGAGATAAAATTTAGAACTAACAGAAATTTATGATCTTTAAGGTATAACTAAAATCACAGTTGCAAAACATAGTATTTGAAAACATTGATAAACAAAAGAAATCCTCTAATACCAAATGTTGGTCAGAGTGGATACTCAATAGGGGGGTGGATTGAGTTCCAATAAAAATTTATGTAAAAAATATTTCTCATAAAATATCCCAATTTAAAAATAATGTTAAACTATAGTGAATCTATAAAGATTGTAAATGTTTAATTAGTTTCTCAATGATTGATTAGGTCTCAGTTAATTTTATCTGAAGATTAAATTGAGTTTTGATACTAACTTACTTGTTTTCAATAAGTATAAACACTTGCTAACTTAACTATCAATGTAACTTAAAACAAATTATATTTCAAAGTAGTTAGCAGCGGAATATGAAATATATAGTATAACTATGACTTAAATTAAAATTCACAGTAGATGTAACCAAGAGGTTCAGTCTCAAGCCGAGACTAAGTCCTCTCAAATGATTTATATAAATTGATCCACACCCTAGATCAGGGTAAACAACAGTGCAAAGATTGTCCAGGTTCAAAGACCTATACCACAGTTCTACGTGGAAAAACAAACAACAGCTCACAGCTGTCCAGGTCTTACTCGACCTCTACCACCTTCCACAGTGGGATACAAGGGAGTTATAGAGTTTGAATGAGGATTTAAGAATCCTCTAGATTATCTCAGGAGACAGTGTGTGTGTAAACTAAATAGGGTACACAGACTGCTCGAAATGTAAATACAATAATCACTAGAGTAAGTATGAAAGAGTTTAGAAAATCTTTAGTGATTGGAAGTGCATATCTGGACACATTTGATTGGTCAGAAAAGCTTCTAAGTCCTTCTCTGGTTTTTGTTCTGAAAATAGAGTATTGTTTCCTTCCTTGGTTCCTGGTTCAGATTAGTAGCCTGAGTGCATGATGTTTTGGATGTAGTTCATCACTCAAGATGTTGCTTGTGTTTTCCTCTAGAATTGAATTTCTTCGTGTATGTCCAGTGCTCTCTAGGTATGGATGTAGCCTTTTCTTTTTTGAGAATGCACCACATTTCAATGCTGTTAATCCCTTATCTTTTTCACCCTTCGTGTGCCTTCTTAGTTCCATGATTCTCTCTTGTATTCGCGCTCCTCCAGCTAGATATTTATCTTCCCTTTTATAGCATTCAGCTCCGGCAAAAAAAATAATGATTACTTTTTGAATGGGTACTAGGTACGGTTCCCTAACATGCCAACAGATATCATTAAATAACATTAACTGCATTAAAAACATCAAATGTAACTGTTATCTTGATAAATAAATAATATTGAGTGTATAGAGTATAACTGGTTTGTCAATCATTAGTATCCTTCTATTGGTATATGTGTACTGTGGACTTTGTGTAGCAGTGACCTTTCATCGATAGCTCTTTGGACTTGTATCAGTAGCTCCTAATATCAGTATCTCTTACTATGTGTATCGGAAACATTATATACCAGTGACTTCATTATATCGGTAGCTCTTGATCAATATTTAGCTCTGCTTTGTATCGGTAGCTTCATTCTGTATCGGTGACTCTTTATATTGGTAGGTCTTGGTCTATCGGTAGCTTTGGTCTATCGGTAGCTCTGGTCTATCGGTAGCTTTGGTCTATCGGTAGCTCTGGTCTATCGGTAGTTCTGGTCTGTCAGTGTACTTGTACATATCGGTAGCTCTACGTATCGGTGACCTTAGCTTATTGGTGACTCTATCAGTAGACTATGTACCGGTATCTCTGTATCAGTAGCTATATGCAGATCAGTGAATTAACACTTATCTGTTTTATGCAAAACATATCTGATTGTGTTAGAGTTACTTCATAACTCATATAAATATGGATAAACATTGATTAACATATTTCAAGGATTATTTTAATATTATTATCAGATAGAATTTCATAGATTGAGTGAATTATAATATAGATAAAAATTAATTAGGATTTTCAAGGTATGTGAAATCATAATTGGGATTATCAAAACAGGTGGGGTCAACAGTTGTAAATTTCATCCATGATAGCATAAACCCTTTTCCATCAAATCATTAATCCATTCCAAGGATGTAAACACCATCTAATTTACTTATTCATATCCAACATATCATTATCTAAGAATAATTATCTTACAATGAATTATATATTAAGGGTTATCATCCCTTTTTCAAAATACCATGTTTCTATTAAATCACTTATCCAATCTATTGGAAGCATTCAATATATTCACATAAATCCATATAAAAAACACATAAACTAAACAATCCTTATATATTTCATAATTATTTTATATAAATACATAAACACTACAATTTATCCTCTTCAATAATTGGCATGAAATATGACTTTCCTTGGTCTATACATAAATTCATTGGTCATAGAATAGATTTTGGAAATTTCCATGTTCTCCATAGACAATACACTGAAATAAAAAATAGTTCATCACTCTATAAAACCTTTTCCCAAATAGGTTACATCATCCTCTCTATTTGAGTCATTCTTTAAGTTTATTCTCCCTTTCTTCTTGAAAACTGGTTTGGTATAATAAATATATCATTCTATCCAGTCATTACCCAATTATGTGTCTCATAATCATCAATTTTTTTCATTAGACTAAATGTTAACCTAATTCATTTTTCTTCCCTCCATGGACTAAACCCAGAATGCATAGTGCAAAAATAATTTATCATAATGGAAATAACATAATCAAGAAAAAACACTTATTGGATTTATTAATCATGAAATTTACTTATTTAATCTATGACACATTATAATTATCCTAGTATGATCATATTAATCATTTATTTAATTTCTACATTATGGTTCATAAATATTTTATGAATTCCCAATAATATCCCCATATAGTTTCAAATCAGGTGTGTAATAAGGCCCATTATCATGTTCCAGGTTACACTGAGTCAGGCCTAGTGCACCTTGTCGAAGTTTTTACTCCTTGGTACATCTGTGCTAGATCCACATCCACATTTAGTATCCATATAAGGATATACTTATAAGAAACAACTAACTCAATCATTTGCAATTAAATATTGGCAATTTTCCTATAATTTTCCTCATACTTCTACTTATCCATAGATATATACATGTAAATATCCTTAAAAATATCCATAGAGGTCTCAGTAAGGTTTTCTTATCGTAGATTCCAATGATTAACTAAATTATCACTCTGATTCAAACTATAGAGACCCTCACTTTTCATACATAGACAATACATAACTCGTTTGGATTACGTAATACACTACAAAAATACACACCCAAAGACTATATTAGTTTAGTTATTTTGCAAACATGAATAACATTTATCATATTTGTTGAAAGATCATCAACATCTCCAACAAATATCATCCCCTTTAGAACCTTTAACAAAAACCAATATTTATAACCTAGGGAAAATAAAACATAGGTAAAAGGTTAAACTCTAATACTCTGTAAGGGTAAAAATTAGAGGCGTGTAAACATAATCCCAAGCATAAGGTTATGATAACATGATCATGAAAGTATAATATCATACCCTGCATATCAAATTCCTAAACATTAATCATGGGAAAAAAAATTAGAAGCTCATTAAATGAAAATCATATAGAAATTGAGAACATGAGACCTTGAAGCATACCAAAGGAATAAGATATGGAATTATATAAGAACCATAATCATATAATAATAAGTTACATGGTATCCAAATAATCACTTCCATGTCCATATTGCCCGTATGTTTTCACAGCCAAAACTATCATGGTAGTCATGGTTCACTCCCCTGACCATATTACTTTAAAAAGTCCCTTATGTTTATCTCATGAGATATAAATCATTCCCCAATGAATTAAGGGGTAGATATAGGTCCCAATCATCTCATAATCAAATCATACATACATGTTTCAAATGATCATAAGAAATAATATCATAACCAAATAAATGAAATGAGTGTCATAATCGTTTAATCATATCATAAATTATAGCAATGATATTGGTTTTATAATTAGTTCATCAAAATCATAACCCATGAAATGTAGTGGGTTTCTTAAACATCATTCCATCAAAACATAATCCATTAATAGAAATAATATTAATGGTATTCTTGAAATATAAAAAAATATACCATCATATATGGGGAAGGATATTTAATTATCACCTGGAACATGAATTTTCTATAAAAATATCTTTCTTAAATAGAAAATATTTTTAAACCCCATTCCCTTGAAACTACTTTGAAAACATGTAATGGAATCAATAAAACTCCATTAAAAAACATCTTGAGGAAAAAATATTTTATTCTTTTAAATAATTTAATTTTATATAAATTTCACACAATATTACAAGATAACATTTTCATTAAAAATAAACTTTTATTCTTGCATTGTATTTTCAAGGTAATTATTAATCATGAAAGCATAATTTTTTTCATCCATATAATTTAAAGAAAATTCTTATCGTATCATAGATGGAAAATAAAAAAATACATCATAGAAAAAATGAAAAAATATTCCTTTCAAAATATTTAATACAAACTCAAACATTGGAAAAAATGACATTAAAAAATTTCAGAAGGATATTAAAAATAATCTAAAAAACTATTTTAAGAAACATGGAAGATAAATATAACCCATTAAATATGTACGTATAAAAAATCATAGAAAGTAAAAAGATTGTGAAATTAACACCTTTTCATAGAAAAAATAATTTAATACATATAAATTAATATTTAAAAAAACTTTTAAACATTAAAAATTTATATAGAATCCTTTTTCTTGGAAAATAATCTTAAGAGATCATTTGAAAACATTTTTTGATGATAATAATCTTCAAATATTTCAAGGTGTCCCATACCATTGGAAATATTTAGATCATAATCCCCATGAAATAATAACATAAAAAATAGCATAAAATATAATTAAAATAATTATATTCTTTATATAACATGCAATATTTGATTATATACACCTCGTAAAATAACATAGGTGAATACAAAACATATGTCTTAAAGAAGGAAAATTGAGTCAAAACTACATTACTCACTTGATAACTTTTGAACTGTAAAACCTCATGAAATATATAACTATAATGGAAATTTAAATATAAATAAATTAATGTATAAAAGTTGTTGAATAAATCCAAGGTATGTTTGTATTCCACACAATAGAAATGAGTCATGAATAAGGCATGTATGTCACAGAAATAAAAAGTTAGAAGAAATTCCATTAACAAATTTCTAATTCCATCTGTATGTGTTTAGAAATCCTTTATTATACTATTAAACATACTATAAACTTATACTAGAATCATAATAATATCGGTAAAATCGTATATGATTTATTAATGATAGTAAAATCATTGTTTATTAGAAATTTCATGTTAAAATAATGTTTTGGGTGATAACTACCTTGTTAATCATATGTGATTTCACATAGTAATCTTTATTATTTTAAATAGTTAATAATTTACTTATTTCCATATTATTAAACATTATTTAAAAATTTTACATATTTATTATATAATTATTTATAATAATATTTAATGATAAATGATGTACACTGTTCATGGAGATGGTCGGTTGTACTTACGCATGAACAATATTTTCATTTTCTTTTCTTATTAAGATAAATGAATTTATATAATTTATTATTATTAAAAAATAATTTTAATTTCATTTATGTCATATATATTAATAACAATTATCCTTATTACCATCCATGTGAAATATAGGTGAATAATGAGTCACATCACATCGTGAAGATAGTCAACACAACGTACACACGAGCGACATTATCATTTTCCCCAAATATTATAAGGTAAAATTCTATACGTGAGATTATCATTAGAGATGCATAATTATATAATAAATATCATATATAATCATTAAACGCATCATAATTTTTAGTCATATAAAATTGTGATGAAAAAAAAATTGCACCACAGTGTGGAGACGGTAAGCAGTAAGTACCCACGCATGGCTGTATTGTTTTTGATATGGTGAAAATAAAGGAAGGGTATTTTTGTCCCAAAATCATAATTAAATATCATTATATATATTATATTATATTAATTACTTTATTATGGAAACAACATAAGAAGACTAAGTAAAATAAAAAGAAAAATTTAATCGAGTTGGTCAATCAATTACCACTTCTTTGGTAGAATTTTGTCTGATATCCTCTTCAAAATAGTAGGCATGGTATTTTTGGAAGACTGGGACATATATAAAATAAATAAGAATGTTTGAAGATAATTTGACAAGGTCTGGTCAGGGTATAATTTTCAAGGTTGTATGAGGAAGAGAGGGATGGGGTTTCCTTTTAAAAAAGTTTGAGGAGCACTCTAGGAAACACTTAAAACATTAAATTAATATAAATTGATTATCGATTTCAAATATCTAATAGTGAATTATTTAGAATATAAGGATTTCATGGGTCATAATCCTCTCATCCAATATTATTTATATATCATTGGGTAACATTATTATAACAGTATTTTTAATTTAACCATTATTTAAACCCTATAACTCTTACAATGATAACTTATATTTTTAGTCATTAGGGTTAATATAATTAAAATAAAATAAAAAAATCAACCCAAAGTGGATAATTTATGACATATCATAAGTTATTATATTTATTTGGGAAAATTATATATTTTTATGAATTTCATATCATTTACTAAATTATTTTTTTAAAGTATCATTTATGTCACTTTTGATACTATTTATATTTCGTCTAATATAAAATTTCATAACATTAAGATTATAGATCCTCATAAAGTATGTTTTTGTTTAATTTTTGGTTTTACCTATTCTTTTTTTCTTGATAAATTTTTCTCATGTTTTGGTGAAGGCACTGGGGTGTTCCAAAGGTTCATGACATGAAAGAGGAAGAAAAGGGAGCTCTTGAGAATATTGCACAGTTTGCGAATGGTTAGTAAAAATTGTGCGGAGCATCCTCCATAAGCATTCAGCCATATATAGAATCATACACATGATTGGAGCGTGGTCTGAAAAAATTTGTGGAATTCCCAAGAAACCATGTGAATGGGGTGATTTTCGGGTAGTAGCTTCTATATTGTTTGCGCGCGATTTGGAAAGTAATGCGGGTAAACCGTGTAGCCTAGAAACATTGAGAAAATTACAAAAAATGCACCTCAATGTTTTAAAACCCAACTCGTGGATCTCCTCTATTTTATCATTCTATAACCCTAGTGACAATATTGGGTAGCCCTAGATTCGTAGAAGTGGTTCTCCTTCTATTCATGGCTACTTGGAGCATTGTTGGTTGCGGATCGAAGCCCTGGGTAAGTCTAATGCTCCTCATGATTCTCTTTCATAGATTAGGGTTTGTGGTTTCTTCCATCTTCTTCGAAAACAATAAAAACCTATTTTTCTGGTGGGAACTAGGTTGGGGCATCAAGCGGTGCTTGAATCCAGATCTAAGTCCATGATTGAGAGTGTGTTAATCAATGGATTCAAGGATGGGGGTCTACAAGTTTTATACCATAGTTTTTATGTAGATTTGTGCATATGAGTACATGTTTTATCTTCCTCTTATCATCCTCTATATTCCTTTTGTGGTATTTGGGTTGGGTGATCATATAAATAATGATTTTAAACCCTCATGCTCCATGTTGGATGCGTCACAGATTATTTGACCAATTAGGGACACCCATGGGGTGTGCCAACCATTTCGAACCAAGAAATTGACAAGGTCAAGTGTGTAATTGATTATTGATAACATAGATCCCATTTTTAACTTGTTAGTTTTCATTAGTTTGATTTAATACGAAGTGTCTATGTTTTTCCGCGGTGTAATAATAGATTAGGGGGTTTTTTGGCACGGCTTAGTAAATGGGTTAATCGGGATAAATTGGATTATATCGAATGGTATATGATTTATGTTGAAATGAAAAATAGAACTAGTACATATGAAAATATTTGCATGTTAAATATGTAATGACTCAGGAATTGAGAACATGTAAAGTGTTTCATGAGGGAATTGGTAAATAGGGAATGAGTTAATACATGAGAATTGTACTTGAAATGATAAATGATCTAAATAGGTTAAAGTATGGCTATTGATGAATATTAACTAAATCCTAGGGGTTTTTAAATAAACATAAAGGGTTAAGTCACGAGAATGGAAATTTGGCTAGATGGATATGAATTGTAATTGGTAAATGTGTTAATGGTTTATGGCATAGTATTAATTCCCATGTTGTTTGTTATGATTTGTGATTGATGATTTACAAGGGCATTGATTGTGTTATGTTATATTATGGTATGGTTGTGGTGATTGATAAATAAGCATGTGCATGTGGCTTTGTAGAGTGGGGTATTGACTTGAGGTTATACACCCATGGGTCTTGTTGACTGAGGCTCTAAACTCCACCTAAAAATTCAAGGGTTAGGGAAGGGGATGGAAGGTCTATTCCCCTAAGAGTTGCAGTCCACCAGGACTGATGCTTTGAGGTGTGGATAATGTGTTTATGTGATATGTGTGTCCCTAGTGAGATAGGGGATAGATTTCTTTTCTCTATCCATTGTGATTGATCACCATATACCCTTATGTAGATGATAATTATTCCAAACCCATTGAACATGTGATCAAAATGAATTAATTAATGAATTTTGTATAATAATGGAAATTGGGATAAAATAAAATTCATGAATGAAATGAGCTTTGTAAACTTATGAAACCTGAAATTTCCCTTGTTTACTTACCATTTATTTTGCACTTGCATGCATGATCTATTATACTAAAAAAAATTAGAAACCGTTGGTTGTGGACTAGAGAGTATTATACTCACACACTACTCGGGCTGCCATTGGGTACCCGATTAGATTTCTTGGTAGCAGGTCAAGACAAGGGTGAAGGCCCTACACTAAGGTGTTGATTTGGGATCGATATGTACATGGATATTGAATCTTACATTGAGTCGGGACCTGTTGGAGTTTTTTTTCATTTTTATTTTTTTTTCATTCAATTTTCACTAATAGTATGGTATTCCACTGTTGTATTTGATTTGTGGTTTTACCCCATCAAGGAAACATTTGGGTATGCATGTTCATTGGTTGTTCGTATTGTTTCTGTTTTTTATATTATGTTCTTATATGGAATACTCTAGTAATTATGGTATACTCTCCTTACATGACTCATTAGACCCTCACCACTAGTCGACAACCTCTCGAATATGGGGAGGCGTACTTGAGGTCATGTGATAACCTAGATCAGAGAACTAGTTTAGTTGATTCAGGGTTGGGGACATTAAAACGTGGTATCAGAGGAGTTCATTTCTCTTTCTTAATCTTTTGGGATGGTAGATAGGATATTAGGATGTGTAGGCCCTTGGTAATGATCTCATTCTTGGTAGTATCTAACCAATGTATGGTGTAAAACCCATGTCATTCTGGGTGGGAATTGTTTTTCTTGATGTGTGTTGTTACAGTTGAATGATATTTCATTGTTGGGTGAAGCACATGTTGTGTGATTTTATTGATTTATGATATTTCTCTCAATAATGTAATGAGATGGGTTTATGCATTCATTCATAATTTTAGGCAATTAAGAATATAGGTGGCATGCATCATTATAGTCACGCACGCAGGGTTGGTGTGCGGGGCATATAGAGTAGAAAGTATTTTCTTTACATGATAAATATGATGAAAATTATACCTAATAATGGTAATAAAAGTGGTTGAATGAAAAGAACACAAGTGATTATTTATAAAATATCATGTAAAAATAAATTTTGTGGCCAGGAAAATGTTTTGGGTTGTGATAAATTATATATTTTGTTTTGGTGTCTAAAAGAAAAATGGTTGCATAATGATGATAAAAATTTTAATGTTTTTTTCCTAATGAATGGTGTAAATGAGTTAAAATGATTATTTTAATATGTTGTGAAATGGGAAATGTGCGGAAGAGAAAAGCTTTGGGTTGTAAAATAAGAATTGGTTTAAAAATTTGTTGATGAAAGGCATGAGATTAAGTAAATTGGTTACCCCATTTGACCATGATCTGTGGTAGGTATGGTATAGGGTATTAATTTATTTTTGATATGGACTATTGGGGTATATTATGAAGAATTGTTTTATTATGGTTGATATTATGAGATCTTTTTCATCTGGGGTACAATTTTGTTGGTCACTCTTCAAAGCATCGGGTGAATGATAAATTTAGAATGAAATGTTTTGTCTTAAAAGTGGTTTCCTTTGAGTTATCAGTTTTACCCTTGTATGTGTGGGTCGGGGAAGTGAGAGTTCCCTATTTTGAGTCTTTGGTATTGAATTTATAGCCCTTTCTGATAATGATATGGACTAGGTGGTGTGTTTATGGAACCCTTGGTAGAGTTGTGGTAGTTGGGCTGCGAGGCGTTTCTCAGTAATATGCGTGGGGAATCATTCATGGTTCGTGACCATACAGAGCGCATGATGGACCCTAAGGATGGTGTCTGGGACTTAGTGGCCTTGTCAGTAGAGACTTGGAATGTTTTATTTTGAATCCCAGAAAATATTTTTGGATCATAGTACCATTGAATGTTCATACCTTTGGAACGTAACCTAGGGTAGATGGTTTATTGGTGCATGGGGAATAGAATGCATCAGAATGTGGATGATAGTTCCATCACTGAGATTTTCATTGTTCGTATCTTGATATGTATGGTTTTGTGAGAGGTAAAATGGCATTTCCTAGTTAGGAATCTTGTCTAGGGTGTTGGTGTCATTCAACCTTCAAGGTGACATTTGAGAGAGGTCGGAGATAGTCTTTAGTGCCTTTGGGTGTGTCTAGCACATGGAGATGTTTGGACAATAATGGTGGATCTCATATTGTTGTATGGTGTGGTATTTTCCTAAAGGGATAAGTGGGAAGGTTGATGGTGCATCTCGAGTTGTATTTATGAGAAGATAGTTTCAAAAAATCAAGGGTACCTCGTGTGAGGTTAGTACAGTGGTGCAAGTGAATTGGAATGTAAATTATGATAGATACTTTAGAGGTGTTGCCAGTTCATGCTATATACCACCATGTTTTGGTAAATCATATGGTTGTGCATGGTTCTTTTCTAAGGGAACTGTGGTGTTCCTCATAAGGGGTAAGGTTTTATTTGAAGGGTTGTATTGTGTGAATGCATGACTCGTCTATTTGTATGATAGACCGATGTGCTTCGGTTGTTAGTTGGTTGGGATGCATTGGAAGAACTTGAGAGGTGTTCTGGAAGTAGTTTCACAGGAAACATTAGTTCACAACTGCTTGTCGATTTCATCATAATGTGATTCCTAGACTTGGTTGGTGATCATACCAGAGCGGTGGTGGTTAAGTGTTGATAAGATGTGTTTGGTAGGGGTTCCTGAGAATCCATTCTAGGTCATGGTGTCCCATAGTTCGATATCACAGATAGATAAGTTTGTGGTGGTGTTATTCAAAAACTTCTTAGCATAACTCATCTAGTGACACGCATTCCCAACATCTTGACACTACCCTAGGTATGTTGAGAAGCTATGGATCACACCAAGAGACATGAAGTTGTTTGGTTGGATGAGGGACATTATAAATTTACTCTTGTAGAAATGGTTTATTTGGATCCTAGTGTTGGGATTTACACCCTCAATGGTTTGGGGTGGGATCCTTGGGATAGATCAAATGTCAACAAACACCATGGGTGTTGTTCACGAAGGCTGAGAACGGGCACTAGGTGATGTTTGATTTCTTTTTTTGGGAAAAATATAGATTTATATGTCTATGTTTTTGTGTTATTCAGGTGATTGAGTATAAGGAATGGGGTTCAGAATATCTTATTGAGATCATTGGTAACAACACACCTAAGGTGGGGGAGTGATAATTCATCCTTGGATGTGGATAAGAGAACATCGAGTCAACGTAGTGGCACCAGGGTTCCAATGAGGAACCAGTGAGGTGCATGCCAGGGTCCTTAGAGAGGCATGTGGTCCTTGGACATTGTTTCCAATGATCCAACTATGGGCTTGAGCTCAGGGTGGCTCCATGTAAAGCTAGTAATGTATGTGATGAGTTGTAGGAGGTTTTGGTTGGATATGACAAAATGTTGTGGAAAGAGAATTTGGGTTCCTATAACTCTAATGATGATTGGGGTTAGACTCATGTATTTTCCCTTGTGTAGTTTTGGAACATCATGAGGCTAAGTAAATGTTGGCCATGTGATGTGGTTTCATTCCAAGGGTGAAGCTCGATGATGATATGGAGAGCAGTAATGTTGTGATGATGGAATTCTACCAGGTTTCAGGGAGAAACCTTAGTGGGTGCGTCAGATGATAATGAATGGCTTCAAGTCATTATGCACCATGGGATTGTGACAATGGGGTAGCGTACCATCAGTGGAAAGTGGGTGTTCTCAGACAAGCTAGCCAGATGTGGTCCGTCCTAAGACGGTAAACTTTAATGTGTGTGGTAGGAGTGACCCACCACTTAGTTCATGTTATGGCGGTAAGTTCCATTTTGAAGTGATTTTTTACCTAAGCAAGTTCATGTAGATCTTATTCCTTGAAGTGATAGTGTAGGAATGTCCTTCTGAATAGTTTCTATGATGCGGCTAGATTCCAATGTAGGGTAATTCCCCTATAGAAGCTTCAACATGGTGAGTTGGAACATGTAAGGTGATGGGAAACATGAGTCAATTTCTGGGGATCCTTTGCCGATGGGTGAGGTTCTATGTAACAGAAAATGGTGGAGAGAACAAGAACAGATAAATGGTTGGTTGATTATGTGATCATATTTTTGGGTTTGAAGGACTTGAATGGCCATCGTTCGGGTATGTTATCCCTGATAGTGAACCTTGGCTTGAGTATATTTGGTCGAGTACTCATGTGTTTTTTGTGGCATTTGGTTGTACAGTTATGGAGTGAAATCTTCCTGAAATGTGTTTTGAAGGATCATGTTGTTTCCTCCATGTGATATCGAGTTTTGGCACTGATAGAGTTGGGGGAAATAGGAAAATTATCCCAAGAGATTTTTGTCATGATTTGTGTAGAGGATAGGGATGATGAGGCTCCAATTGGTTCCTCAATGACATCGTGATGATTTTTGTTAAGTTTACATGTGTTGTGAGTTAGGTGTTTTCACCTATGATTCCCCCATGAATTTCCCATGATGATAATGGTTCAAGTGTACGCATACTTGAGGTGTTTTTTTGGTTCATGATGTGGGTTGTGGTGATGAATCCTTGAGGGGAAAGTATTTTCCCTTGGTCCATGTTTGGTGGACTTTTGATGTGCAACCTGAAACATGGAAAGTGGTAATGGATATACAATCCTTGTGGGCTTATCCCTTGTTACAGATGTTAGTGATGCTTGGAAGAGCGGCGAGAGGATGAGTTGTTACAAGGTGGGGAGGTGGTAAGATCCTGAATCTTCTAAAGTTGTGTTTTTATTTATGTTTCGGTTTGACATCTTATTTTTTTTCTAGATAAGTGTTTCCCCATGTTTATGTGAAGGATCGGGATTGTTCTAGAGGTTCGGGACATGAAAGAGAAATAAAATGGAGTTCTCAGTCATGTTGCACAGTTTGTGCATGGTTTGAGAAAATTTTCCAGAGCATCCTAGGTAACTGTGTAGACATGGACATAAACATACACACATTTTTTGTATGGTTTGGAAAAATGTTTTTAATTCCTAGTAAACCATGTGAAGTGGGTAATTTTTGAGTAGTATATTCTACACTGTTTGCGCACGGGTAGGAAAATTGTGGGGGTAATATGTGAGGCCCCAAAAATTTGAGAAATTTAAAAAAATGTCACCATAGGATTTCAAAACCCAACTCGGGTTTCCACTCAATTGTTTCCTACAACCACAGTGATGAAAATGGCTAACCCAGGAATTAAAGTGGTGGTTCTCCTTTAATTATTTGATGTTTGGAGCACTGTTTGTTATGGATCGAAGTCCCCGGTAAGTCTAACTCTCAATTTACTACTCCTTTTTGGATTAGGGTTTTTGGTTTCTTTAATATTCTTCTGAAACCCTAAAACCCATTTTTCCAATGGAACATAGGTTGGGGATTCAAGGGGTGCTTCAATACTTATCTAAGGCCCCGATTGAGAGTGATTTCATCAACATCTTTGAGTAAGGTGGTCTAAAAGTTATATCCATAGTTTTTATGTGGATTTCTACATATGAGTTTGTGTTCTTACTTCACCATGTTGTGCTCTAGATTCCATTGGAGGGATTTGGGCAGAATAATCATCTAATTAATGATTTTAACCCCTCACGATCCTCGTGGGATGCACCACGATTGATTTGACCAATTGGGGCCACCTATGAGGTGTGACGACCATTCCAAACCTAGAAATTGACAAGATCAAGTATGTAATTTATGTGAAATAACATAAAGCCCATGTTGAACATGTTAGAATGGTTAGTTGGATTGAATATAGAATGTGTATTTTTTTTCCTTGGTTTAATAATGGATTAAGGGGTTGTTTAGCATGGCTTAGTAAATGTGTTTATCAGGTTAAATGGGATTCTATCAAATATTATATGATTTATGTTGAAATTCTGATTAGAACTGTTATATATGGAATTATGAGCATGTTAAATTGGAAATAAATCGGGAATAGAGAACATGTAACATGTGGCATGAGGGAATTGATAAATAAAGAATGAGTTAATACATGAGAAATATACATGAAATGATAAATCAGCTAAAAGGGTTAAATTATGGCCATTGATGAATATTGACTAAAGCATAGGGGTTGTTGAAATAATTTAAAGGGATAAGTCATGAGAATGGGAATTTGGTTAAAATATTGTGAATTTTAATTGAGAAACATGTTAATGGGTTATGGAATATTATTAATTCCCATGTTGTTTGTTATGATTTTTTGTTGAGGATTTCTAATGACATTGATTATGTTTTGTTGTGTTATGGTATGGTTATGGTGATTGATAAATAAGAATGTTCATATGTCTTGGGAGAGTGGGGTATTGATTGAGATTCTATGCCCATGGGTAATGTTAGACTGCTTCTATAAACTCCACCACAAAATTCATGGGTTAGGGAAGGGGACGGAGTCTCTATTCCCCTAACGGTTGCATTCCACCAGGACCGAGGCTTCGTGGTGAGGATAATGTGTTGATGTGATATGTGTATCCCTAGTGAGGTGGAGACTTGATTTGTTTTCCCTATTCATTATGATTGATCACCTAATTCCCTTGTGTAGATAATAATTATTCCTCACCGATAGAACATGTAATAAAAATGAAATAACTAATGATTTTGGAATAATAATGACAATTGGGATAAATGTTATTCATGAATGAAATGAACTTTGTCAACTTATGGATCTTGAACTGTCCCTTGTTTAATTCCCAATTATTTTATACTTTCATGCACTATCTATTAGACTGAATATTTTTTAGACACAATTGGCTATGGCCTATTAAGTATTTTACTCACACCATACTCAATACATTGTAGGGTACCTAAGTATATTTCTTGGTTGTAGGTTAGGAGAAGGGAGAAGGACTTACACTAAGTTATTGATTTACGCTCGATATGCACATGTATAAGGGATCGGACTTAGATTAATTACCTATTGGAGTTTTTTACTATTTTTTATTTTGGATTTCATTCACCTTGCACTACTAGTATGGAATTCCTTTTTTTTTATTTGTGGTTGTACCCCGTTTGGGAAACGTTTGGTTATGTATGTTCATTGTTGTTTTTCATTGTTCCCACTTTTTATAATGTTTTCTATTGTGGCTTAGTCGGGAAATGAGAGTATAGTCTCCCCATGGAACCCATTAGACCCTCTCTCCTAGTCAGCAACTTCTGTCATATGGGGAGGCACACTTGAGGTCATGTGATAACCCGGCTCAGACAACCGGTTTAGTGGCTTTTGGGTCTGCGATGTTATAATAACAACATGATGACTTAAAAATAACTTATATAATATATCTATAACATATATAATTTATCAATAACATTAGTGTTTGTCATTAATTATGTGAAATTATATTTACTTTAAATTATTTAATATCATTTACTTGATATTTCAATTTATTAAACAATTTCATCATCATTATTATAAAATTCATTACTTATATTTTTTTGTCACCAAAAATAAAAAAAATTATGTTTAAAATAAATTTATTAGTTATAAATTGACTATTTATAGTTGAATTTATATTTAGTATAACCCTACATTAATAATAATTTACTTATTAATATTATGAGTTTTACATTTTTAACTTATCTTCAAAAAAATATAATAAATACCATATTCTTAACCATATGGAAAAAAATATCATAAGTTTATCCTAAAGTTTATTTTGGTTGAATAGAACCCGTCCAATAAAGTTAGTAAAAGTGTTAGGGTACCTCTATAATATTATAATGTTATTTTTACATTTAATTACCTGATATAACCTTAACTAGAATAAATAATAATAAAAATTTATTAAAGATAATATCCACAAAAAATTTATTTTGATAATATTAGTCTCTAAATATCTTACTTATTTCCACCATGTATGTTATTTTTTTAAAATTTAATTCAAAAAATTCGAAAATTTAAATTTTATATTAATATCTTATCTGTGGAAAGAAGGCGGGTAAAATGAATGTTAAAAGTTAAACATTTTTTTATATATAATTTTAATATAAAAAATATTCAAATGGCCTAAATTGAAATAATATATATATATTTAATATTTTTTTACATTAAAATCAATTTACTATGTAGTAATTATTTAAATGAAAAAAGTAGTTTTTAACTATGATGCAACATTTGTTTTATATTCATAAAATATGAATCCTCACAGAAAATACTAAAAATTCAAATTAAGTTATCTTTCAAATTATGAGTTGATAATGATATTAATTTTATCAAATTAAATTACTATGGGTTTCAAATTAATTTAATTATTGTTCACATAATGACATGAAAAGTAGTTCATTTAATAAAATAGTATTTCTAAACATATAAAGGCTTTACCAAAAAGTATACACTTTATTTTAAATATGTTTAATTTATGTGAAAACATTTAAAAATTAGTCATTACTATTAATAAGAAATTCTTACTGGATATGTTATAACTATCTTATTTAACAATTATAGTGGAAATTTGATTGTTAGTAGAAACTCTATGTTTTGTATAGTGAAAACTTCCCTTAGTGTTGTATA
Source organism: Viscum album (assembly GCA_963277665.1). Lineage (NCBI taxonomy): Eukaryota > Viridiplantae > Streptophyta > Magnoliopsida > Santalales > Viscaceae > Viscum > Viscum album. The sequence goes on from OY728146.1 coordinate 1,291,593,908, forward strand.
TAACATAATCTAAACATAGTGATTTTATATAATAAACAAATTATGTTCAGTGTTTTGTAAATTGAAATTATCAAAATATTAAATTAACTAGAAAAAATAATAAATTCACAAAATATCTTGGTGTCACAGCATCTGTAATTATAATTTGGGAAAATGTATTCCATGTTTTGAATCATTATATTTAATAATGTCGATAATGATAAGCTTATTTTTTTATAATAAATATTAGTGAATGTAATTAAAAATAAGTACATAAATTAAGGAAAAATGAGTTTACTTAGTGGTTAATCTTTAACTGTAAGGGGTGAAAAGACAATGAAACTGGTCTGAAACTAATTTTAAGGGAATATTTTGACCATTTACCATCATAGATAAAAAATGGAAGATTATATAAGGCACGTGATGTAAGAGATACCTCACAAAATTTTTTACCGTTATGTATTTACAAGACTGACACATATCATCCACTATATAAATGCACTCACCCCTCACTTATTCACTAATCCTGAACATTATTTGCTTCCAAACCCTATCAGAATAAACTCCCAATATCCCTCATCTCATCCAAAAAGACTCAATTTGGTGTTAAATAAATCCAAGTAATTCCTTTAGTGAAAACCAAACGCAATTTCCCGAATAAGTGGTAACATTATTCAATGAGAATTTTTTATTTCATTTAATAAACCTTAAATTATTTTTATTACATGATTATATAATAAAATAAGTTTCCTAGATATATTGTGAATTTTTCATGGTAATGTTTCTACCAAAAACTACACACACATCCATAAAATGGGGTACACAATCATTTTTCATCTGGATGACGGACTCCAGCCGAAAAAATGACTGTCATTTTTTCTTACATTACCACATCTCATGGATGGGAATAATAGTGGGAATATTATCATTAAAAAATATATATGATACTTATGATGAATTTATTTTTATTGAATTATTATATAACACCTAAATTCATGATTTCAATTTTGTGAGAGTATGATAAAATCATTTATGGTTGTGTGGACAACGACATCCTCAAATGGGACGTGATTCGTTCACACATTACATGGAATGTTTTAATGAGGGTCTCAATGAAAATATGTGACATGTAAAACATAATAATTATATTTAGTTTAATATATATATATATATGTCATGTTCATATTTTCATTCAATAAGATAAGAATATAGATAAAATACTCATGCCTACATACGGACTACTGTATCCATGGACGATGGATCTCCTTTTCAATTTAAATATTTTATATATTGTTATAAAAAATATATACTAAATATATAAGATATTTATATCATGGAATAAATTTTTGGTATAATTAAATCATTAAAAAATAAAAATAATAAAAAAAGAAGTCAAAACATATATGAAAAACAAAACGGATATTACCTAAAATGTAACTTTAACATGAAATTGTGAATAAACAAGAAATATAAAGTCATAAAGATTAATATATAGTATTATATAGTATAATTATTTATATTTATTATAATATTATATTTAATATATCAGAAATTTCAAAATGTACAAAGAATATCGATACATAAGGTAAGGGATTTGTGGACTTGTTTTTATTTCTGTGAAATAGATGTTGTATTCCCCAAAAATTATTGTGGTGTGTCTTATATAATAACATGGTACATGTTATTTAATTAACTAATAATAATTCTTAGTATTAAAATATTAAATTAATTTTTTTCATTCATTGATTTCACAATTCAAATGATACTCATATAGTAAGGGGATTTATACGCTCAATTTTATTTCTTTGAGACATATTCAATATTCACTAATCATTTATTTTTTATAGTTTATATACCACACATGAATATATTATTTTATTATTATATATATTATTAGGGATATTTACATATTCATTTTATTATCTCTCATTATTGGGGTTCACAGTTCAAGATAAATCAACTTGGTAATATAATTTTGTCTCAATTTTCCCTCTTTGAGACACATGTTATGTTATGAAACTATATTCATTAATGAGGTGTTTATATTGTACCTTTTATGTGTTATATCATGTATCTCCTTATTGTTTTGATAATTTATTATTCATGTAATAATTTTTTTGGTGATTTTTATTCAATGTTACCAAAGTGGTAAGAGTTTACTACTACAATATCATTGTTCATCTGGATTGTTTTGAATTGGGATTCCATTGATAAAATATTATGATCCATATAGAAATTTAGTTATTTTTATCATCTAATATTGTTTCATGATATCTTGAACTAATGTTACCATTTTACACACAATGGTATATAATATACATTAGTATATTTTTTCAATAAAAGATGGTATTATATACCACTGTGGAGAGAAATCTGTGATCTATCTAAAAAAAATTTAAAATTATTTCAAACTATTTTGAAATGATATTTTATTGAATGTTTCAAGGTAAAATATATTAAAATTGTTTTATGGTTGTTAAAATTTTTAAATAAAATTTAAAATACTCCTTTTTAATTTTTTGAAAGATTTTTTCAATGAAAATTATCTTTAAAATGACTCATGTTTTAACAAATGTAATTTTAAATGAATGATTTATTATCATTAATAAATGTTCCATGTGATCATCAATAATCATTTTCAATAAAATATTTCATCTTTTGATATAATTTATGATTTACTATGGATATTATCCCAACTAACTATTCATATTAATTATTTGTATGGTTTATGTTTAAGTTGAAATGTTGTGTATGAAATAAATTTTTCTTCAATGGGTTATACCATGATAATATGCTTACAAATCCTATATTCATTCCCTGTTTGGTCTGTAATAAAATTATATTTAAACCTATATATTATTCACATGTTATGATATGTTTAAATTATTATTATTACCACTTCATTTCATGTGTTAGGATATGATGTTTATGAAACCCATCTCTATTTTTGGGTCATGATATGGTGAATGTTTTATTTTTTGGTGGTACACATATGTATGAATGAATTATGAAAAGGGTGCGACCTATACATCACTATTATTAATTTGATAATGATTTATATATCTCATGATATTAATATTACTTAAAATTAGAGTGAAATTGGTTCAGTAAAACATGTTTGGAATTCTAAGTGATCTTAGTTCAACAATACAAGGATGGAACAAGGACTAAACTCAGATCAGTTAAATAGAGATGTATCAAGATGTGAAATCGGTTTAATAATATTAGAATTGAATGACCAGTGAACTAAGTTAAAAAAAAATTCCTATAAAGGGAAGTGAACTTGGTTCTGTAATATAGGGCTGGATAAGTGAGTGAACTCGGTTCAGTAAAATATGATTGGAATGGGATGTGAAATCTGATCATTAATACTGGGTTGTAACAGCGTGTGAACCTAATTTATTAATGTACTTATTTGAAATATGATGGTATTTGTAGTGTTCCTTTACTAATATGAAATAATTCTATATGCTTATTTATATGCTAAAACATCCATGTCATAATACTATGTTTTTCTTCCTTAGATTACGATCTTGATTCCCTTATGAATCATGTCTTATGGGCATTTAATCATTGTTCCATGACTCTTGATTATTAATATATATATTTCAGATATGATCATATAATGTTTTTAACATTCCCTCACACAGTTATACTAATGATTGAGCTAACATATCTCCCTTTTTACCCTTAATGATAATATGATATTACTAATTATTATGTTTTCCTTCCCAAAGTTATGAAATGATTTTTTATGTTAGAGTACAAAAATTGGAAGATATTTAGAGGAGATATTGGTGACCATTTACCAAATTATAATAATGTGTTCCTAGTTTCCAAATATAATAAATTATTATAGTCCTATTGAATTTACATATGAAATGTGATTAATATTCATCTAAAATGATATAATATCCATGTATGTTTAGCCTGGGCTTCCATATGAAAAGGTTGAACCATTAAATTTCAATGTTTACATTCTACATAAACCAGCATCCAATTTAGACATTTCATATTAATTTCATTATAATATTATTTCATTCTATTCCACCAGTAATAATCTAGAGGGTCCCTATAATTCATAGTGATGTGGGGATGAATAGAAAAATGATTACAACGATCTTCCCTCAACAACTCAATATTCAATTGGTAATCACAAGGCACACATAATATTTCTTAAAATCAAAATATTAAATCTTCGACAATATTAAAATGTTGTAAAATACCCTTCCTAGTATATTTTACCTTTTATTGAAAATAATTATTTACATCTTGAGCATGCTTAATTATTTCTGAAAAGTCAATTTCATTGAATTATGAGACAAATTAAATTATTTCCATGTATTCATAAATAATATGAAAATTTTCATCAGATAATTAACCAAATAGTCATCTTTGAAATTTTTCTTGGTTAATTTATTAATATTATTTGACTCAATTGATTGACCACATTGTTTTCATTTTCAATATGGTAATGTTTTCTCCAATAATAATCCTTAATCAACTCCATCAATATTCTTTATCTCATGTTCATTTATTTCTTAGAGAATATAAAATTCAAAAATAAATTTTTAGTAAATATATAAAAAATTAATAAATACAAATTATTATTCCATATTTTCAAAGAAAAAATAACATAAAATAACTATAGATCATCATTATGACCATATAACTACACATGATTCAACTTATTTTAAGAATAAGAAATTTACTTATCCTTTGATATTAGTAAACAGACATGTCATTTCAATGATTCATATCTATAGATGAAAATTCTTTATTACTAGAAATGGCTTTCAAAAATAGATCATGAACCTATCATAATTTTAGAGCCTAAAAAAAATTCAAAATGTTATGTTTTACAAATAAATTTAACTCCTCTTTGTGTTACCCTGGTATTTGGGATAGAAAACTGACTAGAGTATTCAAAAAACAATCAATAATAACCTACTTTCATAAAAACATATTAATCACTATGATATTTTTGGGTCTTTCCTATTCTTTAATAACATTTGTTTTAGTATATTAAATAGTTATGAAATAATCAGAAACAATATTTCTATGGATTGAGTTTTTTGGAAACAAAAATTCACACATAATAGATTTCCTAGATAGATTAATTTCTACAATTGTTTTCGGAACAATCCTTAGCTATTTTTCAGGATACTAGTGACTTTTAGAATACTCTAAAATTTCTTCAATAAATAAATCCAAAACCTATCCAATAATTATCAGAATACTATATTCATGAGGTCAATAAATATATACCATACATTAGAAAACCGAAATGGAATAACTTAAAACTCATAATTCAAATATATTTTTTAAAATTATATATTGGGAATTCCATCCTCCTTCATTATTAGGAGGATGTACATGTACCAAATAACAATATTCAAAAATACTAAACTCCCTCAAGGGTGTCAAAAAAATAATCGATATGAGGAAAAGTGTATTAAACCTAAATATTTATGTTATTCATGCCTTTATATGTACTAAAAATTATCATTGATTCTTTTTTTGGTCAAAAAACATGGTAAAATCATACTGAAGTGATAGTTCGAATAAAACCACTGTCTAATAACTCATACAATTGAATTTTACATTATCAATGTTCTAAATATTCCACTCAATTAGGGTGGTTAGAAATAGAATAATAATTACACACTATAACAATAGTAAAATAAAAATCCCGATAATTAATTACACCTAGAAAATCATTATGATATAAATCAATGTATTTATTCACTACTCACACATCACTATTTTGAATAGTTTCTTTGATTTAAACAATATGAGTGAAGAACATTAATGTCCATCACTAATCAAATTCTCAACATCATGGTAAGTATTCAAAGGCATATAATCATTGAACATAACAAAATATTATCTGCAATATCTCATAGCATGATAAATATAAATTTAATCCATTCCAAAAAACAATATTAAAATCTACTATTTATAGTTCAAAATGATTTATAGGGAAGGCCATCCAACTATTGGCAGTAAAAATATTCTTATAAATCCTTGATGATTTATTATTTCATCCAAGGGGTTTGATAAAAATTCCTATCTAACTTCATGATGTGATATTCCTAGGATTATTAAAATTTCATTGAATGGTAAGTATGTGATGATCCAAAGTCATATAGGTTATTGGAATAATTTTATTACACAATTAACAAACTTTTCACCACATCATTTGATGGACCAACATAAACCATAGTATATTTTTCCACACAATTTTACATTTGATTCGAATGATTTTCATCTATAGGTACTAATTTAGGGAATATATCATCATAATGACCCATCTAATTATATTAGAAAACATAAATGATTGATGGATATCAATTACCCCATTATTTGATTCATAAATATTCTTTTCATTTAAATCATGGGACATATGGAAAATCTATCAATGTCGCTAACACATCAATAATTTCACAAGACATTCTCTATTGTGCTCTTTAACAAACATACCAAAAGATGGAAAATTCATTTTCATACCTCCATATTTACCTCTTATATGTTTCCCCATCACCAACTATCCTAACAACTTCTTACATTTATCATCACAATAATCATTTGTTCTAGAAAACTCCAAATCACATTATTCATGAAAATGAACTAAATTCTCATAGATTTTAATTTCTCATGTGAAAAAATAAATTTATGGACATTCTTTCAATATCAAGTAAAATAAATTAATTTTAATATCATTTTTAAAAAGAAATAAATTACCTATATAGATAGTATTTTAAAATTGTGTTAATATGTATCCAATTAATCTTTATATCTTTTCTTTAATTATATGAATTGGTTTTCCATTCATACATGAAATATCTACTAGATATATCTATAACATAAAATAATCATAAATATATACCATTAGATGGAATCAGGTTCATTTTCTCTCTATTATTAATAAAAAATACCACCATCAATCATTATCGACATCAAAATGATAAATTATAACTATTACCCTTTGATTATCTAAACATCAAATGAAAATAAATTTATTCTCCAAGGAATTAATCAAACCATCATTTATAATATGTAATGATGATCTAAAAAATGATACTGGATACTGTCTCTTAAATTCCTATGGTAGATCTATAAATTCCTATGAATGGATGGAACCACCATTTAAAGCTTTTGTAAATTGATCCATCACTACATAAAATTGTTATGTTCCAAATTAAACTATATTTGATTCAAAATTTGGAAGGATATTTTTTTGACCTTACACATTGGGTACCTTTTATCTAGAATAAGAGAGTGTATCCACAACCCAAATCATTCCTAATAGGCTAGGGGTTGGAGAAAAGATCCAATAAGTAATAACTAAATTGGGAGGAATTTTCCTAATGCATCTGTATAAATGAACGTAACCCTATCCATTCATAAATTTAGATGAATAATAATTTAATAATGCACCATCTACTTTAAAATCATGAATTTATCAATCTACAGGGAATAAAAAAGTGTATTAAAGATTAATCTTAGTTTAAAATGGTCAAAATATAGGAGCACCCTAAAATGATATCTTATCCTAAAAACAATTAAAAAATATATGTTATGTGAAACTTGACCCATATAAATAAGTCCAAACACTTTAAATTTTCTATGAACAAGAGTATCCCCATACTATTCTGAAATAGCATAAAAATATCTATAATTTGAAGAGGATATGACACATGTGTGAAAATGTCATGAAGGGGTGAGTATATACAAACACAAGAGGATGCCTCAAAAACTGGAACTAGAGAAATAGAAGACACATAGAAGTACTCAGGTCAACCCAAATAAATATGGAATCAAACCCTAACACCATTTATATATTCCCATATTAGAAACCATTACAAGATTGAAAGGGGATCCCCATCTCGCATTCTAGAAGAGGATAATGAGTATTCTTATAGATCTAAATGACCACCATCAATCCTATAATATCTTGTGTTAGTCTAATGAAGTCATAGAGAGGTCCCAAACCATAATAAAACTCCAATGACTAAGGGAGTGAATCCTTGAAAAGATATAGTACCTATTCATTGGTATAATATTTTTCTTCAAGTAATAAGTTATAGGACTTGTTCCTGTGGAAGAGAGTACCACATCTATATTATGGTACAGAATATTGGATACATGTGCACTAGTTCTATAAGAGATTATTATCCCCATAATTATAAGACATGTACTTATGTATTAATTGGGAGCACAACATATTCCTATAATAATGAATTTTGATATATCTTTCCCTAGTGTAATATGAGAGTACCTTCTCGGTAGATAGAGGAGTCATGACTAAAATACATGAGTAACTTTTCTATGTGAACTGTGAGTATGGAAGAACCGTACACTAGTGTAATAGGGGATTACCATCTCCTTGGATAATTTAATAGTGACCTATTATGAAAGGGGATAACCACCTCCACTTGATAGATTATTATGTATGACTCACACCCAGGTACTATAGGGGAGTAACAACACTATCTAAACTCTCTAATGATCCTTCACAATAACTATCATTATCGAGCATCTCCTATATTTTTTTCAATCTGTGAATATATTTAATCATAAATCAATATTAATTGTGAAGTAATCTATCATGTTTAATTGAAATACCAACCATCATAGGGTATACATTGGAGAAATATGTCAGTAAAAAATCAGATGGGAGAGAAATAAGATTCTTAGAAATGGATTATTTTGGGTGTGAGAGACACAAATGTTGTGTTGTCCCACTCTAATTTCTATATATTTTCTCCATTAGTCATTTCAGGGAGGATTTTTATTTTTACAATGCATATATGGTGACCACATAGATTGTTTCTGACTCCTAGGGGTTCATTTTGTTCACTTGTCCATTACCATGTCTATCATCCCTTGTCTAGTATCTTTTCATTCCTTTGTACTGGTATATGCACTTATACTACAAATATAGATGGTGTGTCCTCCTTCCTAGATTCCTATCAATAGTTGTGCCTATCTAGTCAGTTTGTGTCCATGTGACACGACATGTTCATTCCCGTGTGCTCTAAGTGAAAGTTTTCGGCCAACATCAATAGGTTACATGGAGAGTGGGGGTCCCACATGGTATTTGATATTGATATCAACCTAGAATCTCTTTCCACAATAGTAATGGTAAAACACTAGGTTTATTCATCCTAATAAATGTCATGTATTTTGGAAAATCATATAATGTTATAATATTCATATTTCATTCCAGTCAAATGCTGTCATCTCCAATTCTATCCAATTCAGCATTGAATCTAATAAGAGAGTATGAATCTGGTGTCTTTCTTTCTAGATCCATCATCAGTGGATTGATTATGGCCACCCAAAACCAATATCTACTCCACTACTCACCATCATGCTCCTCCTATGGATGATTAATATTGATCTATTTTCTGGTTCATGCGTCCATCATCTGTAATCAAACAACGAACCTTAATCCATCTAAAAAACACTAATCTAGTCGTTCTATACACATCCTCCAAGAATACTGGGGTCTAATAATGATTGATCTAAACCTAAAATTTATAACTATGTCCCCATATCCCAATGAATAATAATGAAAATAAAAGGCAGGGAATAACACAAGAACAAAGGTGAATTAATAATTGGCCAATATCTCTTTTCCAACTATCATGGGAAAACAATATTTTTGGTGAAAAACATTCCATAATCATGAATTAATCAAATAAAAAATTTAATATGATACATGGTCTCATGAAAAGTATTAAATCAATCACATATCAATTAATATTATATTAGAACATGATCAATATTTTAATCATGTGTGGAAACATAAATTTATTATCCCTACATCAAGATTAAATTAATCATTGGTTAATAACACATTATATAGCGATGGGGATGATATGTTTCATTGCCTACATATTGACTCACCTCGACTAAATAATCAGGCTTCATCTTATATTGATACACCAATGATGATTGAGGAAACCTCATACCAACAATCCTAAGGTTACATGAATAACCCTAGAAATTGTTTTCTGAATACCATACTTATAGAGGAAAAAAATTAGGCAATAATTTAATTATTTAAGTAAAATAATTAATCTAACCACTTAACATACCCTCTAATGGATTCCTAATCAAAACCCCCAACACCGACCATGTTTATGATATAGTAATGGTATACCCATCATTCTTTATTTAACCATTTTCTCATATTCCCCAATTTAGGTCCTTTTATTGATATATTTTTTTATTTTTGAAAACCAACACACAAATGATGTAAAATATTATTATTATTTTCATAAAAAAATTATTGGCTCATTGGGCCATGGAACCACATGCCTTCTAAGCACCTATAGAAAAAAAAATTATTAATATATATCAAATTAATTCAAGGAATAAATAGATTCTCTATTTTTTCACTCCATCACTGATTTCTATTTCTAAAAAGAAAAAACTGAGAAATTTTGTGTGGATACATAGCCTTGAACTTTCTTTCCAACTCTAACGAACATTCATGCATGCTCCCATACTACCACAACACATGAATATATGGAATTTCCCATCAATGCTTGATCATATCCTACCAATATTTGATATCCATCATGTACTCCATGATTTTCGATCTATCCTTGATTTCCAACTCACCCTAGTCAATAATTTTCATAGGATCAATCAATTATCTCATTAGATGAATCACATGGAAGACATCATGCACCTTCTCCAACTGTGGGGGAATTTATTAGAGGTAAAAAAATATTTAAAAACCTTTACAATATCAAGAGTATTATGTTAAAAATATATGATAGCTAGCTCCCCATGGCCAAATCTCTACAATCCTCATCATTGGTATATTTTTTGGGAAATATTGTATCCCTACATAACATCAAATGGACAATGACATCAATCAAAATAAGATTTATGTTGGGTCTGTGATGTATTTATCATCTCAGAAATCACCTAGACCTTATCCTTCAATATCTTCACCATCATTGTCCCAATAATAAACTATTCACTAATCTCAGTACATCATAAGGGTGACAACTAGGGTATCTGTTACAGAGCCTCTACGAGCTCCACAATGATAGTAGAGTGATAAATATTATTATATGAAAACAATATCAATTTTAACTTATGAATCAAGCATATTAATATGTCTAATAGGAAATCCATCATTATATCCTCCATCATATAGATAGTGAGCTCGGTCTTCCAATCCGTATAGGAGTGAATTGATGTACTCATCCTCTACTGGGCCCTAAATGCCACTCATACGCCTCTTCACTACTATTATGTTAATTGTGAATTATGGTAATTGATAATAATAAATGTAACATTGGTAAGGAATAAGATACACCATAGGTATAACATTATAAAACATAAGAATGTACCCTATTTATTGATATTAAGGAGGTGTGATGACTAGGTATGTCATAAACTATCACCAAGATACCATTATAGCCTCTCTCTTTCTGTGGAATCTCAATCACAATGTCTAAGGATATGACATAGAGTTTTCACTTCATGATCTAAATAGGCTACAACAAACCTATTATAACATGTTTATCATCCATCCACTACAAATTATTTAGACATTGATAGGAAAACATAACAATTATATACCAAATTTCAGCCTACAAAACATCCACTAATGGTATCTATACATATTCCCCACGTTAGGGTTTACTAGAAATTAAGAAGTGTAAAACTTTCACGTCACATCCTATTACAAAATATAATAACCATCCCACATCTGTGGATAAGGATGACATTATTCCTTCTTTAAATGAATAATCCATGAATTTTTTTGAGGATATATAGTCATGGTAGAAGTTGTAGTCAATGATTCAAATAAAGCCTCCTTCACACACAGAATAAGTGGAGGATTAAATATCATCAACTTAATAAATGTTTAACAATCCTCCAATACCATGGTTAGCTAAATTATATCCAAAATCTCATAAGCCTTCTCCACCAAATGAGTATGTTACATCCTTACAAGTAAATCTTACACCATGTTTCCCATCCCAATAATATAGGAAATTTTAGTGTCATTGTCCTCTAGGAACTCCAACCATGTCCTATGTCTCGTGTTATAATCTCTATGTGTGATGAAATATTAGAGACTAAAATGGACTGAGTAGCCAACATTTCATTCCCCTAGAGGATAGTGCCTCCAAATCCTCATATAAAAATACTAATGATGATAACTCAATGTCATGAGTCACATAGTATTACTAAATGGATATCATTATAATTGACTAATAAGATATCACTAGCTTTATAATTATCAACATGTCACCATGTTCGGCTCTTGATCCATAAAAATACACTTAAAAATCCACTCCTCACTATGGTATCATCAAAAGAGGAGCACTAGTTAGTAAAATTCTCAACTATTACATGTTTTTTTGACACTACTCGATCTAGGTAAATAAATTACCCATCCATTTAAGTGAGGTTAAATGGGTTGAAATCCTGGTGAGTCCTATGAAATTCTTATACTACCCCGCAATGATAAGTGAACTCTATACATCTAACATTCCCTTGGATGTCACCAAATACAAAACTAAATTAATCCTTGTTGGGTCCATATCTTTTCCATGAATGTAAATTACATTCCACAAAAAGTGAAACACATGGATAAAAAACATACACCTCATGAAACTACCATGATGCTGGTCCTCCCATAGAATGTATAAGAACATCATCATGTTATATGAATGCTCCTCCTATAATGCAGAGTAGATTAGTATTTCACTAATGACGAAAAAAATCTATTCATGTATGGATGGAATATCTCATTAAACATTTCCATAAACCCAATGATAGAAATAATCACACCAAATGGAATTAAAAGGATCTCATAGTTTTTTAGGTATATTGGAATACTATCCTAGAAATATAACCCTCCCAAACCCTCGACTGGTTGAATCTGTACTTAAAATCTATCTTCATGAACCATATTGTGCATCACCACTAATCAAAGAAGTCCTAAATCCTTGAAAATGTTTATTTTTTATTTATCATGATTTGGTTCAGGATATGTTAATCAACAAAACCCCATAAGCTACCCCATGCGTAACTAATTAATGAAACCAAAACACCATATCCCACATTAGATGTAGTCTTGAAAATACATAGGGAATATTCCTATATAATCCTCCAATATTTAATAATACCACATACCTTATGTTCTTGCTACAGAAATGTATAAAATTAAAAATGTAATTGTAAAGGGTTTAATATTCATATTCCCTTGAAAAACACACTCATTCATGATATATATCTCACCTGTAAAGGGGAATCATTCCCCATCTACCTGAAAGAATATATTATTCTATGATGAAAGTCAATATGGGATCAGAACATGGACAAATCATCCATATCCAAGATGAATGTAAAAGGTATAATCATGATGACCAATAGGTACCATGATATACTCTCTCTACAAAGAGATAAAATATAGTACTTAAAGATATGGGATATCAAAGAAGCATACCATATAGAAACATCGTGCCAAAGAATCTGAGAAAAATTATTAATATGGAGATCCACCAATTACACTAGGAGAAAGTAGATGAAGTAATGACTCACACCTTCATCTACTATTACCAAACCAGGAGAAAAAAATATCATACATCTAATAATATCAAAATCTATCAGTTCACATGTCTCCAATTTTTATAGATTAAAATTCCCCCTACCACTATATCTATGGGATCGAAATTGGACTCCTAGTGGTGGTAGTAGATGTAGCCCATAATTTCAAACAAAAACAATAACTCCTCCCTTGAGAGCTATGTGTAGTCTTCTTCCATCCCTGGCTCCTTGGGCCATGCCTAGGCCATGTTTGGGAGAATGCTGGTCACACATAATTTCTCTATCATTTTTGTACATATTCTATCTTCACACACTCCTCAGCATGTGAAGTTTGGAAATCATGATCCATCTTAACTCACCTATCACAAGCATAGAATTTTATAATTCTAGGATTCCATGGCCATCTAACTATCACAGATCTACAAGACCACATTTCAGAGTTTGAGCTTATGTATGTCTCATATTCCTGAACTCATATTGTACACTAATCAATTAAAAAATATCATCAGTATTATTCCAACTACAAAATCTATATGCCTAGATTTACTCATATATTGTGCTCTTATTCACTAGATCCCTCTCTAGGACTCAATAATCAGTGTGAGTGCCTAGGGTTACCACCGTGGACTGTATATCTCTAAAGTGACCTTGATCATACTTTTTTGTCCTGAACTAACAATACTGAATCTTGTCGAGGGATTTTTATGTAAGGTTACTGAGCCTAAAAATTACAAATAAAATGACACTCATCCCTTATATATCTCCATGATACCATGAATCCAATCGAAAAAAATCATGAGTTGCATTAATCCATACAAAATAGCTATAGGAATTCATTCATTGAGAGTGTTGACTCATCATATGTATGCATGACTAGAATCCACCAGTACCCAACTACTTCATTGAAGAGAATGGATTCTAGAACAATTATCTGATAAATCAAGGTCTATACATGAATGAATAAACATATCACTGACTCAAGAGAATCGTTGGATTATTGGGAATCTAGATCACTATAGAACCTCAATGGCCAATAGTGTTGGAACTCATCGAGTTCACTAAGCTTGTGTCCATCCTTATCCTTCTCTATTAGTATAATCTACTGCTTGATAGGCTTGGGAGATACTAACATCCAACCTTGATATATGACTTCATGATATGACCATTAAAACGAGGCATCGTCACCCATCAGATTGGCATCATGATTCGAAATCTCTAACTTGGTTTTCTATCTTCATAGAGGAATCTTGAAAACTAATCAAGATGTAACACAGTCATATGAGAATATATATATGGGGATATGACATAAAAATGAAATTAGAATGACACAATATTGTACGATGAAATATAAAAATGTTCCCTAAACCAAATTCATGGAATGACGAGTCAAGAAGCATGTGATTAGAGTCTCAAATAATAGACACATTGTTTGTTGCACTAGTACTATGTTCCCTGTATATAATGTTGCACATGAGAAACTTTGACACTATTTTCCTAAATTCTCTACCAGTCCTCACAATGGGAATAACTACAATCACCATTATATGGTCGAACAACATATAATACAAATATGTTACAAACACTCCCACCATGTCCCACATGGAATGTGGAGGACTATGGTGCCACAAACCAGATCCCGCCTCTATATGATAGGGGTTGGATACAAGCATCGAGAAGGAATAACAAAAATGGGATGACTAATACTAATTAACCCACATGACCACAACCAACTACATCCATGTAGATGTGAAGAGAATATTTATAATATTTAGTGATACCTACTTTAATAATCATGTATGTAAAAAAATATGGGGAAAAATAAAATAATTTGATAGCATAAACCAAAATAGAAATGGAAAAAATATATGCCACCCATAAAATACATTCATAACATGTTTATACTCTAAAATTATATAATTTTTCTGAAATTAAATTACATTAGTTAAAAATATATAATTTTCATTAATCATTAAAAATTCATCATTTTCCAAAAAAATCTCCAATTTTTTCCTATGTCAATATTGAAATTATTATTTAAAAAATGAAATCAAATTTTTTAATTGAAATTATAAAATTTATAATTTACATGTTTTAATAGAAAATTAATGAAAATATATTTTACTTAATAATATTCTAGTTTTTATTTCAAACAATAACATAAATTTTTTAAATGGAATATATCTATATTAATGAATAGAAAATTGATTTATTCCATCATTACATTGTTTTATAAAAATGTATATTTTAGTATATTACTAACCTCACAATTAATGCCTTATAGAACATATCATTAATTGTGCGGTTAATATCTTGTGTAATAAACATTAATTTTAATGGTAGGTTTACACTATTTTCTTATCTAATATGGTTTTGTGTTTTGTCTCATGAGACCTATTGGTGCATCAACGAGTATCTATAAATAGACCCCACCTGTGAAAACATTGTTGATGTTAATAGTACATAGATTTTATTCCTTAGTAATATTTATGAATTTTATTTAATATAGTCATATTCATTATAAGAACATTATTTAATTTTGGAATAAAAAGGGAAATTTTTTTATCATAACAATTTTTTTAAAACTTCATATTATTTTAATAATGAAATTAATTTATTAATTTTATAATTTTAATTTCAAAACAATGATATAATTCATGACATTAGAATAAAACATATTTATTAGAGTGATTTTTTGGGAATTTTTTGAAAATGATGATTATGGGGTGAAAACTATAAAATACATATTTTTAATAAAATACACTTTTGTGATCATCTATTTACAGAGAAACATTATATTTTTAAAAATTAAATTAGATCCATTTAATAAAAAATATCTAATAAATTTCATTAGAATCAATATTATACCAAAATGTAGAATGAAAATATTTTTATACATTATATGTATTTTATCAAATAATTCATTCCCATAAAATGTTTGTTGTTAATTTTAAAATATTTTCATCTTCTAATATAAGTTACTTTTGTAAAATAGACACCATATTTGGAATCATCATATTAAAAGTTGGTCTCGAGGACTTTTTTTTATTATGACTAGTATCATTGGTATAAAACAATTTTTTACCACGGTAGGAGTTCAAAAAAATAAAAAGTGTTAAAAAAATTAACTGTTTATATGAAATATATACATTTATAAATAAATTTTTAAGGATATATTTCAACTATATTTATGTATTCATAAAATATATGTAATTCTGTAGCCTTTTGGATTGAGTTAAACATTAATATATTTCAATAATTTAAAAAAATTGAGTTTTTCCTCTCCACAACCTATAAAAGAAAACACCCACCCCTATATTATCAATAATTATATATCCCAAATACCATACCAAATACATTTATAAAATCAATCCCCATTTCCTTGAAGTTATTTTTTATCATAATTCCATCCTATGAAGGCGTAAGTTATAATCATGTGATGATTGTTTTTGGAGAAGTGGTATAGTTCTTAGTGTAGAATATTCATTTAATATCCTCTTCTAAATTTGGAAAATAATTTTCAAACATGCTTAGATAATAATAGTTCTATAAATAATATAATTCTATTTTAATATGATTATGAAATAACCATTTATCATCTACATACTCATTTAATACAAAAAAAATCATTCTTATGTATGTGAATACTATCACATCACATGATTATATATTTCATTTTTCATAATAGACTATTATTATTGGTTATTAAAATGGATAAAAATGAACTAATATAATAAATAGTATATAAATACAATTCTATTATGGGAAATAAATATTATTTTTTACCATATAATTAAATAAAATATAACTAGTGTGTATGCACAAACTACCACATCACAAAATGATTATTGTTTTTGGCTGCACCACCACACAATGGGGGTATATATATGGTATTTACTAAAATAAAATTATATTTAGGATATAATAAAACTTATGGAAAGTCAAAATGAAACTTATCATCTTTCTCTCAATTTTATTGAAAAAAAATGAACATTACTCGTGCATATTTATGGATTTCTATATCTTTATTGTACCATATATCATTTCTAAAAGCCTTCCTTCATATAATATATTTAAATTAAAATTTAAATATACATATAATCTTTATAAGTTGATTAAAATAATGGAAATGATATAATCATGATCCATTTAATTAGACACATCCTACTGAATTCATTTTTTTCTTATGAATGATAAATCTTCAAAGTGTTCAAAGTAAACTTAATAAAAATAGTAATTAATTATAACATGTTTATAAGTTAAGTAAAAATAATAATAATATTAAATTGATTTTATGAACGTTAAATAATGAACATATTTTTATTATTTATCATGACAAAAGTCAATAATGTTAGATATAAGGTCAGGAAAACTTTATATTTAAACCTCATTTTAAATATTTTGATGATTTATATTAAAAACATTATTCCATCTTCATATTCTTAAACTGTATTTTGATTAAAGCGTTTATATTGACATAAAAATACCAAAAAATTACATGTCTTTTTATATTCATTCAATTTTTTTCTAATGGAATTTTTTTAGATATATCCTAGATTGGGTTATGTGTTTATATAGAAAACCATGAAGGCATAAAGAAAATTAATGTATAAGACTGCAATTTAATTACCATTATGTATAACCATTGTTGTAGGCTTTCAATCCTTTATAATGTTCCAATTTTTCATCATTGAAAAATTTTTCTTCCCTTTGTAATGAGTATTTATTGTTTAAAATAGTGGTATATAGAAATATATATATATATATATATATCAATATAAAAATATGAATTTTATTATGTGTTAAGAAGTATATTTTTATGATTTTGAGGATGTAAATAAAATAGATTAGATTTTTATGTATTTTATTATCCTTGTACATTATTTATGATGACAGATGATCCTGATATTTCTCACTAATACATTGGGTAATGATTATGTTCTACTCGTAATTATGATCTTATTAATATAGTAGGTTATTATGTTTATAAATTTTTTTATAAGGGTTCTATAATTATGATGTCCTAAGGTATCTTCATCACTATTATATGAATTATATCATTTTTTAAGGGAAATATTTTGATTTCATACGGTAATTTCATGGGTTTTTAGGTAATTATTGTTCTCTTAAAATATAACACTCCATGTTTTTACATAACTATGTTAATGGTTTCTATTTTTTCCTAATAACCACTCATGATTATGAATTTTTTATTTTGTTTTATTATAAATTTTATTTTAAAAATCATTTTTCTATAAAGATGATTTCATGTGTATGCAAAATGAAATTTTTTTTAACAAAATTTTGATAATGTAAAACTCTATTACGTGATCTCATGGGTTTGAAATGGACAAATGAGTTTCTTTCATATTTAATATGTCATTTTCTTATATTTTTTGTGTACATCTATTATTTTTAATTATTTTTTATTTGGATTAAGGATCATTTATAAAGATAATGATGTCATGTTGAAAATTATGAACCACTATTATGATAATAAAATATGTTTCATTTAAAAATGAAAGTATTAAAAAAAAGATATATAGTGGATTATTACAACATATAATGAATGGTTTTATTATATTATTTTAATAATATAATTCAATAAAAATATAACTAAAATGTTCATTGAGAAATCGTTAATGTGATTTCTTGTTAAGAAATGAAATTATGGGTTTAATAATGATCAGTTCCATATAGTTTTTATAAATGATTGGTATATATAATTTTGGATATTGGTATAATGTATGTATGTAACCATGAGAGATTATAATTTATAGTTTTCATGATATGAAATTTAAAAAGTTCCTTTTTTATTCATATATGTATAATTTTTTAGAATTATTTTCCATATAGAAAATAGGGAAATTAATTTAATAATGAAAGAAGAGAAAAATATCCTTCCAAACGAAAATTCTAGAATGGTTATAATTTGAATTGTTCAGTTTGTAGCAATTATGTGTTAGTTTAAAGAGTACATAACTGCGGGTAGTATCTTCACATGATAAAAACGAAGTCCACAATAGAGGAAAATAACTATTGTGGTGTATTTCATAAAAAAACACCCTTTATAATATAGTGGTTCATATGGATGAGATTAATGATATATGGATTAAAGCCTTGGAGAAGATATTTGATGTAATCTTTTGTATATAACAAAAAATGTAACTAATTAAAACTAATATTTTAAATGTGTAGCTAGTGAGTGGTGGTCTATAGACAATAATATCAGAGAAAATGAAGAGGTTAATGTCACAGAATTTTGACGAATTTATGAATATTTTCATTAAGAAATAATTTATTATGAGCATTTTAGATAGTATATAAAATAAATTCATGATATTAGGTTATAATGGGCATGATTTAGTGACTACATATGAATAAAACCATAATTGTATCATTATGAAGTTACAAACATTTTTTCTTGGCATTGATAGTAATGTTTATTTATTTTATTCAAGATTGGGTAAAATATTTCAAAGGAAATTTTATTCTGTAACAATAAAATGTTATGAGTATCATTCTGTATATTCTATGTGGATTTATTATGAGTTTTTTAATGATAAAATTTCATTTGAAAACAAGAAGAAATGGTTTTACAGAATGTAGATAAATGGGAATTATCCAAAAATGAAATCTAAAGGTAAGAAAATGTAGTTTTCTACCTATGATAACTGTGATTAAAATCACTGTTGATAATTACCTAAAAATCTAGGAAGTTTTTTCTATGTTGTATGTTTGGACATGTACATCATAACAAAAAATAAATGGATCATAGTAATGAAATAAAAATAATGAATAGTATAGAGTGATATGTATTAGTTATCATATAATGGGACATTATTTTAGTACTTATTTAATGAGAGGAGTAAATTTTAAATGTCTAAATGTTCATAACTATAATGTTGTAGATAAATAATTTTCTAATAATTCAGTTGATGTTGCTTCGTAAATAAATTTTTTTTAGGTTCCTGACAAATTAAATAATATTATCCTAATTTATTGTTTGATGTGGGTTATACAGATTCCTTATATTCTAATTAATTTACTAATTAATTTGAAAATTCACATCATGAAATAAATTAATAAATTTTAGTAAAATAGTTGGGGGTAGTGTCAAGGGAAAAAAGTGAAATTAATGTTATTCTAATACCATATGGAAAGGATATACCATCAAACCATGTTTTATTACTACTTATTGATTTCGAATTTATTTTATGTATGGATTATATATTTTTTATAATGTGATAATAAATTGAAGATATTCAAAAGTGGGGTTTTAAGGATATTCAATTAATATAAAAATGTAAAATCACATATTTTATAACATATCATGTATATAATCAATTCATTAAATTTGGAAATGAATTTTATTGTTCACATATTTTTGAGAATAATAAAATTCTCAAATTAGATTTTGTTTAGTAGTAAATGAATTTATAGATAGGTTTAATAATTAATATTCTAGAATAAAACCTAATTGGGAGATTGATTTTATTATTTTCTTAGATCACACTTCTATGATAATATTGAATCCTCTATATTTAATGGACCATGTAGAACATATTGAATTGAAAACATAGTTAAAATAGTTTTATATAATTTCTTATTTATCGTAGCACATCTCCATGGTTTGTTCATGTTCTATTTTATGAAAATTAATACCATTCTAGGAGGATTCAAATATATTATAGATAATTAAATAACATTACAGTGAATAATTTATATCTATTTAATCATTGAAATTAATTTTTGGATCAGATTTAGGTAGATTAGTGTTATTTAAAGGTTAATATCATGATTTTGGACCATAAAATTGTGGTCAAAGAGAATGTAATTAGGAATATAAAATGAAGTACAATGTATGGTATTTAAGAGTTTTCTGTTATACTATTTGTGATGAAAATTTCCAAGATATATTTATAGGATTCAAAAATAGAGTTTTCCATGTCTTCTATAATAAAATATTATTTGTTTTTATTCTTGAAATAATAATATAATCATATATTTATAATGATAATGATTAATATTTGATGTATTTCTCTATAAGACATCAATGGAATGTTATTTCCTGGAAATTTTAGTAGCTATGAATTTTGGTGGTGATATATTTTTTTTATATTTTTTTAAAAAATTTGAATTATTGGTGACCAAGATAAAAAGACAGTTGGTGAATAGTTACCCTCATTTATAAATTTCATATATATTCATTGTTTTTATTTTTTTAAATGTTACAACCAATGGTATGTTGAAAAATATTTTCTATTATCTATCTCAGTAAGTGTCAGGAACTGAATCTGGTCTCCATTAAAACCAGCACCATACCCGACCCATGGAAAGGCCCAAAGGGAATTACCCATCCCCAAAGGATGGAACAAGTTCCCAGGTATCATGTATTATGGTTTGGGAATGATTTACCTGAGTTTATAATCATTTAAAAACAAAAAACAATCAATAAACCAAATCTAAATATTTACAAAAAAAGATACCTTAAATAAAATCTATAACTGAACACTTATGTTTAAAGATGACACAAGAGGTCCAAAGATACATAAAATTAGCATAAAAATATCCCAAGAGACTCCACACAACAAGGGGTTGTCACCCACAATCTATCTCCACAATACTGCACCAAATAATGAAACTTGAAACCTGAACCGCCATCACCCAAGGAATTGACTTTACCTCCATCAAACATGATCAATTACACATACAAACAAGAGGTGTAAGTAGGGTTTGATCCTAAAATCAATATGATACCACCAAAGGGAATCATTATAGTAATAAATACAATATGAAATGCATGCAAGTGTTTTATAAACAAGAAATAGTGGAAATAAATTGTAAAGAGTGAATCTTTTGAAGGTAAACAATTTTAAAAGGTAAATTTCAAAGAGTGAACACATTTAATTGAAACATGTAATAAAATTAATTATCTCATCAAAACATACCCTATTTCACTGATAAATACAAATGATCTAATGTAAACTAATATCGGGAACACCACTAGGCACTAGTTAGTTTCGGGCCTCATGTACCTCATATTTTGGTGTAATGTTACCATAGTAATATCATTTCATATGAACAAGACACTAGTAGGGAACATAACCATAACCTAGTGGTCCCAAATCATCATCAATATAGTTTTTTTAGTGTTGTATATTTCCAAATTACTTAGTGAAACAGGGATAAACCAGTCTATATCACTAGCGTACTATTACACATCCGCCCACCTAGATATCCAGGTTTCCCCCATTGTTACCAAAAAATTTCCACTTATTTCCAAAATCCATTTTCACATAAAAACCCCATTTTTGGTCATACACACTCAAAATAGTATCTATGAAAGTTTTTCACCATTTAAACAACTTAATAAACAATGAAATGTTTTAAAAAAACTTTTAGGTATACCACCAAACATTGAACATGAAATATATTTAAAATACATATTTAAAAACCAATTGAACACCAATATTACGCTAAAATAGAGTTTTAAGTACTAAAACAGTTTAATAAAATCATTAAATAACTTATAAAACCATCCCAATTGGTATAATATTGAATGGACATATAAAACATTAATTTTCACAAAAAAATGGCACTTAAAAATCAATTTCCTAACAAATTCCACCAAAAAAACATCATAGCAATAACACTGATTGAATATTATGCTAAGAAATTAAAATCTAGAAATTATAACTCATCAAGTAGTTCATACACATGTAACCACCTACCACAAGCGTCAAAACACCAAATCCTTGTGTGAAAGTTCTCTCGCACCACCGTTGCATCAAAAAGAAGTTAAATCAAACCTAAAACCACAATATTAGACCAAAAAACCCAAGATCATGCCCTAGGATAGAAGCCCTATTTTCTTTAAATTAGGAACATCAATAAAAATTTAAGAAACCCTAAGAAAATGTGAGAAACCCTAATCAAATGGGAGAAGGAAGGAAGGAAACCCACTTTTTTGACATATCTTGAAGAAGTCACCCAAAATATTCTAGTAGCTGAAATTTCTAAATATCCAAAAAGGAAATTTAGGTTCGAATAAGGCTGAGAAGTCCATGAAGGAACTGAAATGGGGGGAATGAGTGAAAATTAAAGGATTGATGAATGAGATAAATTATCTTTTCAAATATAGAAGATTTTATAAATCAACAAAAAAATTTCCCTAATCCGAGATGAATATGAGCTCAAAAGAGGGATAAAAAACATGGGGGTGCACCAAGGATAAGTAGGATTAGTTGAATGGTGTAACCAAGGAAAAGAGTAAAAAATTAATATGATGTTAAAGAATTAAACACAAAAAATAAAATAGGAAATGGGCTTATGGATTGGCCGAAAGCCTGAATAAATCACCAAAATATAAAATTATAATGAATTCATAAGGGTTAAAAATGGATATGGTAGTTTTAATAAGTCATGGGAGGATAATTGGGATGTGGAATGGGTGAAAATTTATGAAAACTGGAGAATTTATAAAATAAAAAAAATTTGTTTTTAAATCTAGAAATGTGCTCACAGTTTGGCCTAAATCATGAAAAATCACAGTTTCCTCCAAAAAATGCATAGGAAACCCCCGCCACAAAGAAAAAATTGGAATTAAATGAAAAATACCTTTAAAATAAGTCATGGATGCTATAATTATCCCCTCCGTGAAAGACTTTCTACCCAAAAAGTCAACTTGAAGCTTGATTAGGAAACATTAATGGGTACACTTCCCTAACCAATGACTTCCACTCCCTTTCCTCGTTTGTATCATTCCCATGCTGCCAAAGAATCTAAACCAATGAAATCAACATTCCCCAAATCACCTTCTCTTGTGAATCAACTATTCGCACTAGTAGCTCACAAACAGACAAATTGAGATATATCTCTAGTTATTCCCAATTCAGCACATGGGACAGATCCGGGTTGTACATTTTCAACTATGAGATGTTGAATACGTAATGAATGGAAGTCAATTGAGAAGGAAAGTCCAACATGTATTCCACCCTACCAATGTGGTCGGTGATCTCAAAATGACAGAAATATAGTGGAATTATCATCCCTTTCTTCCCAATAGATGATAGCCCAAATGAGGTTCCATATTCAATAATAACATGTCACCCATAAGAAAATCAAGGTCTCAATGCATCTGGTCAGCATATGATTTATGAAAACACTAAACTGTCAACAAGCCCTGTCTGATCAACTTGACCCTCTCAGATGTCTCTTTCACAAGGCTCAACCCCAATAGTGAAGTCTGATATACCTCATCCCAATACAGGGGGACCGACAAGGCCTACCATAGAGCTCCTCTAAATGATCCATTCAAAACGAGTATTGATAACTATTATTATCGAAAAAATTGACAAATCCCAAATGGAAATCCCATGAACCTCCAAAGTCCAAAACACATGCATGAATCACGTCCTCTAGGATCTAATTCTCCCAGTCTATTTCACCATATATTTGAGGATGGTAAGTCATTATCGTCTTAATATGTAACCTCAAGTCCCTCTAAATTCCTTCCCAAAACCAAGAAGTGAAATGGAGGTCTCTATATGAGACAACTGCTAATGGAACACCCTGATGCCTTACCACCTCTTGGAGATACAAACAACCCAACTCAACCTCTTTAGCAGTATATTTCATTAGAATGAAGTGGGCTTATTTGGTCAGATGATCAATTACTACCCATATGAGATTATTACCTTGGGGTGTATGACGTAGTCCAACAATGAAATCCTTCGTGACCTCATCTCACTTCTAGGTAGGAATGGGAAGAGGTTGGACCAAACTATGGGGCCTTTGATACTCCACTTTCAGCTATTGACAAGTATAGAATCCTGATATGAAGTAAGATATGTTTTATCTCATACCTGGCCACCAAAATTTTCTACGCATATCATTAAACATCTTGGTGGCACTGGGATAGAGAATCCACTAATGCTGGTGTCTATCCTGCATCAAAAACTTCCATAGAGACAAAGGTTCCACTAAGAGGCCCTCAAAGCACAATATACCCTTGGGGGATGAAGACCAATCCGAAGGTGTCTCCCCTCCATGAAGAAACTACATCAATCACTAACAAATCTCATCATTGTGTTTTTATCTCTGAATCATCTCTATGAATGAATATGTCAAATGAATCCTCACCAATAACTCACCTCCACTGTGATCCTTGGTCTCCACATGAATCTAAGAAATGATCCCCATCTGAGTCCACTCATTACTGGACATCCCCAAATCTTGCATTGGTACTTTTCTACTGAAATCATTCACCGCAACATTTCAATTGCTTGGGGTATAGAAAATGTCACTGTCGAACCCCTACAAGTAATTTATCCAGCAGAACTATCTAAAATAGATTTCATTCTATGAGAAGATATAGGACAAGATTTTTTTATCAGATTAGACCAAAAACTTCTCCCCCAATGAGGTATTGATTTCTATTCTTCCAATCATATATCACAACTTCTAGCTCCAAGTCATGGGTTGGGAAATTATTTCATGTGGTCAGAGTTGGTGGGAGACATATTCAACCACATGATCATCTTGCATAAGAACGCACCCAATACACATACCTAAAGCATCAAAATACACCAAATACAACTTTCTTCATTCTGGAAAGTTCAAAATGGGGTGGGGGAATAAGTCAAACACCACTTCAGCTCCTCGAAGGATGCAAGACAATCTGGTCCCCAAACAAACTTCACCACTTCTGGGTGAGCGTGGTCATGGGTGAAGAAAGCTGAGAGAATCTCAAAAAATATAACCCATATAACCAGCCAGTCTGAGAAAACTCCTGGTCTTGAACATGTTATTTTTATCCTGTCATGAAAAAATTGCACCGATCTTTTCGGGGTCCAGTGAAACCCCCTTCTCAAAATCACATTACATAGAAACACCACATCCCTAATCCAAAAAGTTTACTTAAACATATTTTCTATTGTTGGTGATCTATCATTGTTCCCAACAAAATATGAAAATGATTCTAATGAACCTCCTCAGATCTAGAATAAACTAGGATGTCGTCCATGAACACCATGAAAAAAGAGTTGAGATACTGGTGGAAGACACTATTCAGGAGTTCCATTAATACCACTAGATAATTTGTCAATACGAAGGGCATGACCAAGTACTCAAAGTGGTTATACTTGCTTCAGAAGGCTGTCTTCGGTATATCTGCCTATTTCACCCAGATTTATTGGTAACACAAATGTAGCACTATTTTATAAAACCTCTTTTTCTCCTTTAACTGATCAAACAATTCATCTATTCAGGGAAAAAGGTATTTGTTTTTTATGGTTACCTTGTTCAGCTTTCGGTAATCAATACCCAACTAATGTGATCCATCATCCTTCTTCACAAATAGAATAAGAGTGTCCCAAAGTGAAATGCTTAAGTGAATGAATCATTTGGATTATAAGTCTTCCATCTATATTTATAATTCCCCTAGCTCGGTGGGGGCCATACAATATAATGGAAGAGATATTGGTTGTGTTCCCAGTGCCAAATCAATTGAGAACTCCATGTCCCACTCTGAATGTAATCCCTAAAAATCATTTGAGAATACCTCCAAAAAAACATCCACTACATGAGGTAGTCCACCTTCAAGAGAATGAAAATTTTCATCTTGAATGAGTCACAATAACTAGAAGACAATATTCCTCAACTCTAGGAGTGGAGATCCTATGCGACATGACCAAAGATCAAAATCC
Source organism: Viscum album (assembly GCA_963277665.1). Taxonomy (NCBI): domain Eukaryota; kingdom Viridiplantae; phylum Streptophyta; class Magnoliopsida; order Santalales; family Viscaceae; genus Viscum; species Viscum album. The sequence goes on from OY728146.1 coordinate 1,291,621,183, forward strand.
CCATAGAAAACCTGAAGACTCCCATTTTGTGCCATAAAACTGGTCTATCGCCTATAGAAATATATTTTCACTTGAAAGTGTACCAACCAATCCATGCTAAGTATCACATAAAAGAGATCCATATTTAAGACCAAGTGGTCCCACTACAGATCAACCCCTGACACGAAATTCACACACAATGGGCACCTGAGAACCTGCTCTTTCTTCTTTCCCAGTGATGTCACCAACCCCATCCGAAATGAAAAATGCTTGGTTGGCTAATTGTGCATATTCACAAAATAGGAAAAGATGAATGAAACATAAGCACTAGTATCAAAATGAGAAGTAGATGTAAAAGATGCAATCAAAATGGTACCTCTAACTTTCAGTGGTCCCACCTCTAATCCTACTTATGTCTGATCCACTACATTAAGATGTCTGGTCTCTGCATGAGAACAACCACTAGTATGTGGATGTGCCCTGAACTGACTCTTCCAACAACGTGACATGACCCAACCACCATAGTTACTAAACTAAGATCCCCTTGTCCTTGATAGCTATGACTAAGATGGAACTCCCCTGAAATCCAATGTACCTGCCCCACATTGGAATGGACGTGCCATCCTACAAAAGTGCTAAAATTTTCCCATACCACCACACTGATAGCAAGGATTCAGAGGAAAAGTGCATATTTTTCAGATGTTCCCTAGACTCCCACACTTGTGGCCAATGATGGACCTCACATTAGAAGCCAATGAATAAAATTTCCGGGATGGCTGGCCTGATCTACCACATCACCCCCCCGTCCCATCTCCTCCTGCTTACTTTTCTTCTCAAGAGAGATTCCACTACCCAAAACTGATAATTTCCTATAAAAACCAGCCCTCCTCTTGAAGTCGATCTCCTCTATATAGGCCCATTCAACCACCACTTCATAGGTTTTCATCATGAACATGAAACCATGAAATATATCTCTAGTCGCATACCCCTCTCAAACTTCGGGGCCTTCTTCTTCTCATTGGAGAACATTTCTAGAGTGTAATGGAAGAATTCAGCAAAACGTTTGGCATACTCGATCACAGAAATATCCCTATGAATACGATTAATAAACACTTGAGATCGAGCATATTCAAAAACATTAGGGAAGTACTGGTTATTAAATATAATCTTGAAGTCCTTCCAGCTCATCTTCTCATGCATCCCATCTTAAGGTATCGATTCCCACTACCTTTATCTAGGACCCTATAAGAGTAAAGAGGAACATTTTACCCTAACCTTCTTAGGTTTTTTCAAGGAACTCAAACATACAGTCGATCTTTTGGAGCCACTCTTCAACTTCATGGGGTTCTCTAATTCCTATGAATGTATGAGGCTTGTTTTTCAGAAACACTTGGGCTTTTTCTTTCGTGGGACCATTATCATCTTCCCTAACCAAAGAAAGAGCAGGTGAAACTCCTTGTCCTAGGGCTTGGATAGCCCTTGCCATAGCTTCTACCATCCTTTGACCAATCATTAAAGGATAAATCTTTCATTCTTCCTCCAATGGGTTCATGGGAGATTTCTAAGGAGACATGTTTCTACGTAAGACATCAATCACAAGAACACAAATCAGTACAACAATTATGAAAATTTCATCAATATCAACAAATATAAATAATCCAAACACATTACAATAATAAACTAAACAACTACTTTACCCCCACCTGATCTCCATATTCAGCCTGCATCCCACACATGTCACTTGGAAGTGAAGCCAAACAAACAATTACAACATCCCATAGTGACTTGAGTTATGTCACGAGAGGTGCATTCCAAGCACACTACTCACGAACAAATCTCCATGAACTGACTGTCCTAGATCCTATCTAGACTGACTCATCCCAAAATAACTATAGAACCGAAAAACATTCACCTCCTTTGATACCATTTTGTTATGAACCAAATCAAGTTTCTATTAAAATTGGCACCTGAACCATCCCATGGTAAGTCCCTAAGGGTTTTATTTATCCCCATGGGTTATCAAAAGTTTCTCATTATAACGTATTATAGTTTCGGAATGATTTACCAGAGTTTACAATCATTTAACAACAAAATAAATCAAAAAACCAAATATGAAAATTTATGTCAAGCATGCCTTAAATAAAATCAATAACTGAACAGGAAGGTTTAAACATGACATAAGATGTCCAAAAAACATAAATTTACCAGAAAATCATCCCAAGGGACTCTATAAAACAAGGGGTAATCACCCACATGTTGTCTCCACAACACTGCTCCAAAAGAAGATACTAGCAACCTGAATAGCCATCACCAAATGACCTGCCTTTACCCGCATCAGACATGATCAAGTCTACTTAAATCCAAGGGATGTAAGTAGGGTGTGAGATTAAGCCCAATAAAATACCACCCATTTGATTTTATATAGTAAGAAATATAAGACGAAAATCATGCAAGATTTTGATAAACAAGAAATGGTGGAAATAAATTCTATAGAATAAACTTTTCAAGGTAAAAAATTTTAAAAGGGAAATTTCAAAGAGTGAACTCATTTTATTAAAAAATGTAATCTACTAATTTTTTTCTTCCAAACACACCCTAATTATTTGATAAATAAAAAATATCCAACGATCACTAATCTCGGGAACACACCTAGTCACAAGTTAGATTTGAGCCCCATGTACCTCATATCTCATTGTAATGTAACAATAATAATATCAATTCCCATTAATGAGCCACTATTAGGGAACATTCAAATAACCTATTATTCTCCAATCATCATCAATATAGTTTTGGTAGTTTTTTCAATGTCCAACATTCTATGTGAAATATGGATAAAATTGCTTAGGATCATAGCATGCCGGTACATGTTTTCCCACCAAGATACCCAGGTTTCCCCCTTGTGCTCAAAAACTATACGCATGTTGAAAACATACATTTGAATATAAAAAAATTTATGGCCATACACACTCAAAAATAGAAGCTACAAATGTTTTTCACCATTTACACAACTAAATAAAAAATGAATCATTTTCATAAAACAACTTCACGGTATACCACCAAACATTGCACATGAAATATATTTAAAATACCTATTTGAAAACCAATTTCAAAATATTATTTCCCCATAATATATCATTCAGCACTAATTTTTTATAATAAAACTATCAAATGAGTTATAAAACAACCCCAATTGTTTTAACATTTAATGGAGTTGTAAAACACTCATTTTCCCTAAAAATTGGCACTTAAAAATAAATTTCTTAACAAATGCCACCAAAAACAATTTTCACCACAAGAACAATGAAGGAGGATTATGATAAAAATATAAATCCAACAATACTAACTCATATAGTAGTGCTTTCACAAGGAACCACCTACCACAAGTTTCAAAGCACCAAATCCTTGTGTGAAAGTTAACATACACCACCTCCAAACCACAAAGGAGTTCAATAAAACCTAAAACCCAATATTAGACCATGAAACCCAAGATCAAACCATAGGATAGAATCCATAATTTCTATATATTAGAAACTTCAATAAAAATGTAAGAAACCCTATGAAAATGGGAGATATCCTAGGAAAATGTGAGGATGAATGAAGTAATCCCACTTACTTGAGAGATTTTGAACAAGTCACCCCAAATATACCAGTAGTTGAATATCCAAATAGAAAAAAAATGATAGTGAGATTTGAATAAGTCTGAGGAGATCATGTAGGAACTGAAATAGGGGAAAATAGTGAAAAATTAAGGTCTTAATAAGGAAGAAAATTACCTTTTCAAATACGGATGATTTGAAGAATCCTGATAATGTTTTCCATAATCTGAGATGAATATTAGCTCAAAAGAGAGATAAACGAAAATTTAGGTTCTCCATAGTTTAGTGGGATTGTGTGAGAGGTGAAATAACCAAAATAGAGTAAAAAATGAATAAGTTATTAAATAATTAAACAAAAAAATTAAAATAGGAAATGGGCTCACGGGTTGGCCTAATGGCTAAGTAATTCACCCAAATCCAAAATTATAAAGAGTTTTTAAGGTGTAAAAATGGATATGTATGTTTAAACAGGTTGGGGTAGGCTAAGTGGGAAGTGGAATGGGTGAATTTTTTGAAAAATTAAGTAGTTTTTAATGAAAAACAATGTTTTTAAATCTGGATGTGGGCTCACAGTTTGAACCAAATATTGAAAACTCACCCTTTCCTCAAAAAATTTAATGGGAAACCCTCACAATGAAGAAATAATGTAAACTAAATGAATAATACATTTAAAATAAATCATGGATGTCACTAAATTATTATAACATGAAAATGAGTTAAATTATATTATAAAAAGAATCTGATGAATATATTCAAAATTGAGAAGAAGTTTAGTAAATGATGATTCTTCACATCTATCTGAATTGAAGACATAATTATCGACAACAACCCTTCTTTGATAGTGTATGGTTTCATTATATTGTATAATGATCATGTAACTTCTTATTATTTATGTTAAATGGGATATTAACATCCTAATAATCCAAGATTAGACTATAAAATGGGTCTTCTAAAGTATATTATAAAAATATAGAGATATTATTTATGTTGAGTACAGTGCAATTTATATATAGATCCTAAAATTTCAAAGAATATATTTATGTATAAATAGTCAAACATGTGGCCATTGAGATGTCTAGATGTAATTATGTAATATATAATCTGTATTTATTACTATCTATTAAAGGTAATCATAGTAGCTAATTTTATACAATTTAATGATAATTCATCATTAACTATGACATATTTGGAAAATGATCCATTGGTTACTAATTTAATAATTGTATGTCTAAAAATATGTTGTGTATAAACATAATATATTTTTTAGGTTCAAGTGCATTCATCATAAAAATATTTATTTATGAAATCACAAATGGAAGATCGTTGTATTTAATGATATTGTATAATTCATCCAGAATAAAAAGTATCATGGGTTTAATTTTTTTTAAAAATTTAATAATATTTTAATAGTTGTATTTTTATTTATAACTATCAATTGAATAATGAATTGTTGAATATAGCTCAAATCTCTCCATTTTCTATTCACATCAGTTTTACTAAATTGTATAGATTTATTTGTGAACATTTATTGAGGGATGAAATGAAAATAAATATTACAAACTATTCCATGAAATGTTTTTCTTTTATTAAGACAAAGAAAAAAGGAAATTTACAGAAAGGGTGTCATCATCATTTTCTAGTACCATAGTAGAAATGGTAAAAAAATATTTATTAATTCCATTTTCTGATTTCCAAATAAATATCAAGTTAATAATACAATCTTGGATGTTTTTGATCTATTAAATAAATATGATCATTTCATTCTTATTTTAGGTACTATGTATCTAGATAATATTTCTTGACCATATCTCAAGGATATTTTTCTGATTAAATTTTAATCCACTCTCAATTATATATGACTTTGATCACAGGTGTACTGCTAATTTCTTGAATTTCCTATGTAAGTTATTGAATAATGAATTAAATTTTAGTATATATCTTCATCTTCAAGATGATAGAAATTCAGAGACAATGATTCATGATTATAAAAAATTAATAGAAGATTGATCTTTATGTATCCATGTCTATTTGGATGAATTGGTCTCATTTTATTATTTTCTATATGATAGTAGATTTCATTATACTATATAAATAGAATCTTATAAGGCCTTATATTTAATGTTATTTTGGTCTACAAATTATTGGAATGAATTGGATTAAAGAATGTGGTTGAGAAGATAATTTTTGGAAGAAATTGATGAGAAGGATAAGATGATTCATCATCATATGAGGATTCCTTAAATTATGTAGATATTTTTTATAGATAATTAGAGTAATGATCATTATTTTTATTATTGAGAACATTTTTTCTTAATGTATAGTTACAAAAATGTGTTATATATTTTTGTAAAAAGGGAATATTAATTCTATGGAACATTATAAAATATAAAAATGAAGAGAAGGTTGGTTATATTCTCCATAATATATGATTACATATGGTTTTATAATAGGTACGTAATGTGTTTCTTGGTTTGTTATTAAGAAATATATATAATAGATACATCTCATGTTTTGAGCCCTGATGTAGTAAAAGTGGAATGGAATACTTCACATGAGAAATTATCATTTTATATTAATTATCACTAAGGGTATTTATTATAGAATAATGTGACTCATAACTCTTTGGTTCTGGGGAGGATCCATATTATTATTAAATCGTTATGGGAATCATAAAATGCTATGTATAAAAAATATAGCCACTAATTTAAAGATGTGTAAAATTTGGAGAATGAAATTTCATAAATTGTGAATAATGAAACAACCCTTTTAATTAGTAGTAGACTATTTTTCATTCCATGTTAATATTTATTATTTAAATTTTATAGAGTTATATTATTTATAATAATATTATGTAACTTTTCAATCAAAACAGAAATAATTGTTTTTAAATAAATTGGTTTACATTTATTATATGGGTTAATATAAAAGTATAATTTCTAAAAATTAAAATTAAAATTTGTAAATAATGTAATCATTAATGATATAAAACTTTCAGAATTAGTATCGAGTCATTTTCTGGGAATTTTTGAAAAAACGTGTTTTTAGGTGAATAGTAGAAAGTTTTTTTAAATAATGGTGTATTTTTTCCCATGAATTTATGATGTCAAAAAATATTTCAGACTATTTTGAAAATTAAATTAGTTCATTTCATTTAATATAAATTATTAAATGTCCTTGGATTAAATATTATACATTATTATGTAAAAATTTATTTTTTATTAATAATAATGAGGAATTTTTTTGAAGAAAAGTTTTTCGTCATGTTTTGAGGGTTTAATTTAAATGTTGCATAATAAAATTGATTAAATTTAATTTCATAAAATAAACTAAATTTTATGAATCTATAAATATTTTTTTAAATTAATCTACATTTTTTTAATTATTAATTGCGACATTATAATAAAAGATAATTACTATAACATGAGTTAAAATGGGTTAAATGGGTTAAAACAAAAAAGGGATAAATAACCAAAATAGTTTTGTAAATCTATTTATATAGACCCACATTGACATTATATTATCACTTATTTTAATATAAGTTATTTGTTTCCATAATTATTGTGTATGATATTAATATATTATAATATTATGAATTATTTCATGTGTGACCTTTCATACACTTATGAAAGGACGCCCACTCCCTAATAATGTCCCAATTTTTTGATACTTTTTTCTTAAAAAATACAAATTATAACCCCTTATTATAATTCCTAACAATATTCTAATGGTATTATATTTTTCAAAATACCAACCTTGGAAGGATTTATATATAAACCTATGGAGATTTTCTAATGATGAGATATTGTGTTTAACCCAGCATTTTCAATTTTTTCTTCTTCTTACTACAAAAAATATTATTTAACCATGATGAAATAATAAAATACGTATCTCCTATATATATTCATTTTTTACCTTTATGGTATAACCATTATTCATCTACTAAAACATATAATGAATACTAAAAACATTTCTTGTGATTACATGTAGTCTAACTGATCACAATATATTGTATTAAAATTTTAATTAGAGAGTCTTATATTTGCTAATAAAGATTTTAATAAATTAAATTATATGACAAATATTATATACATGCAATTATTATATGTTATTTAAATATTATAATACTTTTTTTACCAATGAATGAAATATAAAACCATCACTCATGTGTATGTTCACACTACCTCATTAAGATCTATTGAATTTAATTTTCAAACATTGTTCTCCATGACCTATATATGTTAGTGGTTTTTTATAAAGGAAATTTTATTTCTGTTATATTAAAATTTCTTGTCAAATAAAATTATACATATCTTCAATCTATCTTGTCCTTTAGAAAAGGAAATGTTACTCAAGCATACATACTGCCTACCATCTCTATACTGGTAACGTAATACATTTTTTGTAACCATATTACATATTAGGTTATAAAAATATAATTTATGTATAAAAATTATAATTATATCATTATTAATATTATTGAAATGATATAATAATGAAATTTTTTACCAAATTTAACCGGTTAACATTATTTTAGGCTTATGAACCAAACATCCTAAAATGGATCGAAATAATATTTAATAGTTAATTAATTAATACATGGATAGAAGTTATATAAAAGGAATAATAATCATGAAAGTTTTTATTTGGAACAAATTAATTATCATAGGTTTATTATTCATGATGATAAGGTATGTATTTGAATATATGGACAAAGGGTAACTGATATATTATCGTAAAACCATCTTATAAATTTATTAATGATATAATAATTAATTCATTTTCAGCAAAACCCATATTCATAGAAATTATATATTTGGATAAACATATATTGAAAAAAATAATTGATAATGGAAACGTTAGGAAACTTTTGAATTTAATTAGATTATTTTCAAAAGTAGTCATTATATATATTTTATATGTGAGATCATAACATTATTAATAAAAGGTAAATATTATATCTAAATTAAAATATATGGAGTCGATGGTTTTTTTACCACCACAAAAATTATTTAATATTATTATTCTTATTCATGCTTCTATATTTTTACCAAATAAAAACACTTCTCCCCATTGATTTGGGTATTTCGGTTTTGTATGTTTTTTTTCAAAATAAATGTATCTATAGATATATGAAAATATATTCCATAAGGGTAAAAAATTATATTTTTTTAGTTTGATGATGTAAATGAAGAATTTTATGTGACTATTTTATGTTAAAATACTTTTAACGTTTTTATTATTATGGGTGATACCAAAATATCTCATTAATGCATTGGTTAATGATTATGTTTTCTAAAGTAGTATATCGGAAATAACCGTGTATGTTATTCTATTTGTATTGGTTCACATAAGGGTAATATGAAGATGATATTATAGGTAACCTTGATAACATTTATATAACAACAATATAGTTTTGCAAGTAGATATTTATATTTTATATGACAGGATAATAAAATATTGTTTAAATGAATTATTATGACATTAAATGTTGAAAAATAATGTTTTTATAGAAATCTAATCCAAGTAATCTCATTTCTTCAAAAAACCCCATTTAGATTATCATTGTTTAATTATGGTTTCCTATAATTATATTTGAAAACATTAGGCTGTATATCTGATTTGAAGTTCATGTATATGATTATTTGTGCTCAATGTTATTATGTGAATGGAATAATATATAATATGATATCATTGTTTTAAAATGGAAAAATTGGTTTTAGTATTATTTTAATTTTAATAATAATGAGATTTTTTTTCACATTACATTATTTAAAAATTTTATCTCTTTTTTAATAGTGAGTAGGAACAATGATGATGTTTTCATGAAAATAAGTAAGATTTATTATTAAAAGAAAATGTGTTTCATTTTAATTTATTTTATTTTGAAAAAATATATACTTTGTATACAATAGTTATACAATAATTATTATCTTAAACAATGAGAAATTATTTATATAATGGTCATTGTGAAATAAAGATAAAATTTATTTATAAAAAATGGCATCATGGGTGGAAAAACGATTATATCCTTATACCACATATCACATACATATGTCCAATGAATTCCTCATGAATTGAATCAACAATATAAATCATATTAAAAATTAAATAACAATCATTGCATGATTATATTGAATCGATAATAAGGTATATCAATAGATCATTAATAAATAAACTAAATTTCATAACAGCATTCCTTGAAATGATTCCATATATAGAAATGTTTTACAGTTAATATTACAAGAATTTTATTTATATGGTATCATATAAACCGATAATACTTAATATACTAACATAGAAGAGAAAATAATATCTATTTAATTGATGTAGGGTGATATGGAATTTTATCATAAGTATATTAATGATAGAAAAATCAAAATTTTATAAAGGATAAATGAGGAAAAATAAATATTCATAGCTTAACCCATGTTAATTAAGTGAGTTTGATAAGTATTATAAAATCACTATATCATAATTCATCCATAGAAAGATCATGGATGGTATCATTTTATCATATCTAATTTTATGTTCAAGAGAAGTCATATTATGTTTACATAGAAGAAAAATAAAATTAAAATATCATTCGATTATTTGATTGAAAATAAAGAAAATTTTATTTTCATTTGGCATCATCAATAAATAAGAATTTGAAAAATATAAAAAAATTATTATGTTTAAAATAACCATCAATAATTTCAAATAAATAGACTATTAAATTATTGGTTTGTATGGTGGGTAAATCCATTCATCCAATAAATTTTTTAAAAATAACATTCCATTCATGATTTTGTAAAAAACTCCAAAAGAAACTCATTGGGAAAAATGCATTAAATTTCATTTTAAAACTATAAAATGAAATATTTTTTTAATTGAGTGTAAATTATAATTTTATTATAGAAAATGTCTTTGTTGAAAATATTTTACAGGACTATGAAGAAAATATTTGTAAAATAACATTGAAATAAGTTCATCATTTCTTAAAAACCCTTCATGATCATGTAAGTACATATGAGATAAAAATTTTCATTAATTCCTTGAAACCAAATATGTACATAGAGTAGATTAAAAGATATCTGTTTTATGAATAATATATCAAAAAAAATATTCATATAAAAATATAAAAAATTAACAATCTCAATTAAAAACGATATTGTGAGAAAAGTCCTACATGCATCAAAATTTATTGAATAAAAATATATTATAATTTATAAATATCATAAAAAAATATAGTAATATGATTAAAAAATAATTAAATATATATCATGTCTAATGGAAATTGTATATTCTATTTAAAATTAACTTCGTTTCTATTGTAAAAATTGTCTCATTAAAGGTGAAATGAGTTGAAATTACATTTACATTCGATAACTGGATGGTCAGATATGTTATACCCTATTGAATAATAATTTAATATTTATTAAATAAAATATCATAAAAATTATTATTCTATTTTATTTTTGTTATTCTCATTTCATAATAACTTGGTATCCATTCATTGAATAGTTGTTATTTATATTGATAACTTATGGTGGATCTTTCAATGCCTCTAAAATTACATTATTATATTTTCCAAGGTTACAGGTGTAATGAAGTTATTCCATTATCTCAATTACTCATTTAATTACATTCATCTAATTTTTCCTCACTATATACATTTTTATAATCAATAAAATATGGTGGTATTAGAATAATGAATCAAATTGCTTCATTGAGGGTGTTGTTTATATATGTGCATGAACAACAATGTTAATCTCCAATTAATTGATGTGTAATAAATAAGATGATATATTTTATTCTAAAAAATACAATAATTTAAAAAATATAATATTTCTTCATTAATTCCATCTTTGAGATGATATATGTAATTTGGTCATGAAAAAACAATTTAAAACCCTATGTGGAAATAGTAGGTCACACACATGCATGAGGGATGCATTCATTTTCCTTATGATGGAAACAAGATAATAAATGGATGTGATATTAAAATAAATAATCATAATTATGGATAATATTCTTTTTTAATTACGTGGGTATTTTTATTAATGGTCTATCATAGTTTAAAGAAGATACGTACAAGAAAGTGGTCTTTAAGGACATATAACACTTCTTTTGGTAAACTATTTTAGATTACACCTTAAGTCTTATTGAAGTTTTATTTAGGTGAGAAAATAACAATAATATGTTGATTTGGATGCATGTATGGTATTTGAATTTTATTCGTTGATATAGGTGGTTTAGTTTGTGTTGATAAGAGGGGAGAGGGGTCCCCCTTCTGAATGTGTGGTGGATATAAAGCAAGTAAACTCATGAGTATTTATTATATGATGTATATTATAATCAATTCAAGTGGATCAAAATTAGAATATCATCAATGATTATAATGTATTATCAAAATATGACCAACTAATGACATTTATGAATTCTATAATATTATCTAAAACCCCTGACAATTTTTTTAACCATTTTAATTCATTTTACCATTAAATAATGTGAATAATTGTTACCATTGTAAAGACTAGGAATTTCCAAGTATGTTTTTTTCTATTATATGCAATTATTTTGAGACTATGCACATTGAATACATGTGATTCTGAGGCCCGGAGAGCCCAAAACATAATTTTAAACATTTTAAAGGTACTTAGAATAAACGTGTGAGTGGGATTTTTTAACTTTTGAACTGGTGCGTGGATCAAAAATATGAGGACACCCTTGAATTCATAATAAATGGATTTTCCTAGAATGGAATTAACCTTGGCTGGCAAGGGTGGAACATAAAATTTTAATTTTGTACTTTTTGAGAAAAATAAATAAATAACATAAAAAAGTTATTTTATATTCTTTCTCATACATTTAGTGTCCGAAGACGTTGCTGCGGTGCGGCGACGAAGCTGTGATGGGGCTTATTAATGTCACATATCATGTAGTGTAACAATGCAGTAAAGGGATTACAGGAGTGATGTTGTTTCATAAATGAAACAATGTAATGACTTGATTTCACAGCGTAACTGAAATTCTACGACATGTTTTCTTTAATATTTTTTCACGATGGGGAAGACATAATTAAACCTTGGATACTCTCTAATGAATCTCAAAAGGAATTTCTCTCCAACAAAGAATGATGAAGAACATCGACGAGACTTTATCGTCTTCGACATAAACTCGAAGAACAAAGCTGAAAGTGAGACATCGACGCCTTGAATTCTCGAGGACGAATGCTTCGGCATTGAACACCAATGAAGTATGGGTTTGATTTTTGTTTCAACATTCATCCCCTCTCTTCTCTTTTTCTAGAAACAATGAACATGGAACAACTCATGAACAAGTTGATCCATGATTCGTGCTTTTATGCGGGAGGGATACTTTTATTCGACGTTTATTATTCGGGATTCAAACATTGCATGAAACTATTGTCCTTCAATCCCAAAACAACCCCATTGATTTAAACCTCTAACACTGAGAGATCGGGCAGACCCAAAAAAGGTCCAAGAACCACTACTCGTGTGTTCATCATGGCACATTCATGAGCTGGATGAAGTTTGATTTCAATACCTGAACAGGCATGGCGACAACCTGAGGGACCCTTTGGTGTAGACGGGTTGGAGAACAGAGAACCGGAGCAAATCTAGTTTCCCATCGGAAGTGCCATTGGTGCGGTACCACCGGCGTGGTGGTAGCGATGGCCCACATCGTCCATGTAAAGGGAGAGGCCCCAAATAGAACCATTGTAGCTGCGGACATGGCCGGACCACGTCAGCCGTGCTGGAGGATGGCAGTGCTCCAATCGGTGCACCTATCGGCGTGCCATAGCGGTGGGAATCGTGGTGCAAGGATGGCGCTGCATGGAGAGGTTGACCCTCATTCGGTCCACCCCAATAGTTTGGGAAACAGTCTTTCGACCACAGCTGGAGGCTGGAGGGCTCCCACTTTCATGGGGCTAGTTACGGCTGGAGGTGGCATGGCTGCTGCATCCTGTCAAGATGAGGCAACACCAGCCATTCCAGCAGCTGGTCCCCAGCTAGCAGGCCAGGCCAGTCTAACAACCAGCGATTTGGACCTGCAGCCCTTTAGTCCAAACCCGCATCGGTGGGTCGAGCCTGACTAGACCGGGTCACTAAGATACCCTGCAGACTGGACCCCCAGCGAAACTAGGTTGGGCTGGACCAGACCAAACCCAACCCAAACCAGGTCAGGTCGAGTCTGTCTAAATAAACCAGGGTATGTGGTACCTTGGGCTGGGTTGGTTGGGTTGGTCCGACTGGGTTGGTCGGGTTGGACCTAGGCCAATCTCAACTGGTCCCCTGTTTACTAAAATGCGTGTATCGTGCAAACCGTGTGTTTGATTGATGAAATGTTTGTGGAATTGGTAACCTCATGAAGAGGAAGGTCATTTTTATTTCTTTTTGGTTACTTTCATGGACCTAGAGTTTCAACGAATGGCTTGATGAGTGGTTCTCCCAAGTGCTATATGTACAGAACCCTATGTTTGGATGAAACCTAAATACTACTCGACGGCAGCTCAGTGGGAAGAGGATTTTTGTGACCCAATAGTCTCATGGTGAGGAGTGGATCTATGTATCCTAGAAGACCCATGTTACTCGATAGGAGGAGTACATCAGTTCGGCCATGGTGGGAAGCTGCTCTGTGTGACTTGGCAGGACCACAGTGGGGCAAGGCTGTGTGTGACCCATCACACTCAACGTACCAATTAGGGATGAGTACCATAGTAGTCCAAGGTTATTGAGAATAGGCTCTGTGTGACCAGAAAGTCCTATTTTACATTATATAGAAAGATTTCTCCAGGTGTCGAGGTGTTCATTGATATGACTGATGATGATGCCATCACTACGCTAAAACATACCTGGTGTGATATTACTTGTGCTATGTGATCTTTCTACATTCTATGATTTGAGGATTTTTGTGTGGCCTTTACTTTTTGTCTCAGGGTCCCAACTGAGTATTTTTATACTCACCCCTGCATGGGTTTCACTTGAAAATGTTGTGTCTGGTGTAGACAATCGATGTTTCAATAGTTGTTCTCTAGGGGATGGTATTGAGGGATGCTATGATGGGGGAATTGGTGGTCTAGGACCAAGTGAGACCCAGTAGGACTAGGTGGAAAGGACATACTACTTCAGCTTCTAGTAGGTTCACTACTATTACGATCATGTAGGGTTTTTGGTGGATGGCCATCAGAGATCCTTTTTGTACGTTTTTGTTTCTAATTTTTTTTTGGTTATGTATTCTATCCCACACACTTCTAGATGTACTTTGTACTTAGTCTTGTTTTAGTATACTTATTTCTTCCCTTCATTGTTTTGGTTTTTGGTTAGGCATTTGTGTGCATACAAGTACTCATGAAAATGCTTCCCAATTGTATGTTGACGCATTCGGTGCTAGTCGCCAGCCCCTGGCTTTCAGGAGGCGGGCTTAGGGTAGTCATGGCCAACGCCCTGTGGCATGGGTCATGAAAAAGTGGTATCAAAGGGATAGTGATGCTACCACAAATACTGGGAGTCTGTGTTTTGTTTTGGGGAAACAATGTTATGTGTTGTGAGTCTGACTTACAGATTTGGGGAGTCCAGTGTTGGAGTGGTGGGCGACGTATCCATACAAAAGGACCATGAATTCTTTTTTTCAGCACAATATATGAAATAATTGGTTGCATAAGTGTCTCCTTATGTTATTTGGAATAAATACCAGCTCACATGGTACAAACTTCTAACCATGGTACATGTTGATCTATATCAGGATGCCTCCATGTAAATGACCAATGAGGCTCCTGATACGAGGTCATGAGTATAACATGACTAGTGACGAGGCGCCCATTTAAAAACCAGTGCTTGAGATAGCCCCACCGGGTGATGCACCATTGCTACCACCACCCGGTGGTCTGCATATACTTCCAGTGGTTCTGTAAAAGTAATTTCAAAGGATCAATACCCTACATGAGTTTTAGAGATAGAGACCTCCCAGGTTCAGGGGAGATATGGATCCTCAAGTCCATGAGGATAGGCTAGAGGATGTGATGTGGGTCTTCTGCTTAGGGAGAAAACTGCCTGACCCGTTGGTGATCATGGCAGATTGAATTCTCTAAGGATTAACAAGGATATGGTGTATCTTACCACCCATAAACACAATAAGGAAACCCTCGCCTGGTCAGACTTCGAGTGGATTTTCCGAGAGGAGTTTTTCCCCACGACCGTGCACTCTGTGCGCATATAGGAGATGCTTCACCTTCAGCAGGGTAGCATGACAGTGGCTTAGTACTCAGTGATGTTCACAAAGCTTTCATGGTACTCTGCATAAATGGTGTAAAACCCTTTCTTCAGGTCTCGATCCATCGATCAAGGACTCAGGCAGAAGATCAGGGCATGGTGTTGTCTCTCAGCATCCCTACCCAGGAAGGGGTGCTAGACCGAGCCCTTTTTAGAGAGTTTCTTGATAGAGAAGGTGATAACAACTAGATCTTCTAGTAGACCCCAGGTGATAGAGTATTTGGTAGGCAGCATATAGTAGACACATGGCCCCATGTGGGGCGAGTCTTTCATAGGATGACCTTAGGATTCAGGGTCAACAGTGTAGGGCTCCTAGTCTAGGGGTCAGCAGGGAGCTATATAGTGCTTCATGTGTGGCAGGTAGAGACACATGGAACATGACTTCCCAACCCATATTACATATGACCAACAGATGATCTAGGGGCCATTGAGGCAGTGGAAGTGGTTCGAGCAAGGAGGTATGTAGGTTAGTGTATGTGTAAGGCGAGCTAGCCAAGCAGCAGGAGGTGGGTGACGGTTTGAGGTGTTACCACCACCACACCCAGGTGGTCCACCCCGACCTCAGGGATCAGGTGGATAGGGGTGAGATCAGCTCTAGGCATCAGAGTCTTGTGACCATGGAACTTCATATATGATCTAACGTATGATCTGTGTCTTCTCCACCCTAGAAGCAGTACTTATAGACACAGGTGTTAGTCACACCTTCCTCGCCACAGCTCTAGTTCGGAGCTCAGAGATTTTGGTGGAGTAGTTGGCTCAATATTTATAGTTAGAGACTCCTACAGGAGATGAATCGATGATTACACACCAGTACTGGAAGTGTGATTTCACTCTAGGAGGAAAGAGCTTCGGTTGGGATCTCATAGTAGCAGTGTTGAGGCCTTTTGAAATCAGCTTGGGTATGGACTGGTTATCCACAGTCCATGCTCATATTGACTATTCAAGGCATACTATTTAGTGTGTCCTTGTAGATAGGACCATGTTTTCTTTCACCGGTGATAATGAAACCCTTACAGCGTAGGACATACTCTCTCGAATGAGGGTGTAGCTGATCACTCACCAGTTGTCTAGCCTCACCCTTTGTGTAGTGGGTGAGAGAAGTCTGAGATTTGCTATAGTGGTGGAAGAGTACAAGGATATTTTTATTCAGGATGTTTTGGGAAAACCTCTTTTTAGAGAGGTATAAAAATTTATCAACATATACCCTGGGATAACACCGATATCCACGATGGAATATCGGATGGCTCCTACGGAGGTTCGTGAGCTGAGCATACAACTAGATGAAATTCTAGAGACGGGGTTTGAAAGGCTCAGTGTTTCACCATGGGCAGCCCCAGTGCTTTTTCCCAAGAAGTAAAATGGGATTTTAAGGTTGTGTGTGGACTTCTAATGCTTGAACCAAGTGACCATGAAGAACAAGTATCCACTACACAGAATTGATGATCTCTTTGACCAGATGAAGGGAGGGAAGTGGTTCTCAAAGATATATCTTAGATTAGGCTATCTCTATCTTTGGGTATGGGATGCGAATGTACTAAATAAAACCTTCAAGTATCGGTATGGCCATTATGAGTTCTTGGTGATTCCATTTGCTGTGACCAACTCCCCGATAGTTTTCATGGGCCTCATGAACATGATCTTCTAGCATTACCTTGACCGGTTCTTCATGGTCATCATTGATAACATCTCGGTGTACTCAGTGTCAGAGGAGGTGCACACTACACCCATGAAGATAGTCATGGATACACTCCGAGTGCACCATCTTTATAGTAAGCTCTCAATGTTCTGGTTTTGTATTCAAGAGGACTAATTTATAGAACACTACATCTTAGAGGTTGGAGTTTTAGTGGATCTAGAAAAGATAGAGGCATTGCTTTCTTGGGAGCCTCCTAGGAGCATGATGGGGTGCAGAGCTTCATGGGGTTGGATAGTTACTATCGAAGGTTCATGCCTGACTTCTCTAGAGTAGCAGCACCCTTATCAGCTTTGACAAGGAAAGGACAACCCTTCTTGTGGATGAATAATTTTCAGTAGAGTTTCCAGGATCTTAGGTAGTGACTGACTAGGTCCCCCCATCTCGAGACTACCAGAGGAGGGCATTGTGTATTTAGTTTATTGTGATGCATCAAGGATTAGACTGGATTGTTTCTTGATGCAGAAGAGAGTAGTGATTTCCCACGTCTCATGAAAGTTGAGGCATCATGAGGAGAACTACATGACCCATGACCTAGAGTTAGCAACGGTGGTATTTTCCCAAATGATGTGGCAGCACAATCTGATGGGTGGACGTTTTGTTGTCTACTATTACCACAAGAGTCCCAAGTATATATTTATCTAGAAGGACCTAAACTTAAGATAGCAGTGATGGAGATAGTTCCTTTAAGACTGTGACTTTGAGATAATATATCCTCATGGAAAGGGGATCATGGTTGAAGACACTCTCAACAGGAGGACCGGTTTGCAACTACTGAGTGTGGTGACGAAGAAGTTTTCCATGATGTAGATATCCTTTGTGGATGATGATAGGGGATCTTACCTTCATGTGATTACTATTACACCCCCACTCTTATAGCGAGTCACGGAGGCACAACTAGTGGATGTTTACCATGACACCCGACATGCTTAGTTATCCTCAGGGAAGGCTCCTGATGGATTTTCTATATGTGGGGATCAAGTCATCCTTTTTAAAGGGTAAACCATAATACCAGTTATGTTGCGAGATGAGGGGTTGAGGGGGATCCATATATCTCCTTTGGTGGTACATCTCGGAGTGAAGAAGATGTTCCAGGACCTCTGGTGTTGGTACTAGTGGCTAGGGATGATGAAATTGGTGGCTGAGTTCATTTCATGATGCCTCACTTGTCAGCAAGTAAAGGTCGGGCATCAGGTTCCAGCAGGCTAGGCCCTACCACTCGAGGTACCAAGGTGGAAATGGGATGGTATCTTTATGGACTTCGTGATTGGGTTACCATGTACGTCTAGAGAACGTGATTCTATTTGGGCAATCGTTGACCGACTCACCATGTCAGAACACTTTTTACCCATCCAAGAGTAGGGAGTGGTAGAGGGCTTCGAATGCATCTATGTCCAAGAGATAGTGCGGCTTCATGGGGTTCTGTCACACCCTGACCACAAAGGCCCTTATTTTCCTCTTTTCTTGGTATCAGTCTGAAATTTTCAATGTTTATTTGTGTTGAAGGGATTCACGCCAGTGCGCGGTCAACGCATTGTTAGCGGTGACCGTGCGTTTGGGTCGGGATGACTATGTGTTCTCCCGGTGTTCAAATTTTAGAATTTTATGTTGTCTTTTTATTATTTATATTGTTATTATTATTATTATAAAGTTTTATTATTAATATTATAAAATTTATTATCATTATTGTTATTATTATAAGGTTTTACTATTTTTATAAAGTTTTATTATTATTAAGATTTGTTTTTATTCTTTTATTTAGTATTTTACTAATATTATTCTTATTCTTATTATTATTCTTATTCTTATTCTTATTCTTATTCTTATTCTTATTAGTATTATTATTATTCTTATTATTATTATTATTATTATTATTATTATTATTATTATTATTGTTTCTATATTTATTTTTCTAACCCTAGTCTCCCTCCCACTCTGTGGCCCTCCTCTATGCACCCGCACCAGCCCCCTATCTCGGCCCCCCCTCCGGCGTCGCTCCCTCGCGCGGAACCCCGGCGGCTCCCTCCGGTGCCGCTTCCCCGCACCAGCACACTCCGGCGTCCTCCCTCGCCGCGCCTCGACCACCCCGCCTGCCCGTCGGCCTCCCGACCTCCAACGCCCCCGCTCACGGTCCCGTTCTTCCCTCTGGTGCCTGCATCGCTGCTTCCGACCTCTCTGCGCCATCCCGGCCGCCACCGGCGCCAACCCCGCTCCCAACCGCACCTCCTGCTCTACTACGGCGTCTGGTGGATGCCCCTACTTCGCCTTGTCGTACCCTCAACCCGGCCTCAATCCTATTTTTCCCCACCAGCCGCCAACCTGCCGCCTCTCCGGCGTCCCGCATCCACCGCTCCCTCGTGCAACCCATCGGCCTCTGCCGTTTTCTAGCCACCGCTCGCACACCTGGTCTCTGCCATTTTTCAGCGACCCCACTTCCAGCCGCACGACCTCCGACCAGATGCTACCGACCTCCGGCCAACCGCTACTGACTCCGCTGGTCGCACCCCTACCCTCCTCCCTTGCCGTCATTTCCTCCGGCCACCGGTCTCCCGTACCCCGCTATTCTAGTAACCCTCCGCCTCTGCCCGGTGTATTCTCCGGCGAGCCCCGATCCGGCTAAAGGCCTCCGACCGCCCATTTGGGCATCTTGCCTTTTTTTTTCTGCGGTCCGGTCAGCCGCCGCCTCCTTGCGCCAGCCAGTGGCGCACCCGAAAATCGGTGCGCGACCCCGGCTGTCGCGCGCGTCTCTCCGCCGAGAAGAGGTTTGTACTTCTTCTTTGTTTGGATTATTTAAATCAATGGTTATTCATTTTTAGTTTTCTTGGGGTTGTTACAGCGCTTATGCGAGGTATTACCGTGATATCGTGATCGTCTGCTTGTTCATTTTTCTCGTTGACTAGGGTGGGCATCTGGACCACAAGGCTTGGTTCTTCCCTTCGCCGAGCGGCATCGCATGCACGCACATTTGAGGTAGTTGAATCCATGATTTTTCTTTTCCATTTCATTTCCTTTGATGCTTGATGTTTATTTAAATTTATAACCTTGTTTCACATCTATATGATACTTATATTAAGCTTTTTAGGATATTTTGAAGTTGTTATGTTGTGATAAGAATAAGTTTTTTCTTGAATCTTGGTTTATTCCCTTTTTTTATTAAGCCAAAGGTGTTTGATAAAAGTGAAATTTATGTTCCTAGGGTGAGTCTGGATGGTTGAGTGGGGTTTTTCCTACTAAATTGTTTGTTAAATTGGTTTGGATTATGTTTTAAAAATTACATGAAAAAATTTGTCGATTCCTTTTTTGCATGGTTTAATGTTTGTTTTAGAAAGGGAATTTTGATTTATGAGCATGTGTTGTATCTTATAAATGAGAGAAATGGATTATTTTTGGTTGAAACCAACTGGTGATTTTATTAAATTTTGTTCCAAATGTTTTGGTTGGTTTTAGGGAGTTCCATTGGATGAAGACACAACTATGGGTACCCCAGGTGCACACATGGTTGTGCAATCATGTGATGATGGCACCCTAGAGCTAGTACCCCTCAAGAACTCCTCTTCTCCCATCCCTATTATTTATTCTAAAATTGTTCTTTGTTTTCCAAAATGGGGGAAGTTGTGCTTCATGCATTCAAAAGGTGGATTC
This sequence comes from Viscum album, assembly GCA_963277665.1. Lineage (NCBI taxonomy): Eukaryota > Viridiplantae > Streptophyta > Magnoliopsida > Santalales > Viscaceae > Viscum > Viscum album. The sequence goes on from OY728146.1 coordinate 1,291,642,368, forward strand.
GAAATGGGTTCCTCTTCATTTGGCTCGATTGGCCTTGAAACGTACTTGGGTGTGTGGTTGGAGTCTTGGGCCCGTTTGGCTTTTGGTGTGAGTTTTGGTGAATGTTCTCTTGAAAGCTCATTGGTTTCTTTTGTAAATTTAAAAGCAGTATTAGTAAGATGTTTTGGGAAAACGTATTCAGGCATGTTGTTTTAAAGGCCTGTTTGGCTCTTCTAACTCTAGTGTAATAATTTATTTGACCTTTTTGAAAAGAATATGTTTTTCAAAAAAGGGAATGCCCATTTGGAAACTTAATGTGTTTTAGAAAATGGTTGGAATGTTTATGTGTTGTGACGGCCCGATTGGTACTTTGGTGATGTGATATAAGTATACTTATATATATATACATACTTGTGGGGAAACTCTATAGGGTGAATTCCCATTGAGGATTGTCGTGTAGTGGTGTCCGTGAAAGGGGTTGGCAAGTGTGGTGAGATGAGTCACGCGTGCGAGGGCCTCCCACTTACATAGTATTATTAAAACCACCGTGGGTTCCTTGGTGTCTTTTAGAAAATTGAGTGACGGTTGCTGGCTAACCCCGATTAGACGGGTTAGTCCCCCCTTAGTAGGTAGGCCTTGTGGGGCGTGCCAATGGTTGGCTGTTAGAGAAGCCAGTTGGTTATTGACGGTGGAGTACCATGCCAACAGGTAGTTTGAACCCGAGTACGTCTAGGGGTTTTCTAGGGATTTTTTGGATTGCCCATGTATATTGCTTATAAATTATTATTTACCTTTACTTGCACTTGTTTCCCTTTCTTGTTTACTTTCAGTCATCCTTTACAGCCTATACTATTGCCTGTTTCCTTTAGCGCTACTTGTCTTCCTTGTTGGTTTGTTCACTTTCTGTTGAACTAGTTTGTCCCAGTCTATTGTTTACCTCCTTCCTTGTTAAAAAATATGAGTCTTTCTATCTAGATTTTTCTTATGAAATGACAAGTGGTTTTGGAAATGGTGTCTAGGATGTGTTGGATTTTTAAATGAAGTAATAAAGTTATATTGGTTATATTAAAACTTGAAAACCTACTTTTATAATTGTATTTCAAACAAGTGTTAAAGGATTGTTTTGGGAAAGGAAATTTCTTGGATTCTGTGGTTTATCTTGGCATTCCTACGAAGAATTTCAAATGCTCAGACCTATCTTATCTTTTCAGTTGCAGGTTCCTTTTGTTCAGGTTTTCCTGTCTTGAGTTGCTCAGTGATGGAGCGACGTTGATTTTAGTTGGGTGGTGAACTGCGACGTCACGTGGAGGTATGTTTGTGGTGTAGTTTTGTTTCTGTCATTAGTGTTTGTTTTTTTTTGTTTATGTTCATTATTTTGATCTTGTTTATTTGGGCTGAAATCGTTCCCAATGATTAAATTTTCAATTCCCAAAACTTGTTGCCATCCTGAGGGGATCGGGAACGCCCCTCGGGACATGCTGCGGACCGGCTCGGGTGACCGGTTCAGGGTCGACCCGGGCTGGTTCGTGACAAAATGGTATCAATGGAGGTTCTTGTTATTTGGGTTATCTGGTAGGTGGAGATTAGGACTATCGGGACTCGAGATGTAGGTACAGGAAGGACGTCATGAACCCTCGCTCGTTCCACACCTCGAGTCGCCAGGGGTAGTCTGGGAATTATGCCCTTGTCTCTTTTTGGTTTGTCTTGGATTGAGAGATGACAACGGAGGCAAGCGAACGTTACATCATGATTTCACATGGATTAGTGACCCATGTGGAGTCTGAGTACACGTTTTGAATTCCTTTTAGTGGTCGACACTGACTTGGGATGTGGCCCACTACCATGTCATAGGTTGAGCATGACTACTAGTCCCTCACTCTAGTGGTTGATGCAAATTTGGGTGCTGCTTTCATTTTGGTCTGTATAAGTGCGTAGTTGGAAATGAAAAAGGGTTTTTTTAAAATTTGGACTAGTTTATTTTAAAAGACTTTAAATGTATGAAATGAGTTTTAAAACTGAAATCTCTTGATTTGGAAATCTGTTGTTTGCTTGGATTTGGTTAAGAATGGTTTGGGGGAAACCTCAGGTCCTCCATATGAACGTTTTCACATGTGTGAGAATGCATGGAAAATGCATGTTGGGGCGAGTATGAGTTGAAAGTTGATGAAGAAATGTGCAACGGTTCATGGGAATACCTGTGTGTGTAATTGAAATTAAGGGTTTGACCTTGTTTTCTAAATTGGTTTTAAAGGGGAAATGGTTTTGGAAGGTTTTTGGTTTGAAAGTGGATTGGTATTTCGAAAGTGGTCTTGAAAAAGGGTGGTTTTAAAATCTAAAATGAAAAGGGATTTTGAAAAGGGAAATTTGGGTAGTGTTTGAAATTGTTTAGTTTTGAGATGGTTGTTTTGGATCAATATGTTACATTTAATCATGCTTTGATTTGATATTGGTCTTGGCCTTGTGTTTTATATGTCATTCAGGAAATGCCGCCCAGAAAATTCTCTATGCATTTTGATAAGTCATGCCCAGTTTTTGGCCTTCCTCAGACTTTGCCTATTCTCCATGGTGATCAGGGTCCGTTAGAGGCAGTGAAATGGCTTGAGGAAGTGGAGTGTGTCTTTAGAACGTTGGGGACTCCTGATAATGTTAATGTTCGTGAAATTATGGAGTTGTTTTAGGGTCTAGCTCTGGACTGGTGGAAGAGGGTTACCCCATTGTCAACGCAAGTTGTAATTATGTGGGATGTCTTTAAAACCGTTTACATCCAATGGTTTGTGCCTGAGGAAGTGAAGCTGGAGAAAAAGAGAGAGCTTGTGAATATTAAACAAAGCCAACAGATGGTGAAGTCTTATGTTGACCATTTCAAGGAACTGATTTCCTTTTCTCCAGATGTAGAATCACATGAACTCATGAAGGCCTCCCTTTTCACCGGGGGTCTTCATCCAGAGATCAAGGAGCGAGTCCTCCCTTCTAAATACCAGCGTTTCGAGAAGCAGGTGGAGGAATCATTTTTGGATGAGTTAGTTTCCAGAACACAGTTGGTTAGTACACCAGCATCCCCGGTTGTTCGTAAGAGTTCCCCCTCTGGTGTGTAAAATACGCTAGAGATACCTGTTCCTAAGGAGTTATCCCCTTTGGTCCCAGCTTCTAGTTCATCATATCATTCAATGGTATGCTATCAGTGTGGCCGTTTTGGGCATTTAAAGTCGTCTTGTCGCAACCCTCCAAAGACGTGTCATCGTTGCGGCTATCTGGGCCATCTGTAGAAGTTTTGCAGGAAGCGTCACTTGAAGAGGATGCTGTGATTGGAGAGTGTCAGTAACTGACTGTGAGGCAGGAGATGCTTCAGCCATCAGAGCCCCAACCACAGGTCTCGGGGTGGAGCTCGCGCACAGTCAGGAGTTCCCAGGGCTGTGAAGCATTGGTCTAGGTTTTGTTCCGTGTTGGTAGTGGAACAATTAGAAATATTTTCATATTTGCTTATCTGCAATTAAAGTTTCAACATCGTTGTAAGTAAATTGTTCTGTTATGAAGTAATTATGAACTTCTTCAATTAAAATCCAAGAAATCTTGTTTGGGTTGATGTGATCTTGCAAATAGTGTGTCTTTCGTAATGTTTGTTAGACCTTTGTATAGGTTGACCTTGGTTTAGCTATTCTTGTCGGATGTTGTTATGATTGTGGAATTCAATGGATCATGTTTCCGACTCGATGTTAGGTTAAGTATTTTCTGTGGGTTAACCCCGGTGTTGAAGTTTGTTGACTCTAGTTGTGGTTTAAGCGTTTCGACGGAGGTGTTGTTTTGATCGTGTTATAAGAGTCAGTTTGGATCGGTTATGAGTTCCCGCACTAGACCCGCCTCCCTATGGTAGTATGTTTAGAGATTTAAATTTTTTTTCGAACTAGTTGAGTTCATGTGGTGGGGAGAACCCCACGTGTTCTTCCCTCAACCTCGAACATTAGTTTTCTCTTGATTCTTGACCGACTTTTGGATTGGTGACTTTCTGGGGGCAGAAAGTATCTGTGGTGGGGAGAATTGACACACCCCGACCGCAGAGGCCCTTATTTTCCACTTTTCTTGGTCTCGGTCGGAAATTTCCAATGTTTATTTGTGTTGATGGGTTTCGCGCCAGTGCGCGGTCATCGCATCATTAGCGGTGACCGTGCGTTTGGCCCGGGATGACTATGTGTTCGCCCGACATTCAAATTTTAGAATATTATGTTGTCTTTTTATTATTTATATTGTTATTATTATTATTATAAAGTTTTCTTATTAATATTATAAATTTTATTATCATTATTATTATTATTATAAGGTTTTACTATTTTTATAATGTTTTATTATTATTAAGATTTGTTTTTATTCTTTTATTTAGTCTTTTACTAATATTATTCTTACTAATCTTATTGATCTTATTATTCTTATTATTCTTATTATTATTATTATTATTATTATTATTATTATTCTTATTATTATTGTTGTTGTTTTTGTTGTTGTTGTTTGTATATATATATATATTTTCTAACCCTAGTCTCCCTCTCTCTCCGCGCCCCTCCTCTGCGCACCCGCACCAGCCCCCTGTCCCGGCCCTCCCTCCGGCGCCGCTCCCTCGCGCAGCACCCCGGTAGACCCCCTCCGGCGCCGCTCCCTCGCGCAGCACCCCGACTACTCTTCCCCGCACCAGCACACTCTGGCGTCCTCCCTCATCGCGCCCCGACCACCCTGCCTGCCCGTCAGCCTCCCGACCTCCAGCGCCCTTCTCCCGGTCCCGTTCTTCTCTCCGGCACCCACCTCGCCACATCCGACCTCTCTGCGCCGTCACGGCTGCCACCAGCGCTGACCCCGCTCCCAACCACCCCTCCTGATCCGCTCTGGCATCCGGCAGCCGCCCCTACTTCACCTTTCCTTACCCTAGACCCGGCCTTCGTCCTTTTTTTCCCCGCTAGCCACCGACCTGTCGCCTCGCCGGCGTCCCGCATCCACCGCTCCCTCGTGCAACCCCCCGGCCTCCGCCGTGTTCTGGCCTCTACTCGCACCCCCGGTTTCTTTCATTTTCCTGCGAGCCTGCCGTCGGCCGCACGACCTCCGGCCTGCCTCTACCGACCTCCGGCCAGCTGCTACTGACTCCACCGGCCACACCCCTACCCTCCTCCATTGTCGGCGTTTCCTCCGGCCACCGATCTCCAATACCCCACTGTTCTCGTAACCCTCCGCCTCTGTCCAGTGTATTCTCCGGCGAGCCCCGCTCGGGCCAGTGGCCTCCGACCACCCGTTCGGGCATCCCGTCTTTTTTTTCTACTGTCAAGTCAGCCGCTGCCACCTTGCGCCGGCCAGTGGCACACCCCGAAAATCAGCACATGACATCGGCTGTCGCGCGCGTCTCTCTGCCGAGAAGAGGTTTGTACTGCTTCTTCGTTTGGATTATTTAAATCAATGGTTATTCATTTTTAGATTTCTTGGGCTTGTTACAGCGCTTATGTGAGGTATTTCCATGATACTGTGAATGTATGCTTGTGCATTTTTTCTCGTTGACTAGGGCGGGCATCTAGACCACAAGGCTTGGTTCTTCCCTTCGCCGAGCAGCATCGCGTGCACACACCTTTGAGGTAGGTGAATCCATGATTTTCCATTCCATTTCACTTCCTTTGATGCTTGATGTTTATTTAAATTTATAAACTTGTTTCACATCTATATGATAATTATATTAAACTTGTTAGGATATTTTGAATTTGTCATGTTGTGATAAGAATAGGTTTTTACATGAATCTTGGTTTATTCCCTTTTTTTATTATGCCTAAGGTGTTTGCTAAAAGTGTAATTTATGTTCCTGGGGTGAGTCTGGATGGTTGAGTGGGGTTTTTCCCACTAAATTGTTTGTTAAATAGGTTTGGATTATGTTTTAAAATTTACATGTGAAAATGCAGCGATTCCTTCTTTGCGTGGTTTAAAGTTTGTTTTATAAAGGGAATTTTGATTTATGAGCCTGTGTTGTATCTTATAAATGAGAGAAATGGATGATTTTGGGTTGAAACCAATTGGTTCATTTATTAAATTTGGTTCCAAATGTTTTGGTTGGTTTTAGGGAGTTCCATTGGATGAAGACACAACCATGGGTGCCCTAGGTGCACACATGGTTGTGCAATCATGTGATGATGGAACCCTAGAGCTAGTTCCCCTCAAGAATGCCTCTTCTCCCATCCCTCTTATTTCTTCTAAAATTGTTCTTTGTTTTCCAAAATGGGGGAATTTGTGCTTCTTACGTTCAAAAGGTGGATACCAAATGGGTTCCTCTTCATTTGGCTCGATTGGCCTTGAAACGTACTTGGGTTTGTGGTTGGAGGCTAGGGACCATTTGGCTTTTGATGTGAGTTTTGGCGAATGTTCGCTTGAAAGCTCATTGGTTTCTTTTGTAAATTTAAAAGAAGTATTAGTAAGATGTTTTAGGAAAACGTATTCAGGGATGTTGTTTTAAAGGCTCGTTTGGCTCTTCTAACTCTAGTGTAATAATTGTGTTGACCTTTTTGAATTGAATATGTTTTCCAAAAAAGGGAATGCCCGTTTGGAAACTTATTATGTTTTAGAAAATGGTTGGAATGTTTATGTGTTGTGACGGCCCGATTGGTACTTTGGTGATGTGATATATGTATAATTATATATATATACATACTTGTGAGGAAACTCTATAGGGGGACTTCCCTTCGAGGATTGTCGTGTAGTGGTGTCTTTGTAAGGGGTTGGAAAGTGCGGTGAGATGAGTCACGCATGTGAGGGCCTCCCACTTACACAGTATTATTAAAACCACCGTGGGTTCTTGGGCGTATTTTAGAAAATCGAATGACGGTTGCTGGCTCACCCCGATTAGACGGGTTAGTCCCCCCTTGGTAGGTAGGCCTTGTGGGGCACGCCATTGGTTGGCTGTTAGGACGGCCAGTTGGTTATTGACTGTGGTGTACCATGACGGCAGGTAGTCTGAACCCGAGTATGTCCAGGGGTTTTCTAGGGATGTTTAGGATTTCCCATGGTTATTGCTTATAACTTATTGTTTACCTTTACTTGCACTTGTTTTCCTTGCTTGTTTACTTTCAGTCATCCTTTACAGCCTATACTATTGCCTATTTCCTTTAGCGCTACTTGTCTTCCTTGTTGGTTTGTTCACATTCTGTAGTACTAGTTTGTTCCAGTCTGTTGTTTACCTTCTTCCATGTTAGAAAAATTTGAGTCTTTCTGTCTTGATTTTTCTTATGAAATGACAATTGGTTTTTGAAATGGTGTCTAGTATGTGTTGGATTTTTAAATGAAGGAAAAAGCTATGTTGGTTATTTTAAAACTTTAAAACCTACTTTAATAATTGTATTTCAAACAAGTGTTAAAGGATTGTTTTGGGAAAGGAAATTTATAGATTCTGTGGTTTATCTTGGAATTCCTACGGAGCATTTTAAATGATCACGCCTATCTTATCTTTTCAGTTGCAAGTTCCTTGTGTTCAGGTTTTCCTGGCTTGAGTCACTCAGTGAGGGAGCGACGTTTGTTTTAGTAGGGTGGTGACCTGCGAGGCCATGTGGAGGTATGTTTGTGGTGTAGTTTTGATTCTGTCATTAGTGTTTTTTTGTTTTGTTTAGTTTATGTTCTTTATTTTGATCCTGTTTTGTTTGGGATGAAATCATTCCCAACGATTAAAATTTCAATGCCCGGCACTTGTTGCCATCCCGGGGGGATCAGGAACGCCCCTCTGGACTTTCCGCGGACCGGCTCGGGTGACCGTTTCAGGGTAGACCTGGGCTGGTTCGTGACAGGTTCCTTTTACAATCATCTCATATCATGATGCCTTATTTACATCCCATTTGTGGATGGAATTAAAGGAGGCATTCAAGAAGCATTTGTGTTTCAGAACAGCTTCCCATCCCTAGAGGGATGGTTAGACGGAGCAGACCATACAGACTCTAGAGGACATGCTTCATGATTATGAACTTGACTTTGGTCATAGTTGGGAGGACCACCTACCACTGGTAGATTTTGCATAAAATAATACCTACCACTCCACCATCAGAATGTCACAATTCGAGGCCTTGTACGAGAGGCCTTATAGATCACCCTTATACTGGAAAGTCCTAGGGGAGTCAACACTCATGGTTCTGGAGTTGGTACGAGCTACCACCAAGAAGAGAAGATCTTCCAAGAGTAGATTTGGAATGCACATAACAGGAAGAACTCTTATTCCGATAGAAGACAGACACTCTTGGAGTGTGAGGAGGGAGACCATGTGTTCCTTCAGGTCTCACCTTGATGAGGGTTATGGAGATTTAGTTGGGGAAGAAATCTATCTCTGAGGTTCATTGGACCCTTTTAGATCCTAATCATAGTTGGTGAGGTGGTGTAACACCTAGCCCTTCCCCCACATATGCATTAGGTGCATGGTTTTTTCCACGTGTTGCATCTGAGGAGGTACGTGCATGACCTATCACAAGTCATAGTCTAGAGAGTGATGGACATTGATAATGGGGAGATGTTTGTAGAGATCCAAGTGAAGATTGAGGATCGATAGGATCAGGTCCTACATTGGTGGTTGACTCCTTTGGTGTGAGTTTGGAGGCATCACATGAATCTCCAAGAGAGAACATCAGTGCAAGAGGCTCTGATTCATGGTCTATTCCCCCATCTTTTTGTCTAGTTTTGGTTTCGACTTTTGGGGACATAAATCCACAAGGTGAGGAGAATTTGAAGACTTAGAAAATCTATATAATTTTTATAATTTTATAGAATTATTCTATGGATGTGCGCTCTAATGGTATGTGATTCAGAGGCCCAGTGACCTAGAATGGAATTTTGAACTTTTTGAAGGTTTATTCAGTAAACGCATGAGCGGGATTTTCTAAATTTTGAACTGGTTCTCGGATAAGAAATTAGAGGACACAATTGAATTCAGAACGTCAGGATTCTCCTAGAATAGACTTAACTTTTTCCGATAACGGTCGAATGGAAAAGTTTATTTATTGAATTTCTGTGAAAAAAACTAAAATAACTTCAAATGTTATTTTATATTCTTTCTCAACTATTGAGAGGCTGACGAAGATGTTGTGATGAGGTGAAAAAGTGGCGATGAGGCGTATTAATGGGGTTCAGTAATGGCATGTATCACGCAGTGTAAATATGCAGTATAGGGAGAGTAACAGTGATGTTGTTTTATAAATAAAATAGCATAACGACATGACATCTCAATATAATTGAAACATTGCAACATTTTTCCTTTAATTTTTTGGCACATTGGAGAGGATGGAATAAGACCATGGTGAATCTATAATGAATCATTAATGGAATTCCTCTACTATGAAGAATGAAGAAGAACACTGGTAGGACATCATTTTCTTCAACACAATATTAAAGAATGGTGATTGAAGTGACAATATAGATGCCTTGAATTCTTGAGGAAGAATACTTCTTCATCAAACGTCCAAGAGGTAGGGGTTGGTTTTTTATTTCAATGTTCTTCCCCAATCATATATTTTTCTAGAGGTGATGAACACAGACCAACTCATGAACAATTTGATATCTGATTTATGAATTTATGTGGGATGGTGACTATTCACTATTGGAAATATAGTTTTTTCCAATGGTTTTGTACCAATGGTTTGAAGAAACCATTGGTATACTATAAAAAATGTATCATTTCTCAACATTTTGTTAAAACTGTTGGGAATGTGTCAAAATAATTAAGATTTCCCAACTGTTTGAGTAAAGGGTTGGGAAATATATAATTTATATAATATATACCAATAGTTTTAATAAACCATTGGTAAATAGAATATTTCCCAATGATTATTAAAGAACTATTGGGAATGTTTTCCCCCAAATACACAGTCTCCTAACTCCCACTCCACCTGATTGCAAACCGTTATCTAATCTCCTCCAGAACGTATCTTTTTACCCTTGGCCAAGAAACTCCTATCACCCATAGATCCATCTTCAATGACGAAAAAAAATTCTACAATTCAAATTAGTAATTGTTACCTTAGTTTTATTTTTCGGCATTTAATTATTTATGTTTTCTATTTTTATTTGAGCTAAATCAGAGTTCATGTGGTCTGTGGCATACCAATCACTCTGATTTGTTTTCAATCTTTTATTCTACCCTTCAAATATGGTAAAGGGGTTGTTTAGTCATATGGTCTCAAGGTGGGTAATGGATATAAGGATGGTCCATGTTAAGGGATTGGGGACTTTTGGAGTAGTGGTGTATGTGGTTTTCCATTTTTTTAGTGGGGTGATATGGTAGTTTCTATGGAATTTAGTTTAGTTGAAAATTGGATTTGGATTTTGTATTTATAGTTTTTGTTCAAGGAATAATGGGAATGGTATTGATATTGAGGATGAATTGGTTGTTGGTTGGGTTATGGATTGGAATTGTGATGTCAGTTGGATTGGGTAATGGTAATTTGTAATGTATTATATGGGTATTTCCACCCCTGAACACCCCAACCCCCACCCCTAGGACTCCCCCCGCCCCTAGACACCACCACCACCTGGATGACCCCACGAAGCCCTGGAACCCCCTCCCCCCAATTATATAGGCCCATACCCCCTACACCCCCTCCCCCTCCCCCTGGACATGCCCTCCCCCCACCCTGCCTGGACACCCCCACCCTCAGCCCCTGGACACCGCTCACCCCTAGACACCCCCAACCCCCCTACACACCATAACCCACTAGAAACCCTCCACCCCCTTGGATAGCCCCCCACCTCCTTACACCCCCCCAGACACAACCACACCTTATAGACACAACCACTCCTCCTAAGTTCTTGGCATAATTTTTAAATTGGAATTAAAAATGTAGCTGATTTCCCCTATCACCAATGAAATTTCTTAAGTGACCCATAATGCCTTATAAATTGAATTTTTCATGTTTTGATAAATTTAATTTTTGATGTTTTGATAAATTGAATTTTCATGTTTTCATAAATTAAATTTTTCATGTTTTGATAAATAGAATGGGTTGTCTGGAATGAAATGGATAATGCATGATGGATTTCCTTTTTAAATAAATAACGTGTTTTTAATTAAAATTACCCTATTGGTGGGCTATAGTGGGTAGGGGTTGTCCAGGTGGGTGGCTATTTAGGTAGGGGTGGGTTTTCCAGGGGGTAGGGGCTATAGGGGTAGGGGGTACAAGGATATGGGGGAGGTGGTATGGGCTACCCAAGGAGGGGTGTGGGATATCCAGGGGGGTTAGGTTGGGTTGTCCTAGTGCCGTAGGGGGTGTGAGCTATCCTAGGGGTGGGCTATCTAGGGGATGGGGTTGGGCTACCTAGGTGGGGAAGCGGTGTGGCTTGTCCAGGGGGTGTGCTGTCCAGGGGGTGGGGTGGGTTGTCTAGGTGAGGGAGGGGGTGTGGGATGACTGGGGGCTATCCAGGTGGGGGTAATGGGGGCGGGATGTTCAAGTGGGGGTGGGGGATGTCTAGGTGGGGTGTGGGATGTCCAGGTGGGGGGGTTGGTTTTCCAGGTGGGGGTGTCCAGGGGGCTGCAGGAGGTAGGGGTTGTAGGGGAGGGTGTGTGGGCTATCCAGGTAGGGGGGTTGTACAGGGGGTGTTGGTTGGGATATCCAAGAGAAATAGCAGGTATGTTTTTTCCAAGGATGTTGGGTGTGATGTCTATGTGGGGGTGGTTGGGATATATAGGGGGCTGTAGGGGGTAGGTGGGATGCAAGGGAGGGGGGGTTTGGGCATTCTAGTGAGGGGGTGGGCTATCCAGGGGGTGGTGGCTAGGCTATAAAGTAGAGGGATGGGTGTGGAAATTCAAGGGGGTGGGTTTTCCAAGGGGGTGGGGTGGGCTATCCAGGTGGGGGAGGGGTGTGGGTTGTCCAGGGAAGAGGGGGGGGGGGCTTTCTAGGTGGGGTGGGGGGGCTTTCCAGGTGGGGTGGGTGGGATATCCAGGGTGGGGGGGATAGAGGGGGTAGGGGCTGCATGGGTGTGGGGGGGGGGGGGGTTCTACTCCGATACTCTACAATAAAATATAGGAATCACATGTAACTAATTTATAGTTGCCTTCACACGTTAAGAATTTTCTTAATGTTCCATACCAACACTCACTCTTACCCTTCTAAGAAGAAGTGATCTCTACAATGAAATCTCACTCAGGTTCATATCCACTATCCATATTGATCTCATACAAATTTAACATTCGTAAAAATCCATATCACCAAATGATATAACAAAGCACATACTCCCATGAGTAGTGTCCCATTGAAATATGGCTCATATGTCCAAATTACATACCTAGGATCATATTTCAAACACACACATAATGTTGTAAACATAAACCTTGTATTAAAACCTAGAATTATCTCTTATATATCCTCTCAAGGCATCAATAATCCACATATATAGCTCAAAATTTGGATGTGTGTTTACAATTAGGTGTGATTTTTTTAGAATTTAGGTATGATATTTATATTGGAAGATAGAATCTCATCCACATATGATATTTGGAGTTGTGTTTAAAATTAGGTGTCTTGGGATTTATATATATGATATTCATTATTTACACAAATAGTCTTTGGGGTTATCTATAATAGGCTTTAAATCATGCTACAATTTGATTGTGATTAGATTCTACAACCCCAGATTGGGGGTGGGCAATACCACACCCTTGGACAGCCCCCCTGGACACCCCCTACCCACCTTGGACACCCTGCAACCCTAAAGACATCCCCCCATACCCTTGGATATCCCCCACCTCCGTGGACCCCCCACTGCCAAGAACCCCCCCCCCCCAAACACCCCCAGCCCTGTGGACACCCCTCGACCCCCAAGGATAGCACCTCATCCCCCTGGATTTCCTAAAACCTCCCTTGGACTCCCCCACCCACCCCCTTGGACAACCCCCCCCCCCCCAGACACCCCCACCCTAGTTGGGAAGCCCCCCCCCCCCCCGGACAGCCCCACACCCATGGACAACCCCTGGACATCACCCACCCTCTTTGACACCCCCACCCCCTTAGATAGCCCACTTGGACACCACCCCACCCCCTGGACACCCCCACCTCTTTGGATACCCACACCACCCTAGAGATCCCCCACCACTTGAGACAACCCCATCCGCATGGACCCCCATAGACAACCCCACCCCCTTGGGCAGTGTATGTGATCATTAAAATAATCTACTAAAAAATAAAATTTATTCAATCTAAAATTTACTCAACTCCTGAATAATTATCCTCCTCAAGTGTATGTAATCATGTACACTAATTTATAGTTCTTCAAATATATTTTTTTGTAAATGTAGTATTTTTTTACTTTTATATTATGATTCTCATATATAGTTGTGTGTCAGTTATGGTTTAATATAAAGTGAACAATTATCATTTACATAAATATATTTTTTATGGAACTTCAATCTTATTGAATTGGTTTTTTGGAAATGACTTATAAAAAATATTTTTTATAGAATGGATAGAAGTTGGATGTATGAAACCGATCAGATATTAATCAATTTTAAAAATAATTTCGGGAGCTTTTTAGATTTTTCATTTCACAATGCTTCAGATAGTTGTCACATACACTGCCTATGTTACAATTATGTTGGAAGACCTTGGTGACTCCATGAAGAAGTCATCTACCACATAACCAAATATGGCATTCAATAAAACAACTCTTTGTGGTCTCACAGTGGGGAGAAAATGAAATTTCAAATTGCTGATGATCCAAATGAGAGGAATGGATTGGATAATTTGTTATATGACAAGTTTCTGTTTATTCTTTATCATGAAAAAGAAAGGATTCTGACCAAATAAGACATTGATATAAGCACACATGATTCATCTAATGAAAATTATGATGTTGTCAGGGTGAAAAAGTTGAATGATACTACCACGAATCCGGTATATCGACAATGCGGTAAAATGAAAAAGCATGAATTTTTAATCTGATTGTTTAATGGGAAATCTATTTATGATATTTATAATACTACCATCGATTACATTTTTACCTTCTTAAATTACATAATTCTGGATGACACAGATATTCCCTCAAACCACTTTATGGAATATATGATAGTTGAGGAGCTGGATTTTCGAGAAACAAAATTCATGCTTTCCAGAAATATTGCAGTTTATTTTTGGAGAAAACTACTGAACAAAATGATTGTATAAAATGTGTCACATCCCACTAAAACCCAAAAGATGATGGAACACCATCTTGTGTGCCACTGAAAATAATGTGGCACTTTCCATTGATCCCTAGACTCCAGAATATTTTTATGTATGATAAAATATCAATAAAAATGAGGTGGAATGATACTGAGAGAAAGAATACTAATGATGATTTGGTTCGCCAAGTAGATGGATTTTCATGGTAGATATTTGATGCTAGATATCCTGATTTTTAATTTGATAGGCGTAATGTGAAGCTGGGTCTTTTATGTGATGATTTTAATCCTTTTGGGAAGATTCTTACTTCTCACAGCACATGGATAGTTTTTATACACAATTACAACTTTCCCCCATGGTTGTGTATGAAAAAAACTTTCAATTTCATGAGTATACTCATATCTGGCCTTTCTAATCCCAGAAATGATATAGATTTATACATGAAACCTTTAATAAAAGAGTTTAATCTTCATTGGGGTGTGGGTGTGCGCACATACGATGCATTTTCGAATGATATATTTCATATGCATGTCGTGCTTATGTGGATGATCAATGAGTTTCTTGATTATACAATGATGTATGGATGGAGCACAAAGGAAAAGCTATCATGTCTAGTTTGTATGAAGAATACATCATCCATATGACTGAAACATCATTGTCGTTTCAGTTTTATCGGACATCAATGATTCTTTCCAATAAACCATCCATATGGAAATAATTGTTGAATATTTGACCATACCATGGAGACTGATGATCCACCTCAACATATTTCTAGAACTGATGTGCTTAAGGAATTGAAAGATTTCAGTTTTTCATTCAGGAAGGGTGAAATGAAATCTAGAAAGATAAATCATGTTTCCACTGAAATCTGTTAGAATTGGAAGAATAGAAGTATATTCTTTGACACGGGTTATTGGTCATCCCATTTGTTACATCATTTCTTAGACATAATGCACATTGAAAAAAATATATATGAAATGTGTCTTTCAATTCTTATAAATGTTAAGGGAATGAAAAAATATGATTTACTGTCTCGACTTGACTTGGTGGATTGAGGCATCAGACCACAATTGCATCATGTGCATATCAGTGAAAATAAATGGCAAGTTCCATGTGCTCCTTATGTGATGACACCTATAGAAAAAAATCAATTTCTGGAAGTATTATAGACTATTAATGTTTCCGATGGATATTCAAGAAACATATCTAAATGGGTCAACAGAAGAGAGTTGAAGCTAAAATCTTTGAAGACTCATGATTATCACATCCTTCTGCATGAGTTGATTCCAATAGAAATATGTCATTTTTTTCCAATAATATAAGGGTGGCTATTATTTTGTTGTGCCATTTTTTTAGAGATCTTTGTGTTATCAAGTTGTCCAAATATATCTTGTAAAAAATGCTGGTAGATTTCCCATTAATTTTGTGTGAGTTAGATAAAATATTTCCTCTGTCATTTTATACATGCATGCAGCATCTGACTATCCATATTCATACTAAAATACCTTTTGGAGGACCTATTTATATTTTTTGGATGTATCCAACTAAAATAAATATGTACACATTAATGTCTTATGTATAAAATAGGAATCACCCCAAATTTTCTATCATAAATGGTTACTTGGATCAAGAATGTATTGATTTATTCTCTATTTAATAGTCTGATATTACTGCAAGAATGAACAGACCAATGCGAAATGAAGAAAAATAATATGAGAAAATTGAACCTATTTTCCATCACTTCCTTGAATCGGAGGAAATCCTGGATCATATACATTGACGACATTAAGCCTTGAAGAGAGGGAGATGGCACGTCACACAATTTTGTTGAACTGTGATTTTTTTGATGACTATATCAGGTAAGTAAATTGAATATATATATCATATATATATATATATATATTAAACTACTCCTATTTTTATCTTTAGAGAACATAAAGTGATGATATATAGAATACATCATTATTTATCCTTGAGAAAGAGGGTGACTTTGCATAGAAAAGAGTTTTCTGCTTGGTTAAAATTGAAGGATAAAATATTACTATTTAAAATAATTAAAACATTATTTAATTAAGTATAATATTTATTTATATTTTAGGTATTGATTTTTCTTGCTGACTCTGTCTTGGAGAAAACTAGATCTTTGGCTTTTGGTTCTAATACCATGGTTCGTGACTATAAAACAATTGTTTTCAATGGGTGCATATTTATTATCACTAAATGAGAAAAGAACATGAGAACACAAAATGATAGTGTTATGGTTACAACCAAAACATATTTCTATTCTAGTGCATCAAATAGTAGACTGTGGTTTGAAAATGTAAGTTATTATGGAGTTGTTGATAAAATAATAATATTTGATTATTAAACTCATAGACGAGTCGTGATAATGAAATGAAAGTTGTTTGATTCTATTAAGAGGTAGGGGACATTTATAGATGATTGTGGATTTCAATTAATTGATATGACTCACAGTCCTTTTACTAATGAACTTTAAATATTGGAATCAATGGAGAAACTAGTTTTTTATGTCAATGACCATATTCTACCTAAATTTGGTGTCATTATTGAAGTAATTCAAAGAAATATTTTTGATGATGGTGATGATGTAATTGACTCCATCCCTAATACCATTGGAAACGATCCATTTATTACTTTTTATGGCTCAAATAGCTCAATTGTTAGAGTTTATTGTGAACCTGAAGTTATGGTTTGAAATATATAGAATCATCCATCCATGTTCTCAATTATTTTGGTTTTGCTTGACATGGGTTGTTGAGGTTGGTACTATTCAAATTGATTTAATATTGATTAAAAATATTTTGTATCCAACCTAACCATTATGCGACTTTGCAGTGTTTATTGGTTGCAATTTTATTTGAATTTCATTATCTAATTTGGAAATGAATTATATTGAACCCTACAAAAACAACATTTATAACTTGGTGAACATTTCAATGCTTTATTGACGACGAATAAAATTATTATAACTTAAGAACTCCCATTAATACATAAATAGATAATAAAAATGATTTTTTCTTCTTAAAAACATGTATAGAAACCTGCATCAACTACCTAGGATAAAGAAATTAAATTTGTCATTAATTTCAACAAGTATTTTACCCCTTGTGAATATGGTAGATATATTATCCTTGTTCATATGTTTATATCATCATTTCCAAATATCTTAAGGATTTAATAATTCATAATATATAGACTGAGGACAATTAGTAAATAACTATCCCACTTAAATTTAATTTTTTTTATTACATCTTTAATGATTTGTTGAATTTATTATATATCTATTCAATCTCACCTAGAAATGGATGGTTAAATTATCCATGAATCCCCCTATTCCCTTTAAAATATTTTGTTTCTTGGGTTAAACATTAGTTATCCATTACTAATTACTTCTATATTTTTATCAAATGTAGGAAATGAAACCAATTGAAGAGAGATGACGGAAAAAGATGATGGAGAATAATCGTCACATGAATGAGATGGGCATTCCACCACTAGTTCCTGTAGTGAGTATTTTATTTCAAATATATATATTTAAATAATATATAATGTCATGTAATTTATTTTTTAAAACATTTTTGCAAGATCCACCTCTTAGGCGACAATTATTTAATGAACAACCTAGTAGTGGTCATAGTATTCAGTGTGTTCGTACGAGGAGGAGTGGTAGAAGAGCTATTAGATCTGGTCAGCATACCCGATTAAACCGTTCCCATCCCACTGATATACCATATATCCCACATTCTGATCCCAGTGTGTTGTTAGGGACACGCTGTATATTTAGGCCTACCATGTTTTCACCAAATTTTACAAATGATCCTCCTCACTCGTCTTTACCATATATGCTAATGATTTCCACTCCCTATGCAGCATTCATCCATCCCTATGTGTAAACTTATTTTACTTATTCTTCCTTCTCACCAATATTTTATATTCTATCTTCTCTGATTCCTTCTCCCCCAGATTATGTCCCTACAGAGCATACATTGGGACCCACTCCACCTCTACAGGGTGTTGCTTCACTTTCTGTGGATCCAGCGACGACCATTGATCAGACCGCCGCATGTATATTTATACAACCCTAACAAATTTTTATACCATTGTTTATTTTCATTATAAAATGTATTGATAAAAAAAATTCTTTCATAACAGAAACATCTACTGATAAGAGTCATGGTTAGGGGTGTACATGGAAGCGTGCGGTGGGGAACAGCTGCACATAGTTGATGGTGGACTATAATGAAGACAAAAAGATGATTGAAAAAATAGGTCAGCAATATCGGACATTTTTTGCAACACTTTCCAAATACTCTGACATCATTTTTTTTCAGCCCGCTCTCATGGAGATAGTTTCCAAATGAAGTTAAGGATAATTCTTGGGTAGAGATATGGGAAAAAATAGGTTCTATTTAATGCAATATATTATTTTTGGTATTTATGTGAATTAATATTTTGGTGTAAAATTTAGTTTAATTTCACCAATGGTGAGGTTGCACGGCCAGCACGTATAATGTATTTAGGTAATTATTATAGAGCATATAAGCATGAGTTATATATTGGATGGCCTTCTAGAGTTTGTATAGAGTTAGTGGTGGTCCATGTCATTGATGATTGTCCATTAGAACAGTATCGGCAGTTGATTACTCATTGTAAGAATACCTAATTTAAGGTATTAATCAAATTTTATGTATTTAACTGAAAGTTTTCATTTTTTTAGTTAATAATATATTTTTTATTATTGAATTTTACTTAGTAATCATCCAGAAGAAATAAAGAAATTGATTGTAAAAAATACCTCCACACATTAGGACGTACTACGATGCCATCCCCTGAGAGGAAGATGGTATGACATATGTTTATATAATTTTAGTTATGAAATTAATTATTTGTAACCTATTTTTAATTAGGGTTCCTACATTCAATGTCATTTTCGAAGAAAACAATGAATATTGAAGGACATGTGCCTTGAGAGAAACTATTTTTCTTAAGTAGAAGGAAGAATGATGGATGGGCAGTTAATGAACCGACTTAGAAGCAGATTTTAATTTTTAATTTGTTGATTTAAAATTTTAATATCTATTTTTTAACTATATAATCTATTTATATTTGTATAAGGATGCTTTAGATGCCCTTGATGCCCAAAAATTGGACAATTTCGGGCGAAATGATCATTTACATTAGGTGTTGGGGGATGAGCACCATGGCAGAGTACACTGCCAACCTGGGAAAAGTATAGTCCCATCAAGGTATTGTCCCTACATAGGTATGAGTTTTTTTTCCACTATGTTCCATCAGGCTAAGGCATAGGTTGAACAGGCTGAAAACAGGTCCACAGAGATGGAAGAACAGTCTTCTAGGGAAAACACTACATTTATGAAACTAATGGAAGTTACCCGAGGCCAGAACAGCTTGTGATGAATATATGTTGTCGCTGAATTATATATATGGTGAAACATGTGGCAATTATAGTGGTGGTCGAGATGATGGTGAGGAGGAGGGCGAGGAGGAGTCTGTGGTAGATGTGGAGGGTGAGGAGGAGGAGGAGGCTGAGGTGGAGTACGAGGGTGGGGAGGAGGGCGTTGAGGAGGGTGTTCATGATGATGGGATGATGATGAGGATGGGAGTGAGGCTGATGATGATAGTGATGGTAGTGATGTTTATGAGGGACAAATTGATCTGTTACATTTTTTGACTGATATTACTGACATTTGATGTCTGATGATTTGTTGTGCCTAAATGTATGTGTGAGTAGGTATGTAACATTATCTATCTATAAATAATAAAAATTAAATTGATGATTTCTTGTTACCTTTTCACCCCTCCCATAGACACCCCCAAACATGACACCCCACCCCCTAGACACCCCAACCCCTTGGAGAGCCCCCATACCCCCTGGACAGACCCACGACCCCCATGGACACCCCCACCCCACTGGACCCCCCTTACCCCTTGGACAACCCCCCCCCCCCCCCACTGCGGACAGCACCCCTCCCACTTCCTGGACACCCCTTCCCCCTGGACACCCACGCCCCCTGGACACCCCCCACCCCCAAGGACAAACCCCCACCAACTTGGACACCCCCACCCCCATGTAAAGCCCCCTCCCCCACCCCAAACACCCTGGATAGCCACGCCATCCCCTGGAAACCACCCCACCCCCTGGACACCACCCCACCCCTTGGACACCCCACCCCCTGGAAAACCCCACACCACCCTGGACTCGTCCACCCCCATGTATAGCCCCCCACCCCCACCCCCAACCCCCTGGACAGCACCCCCCCCACCCCATAGACACCACCCCACCCCCTGGACACCACCCCACCCCCTGGACACCACCCCACCCCCTAGACACCCCCACCCACTTGAAATCCCCCACCCCCTTAGACCCCCCCACCCCTAGACAACCCCTCAATCCCCACTGGCACCACCCCACCCCCTTGACACCCCCAACCACCCTGGACACCCCCACCCCCTGGATAGTCCCCCCCCCCCATAGACACCCCCACACACATGGATAGCCCCCCCTAGAGACTCCCACCCCGTGTATACCCCCTTCACCCTTTGATATCCCCACACCCTCGTGGTTAGCCCTCCTACCCTACTAGGACACCCCCCTAGACACCCCCTGCCCCCCTTGACACCCCCACCCCATAGAGAGCCCCCCCACCCCTAGACATCCCCCACGGACACCACCCCACCCCCTGGATCCCCCCCACCCCATGACACCCCACTCCTCTGGACACCCCCCCTCCCCACCCCCAGACACCCCTACCCCCTTGGACACCCCAACCCCCTAGATGACCCCTCCACCCCCCTGGGTACCACCCCACCCCTGGGCACCCCCACCACCCCTTGGACACCATCATACCCATGGACATCCCCCTGGACACCCCACCCCCCCCCCCCCCCCACCAACACCACCCCTAAAAACCCTGTACCCTCATGGACAGCCCCCAACCCCCTGGACTACCCCCTACCCTCACCCCCTAGACAACACGCCACCCCCAGAACCCCCCCCCCCCACCCCATCCTCCCCCCTCGATAGCCCCACCCCTTGGACAACCCCCAACCCCTGGACAACCCCTCCACCCCCTGGACACAGCCCCACCCCCTAGACACCCCACCACCCCCTGAAACCCCAACCTCCATCGACAGCCTCCCCCACCCCTTGGACACCCCCAGACACCCCCACCCTTTGGACACCACCCCACCCCCAGAACACCCCCACCCCCAGAACACCCCCACCCCCATGTCTAGTCCCCCACCTCCATGTACACCCCCCATCTACCGGACACCTCCACCCCCTAGACACCCCCAACCCAATTAGATATCCCCCAACCCCTTGAAATCGCTCCCCCACCCCCATGGACAGCCCCCCTAACAACCCCATAGACAACCCCCACCCCCTGGACACCCTTACCCCGTTGGGCAGCCCCCCAAACCCAAAGGACAACCCCACAATGTCACATTATCCCTTAATATAACAAGGCATACAACATTATCCAAAAATTCAATACTCATCTTAAGTCACCCTTGAAAATGAACAAAAATTCCATATTCAAACCCTCAACCTTGATTTTCTTATATAGGGGTCATTACATTCGGAATTATGAATTAAATTTTATATGTGTTATAGAGAATTCAATATTCTATATATTTAATTAACAATTATGTATTTCATATGGGTAATTTACTTCTGAATTATAAATTGAATTGTGTATATGTTAATTGTTAATTAACATATGAATTATGAATTATGTATGTGTGTAATTAAATAATGAATTAGAGGTATTGATAATTATGTGTTATATGAATTCTCTATGAATTCATATATAATTCATTATTAATTCTGTAGGTATTGAGAATTCTGTATGAATTTTTCACAGGCGGAGGCAGACTTGCTAGTGGAAGTGTTGTAGGTGCACAGGGGGGAGGCCGGCTTGCTGCAGGTGTGTAAAGCCTATGCCAATGGTTGTAAACTATTAGCATATGTGTCTAAACAGAACATATTACAATATTTTCACATAAACTATTGGAAAAATTATATACCAATGTCTTACAAACTATTGTTATATAACATTTTACATCACATTTACCAATGGGTGTTTAGGGAATTTTTGGTAATGGTATATACTAATAGTTTGAAAACCATTGGTATAGACATGATGTTTGATATTTACAATGGTTTAAAACCATTGTTAAAGATTTATACCAATAGTTACATGAAACCCTTTGTATATAATCCATTTTCCTACCATATCCCAACATTTCTCATAGAACTATTGGGATATATCTATCCCCATGTCTCCATAGCCAACTGTTTAGACCACTATTGGTATCGTTTATACCAACTGTTGTCCGACCTTTACCAATGTTTCGAAATCATTTTTAAATGATGTTTTTTGGTATAATTTCTTGTGGATTTATTATTTGGGATTCAAACATTTCACGAAACGATTTAACTTCACTCTTCGAACATCCCCCTTGATTTAAACCTCTAACAGGGAGGGTCCAGGCCAACATGAACTAGGCTTGAGCACCTCCACTAATGTGTTCTTCATGGACACATTATCATAGGGGCATCACATTGATTAGGGGGCATGAGAAAGGATGGAGGCGACCTGAGGAACCCTTTCGCACATAAGGGTCAGAGAACGGACCACCAGAGCAACTATAGTGGCCCGTGAGAGGTGTCGCTGGTGCGGCGGTGGTCGGACCATGCCAGTTTCCTAAAGGGGGCGGCGCCAAATGGTATCGTGGTAGCTGTGGAGGCATCTAGACCTCGTGCACCGCACTAGATGGCAGCATTGCTCCCTTCAGCACACTACAGTGGCAAGATGTCATAGCCAACTGGTCGTTGTGGTGGGAATCATGGTGCCAGGCGGGTGCCACGTGGAGAGGGTGGCACGTGTCTGGGCCACTCGAGTGGTCTGGCTCGAGTTCCGTCATCCATTGATGAAATCTAGAGGACCCCAGCATCTGTGGGGCTAGATGGATCCAGACATAGTGTGGCTACCACATCTGGATGGGACAGCGCACCCCCGGCCACTCAGTACAATAGAATCGCCATTTAGCGGTAGTTTTTTTTTTGCATTTCGCTGTGGTTTAAACCGCTGCGACATGGTTTGGCAGCGGTTTACAGAAACTGCCACCTAATATGGCGTCGCTAATCTATTAGCATCAATTTTTTCCGTTTCGTGGCGTTTTAAGGAAAGTATCGTATCTGCCTCATTTCGTGGCGGTTTTCCTGAATTTAGCCGCAGTTTTTACGATCCCTAGATATCAATTTATTCACGGCGCTTATAACCGCCATGAATAAACTCAAATTCAGCGACCGTAAAACCCCCAATGAAGTCATGAAAACCTCCATGGAATGAGGCAGAAACGATTCGGCTATATCGTGGTGGTTAAAACTGCAGCTAATGTAAGAAAAAATTTATGTTTAGCGGCGGTTTTCACAGTTTAGCAACGGTTTAAACCACCACCCATATAAATGTTGCGGCGGTAAAACCGCTGCTAAAAGCTGCCCGGTAAAAAATAAATAAATTTTCTACTTTTTCTGCACCACTTCCCTGAAAAACAAATCAAACCAGAAATATAAACCAACTGAGTTAAATTATAGCCCTACTACCATGCATAACCCACATCATGTATCATCATCACTAGCCCTCCTCCTTCACTACATCACATTCCCACAATCACTTCCTCAATATCAAAAATAACAACATGACAATCACACACCAAAACACCACTTTCCACAAAAAATCATTTTTTAAGAAATTATATATTATTCATATTTGGTTAAAATAGATTAATTAATTATAAATGATGATAAAATATTATAATTAATTATGTATGATTCCTTTGTATGTTATAGGACCTAGGAAAATTTGTGGTGAAAGATTGGTCTTTGGAAAGCATGGGTGTGAGGTCCGTCCATGAGCTGTTAAGTGGTGTGTCTATGGAAAGGGGCTTCAAAATGAGTTAGGCTCTCTAATGTTCTAGACCTATTGTTTTTATTATTATTTTGTGTGGTTTGAGGTGTGTAATATTTCCATTGGATTCCATTCTCATTCTATAAACCCAATTATTAAATTTTTAATTAAATGGTTAATTAAAATTAAAATGATAAGGTGACTGAAGACCATGAGAAAACTAAACTATATGCTAGGGAACAAATAGAATATTGTGTACTGTCTGGATTCCTCGGTCTCTAATGGATGAGGCATTGAACTTAGAGATCTCAAGTGACTTCCTGACCCCTTCATTGGGGGGACCTTTTGAGATGTCTTTTCCCTAGAGGATGAGCCTTGTATAGCTTTTTATGGAGGTGTTTTGTTACATAAGATGACCATGTAATGTGGGATATCTAAGACCCTTGAGACACCTCCAACAATTAAGTAATGTTTGACATAGAAATCATGGACTATCTAGTCTGGAATGTGTCTTGGGTATACCATCAAGTTATGCAATCATAGTAATTGTTTGTATTTACCAAACCCTTTTCCATTAGTTGAGATTTACTCTAGGTGGATAAACATGGTATGGACTAGGATTGGGTTTTCTGAGTGGACCATCTAAGTGGAACCTTCTAACTAATATGGTCCATGATCCATATTCCTGGAAAACCCATTATTTGGTTTTCTCATTGAGGTTGAGATGTTATTTTATATATTGACACTACTAAAAATTGTGATTTTATCAAATGAAAAGTACGAGATTGAGATAGTGGTCCATGAACAAGGATATCATGAGAGATTCCTCTACATACATACAAAACTAAGGGACCCATGTGGGTTCCCAGTAGATAGACAAACCCTGAATAGGTGCATGTGTTTCTTTAGAGATGATTACCAGTGTAACTATAGAACCTGAACCAATGTGGATGCCTGATGGAGCTAAGATGATAATGATGGGAATGGGTGTTCAGTTGACCATGGTTTTATTTATATTTATATTTATTCTTGATTCATGATATTTAATAAGATTTATTAGAATCTCTAATTGGGCAGGACACAATTTTCATTACTTACGAAACCTGTGAATCACTTATTGGGATGGATGAGACCCTTTGATTCTTATTGTGTTTCTAATCTATTATCATGACATATTTGGGGTGGCAACTTAGTACAAGTAGCGTCAATAATATATGATATATGTGTGGGTGAATAACTAATGGCGGTACCTTTTTGCAAATAAAATCCATCAGGTCCTGTGTGCTAGATATATTCTAGTAATTTATATATCTTCTCACTAGAGTGTTAGTTTGGGACATATGAGTAGTCCATTCTAATAATTTTTATATATAGAACATGATGCTACACATGCATTTATAATATGGGGTTTATATTGATAACATATAAGTAGATGGTGATTTATATCTTTGTAGGGATTATGATAGATGTGGGTGGCCAATTGCAGCCTCCATCGGGTCGATAACCCTTCTGGTAGCATAATGGATCCATGGAATGAGTCCTCTATTTATTTTTTGGACTTCTTTACCCTATCATAGTGATAGGACATGGGTACTCTATTCATAGAGTTGGTAACCCTCTCATTTGATGCACACAATGCACATTGATTCATAGATCATTCATTGCAGCCAGTAACCATCTTGAATAACAAAGTATTTTGTGTTTAATGAGTCCATTATTACTTCTAATATTGAGGGAGGATGTAGAAGTGATTGATGTGTGATAGTATTGGTGAAATTTACGACATGAAAATGTGTGGTGGAAACTACCAATTCAAACACAAGCATAAATGTAATGATGTATACCACACTCGAGAAATCAAGACATAAATAGAAACATCAGAAATCAATAAAATGCATAAAAAGAAACATGAGAAATCAAGGAATTTTTAGCACATGAAAATGTATAGTGGAAACTATGTGCCCCAAATGTTATATATACAAACCAACTGGTCCCATATTTGTTCAACACATCAACAATAGAACTAATAAGGGTCCAACGATGCATCGTCACCCTCTCCATCTTCATCTTCGGTTTCTACCGTCACATGTAAGAACAGTATATTGAAAATTAAATACGGTTTCATATTTATATTAAAACATAAAACCAATGAATGTTATCAAAATAAATGAATTTGATTTTTTATGATTTACCTGCATACCACCAGTCAATGCACTACCACCGGGGGAATATCTACTCATCTGCTGACGTATTTCATTCAACTCTTTCTGCAAAGCAGATATCTGATCCCCCTACTAGTGAACAGTGTTTTGTAAAGAAATAATTTCTTTCTTAGCCTCTCTGGGTATGGACAGAGTAATGTCTGGAGTAGATGCAGCTTCCATCCCCAGTGGCCTACTAAAATAATCAGATGGTACGGGTCCCAAACCCATCCCGTGCACTCTCCTAGGATGCTCCATCCCAAGGACTTTAACAACTGGGTCGTCCGGGGAGACTGAGTAGGACTGCGCAGGATTGGCATCCCATAGTTCATTAATTTTTACCTATAAATAAAATATCAATATATATTAACACATTAACAACTGATAATAAGTTATTATAATAAAAATTGACTTCATACCCCAACTTCTTTAGCAAGCTCATTAACAAAGCTTCCATCTGATTTGTTGGGAACATCCAACCACAGTTTAGTTCTGGATGCTTCATGCCCTGAACTATGGGACTGCATTAAGAAAAGATAAATCAACAATTAAATATATTAACCAGATAATATTTTATTATAAATATGTATACTAATTAAAAGATTACCAATGTCGATCAGCTTCTAGAAAAACTTTTTGAGCCCGTAGTGTGCGGGATGACTTGCTTAGCCTGGTTTGATGCATTCTATCTTGAGAGATCCTGAAATAAATAAAATACAATTTAATACTAATGTATTGGATGTCATGTCTTTTTCATATACAAGTATAAATGTAAAATGAGTATAATATAATAATATATATTTCAATACCATCTTCTTATGATCACGATGTATGTCAACAAACACTTTCCATTATTCTTTCAGTACCCCACTGGGTAGCATCTCATGCATTTGTTACACGGTCAATGAAGTATCATTGACATCACACCACAATCTCCATTTGAATCTTTTCCACTTCTTACGTAGATTTTTCAATGTCCACTTCCGTGCTATCACATCAACAACTGTAAAGTGGACAAACATCTGTATACAGAAAGTCATTTTGAACATATTAGTAGCATTACATTCAATTAAACCATAATTTAATAAATTTAACATTATTTGAGAATAATAAAAAAAAATTACAGCATGGAGTCATATTTCTCTAATGGTCATATGAAATGGGAAGGAAAATAGGCTCTGCTGCCAGCTGGCCTAAAATCTGGCCAAGTAACCTCACAACATCAGCCGTAGGGACCCCATAAGAATCAAATGGCATGACAATCTTCTCGCCAGTCATATTCCAAACATCTGAACTTTTTATGTTTTTCTCCATGGTTTCATTTTTTTCATCTTCAATGAGAAAACAATTAGTACAAACAAAATGCAATAAATTTATTTAATTAAAATTTGAACCTATGACAATGACACTTCAATATGCCCGGGATGAACTGGAAGGGGCGTGTCGCTGCCTGACTGTTGAGGCTTCTGAAGGGGGAGTCAACAAATCACCCTCTAATGGGACATCCACAGATGGTGTGAGAGATGGTGCATGGGGAGATGGTGTAGGGCTGTCAGCAGCTGATTCCTCAGATGTCGTGGGGAGGGAGCCAGATGGATCGTCATCTATCACAGAACTAGATGAAATAGTGTACTGGTTCTTCCTTGGAATTCCTATCATTTAATAAAATAAAATTAAGTTTAGAATATATATTTCAAATAAATTATGCAAAAAAATTAAAAATGATAATATATGCCTAGTACTAACAGAATATATATATATAACAATGATAATGAATGACTGCAGAAATGAAACAAGTGGTTGCTGAATAAATAAATAATTTTACATACAATAATTTTCCCCTTAAATCATGTCGGTTTCCTACTCCATTGTTTCATCCACTTCATTCATCCTTGCTGGACTAATATTTTCAATATCATGATGGACAAATAATCATTCTTCCTGTTGCTGATTAACTTCAATTTCAGAGGTCAAATTTTCCACTTCATCACCCATATCATAAAAATCTCTTTGTATTACATGAGAAACTACACTCCACCCTTCATCGACAACATCATTCACATAATATACCATTTTTCGTGCGATTATAAGATATATGTATCATGCAGTTCACGATCACCAACATCCATCAAGTGAGAGAAGTTCATAGAAGTAAATTGCAAGGAATCTCTTTTAACACCTCTGATAAAATCGACCCATTTTCATTTGAATAAAACAACTGAAAAATGTCCGTGGTAGTTTAATTCAATAATATCAGGAAGCTTTCCATAGTATTCCACTTCATAAAATGTAAATATACCACTATTCTTTGTTTTCAAACCGACTTCTCGATCGACTGTATGAAATCTAAAGCCATTCACATTATAAGGGTTGACCATTCTAACTTGTTTTAGAGGACCTCTAGCAAGAAACTTAAAATATTATGACACCTCTTCTCAAGTATCAATATTAATGATCTTAAAAAAAATAATTTATTAGATTTACAAATTGTATGTGTCAAACTAATATTCATATTTATTGCAATATTTATGAACATACACATCGTGCAAACCATTCTACAATCTCATTATTAACAGCTTCCGTTATATCTTTCTCATTTCATGTTCGGCCTCTCATTCGTCTCTTTGGTTGTATCCTCAAATCTTCAATAAATGGATCTACAATTTCACTATTCAGCCTCACATATCTATGTGCCTGAAATAATTCTGATCCAGTCAATGTCACATTTGAGGTCCTCCCAACTGATCATCCAATATAAGGAAATATTTTGGATTTATTATGTATTTGAGATTGAGTTGATGTGTCGTCAACACATCCAAATCGATTAAATCTTTTCTCAATATCATCCATGTATCATGAACAAAAGGTCAGATAATCCTCATCCAAATAGCCTTCAACAATAGAGCCTTCTGGTTGATCTTTATTTCTCACGTATGATTTCAAATTCCCACGTTATCTGTAATATAAAATAAACATAATTATGCATTTAATTAAGTACCAATTTTTTTTACTTAACTAGAAAACATATAAATAAAGTACCTCTCAATTGGATACATCCATCGATAGTTAACGGGGCCTCTCAATTTAGCTTCCTCAACCAAATGTACAGTTAAATGCATCTTTACAGTAATAAATGTAGGAGGAAAGATCATCTGTATTTCACAAAGGGTCAATAAAAACCTCTCCTAGAGTTTTTCAAGATAAAATGGATGTAGATATTTCTCACATAGTTGTCTAAAACATTTGCAGAACTAGAGTACAACAGCAGTAAAATTTTCAGGTAATAATGTACGCAAGGCCAATGGTAGTAACTACTGTAACAAAATATCTGAATCGTGACTTTTCAATCCCTTTAACTTATGATTATTCAAGTCAACACACGACGAGATGTTACTTTAATATCCATCAGATACCTTAACATTCTTTAACATTCAAAGGAATGTATCTTTATCCCTATTTTTCGATGAAAAAATTTTCAGAGGATACTTTTCATTCTCATCTGGCCAGATATCGCGTTTTATGTTCATTGCTTGTAAATCGTTGCGAGCATTGAGATGATCCTTCCACATTCCATGATCATTAAGCAATGTGAATATCAAATTTTCACAGAAATTCTTCTCAATATTCATCACATCAAGATTATTCCATGACAAATTAAATTCCCAATATGGAAGTTTAAAGAATATACTTTTTTTCTTCTATTGTTCTGTTCTGGTTTCGCTTGACGATGCACTTCAGACCCATTTTCTTCTCTCATTCAAATAATGAACCTTACCAAATTCTATTTCAACATTTTCAAGCTGTGTCAATATTTCAGAACTAGTTAACAACTTTGGAGGTGGTCTATGATCAATGGAAGCATGAAATTTTGATATGTTCAGCTGAAATCTATGAGATGCATCGAGAAATATTTGATGACACAAGAAGAACCATTTTCTACTGTGAGGTAGCCGTTTGGGCTCAAAATCAAAGTTACAAATGGGAAAATCCAAACCTATGTAAGTGTTCAAACCAGATAAATTCCCAATCCCAGGGATGTCACTAATGATCCACATTAAAGCAGCATGCATTTTGAACATTGTTTAAGAAGAAGCATCAAATGTCTTAACACCGTTGCTTCATAACTCCTGAAATTCGTCGATCAAAGGCTGCAAGTATACATCAATATCATTTCCAGAAATTTTTTTCCAGGAATAATCATTGAAAGGATAAAAGATATTTTTTTCATACACATCCATGGAGGCAGATTATAAGGGATCAAAACAACATTCCAAATTCTATAACTGGTACTCAAAGTCCCAAATGGGTTGAATCCATCAACAACCAATCCCAATCAAACATTCCTAGTATCAGCTAATAAATCGATATATAATGAATCAAATGTCTTCCACAATTGAGAATATCATGGATGTATCATTAACCCATAATTGTTATTATCTATAGAATTCAACTTCATGTATTCTGCAGTTTTCTATGACATGAATAATCTTTGCAATCGAGGATTCAAAGGAAAGTAATGAAAAACCTTTGCAGGTGTGTTCCTTTTCTTCTTCACCATGAAATTATGTTTATTCAGACATCCAACATCACCCTTTGCCTTCCATTTAGAAGAAGAACATTTCTTGCAATTCTGTCTACCTGAATCCTCTCCTCAATAAAGCATACAATCATTGGGACACGCATGTATTTTTGTATAATTCAGACAAAATTTGTTAACAACATTTTTTATATCATAAAAATATTCTGGGATTTTTGCTTCAGGAAATGCATCACGAATCAATTCTAATATCATGGACATTGCCTTATTTGTAATTCCACATATAAAATTGATATGGTACAACTTCTGTAGAAATGAATGCTTTGAATATTTCAAACACCCACTATACAACTCTTGATTTCCATCGTCAACTAAATCATGAAACACATTTTCCTCATGGAAGTTTTCTTTTACATTTGGGTCCACAGAATCAAGAGGAGGATCCAATGATATGTTTCAATCTTGATATGCATGTGTTACAGTCTCAAAAACATCACTTGTCACGTTGCAATTTGTAGCACCCTCTTCTGGTTGTTCTGATATGTTCTGATGCTGATGGTGGTGTCTTCAAGTGCCGAATGCATCATTTATGAGGGTTTTCATTTCATTTTCCATTTTCGACGAACTTGGGATCTCATTCTGCGGATTAACATCAATGCTCAATCTTTCTGTAACATTCAATTATCCATGGAAAATCCAACACAAATATTGACCAGGGAATTGCTTCAGTATTAAATGTTCATAAACCTCCTCTCTCTTCAACCATGTTCCAAATTTAAATTTAGGACATGGACATTTTATTCTCCTTTCAACGGATCGATTAGAAATTGAAAAATCTTAAAACTCATTCAATCCCATAACATACTGAGGTGTGTTCCTCGGTAATGTGATCCATCTTTTATCCATGTAAATCACAATGTGCCTACACAATAATAAAAATAATTAAAAAACATAGATACTACTAAATAGAGAAAGAGATTCATATATACGATAGAGTAACATTACAGAAACATAATATAATAAAGATGATCCACTGAGTTAGATATGAACCCTCTAGTGTTTGGGATAGGGGAAGTTTCTTCGGTAAAGAGAAACAGTGTGCTAACAATGTGGTAGCTACTTTACCCTGAAAACCAAATAATATTGTTAATTTGGAATAACCCCAACCTATGTTCTCTATAGAATCTTCATAAAAAACTCTAATATCCAATAAATCTATTATAAATAATGTTTAAGGAAAACCTTATGATTCTTACAAAACTCAACACATTGTTTATTTGGAGTGGCAATAAATACGTGAGGGATTGTTTTGAGGCATGATATGTGGTGGTGTTCATTGAAATGGATGATGAAATATATAATCAATAAAGATCAATGAACATTATATAACATCAAAATAAGAAAATTATTAGAGGGGATGACAAGTAAGAGAGGAATCACCTTCTTAATTTCCTAGTTATAAAAATAGAACCTCCAATCAACTTAATATATATATATATATATAATATAATAAATAAAAAATTTCATACAACTTAAAATCTATATAATAATTAATATAATGCATCCAGAACAATGAACAAAGACCTCTTAAGATCTAATCTGGCTTCCCAAATAGTAGCATCAAAAATATCTATCAATTTGTCTAGAAAAACAACTCAAGAACCTATAGAGGGGGTGAACACTTGGTAGTACTCAGTAGGAATATATTTCTAAGTAGTTCTCTATCCATGCAAGATATATGTGCCAGAATAGACATATGTGAAACAACTAAGCAATACTAGAATATGGGTTATGCTAAAAAGAAATGTATCACATTATATATTTTCTATCTTTAACCATATCACCTGTAAAGGTATTATCATATTAAACCATGGGATTATCAAAAGAATGTAAGAAATGGGGATTTTTATTTCCATGTAATTATAACAATAATTTATAGATTCCACATTTATAACATCATCATCGAATAACTATTCCACTTCACAAAAAATTTCCATAATATGGAAACCAACAATATTTTCGACAAAACATAAAACCCAAATCTTAACATGTTTCAATCATCACTGTCACATCATCATATTAGCTAGAAAATAGGTAAACCCAATTCTCACCTTATTTCAATCATCTCATCATCATCACATCATCATAACAAGAAAGTCCAACTCTCAACCAGCGTTAACCATCCCAACATCCACTAAATTTCCACATCATTACCTCAATGACACATGTTATAACCTTGAGCCATCACAAACAAAAGCATGACATAGCCTTAATGCCATTAAAACCTAGGGAAATGTGTACATGTTATACCATAATCCATTATAACCCATAATATATGCATGTATTGTAACCATGATCCATCACAACCCATGAGTATAGAATCATACAACCACAAATAGTCAAGCAGATAGAAAAACAATCACTTAAGAATAAAAAATAACAAACTCATATAAAGCATCACATGTAATAAGTAGAAAAACAAATAATCATAAACAAAAACATCTGCATACAATACAATAAATACAACATTATAATTTATTATAAGAAACAATAATAATAAAGAAATAACTAATATCAAAACAACAAAAAAATTATAAATCAAACCCTAGGGTTCATATTGGTCGTCGGGGAAGTAGGGTCATCGGGGTCACAGGGTCGCTGGGTTTGCGGGGGGCCAAAGTCACCGAGATCGCGAGGTCGCTGGGGTCGCGGTGTCGTCGGCGTCGTGGGGGGAAGCGGGGGGTCGGGGGAATTGCGGTCACAGGGTGAGAAAGAGGAGGGTCAGGGTTGGGGGGAAGGGTCCGGGCTGTTAAAAAAAAGTGTTTCACGGTGTATTATTATAAACCACCATGAAACCATTTTAGAAAAAGGATTAGCGGCAGATCTAGGAATCTCCGCTAAACGATGATTTTGTTGTAGTGACCCATACGGCTAGTCCTCACCTGGCAGGCCAGAACCACGGCCCAGCGCGCTGGACTAGTGCTAGTGGGACGAACCTGTACCATCGGGATGAACCCTCACCCTACAGGATAGATCCACATTGGTAGGCCAGACCCATACCCTTTGGCCCAGGCCTAACTAAACAGGGTCGTCGGGTGAACTGGCAGGCTGGACCCCCAGCTAAACTGAGCTAGGCCCAACCTGACCCATTGGTTTTGTCCTCCTGGCCATGTTGGACCACAACGACACCAACCTGAACTACGTCAATTCTCATTCTTCTAAATGAACTTGGGAATGTTGGTCCCCATGGTGGGTTGGATAGTTTGGTTTGACTGGGTCTGACCGAGCCCCGTTGCAACTGGCCCCATGTTTACTAAAATGCATGTATCAATCAAACAGCTTATTCGGTTGAAGATCCAATTTTGAAATTGGGACCCTCTTGATGAGGATGACAATTTGGCATGATTTTAGGTGACATTCATTATAACGACCCATACTTTACATACATAGTTATTACTTCAAAATTGAAGCACACTAATTACAACATATAACAAAACAAAGAAAGGACCGTATAGGTATAGTGTCTTTAGAAACTGGGAAACCTAAACAACTGGTTCGTAAAGCGTCTACACTTTCTCCCATTTATATCATTATATCTATAGTCCCTATCGGCATATCTTACTTAATAACACTCTTCCTGACCTGGGGAAAGAAAACATACAAAAGGGTGAGCTCAAATTCTCAGTAAGGGTAAACAAAGAAATATCAATCACATCATATTCATAAGAACATAACTTTTGTAAATCTTAACCTGCAAAAGAGATCATAATTTCATAACATGGGATAAATCATAGTAGTGAAATGTAATAACAATAATCATAACATAAAACATGAAGATTTGTGGAATACACATATAATCATAGAGAATAATTTCTTATTATTCAATACTCATTGCCAAGACTATCTTAGTGGACAATGTCCATTTCTGAACTGAGTTCATTCCTCGTTTTAGTCCTGTATCACTAAACCAGTTTAACCTGCCATTCCAGCAATGTCTATCTCATGAGATATAAAATATTTAACCAATGCATTAGAGGGAGATATAGGTCCCACCCTTCTCATAATGATACCATTCTTATGTGTGCCACAAAATCATAAATCATACACCATTGCATAACCCATGTAATAAAAATGAGATTCTTAAACAAAATGTCATCATAAAACAATTCATATAAGATAAATGAATTCATAAAAATAACTCCATCACAACATAATCATATCAATGTAATAATAGGGATAGAAACAAAACCCTATATTATATTAGATGGAAAATATTTTTGATAAAACACTTGAACTCCATTCTTGATGAAAATATCCATTCTACTTCAAAAACATTTTTTCCTTTCTTAACATGTCATGAAATTTTAAACTAAAAGAAGTTGATTAAAAATAAACTTGAAACATGTAAATGAAGGTTCTTGGAAATAATGTTTTAAAAAACCATTCATTCCGTATATTTTAAAAAACATTCTTCTTGTACTTTTGTCGGAAAAGTCAAAAAGTACCTCGTATGAAAAATGACAAAAGATTCATTTCATATCTTTTAATAATAACTCAATGAAGGGTAAAATTGGATTTAAACAATTTTAAGTTGATGGAAACAATATTACATATTGAGGGAACATGGATGTGGATGATAAAATACACCCCAGTAAATACCAAAGTATAAACAATCTCGGATAAAAATGAGATTGTTATATTTTCCCTTACCTTAAGTCCAATTTGCTTCGTAAGTGTCTGAACCTCCTGTATAATGATTTAAATAATGTTATTCACTTATTCCAGAATCATTATTATTTTTATGATATCAAATATTGAAATATTATTAGCTTCTTATTAGTAATATTTCATTACTACTTGTTATTCAGGTGTTTATTACTTTTTGTTCTTATGCATGTTTTCTCAAATAAATTCTTATTTATCTTTTTATGTTATAGATACCTCATTTTCAGAATGGTATTAGTGTAATATATTTCATATTAATTCATTCAATTCATTTATATAATCATTATGCAATGAAGATCATGTAGAACTAGTCGCATCACATCGTGGAGACGGTATTCCGTACGTACGCACAAGCGATGATATCGATCCCATGATCGTGGAATTGTATTGGAGTGTATATATACATTTTCAGAATCAATATAACATTACAATAATCATATATAGTCATTATTTACACCATTATACCCATCCAAGTAAGGTGGTGGTGGAAATTAGATTACACCACGGCGTGGAGACGGTATTCCGTACGTACACACGTGTGGTGATTTCATTTTTCGTAAGATGGATAGATGGTGAAATAGGGTTGTTTCATACATATAATAACATATCATTATATGAGTGATACTGATGTTATTAATTCATAATGAAACAACTAAATAAGAAGAAGTGGAAGAAGAAATAAAGTTGAATGAATCGGTAACAGACATTACCTCTTCTTTGAAGCGCCTCTTTGAGATCTCCTCTTAGGACACTAAAATTGGTCTTTGAAGAAGACCATGACCTCTAGGATATTTATAGGGAAGTGGATAGGATATATTGGTAGGGTTTTCTGAGAATGAAGGCTCAAAGTGGTGTGGGGAAGGGAGGGATGAGGTTCCCTTTTATAATGGAGGAGAGGGGCACCTTTGGAATAACCAAAAATATAATTTTATTATAAAGTCAAATTCGGTTTTTAATAGCTCCAAATTGATATATATCAAATATTAGGTGGGTATGGGTCTAAATAATCTCATCCTATAGAATTTAGACAAGTTTAGGTATCAATTTTAACCTTATCATTTAGATTTAACTTTATGTTAGATAATTTAACTTTTACCATGTCTGCTTGTTTTCTTACACTATAAGGTTAATAAACATACTATATCAATCCAAAAGAACCACAAGTTGTTTATTATTAATATATATAACCTTATCTAAGTCATTTCTCCGAACCATAGATTTTTTGTAATAAAATAACAATTAATAATATAATATTTTTTTAAAAAAACCATTTTATGTCAATTTTGACACTATTTAGTAATTGATTTTTGTGAAACTCATAAAAGAATGATTAGTTCTAAAAAAGTTATTTAAATCAATAATAACATGTCATAGTAACCTATAAAATTGGTTTAATTCATAAAATGTCTCAAATTACATTTATTTGGGTATTTATAACATCAATTATGTCAATATTTCATTAATAAGATAATTACTGCTTCATCGTTGTGTCATAAATAAATTTAATTATTTAATGTCTAAAAATTATAAATAAAATACCATTATGTTGGAAATAGTTTTATCTTTCTAATTAATATTTATAGTCGAATTTATCTTATGTATAACTCTATATTAAAAATTATTTAGTTATTACACTTTGATTTTAACTATTTTAACCCTTCTTTAAATAAATTGATAATAAATGTCCTAATCTAATCCAAGTGGGCCTAAATGGTCATATTTTATTCCTATGGTTTGTTTTGGTCGAATTAAACTTCTCCAATAGAATTAGGACATGTGTTAGGGTAGTAATAATAACACTTTTACCCTTAATTACCCTATTTACTTTTAACCGTGGTAAAAAAGTAAAAAGATACTATTCACAAAAAATTATTTTCATCTCATTGAACCACATTTTAGTCCTTGATATTAATCATGTCTCTCAGATTTTCCAAATTCCACTCACAGAAGCGGTAAAATTATGTTTTATGAAAAATTCTGTTTTTTTAACTACCACTTAGTGGTTTCACTATTCATCCAAAATTAAATGTTTTCAGAAAAATACCAAAATTTCACCCTAGGCTAATTTCGATATTTCGAATCCAAAAATGAAGTCCATTTTGAATTATAAAATTTATAAAATTTCAAAAAGTGGTTATTACTATTCATAACGGCTAGTTTTAATAATATTTTAATAGCATAACATTGTTTAGTGAAACTCAGTATTGCGTACGACGCAAGCTATCGAGGAAGGCCACGATTGCGTGTAAATCAAGCCAATCTAGTGTTGTGTGTAGTGAAATATTCCTTTGATGATTTAAAAACAAAATATTTCTCATAAAAGTCTTGAGTGTTACATTCTACCCCCCTTAAAATGAATTTCGCCCTCGAAATTCATCACTTTGTAACAAACAGATGAGGATACCTCTCCCTTATCATATCCTCAAGAACCCATGTAGCTTCTTCTAATTTGTGGTTCCTCCATAAAACATTCACCAAGCGAGTGGTCTTGTACCATAGAACTTTTTCACTACGATCCAGAATCAAATAAAACATTTTCTACTTTAGAGTGGATGGTAAGTGTACCTTTCACCACATCGTTATCGTACTCCACATCGCTGATATAAATTTCATGTGACATTCCTTTGTCTTTAGCCTTAAGAGTTTGTTGACATCGACCACCATCCTCAACCATTGGATTTGGCCATCGATTGGCATAATGCCCCATCTCCTTGCACTTGAAACATTGAAATGTAGTAGGTTCATTCTGTGTATCCCTTCCTTTGTTTGAATCATTAGACATCTTCTTCTGATAATTGCGGCATTCAAATGCCCGATGACTTTCCTTTCCACATTTGAAACATTTACTTGTCCCTTTAATACAACTCCCTCTATGTTTCTTTCCACACTTTGAGCATAAAGGAAAACTCATCTTCTATTCAGTGTGCTCTTTAGATTTTCCTTTGAATTCCATTTTCTTCTTCTTATCAAACCCATATGACTGATGGGTTACTCCAATCTCCATATCGACTTTATGAGCACATCGAACAATTTCCTCGTAGCTATTGAAGTCCTTTATGGATAACGCCCTTCGAAGACATGGTTTTAAGCCACTAAAAATCGATCTATCTTACTCTTAGGTTGGATAATAATACCATAAGCATACCTTGCAAGTCTTGTAAAATTTGCTTCATAGGTACCAACAGATTCATCATCCTTTTGCATTAGTTCAAGAAACTCTTTCTCCATCTTTGTTCAGAGAATACGAGGGAAGTACTTATTGAAAAATAATTTCATGAACTCGTCCCATTCTAGGGACTCAATTTCATCTATTTGCCTCGTATCCTTGATAAGATTCCACCATTGATCTGCATCACCTTCCAAACGATACACTGCTAAGATTACTTTATCATGTTCAGAACATTGAAGAACAGAAAATATCTTTTCAGTAGTACTAATCCATTGTTCAGCAATTAATGGATCAGTAGACCCGCTGAATGAAGGTGGGTGCTGCCTTATGAAGGATTCAACAGAATTTTTCCCCTTCCTTTGATCGTTTGGAAGTCCTGCATGATTCATAGCTTGAGAAAGTTGTGTGATCATGGCTACAAGATTTTTCATTCTAGCTTCCATAACGTTTGGTTGCTCAGGGGGACAATCATTGCATTGCCCGTCGCATTTCGCATTAACACGGTTCCTTTGGGTTCTATCTATTGACTAAAACCAAGAAGAATAGTGTGATCAACACTAATTATAATAGGAAACCCACATAATCAAGAATTAAATTTCACACTTAAGTTATTATCCTATGTTATTCATGGCCATTTCTAAAACACTAAGATTGTGTTCTATGCTTAGGCTTATCCTTAGGGTTATTACTAAGGC
Organism: Viscum album; assembly: GCA_963277665.1. Lineage (NCBI taxonomy): Eukaryota > Viridiplantae > Streptophyta > Magnoliopsida > Santalales > Viscaceae > Viscum > Viscum album. The sequence goes on from OY728146.1 coordinate 1,291,681,768, forward strand.
TTTCACATCCTTGTTTACAAAGGTTAACAATACCTTTCATCTGATACCAACTATAACGACCTATAATTTACATACAATATTATTACTTCAAAATTGAAGCACACTTATTACAACATATAACAACACTGGGAAAGGACTGTATAGGTATAGTGTCTTTAGAAACTGGAAAACATAAACAACTGGTTCCTAAAGAATCTATATTATCTCCAATTTATTTCATCATATCTATAGACCCTTTTGGCATATCTTACTTAATAACATTCTTCCTGTCCTGGGGAAAGAAAACATACAAAAAGGTGAGCTCAAATGCTCAGTAAGGGTAAAAAAAAGAAATATCAATCACATCATATTCATAAGAACATAACTTTTGGAAATCTTAACCTACAAAAGAGATCATAATTTCATAACATGGGATAAATTATAGTAGTGAATTGTAGTCACAATAATCATAACTTAAAACATGAAGCTTTGTGGAATACAAACATAATCATAGAGAATCATTTCCTATTAGTCAAAACTCATTTCCAATACTATCTTAGTGGAAAAAGTCCATTTCTGAACCGAGTTCATTCCTCGTTTCAGTCCTGTTTCACTGAACCGGTTTAACCTTCTGTTCCAGCCATGTCTATCTCATGAGATATAAAATCTTTAACCAATGTATTGGAGGGAGATGTAGTTCACACCCATCTCATAATGATACCATTCTTATGTGTGCCACAAAATCATAAATCATACATCATTGCATAACCCATGTAATAAAAATGGTATTCTTAAACAAAATGTCATCATAAAACAATTCATATAAGATAAAGGAATTCATAAAAATAATTCCATAACAACATAATAAAATTAATGTAATAATAGAAATCGAAATAAAACCCTATATTATCTTAGATGGAAAATAAATTTGATAAAACACTTGAACTCCATTCTTGAGAAAAATATCCTTTCTACTTCATTTTTTTTCCTTTCTTAACATGTCATACAATTTTAAACTAAAAGAAGTTGATTAGAAATAAACTTTAAACATGTAAAGGAAGATTCTTGTAAATAATGTTTTAAAAATCCATTCATTCCGTATAAGTTAAAAAAACATTCTTCTCGTACCTTTGTCAGAAAAGTCAAAATGTACCTCGTGCGAAAAACGACAAAAGATTCCATTCATATCTTTTACTAAAAACTCACCGAAGGGTAAAATTGGATTTAAACAGTTGTATGTGGATGGAAACAATATTTCATATTGAGGTAACATGGATTTGGATGATAAAATATACCCCAGTAAATACCAATGTATAAACAATCTCGGATAAAAATGATATTGTGATATTTTTGCTTACCTTAGGTCCAATTTGATTCGTAAGTGTTCGAACCTCCTGTATAATTATTTAAATAATGTTATTGAATTATTCCAGAATCATAATTTTTCTATGATATCATATATGGTCATATTCTTAACTTCTTATTAGTAATATTTCATTAATACTTGTTATTCGTGTGTTTATTACTTTTTGTTCTTATGCGTGTTTTGTTGAATAAATTATTATTTTTATTTTTAGGTTATAGATACCACATTTCTAGAATGGTATTAGTTTAATATATATAATATTAATTCATTAAATTTTTTTATATAATCAATATGCAATGAAGATCATGTAGAACAAGTCACATCACATCGTGGGGAGGTATTCCGTACGTACGCACGAGCGATGATATCGCTCCCATGATCATGGAATTTTATTGGAGTGTATATATACTATTTCAAAATCAATATCACTTTACAATAGTCATTTATAGTAATTATTTACCCCATTATACCCATCCAAGTAAGGTTCTTGTGGAAAATAGATTACACCACGGTGTGGAAACGGTATTTCGTACGTACGTAAGCGTGGTGATTTCGTTTTCTGTAGGATGGATAGATGGTGAAATAGGGTTGTTTCATAATTATAATAAAATATTTTTATATGAGTGATACTGATGTCATTAATTCATATGAAACAAATAAATAAGATGAAGTGGAAGAAGAAATAAAGTTGAAAGAATCGGTAACAGACATTACCTCTTCTTTGAAGCACCTCTTTGAGATCTCCTCTTAGGGCACTAATATTGGCCTTTAAAGAATACCATGACCTCTAGGATGCTTCTATAGAAGTTTAGAGGAGATATCGGAAAGGGTTAGCCGAGCTTGAAGGCTCAATGTGGTGTGAGGAAGAGAGGGAGGAGGTGCCCTTGTATAAGGGAGGAGAGGGGCACCTTTGGAATAACTAAAAATATTATTTTATTATAAAGTCAAATTCGGTTATTAATAGCTCCAAATTGATATATTTTGAAGATAAGGTTGATATAGGTCTAAGTCCTCTCATCCAATATAATTTAGACAAGTTTAGGTATCAATTTTAACCTTATCATTTAGATTTAACTTTAAGTTAGATAATTTAACTTTTACCGTGTCATCTTGTTTTCTTACACTATAAGGTTAATAAACTTACTATATCAAGCCAAAAGAACCCTAAGTTGATTATTATTAATATATATACCCTTATCTAAGTCGTTTGTCCGAACCTTAGATTTTTAGGAATAAAATAAAAATAAATAATATAATATTTTTTTAAAAAACTATTTTATGTCAATTTTGACACTATTTAGTAATTCATTTTTGTGAAAATAATAACAGAATTATTAGTTCGAAAAAAGTTAATTAAATCAATAATAACATGTCATATTAACTTATAAAATTAGTGGAATTCATAAAAAGTCTATAATTAAATTTATTTGGGTATTTATAACATCAATTATGTCAATATTTCATTAATAAGATAATTACTGCATCATCGTTGTGTCATAAATAAATTGACTTATTTAATGTCTAAAAATTATAAATAAAATACCATTATGTTGGAAATATTTTTATATTTCTAATTAATATTTATAGTCGAATTTATATTGTGTATAACTCTATATTAAAATTATTTAGTTATTAAACTTTGATTTTAACTATTTTAACCCTTCTTTAAATAAATTGATAATAAATGTCCTAATCTAATCCAAGTGGAAATAAATGGACATATTTTATACCTAAGGTTGTTTTAGGTCTAATTACACTTATCCAATATAATTAGGACATGTGTTAGGGTAATAATAATAACACTTTTACCCTTAATTGCCCTATTTACTTTTAACCGTGGTAAAAAAAGTAAAAAGTTATTATTCACAAAAAAATATTTTCATCTCAATGAACCACATTTTAGTCCTTTATATTAACCGTGTCTCTCAGATTTTCAAAATTCCACTCACAGAAGCGGTAAAATTAAGTTTTTTGAAAAATTCAGTTTTTTTAACTACCACTTAGTGGTTTCACTATTCATCAAAAATTGATATTTTTTAGAAAAATACCAAAATTTCACCCTAGGATAATTTCGATATTCTGAATCCAAAAAATAAGTCCATTTTGAAACATAAAATTTATAAATTTTTAAAAAGTGGTTATTACTATTCATAACGGCTAGTTTAATAATATTTTAATAGAATATCATTGTTTAGTGAAACTTGGTATTGCGTACGATGCAAGCTATCGGGGAAGGCCGCGATTGCGTGTAAAGCAAGCCAACATAGTGTTGTGTGTAGTGAAAGATTCCTTTGATGATTTAAAAATAAAATATTTCTCATAAAAGTCTTGGGTGTTACATTCATGGACATCAAGATGTGACTAATGGCTTGAGGAGCGGTTCTCCCAAACGTGCAATGTACGGAACCCCACAGTGTGTTGAGACCTGATGACTGCTCAAAAATGACCCAATGGGAAGTGGCTCTATGTGACCTAGAAAGACCACAGTGGGGAGAGTCTCTTGGTGACCTAGAAGACCAATGATACTTGACAGAATGAGTACCATAGTTTGGCCATGGATTGAAGCGGCTCTGTGCGAATCAGCAAGCCCACGGTGGGGAGCGGCTCTCTGTGACCTAGCATACTCACGACACCCATCAAGTATGAGTACTATAGTAGTCCATGGTTAGTGGTAAGTGGCTCTATGTGACCTGTAATGCCCATTGTACTTGATAGAGGAGTAGTTCTCCAACAACTGAGGTGTTCACTAATACGACTAATGATGCTACTATCACTACCATAGAATATACCTGGTGTGAGTTGCCTTGTTCTATATGCTTTTGCTTCGTTTTTTTCTTTGATGATTACTATGTGGTCTTACCATTTTGACTGGAGGTCCCTATTGAGTATTATTATACTCACCCATGCATGGGCTTGGATTTCACGTGTGGTGTCTAGTGTAGACGATCGATGTTTCGACAGAGGTGCTCAGGGGGACAGGACTGACGGACACTACGATGGTGGACTTGGTGTCCTAAGACCAAGTGAGGCCTAGTAGGACTAGGTGAACATGGAATACTACTTCAAATTTAATTATCTTTACTAATATTATGATCATGTGGGGTTTTCTTATAAAAAACCGGAAATCGCATAAAACATTTTTTCTTAAACACATAGGAATTTTACGAGTCCGCAGTTTCTGACGGCACTTGATTTCGAGGCCCGGTGTGCCTGGAATCAATTTCCGAAGTTTTTTTCTAGTACATTTAGGAAACTTACATGTGGGATTTTTTATCTTTTGAACCGATGATCAGAATTGAAATATGAGGGCACCGATGAACTCGCAATGACAGTAATTGGTTAAGGAGACCTTTACTGCAGTTGAATTTTTATAAAAAATTGAAGTTAATATTTTTGGGAATTATTGATAAATTAAATAAAGGTTATGTGTGACATAAATTTATTTAGGATTTGTTTATTTTTCTCCAAATAGTGGTTGGAGGTGGGGCCCAACCCCACATAACCTCTCATTGGAGGATATTTTGTGGTGGGGCCCACATGATTTCAAACCTCTCAACTCCCCATGAAACCCACCCCCCTTAAACTCTTCAACTCCCCTAGAATTTATTAAATCCAATAGTCTTCTTTAATGTGGTTGAACATTCCACCTTCCTCCTCTCAATAAGTGTGCCATTTCTATTAATTAATATCTTCATTAATTAATTCGAGTGTTTGAATTTATTTGAAATGCGTAGCACATTAAAATAATAACGAGCCTATTATTTTACATGGGTTGGAATTCTTTTGGTTGAATTGAGGAAGACAAGAACTAAGGAGAACTTATTTCCCTCAATGAAGAACGCAACGTCATCCTTCCAACAAAGAATGACATCCTCTCTGACATAGAACGAGGAAGACTCTCGAGCCCGGGATCAGTGGTGTGTGATGGGCGCAACGTACAATGTCTTCTTTGAACTCTCTTCTAAAGAAACCGTCAAGAAAACATTGAAATCAAGTTAGGGTTTTGAATTCGAGGATGAATTCCTTTCTTTTATGTTCTTAATTTCTCTTGGATAAAAAAACAACCATTGTTTGACCCTCTGAACATGTCAATCCATAGAAGGAATGTTGATTGCGGGAAGAGTTAGAGATTAAGTTGGGGTTTTTTTCTGGTTCAATTATATGCTAGATTACTATTTGAGCCACTAACGTGGAGGGCATGTGCTAAAGAAAAATTCCGGACCCTCCACCAATTCGTTCTTGATGCGCGGTTTGATGGGCGATGGGTGAACAGAATGACAACCGTGATTTGAGGTCGTCATAGTAAAGAACAGGACTCGAGGAGGATGTATGTGTAGATGAGAGGTAAAACAGACCACCAGAACGAATCCAGTGGCCCAAGGAGAAGTGTGGTGGCTCGGGTCGCCGACGTGGCAGTGCTGATGACCAGAGGCAGTAGCCGGCACTGGCTGGCCGCCTGGGGGGTAGCGCCCCTCGTGCGCCTCCAGCGGAAGGCCATTGAGGCACTGGTCGTGGAACCTGTGTGCGGGTTCCAAGAAGCTCGGTCGACGCCAGCTAGCGCCACTATTACAGAAAACCAGGGGGTTGCGCCTCCCCCTCCCCCACCCCCCGACTCCGCACACCATGCGCGTAACCACTAGGCCAGCTGGCCGAGCCGCGGCCGGCCGACTACCTTCCGTATGGGCCGGGCCGCCTGTCGCACGGGCCGGGCCACCCTCCTGCAGGCTGGGCCACAGCCACCCGGCCTTGCCGTGCCCACCAGTCCAGGCCATGCCCTACTGGGCCAGACCCGGATCCTGGTTAGGTCATCCCGGTTCGGGCCGACCCAGGGCGGATTGGGCTCGGTCGGACTGGACCCAGACCCCCCTCTTCGGACCACTTTTATTTTTTCACCCATAACATGAGCTATGAACCTCCGATCGATGCACCATTAGTTGATTAGGATTTCTTGGATCGAGATGGACGTTTCGGTATATTACACTGATGGTTTTGGTGATGTTTGGTTATGGCCGGGTTGGTTCGAACACGAAACCAACCAGACACTTGGAGCGAAAAATCCTATAACGTAAGGACTGGACGTCCGATTGACATATTGTCAACTACATTGGATTCCTTTTGACGAGATGTTCCTTTTGGCATAATCTACATATGATTCAGATGAAGTTAGAGTATAGCCAGGTTGGATTGTACCTGAAATCCAACCAACCCCTTAGAACGGAAATGCCAATAACTCTCAGACTGGGCCTCTGATTGACGCACCGTCTATCACGTTGGGTTCTTTATGATGAGGCGAAACTATAGGATACATCAACTTCAGACATCTTGATAGTTGAGGTATCGAAACATGGAATGAGAAGTAGAACCTCCCAAGAATCGAGCGTGCTGTGTGCTGGAACCCTAGGGCCGGTTGCGACAGCGATGATTACTATACCGGAATCCTAAATGGGTTTGACAGTGACGACTTCTGTACTAGGATCCCACATGGGTTCAATAGGGATGACTACTGTACCATAATCCTATGTGGGTTTGACAGTGACGACTTCTGTACCAGGATCCTACGTGGGTCGACTACGATGACTATTGTACAGGAATCCTACATGGGTTCGACAGTGACGACTTTTGTACCAGTATCATACGTGGGTTCAACAACGATGACTACTATACCCAAATCCGACGTGGGTTCGACAGTGATGAATTTTTTACTAGGATCCTACGTGGGTTCGACAATGATGATTATTGTACCGGAATCCTACATTGGTTCGATAGTGATGACTTCTGTACAAGGATCCTATGTGGGTTCGATATTAGTGACTTCTGTACCAGGATCATACGTGGGTTCGACAGCGGTGACTACTGTAGTAGAATCCTATCTGGGCTCGACAGTGATGACATTTGTGCTAGGATCCTACGTGGGTTCGACAGTGCTGATATTGTTCCAGGATCCTACGTGTGTTCGATAGAGGTGATGATTCAAAGGCTACATCTAATCATCTCTACCCCTCTTTGTGATTTGTATACATGCATGAGATGAGTCATGACATTAAACCATTATCAACGTGGTGATTGACTTTACTTCCTTTTTGGAATAGTCTGTGCTTGGGCTTGAGAGTTGGAGCTGGATTGTGATTGATAACTTAGGTATATGTATGGGCATATACCTAAGTAGGGTTGGTTGATACTTCATGAATATATCTTCCCACTGTGGTCTATCCTTTGTTGATTTTGTGAGACCTTGAGGGTCTTAGGGTCCCTACTGAGTATCATTATACTCACCCTTGAACAGGCTATGCCCACACCTCGTTGTGTTGGATGTAGACAACGAACAGTGTCGACCGAGGCGGAGTGTATGAGGACTGGACAGTACCAAGAGGTGGATGTCACGACGAGTCAATACCGGAGGAGAAAAATGGATGTCGAGCACTAAAGAGGCTATCTATACCTACCCTTCAGGTAGGATCTTTGGTGGATGATCCAGGATCGGCTAGGCACCTTCCAGCTATTTGTCTTTTTAGTTGTACGTGTTTGTCCTTTCATTGTACTTTACTGTTGGGCTTATATTTCTAGCCCTTGTACTTTCCAACAATTCTTCTGTATTCTGTTTTTATTTAGTGTTTTCTTCTACTTATTCAATTATTTTGTTTGTTTGCAGTTATAAAGGCAATGTCTTCCCAGTTTAGGGATTTACGCCTTAGGTGCTAGTCTCCAACCCTTGGCCTATGGAAGGCAGGCTTGGGTAGTTACGACACGGGCCCCGGGCGACGGGTCATGACAAATTGGTATCAGAAAAGTCGGTTCTACCAAAGAACATAGGACTCTGATATTTCTTTTCAAAGAATAAATATTGTTAAGAGTATTGAGTGGGGTTTTCAGTCCAAGGAGTCTGGTGTTGGTGCGGCAGCCGACGTATCCATACACCAGAACCTTGACATCTGATTTCTGACACAGTGCACGAAAACACTGATTGAGAGAGTGTTTTCAAGGGTCTTCTTTGTGAACTCTTTGAGTCAGCTCACCAGGTATAACTTATTTACTATGGCACACCTGTTCCTTATCAGGATGCTGCTGCGTAGACAACCATATAGGGTTTCCGAGAGAGTACATGATGACGGCCCAATGAGCGACGAGGCTCTATTTTAGGGCCCTCATTCCATGTTGGAACCATTGGGTGGTGTACCTGTAGCACCACCACCCATAAATCATCAGATATCCCTAGCCGCATTGGTGGGCAGTGCATGCCGATTGAGGGCATTTCACGAGTACCAGCGGTAGAGGTCTCTGAGGTTTCGAGGCGAGACAGATTCCTAGGCAGCAAAGGACTGGATAGAGGCAGTTACTGAAGTTTTCCACCTAGTTGAGGCACTAGTAGAGAGGATGTTGATCATAGATACTAATATTTTTCTGTGAGAAACCATGAGGATGTACCGCATAATGATGAGGTTTCAGTACTTGGACCATTTTCCAAGATGGTACCTTAGGGAAGTGTGCCAACTATATCAATGCATGTTGGTTAGCAGACACTACCAGCGGTACTGGAAGAGAACACTTGTAGGCTTAGTGCCTTAAAAGTGTTTGGGAACCAAATATCCCTCAAGTTCCAAGGTGATCCCAACCCACAGGCGGCTGAGGACTAGCTTGAGGAGGTGGATGAGTGTTTTCTAGATCTTATACAGCTTCGGTTGGACAACGTGTCGGTAGGTGAGTATTCATCGAGGCATACCGATCTTTCCGGGTACTCGATGAATATGATTCGATCAGTGCGTTAGAGCTTGGTCCTCTGAGTGAGGTGTGCATAAGGATATTCGAGAAATCACTTTTTACTCTATGTAGTCCTACTTATGTTAGGGTGCTAGAGAGAACCATTGTGGTTGAATGTTAATTGGCTGAGCGGATAAAAATAGTGAATGTTAGCAGTTGGAAATCATGAAACTAGCATCAGTCTCAAAGACTTGGGCATGTGAGATGTTTTAGGAAGAGTAAGTGTTAATGACAGATGAATATGCAAGTCAATAGACATGGAAGCATATCTAGTAGAGAAGCATGAGGTGGTGAACATTTCGACATGTTACAACCACTCGCCTTTGTAGTCCCTGCTAGGCTCAAGGAGCTGGAGGGCCGGGGAAGAGAGTAGATGCATGTGGTCAAGGGATGTGACCCAAGGTCTCTACGAATGATTTTAGGTATCGTATGTGAATACTACTAGATGCCGTGTCAATAGACATAGGTACCAATCATTCCTTCCTTCCATGAATGTTGTCCCAGATCTAGAGTTTCTGGTTAAGCCGTTGACTTGACCCTCACGTATGGAGATACCGTTAGGAGGAGACTCGATAATCACACTTACTCTGACTATGTGATCTGACCTTTGAGGCGAGCGTTTCGGTTGGAACCTCTTTGTGGTAGCATCGAGGCCTTATGATGTTTTTTTTTGTATGGACTGGGCAACCATAATTCATACACAGATTGACTGTATTAGGAAAAAAATGTTGTAGTTTATCTAAAACGTTGGGATGGGGTTTTCCTTGGTCAGTGAAAAGGAAAACTCAGGAATCATAGGATGGAATCATGCATAAGAGGGTGTAGTCGATCACTCCAGAGTTGACCAGACATACCTTTGTGCTAGAATTCTCCAAAGTTACATCACCTGTATCAGCTTTGATGAAGAAGGGGAAACCTTTCGTATGGTCAGAGAGATGCCAGCAGAGCTTTCAGAAGCTGAGACAGAGGTTGACTAGTGCGCCCATCATGAGGCAACCAGAGGAGAGAATTGGGTACGTCCTTTACTATGAAACATCAGGGACCAGACTCGGGTGTTTCCAAATGCAGGAGCGAGCAGTGATCATGTATGGTTCTTGGCAGTTGAGACTGCACTGGCATATTTACACTACGCATGACCCAGAGTAAGTTTTAGTGGTCTTCTCCTTGAAGATATGGAAGAACTATCTTATGGGAGAATGTTTTACCATATAATCATATCACACGAGTCTCAGGTATATCTTCTCTCATGAGGACCTGAACCCGAGACAGTAATGATGGATTGATTTCCTCCAGGACTATGACTTCAAGATAGTCTATACTCCTGGGAAGTGGAAACGTTGTAGCAGATGATCTCAGCAAGGGATCAGTAATTCAGTTGTTAGGAGAGGCGACAGAGTAGCTGACCATGTTCCAGATATCCTTTGTGGATAGAGATGGAGCAGTCTTTCTTCAGTCTCATATAGTTACTCCCCCCACTTCTTCAGCATGTTAGGGAGGCGCAGTGTGGGAACGCTGACTGTGAGACATGACGTGCTCAGATATCCATAAGATAGGAACCCGAGGGATTTTCTGAAGGTGGGGAGCACATAATCCTCTTCATAGAACATACTATGGTACCAGTGTCACTTTTGGAGGAAGTGTTGAGAGACTTTCCCACATCTCTTTTAGCAGTACATCCAGGACACGGAGACCTATGGTGTTCTAGGATAGAAACCATGTCTTTCTATGGGTCTCAACTCAACGAGGTCTACGGATATTTGGCCAAGTCAGAAATCTATATCTGCAATTCATCGTACCTTTCCAGGTCCTCATCAGTGTAGGTGAGGTGGATTACCACTTGGCTCTTCCCCCTCAGTTTCACCAGTTTCATAACATCTTCCACGTATCTCAGTTGAGAAGATACTGGCACGATCCGTCTCACATCATCGACCACATGGAGCTAGATATCGATGAAGGGCAACATTCAAGGATGTTCCAGTGGAGATTGAGGATCGACATGAGCGGGCCCTACATGGATGGTCGATTCCTCTAGTGTGTGTTCACTGACAGTATGAGAACCTTTAGGAGAGCACATGGGAGTGGGAGGCTCAGATGCGTTCTCAGTATCCCCATTTGTTTCCCTAGTGTGTGTTTTAGCTTTTGGGGATATAAAGCCCTGAGGTGGGGTGAATTTAAAGACTTGGAAATCCTATGGAAATTTTTTTCTTTAATACATGGGAATTTTCCGAGTCCGCGGTTTTTGACTGTGCTTGATTCTTAGACCAGGTGTGCCCCGAATCAATTTCTAAAGTTTTTTTGGGTAAGTTCAGTAAACTTACATGTAGGATTTTGTATCTTTTTATCCAATGCTCAGAATTGAAATCTGAGGGCACCGATGAACTCGCAACACCGGTAATCTCATAAGGAGACCATTACCGCAATTGCGTTTTATCAAGGATGGAAGTTAATACTTTGGGAATTCTTGAAAAATTAACTAAATGTTATATGTGACATAACTTTATTTGGGTGGTGGTTATTTTTCTCTAAAGGGATGTTGGAGGTGGGGCACACCCCCACAAAACCTCCCATGGGGGGATATTTTGTGGTGGCGCCCACACGAGTTCAAACCTCTCAACTCCCCTTGAATCCCCCCTTTAACTCTTTAACTCCCCTAAAATTTATTAAAGCCAACTCTCTTCTTTAATGAGGGTGAACTTTCCACCTTCCTCCTATCATTAAGTGTAGAAATATGATTAATTAATGTCTTTTTTAATTAATTTGACTGTTTGAATTTATTTGAAATTCATGGCACATTAAAATAATTGGGATCCTATTATTTTACATGGGTTGGCATTCTTTTGGTGGAACAGATGAAGAGAAGAACTAAGGAGAACTTATTTCCATCAACAAGGATCACATCTTCATCCTTCCAACGAAGAACGACATCCTCTCCGACGTAGAATGAGGAAGATACTCGTGCCCAGGATCAGCGATGTGTGACGGGCGCAACGTACGATGTTGTCCTCAAATTCTCTTCCCGCAACATTGTCATAAAAACTTTGAAATCGAGGTAGGGTTTTGAATTTGAGGTTGAATTACTTTCTTTTAAGTTCTTCTTTTCCCTTGTATATAAACAACAACTACGGATCGACCCACCTAACATGTCGATCCGAAGAACAGATGATTATTACACGAATGGTTAGAGATTAAGTTGGGGTTTGTTTCTGGTTCAATTATATGATGTATTTCTATTTGAGCCTCTAACGCGGAGGGAATGGGCTAACGAACAAGTCCAAACCCTCCGCCAATTCTTTCTTGATGCGCGGTTTGATGGGTGACGGGTGAACGGAATGACAACCATGATTTGAGGTTGTCGTAGTGAAGAACATGACCTGAGGAGGTCGTAGGAATGGACAAGTGGTAAAACGGACCACCGGAATGACTCCGGTGTCCCGCGGAGAAGCGCGGTGGCACGGGTCGACGGCGCGGGGGCGGCGGCGCCCCCCGGGCGCCGCAGGCAGAAGGCCGCTGCGAAACCGGCCGCAACCATGGAGCAGAACCCACGTGCGGGTTCCAGGATTCTCGGGCGGCGCTAATTGGTGTTGCCGTTACGAGGAACCAAAGTCCCCCGCCCCCCGCTCTGGGCACCATGCACGTAACCGCTTGGCTAACTGGCCGAGTCGCGGCCGGCCACCAGTCCGGGCCGCCAACCGGCAGGCCGGACCACCCACCACGTGGGCCGGACCACCTGCCTCGCGGATCAGGCCACTATTGAGCGGTTCAGGCCGCAACCACCAGGCCAGGCTGGACTTGGATTCGGGTCGGGTCGACCTGGTTCGGACCGATCCAGGGCGGGTTGGGCCAGGTCGGACCGGACCCAGAACCCCCTCTTCGGACCACCTTTTGTTTTCTGGGCATATCATGAGCCACAGATCTCTGATCGATGCACTTTCAGTTGAAAAGGATTCCTTGGATCGAGATGGTCGTTTTAGTATATTACACTCAGGGTTTTGGAGAAGTTTGGGTATGGCCGAGTTTGTTTGAACACGAAACCAACCGGACCCTCGGAGCAGAAACTCTTATAACTTAAGGACCAGACATCTGATGGACGTGCCGTCAACTATGTTGGATTACTTTTGATGAGACGGTCCTTTCGGAATACTCCACAAAGGATTTATATGAGGTTGGAGTATGGTCGGGTGGGATTGTACCCCAAATCCAACCGGCCCCTTGGAATAGAAATGCCAATTATTCTTAGACTGGGTGTCTGATTGATGCATTGTCTGTCACGTTGGGTTCCTTATGATGAAACGGAACTAAGGTATACATAAACTCAGTACTTAGTGATAGTTGATGTATCGTAACTTGGCTTGAGGAGCGGAACCTCCAGGAATCGAGCATGTTGTGTGCAGGAACCCAAGGGCTGGCTGTGATAACGATTATTACTATACTGGAATCCTATGTGGGTTAGATAGTGATGACTTTTTTACGATGATCATACGTTGGTTCGACAGTGATGACTACTTTACCAGAATCCTACGTGGGTTCGATATTAATGACTTCTGTACCAAGATCCTACGTGGGTTCGACAGCGATGACTTCTGTACTGGAAACCTACATGGGTTCGACAGTAATGACTTTTGTACCAGGATCCTACGTGGGTTTGACAGCGATGAATGTTTTACCGGAATCCTATGTGGGTTCAATAGTAATGACTTCTGTACCATGATCCTATGTTGGATCGACAGTGATGAATACTGTACCGGAATCCTATATGGGTTCGATAGTGATGACTTCCGTACTAGGATCCTACATGGTTTCAACAGTAGTGACTTCTATACCAAGATCCTACGTGGGTTCGACAACGATGACTACTATATCAGAATCCTACGTGGTTTTGATGGTGACAACTTCAGTTCCAAGATCCTACGTGGGTTTGACAGCGCAAATATTGTTCCAAGATCCTATGTGGGTTTGATAGAGGATATGATTCAGAGGCTACATCTAATCATCTCTACCCCTCATTGTGAGTTGTATACATGTGCGAGATGAGTCATGTCTTTCAACCATTATCAATGTTGTGATTGACTTTACATACTTTGAGTCCAAGCTAGAACTACCTCGATATTCGCAAGATCCACCGCAACTCTCACCTCAGAGATGACGTGTCCCAAGAAGTGGATGTGGGACAGGATATCTATGGATTTCCTGACTGGACTTCCATGCAATTCCAGAGGTCACGACTCCATTTCGATGATTGTTAACCGACTTACCATGTCGGCCCACTTCTTACCCATCAGAGAGCAAGGCTAAATAGAGATCTTGGGATGTCTATACGTTCAGAAGATTGTACAGCTTCATGGTGTGCCATCATCTATCGTCTCCAATCGAGATGCTCGCTTTACATCCCGTATTTGGAATGGGTTGCAGGAGGAATTCAGGATGTAACTATGTCTGAGCATCGCCTTTCACCCTAAGATGGATGGTCAGATAGAGAGGACCATTCAGACACTCGAGGACATGATCCATGCATGTTTCCTTGACTTTGGTCGCAGCTGGGAGGACCATCATCCCTTTGTGGAGTTCGCGTACAACAACAACTAGCACTCCACCATCGGGATGTCACCATACGAAGCATTGTACGACCGACCTTACATATCACCTCTGTGCTGGACAGACCCTGGGGAGTCAGCACTTGTGCGACCATAGATGGTCCAGGACATGACAGAAAAGGTCAAGGTCATCCAGGAGTGGATGAGGACAACTCAGAGCCAGCAGAAGTCTTATGCTGACAGGTGGCGGAGGCCACTAGAGTTTGAGGATGGCGACCACGTTTTCTTGCGGGTCTCACCTCGACGAGGATTACGGAGATTTGGCCGAGGCGACAAGCTATCTACGCCATTCATGAAACTATTCCAGGTCCTCAGCAGGGTAGGCGAGGTGGCTTACCGCCTGGCTCTACCACCTCAGTTGCACCGGGTGCACGACGTTATCCACGTATTTCAGCTGAGAAGATGCTTGCACGATCTATTTTTCATCATCGACCACGGAGAGCTGAACATCAATAATGGGGAGACATTCTCGGAGGTTCCAGCAGAGATTAAGGATCGACAGGAGCAGGTCCTACAAGGATGGTCGATTTCTCTAGTGTGCATTCGCTGGTAGCACAGGATCCTCCAGGAGAGAACATGGGAGCAGGAGACTCTGATGCATGCTCAGTACCCTCATTTGTTTCCCTAGCGTGTGTTGTAGCTTTACGGGGATGTAAATACCTGAGGTGGGGGTAATATAAACACCCGTAAATTTCAAGGAAATTTTTTTCTTAAATTATTTTGAATTTTACGAGTTTGCAGTTTCGACGGCGATGAAGACTGCACTTAAATCCTCCGTGGGTTCGGCAGCAATGAAGACCGTACAGAAATCCTCTGTGGTTTCGATGGAGATGACTCTATTCTTTCTATCCTATGTTGGTCTGGCAGATTAGCTGGTCTATATCATATGTGGGTCTGATAGCTTAGCTGGATTAGTATCCTACATCGGTCACAACTTAGATGAATCAGTGGCTATATCTGATCATCTCTCTCACCTTACAAAGAAGTATACCCGTGTGAGCTGAGTCATGACATTCAATCATTATCATTGATATGATTGAATTGTTTTCCTATGTGGATTATGTTGCGATTTAATGTATGGATTGGGTTGTACTACCCTGTGTGGACGTGATCGAACTAGGTCTCCGATGTTAGAGCTGAACTGGAATTGATGACCTAGGTATATGTATGGGCATATACCTAATTAGTGTTGGTTGTTACTTCATGATTGTATCTTTACTTTGTGGATTATCCTTTGTAGATTCTGGGAGTCCATCGGGGGTCTTGGGATCCCTACTGAATAGCGTATACTCACCCCTGCACGGGCTATACCCGCACTACGTTGTGTTGGATGCAGACGATGGACAACACTGATCGAGGTTGAGGCTAGTGGAGAAGTCGGTACCTAGAGGTGGGCCACTTGGTGGGACTTACACGGAGCGGAAGGCTGGACCGAGGAGCTGAGGTGGCTATCTATACCCACCCTTCAGGTGAGACTTCCAGTGGAAGTCTTGACATTGCTGCTTACTTTCAGTTGTTGTATTTTATTTCCAGTTGTACTTTACTTTCATTTTGTGTTTTTATTCTGGCCCATTTACTTCCCGCACTTACTTTTGTACCCAGTTTTACTTAGTGTTTACCTCTGCTGTCTTACTCTGTGGTGTTTGTTTACTTTATAAAGGCAATGTCTTCTCCTTTAGTAGGGATTTACGCCTTGGTGCTAGTCGCCTGCCCCTGGCCTATGAGAGGCGGGCTTGGGGAAGTCACGACACGGGCCCCGAGGACGGGTCATGACATTGGGCTCGAGATTTGGATCCAGACTATGATTGATAACATAGGTATATGTATGGAAATATACCTATGTAAGGTTGGTTCATACTC
Source organism: Viscum album (assembly GCA_963277665.1). Classification (NCBI taxonomy): domain Eukaryota; kingdom Viridiplantae; phylum Streptophyta; class Magnoliopsida; order Santalales; family Viscaceae; genus Viscum; species Viscum album. The sequence goes on from OY728146.1 coordinate 1,291,698,319, forward strand.
TGTGATTGTATATTTATACTGTGGTTTATTATTTGTGGATTCTATGATACCTTGAGGGTCTCAGAGACCCTACTGAGTATCATTATACACACCCTTGCATGAGCTATTCCCGCACCTCATTATGTTTGATGCAGACGACGGACAGCGCTGACCGAGGTGGAGTGTACGAGGACTGGACAGTACCTGAAGGTGGATGTCACGAAGATTCAGTACCGGAGAAGACGAACAGACATGGAGCACTGATGAGGCTGTCTGTACCTACCCTTCTGGTATGATCTGTGGTGGTCGATCCAGGAGCTGCTAGGAACCTTCCATCTATTTTTATTTTTAGTTGTACATGTTTGTCTTTTCCTTGTACTTTACTGTTGGGCTTGTATTTCTTGCACTTGTAACTTCCATCACTTCATTTATATTCAGTTTTTACTTAAAGTTTTCTTCCGCTTGTTTCTGGTTGTGTTTGTTTGAATTTATAAAGTCAATGCCATCCCAGTTTAGGGATTTATGCCTTTGGTGCTAGTTTCCATCCCCTGGCCTATGGAAGGCGGGCATGGGGTAGTAATGACATGGGCCCCAGGGGATGGGTCATGACATTTCCACTGATGGCAATCAAATATCCTTTTTTTACTTTGATGTTTTAGTTTTTTTGTAGGGTTTTTATTCTAGCCCACTCACTTTCAGCTGTAGTTTTTACTCAGTCCTGTTTTTTTATAATTTTTCCCCTTTAGTTTTTGGGACATGGTTGGTCGTGTGTGTGCATACGGGTACTCAGGAAAATTCCCCCCACATGCAGGTTTAGGCCTTTTATACTAGTCAGTAGCCCCTGGCCTTCAGAAGGAAGGTTTGGCGTAGTCACGACACGGGCCCTGGGGGATTGGTCGTGACAACAATGGATACTATTAATTATAAAAAAAAATTATTGGTCATGTTAGAAATTTTTTTAAATTTTTATGGAAGATATATAATAAATTTTACAAGATTAGAAAACTAAAAATAGATAAAATTTCTTTTAATATATGGTCATAAGATGGAGTGGAAATCATTTTTAGAATAATTATTACTTTATGAATAAAAATTAATTTACAAAAAATTATTCTATATTATTTATTCCAATTGAATTAAAAATATAATAAAAACAATGTGGAGGAAGTTTGTTCTTTAAAAAATAATAACTGAATTTATCCATTCGAATGGTTAAATATTTTAGAAGATCTGAGTATTTTCTTATTTTTATCAAAACATTGATTACATTTCAAAAATGATAAAAATATATTTATCAGTGAAATTTTAAATTTTAATATGAATTATATTACATCTTAAATAGTTATTTTATCTACCAAATAAGTCACTAAAATAATAATGTCCTCTTTATATCATGTTAATTTTATAAATATTGTAATATGTAAAAATTCATTACTTTTCACTATTCAATAGAAAATAATCTATTTTTGAAAATTTAAAAAAAATAACCCTAATATAATTATAATATGATAAAAATTGAAATTAATATAATTTTATCATATAAAATTTCCAAATGTAGTAAAAAATTATTCTATTTTTTACACAATACATGAAAAAATGTTTTTAGAAAATAAATTAAGCAAATAAAAATATTATTCCCTAACATTTCCTATAAAAATAAATTAAATGATTTCAAAGTAATTATATTTAATATATTAAAAATCAATATAGAATATATAGAACCAATATTTATTAACAAATTTATTATCATGAAGACACATTTTTTAAATAAAAATAGCTTCCATAAAAATATATCCTTTTACCTTTAAATGATTTTATCTTCATTATTAATAAACCACAAATAAATTTATAAGATTCTTAATATAAAAAAATATAATTAATAGTAAAAATAATAGAAAATTATATTTTAATTTTATTATGATGCAAAATCATTATTTTATAAAAAATATAAATTCAAATTTTAATTATTCTTAAAATGATATAATATAATTATTGTTATTAAAAATTTCACAATTATCTCATTGGAAATAATCTATATTTTTTTCACTATATGTTTCATAATGTGGGTAAACTTATTAATACCCATCAATAATAGTACTAGGTTATTGTGTTCATATTTAAATTATAATATTTCTATATTATATTGGGGTTTGTTTTATGATAAGTGTTGCATGTATAAGAATATATCTTATGTAGTTTTTGTAAACTAAAATCATTGGGGACTACATTCTCCACTACTTAAATAAATTTCAACATCATAATATTTTTTATTTTTTAGAATATCATGAAATAATAGTAGATATTATCCTAAATTTTAATTTATAGGATATGACTATGAAATATAATATATTATAGATAAATATTTCTTAAACAATATGAGTTAATTTATAGTTCCTCCAACAATGAACGGGTTTATAAATGTATTACATGATAGTTATATGATACTTTCAATATAAAATCATCATATATGAATCTTTCATTTCACGAAGATTTATAAGAAAGTAAACTTACACGATTTCGTGGTTTTGTTCCAATCAATTTCTTATATATATCGAATGTCATGTTCAAAAGGATGAATGAAATAGTTAATTTATTTATCACATAAAAATAAAATGATATTATATTATATTATGTTATTTATTAAATGATGTATACATTTCAAAATGATATATTTACTTTCTAGTGATTCCTAAAATATCAATCCATTCACTAAAACCAAAATTAATTATGATAATGAAACAATAATAATAAATATTTTAAAAAATAAAATAATGGAGTATTCTATAAAATATCATTAATAACATCCAATTTGTGTAATTAATCATCAAACCCTTAAAATATTAAAAATATTATAGAAAAAATCTCAATATATAACTACAATATATCCACACAAAAATTAATATTATTTCCCTAACATCAAATCATAACATCACCAAAGAGGTCATGAATGAAGGTGAGTGTCTCCATAAAGACACCAATAAATATTCCATTAAAAGGGATAATATTTCCATGAAATGAATTATTATGAAGACAAGATTCATAAAGGAAATATGTCTCTAATTAATTTATTTCATTGAGAGTCCCAATATTGATTTAGATGTTATTCTCATATTCTTCAACGATTTAATAATATTTTATTAATTAATAAAAAATTAAATTATTAATGTAATACATGAAACATGGTGAATTTATTCAAATCATGTTACCACCATCATTTTAGAACAACTCGATATCAGTGATTTAATTATTACCAATGGATTTTTTAAGCTAGATTTCAATTATCTCTAAACATATTCCAAACTAACATTCCCCTCATGAATTTATCGGGGTGTTTCTTTCCATAATTATCACATGTTTGATGTTATATTGTTCTCTTCAACTCCTTTTACACATTCCAATATCTTTGGTTCATAAATATTTGTTAAATTTGCACCTGATATGATATCATTATATGATAAAAAAATTTATGATCCTAGTTTCATTAATAGTGTGAAATTATATCAATCCAATGAATGGTTAATATTTCTTTTCAGTTTAAATATATAGTCCATATAATTCCATTTTAATCATTATACATCATCCATATATACACTAGTTCAAAAACATTTTTTTACATCGGTTTTTTTTCTTTTTAACATCGGTTTTTAGGCGACGTTATTGCAAGAGACATTAAAAATATGAATTTTTACATCTATTATATAATAACTGAAGTAAAAATGGGGTTCTATGGTTTTTAACGTCAGTTTTTAAAAAACCGAAGTGAAATACATTCTGCAAAGGGCGTTAAGAGGCCATATTGTATGTCGGTTTTTTCAAAAACCGACGTTAAAACCCCATTTTTTAAGTATGTTATTTAATAACTGACGTTAAAAGGTATTTTTAATGTTAGTTATGAAATAAAAGACGTAAAAAATGTTTACCATCTTATATAAAATTTTGTAATCTTTCATTTGACAGATTATACAGCTCAAACAGAGTTATAGATCCAAAGTTATGACTATCAGAAGTTTGATATTTGTTTCGAGGAAAGATTGAATGAGGAAACTGTTTCTTCATCTTAGAAAGAATTTTTGAATCTATAGGGGTATTTGTAGTTTTACCATGATATAAATAATCATCCATCATTATAATAAATTTATAATCGTTAAATGGTATATCAACTATGAAAATTAAGCATAGAAAATATAAATCATTGGAGAATAATTACAAATACCATGATGAGTTCAAGGAAATAAAAAATTGTTGATTCAAGGGGAAGATCAACCAAGTTGATTTGATGGAATGATGTTGGTTGAATGAAATGATCGTAAAATGGTATATTAATTAAGAAAAAAATCATAAAAATCCTAAATCATAGATATATGATTAAACATACCTTGACGAGATTGCGGAAAGAAGAAATAATTGATTCACATTGAAGATCAAAAGAGTTGATTTGGGGGAATGTTAATCGTTGAAATAGATGATCGTTAAATTATGATATGTGTATAATGGGAACATATAAATGTAATGCTATGAGAAAATGTGGTATTAAAAATTTTAGGCGGTAATTCAAAATTTCGATGCTGCGATGTAAAAGAACTGAAAATTCACGTTCGTGGGATACTAAAATTATATTTCACGTCGATTTTATAATAAATGACATGAAAATATATTAAAAGTTTAACTTATTTTTCATGTCGATTATTATAAAACCGACATGAAAAATCAATCTTCATCACGTTTTCACATCGTTATTATAAAACCGAGGTTAAAAATCAATTTTCACGACTTTTTCACAGCATTTTTTTAATAACCGACATTAAAATGTATTTTTCATGTTGGTTATTTAATAACCGACTTGAAAAAAGTTTACAAAAATGTATTTAATTTCCCAAGATTTAATTTTACATCTCACGAAGCTCAAACGGAGTTGCGGATTAAAAGTTATGGCTTTCAGAATTTGATCATCTCTAAAGGATGTCTTAAGTAATGCCAACTTATGAAGTCCATAACTATAAATATGTACCATTGGTTGAGCTCTGTGACCTATGAAATTAAATCCTGGTAAATGAACTACATTTTTGTAAACTTTTTTCACATCAGTTATTAAATAACCGACGTTAAAAAAAAGATTTTCATGTCTTTTTCATGTTGTTTATTTAATAAATGATGTCAAAAGGTATTTTTCACATCAGTTATTTAATAATCGACATGATTTTTTTTTAAAAAAACGTAGTTCATTTCCAAAGATTTAATTTTACAGATCACTGAGCTCAACCAATGGTACATATTTATAGTTATGGCTTTTAGAATTTGATCATCTCTAAACAATTTCTTAAGGATGGGAAACTTCTGAAGGCCATAAATTTTAATGAGTAACTCCGATTGAGGTTTGTGAGCTTTCAAATTAAATCTTGGGAAATGAACAACATTTTTGAAAACATTTTTCTCGTCGGTTATTAAATAACCGACGTGAAAATGTCATGAAAATAGATTTTTAACGTCGGTTATTTAATATCCAATGTTAAAAATCAGTGAAAATTTTAATATATTTTCATGGAAATGGATTTTTCAGGTCGGTTATTAAATAACCGATGTGAAAAAGTTATGTACATTGATTTCACACGTCGGTTATTATATACCCGATGTGAAAAATTAGATAAAATTAATTTTTCACGTCGGTTCTTATATAACCAACGTGAAAAAATAGCGAAAATGTATTTTGACGTCGGTTATATAATAGCCAACATGAAAAATCAATTTTCAGATATTTTCACGTCAGTTCTAAAAAACCGACGTGAAAATGGGTGACGTAAAAACGTTTTTGGTACTAGTGATATGAAAACATTATAAATACTTATAATATAAAATAAGTAATCTTCATTTTAAATCCTCGTCTCAGTCATGAGGAAAATATTTCTCATGAAAATAACATTAATGGGTTTCCATTCCATTCCCAATATTACATTTTCCTCCTTAATATTCAAAATCAATCCTACCACTGATCTGTATATCATGTTGATGAATATATTTCTAGAGAAATAAATTCCATTTTCATTTAATTCCAATGATAGAAATGATTTTTTGGGGATGTGGTCCATTTCATAGCTACTAATGTATCAGTATATAAATTACTAAATGGAGGGTTTTGTATCATCAATCTATAAAATATATTTTAATATTATGATAGAACGAAATGTTATTACATAAGGGAATGGTTCTTTTTTATTATATGTGTTATTTTTTCAAATTATTCATTAATTTTAATATATCTAACTAATGTTTTTTTAACCTTACCAAAAGGTAAAAACTTAATTAAACTACATGTGTATATATAATATCTATTTCGTATTAAATTCGCCATATATAAACAATGGAAGACCCATAATTGTCACATAATATCATAAATATTGATTCCTGGGATAAAACCCCCCAAATGATCTAAAATATTACAAGGAACATCATAATGTTTTTTATTTTAATGTTATTTTAAAATATAGTCCTTAAGAGTCTCACTAAAATTCATTTGATATCAATTGTAGAAATCTCATCTCCATTAAACCAAAATCAGTATATACATTGTTAATTTGGTACATGGTACAAAAGTTTTCAACTTGATTCATAAACAAGATTAGTAGTATTGGGAGATTGGATACATACATCATCTCAATATTAAATTTGAAATATTAAACATATCATGGAAAAATTATTCCATCATTTAAGATCATTCAATGCTTACTTTATCATTTCATGGGGAATAAAAAATGTGTGAGCTAAAATTCCCATTATTTAAGTTCATTCAACTGAATATATGATTTTTTAAAATGATTAATAATATAGAAATATAAATAATCAATCAATATTCTATTTAATCAATTAATTAATAATGAAATAAAACATGGATGAATATAAATAAAGGGATAATGATAATTAAATTATGACCAAAGAAAATTTATATTGTCAAACGTTCATGATCATACCATCAAATCCTTGGGCGAAAAATTATAACTCTAGTAGTTAATGACTTAGAGAAGAAACAATCATTTTCTTGGTACGTATAAACTATTTATGAAACTATTATGGCTATATTTTTTGTCTCATCAGGACTATTTAATTAATAATAAAAAATTTAAATATTTCCTCAAAAAATGACTTACCTTTCTAAATAATATTCCTTAAACAAATAAAATATATTGGAATAGTATAATGTGAAGACAAAATCTACATAGTTTACATGATATCATATAAATCCATGATCCATAAAATGAGGAATTTGATGATAAATATAATTTAAAATTAAATGAAGAAGAGTGTTAATGAATGAGACTAGGATAATGTTAAGCACCACAAAATCATAAATAAGTAAAGAATCAAATTAGATCATCGATTCATCATTGGATTAGTTATGGAAACAAAATAGTTTTCTTAATCATTTCAAAATAAGATAATCATTTTTTATCTAGAGAAAAAACATGGATGGAATCATGAGATATTATCACCAGTGAATCATATAAAATATAAAAACTTTCTCATATATGAAAAATAAAATTAAATAATCATTAAAATATATCTTTTATAATAAGGAGAATATAATTTTTTTTATATCTTTACAAACATAAAATTTAATTAAAATTTATTAAAATAATTTATTTTAAAAATAGTCATGGAACAAAATAAGGTAAACATCAATGGAAATAATGTTTTTGACAACTATAAAATTTTTCATTGAGTAATTGATGAAATAAAAAATTCCATTCACTCTTTTCGTAAAAATTATGAAATTATATCATTCAAAATATAGTAAAGGGATTATGTTTTGGAATTATATAATAGAATGTATCATATGGTTGAAAATGATATTAAATAATAAATTAATTATAAGAATGTACATATTGTTGAAATTTTAATGGTCATTGAAATTTGTGAAAAATTGTATCGACCATATAGAAAATGTGGTCATATTTTTTTAAACAATTTCATGATTATTTTAAGTATCAAGGATATGCATAAATTTATATAAACATTTAAATCCATTTTAATTATAAATTTTTAATTTACGTGGTTTCTAAGTATAATATATCATAAAATCATTTCAAAAAAAATTAATGACGAACAACCATGATTAAAAATTAGATTATGAAATAAATTATTAATGTTTTGGTATCATTGGAATCAATTCATAATAAAAGTTGAAAATTTAATAGATAAATTAAATATAATTAGTAAATATTAATACATGATATAATTTTTCATAGGAGTTGTATATATACCTTAAAAAATAAATTACTCACACAATGTAAAATATGTCACATTGATATTGAAATGAGAATAAATTACCATTATGTCTGATTCATTCGGAGTTGGATAATTTATTTACTATTGAATTATTAATATATATTTATTAAATAATTTTATAAGATAATTTTCAACCATATTTCATTTTTTGAGATCCTTTTATATTCATTTTACTTTGGTTCATTTAATAGTCCTTTTTTTCATTTACCACTACAATTGATTCGATCGATTTGAAAAAATTTAATTTGGTATATAGACCACGGATAATAGTTTAATAAAATTAATAGATAATAAATAAATATGTGAAACATTATTATAAAACATATTTATTTATCAAGTAATGTGTGAGAGAATTATCATAATTTTTATTATGATATATGTAAGGTTGAAATTAAATCGTCAAATTTTATTTAATTTTATTTTTAATATTTTCCTAAAATATTTATTTCATTATTTTTCAACTTTTAACTAATTTTCCACTTCAATGAATTGATAATTATTTACCACAGATACTATTCATTATAACCATAAATTAGGATTTAAATATTATCTAATATTAATTATTTTGATAAAAAAATTGATCTATTTTATAGGGTTTAGTTCCCATATTTTTAGGTAATTACTTTTAATACTTGATTGTAAATGGAAATGAAACACATTTTAAGAAAATATATATTTCTAAAAAAATGGATTTTAAAATATTATAAAGTATAATGATTGTTAAAATGGATCTAATAAGATTTTTAAAAAATATGAGTCTAATTTTACATTAAAAATAATTAAAGTGAATTGATCATTATGAATAATTGATTATGGGTGAAAAATGGAAAATGATTTTCATTTGAATAAAAATATTACATAGATTTCCAAAAATGTTAAGCATTGATTTATAAGTTAAATTTTTTATTTCTATATGAATAATATAATTATTATAAATAAATATATATATATAATTCAAAAAAATCATAAAAAATGATATTATTCTTATATCATGCTATGGTCTTAAATGTTACATTTTTTGTGTAGTCAATTTGTTATCACTATTAAAACAAATATAAATTACTAAAAACCCTTAAAAATTTACTCAACTATGTTTCTATATACTAAAATCTGATATCGATTTCAATTTATATTATTTAATTTCTATGTTCATAAAATATTAATATTTAAGTAAAATCTTCAAAAATAATTTTTTGAAAAAAATGATTTTTATAGCATAAAAATTATATTCTCATACCATATCTGTTAAAATCCATTATATTATTGTTAATTTGTTTTATTTTATATATTATTATAGTAAAATTAATTACTCACATTATAATATTTATCTAAAAAATATTAGTACAACCATTTAAGAAAATCATCATTATTCTTAACAAACTAATAATCAGTGTATGAATTATTCTTCAATTGTTTGTATATATATATATATATATATTTTAATTATCAAAATTTGCTAAATTTATACTTTAAATGAATCATAATAAAAATAAACTTTTATTGAAAAATGATAAATTTAAATTGTAACTATTCAAACCTTTATTTGAGTTAATTATAATAATTCAATGTATAATACTTATTTTCATGGAATTACTCAGTATATTTTTCTACATATATTTCATAATTTTTTTATTCTTATTCATATACATCAATACAATAAATTGGATATAAAAAGAAAATTTATATAATAATATTTCTACAAAAAGTCGTTGTTTATTTAATCTTGGTGTTTGGTGTATCATATGTTATCATATAAATTATTCATAAATAAAAATAATTTGTTGTAAATGATGATATAACAATTTTAAAATTAAAATAAAACATATTTATTCAGGCTGTATTCAATATGTATGCAAGGTTGATACATTCATATTCATATAACTAAAAGGTTCTAAGAATTGGATTACATTTTTATAATCATGATAATTTTTTCAATATCATATTTATTTAAATGACTATTATTTTGAAAATTCCATGTAAGTAGGTAATGAAAAAAACCACATTTCTTAGGATGGAGGTATTCCTCCAAACACAGAACTGATCATTTTTTTCAAATTACTTAGTAGGATGAATGAAAATGTATATTCTAATAGTATAAAAAATTTCATCATATCATTAACATCGATGGTATCATGAAATTATGGATACAGTAGGTTTAATGTTGTAGAGGTGTTAGGAAAGGTCCATTGAAAAACCTATCCATGCTTCTAGTAAGACCCCTAAATTTTTATATTCAATTCCATTAGATTATTTCGTGAATGTTACTCATCGTAGTGGAAAACATATCCCATGAATCTCAATAATTCATTTCTGTGTGTATCAAAATGAGGTAGAAACTTCACAATACCCACCACACAAATTCTTCCTCACACACACCTAATCACAGTCAAAAATAGTACAAGAAATATATAAAATAGTAAAACATGGATAAAATTAAAATAAATCATGTAATCACATAATATAATTATCATGAATTATAATATATCATATGTGCATGGGGGAACAACAATTTTGATGAATTTATTATAAATAGAATATGTAGGTAAAAAATTATGTTACAAATGATAAGTAATATTTAACAACATTATATATATATATAATTAATACTATATAATTTTACTCTTCAAACTAGGGATATGAAACAATTATATAATATGTAGAAAATTTTAAACAAAAAACAAAAAATACACTCCTTAAATCCCAAATCTTGAAGCATGAACTCCTGAGCTTGTTTACCGACCAACAAACCCTTTATCATTGATGAAATTATCAACCTCTAAAAACATCACTATAAATATAAAAGTATGAATTAGCATACTAATGACTAAACTGCATTAGATTTTTTTTGGTTCAATATTCATCGCATATGTGTACTTTTTTCCAACACATTATATTGTGGGGAACTTATTTCCAATGGATGAATTTTCGGTCAAATAAAATAGACACTAACTCTAAAAAATATCTATGTTTAGTTTTGTCTTAATAATTATTATAAATTTTCTAAAACATATTATAAACAAACATTTCTTTTTATATTCTTATATAACTACAAAACCCAGTATTTTCATATATAAATATTACAATATTTTAGTAGAATATTTAATATATTTAATAAACATGCAACAATGTACCTCTAAGGATTAATTTTTTGGATACCAAATAAACAATATTCTTATGTCTTGAATAATATTCGATATATCCCACAAGGACCATACCATTTTATATTATTCATCAAAAAATCCAAACATAAAGTTATTATTCACAACTAAGGGAAAGGAAGTATAAGAATGGATGATCTCATATACATAATAAGGGTAAATAAGGGAGAAATCAATCGATGATCGAATGGAATCATAATATAAGAATAGTGGGATTATATTTTGATTATAAAATAAAAGGTTCATGACAAATATATCAAATATCATGAAAATTAGTTATAGAATATATCATTTTCTTTCCAAAAGACATGATTCATTAGAGTTAAAAACATTATAAATTAATCATGAACCATTATTTCATGTCAAAAATAATTATTTCATCATAAAAGGTATAGAAACTATTTTATATATCAAGGATAATGATAAATACCATTAAACCACAATAGATCAGGTCTTAACACCTTGTTCCCATAGTGGATAAAAAATTAACTTTATTTTGGTAATTTATCATTCACATTGACATGTTTCTTATTACTGATTAATCACAAAAAGTTGTTTCCCATTTATATCTTATGAGATATAAAAACATATTCATTAAATTGTTGTGATATAAAATTTTGACCACAATAGTAAAATTATGAAAACCATATAAAATTGTTCCATAATATCATAATAACCTTAATAATGACAACATACCCCATATAAAAAAATGGATCTGATAACATTTCATCGATTTAACATAGAATAACACATGAAAATAAAATTGTTTTATAAACATTTCATAATCGAATTCATAGAAAACAAAGATAAAAAATGAGGATTATATCATTGGATTATACCCACCAAAAAAATTAAAAAATGTATTTTATTATAGATGAATAAATTCTTTAAATTATTACTGGAATTTTCTTATATAAATTATATATTCCAAAAATATATCATTATTACCATCCACAAAAAATGGAATTGAATAACAAAACACATCTCTTTATGGATGTTGTAATCCAAACGTATGGATGAGTGACACTGATGTTTTACATTTAAATAAAAGGTATAAAGGTAGATGATATATTATGACATAATAAGAATAAGTCTTTCATAATTATAAAATATCAATATTAAATTATAAATTATTACCATCTATGATATTTGGTGATAGACAATGAACAGTATTGTTATAGAGAGACTGTATGTCGTACGTAAACACAAGCGTAATTTCACTTTTATTTCATCAAAAGAGTGTAGATAATTAATATTTCCTAATAACAACAACAATACCATATATTTATAATAATTTTTTTAATAATTATTTAATCATGTAACATATTTAGTGGAGTATAAAGTAAAATTTAAATTATAGTCATTAGTTAATTTGATTTCTACTTCTTTGAAACAACTCCTTTTGAGGTCCTCTTATATATTCTAGAGTTGGATGTTTGGGATAACTGTAATATATATAATGTCTGTACTAGTGTTTATAATGTCTTATTAATGGTTATGGTAGATCTTGATGGCTCTATGTTGTGGTAAGAAGTTAAAAGAGGGGTTCCATGTTATAGTTTTGTTGTCAGATATTATTCGAATTTCATAAAAGAAGAAAACATAATAATGACATAATATAGTGGAAATTCACCCAAAAGATAGGTATTAAATGATAATTTATATGGTTTTAAATCCCATAAATCAATAAAAAAATTAATATCATTTTGGGTTTTTAAATGATATTTTTTGTTTAACCCCTTAAATTATTTTAACCTTATCATTTCTAACATAATTTTCACACATAATGGGTTATAATTTTTCATTTATAGTGAAGAATGGTTGATAAATGTAAAATTTATCAAATTTTATAACATAAAATATCTACCATATTTATTTCACTACACTTAATATTTATATATTCTTTTTAAAAATTAGTAGTTGGATACAATATTATTATTTTTAATGTTAACACTATTTTTCAACTTTTACATAATAGACGTAAATAAAAATATGTAAATATATTAGTTGTATTTAAAATAATAATAATATAATGTATTTATCATAAAAACTCATGTAACAATATAACTCCCTAATATTATACTAATTTTGATATTTTATAATCATTTTCTAAATATTTCAATGAATTGAAAAATATTGTATATGTTGCATAATAATTAAATGTACATTAATAACATATAAAAATTATAAATAAATATACAACATTAAAATAATTTATTTAGTCTCAATATATAAATTTACATGAATTAATTACATTATTTTATCTATATGTGTAAATATAATATAAAATTACAACTAAGAGTGTGACATTTTGTTACTTTCATTGCATTGAATATTATATAGGTCATTTTCAGCGCCAAGTGTCCATTAAGCAAATAAATTTCAACTCTAAGTGTATTATTGGATATTATTTCATATAATATGAAATGGTATGAAAATATTATATACTTATCGCATACATTTATCATAAATAAAACTTATTTAATCGTTACCCAGGTAATAAATTTTATTATAGTTACTATTCTTAATTACTAAAAATAAATGGGTAATATTTACCAAATTTAATACTCCCAATTCTAAATAATGAATAAATTTTATCAAATTCAATTAATACAATAAAAATAATTTATTTTAATAAATTATATATTTAAAATCTAATGAAATATTTTTTTTAGAAAAATATATTTTTATGCATACAACTAGAAAATTAACATATCATCAAAAAGAAGAAAATATTAGTTAAATGTTAACAAATATTATTGAATATTAAATATATATGTTTAATTTAAATAAGTCACTAATAGTTAGTAAATAAATTTATTAAGGTAAAAATAAATTGCACACACAAATTGTTTTTGTGAAAAAACTTATTTTTTTAAAAAGTTAAACATATAATATATTCAAATAAACATAATATAAATATATGAAAAATAAAAGAAGAAATTTTTATTAGATATTTTATAAAAAATATGATAAATTTTACATGATTGAAAAGGAAATAATTTTTTTGATAAAAATTTATAAATTTCCACAATTTTTAAGAAAACATACTAATTATAAAATTTTAAAAACTTCAACAAGACATAATTTATTCTTGATGAATTAAAAAAATAATTTTTATAAAATAAAATTTTCATATGTTCAAGAATATAATTATAATATTTTCACTAAAAAAAATTTAAAGACCATTTTTTATAAAAACATATTTTTAGAGAATAAAATATATTTACTAATAATTGAGTGATTATTTGATAAACATATATATATTTATTTATATTTAGTAGTAATTTTTTATAAATTTTATAAATCAGTTAATATTATCCAAACATTCCAGTTTAATGGATATATTATATTATTCATTTTAAATAATATTATTTAATTATTCTTTTAGGCTTGATTTTTTTTGTTTTACTGTTTTGAATATAGTGTTCTTTTAAAATATTGGATCGTGTATTCTCCCCCTTTTAATAAATTTTTTCTTTACTGTTTTAACATTTTATTCGTAATCAAGATTTGTTATATATTTAAATTTCATTATTGAAAACACATATCATAAAAAGGTTAATAAAATATTCCCCTAAATAGTGGAAGGTAATATATAGAGTTCATCTCAAATAAAACATAAATGGGATTAAATATATGAAGAAATTAAAGATAAGTGAAAATATGGATGTGGAAAAATTAAATATCAATCTATCATTAATGAAAATAATTTGAATGATCTAGATAATTGTATAGATTACTACACTATAAAAATAATATGTAAGAAAAAATCCATCACATCATCAGAAATGAAGGAAATATGACATAAAATTTACTCAAATTATTTTATCTAAATTTAAGGGAATTTTATATGAGAAAAATAAACATACATTATTAATTTCCATTTCATATAAATAATCTCATCCTTTGGTTGTGCATCAATCAATATAATATATATTTATTTCATTAAATAAATTAAAATTCATGATAATTATCTCATGAATGAAGCACTGAAAATACCATTTAATGAAACATAAGATCCATAAGTCATTTCAGAAGCCTCTAAATATATATCAAAATAGAAATGGTCAAAAAAAATTATCCATTTTCATCAATATTTCAATTTAATGCTTTCAAAAAATAGATAAACTTATTTATCATTCACATTATGTCTAAAAAAAATTGAATCAAAATTATTAGAATAACTTTACCTCATATAGTTCAATTATATAAGAATGAATTTCATGAAATAATATCAAATCACACCTAATGTATCACACCAAATTTATTTAACATAATAAAAACCCAAATGAAGTAAAAATAAAATAGTATATGCTTTAAAAGATAATTCACATATATTACTTAAATGAGATCTTATATTAACATAATAATTTTAAATTGAATTTATATGTTTATCATAACTACAATAGAAAAATAATAATTTGGTTAAAAATATTAAATTTTATTTCATTATTTGAGAATCTACATAGATATAGGAAATAAATTATATTAATCACATAATATTTTACTAATGGATGACCATAATTATATCATAAATGTATTCCTACAAACCTCAATATGAAATCCCCAACCCCGGTGTAGAGGATAAATGTTCCCTAATTATAATGATTTAAATAAATAGGTGGGATTTAACCAGTATTCCATTTGTTTATGGGATTAAGAGGTTGTTAATGGGTATCATTAAAATCCTTCATATTTATTAACTAATTATCATAATGTCCATATTACATGAATTGTAATTATTACTGTGTGGGTATTTTACTAGATGGAATATTATTTCCTTATATTTCTTTATTACTCATATTCATTCCATTATAAAGTCCATGGGATTTATAACCCTCCCATGTTCAATTAATTCACCTCCAAGATCTGTACAAAAAAATACATTGATGTTTCTTTAATCATTTATACCATGTATATGGATATAATCTCATTCTAACAAGGGATTTATTCATGTTTTTATGGGAATATATCATTGTTTAGTTATAAGAGAAATTTTATTAATAATAATACCCAAATTTATATTATACATTAGTCTCATATTGAATTATTTCATCACACCTACTAAAATCCAATTATAAATAAGTAATTTTAGTTATATGGTTTTAAGAATCTAATGAATTGATCAACCTTACATTCAGGTAAGTTGATAATACAACAATCCTACCTCAAATGTATTATAAAAGTTTCCTTAGTGGTGCCAACATAATAATCATCATTATGTTATATCTCAATAAATACATTCACAATTTTAATATTATTAATATTATGAGTGAAATTATTGAAAAAAAATGTTTTTAAAGTCATTCCATTATATTGAATCTATTTTTAAAATTTTCCCAGTAGTATTTCATATATTCCACCATTAATTCAAATCATTATTCAAATTATTGAAATCCAAAATTAAATTTTCATCCTCCAAGTACTGGATAATGGAAGGACTATTTTATATGGTATTTATCCAATTCTATATGACTTGTGGATCTATAGAAGCACTAAAATTTGGTGGTTTTTTCCAGATTATGGACTCAATAAAATATGGTTTTCATAATTTCTCATTTTAATACTCAGTATGATTCATATCTTGATAAATTTTGGTGATCATAAAAATGATATTTTTATTATATACCAAATATTATTTGGTTTCTTAAGAGGGTAATCATTTCATTTTCCTTCACATTTCTCATTAAAATAATTCCTCTTAGATACATCAATTAGATATAAACAAAAATAATAGTTTAAGAATAATTTTTTAATAATAATTTTGTTCAATAAAATAAGGATTAAAAATAAAATATAAGAGGTATAAAAATAGCTTTATTTAAATCAATTGGACCTTAGGTTTAACCTATTTTATCCATTTTTATTATCAATAATTCGAGATGTTAACCTATAAATGTACTTAAACATAATGTTTCACTAATTCTTTCTAATACAAATCTCAATGGATGGACTAAACCATGCTCCAATAATAATTTTAATGGCCCTTTATTTTTGAAAATAAATATTATATCTTATTAGATGAATATAAAAAATGTATATTGGACACTCAAACATGACCATAAAGTATTTTTGTCTTTGGAGATAATATACAAAATATTTTAATCTCATTAAATATATTCATCATGTCCCAAAAAGAACATCTCATTTAGTACTATTCATTGAAAAATTCTAATCAAAACCATTATTCTTAACATAGTGAAATAAAACATAATAAATAAATAGATTAGATGATATGTGAGGGATACCATATGAGATATCAATAAAATATCATATAAAATCATAGGATAAGAATTAGATTATGAGATCCTGACAAGAACATGGAATGTTTATACACAAAATATCGAAGATAATATACATGTTACATGGAATAAATAATTATCAGTTTAAAATATATGATTTGTAAGAGTGAATAAACATCAAAAATCATTGATGAACAATATGTTATTTTCATAGATTTAGTGAACCATCATAATTATAAAAACTATTTAATATGTCATGGTTTACTACTAGGACTAAAAAATCATTAAAAGGTCATTCCTCAATACCTATTTTCCAAATTTCATTCAAAACATTGTCATTTTTTTTAATGGATGAAGCACATTGACATGTTTCCCATAATGGATCAACAACATCAAATTATTTTCCATTTTTATATAATGATATATAAAACATCACCCAATATAATGGATGGATATATAATTCTAAACCCTCCCAACACATTATTAAACCCATACACATGTTTTCCAAAATATCATAATAGAATTAAATAAATAATCACATAATTACCCATGAAAATAATACATTTTTCGAAACATGTCATCACTTTAACATAGCACACCCCATGAAAATAAATGGGATTCATAGTCATCTCATAAAAATAATCATAAAACTCCTATAGAATGAAAAATAAAGGTATAATTGGATCATATCCCTAATATTTAACAAGTAACATCAATGTATGTTATCATACTTGAAGAAATCCTTTAAATATTTACTATGCAGAATTTGATGTAAATATCATTTTAACTCTAAAAAATGTTTTTATAACATAATAAATTATCAAATACTAAAGTAAAAATCTCATTGGAAAAAATCTTGGAAACTTGTAATGGAAACATCAAATCATTTATCAATCATGGATAGGATAAATTATATTCATTTTTTATAAATTAAAATAAAACATCCCTTCCACACTTTTTAAAAAAAATAAAAAAAAATCTCTTCACACAATAAAAAGAATATTATTTTTGATCTTTTAAAAAAACTCAAACATGTCTAAAAGTGACATTTAATAATCATTTTAGATTAATAAGAAACCTATTTAAATAAATTAGAATACATGGACATGGAAGAACACATATTTTTATAAACAAAGAGTGAAATAATATTGACTTTCATTAAAAAAATATTTTTGGTCTCTCGATTTATTATGGTAAGAAAAATGAATGGATAAAATTTATTTTCAAGAAAATAAAATATAAAATAAAATTCCTTTTGTTTCTTGAGAGACCAATCATAATATTTTATCTGCGGAAAATAAATATTAACAATACAGATAAATAAGTAAATAATAATGTAAAACCATACATATGTTTTTATTATAATGATATGATAAATCTTATAATTATAATAATGGAATAATTTTTTATAAATGATATTTTTATAATAATTTTATATCATAACAAATTTAAATACTTTTAAATTTCATAAGAACATCACATATCATGTGTAAATGTCAACTAGTATAAATAGGAAAATAAAAGGTATATAGATAATAAAAAATAAAAAATTCACTAAAACAATCTCTATATGATCTAATTCCTCTAATAATATCACTTCTACCATAATAACATTGAAAATAAATAGTTGAGTTTGGGAAATTATTTATATTATCAATTCCTGGGTTAAAAACATCCTAATAAAAGTATTCTGTGATAATGTGGGAATGATGGTTTCTTTATAGGGGAATATTTTCATTTTTAATTTTAATTATTGGCCAATATGGATGATGGGAATTTTGAAAATTTATAAATAAAATAGTTTTAAATTATTATTTATAGTTTAATATATGAAATTAAGAGTAATTTGGGATTTATTTAAATATATATTAAAATGTATTAATTTGGAAATAATAATAAATTATTAAATAAAATTTGATTCATGGAAATTGTTTCTGTTATAAATAATTATTATTTTATTTACTAAACAAGTAAAAAAATTCAATTAATAATGTATTTTAAAGTATCCATATGTAATTTATTTAACAATCAAAATTTTTAGTATGCTATATAAATTTCTAATATTTAGTAAAAAATAATTTTAATTTAAATATAATATTATCATATTTAGATATTTATTTTTTTAATTAATTTTCATTTTTTAACTCTGTGCAATTTAAAATTCCATGGATTAATTTTTGGTTATTTATAATAAATTAATGTTTTTTGATAAAACATGAAAATTATCGTCTTATGATCACTATGAATTTTTTTCATAATCATTTAGTGAAAATGAATAAACAATTTATGAATAATTTTATTCTAACAAAATTTTATTTCATTACTATAGAAATTTAGTTAAAATTATTAATTTTAATTTATATATTTACACATTACATTTTGGATGAATATATATATATATATATGTTTGGAAAAAAATCAGTTTATGTTCATTAAATGGGTTGGCTAGAAAGTAATATTCTATTTTAGAAGCTTTTTAATGACCATAAACCATTTATCACACATATATAGTCCAAAAATATTATTATAATTCATTAAAATATTTATTAATTGGATTATATAATAAAATAAAAAACATTTAATCCCTTAAAATACCCTTTCATTTAGTATAAATACCGCCATTACCCTAACATGTTCCACACCAAACCCATTATAGAAAATTCATACCTTAATATCCCTCTCATGAGTCTCTGAGTGATAGATCAAAAGTTTAATGTAGTCCTTATCAATCTTTAAGATTAATCCTAACATGGCGAGGTTTTCCTCAATACTTTACTTTTTTCATGTTCATTAATTTTACTAGATTTTATTATTAAATTTTTTTTCTACTATTTAGATGACTGTTAGTACCTAGTATTGTCTTTAATTTTATATTATTATAATGATATTTTATTTTTTCACTATAATAATATCAATTTCCTATGTAGTTACTATAATGAAAGAATTTTTCCTCACCACTCCTTTTCCATTACTTTTTTAATATTTATTAATTCTTTCAATTTTGAAAGGAAAATTTTATTATGCAAGGTTATAATAATTTTATTACTATATTATCATAGATTATTCTCCATTCTATATATTTATATTAAATTTATAATCCTTTTCATTGACCAAGGGTTCAAATTTTTAAAAAACCACTCTAAAATTTGGTTTTGGAAAGAGTATGTTGTTTTACATTGAACTACATCCTTGCCTAGATAATAAAAGTAGATGTTATTCTAAAAAAATATAAATAAAATTAATAATCCATAAAAGTTTTCCTTAGTAGTTGACTCAATATTCATATGTTGTGTAAATTCCCCTCCATAAACATATATTAATCTTGGGAATTTTGACTAGAATTTGTTTTCTTTCTTTCCCAATCATATTTTTGGTATACGGTTTTAGATAATTAGGAAAAATTATTACATAATAATCCCATAAATTACTTATGGAAAAATAAACTCTATATTAATTTTTCCCACCAAATAAAATTGCAAATAAATATTCTCATGATCACTCTTCCCAATTTTCTCCTTTATCTCATCATTGCCACTATTATCCCTTATACCTTTTCAAGAACATTTTAAATATTAGGATAAGAAGAAAATCACAATAAGTGATAAAAAACAAAAGTAAATGTTAGTATAGTAATAACATGAAAAATCACATAATTTTTATATTTATCATCAATGTTATTTCATAATATGAAACAAAACATTTTCAGTTAAAAAACACACATTTTTCTCCAAGAAAATCATTAAAACACAAAATAATGAATTAAAACACATTTAAAAAAAAATTATAAAATCATATAAAAAACCCATTAAAAAAATTTGAATTGGAATAAACATATGTTTTACTACTATTTAGGTAATTATTGCCTTACCTAGAGCTATCTGGCCCACCCCATGTAAATATATGATAGATTATCCCGGGCTATGTGGAACTCCCCATGTTACGATATAACTATCTTTCTCAATACTATTTGGGCCACCCAATATATAAGTTGTATCAGGATCACCCATTTGATACAATTCAAAATTACCATAACATGAATAAAAGAATTTCTTCTAAAAACACTTTGAAACGCTAATTTAATCCCATATGGAATACACCTTCATATAAAAGTTACATTTACCTTTAAAAATAATTTTCAATATGAGGACTACCCTTTTATTGAAAACCCAATTTCAATAACAAAATGCCCAAAAAAAGACAAAGTTGATTTTTTTAATGGACAGATGAAGTCATTAAAAGGGAGAAAAATTAAAATAATTTCCACTCTAGATGGAAATTAATTTTCACTATATTTATTAAGAATAGAACTCTAATTTTTCGTTTCATAAAACATTTCATATAGAAAACATAAATATATAACTTTTTTAAAAAATCGTAAATAAATTTAAAATAGACATAAAATTTTGTTTAAAATAAATTCATATCCATATAAATAAATATTTATAATAATATCAATAATATGGACATGAAGAAAATTATATTATAATTAAAATTTTAAACATTCAAGGTGTCACATACCACTTTGAGCATTTAAATTGTAATATCTATGAATGATTAAATTTACCAAAACAATAAACAAGCCTATAAACTGATAAAATATGGGTATGAAATGTCTTAGTAGCTATATAAAAACATTATAAAAGAATAAAGTTATATATCATCATTAAACACCTTAATGAAAGGAGATTGAGACGAAATCCCTTACCTTGAGTCTGACTCATTATGCACAATCATTATTATCCTGAATAATGAAATTTTTATAATTATTTAATTTAATGATAACCTTTTTAATTATTATTATTTATTTTATATCACTATTTATAATGTTATACCAATTAACTGATTATTTAATTTAATGTTATATATTCTGATGATATTCGGTACTTAATTCCAAAATGACGTTGTCGTGGTGTCATTTGTCAGAGTGGTCATTAGTCCATAATCACAAAAATAATAATAATGAAATTTTAATCATATTTATTCATCAATAATACTTTTAAATAAAACATTTATGTATAGTTCTGAAAAATGAACTATGTTATAATCCTAGAGATAGTAGGTCATACACACACATGAGTAATGTTTCCATTTTGAAATGATCACTATATAATTAATTTGTGTATTATTATACATTTTTAGAATGATAATAATATCATTAATATAATTTTAATAATTTTAATATTTATATATATATATTCCATGTTTTTTTTGTTAAGAAATGAAAAACATCTCTTTGTGGAGGTGATAGTTCACTTATACGTATGAATGACATTATCATTTTTATGCTCTTGTTAATGTAAGAATGTAAATGATATATTATTATTTAATAATGATAATTATTTCATTAATATATTATTTAAACATTAATTCCATCATTAAAGATAGTCTTGAGAGATAGTGATAGAAACATATTATATCTGTTCGCGAGGTGGTAGTTCGATGTATACAGGAATGGTAATTAGTCTTCCATTTTATGGAACTGGGTGTGGATTATGGTGTAGATATTAACAAAATACAGTCATATAATTCTAAGTATAATTTATTTATTAATTCATAATGATTAAAGAATTTCAAAGAATAAATAAAACATAAACATATACTTAAAATGATACATCTTCTTTAGTTAACTGCCTTTACATAACTCCATAATACCACTAAGGAGGTTATAATGCCTAAAATAAGTTCTCTAGAATATGGCGTGGTAATCTATGAAGTAATTTGGAAAGATATCGGTTGATTAAAATATGTTTTGAGGTTTATTGAGGAGAGAATAATGGGTACCCTTTTATTGGAGATATGGGAACTCATGGAATTTTTGAAATTATTAAAAAAATATATATTTACTTTTATTAAAAATCGATCCAAACTACTTTATTTATAAGATATAATGATTTTGGGTAGATAAAAATTTATATAATAAGCATTATAAATATTTTTACTAGTTTTTAATCCTTATTATTTTGAATTAACACTTATTTATCCATTTTAATTCTTACTGTGATATCGTGAAATTTACAATTTGGGGGTTAATCTGTTTAAAATAATATGAAAACCCAAATAATTGATACATTTATGACATTTTAAGACTTTTAAAAATCATTTGACTTAATTTTTTTTATCATTGAATAAAATACTATTTATTTTATTGTATCATTAGTGTAATTTTTTACTCTGTTCATGAATTTTTTTACAATATTAAAAAACATTATATTTTTGTAAAAAAATCTTTTGACTTGTCACTAACAAGTCAATGGCATCCTGAAAATATGAGTACATTGTTAATTTTGTCAAATTATATTAGTTTTAATATTTTTAATTTCATTTATCTGATTGTTCCAATAATTAAACTATTAACACATCATTATTATATAACAATTTAAGTTATGTATTTTATAGAAAAAATTATAAATAATGAACCATGATATAGATACGCTTTTTATATCTATAAATATTATTTATAGTCGAATATATATAATGCACGACCCTAGATTCTCAGAGTCTATGCATTATTTTATAACATTAGATTGATTATGTGCAATCAAATTCTGATGGACCGATACGTTTAGCAGTTCTAGAAAGAAAAAGTACATACATGATACTAAATATACATTGGGAAAAGAAAATAAATTATAAGACAAGTAAAATAGAGATATCCTTGTAAGTCATTCGAAGGATTTATCTTCAAAACCATGGGAAATAAAACATAATTAGGGTGAGCTCAAATAGATAGTAAGGGTAAGTAAAGTTGATGCAATAATTAATCAATGAGAATAAATCAATATGGATGGTTAAAAAATATAAAATACATTCCATTCATAAACAAGATAAGTAATAATCTATATACAATAGTAGATAACTGTAACCCATACCATTTAATTAATAATATGATAATACATATTAACCATGAATATTATTACTAATTGAATAATCACTGGGAAAAAAATAACTGAATACATAATAATGTAATTAATAATTATGGATATCTAAAACATATTTTTAATGCTTCATTCAAAGAAATTAATAATTTTAAGTCTTCATGTAAATAATATAATATTGTAAAGTCTTCATACCGAGAATTAAATAAACGGGTAAGGACACATCCAAATCCATATCCATTTTTTCCCATGAATCCTATAGATGCATATGGGGGATGTAGTGGGCCCTAACCTTCATATACCAAATCTAATTCATTCCGCATATGTTGAATAATCTATTTAATTAACAAAAATATTCTATAATATCAAATATCTATACTGAATAATTAATACGATTTTTTCAATGATTCCCCAATGGAAGATAATTTAATATAATGTTTTTAATACTTATGAATAGAAATACATTTTAATGATCAGTAAAACATTCTTCAAGTAAATATTCATTAAATATTCCAAACTATCCCATACAGTTTGAAATAGTTGAATCATAATCCCCATGAAGAAATAAAATTAAATTAAACATATACTATCATGAGAATAATGAGATTCATGACATAACATTTCAAACATAAGTATATATGCGATATTAAATTCAATTGGTGAATAATAACAAATAATAATGAATGAAATGAAAATTGGTATGAAATCCTTTACCATATTATGGTCATTTTTTTGACGGAAACGCCATTACATGAAAAATATATTGTTTGAAAATAACCCTATAAATAAGTAATTATTTCTTCACAACATTAGGATTTCATAATGACATGAAATTCCATTCATGTCTTATATGTTAAAAAACATTCAATATACTTTTCCAAGAAAATTCATATAATAACTTGTTTAGGAAAATTAAAGGAAGATTACATTAAAAGAATTTTTTTTAATGTATGTGTAAAAATTCTTTAAATAATCGTGGGATAATATTAAAAACTTTTCATTAAATATTATTAGAAAAAACTATCATTGAAAATATTTATTCCTCATTAGAGACTTAAACACAAACAATCTTAAAAATTGAAGAAATTTTGAAATAAATACATATCACTTTACAATCAGTATACTTTAATACCCATGAATGTATAAATTTTTTAATGATATTAAAATTCCTTTATCTTCAAAATAATTCCCATAAAATACATTCATGGGTGTTATATACACCAGAGAAAACAAAACAAGTAGTGTATAAGGAATGTGTACCATATAATTAAAAGTGAGAAAAAAAATCCCCTACCTAGTTCCTGACTTGTCCTATGTATCTTTATATTTCTACATAATAATATTATTTTAAAAATTTACTTTTTAAATAAATTTTATCATGTTTATAATTAATTTTATTTAACTAAATAAATTTTAGTAGTGAATTACTTAAGGAATTATGCTTATATCAGTTTTTTTTGATCAAATTCTAATCATGTGATAAAACCAACATAAGTCAACTATGATAAAAGGGGTCATTACATAAAAATTGACAGAATATTAATCAGTATAAAATTATATTATTTTTACATCAATTATAATTTTAATATAAATCAATGAATATGGTTATCAAAAATGAACTAACTTTATAATCATGGAGACTGTAGGTCATACACAAGCCTGAGTAAGGTTCACATTTCTCAATGATCATTATATAAAAAAGGTATATATAATTATATCATTAATAAAATTTTATTTAATCATATGTAATTATATAACAAATTCTTGTGATGTAAAAGTAATCCCATCACATCGGGATGGCGGTAGTTCACACGTCCACAAACGACATTCTCACATTTTGGTGTGTGAGATATTTAATAAAGAAAAAGATGTATTATATATAAAGAAATTTAATTATTACATTAATATCACACTTATTACATTTTATAATTTTTTTTAATTTTTACAGTTTTTAGTACGTTCAATGTTGTGTGTGAATGTTTCACATCACTTTGAAGAGGTGGTAACCGATACTTCCACAGATGATTTCATTATATTTACACAAAATAGAAACTATAAAGGTATATGTTAGAAAAAAATTTAATAATAATAAATTACTAATAAGTATCATATATATCATATATAAACATCATATATATAATTATTCCCAACTATGAAATGTGGTAATGGAAAAATTAATAAATTTATTTTGTGTGCTTGTTGTTCCCCATACAAAAAATGGTATCTTACTTACCCATTTGATTGAAGTGTGAATAAGTATAGGTAAAAAACGTTATAAGCTAATATATCATTATATTTATAATACATATTTTATTATATAATAATTTAATAATAATAAAAGACATAGTGAGGAAAGAAAGAAATCTAATCTGATCATTGAAGAATGTTGCCTATTATTTGGGTAACTCCTTTCAGTTTATACAAAAAACCTACCATGTATTTCTTTATAAAAAAATTTGTATTATATAATAAGGGGATGGAAGTTGGGAGCTAATTTGGTAGTGTTTGGGTTGAGATATAAGGTTAAATGTTGTGTGAGAAATTAATATAGGAGGATCCCTTTTATAATTGAGGTTATGGGTAATTTTTGAAACTCTCAAACTTTTAAATGAATATTAATTAATTTTCTATTAAAATGGATCAAAAGTGATTTATATAGAATATAATATGTTTTTGCTTTGACATACTCTTAACCAATTATTTTAAGATATTTTTTGGTCACATTATAACTCATATATTTTGGAAGAAACTCTTAGTCAAACTCTTTACCTCTTACCATGACAACATGGCTTTTTACACATTAAGGATAAATATATTTTTTATTAAATGACAAATTAAACATAAATGTGTAATAGATGAAATTATTCACTTTATTCCTCTTATTTTTCATAATTTAAGATTTTTAATATTTTTAAATAATATAAAAAAACATTAATTATTTTGAAATATCATTAATGTCATGTTTGAAACTGTTAATTTCTTGGATTTTTTAAAAAATATTAATACCCAATATAACAAAGAAAAATATATTTAATACACTGATATTATGTCAATTTCATCGAAAAATTATTTTATTACATCAATTATATCAAATTTTTATTTATTGTAATATTTTTTATAATATTTATTTGATATGTCCATTAATTAAACAATTATTGCATCATCATTGTGGTCGCTATTAATATAATTATCCATCCCTAAATATATAAAATAAATTTTCATGATGAAAATAAACATTTTATATATCTAATTTCTATTTATAGTTGAAGATATATTCTTAATAAACAGATTTTGAAAATTTATCAAATATTAGAAACATTGGTAAGATATATTGGACATTTCTTATAATAAAATACTATATAAGTCTTAGAGTCATCCAAGTGGATCCAAGAGCTCAAAAAATTGGAAACAATATTATTTTGGTCGACAATAAGTCATACACTATATTTAAGAAATGTTTTATGGTAATTTTATAATGCTTATAATATTATTTTTACCCATAAATGGCCGATTTACCCTAAATAGTTGTAATTAATTTTTGTTACATTATCTAATATTTTTAGTAAAAAAATAATATGGTCAAATTAGACTAAAAATATAACACTGATTACATCCATGTATTTATTTTTTCATAATTCAGTTTTTATTTGTGGAAATATTATGTTCAATTTCAATCTTGTAGATAAGATGACACAAAAAGATTATAATGTTAAAACGTCTTTATTTCTAATAGGTTTTTTTTATCTAAATTCAATGTAATTTTTTTTTCCAAAGAAATACATTGCTTCATATAACATACAGTTAGTTTGGTTATAGTTTATAACTATATATAAAAATAATTTAACTATATAAATAATTTAAATGAAAATGAATTCTCGAAGTAAAATATTATATTTTGTTATATTTATCAAAAAAATAAGACATCTCATAAAAATACCAAAACATAATTCAAATTATTTTTTATATTACTATATTGTAGATGAAAATTATTTCCTAAAATAAAATATATAAAATATTCAAAAAAGTTTGAAATATGTTCGACATATAAAGGTGGTAAAATTAGCTTTTAAAAATAATGATTTTTATTGATAGTATTGGTATTGTTCATATCTTATTCTTATCAAATATATTATGTGAATTTTAAAAAAATTATTTAGTATATAATATATATATTAAATAATAACACTCACTATTTTTAATTAATAATATTTATTATTCTATTAAAAATTTGCAGCATAATTTTTTTTGGAAAAACACTCTTTATATTTAATGGGTTTTTATAGTAATTTCTATTTAATTTCTATAAAATGAATATAAAAATATATATATTGAAATTTTAAATAATAATATTCAAAATTTCCAATTTAAAGGATAGGTTATATAATAATATTTTAATAATATATTGTTGTTTGGTAAAACTACACCTTATGTTAATGCAAGCCAACTCATTATTGTATATAGTGTATTTATAACACTGTATTGTGTATAAATTATTCTAGAAATAAAAAAAATTATCAAAAAATTAAAATATATTAAAGTCTTGTGGTGTAACATTCTATCCACATTAAATAGATTGCATCCTCATAATTTAATATTGATCTTTGGAGTATCGGGTTAGATATTTGAAAATAATCATTTTTTAAAACCCATATAATATAAATTGTACCAAAATTCTAGGATGTTATTATAAACATGTATTATATGTTCATAATAGCATTATGTTACCTAATATATGTTTTCTGAATATCATTTCTAATGTTGTTTCTAATCTTCCACTAATAGAATTTGTAATGACTCAACACAAAAATCTCAAATTCGGTGCATTATTATTTTTAATTAGAATTATTATGGAGAATAAAATTCCAATTGACTGATAAGTTTAGTAGTTTTGGAAATCCATATTAAATACATGATAACCATAATACATTGGGAAAGGAAAATAAATCCTAACATAAGTAAAATATTGACATCAATGAAACCCATTTAGTGAATTCCTCATCATAACCTAAGGAATGAGAATATAATAAGGGTGAGATAAAATGATCATTAAGGGTGTGATAAGTATAAGGGAAAAAAATAAATCGATGGTAATAAATTAATATTTCAAAATAAATAACTAATAACACATTCTATTCAATAACTGTATAAGAAATAATTAATTTGGAAAGGTAAATAACTCAAACACATTTCATTTAATCAATAATAAACATAACCATTGATTTTATAACTAATTGAATAATCACATTTAAATGCAATAAATCATTACACAATAATGGAATTAATAACAATGGATATCTAAAAATAATATCGAGGCTACATTACATGAATATAATACTTTCTAAGATTTTACGAAAGATCTAATATTATCAAAGAATCATCCCAAGAATCTAATAAATGTGTATGGCCTCATCCAAATCAATATCATATTTTTTCTATCAATCCTACCAATGCATTGATGTCATATACAGGGCATCACCTTTCACATATGAAATCCATTACAATCCCTATTTTTAGAATAATTTATTTAATTAATTAAAATTCTCCATTATCATTAAATATCTATGTTTAACAAGTAATATGGTATTATTAACAATTCTCAATTGGGGGATATGTAAAAACAATGGTTTTTGATGATGATGAATGGAAATACCATTTAATGTTCATTAAAACATTATTCAGGAAAATAATCATTAAACATTCCAAAGTGTCCCATACCACATTGAAACATTTGAATCATAATTATCATGAAATAATAACATTAAATGAAACATAAAATATCATTAGAATAGGGATATTTATGATATAACATGTCCAATTGAAGTATACACACCACATAAATGTCAATTGGTTCATAATAAAAAAATTATTAATTGAATGTAAAATTAGGCTAAATCTATTACCACATTGTAATCATTTACATAAATAGGTAATGCATTTATAAAAGAAAATATTTTCATTGAAATGATCTTTATAAACATGAAATGAAAATTTCAAAACATTAGGATGTGATGACAGAATGAAATTTCATATATGTAATATAATATAAAAACATTCCTTTTACTTTTGTTAGTAAATTCATATAGTAACTTATTTTGAAAAAGAACACAAATATTTATTTTAAATACTTATTTAGAAAATAAAAATGGGTAAATTAGAAATTAAAAAATCATGTGAGAATAGTGAAAAATAGGAAACATTTTTATAAAATAGTAACATGGAAAATAAATATTCCTCATTAGAGACTTTAACATAATCAACCCTACATAATTATGATATTGTGATATAAATACATATCACTTTATAAGGAGTAGAATCATATTCCCGTCACAGAAATAAAATTATGTTGATATGAATATACCATTAACATTAGAATAAAAATCCTAAAATACATTCATTTTTTGGATATAAACCGCACAAAATAAACTAGTTGTATATAAGGAAGGATTACCCCAATAATAAAAGTGAGACAAATACCCCTTACCTTGAGGCCATCTTATCACATCTGTCATTATATTCGAGAAATAAAAAAACATATGTTCTTTATTTATTTAATTCATAAAATTTCTTATTTTAATTATTTCATTTATTTCAATTATTATATATTGTAATCCTCTACTTAGAAAATTGTGTTTATGTCGAGTATTTTGACCTCATTCAGATCATGTGTTAAGAACGACCTTGGTAGGTTACCTATGGTCAATGGGGCCATTATATAAAATTATAAACAATATTAATAATGAAATGATTATCATATTTATAATAAAATTATAATTTTAAACCAAATAATGAATAATGGTTATGAAAATTGATCCAACGTTACAACGGTGAATATGTTAGGATGCACGTACAGATGAGAAACATTCACATTTTTCAATGATGATTATAGAATGAAGGTATATTACATTATATAAATCCAAATTGATAATTATATTTTAAATACAATTTTATTTATTCATATATACTTATATATTTAATTTATTTTTTGTAAAATTAATCACGTCATGTCTAGGAGACGGTAGTCCACACATCCACGAATGACGTAATTACTATTTATTGTGTGAAAAGGGTAAAAACATTGATGTGTTATATTTAAAGAGAGTTTATTATGTCATAAATATCATATATATATATATATTATTTTTATAAAATATAATTAATTATAACCATCCTAATTACATTCAATGAAGTGTGTGTCATATCACATCGCTTTTAGGGGGTGGTAGTCAATACTTCCACAAACAATTTTTTCTTATTTACATAAAATAGAATGTATAAAATAACGATTTATAAAATAATTAAAAAACTATAAATACAAAATTAATATAATTTATATTGTATATAACTGTAATTGAAATCATAATTACCAAACTTGAAATATAGTAATGGAAAAAAATGAGGAACTTTGTTTCGTGAGGTTGAAGTTTTTTGTACACAAGAACAGTATTTTCATTACCCATTAGAAGGAAGTGTCTATAAGTGTAGGTAGAACCAATAAAATTATAATATAGAAGTATATTTATAATTATTATATTACTATATAAAGATATAATAATAATAAATGATGGTTTTGGGAAATATATGAGTCTTGTTTGATCGTTGAAGAGCTTTACCACCTATTTAGGTTACTCCTTTTTATTTATACTAAATTCCTTTCTTTGTTTGATTTCTAACCAAATTGTGGATTCTAGGATTAGAGGAGGGAATATAAGATCTTATTTGGGTGTGAAATTCTCAACATAAAATTCTCAACGTTGTGTGAGTAAATATGGGAGGAGGTTTCTATTTATAATAGAGGTGAGGGGTACTTTTGGAAACACAAATACTATTAAATTAATATAAATTTATTTTGTTTTCAAAATGAAAAAAAATTATTTATTTAGATTATATGTTGACTATGGGTCTAAATCCTATCAACCAATAATTTTTAGGCATTTTAGGTCACATTATTACACTTATCTTTTGGAATGGACTCTTAGTTAACCCATTTATCTCCAACACTAACAACATGGATTTTTACTCTTTAAGGGTTAATATATTTATAAAATGAAAAAAAACCATTAAATTATTCATGTATTAAATTTTAATCATTATCCAAATCCATTTTTATAATTTCTTTTTTATGAATTTTATTTCACTTAATTAAATATTATTTCTATAAAAATATCTGTAAAGTCAATTTTGACAATATTCATTTCTAAATATTATAAAAAATATCAATACAAATGATATCCTAAAAACTGCTATTTCACTCCTAATATCTATATTAAATATATAAGATTTTTTTATGTCATAAATTATATAAATTATATTTATTTAAATATTTTTAATAACAATTATTTGATATGTCCAATAATTAATTAATTACTACATCATCATTTTGATTGATATTAATTTAATTATTCATTCCCTATAAATTAAAACTAAATTATCATGAATAATATTAAAATTTTATATTTAAAATTACTATTGAAAGTAAAAGATATATTCTTAATGAGAATATATAAAAAATGTTACACTTATTAGAAACATTAGTAAGACATATTGGGATTTATATAGAATAAAACACTACAAAAGCCTTAAAGTTGTCCAAGTGGCTCAAAGAGCTCAAAATATCAACCCAAATATTTTTTTCATTAAAAATAACTCATTAAATAATGTTTTTACAGATTTTATGGTAATTTTTTAGTTCTCATAATATTATTTTTACCATTAATTTCTAGATTTACCCTTAACTAGTTTAATAAATTGAAATTACTTTTAAAAAAATTTAGTAATAAACTATGTTATTATTATTAGATGAAAAATATTATAATCACTATAACCTTGTATATATGGTTTTTAAATGTCAATTAACATAAGTTCAAAAATAAATATTAATGCTAATTATGAAGATTGGATGACAAAGCGGGTTTTTAAAGTAAAAATGTCAAAATGTTTTCGATGTTTTTGTATAGTAATTAAATGTGGAATTTTTAACAATGAAATAATTTTTTAAGTGATATAAAATTTATTTAACAATAATTTAAAATAAAATAAATACCAAATTTATCCATATAAAAACATTAGACTAAATTTAATTTTTGAACTAAAATGTCATGTTTTTTACTATTTGTCAAAAAATAAAAATTCACAGGATGATACAGAAAATTCAAAAAAAGTAAATTATTATATTATTCATAAATTTAATAAGTTTTTTTCTAATATAAAACATATAAAAGTGTAAAATATTATATTTAAAATAGGTAATCCTTTAAAAGGAGCTAGAAGTTCCTATATAAAAAATTTTGTTTTTTATGTGTAATCTTGGGTTTATTATTAAATAATGCTTGTAAAATCAATTATATGGATTTTAAAATTATTTATTTTAATATATAATACTTATATTAAATTAATATAACTAAAAAAGTTATTTAATATAATATTTGCAGATAAAAATACAATATGAGCATAAAAATAGCTTTTTAATAAAAAACACTCCACTTATATTCAATTGTTTCATATATTCATTTATAATTAACATGTAAACAATGCATTTTACCAACTATGTTCATAATTTATTTAATTATTAATAATATAAAACTTAATGTCAACATTATATCTTATTATATAAAATTATAATATATTCAAAATATATTATTGTTTTGTAAAACCTTGCCTTGAGTATAACTCATGGAGACTCATTATTGGTTGCAGTGTAATCTTAACATGGTGTTGCATATAAATAAATCCTAAAATATAAATATTTTAAAAAATAATATATTTTAATGACTTTGGGTCTCACAATATCCCTTATATAACCCAATATTAAAAAAAATCATTTACTAAAATAAATGGTATGACAAAATTGACTTTATTTTGAATATAATATTATAAATAATATATTCTCAATGAAAAGACCTTAAAAGGTATCATAATAGATTCATTAATTCTTATATTTGAAAAATAATAATCTAATAAAATTAGGATAGGTGTTACCGTAATTTTATAATATTTATAATATTATTCTTACCCATAGTTACACAATTTACTGTTAATCGTGTTAATTTTTTTACCAAAGTTACTTGTTTTAGTTTTTCCAAAACTAAAAGGGTCATATTTGATCAATTTATAACATATGATTCAAAATATGAAATCCATATGTGAATAATAAATAAAAAATAACAAATTATTTAAAATTTAATCTCATTGATGGAACGAGGAAATGAGTTTTTATTGTAAAACCCTTCAAAATATTGAAATGTTTTAATACCCAAATTCAATGTGAAGTTCCTTAAAATCAACTTAATTTGATTAAATGAGAACATATTGATATAATTATACTTTAAAATATTTTATAATTTAATCTATCAATATAAATAAATCATATGAACAACTAGTTTTCAAAAAAAACATGTTTTACACTATTAATCAAAAAATGAATCCTATCAAATAAATACCAAATGTTGAACCAAATTAAATTATAATAAAATTATTTAAATTAATATGTTTATCTTGTAAAATATAATTTATAAAATTTTCATAAAACATGTTATAAAAAGTTTATCATCACAAATTAGAAAATATTACTTTTTAGAAAAATAATTATTTTATCCATGAAACTAAATTTTTTCTAACATAATGTATAGAATAAAAAAATATGAATGTTAATCATTGGATTGAATATATTATATAGATATTTAATTAACATAATACAAATATAGTGATATTTTTTCTTATTTTTTATAAAACACTCTTGTGAACATTTAAAAAGTTTTTTAGAAACAAATATTTCATTTAATTTTATAGAAGTTATTACATTCCATTTTAGTTATTTTATAAAAAATATATATACATGTTTAAATCAGATTATTATAATTAATTTAATCTTTAACATAAACATTATTTTAATGGGTAGGTTAAAATGGTAATATTTAAATAATAATATTTATTTTTTACTTAATCTTGATGTAGTGTGTCGTGTATGATATCATACATTGTGTTTCCTTTTTATAGCTACATAAGTTACACATCCCATTAAAATTGATTCCTCTCAATTTCGAAATAATTTTTAGAAACTAATGTTTTACTATTCAAAATATGTTTATTGAAATCCCACATCGGATAAAGGCTTAATGAGACACCACATTAAAATAATTAAAGTAATGAATGAAGGCCACCTATGATGACACATATTTTGGAACCATATAAGAAAACATGGATATGTAAGAGTAAACTAACCACCATGTTCCATGTAATAGTGATTGAAAACGTGGCCATGAAAAATTTAAGAATAACATAACCATAAATCGGGGATGGGTTAAAAGCTTATTGATATTGCATAACGATGAATAAATAGATAATGTTTTTTGATTTATGATCCTTTTTGAATAATTGATTATTTATTTTACATAACAGACTATGATCTTAATTATATATTCTTACATTCCATGTATAGTTTCATACATTAAACAATTCCCACCAAAACTCATATTTTTCTCCAAATGAAGAGTATTCGTGATGAGTTTTGTAACATCCCAGATAAATAATTAATAAGACAATTTTCATATTTATTAATATTTGGGAATTAAATATTAATTTTATATTAAAGGGGATTCTATGTTCGATAGGGTACCCGATACACTACAATATGTTTCTTGGAAATCATACGTTGCACACTAATAATACACTATTATTATTTTAAATGGTGGTTAACTCCTAGCCGTTGTATTGGTGGGAATTAACATAACTAAATACAATATGATTGTACATGTTTGTTAAATGTAATTACTTTTATCCAAAAAATTTTAGATTCTTAAAATGTGAATGAATCTAATTTTAAGCATAATTTACATTAAAAGGTTGATTTACCGCCTTTTAATGGAAATTAATTTTTAAATATATATTTGGTCACATAAATAAATTCTATATCACCAAATAAAATCCTTCTTCAGAATGGGGACATCAAAATTTACTTTGTGTAAAATTTTGGAATTTTTCAGATAAAGTTCATTTTTTAATGAATAGGGAAAAATATTGTATTTTAATTCAAAAGTGCCTTTTAATCTAATTTATTTATATAGTTATATTACCTTTTTAATTGGTTTTAAAGTGAAATTAAAATATATTTTCACCATTTAATCCAGTGTTGGTCACTGGAATAAATTTCACTATGAAATTAGACATAAACAAGTATCAATCTTTTGATAGTTATTATTTCTTAAAAACACGCTATTTGTTTTGATAACGGTAATTAATTTTAAAATTAATTAATTCAACTTATATGTTTTGAATTTGTAAAAATAGTTATCATTTTTTAGTTCAAAATATCAAATATATCTTTGGCTGATTTTCTCGTATTTTTCTAAAAAACATCAATTTTTGATGAATAGTGAAACCACTTAGTGGTAGTTAAAAAAACTAACTTTTTTATTTAAATGAAATTTTACCACTTCTGTGAATTTAATTTCAAAAATCCAACATAAATGGTTGTTATAAAGAAGTAAATTTGGTTCATTGAGATGGAAATAATGTTTGCTGAATCGTTTCTTTTGAATCTTATTTACCACGATTAAACGTAAATAGGGTAATTCAAGGTAAAAAAGAATAGTATAATAATTAAAAATTACCTTAACACTTGTAAAAACCATATTGGATGAGTCATTAACGACCATGGACATATTTGGGTCGATTTTGGGACCCCATTTAGCCTCTTGGGAGTGAAAATGACAATCTAGATTAATTAATTTAATGTGAAGACAAAATTGACATTAACCAAAATATTTTAGTAATTAATTTTTATATGGTGTTATATAAATTTTATTTTCTAATAAAAATATTATTTGGAAATCTAAAACTATATCCTACATCATGGTATTTTTTTATAATTTTTAGACATCAAATAAAGTAAATTATTTGTGACACAATAATGATTCATTATTTACCTCATTAATAAATGATTTAAATATATAATATTATAATGAATAAATTATTATCCAAAACATGTCAAATTATGATTTGATGATTTTATTTTGAATATGAGTCATGTTATCTTTGACCTTAATGATTTTCGTACCATTAGAAACCGAATATCAATATATTATAAAATAATATTTTCACACTTTCCTAAAGAGCCCCTCCTCTCCCTTATATAAGAAGACCACTTCTAACCAATTCTTCACACATCTCAAGAAATTTGTATCATCCCATATCTACACAATTACACTCCCTACATCCCTATCCCCCTCTTAGAACCATTATCTTAGGCATAAGTCACTTCAATAAGTCCTTTGGTTCAAACCAAAAAGAGTTACCCAAATTAAAGGTAACCGTTTCTCTTAATTTTTTTCTCTTATTTTACTTCTCTAACCCCAAGAACCTTTTTATTTTCATTATTTTGTAACAAAAACAGTATCCTCATATACTAGGATGTTTTTATTAGAATTTTTCTAACTAAAATTACACACAACTCCATCTAATGGATGATTAACATAATGTTTCTGTGGGTGGAAATCTAACGCCTGACGAAACGATGATTCTTCAATTACATCTTACCGCCTATCATGGTGGCCATTATTATGGAACTATATTTATATATGATATATATTATTTTCATTATTTCGTTATTCTTCTGTACTTCACAATTATATGAATCTTTTATGGTTTCCATACTGGGTAAATACGATAATCGCATTTGAGGAAGTGCAGACTACCGTCCCCTTAAAGTGATGTGACTTGTTAATGACTTCTGTGGTATATATAATGGATAGATTTAATGATATTATATGTTATATTATACTGGAATTATAATATAACAATGTATCATTATGTTTTAAATCCATTAAAATAAGAAACAGAAATGAAAGTAGTGTTCATGCATACGTACGGCTTACCGTCTCCATGAACGGTGCATTTCATTTCCTACCTCCAAATGTTATGTACTATTCTAAATACATGTATATACTGAATATATATGATATATATGATATTTAAAAAATGAATATCATTCGGTATATAATGGACTATTTACCGCATGGATGACATGTAAATATAAGTTGTTCATTTTTTACTCAAGTACTAAATATCGACAAAATTAACATTATTAACATAAATGATTACATAATGTTTATAACATGGTAATAAGTAATATAAATGGAATAATAAAATTGTAAAATGTTCTTAGGAAAGTATAAAATATCTTTAGTTTATTATTCAGGAGATTAAAGAACGATCGAGTCAAGTCGGACGCGAGGTAAGGGATCCGTCCTCTCTCTTTCTTTTCAAGTACTCTCTTTTATGTCATTTTTTTATGCTTCATGTTATTATGTTGGAAGATGTTATTTTATATTAACCATACTTTAATTTGTATTTTTATATGATTAGATACCCCATCTTACTCACATCAATTCATTTTAATAATTTTTATGTGGCGCCGTTAGGCTGCCGAATATTTGTAAGGGATTTTATATCTCACTATTAATTCTGTGAGATTTCCATTGTTCGACACTTATTTATTACATGTGGTGTATTATGTAATTCCTTTTGAAGTATATTATCATTATTATCATTATATTAATGTTATTATATGATTAATTTTGGGGTTATTAACTTTGGGTCATATGACTCGATTGATTACAACGTGGTAAGGGGTTTCCATCTCACTTTTTATCCCCATGAGATAAATAATATATTTTACACTACTTTATTTTTTGTGGTTTATATACTTCCATGATTGTACTATTTTTGTAATATACTTCCATTTATGAGTATATACATCTTCATTGTATGATCCTTATTTCATGTGGCATGTGTTTTGTAAGTTACCGAATCGGTAAGGGAACCTTTCACCCTCATCTTTCTAAAAGTCTTCTTTTTGATATGTATTTTAATTTACATCATATTATGTTGGGATATATTTTTATATATCCTTATTGATTTAAAATTTATGTTCAAGTGACTAGATACCCTTTTTATCTCATCAACTCATTTACTGAATTTTAAAGAGACGCCATTAGGCTGTCAAATTTTTACAGGGGAACTCCTTAACCCAATTTCAATTCTTTGGGTTCAAATTGTACTTATTGAATATGTCATCATATGAATATTTGTGAACAACCTCTGATTTTTTACACATAATATACACTTATATTGGGTGTATTTATATTTTTCACACATAATTATGAGATTGATTTATCCTTAATTTAAGGATACCATCTTTATAAGGGATTTCATCCCAATTTACATTTCCATTGAGACTATATTTTTGTTATGCACCAATTCACTCTTATATGCTGTATATACTATCCTTTGACATATTATATCATGAATCCCTTTATTCTTATTATATTATAATGTTATGATTAAATATTATTGCACAATTATTTTCATTCAAGAGTCTCTCATTTTGTTAAAAACTCTTTAACAAAAATATCATTTTTAAATATTTTAAAGATTTATTATTCTAAATACTTATCATTAATATACATGTTTTAAAAATGGTTTTGAGTATTTTTTTATATTTACATTAATGTTTTAAAATTATAATTCCATTAAAAGCTTCAAATTGGCATGGGACACATTGATTCAAAAATCTTTTTTTTAAATGGATTTTGAAAATGGATTGATTATTTCAATATCTTGAAATTAATTCTTCTGATTGAAAATGAAATGTTTTTATTGAAATGTTTATATTTGCAATATTTTATGTGATATTATGGTATTTGAAAATTTGAAGGGTGGTTACGTGATAAACCATATGACGGGTGGTGCCGTGAATACCAGGACCGGTGGTTATGTTATAACCTCCAATGCATTGGGTATAGAAGTCGGCTATATGGCTATTCTATTTAGTGATATACGTGGAATTAGACCATATGGTTATTCCATTTAAGTATGTTTATGTCACAAGTTACCTTCATATGTTATGTGTTCTTTATATGGATTTTATGGTAATATTTTGGTTATAAAAGGGTGCGTAATTATATTTTATTCAGTGAAGAGTATTTACTACTTCATAAAGGTCAAATGTTTTACTTATGATAATGTATTCATGATTTACCTGTTGTTTTGAAAAACTAATAGTTTTACTTTTTTCTGTATCCCTTACTGAGCTTTTTATGCTCATCCCACGTTTTTTTTGAAATATTTTTCACAGGACGTAATGTGGAATAGGGTCAAGGATGGGATCATGGAAAAGTCATGTTCTCTAAAATATGGAAGTAGACATGTTTTTTTAAGAGTTTTTCTTTATGAAAAATATGTATACTGAGTAGTAGTGTCCACTTTGTAATCTTTTGATATGTAATAGTTATGGCCTAATTCTCTAAAAATCTAAACCTGAAAATATAATCAACGTGAATTATTCATTTAATTAAATATTATGTAAGGTTTAAGGTGGTGTCCTTATATGTTTTTCACATCTGAAGTAGTAGAACATAATTTTAGAGAATCCCATGATCCAAAAAAAAATACAAACTATCAATTTCCCTTATTTATTGACATTAACAAAAAATGGTTATAACATGATTTGATAATTATTCAAAAAATAATAAAATTGATATGATGATAAACTACTGTAATATACAAAATTAAACTTTAATACCCAAAGTTCCACATATACCACTCAATAAATAACAATATTTAAAAAAAAATCAAACGAATGGAAATTAATATTCAAACAAAAAAATAAGAATAATTTTATAATATAGTATTCTATGTTAAATTTTAACATTTATATCTAAATAAAACAATACAATATTAATGTCTCATAGAAAAATGTAATTTCACTAATCAAATATTATCCAAGATAGGTAAATCATTCTTTGAATAAACCATAAAATAAGATATTCCCCTAAATGATAAATCATCATTTAATTATCAAATAATATACCACAATTTTTATATCTTATAAAAAAGGGTTCCCAAAATAGTAAATGATTTATTAAAAAATACTAATCACTTAATCAATAAATCATTTCCCAATCACAAGTTAATATATTTGATAAAACATATGTTACCAAAATTATCTTAATCACATTCTTTAAATTCATCTTACTAAAAATAAAAAATTCATACTAACCAAGAATTCATGTAGGCTAGTGGTAGGATACACAACAATCTCTCCCTTTAGTTGTGGGATTTATTCATACAACATTTGTATATTTTATGGGCTGTATCCAATATTATGGATGGTAATTTAAAGAAAACTATATAATCCTGATAATATTCAAATAAAATTATAAATTCCTAGAAAAATAATTATAAAAAAATTTCACCTAAAATTTTATCTCATTCATTCATTTTTTATCTCGAAATGTAATAAACCATAATTATCTCAAAAATATATGTCTCCAAAAATGTTATCACTATCCATAAAAATTCATTATCAAAACCCTAAAAAGGGTTTCTAAGACACTAAAATCTTTATCAACTTCAAAAATATAAACTCATGATGATATCCCTAACAACTAAGAAACCATTATAACAACAAAAGATGTTTAAAACATGCTCTGATGCCATATGGAAAGACTAAAAATTTAACATATATCATTCATGTGAAATTTATATTAAATTTATTATATTTAAATTGAAAATATATTTTAGGTCTAGAGTTTTAGAAAATTATGAGAAAACATTACAAAATAAACCCATATATTACCAGTGGAATCATATAAGTCGTATCCATTTTTTACACTAACGGAAACCCACAAAAACATGTTTTCTTTTCATTATCACTCTTCAAAATTTTCTCCATGACCTCAAACATGTCTCTATTAACACTTAATCCTGATGAATTTTTTATAAACATGGTGTGATCACAAAAGATCAGTGACGGATAATGAAATAATGAAACTTTTAGTTAATTAAAAAGATGAAAAACTCTATAAATTTTACCTATAACATCAATTTTATTTGATAATATGTAATTAAACATTTTCACATGAAAAAACCACTTATGTTTTTCAAATAAAATCATTAAAACCCATATAAAATTATTAAAACTCATTTACGTGACTTAGACAATCATATATAAAAACCCATTTAAAGCTAATTTAAATTAGAATTACCATAATTATGAAGTCTAATTATTCTATTATGAGCATACCGAACCCTATATAGGCCATCTCCTGTAAATTTACAATGGGATTTCAAAGAACTATTCGGGCCACGCCATGTTATGAAATTATGGGATTTCTAGATGCTATATGGGCCACCCAATGAATAAGATAAAATAGGCTCACCCAATTACTATAATTCTCAATTACCATAAAATTAATAGAACAATTTCATCATAAAATTGTTTGAAAAACTCTTTTAACACCATATGAAACATAGTTTCATATACAAATATTATTCTCTTTTAAAAACCATTTCCAACACCAAAACAACCATTTCATTGAAAACCCATTTTTTATATCAAAATTACAAAAAATATATGTTTTTATTTAAGGAAACCTAAACTATTGAAAAGACAGAAAAAAATAAAAAATTTCCATGATATATGAAAAGTATTTATCACCAAATACATTATTAATAGAAAATTCCTTCTTGTATCTTGTGAACAACATCCATATAAAACACTTAAAATGATTCCTTTTTGAAAAAAATGAATTAATATTAAAATAGGCATAAAATTTTCATTATAATAATTTTCTATCCATATAAATAAATATGTAAAATAATATCATGAAAATTGACATGGAGAAATAGATTTTCTAATTTAATCTTTTATATTTCATTATGTCCTATACCACATTGATCATTTAAATCATAATCTCCATGAAATAATAAATTTACTAAAATTTTAAATAACAAGATAATAGATAAAATATGGATATGTAATTTCAGAAATGTTTTATATACACCTTATAAAATAAAAAAGGTGTATATCATAAATAAATTCCTCAATGGAAGGATAATGAATGAGATGAAATCTCTTTTCATGAGTCTGAATCATTATGTACAATCTTTATCATACTCAATAATAACCCATGTTCAATTATTTAGTTGATTGGTAAACTTTTAAAGTTTATTATTCATTTTATATCAATTATTATCATGTCATAATAGTAACATAATTACTTAGGTTCATGTTGGATATTTTGATGATATTCGGTAATTGAGTCCAAGATGACTTTTGTTGGACGTCAATAGTCAAAATGGTCATTATTATATATTCTTTAAAATAATATTTATCGAATGGTAATCATATTTATACAATAATTATACTTTAAAATAACACATTTATGTATGGTTATGAAAAATGAACTATATTGTAATCATGGACACTGTGGGTTGTACGTACGCTTGAGTAAAATTTCCATTTTTATATGATCATAATAAAAAGAATGTATGTTTTTTAATATCTTAAAAAAATAATCAAGATATACTTAATATAAGACTAACCATTTAAATATACTTATATACAACATACATCTGATGTGGTGCTGAAAAATGAATCACATCTCTT
Organism: Viscum album; assembly: GCA_963277665.1. Classification (NCBI taxonomy): domain Eukaryota; kingdom Viridiplantae; phylum Streptophyta; class Magnoliopsida; order Santalales; family Viscaceae; genus Viscum; species Viscum album. Next base: position 1,291,742,297 of record OY728146.1, read on the forward strand.
TGTGGATGTGATAGTTCACACATACGCACGAACAATATTATCATTTTTATGTGAATGGAAGTTTAAGAATGTTAATTATATATTATTATTTAATAATTATAAATATTTAAATAATATCATATATATTAACATTAATTCCATCATTTTAACCAATCTTGAGAGTCAATGACGGAAAATGTATAATATCAGTTTGCGAGGCGATAGTCCGCCATAAACACGAAGGATATTTTTCCCCATTTGATGAAAGTGGATATGTATATAGGTGTTGATAATAAAATAATAAAATAAATATAAATATATTTAGGGTATTAGATTTATTATTTCATGATATTTGAATAATATTTTATGGAAGTGGAAGAATAAATAAAACAGATGTACTTAATTGAAAATGATACTTCTTCTCCAGACAACCTCCATTTCATGACACCTTAAGTACACTACGGATGGTGTTATGAATAAAATAAGATAGTTAGATTGTTGTTATGGGTTCTAGGAAGAAATTTTGGTATATATTGGAAGACCCAAATTGGATATGAAGTGTATTTAAATGAGAATATTTGGTACACTTTTTTAGGAGAGGGGATGGAAACTCTTGGAAATATTCAAAATACTAAATTAATAAAAATTAATTTTATATTAAAAATGTATCCAAACTGATATATTTATATTATAGAATTATTTTTGTTTCTAAATAAAATAATATTATAAAAAATAGATAATTTTTCAGTATTTTTTAATCATTATCATTTAGCTTTAACCCTTTGTTCACCTTTTTAATTCTTATCATGATATCATATAATTTATGATTTGTGGGATAATATAATTATTATAGATTAAAAAAATACCAATAACATAGTCATTAATGAAATTTTAGGTCGTATACCGGTTATTTTTTTGAATTTTATATTTTTATGATCTTCATATAATTTAATTATTTTTAATTATTTTTAAGTATAATTAATAAATAATTTTGTAATTATTTATAACATGAATTTTTAAAATTATTTTAAATAGACAATATCTTAAAAAAACTTTTATATATTCACTAATATGTAAAATTCATCCAAAATATTCATGTCTGACCTTAATTTTATCATATTATATTTATTTTAAAAGCCATTAATGTCATGAATTTGATTCTTCCATTAAATAAACAATTACTAAATCATTATTGTGTCACAAATTTAGGTAATTAATTTATTACAAAAAATTATATATATATTTTTATTATGTAAATTAACATTTTATCATTATATCTATTATTAATATTCAAACAAATATTTTATATAATCCAATATTAAAAATATTTTTCTTATTAATAACAAGCGTATGACAAAATTTAGTTTCTTTTTAATATAATTTTATAAATGTTATATTATCATCCAATATGATATAAATGGCCTAATAACAAATCCATTAATTCTTATGGAATAAAAATTCACATATAATAATATTATTATAGGTTTTTAGATAATTTTATAATATTTATAATATTATTTTAACTTATATACCCCATTTATCTTTGACTTTGGTAATAAAAATATTCTTATTTACTATTCATATATTACTTGAAAATAAAAGTGGCATATTTACTAATTTATGAAATTTTATTGCAAATATATAATAATTTTTCTAAAATCAAAAACTTATAAAATATATATATTAATTAAAAATTAATCATGTTGATGTAATGATAAAATGAGTTTTTAATGATAAAACATTCAAAATATTGAAATATTTTTATATGCAAATTCAATGTGAAATTTATTCCAATGAACTTAATTGGATTAAATGATAAAATATTTATTTAATAATACTTTAAACACTTTTTTAAATAAAATATAATAATATAAATAAATCTTAAAAAATTAATTAAAATAAAGTATTTTTTCCCTTTTAATCAAAAAATAAATCCTATCAAAAAAATTCCAAAAATAAAAAAATTCCATTTATATAAATATTTCTAAAAAAGATTATCTTGTCATATAGAATTTATAAATTTATCAAAAACTAGAAATAAAACATTTCCCCATCAAACTCAGCAAATATGAATTTATAGTAAAATAATTCATTTATTGTCAATACTGTATTTGTTCTTCTATCATGTCTAGAAAACATATAATAATTATTTTCAAATTTTTATTGAATATATTTTATATATATTTCATCAATAAAATAAAAAAAGTTTTATTTTATAATTTATTTCTAAAAAACATAGTTGTTCACATTTAAATAGTTTTTATAAAATAACATTTCCTTTTATTTTTAAAATGGATTACATTGATTTTAAATTATTTGGTCAAATAACTATATATACATGTGTAAATAAAAATTTCATAATTTAGTTATTTATATTTACACTCGCTATTCAAATAGCTACATCATAGTGATAACATTTAAATAATAATATTTAGTTATTCCCATAATCTCAATATAGTATATCATATATGATATTGAACATAGTGGTTACATTTAAGAAATAAGTATTATACATGGTTCAAAACAATATTTCTTTCTCCACAACATATTTTAAACTCTCAGGATATTTTCTTTGGTTAATTCACATTCACTTTATGAACCATCATAAATGATCAGAATATATGGATTTGTATTTACATTCTACTTATATCCTTATGAAACAAATGTAACATCCATCAATTATTAATATAAATCGTTTAATTGGGTCACTACCATCTATGTTGTGAATATACAATATTTTCTAATGTTGGTTGATGGTTAATCACTTACATAATTTCACTAATATATTTAAGGAGATTCTTTACCATCTTATTTATAACTAATGATAATATTCTTAGTCATTATACATAATTGTTAGAGAATTTTACATTCTACTCCATTTCAATGTTTTTATGTACACATTTTCAGAGGAATATTGGATCTCTATTGATTATGTCCCATTAGTTTCTATGTCATTCATCATCAACATATACTCATGACTATTCTTCAATATTAATACCCTAATAGATACATGTGTACTCTTATTATGATTAATGTGTGTTCACCTAAAAACTCATCCATCGAATGAATATGGAAAATATTTATAGAACTATATACCATTATAAAATAATTTATAAATACCACATAAATCATTATCATGTTTACATGGTATATATATAGAGATATTTTTTACATTCATTTAATACCCATATATTTTCTAATAGTTCCTATAATAAATATTAATGGAATTATATATATTTTCAATATGTAAAACATGTGAATTAATTCATATGAAAGGTTCACCCTGATAGTGTCCCAATGAATTGACTAAATAATTATTATGTTAAGATGAAATTATCATGATAACTTGTAATTATTTTGTGGCAATATTTTATGAAACCATACTGTTAAACCTAGGTGATATGATTATGAATGTCTCATATTTATATTTTAACTACATTTCCATTTTATTCATCATGTACTTATGATCATGTTACGGGTCATGTACATATGATCATCTTATGGATCACGTAATTATGATCATGTTACGACTCATGAACATATAATAATGTTATGTCTTGTGTACTTTTAATTATGTTACACATATTTTATGCATGTTATTTTTTATATATCATTAATCATGTTTTACCTATTATATGAATTGATGATCTGATCTCATTGTTTATCCCTTGACTAGATTAATTTTTCTCATTTTTCATATTATTCACCATTCCCTAGTGATTGCAATGAAATGGATAAGTATAACAATATTTAATATAAGAATAATATTTTTACAAGATATTTGTTTTGATGCATATGTTTAGTTGTAAATATACCAAACTCTCAAATAAATAAACTTTTTATCATTGGAGTTTTTGTTAATAAATTTAATTCATAAAAAAGATATTAGTTTTTGAACAAAATATGATTGTGCATTTCTAAGGCCTCACATTTATAAGAAGAGTAGAGTTTGGTTATTTTTGTGCATTATGAATCAAAATATTTTCTAATAGGTATTTAGATAAATAAAAAATATCTCTATAATACTTGATTCATTATAAATAATATGACCATGTATTCTTTACCTCTCCATTGTGTTCATAATGTGTTCTTTATAAAAATAATAGTTAATATAAAATTTCTATTTTGTAAGTGTTATTCAATTAGTAAAATCGAAAGTATTCAATTTCAATAAGATGTAATGAATTTAAAAAAATTAAAATCCTATGTTCTGTTAATAATAAAATTATTTCCTCAAAAGAATGTTTGTGTTATGTTTTACAACGTCATATCATAAAAAAAAATTTAAATTTTTAAAGAACATTACACATAATTCATAAATATGTTGTAGTAAAATTGTGAAAATTAATGGAATATAAACATTGGAGAACATAGAACTCACTAAAAAACTAAAGAATCTTAAATAATGATATAAATATCAAACCATCCTTAATAACTGTGAAAATATAGTGGGGAATTATGAATGTGAATGATATTATCAATAAATCTTTATGAATCATCATAAGAAAAGTAGCGTGTGATAAAGTGATAATTACAATAAATTTATTGTGAAGTATGTTCTGTTTTAATGAATACATTCATCTAATATAGTTGATTGTAATTATGAATACTAGTTAATAGAATAGGTGGTTGTTATTATCGATGGTAATTTAGAAGTAATAAAGTTTTTATCGCGATTATTGTATTGATATAATCAAAATATATTTTACTTTTATGCACTATAAACATATTAATGATTAAAAATATGTATCATGGTAAATTTATAAGTATTAAAAAACTACTTTCACTAAATATTATTACAAATTAATTTTTAAATTTTAATATAATATAATGAAGATCTAATGAATTTTGAAATTATCCAAAATGAATACAATTTTATATAAATTAGTTGTTGGGAAAAATACCTCAAGGTATCATTAAAGAATATTTATGTTGATTTTGATTTTTGAAAAAGAGGGTTTCCATGGATTGTTGTAGATTTAAAGAGAGATTTTTTAGAATCTATTTTGAAACTGATAAAAGACAAAGGAATGGACACTCTAGAGGTGGTATAAAAAGATCGTATACAATGTTGTTGTGTGTAGGATTGAATGTGGTTTGGAATGTTGTGCACAAAAAATTAATTGGCCTTACCTCATAAAAATAATTAAAGTAAATAGGTGCGTGAAAGATTTGTATTTTCACAAAATAATAGGTTTCACGAATAAGTTTTATGCTCGCAATGTGACATCAAATTGGGATTTCCACGCTCGTGGAAATGTTGCGCAAAAGGTAGTTAGTGGGTGATAATCTTGTGTGTAGGGTTTGTGAATCCTATAAATTTATTGATACCCCCTCCCCCTCATTTTATCATGATCAACACTTAGATGAGATAGGATCTCTAAATTCTACAACTAGTGTGTTGCGCGTAAAAAATGAGTTGTGTGCAAGTAGTCAGTTTCGCGTAAGAAGGTTCATTCATGCAAGTAGTGAGTTTCATGTTAAAATGGATTTTCCTGAAAGTATTAATTGGAGTGAATGTTGGTTTTAATTAAAAAGTAATAGTTTGTACTTAAGTCATTAATTTTATGTGTAATTCACCCTAAGGTTGTGTGAAAGTTTGACGTTTCACAATACATTAGTGGTAAATTAGTATTAATTTTTGGATAATGGTTGTACTTAAAAAAGAATCTTTATATTGTAGAGGACACATTAAATAGAGATAATAATGGAAACTACCATTCCATAAAATGTGGGTTAATCTGTTCTAAGAGTAGTCAGCAAAGGAAGAGAATGAAGGTGATCCTTTCCACCGGTAGTGATCCAGATAAATTGAGTTAGGGGTGACCTTGGAAATGATGTGATCTTATCATAAATAGTGTACAGGCCATGAGACTTGGAATAGAAGTGATCTAGCCAAGACATTTAGAAATGTAATGTTATTTTAGTGGATTTGTTATAGTCATCAAATTTTCATTGTATGCTCATTGGAAGTAGCCCAGTGATGGTGAACTAAGTAAAAATATGTGTGCCCGTATGGTTTCATTCCTACATTACATTCATAACTTTATCATCAGATAAATAATGTAAGAATAAGAACATAATTAATAATTATTCTAATGAAAGTGTACCCTTACAGTAAACTGTTCAAGATCCATTGGGGCACGAAGAATTTATCAAATAATATCCATACCCGGATTCGCCCCTATCTCACAGTATCTAGGCACCTTTCGGACCTACCAGTAATAAAATTTTTAAAAAATATTTTCAACAAAAATTTTAAATTTTCTTATTATTTATATAAAAAAATACATTTTGACAAACAATATAGAAATACTATCCTATGCTGAATTTTTTAATTTGGAGAGAGAAATTATTATTTTGATAAAATAGTTAAAATTAACTTTTTAAAAAAACTATGAGTTTATCAAATTTTTATTATTTGAAAATGGATAAAATAATTATGAGATTATTTGATCAATAAATATTAAAAATTATTTGTATAAAAAAATTAAAAATACTAATTTAAATTTAGAATTTGGCCTATAACATATTGGCACTGAAAATAGAATTTTTTAGATAAATGTTTTTGTTTTTGTGAAATAAAATAATTCTTTGGATGGTTTGTTTTTATTTAGAATATTTTCATCACATAACCACCATATATAAGTAATTTACTATCTAGAATTTTTTTTATAATACATTGAATGAACAAGTGCTTGACTTTTATAATTGAAATATCATAATTTAATTTTTTTAAATAACCCCTCCTCGTGTATAGATACCCACATTAACTCCTCAAATTAAACACTAAAGACATTAAACATGATTTTCACCTAAAAACTATATATATCCTATAAAGTTAGTTTCATTTTTCAATATATTCTCTCTATAGGTTTAATAAGCTTCATACAGAGGTATTTGTTCCCTAAATCTTCAACATTCCTTTTAATGTTAATTAATTTATACATATATTAATTTATTTAATTTTCTTTATGCTTGAATTATTTTTGTTACATGGAATTATATTCAATATGATATACTATAAATATATTTTTATTTATTCCCTCCTATTATATACATTTCCTAATCAATTACTATGTAAAATCAAGGGTTCCTCACACCTCCATTCAAGTTAATTTTATATCCTAATTAATTCATTCTCATTTAAATATAAAATTTTATAATTAATTTTTTTATAATTTCAATACAATGTTATAATATATATATCACAATTTTCTCTCATTATACTATCTTTATAATCTAATATAAGTCTCATGGTTTAACATAAACATAAAACCATAATAGAATTTTATATGAAATTGTGTGTGTTGGTTTCTTGTAAAGTACATCAATGTCTAGATAATACAAATGAATTTTGCTCTAAAAAAGGTATCTTAAAGGAAATATACCAAAATATGGAACTTTTTTTTTTGATTCTATCATCACTAGGTGAAAAAAATGGACCTTTTTTCACACCATGTTTGACATTCCCTGACGATTATATTTGTATAGTCTACATGAATTTTATGAACAATAATATTGGATTCAAAAATATGGAATTGAATTATATTGAAATTATATCTCGAATACATGTATGTATTCTCCATAACATTTTTTTTATCCTTCCTTAAATTGGGTTCTTATCTCAATAATGTGAATGACTATATATTCTAAAGGGGTTTTCTGGGTGTTCACCTAGTAACAACATTAAACATTTAAAGTTGATACATTAACACATAATTTATAACCTATGATATTGTTCTATAAAATTCGACATAATATTCGTGGACCTCATCGTTATCCTCAATTTCAAGGTGGTTATACACACATGTTGTGGTATAAATAATATCTCTATTGAGAATGATCATCATATACTTTGTCTTTCCTTATTTTAATATATTCATAATGTCTCATCCAATATCATTTCCTTGTGGGAGTGAATGTGTGATTCATTTTAAAAAAAGTGTTTTCACATTGAATTTCATCTATGGATAAACTTGTGAAATTATTTAAAACCATATAATTTTTATTAAATAAGGTATACAAACCTTATAATTCATTATCTTGGTTAACGAGTGTTTCTTAGAGAGATTTTATAATTTCATTTGATACATGTTAATATTTTATGGGTTTATTCAATGATTTTTATGGTTTTATTTATTTAATTCTTATATGGAACACATGAATTGAAGTATATGAAGGGTGCACCCTGACAGATCTCTATTGAATTGTTTAAATGGTTAATCTATTGATATGTCATGTTCATGATTCCCTGGTAGTATACCATGGTAATTTTTATTCCACATTTTTGATTTAACATGGAGAAAATATTTTCACCCAGCCTTAAACATTACATAATCTTGAATTAAGTTAATAATTAACATTGAGGATCTTTTCAGGATTAATGTTTTAGACAATTATATCAAAACAGAAGCATAACAACTTGAATATTACATATAGACACTTCTACTCAATATACATTTTTTTAATAAAACAAACTCTTTGAAAAAAAAGTGTCATGTCTAGTTCCATGTTTTAGACAGCATGACTTTTCCTTGCTCCCATCCTTGATCCTATTTCACTTTATTTCCTGTGAAAACATTTCAAAAACATGGTATAATAAGAAAAAGCTCCATAAAGGATATGAAAAAAAGGAAAACAATTAGTTTTTTAAAACAATAAGAAAACCATGAATACTTTATCATAAGTAATACTCTTCATTGAATAATTTTGTATTATTATAATATTCTTTTTACCTTTAATTGCCCAATTCACCTTTAACCACGGTCAATAAATGCCAAATGTTACTATTCACAAAAAATTATTTTCATCTTATTGAACCAAATTTTACTTACAAATAACTAAAATTTAAATCGTATTTTAGAAATTCTATTCACAGAAGCGGTAAAATTTAATTTAAATGAACAAGACTGTTTTTTTACTACTACTCAGTGATTTCATTATTCATCAAAAATTGATGGTTTTTAGAAAAATACCAAAAAGTTATCCTAAGATATATTTGATATTATGAATTCAAAAATTATGTCTATTTTACCGAATTCAAAACATAGAAGTTACATTAATTTATTAAAAATTAATTCTCGTTGTCAAAATAAAAAGCATGTTTTTAAGAAATAATAACTAATAAAATATTGACACTTATTTATGTTCAATTTAAAAGTGAAATTACTTCCACTGACAAAAATTAGATTAAATAGTAAATATATAATCTAATTTTACATTAAAAGCTATTAAAAATATAATCTAATTATATAATTAAATTATAATAAAAGGCATTTTTGATTTAAAATACTATATTTTTCACTATTCTTTAAAAATGAATTTTATCAGAAAAATAAAAAATATTTACCAAACGTAAGTTTTGATGTCCTGATTATAAAGAAATATTTTATTTTGTCAAATATAACATATAAAAGTCTCAAAAATAGATATAAAAAATCCATTAAAAGGCAATAAATCACCCTTTTATAGAATATTATAGTATTTATGATTAAAATTAGATTCATTCACATTTTAAGCCTCTAAATTTTATTGGATTAATTTTAAAACCTTTAAAAACATGTATAATAATATTATAGTAAGTTCTATTCATTCCCTCTAATACAAATTCTAGGCATTAACTACCATATAAAAAATATAATATTAATATTTTTTAGTATGACCTTATATTGTGTGCAACATAAGATTTCAGAGAAACTCATTATTGCGTATCAGGTACTCCATAGAACATAGAATCCCCTTTAAAATAAAATTAATATTTAATTCAAAAATATTAATAAATATGAAAATATATTAATCTTTATTTACCTATGTTTTTACATCCTTCCCCCTTTTGGAAATTGTGTCCTCGCAATTTTATTCACTTATCAAATAAATGGGGGTATTTATCCCTCATAGCATTTTCAGATTCCCATGTTGCCTCTTTGACCATATGGTTTTTTCATAAAACTGTTACCTCATTAATTACCTTATTCCACAACACTTTCTCTCTTTGGTAAAGAATCCGTATAGGTTGTTCTTCATAAAAGAGATTCTCTTCAAATTGAACTACCTTTGGGCTCAAAACATGAGATGAATCCGACATATACATTCTCAACATTGAAACTTGAAAAACAATGTGTACCTGGTATAAACATGGAGGTAAATCCACTCTGTACATAAATAATCCAAATTTATCTAGGATTTCATATGTTCCAATGAACCTCAGACTCAACATTCCCATCTTACCAAAATGCACGACACTTTTCCATAGAGAAACATTGAGAAAGACATGATCACCTACCTCAAAAGAAAGATCCTTCCTCTGATTACCCGCATAACTTTTCTGCCTGCTTTGAGCTGTTGTTATGTGATTTTAAATCAAATAAAACTTTTCTCCAATATCTTCTACCAATTTTGGTCCCATGAACTTCCTTTCACCTACTTCATCCCAAAAAATCTGGAGTTCGACACAGCTTCACACATAGTGCCTCACATGGAGCCATCCATAGACTTGAATAAAACTGTTATTATAAAAACAAATACTACCATGGAAAGATGTTGGTCCCAAATTCCCTAATAATCCATCAAGAAATAATGTAACATATCCTCTAAGGTATGAATTGTTCGTTCTGACTGCCCATCTGATTGAGGATGAAAAGTTGTACTAAAATTTAATTCAGTAGCCAATGACTTCTGAAGGCCTTTCAAAAAGTTAGAAGTGAACCTAGGATCATGATCGTATAAAATGGAGATTGTAACTATATGTAACCTTACTATATCTTTAACATACAACTAAGAAATTTGGTCTAGAGATGAATTATCTTGAATAGGATGGAAATGAGCAGATTTAGTCAATCGATCAGTTATAACCTAGATTGTGTTATTACCTCAGGATGTATCTAGTAATCCCACAAAAAATTCCATGGATATATTTTCCCATTTCCACTCTGGCACCGGTAAAGGATGAAGCATCCCTTTTAGAAACTGCTTCTCTGCTTTAACCTAATAACAATTTAAACACTTTAGAGTAAAATTAGCAATATCTCTTTTCTTTCCATCCCACCAGAAATACTTCTGAAGATCCTTGTACATCTTAGTACTGCCATGATTAACTGAAAACAGTGAACTATGAGATTCACTTGACAACTCATTAATCAACTGTGAATCACAAGGAATGCCTAATCTCTTCCCAAAACTCAAAATTCAATCATTATCAATGGTAAAATCATGCAACTTCCACTTCTTAACCAACTCTACCTTTTTCTCCCACTCACTGTCTTCCTTCTGCAATTGCTTAATTCTGTCTGATAGAGATGATTTCACTAACACCTGAAACAAATGAGAGTAATTTCTTATACCAAGTACTTCTATGGAAAATTTCATCAAGTCTTTAATCAAATAGTCTTGTCCCAAACACAACAAGGTTAATGTACCATTATTTTTCTGACTCGAAGCCTCAACTGCTTTATTTTCTTTTACCAGATGGTAATGGATCATGTAATCATAATCCTTGATTAATTCCAACCTTTTATTTTGTCTCATGATTAATTCATTATGAGTGAATATATAATTCAAACATTGGTGGAAATTATATATATATATATCATATTTTACTCCATATAGATGATGCCTCCATATTCTTAGTGAAAAAACATCAACCGCTAATTCAAAATCATGTGTAGGGTTATTTAACTCATGAGGTTTCAATTGACGTGAAGTATAAGAAATTACCTGATCACTCTGTATTAGGACACAACCATGTCCTTTCAAAGAAGCATCAATATAGATAACAAACTCACCATTTCTAGAAGGTAATTCCAAAATAAGAGCATTCACCAATCTTTTTTTAATTCCTAAAAACAATCATCCCATTCTTTTTTTTCAACTGAACTTAACACCTTTTTGAGTTAACATTGTATTTGGGATAGATAACCATGAAATTTTTTTAAAAAACCTCTGGTAATAACCTAAAAAACCAAGAAAACTATTGATTTTGGTAATACTTGTGGGTCTTGGCCATTATTCAATAACTTTTGTTTTAGCAGGACCAACAATTATGCCATTTTATGAAACAATGTGACCAAGGAATGAAATTTGTTGTAACCAAAACTCACACTTGCGGAATTTCCTATATTGTCTCTTATCTTTTAAGGTTTTTAGGACAACCCATAAATGACTTTCATGTTCCTATTAGGTTTTAGAATATTCCAATATATCTTCTATAAACACAACTACCAACTATCACCTGATTCAACTAACGTACTACTGCAACAAACTATTAAATTCTGATTCTGACCATCTCAAGATGCGGATTTGGAAGATCATTTCCCTCGGTATGAATTCCCAACATAGCTTCCCTATTTACTCTACAAAAAACCATTCTCAACAAAAAAATCTTAGGCAATGCAACATGGTAATCTGTAAATGATATATCGTTTCAATATTAACATAATTTAATTTATGGATACAAATTTTACAATATCCTAACTCCTAAAGTTATCTAAACCGACCTCTAATACAAACTTTAAAGACCCAGCCATAAACATTAAAAAATATTGAATTAAGTTAATAATTCACATTAAGGTTCTTTTCAGGTTTATAGTTTTAGAGAATTAGGTCATAACATAAGTATAACAACTTGAATATTACTTGTAGAAACTTCTACTCAGTATCCATTTTTTCATAAAATAAAAACCCTTTGAAAAAAATAGTCATGTCTAGTTCCATGTTTTAGATAGCATGACTTTTCCTTGATCCCATCCACAATTTTATTTAACATTATGTCTTGTGAAAAACATTTCAAAAACATGGTATGAGCATAAAAATCTCAGTAAGGGATACACAACGAAGGAAAACTATTACTTTTTAAAAACAACAAGTAAACCCTGAATACGTTATCAAAAGTGATAATTTTTACTATTTTGATGTAGTAAATACTCTTCACTGAATAAAAGATCATTATATACACTTTTGTAACAAAAATATTAACATAAAACCCATAGAAATAACACATATCATATAAATGTATATTGGGACATAAACATACTTAAATGGAATATCCATACGGTCGACTTCCACATATATCACTAAATGAAATAGTCATACGGCTAACTTCCATACCCAATTCATTGGAGTTTATAACATATCCACCCATCTTGGTTTATCACGGCACCACCCATCATTTGGTATATCACGTAACCACCCATAAAATGTCAAAGTACCATTATAAAATCATAACACATAAAATATTGCAAATATAAACAGTTCACTAATAACATTTCATTTTCAATCACAAGAATTAATTTCAAGATATTGATATAATCAATTCATTTTGAAAATCATTTTCAATACCAAAACACCCAAAAATAGAATAATGGGTTTCTTATTTCATTTTAAAAAATTTTGAGGATTATATAGGAAACCAAATAACGATTACGGTGGTGGAGAGGTCATTGTCGCCACAAACGTTAAAAACATTCCTTTTGTCATTTATTAAAATGATTGGTAGAAAAAATATTCCAATTGAATGAAATGAAAAGTAAAAGGTGTTTTTACGTTGTATAAAATAAAGTCGTGTATAAAGAAAAATTTTCCTCAATGAAAAGAGATTGAGACGAAGTCCCTTACCTCGTGTCCAATATGACCCGTTTTTTTTTAATTTCATCAATAATAAACTTAAGTTAATTTCTACATTATTTAGAACATTTTTCAAGTTTATTATTCCTTTTATATCACTTATTACCTTTCTATAATAATTGGTTAATTATTTGAGTTCACATCGGACATTTTGTCGATGGTCAGAACTTGAGTTAAAAATGAACTTGTTAAAATTATAAATTGTCCATGTGGTCAAAATTAAATTATCTCAAAAATGATATTCATGATTTATATATCATATGTATAATATATATATATTATATATATATATTTATAATAGTACATATCATTTGGAGGTAAGAAATGAAATGAAACATTCATAGATATGGTAAGTCGTACGTACGCATGAACGTTAATTTCATTTATTTTTAATATTTTAATGGATTGAAAACTTAATAACACATAGGTATATTATAATTATAGTATAATATCATATATATAATTTCATTAAATATATTATTTCTACATTCCATGTATGGTATGAACGAGTCATATTACTTTGGGGGGCGGTAGTCCGCACTTCATTAAATGAAATTATCACGTTTACCCATAATAAAAACCATAAATGAATGATATAAATGAAAAATACAGAAGAATATATACATTATAAATATATTATATATCACATATAAATATAGTTCCATTATAATGGCCTTCATGAATGTCATTTGGAGATAATTGAACAATCATCATTTCGTTAGGTAGTAGTTCATCGTCCATGGAAATAGTATGTTTTTTACCCATTAGATGGTGTTGGGTGTAAGTGCAGTTTGAATAATTCTCATAATAACAACCTAGTATATTTATGATACTATTATTTCTATAAAATAAAGGAATAAAAAGAGTTTAGGTGGTTGGATAAGGAAAATAAAACATAAGATCTTAAGAGAAGGAGTTACCTTTAAATCGAGAAACGCCCTTTGGTTTGAACCAAAACGATTTATTGAAGTGCATTATGCCTAAGGTAAGGGATTTCTATAAGGGGGTAAGAGGTGAGGGATTTTTATAAGGGGGGAGGGTCTCTTTAGGAATGTTTGAAAATATTATTTTATTATATGATGATTTTCGGTTTATAAAGGTCCAAAACTCATTAAAGTAGAAGACAAGATGACTCATGTTCGAAATAAAATCACTCAATATGAATAGGATAGGTTTTATATATTTTTTTAATCTTTATAATCTTATTTATTTAAATTGTTCATTAACGAGGTAAACATGACATCATTATTGTGTCATAAATTATTTTATATATTTGATGTCTAAAAATTGTAAACAAAATATCATGATTTAGGATATTTTTTTATCATTCTAATGAATATTTATATTTGAGGATATGAAATATATATCCTCATTTAAAAATTGAATTACTAAAAGATATGTGTTTAAATCATTTTTGTCTTTACATTAAATTACTTCATATAAAGTGTCATTATAACATTTATGTGACTCTATGGGGTCCCAAAATCGACCAAAGGATTCCCATGCTCTGACATGACTCATCCAATAAGTATAGAATAAGTGTTAAGGTAATTATGTATTAATACGATATTCTTTTTACCTTGAATTACTCTATTTAACTTTAATCGCGGTAAATAAAAGTCAAAAGTTACTATTCACAAATAAATATTTTCTTCTTATTGAACAACATTTTAATTACTAATAAATACCATGTAAGTCAAATTTTTGATATTCAATTCACAAAAGCAGTAAAATTTCATTTAAATTAAAAATTCGGGTTTTTTCACTATTACTCAGTGTTTTTACTATTCATTACAAATTGAATGTTTTCAGAAAAATATTAAAAATTTAGCCTAAGATATATTTTATATTCCTAATTCAAAAATTATGTCTATATTACCAAATTCAAAACATATAATTTTCTTTAATTAATTAAAAATTAATTTTTTTGTCAAAACAAAAACGTGTTTTTAAAAAATAATAACTATCAAATGATTGAATCTTGTTAATGTCCAATTTCAAAGTGAAATTACATCCAATGACCAGAATTGGATTAAATGGAAAAAATATAATATAATTACTTTTTAAGACCAATTAAAAAAATAATCTAACCATATAAACAAATTAGATTAAAATGAAGTTTTGAATTAAAATACATTATTTTTCATCATTCATTAAAAATATGAATTTTATCAGAAAAATACCAAACATTTACCCAATGTAAATTTTGATGCCCCTATTCTAAATAATTATTTTATTTTGTCAAATAAAACATATAAAAGTGTCAAAAATTGGATTTAAAAATCATTTTCCATTAAAAGGTGGTAAATCGACCTTTTAAAGAATATTAGAGTATTTATGCTTAAAATTAGATTCATTCACATTTTAAGCCTCTATATTTTATTGGATAAATGTAAAAAAATTTACGAAACATGTATAATCATATTATAGTAGTTCAATTCATTCCTCCCAATACAACGACTAGGAGTTAACTACCATTGAAAATAATGTTATATTATTATTTTTCAGTATGACTCAAAATTGTGAGAAACATTAGATTTCCAAGAAACTCGTTGTTTCATATAGGGTATTCTATTGAACATAGAATCCCCGTTAAAATAAAAATAATATTTAATTCACAAATATTAATAAATATGAAAATCTATTCTTCTTTATTTACGTGGTATGTTACATCCTTCCCCCTTTTAGTAATTTCATCCTCGTAATTCTATTCACTTATCAAATAAATAGGGGTATTTATCCCTCATAGCATTTTCAGATTCCCACATTTCCTCTTCGATAATATGGTTTTCCACAAAATCATTAACTTATAAATTACCTTATTCTGCAACACTTTTTATCTTTGGTCAAGAATATCGACTGGTTGTTTATCATAAGAGATATTCTCTTCCAACTGAAGTACCTTTGGGCTCAAACATGAGATGAATCTGGCATACACTTTCTCAAAATTGAAAAATGAAAAATATTGTGTACCTAGGATAAACATGGAGGTAAATCCACTTTGTATGCAACTGATCCAACTTTATTTAAGATTTCATAAGGTTCAATGAACCTCGGACTCAGCTTTCTATTCATACCTAAACACATCACACCATTCCATGGAGAAACATTGAGAAAGACACAATAACATAATTCAAAAGAAAGATCCTTCCTCCTATTATTCGCATAACTTTTGTACCTACTCTGAGCTGTTCTCATGTGCTTCTAAATCAACTAAACCTTTTCACCTTTCTCTTCTACCAATTCTAGTCCCATCAGCTTCCTTTCACCTACTTAATCCAAAAAAGATAGAGTTCGACACCACTTCCCATATAATGCCTCAAATGGAGCAATCTGTATACTAGAATGAAAACTGTTATTATATGAAAAATCAACCAAGGAAAGTTGTTGGTACAAACATCCCTAATAATCCATCGAGAAAGGACATAAAATATCCTCTATGGTCTTAATTGATTGTTCTGACTACCCATATTATTGAGGATAAAAATCTATATTAATATTTAACTCAGTACCCAATGAATTCTGATGGCATTTCCAAAAGTTAGAAGTGAACCTGGGATCACGATCTTATAAATGGAGAGGGGGACCCCATGTAACCTTATTATCTCTTTAACATACAGCCAATAAAGTTGATCTAGAGACAATGTATCTCGAATAGGAAGGAAATGAGCAGAGTTAATCAATCGATATACTATAACCCATATTTCCTTATTACCTAGAGATGTCTTCGGTAATCCCACAATGAAGTCCATGGATATATTTTCCCATTTCCACTATGAAACTGGTAAAGACTGAAGTATCCCTTTCGGTAACTACCACTCTACTTTATCATGTTGACAATTCAAACACATCATAGTAGAATTAGCAATATATCTTTTTAATTCAATCCCACCAGTAAAACTTCTGAAGATCTATGTACATCTTAGTACTACCAGGATGAACTGAAAATGGAGAACTATAAGCTTCACATAACAACTCATTCTTTAAATTTGAATCACAAGGAACACATAATCTCTTACAAAAACTCAAAATACAATCATTATCAATGTTAAAATCAAGAAACCTACCCTTATTGAACCAACTCTACCTTTTTTTGTAACTTCTTGTATTTATTCTGTGCTTTCTTAATTCTGTCAGATGGAGATGATTTCACATAAACCTAAAACCAAATTAAGAAATTTCCTACACCAACAACTTCTATTCAAAATTTCATCAAGTCTTTAATCAAAGGATCTTGTTCCAAACATAACAAGGTTAATTTAGCATTATTTTTTCAACTCAAACCATCAGCCACTTTATTTTATTTTCCCAGATAGTAATTAATCATGCAATCATAATCATTGATTAATTACTACCATATCCTTTGTCTCATGTTTAATTCTTTCTAAGTGAATATATACTTCAAAATTTTTTGGTCATTATATATTTCACATTTTACTCCATACGGATGATGCCTCCAAATTCTTAAAGCTGAAACCACAATAGCAAATTCAAAATCATGTGTAAGTTAATTTAAATCATCAGGTTTCAACTAACATGAAGCGTAAGAAAATTACCTGATCATTATGTATTAGGACACAACAAAGTCCTTTCAACAAAGAATCATTGGAGATAATAAACTCACCATTTCTGCAAGTTAATACCAAAACAGAAGAATTCACCAATTTTATTTTCAATTCCTAAAAACAATAATCACATTCTTTTTTTACAAATGAACTTAACACCTTTTTGAATTAATATTATCGATGGGCTTTATAACCATGAAAAATGGTCAACAAAACTCCCGTAATAACCTACCAAACCAAGAAAACTACGGATTTCAATTATATTTGTGGGTCTTGGAAATTCTTCAACAAATTATACTTTTGCAGGATCAATAGTTATGCCATTTTTTGAAAAAGTGTGACCATGGAATGAAATTTTTTGTAACAAAAACTCGCACTTGCTAAATTTCCCATATTGTCTCTTTTCTTTTATGGTTTTCAATACAACCCTTAAATTACTTTCATGTTCCTATAGGATTTTAGAATATACCAAATATCATCTATAAACACAACCACCAACTATCACCTAATTCAACTTATCCACTACTGAAAAAACCTATTAAATTCTGATTCTGACTATCTTAGGATACTGATTTGGAAGGTCATTTCTCTCTGTATGCCTTCCCAACATAGTTTCCCTATTTCATATACAAAAAACTATTATCAATAGAGAAATATATTAGGTGATGCAACATGGTAATCTGTAAATTATATCTCATTTCAATATTAACATAAATTTAATTTATGGATATTAATTTAAGAATATCCTAACTCATAAAGTTATCTAAACTGACCTCCGATACCAACTATAAGGACTCATCCTTAAACATTACATAATCTTGAATTAAGTTAATAATTAACATTGAGGATATTTTCATGTTTATATTTTTATAGAATTAAGTTATTACATAAGCATAATGACTTCTATATTACAGGTATACACTTCTACTAATTATCAATTTTTTTAATAAAATAAAAACTCCTTGAAAAAAAGTGTCATGTCTACTTCCATGTTTTTGACAGCATGATTTTTTCCTGATCCCATCATTGTTATTTTTCTACTTTATGTCTTGTGAAAAACATTTCAAAAACTTGGGATGAGGATTAAAATCTCAGTAAGGGATACACAAAAAAAGAAAAATGTTAGTTTTTCAAAGCAACAATTAATCCATGAATACTTTATCAAAACTAATAGTTTTCACCATTTTAAAGTAATAAATACTATTCACATAATAAAAGTTCATTTGCTTACCCTTTTGAAACCAAAATATTACAATAAAACCCATAGGATGAACAAATACCATATAAAGGTAATTTGGGACATAAACATACATAAATGGAATAACTATACGTTCAACTTCCACACATATCACTAAATAGAATAGCCATAAGGCTGACATTCATACCCAATGAATTGGAGGTTATAACTTAACCACCCATCCTTGTTTATCACAGCATCACCCATCATTTGGTTTATCACATAACCACTTGTCATATGTCCAAGTACTGTTATAAAATCATAACACATAAAATATTGCAAATACAAACATTTCAATAATAAAATTTCATTTCCAATCACAAGAATTCATTTCAAGATATTGAAATAATTAATTCATTTCAAAACCCTTTTTCAAAACAAAAACACCCAAAAATATAATAGGGTATTTACTTTTTCATTTTTTTAAATACATTAAGGCTTATAGAGGAAGCCAAATAACATTTATGGTGATGGAGAGGTCATTGTCACTGAAAATGTTAAAAACATTATTTTTGTGATTTAGTAAAATGATTCGTAGAAAAAATATTCAGTTTGAATGAAATGAAATGTCAAAGGTTTTTAAAAACTGTAAAAAAGAAATTCATGTATAAAGAAAAAAATGCCTCAATGAAAGGAGATTGAGATGAAGTCCCTTACCACATGTTTGACTTGACCTATTCGTTCTTTAATTTCCTGAATAATAAATATAAGTTAATTTATACTTGATTAAGATCTTTTTTTAAGTTTATTATTCCTTTTATATCACTTATTACCTTTATATATCAATTGGTTAATTATTTGAGTTTATATCGGACATTTTGTCGATGTTCAGAACATGAGTTTAAAATGAACCTATTATAATTTAAAATTGTCCATGTGGTTGAAATTACATTATCTCTAAAATGATATTCCTGATTTAGAAATCATATATATCATATAAATCCAGTATATATGTGTATTTATAATCATACATAACATTTGAAGGTAAGAAATTAAATTTACCATTCATGGAGACGGTAAGCCGTACATACACATGAACGCTACTTTCATTTTTATTTCGTATTTTAATGGACTGAAAACATAATTACACATTGGTATATTATAATTCCACTATAATATCATATATATAATTTAATTATCTCTATCTTTTATATGTTCTATGTATGGCATGAATGATTCATATCACTTTGAGGGGGCGGTAGTCCGCACTTCCTCAAATGAATTTATCGTGTTTACCCATAATGGAAGCCATAAATGTATGATATAAATGATAAATACATAAGCATAGAGATAGTATAAATATAATTTTTATCACATATAAATACAGTTTCATCATAATGGTTACCAAGAGAGGCGGTTGGAGATAATTTAACAATCATCATTTCGTGAGGTAGTAGTTCTCCGTCTACAGAAATAGTATGTTCTTTACCCATTAGATGGAGGTGTGTGTAAGTGTAGTTTGAATAATTATCTTAATACAACCTAGTATATTTATTATACTGTTTTTTATATAAAATTATGTAATAATAAGAGTTTAGGGGGTTCAAGAAGGAAAATAAAACAAAAGAGCTTAAGAGAAGGTGTTACCTTTAAATCGGGTAACTCCCTTTGGTTTGAACCAAAAGGATTTCTTGAAGTGCCTTCTACCAAATTTAAGGATTCTAGGTGGAATATAGGGATGTAGGGAGCCTAATTGATTAGTGGTTGGATGAGACAAGGGGGTTGAGAGGTGCGAGTAATGAGTTAGAGGTGATGCATTTTTATAAGGGGGGAGGGGCTTTTTAGGAATGTTTGAAAATATTGTTTTATTATATAATGATTTTCAGTTTATAAAGGTACAAAACTCATGAAGGTCAATGATATGATGAATAATTTTCAAAATAAAATCATACAATAAAAATTTTACAGGTTTTAGAAATTTTTTAAATCATTATATTCTTACATATTTAACTCATTCATTAATGAGGTAAACACTACATCATTATCTTGTCATAAATAATATTATTTATTTGAATTCTAAAAATTATAAAAAAATACAATGATGTAGGAAATATTTTTATCTTTCTAATTAATATTTACATACTAGGAGAGAAATTATATAACCCCATGTAAAAATGATTTACTAAAAGATATGTGTTTAAGTCATATTTGATTTTACTTTAAATTAATTAATATAATGTGTCATTATCACTTTTAAGTGGCTTCATGGGGTCCCAAATTTGACACAAGAATGCCCATGGTCAGAAATGACTCATCCAATAAGGTTAGGACAAGTGTTAATGTAATAATTTATTATTATTATATTCTTTTTACCTTGAGTTACCCTATTTACATTTAATCGGGATAAATAAAAGTCAAATGTTATTATTCACCAAAAATTATTTTCATCTTACTAAACTACATTTTACATACTATTAACAACCATGTATTTTGGATTATCCAAATTCAATTCACAAAAGTGGTAAAATTTCATTTAAATTAAAAAGTCAGTTTTTTTACTACTACTCACTATTGTCACTATTCATAAAAATTAATGGTTTTCAGAAAAATACCAAAAATTCAGCCTTTCCTATATTAATATTCCAAATTAAAAAATTATTACTATTTTACCAAATTAAAAACATAGAAGTTTCATTAATTAATTACAAATTAATTCCCATTGTCTAAACAAAAAGTATGTTTTTAAGAAATAATAATTATCCAAAGATTGACACTTGTTAATGTCCAATTTCAAAGTGAAATTTCTTCCAATGACCAAAATTGGATTAAATGGTAAAAATATAATCTAATTACACTTCAAAACTAATTTAAAAGATAATATAACTATATAAATAAATTATATTAAAAGGATGTTTTGAATTAAAATACAGTATTTTTCACTATTTATTAAAAAATGAATTTTATCAGAAAAATACCAAAAATTTACCCAAAGTAAATTTTGATGTCCTGATTCTAAATAAATATTTTATTCTGTCAAATATAACATATAAAAGTTTCAAATACTATATTTTAAAAGGGTTCGCCATTAAAAGGCGGTGATTCAATCTTTTATAGAATATTAGAGTATTTGTGCTTAAAATTAGATTCATTCATATTTTAAGCCTCTAACGTTTATTGAAAAAACGTAAAAACATTTAATAAACATATATAATAATATTTTAGTTAGTTATATTAATTATTTCCAATACAATAGCTAGGAATTAACTACCATTTAAAATAATATTATATTATTATTTTTGAGTATGACTCAACTTTATGTGCAACATAAGATTTCAAAGAAACGCGTTGTTGCGTATCAGGTATGCCATCAAATAGAGCATACCCTTCAGAATAAAATTAATAATTAATTCAAAAATATTAATAAAAATAACAATTTATTATTATTTATTTACCTGTGATGTTATAGAAAATATTATAGATGCATTATATTAATATTGTAGCCACATTTCAATGTTATTCATAATTTACTTATGATGATTTTGTGATTAGTTTACTAATGATCATGTTATAACTCATATACTTATAAAAATGTTATGACCCATGTACTTGGGATCATGTTATTCTTCTTTTACTATTGATAATGTTATACCTCTTGTCTTTATGGATGTGTTATTATATAATTCCACATGGTTTGCTAATTATTTTTATTTATTTTTCGTCTTAATATTTTTATTCCTTACGATTAATTATGACTAAACCTTTTATAATCATTCCCATTTTCCCTTTCAAATTCAATGAATGGGATAAAAATAAGGAAATTACAATTTTTAGAATATTTCTGAATGAAATGTGTTTTTGTAATGGGTTTAGTTATTAAATTACCTAGTTCCCAACGAAATTAATAATAAATTTAAATCATTTAAACCTATATTATATATTAATTTTCATACATATAATATCATATATGATAAAATTATAAAATATCATCAATAATTTATCTATAAATTATTTTTAAAGTCGTGATTTCTAGGTGTTAACTAATTCATATTTCCATAGAATTTCAATTTGATATTTCAGATAATTATAAATTAATCACAGCTCAATCATCTAAAGAATATGAATCAAGATATAAATATAATATATATTGATTATATATACTTAGATTCATCTGTTAAATTTAGAGATAGAAAATTTCTTTACATCATCCATGGAAATGGTTTGAATTTTCCACACATGAACATTGTTTTCATATTTTGATGGATGAAAAAATAAAGATAAATAATAAATAAAATTTAATAAATAAATATGTTATAATAAATATGTTATATATTAATTTATTCTATCATTATTACCATACATGTATAATATAAGTGGAAATCATATCGCATCGCATTGTGGAGGAGGTGGTTTATATGTACACCTTAGAGAAAGTATCATTTTCCAACCCACTGAAAGGTAATAAGGTAAGTATTATTATCCTTATATAAGTATAATTATTTCATAATTATCATAAATAAAACTTAAACCCATAATAATAACTATACATGAAATTTAGTGGTGAAAAATAAAGTGTATCACTATATAGAAATGATAAGTCGTATGTACGTATGGGTGATACTTTCACTTCCCATATGATGGGAGAGTGGGGGTGTAATGGTGATTTAATAATAAAAATAATATATAATTATATTTGTCATACCTAATTTATTATTCAATTAACAATATAAAATATTTATAGGAGATAAAATAATAATTATAAATAA
Organism: Viscum album; assembly: GCA_963277665.1. Taxonomy (NCBI): domain Eukaryota; kingdom Viridiplantae; phylum Streptophyta; class Magnoliopsida; order Santalales; family Viscaceae; genus Viscum; species Viscum album. The sequence continues at coordinate 1,291,766,401 of OY728146.1, forward strand.
AGTGATCGACTTAGCTGGTTAACTCTTATTTGAAACAACTCATTTCAATATCTTCTTAAGGATCATAGGGTTGGTCCACTAGTAAGAAAAACACTTCAATAATGTTTCTAAGGATTTTCTTATTGTATTTTTCATGGTATAATAGAGATATAAGTCTAAAAAATAATGATTAACATAATGGAGGGGTTCCCCTTAATCAATAAATGAATGGTGAACTCTGGGAATTTATTAAAAGAATAAAATATAATAGGGTCATTACCTATAGTAAAGTAATAAAAATGTATAGGTATTTGAAATATGATAGGATTAATTTTAAATTACACAAAACAAAAAACAAATTATAGGTTTGAGAGGTGTTTTAGGTAATAACGTTTAGTTTTCCATCATAGATTATTTATTTTATCCTTAAGTGAAACAACATCTTTTTCACACATTAAGGGTTATAATATTAAATATAAATTAAAAAATGACTCATAGATAGATAATGGATAAAATTTTAGACTATAAGTTTTCCAGCATTTTCCAATTTTTTTTTATGATTATTATATATTTTAATAAAAAAATATTCTCATAAAATGTAATTAATGTCAATTTTGATAGTATTCAATTAATTTAGTTGTAAGGAATAAATTAATTGTTGGGATTTCATTATAATCCCTTTAATACACAACCAATGTATTTTATTTATCTTAAAAGTTCCTATATTACAATAACTCTCTAAAATTATATTACAATTAATATTTTTAAAATCATTTATTTAAATTTTATTGTAATTTAATAAATTATGTGTCGGCATTGAAGAAGCATTATAGGTAATTGAAAAGTTTTTAAAAAATATAGAATTATTAATAATGAAAATTATTTCATTAATATAGAAATATAAAATTTGATTCATTCATCAAATTTATTCCCTTATGTAGACATATATGTGATATTTAAAATAAAGTGTCATTTTGTAACATTCATTGCATTGAATATGATATATATAAATTTCATGGAATTACTTTAAGAAAAATAAATTATATATTACCTTATATTGATAAGGGTAACATTAAATTCATATAATAATAATTAATATGAAAAATGTATTTCTATATAACTTTAACCGTGGCTAACATGATTTACCCTTTACTATGGTGAAAAAATGTTTCCAGAGTTACAATTCACATTTCTTAATTATATAAGGGGCCTATTTTCAAATTTTAATTCACCTAATAAATAATAATTAATCAGTTTCAACAAATAAAATATCTATATGAGGAAGAAATTTTCTTAAAAATTTTAAAATTTTTGATGAAAACACTTTTTATAAAAAATAAAGTATTAATTATAAATCTAGATTCTTTCTTGTACCATTCATAGAAAAAATATATGATTAATATAAAAACATTTTATTAATTATATTAATTACATATTTCATTAAAATCATGAAAATATATTTTTAAAATTAACTTATTATGTTAAAAATACTCTGCGTGTATAAAAAAAGTTTTCAGGAAAAATATCTTTTTGCTTATAAAATATTTTTATTCCAAAATGAACATAATATTGTTTCCAATAAGCATAATTTTATTATTTAAAACACAAGAGAAATAATGTAACATTAAATATAATTTATAACAAAATAGAACATTAAAAATTATAGAAATGAAAATACATTTTTCAAAAAATTTAATTTACCATTAATTAAAATATTATACATATCTAAATATTATTAAAAATTAATTAATTCCAATTTTTTCATTATGATTAAAAAATTCTTATCCTTTTTATCCCCTATAACTTTTATTTGTTTTATAAATTATGTATAATATTTTATCATAAATTGAAATAAAACACATTTTATAAGTAACATATTTTTGAAGAATAAATTGACTTTATTAAATAATTAGTGATTATTTCATAAAAATTTAAAGATGTATTTATTTTAGATTTAATATATTATATATTTGATAAATTAGTTAATAAAAATCATACACTACTATTTAACCTCTATGATATAACATTCATATTTATTTAGTAATATTTAATGTTTTTTCTTTGATCGATGTTGTGCATCATGTACACAATTGAACATAATATTGTTTTTAAATCACATGGTGTTACAATCATTCACCAAAGAACCACTTATGATTGTTCTTTACTTGTGATTTCTTAAACCACCACCTTGTTTAATAATTCTACATTATTTATTTATTCATTCTATATTTAATATCTCTATCTCCATTCCATACGATAAATTTATGATTAAATAATACCATGGGTTTATATTCTTTTTTAAATAATGGAAGACTAGTTTTTTATCCATTTAAATAGATCATTAATATTCTCAATAAAGAAAAACAATATTTATCACTACCTATATCCTTAAAAAATTACATCATCCAGTATATTTCCTTCCATGCATCCATTGTAGCTATGAACTCAACTTCTGTTGAAAATAGGTAACGTGTTTTTTCAAATTTGGTGACCACATAATATCCATTCACCAAAAAGTAAATACAAAAACTAGTTAAACTTTTCATTGAATCTATGTTACCCCAAAATTATAATTCCAAAAATCTTAGTAATAATTCATCTATTCCACAAAATATTTCTCGAGTTTCATATCCTCTTAAATATCAAATAACCAATTTTGTAGGATTAAAACAAACATTTATCCAATTATGTAAGCTCTAACTTATAATTCTCAATATATGAGGACTTTATACCTATGTGGTATACATAAATCATTCATCCACTAATGCATGTGGTACTTTTACTATGTACATGGCCTCATCCTAATTGGTTCGATCTAGTGGCTTGAACTACTGGAAGTGGGACGATATATTGGTTGATAATAGATAGATTCTAGTTATCCCAAAACATTTAATTGTCTTCTAGATATAATCCTTTAGAGATAGAACCAAATAAAATAATTTCTTATCTCTCATAACCAATGTCGCAAAATTCAGTTTTTCAATCAATGATTTTTCATCTTGATTCATTCTAATAATTTAAACATATTCTATTGGATTGAAAAACTATCTGGCCTAGAATGTAGTACACGATCAATATAAAATCCATATGATGAATTTAACATCATCTAATTCATTATAATAATAATATTGTAATGTACTTAACCTATTGATCTTTTCATCATACATAGTTGAATATGATTTATGATTACATTTTAATTGGTGTTTATTTAACACATATAGAATATTCTTTAAATTATATTTTTGTTCTTTGCAATTATTAGACCTATTTTTTATTGCATGTAGATCTCCTCCTAAATATCAAAATAAATAAATGAGGTCTTTATATCCAACTAATCCAAAAAATGTTCTTATGGTATAATAAAACATGGAAATTTTCAAAATATAGAAAGTTAAACTATATATTAACATACTTTTATGAAATTTAATTAATATTTTTTATAAACCCAATCACTACAAAATGTTATTTTTTACCTTTTATTTATATCAAAATATTCCTTAATTTAATAATACCTCTTATTCCCAAGTTACTTTTCATCATCCAGTCATTTAATAAACACCCATGTTCCATCTAACATATTCAATCAATTACCTCATTCATAGATAACACCAACTACTAAGATATAATAAGCTAAGATTCATGAGAAGGATATATATGTCCTCCCAAATTGATTAAATATATTAAATTATTATCGAACACATACCTCTGGACTGATATTTTATTTCTAGTTGAGCTCCTCAACTTAATTGGATGCTCTGGGAAACTCGGTTCTGTTCTCCCTACTAGCACTTAAATTAAATGTAACTAAATTTATAAAGAATGTAATTCCAATTAAATTACCTAAATAATAGCATATAATAAAAATTATGGTTATTATAATTATCTTTCATGTTTAATTATTTATTATTTAACTCACATATCTATGTTCATATGTTCTATAAATTACCGATACTCTAATCAACTTTGGACACCAATAGTTGTTTTATCTCTTATTTCATGATCAACCACGTTTATGTCCTTCCACGGAATCATATCATAAAAGAAAAAATCACTTATTAAAATGAATTTATTTCATTAAAAATATCTCATATTATATAAAAACTTATTATCCATATAACCATGTTAAAAAAAATTCTGGACATCGAACCATGTTTATCCCTATCTATTTTATTTACATGTACATGTGAAAAACTAATAATGGTTCTTAAGTGATAACATTTAATTCATTTTACAAACCATAACACCAAAAAAAATTTCATACCAATTTCTAATAATATTTTTTTTAATTTCTATTTTCATGTTGAGTTCCCCATTCCAAATGACCATAGGTAATCTTGAGTGAAGAATCTTACTACATGATTTTTCTGTTATAACCATGTTCATTATTTTAATTACTACATCCTTATGTGGAGTTATAGACACCATTATATTATTCCATTTCACTTTTTTTCATAAATTATAAAATTTACTTATGGATTATTCACTAATTTTTATCTTTTGTATCTAATCAATCTTTTTCCAAACTCCCAAACATCCATCCCGTTCTAATGAATAAACTATAGATTTGTATCTGTCTTATACATCAAAAGGTAATTCAACACACTCAATGTAAAATTATCAATAAATATAAAAGATAAATACAATAAATGGATGTATAAATAGAACTAGTCCCATAAATATCTTATTGTACAAGTACCAACATATATTCCTTTGGATTCCAACCATATATGTTAGAAACCAATATTTTTATAATCATATTACACAATGATCAAAATTTATTATTTCATGTGATCAATATTTAATATATAATTCAACACTATATCATCCATTTTATTCTATGTGAGGGGATAGAACATATAGTTAAATATATTTATATCATTCTATGTTTAACATTCAATATTATTATTTTTTTCTATATTCTTGGTCAATTAAGGAGTCTCATTCTTTACTCCATTGGAAACAATTGTGGATCCCAAAGTAACATTCATAAACCTATTTTTAATTTCATTAAAACAAACCCTAATTTTCTAGTTATCCAAAGGAAATATGATTCTTTTATATACCATTAATGTCAAAAAAATGTGATATATTCAATAATCCTCCAATTATATTTGGGATTTTTACAGCTCCTTTAAAAAAACATTATAGTGCATAAACTTCTTCAAGAAATAATTTCCAAAACAATATTTATTATTAGTTGATTATAATGTATTTAATACTTATTTAGTGATATAAGGATAAAAAATCAATCGCCCAATATTCTATTGGAGTAGCAGTTATAAGAAGGTTAGTCTTACAATATTCCCTTATATTATGGGAATATGAACCACCAATTATTGATATCTTTCTGGTAATCCCATCAGGAAATTTCTAATAATTATTATTTATTCCTTTATACATTAATATCATGTTGGATTGACTAGGTATTTGTGAATTTATTTGGATCTTATCTAGTTTTATTTCATGAGACTTACTTATTGATGACTTATTTGAGTATTTATTTTTTAGTGGAGGTGATTTTCATATTCTATCGGTATTAAGAACACTAATAGTTGGGAAAAAAATATACATTCCTAATATTTATAGTTTTGTATACGATTATTTATATAATAAAACGTAATTTTAATTACTCTAATATAGTTAAAACATGTGGTAAAAATTTTATACCAAATATCCAGAACCAAATATAAAATAAAAAACAACCATAAATCATAAGTTTTTTAATAATAGCCAATTGATATTATTGAAAAATCATATTAAATAAATAATATGTTCATAAACATGTCAGTATATAAATTTACATAATATAAAAAGACATATCACCAAGAAAATGTTTTATGGTCTATCATTTTTTAGTATATATTGTTCAATTCCTTCATGTTGTCTGTTGTAGCATTCTTATACAAAATATTTAATGAATAATTATTAATAAGAGATATTATTACGAGATATGGGCATTTTATTTTAATTTCACCCATTAATCATTCCCCATTATCATTGAGTTTACTAAAAAATGGGATTTCAATTTCCTTTTAAAGAATGGTTCTTTCCCATCATTTTATAAAAGCTAAAATATTTTCTCAAATATGAAAATTTAGATCCTTCCTTCAACTGATTCCATCCCAAAACATTTACTTGTGTGATCAAACTATGAAAAGAAAACCAACCACTAATACAAGATTTTTTGGATGATCCCATTAAATTTGAAATCTTTTTTCAAATAGGACAATTACATACTTGTACACCATTATACAAGAAGATCACATACAAGATACTATGAAAATTAGAAAATAAATATATGGATGTTTATATCCTCATGAGTGAGTGTATTGGATATATTAAGTAATATAACCCATACAACCACACAAATTATTTCTTAAAAATACTTTATATCAATTAAAAAACATTCTAAAAAACATTAAATTAATAAACATTTAATTAAAATAGAGAAACTAAAAAGAGAACAATAGTATTTTACATTCTATGTGTTATTTCCTAAATATATAGTGTAACCAAAATTATTATACATTTACTGAAATCATACAATATAGGTTATAATATATTGATCATATAAAATTTAATCTTAACTATCTAGATATATTCATAATTAATGTTTTCTTATTCCTCTATTGGTAATCGTGGTCTCATTCACATAGTTAATATCCACTAATCATCAAAAAAAATTAATCATAATCCACAGAAAAATATGATATATTTCTAAAAATATCAATGGTTTCTTGTAGACATGTTTATCCTTCATCATTTGAAATGTTTTGGACCTCTCTAAGATTCAACATGGAACCTTCAGTTGCAATGATCATCAGATAGACCTATTTCTTTTAGAGAATTTATTCTTTCCTTGTATGAAGATCACATTCATCCCATTAGTCATCACTTAAAATTATGGAGTATATAATTACTATGTGTTAAATTCTAGTGAACAAAATGTATATCTGACCTCCACCCCAATTAGAAGATGAAATGAATTGAGAGAGATTGATTGAAAACATTAAATTCTTTTGGATGTTCTCTCATAGATAAAAACATAAGAATTTTTATTGGTATTTTAGTAGGTATGAGGATTATAGTATGTAGGAATAGTGATGATGATAGTTTAGGGTGTATTTTCGGTAGATTTATTTCTTCTTTATTTTTGAAAATAATTTGGTTCCATTGAACCCCTTTTTTAAAATTAGGAAAATAAAATTTTTACTAAATACTAATTACATTCTCAATGATGGAATTATTATATTCAAGGGTAAATGGGTCCATATGAGAAAATAATGATGTTTGGGATGATCTATGGTCAATATATCCCCTAAAATAAGTTTTATACATTTATTAAAAATGAATCAATTCATTCAGAAAAATAATATAACATTTTATAGTTTTTGTTTTTAGCTAGGAAACTCCATTTTCCAAAATTAATTAATCTTTTCTTAAAAACATAACATAAAACCTCTAAAAATTTTATGATCTGAAAATAAATTTAAGATAGATAAAATTTTATTATAATTTAAAATTATTTAAAAATGTGATTTATATCAAAACAATTCATATATCTTAAAACTCTTATATAGAAATAATTTTTTTAACAATAATTGTTTATAATATTATTTAGTATTGATCACCATTTAATTGATTGTTAATATATTTATATGCATGTTAAAAATAATTATATAGTCATTATTTATAATATATACATTTATTTTATTAGATAAAAATTGTAGAATGGTAATAGAAATGTTATTTGGAAAAAATTATTTTACCATTATCATGTTAATTAACATTTATCATGGTAACATTATTTTTAGTCCTAAAAATGAATTGTGCCTTATTATTTAATTTCAAGATACTGATTTTATATATAATATCAAATTTAATAAATAAATTTTCAAATGGTGAGAAAAATATTTTTCAAATTAGCGCACTTTAAATGTATAGTAATCTTTTAGAAATAGTGAATTTTGAAGCATAAAATTACCATAGTTTTATTAAACCAGTTTACATAATTTTTTATATTTGGTTACTTTTAATTAATTCCCTCTATTTTTAGTAATATAAAATAATGGTCATTATTAATAAATTTATTTTAATAATGTATCATGCTTTTAGATTCTATTTGGTGTTATTTATCATACATACTAGTTAACAAGCATTAAAAAAAATTATCACAATAATCATCGATTATTATATTCCACCATAATTAATATTTCATTGTATTAAAAATATTATTCAAACAAATAAAAGAATTAGTCACTTTTATTCCATTAAATCAATATTTTCCCACATATATACTTTAAACTAATGGTTCCTATATAGATTATTGAGCTTGTTTATTGTATTTCTATATAAAACATATTATATTTATTCCAAATTGTAAATTGGCTATCAGTCATATAAGAGATAAGGTTTAATTTTTAAAAAATTGGAATTTAATACATATTAATGTTCAATAATATATTTCATTAAAATTGATATAGTAATCACATCACAAACTTACAATAAGACTAGATGTGATGACATGTGATAAGATACAACCTGAAAATAGTCATGGATCTTAAGGGGATTTGGATACAATGGTCTCAATATCCATTCCTTCAAAAATATCATATGAATATTCAAAAGGGATATTTATAGTAAATCATTATCACTAAGATCGTATTCTAGATATCATCAATGAATAATTATGTAACACTCCACTTATCTACATTAGGATGTAAAATACAACTAAATCATTCAAACCTCCTTTGTTATTTCATGGACAATGTTAGCCTCTTCTAGCTTTCTATATCTGACATTATCCTATCAGGTAAGATTCCTACATCTATTTATATATAGATTATCACATTTTTCATTATTAATGGTAGAATTTTGGTTATTGATATATGATAACTTTCCTAGTAATAGTGTTGATCCCAATATCCATGGAAATTTATTGAACAAGATCTCAACATATCACAAATAGTTTTAATGCTTCTATTAGGAATACAACCTATCAATGGGTGATTAGAAGTTCTCAAACATAACACAATATCCAATGATGATTAAAGTGATTTCCCATACAACAAGATAAACCAATAACCTTGATCATATATAATATACAGTGGTACTCCATGAATGTATACCACATCCCATACCTATAACATGGTTTATTGGATCACCGCTGAATAAATTTTTATGAAAATAATATTTGATTACATTGTATGACAATCAACTAAAATAAAAATGGTAATATAGACTTATATTCCCTGATTAATACTATAATGAAACATGTTGTGATATTTCCCTATTAATAATGTGGAATTGGTAATGGTTATATCATCCCCTTATAGAGCCTTTCATCAACCCTTACTTTTTAGCATAATTAAAAATATATGTGTATTATAGAATCTCCACCAACATGTTATCCTATAAGAAGTTTTTATTTATATGTCCATACAACATCATTATTCCTTGATTAATATAAAAGGATAATATATTTTCATCATCCAAAATATTATTCTTATGGTCAGGTTTCGATGGAAGATATATCCATGTTACCAAATTTATAATGATATATTTCTTAAAGTCATACTCCATAAAACTTGTTCCATATTTAATAGCTCCACATCATCCTTATGAGTTTCTCGGACCTTTATGTGAATATATAGTTGATTAGTCCTTTATGTATGATAAGAATTCTCACCTTACCCTATTACATATTCTATAATCATATATAAATAATTGATTATTTGTTCTCTTTCAATAAAAATCATGAATATGGTAGTATGATATTTTCTTCTCAAAGTATCAAATACCATAAATTAAATTCCAATTGAAATTTTATTGGGTAGTGAAAATATTTTATCAATTATAAACATAAATTTAAAAAATATTAAACTCTTTCCCTATGAATATACATTTAATGATCATGTGGTCAATATATATATATATATATCACACTATTATCCATTGTGATAATGGATCCAAATAATCAATAATAAATAACACAGTTATAGGATCTAAATATGATTTTGGGAAATCATTACAATCATTCATTAATTGTATTCTTTAATATATAATTTACATATCATTCTTCAATAGGATGAATTATAATGACATTAACGAAGAATCATATTATATTACAAATTTATCCCCTTTTGGGTAATAATTTTTTAGGTGTAGTGACCATGCTCTTCATTCAGTTATTGGAAACATCACCACATTATTCTATAAAATGGAACATCACTAACTTCTTTCATTACATGGTTAATTTATTTTATATCCATAAATTTTTCTAAAAGTGTCATGTGTTTGAATAAATGTCCCACTAGTGATACATTTTGAAGAAAAAATTAGAACATCCCAGACATAGTGTATAGTTTCTCCATTTCAATGTCTCCAACACAATCTAAAATTTATTATCATGCTTTTCCATTATATTTGAATATAGTAGAGTATCATCTATAAATAACACCCCAAAATGATCAATGTACTCTCTGAAGAGTATATTCATTAGATAGACATATAAAATAGGTTAATGCATATCCCTAAATGTAATGAATATAAATTTTTTACTTCCAATGCCTAATATTAAATATTTTCTATGAAAAATACTCTATTTTACCCACATATAATGATATCTAGATTGAAATTCAGACCTTGATAATTATTTTATTCTAATGAATTTAAAGAATAAATCAAAAATATAATATAGTGAATAAATTTTCCTAATTTGTATTTATTTAAACTCATTATTATCAATGAAAATTCACATAGATCCATCAATATTTTTTATGAAGAAGAATGGTGCCCCCTATGGTGGAGCACTAGGGAATATATAAAAATTTTCAACATAATTTTTTTAATGTCCCGAATTCAACCGTGTATTATTTTAAATATTATATAGAATTATTTTGAGACCATTTTCTGAGATGGCGTGCAATTTCAAAGCTCGGTGTGCCCAGAATAAATGTTTGAACAATATTAAACATTAAATAGCATATGTAAGTGGTTTTACCGAAAAAGTGGAATAATGTCTCAATGGGTACATGGATTAGAAATTCGAGGGCAGCATTGTGTTCATAATTTTAATTTTACCCTATATGAGGCCTAACATCAGAAGGGTGGATCAGATATGAAAATTTATTTTTTGATGTAATGGAAATAAAAATACTTTAATAAAAATATTTTATTTTACCCAACATTGGTTTTTCTTTTAGTATGAATTTTTTAGGACTGAGGTGTTATGAAATAACCCTGGAATTACAATGAGGCAAGGAGACACATCTATATCCAATTAACATTAATGGATCGTTGATCGATGACAAAAAACACACCATGATTCAAAGAAATGTCAACGATGAAAAAAATCCTTCATCCGTAAACAATCTGAATCGAGGTAGGGTGTTGTTCCTTGATTTTATTTCTAGTTACTAGAATCAACATTGAACATGGATCTACTAATTAAGATTTTAATTTATACTTGGATCATTCTTATAGGATGTGCTTAATTTTTGGAAATTATTATGGTATATTGTTATTTGTTATTGTTTATTAATTCTTCATTATAATGAGAAAGGATTTTGACCGATAAGAACAAAGGATGATGATCATTTCTCAGGGCATTATTTGTGATTTTTATACCATTGTTGTTCATGTTCTTCGTCATTGGAACATCATGATTGCTTCTCGAATTATCAGAAGGCTCTGAATGTGATCATACCCCTAGAGTGATGGAAAGAAAAATCCAAGCCAATGAAATATTAGAATGAGACCTGAGCATTATGGATGTAGCTTTGTTTTTATAAATAGAGCACCGAAGGACGATCGACAACCCACAGAAGCAACGGCAGCAGAAGTTGTTGTTGGTGGCTAGAGTCTCACCAGTGCCACATGGGAGGTGGAAGATGTGTGGAATGTTCCTTGACCACTGAGAAGGAGCTCCTAAAAATCGATAGATTTCCTGAAGGAGGAGAGTCTGTGACATGTGCGGACATAGAGGGCTTACCATGTGGGACATGGTGTGGCACTACATTGACAAAGGAGAACATGGTTGGGGAAGACCTCATGTAGTGTATTATCTAGCCCACATGCATGTAGGCTAGAGTGGGAAATCAAACCATTGGTTAACGGGCTGAGACAGGCCAGGCTTAAGGGATCAGGTTGGTTCGGGTAGGAGCCAGACCAGACCCGGGTTAGTGATTATCACTAAATGGACCATATCTTTCAAACAGAGTGTAATTTTGACGCATCATCACGGGAATTGGAACTTTTGAGAATAAATAGTTCTTGTGTAATAATGGGGGGTTATAAATTAGATATATTTCTAATGAAATAGTCTGTTTACAAGGGTAGTACCTAGGTTCAAGGGGTACAATGGGTGTGACTATTACTCACCATGCACCCTCTCTTTTCTGTGGGAATTGACTCCCTCATCCACAAAATTTTGAAGAATTTTCATTAGGGTTCATTCCCTTTATCTTTTCCTTGATGTTTTTTCAGTATTGTTTCTTACTCAAATTAGTATGATACCTTCTGCAAGACATCTAGGACATAGTTGTTGGAATCCCTCGAGAGGCTTAGATTAGATCATATATTCCTTCTTCATGCCCTAGGAAGAGTCTTAGTTATTGACCTGACTAACTTCACTAAGCATCAATCCTCTGCATAGTGGGTTATTATAGAATGAGTTTTTGGTATCACCAGATGGCCCTGTCTTTGATCCTAATCTAATGTATCATATCTATTTAGATCATTCATTGTATCTCTCTCATAATGGTGTCCACAGAATAGTACTTATCAGACGGACATCATCCATGCTATCGGGATCATGAGTGGGTTCTGTCATATGAGTGCATTTTGGAATCTATGATCTAAATCCATCGTGGTTGTATGTGGTGGTTGTGACATACACTAGGCTATGTGGTATAGTGTGATTATATATGGTTATTCTTGTTATATGATGTAGACATATATTTCTGTGGAGATGAATTTACTTTTACTTTGTGTATTTATTTCTTTTTTGGGGTGTCCTAATGAGTATTGTTATACTGACCCCTACACGAGATTTTCCTGAAAATGATGTGTCTTGTGTAGAAGATAGAACTTTTGAAAGATTATAGGGAAAACCAAGACCGTACTGAGCCTTTTGAGATCATAGAGACTATGGTGTTCCTACTAATTCAGACAGTAGCCCCAATACCATGACTTCAGGTAAGGTTTTCTTGGGATGAGTTTTAAGAACTTGTTTACAAACATTCTATTGGGAGGATTTATATTCTAGATGTGTTTACTTTATATCACTTTTTGTTTTGTACTTTTTTGTGGGTTATAGTGGTTTTCATGCATTTTTTATTTAGCTTTTTTACATTTTTTCATTGTTGGGATTTGGGATGTGTGGGTGCATAAATTTACTAATGAAATGCCTCAAATATTAGTCATATTCATAGTCGGGGCTAGTCAATATCCCTTGTCCAATTGGAGTCTAGGGAGTCACATTATAGGACCCTCTGAGACGGTTCATGACAGAGTGGAATCAAAAGACTTCAGTTATACATTAGGATAGAGAGCCTGTTATATTGGTTTGGGGAAATAGTGTTTAATGTTTTGAGTCCATCTTTCAGGATAGTGACTATAATGTCGGTGCGAAAACTGACATATCTATACACCGTGACTCTGATAATATGGTTTCCAACTTTGTACATGAGAAAAAATAGTTGTAGGGAAAATAATTTTACATTAATCATATAGGAATAAGTTGTGATTTTCATGTTATTCTACAGTCAGTTTTCTAGATATACTCATTAATAATGGTAAATCTTTTTTCCTAATAGGATGCTCGAACGACGCATACGACTGACTGAAAATTATCTTTTTTTTACTATCAAAACACTTTTAAGGAAAAAGTTAGAAACTGCATGATCCATGTATTACAATCAATTATGGCCTTCAAAGATAATAACCCAGATCAAGACTACACGATCCACTCCTCCCTAGAGACTGCATCGTGATGACATGTTTTCACCATCGCATTAACACTTGGCTAGTTATCCCATGAAAGGATGTATGGTCATGGTACTGATGGCATATCTATACCCTCTCGAACTTCCAAATCCGAATGGCATGCTCAAGAGAAAGATTCATGCTCTTCACCTCATCTAAAGGAGATCCATGTAGCGTGTTGGTTATAAACATATCCCAAATTAAACAATCAATCAAGAACCTTAATGCTTCCTCAATTTTTAGACTTCCAATGTTCATTCAATGCTTCTCTAATTGAACTTCTAGATACATTAAATCCATTATCATTTTCAGGTTCCATTTCATATCACTTATTCTTTCCTGTAAAGAAACGTTTCGGGTAAGATCCAATGTCCTCATCCAAGCCCATATATTCAAGAACCACGTTACAATCATCCAAAATCACAGAACAACTAGATCAATATACATAGATTCACAAAAACTGCTTCAACTAGAATGAATTCACAAACAAGAAAATGTTCAAGACAAGAATATTCAAAGTATAAGAATCATGCAGCACACTGCAAAACTCACAGTAATTTGCATACAACACCTTAAATCGATTCAAGATCTCACGGGTTAAAATCCATCACCTTAGCAAGCAACCCAAATTCCAACACACCCGAAATATGGACCCACCTCACCCCAAACCCGCAATCTCATCGTCGCCTCCACAACCACACTCAAATCCTATAGTGAATCTCCCAACCTGACCATCACACTAAAATGAGGATGCAACACACATAAATGTGACTTGACCACAAACCTTTATTGTATCACCAAGAAAATCCCTATAAGGATTAGTATTCAACAACTTGATCATGAGTATGAACCCCTCTATAGTGAGGATTCAGTATAGGGAGATGTTTTCTAGATGTTTATTTCCGGTGGTGCACCAGCTATACTACGACATGTACTGCTACTCATGGTACCTACAGTACTATAAGTAGTGGAGTGCACGCTTAGAGTGATTTAAGAGTTTCAAATATAGAATCCCCTCATGTTCCAAGTCCATCCTAGTGCTCAGGTATTTGAGGATAGGCTTTGAGAGTTGATCCATTTTTTTCATCTATCCAAGACACCAGCCGATCAGATGGTGGTCCCGATGACAATCCTTCTGTATGGCTCATCAGGACGATAGTGGAGTTTGGATATTCAGTCTCACAAAGAGGAAACCCTCTTAAGGATAGATTTTGATAGACTATTTACAGAGGATTCTTCTATAGTTACACTAATATATATGTGTATACATGGGATTATTTTATCTTCACCAAGGTAATATGAAAAATATATGATTATTAATCATGTTTCACCATCCTTTATATGTAATTGATGGATATGGTTAGGGATCAATACTTCTGTGGTCAGATCTTCATTATATGGGTATGCTGATCCGTCAAAGATAATATTATCTCTCTAAGCATTCCTATTTATGATGGGGTTATTGAGAAGGTCTTGGTTGAGGGAAGATTCTTTGTTGATCAGAGATATTTAGTGATAGTCCATAGAAGATAGGCAGGTGCAGAGACTTCCGCAGTAGTGAGCTGATGTCAACATCTGGGATCTAAATTTGGGAGTCATTTCAGTAGGAGGTCTCATGGTATAGGATTTTAATTTCATGTTTTATAGGGTGGATCTAGCCATCCTAGGGAGAGGTGATGTTATATAGGTGATGACATGGGACATGTCACTGGAGATGGTCCAACCCGCCATTTTGCTGACACAGAGAGAGTGGATGGACTGGCGAGTAAGAGGTAGAGGCATGATCATATCGATCCATAAGGAAGAACACATGGTATATTATATGGTGGAGAAGTGGGAGGTGGAAGAAGTTTATACTTTCTACCACCACCACCACCCTGCAGTCTACGGAAGGCTCCGGGAGTTGGACGATAAGGTTGGGGACAACTTTATGCATTTGAGGATTATTAAGCATGGACTCTAGGGATGATTTGAGGTACAATATGTTTCTTTTCTACTTTATTTTTATTACAGATAGACGGAAGTTCAATTCATTCCTTCCTCACTACATATATTTTTCAAGTCCTTGAGATTCTGATAGAACCATTGACTAAACCCTTATTCATAAAGACAACACCTATAGGAGACTCGATGATCACACATCAATGTAGATAGTGTGACCATAACCTTGGAGGTGTGAGTTTTGGTTGGAACCTCTTGGTGGCATTGTCGAGGCCTTATGATGTCATTCATGGTATGGATTGGCGATCTTCGGTCCATGCCCATATTGAGTTTTTTAGCCCAAGGGTGTCATGTGTCCATAGCAAAGGAAAGGGGTTTTCCTTTGTCATTGAAAAGTAATCCCAAAAATCAGGCGATAGAATATGACATAAAAGGTTTTAGTAAATCACTCATCACTTGTCTAGTCTGGCCTTCAGTGCAGCCGATGTAATGATTTTTCAGTTCCATGTGGTAGAGGTAGAGTATGAGGACGTCTTAATGAAGATGGTCAGGGATTACCTCCCCACTTAGAGATCAAATTCTTCATCTATTTAAACCTAGTGAAAACAAATATATCCTCATCAGCATATCAAATTTCTCTCATAAAGCTTAATATGCTGAGGGTGAAGTTAGAGGATTTGTAGTGGAAGTGCTTTATGAGACCTATTTTATCACCATGTGTGACCCAAGTGTTGTTTTCAAAAATGTTAGACATAAGAATGAGTTTGTTTTTTAATTACCGATGCTTGAACCAGGTGACCATGAAAAACATATATCCACTACCAAGGATCAATGACCTATTCGATGATTTTAGAAGGGAATAAGGGTTCTCGAAGGTTTATCTTCGATCAGGCTATTATTAATTGTGAGTATGCAACAAGGATATACCAAAGAAAACTTTCAAATGATTCTATTTTCATTATGTCTATATGGTGATGCCCTTTGGCACTATGAACACCCCAATAGTTTTCATGGGACTCATGAACTAGATCTTATTTCTATACTCAGACCGGTTTGTGGTGTTCTTCACCGATGATATATTTGAGGGCTCGATAAATTAGGGGGGAATAAGAGACACATAATGATGTTTAAGGATGTAATCTGACAAAAATAGCTATAGGGGAAACTATCGATGTCCCAGTTCTATATTTAGGCAGTCCCCTTTCATGGAAATGTTGTCTCAGAAAATAGAGTGCCAGTTGACCTGGCCAAGGTTGAGGTATTGTTAGCTTGGGAGCCACCTAGAATCCTGACGATGGTGATGAGATTACTCGGGCTAGCATGTTATTACCATATATTTATACCATAATTATTCAAGATATCAACACAAATTATTTCTTTAACATAAAAGGGTTATCCTTTTATATGAACAAAAAAGTGCCAGCAGGCATTCCAGTAGTTGAGAAAGATTTTGACAAGAAATCTAATCCTGTGATTATCAGAGGTGGTTGTCGAGTACGTAGTGTATTAATTCCGAACTATTCTTGGTTGCGCCTTGATGAAGAGGAAAGTGGTGATTGCCTATGGTTCATGCTAGTTGAAACCACATGAGTAGAACTACATAACCCATGATCTTCATCATGAAGCGATAGTATTCACATTTAATATGTGATGACACTACCTGATGGGTGAGAGGTTTATCATATACTATGATCATAAGAGTCTCAGGTAAATATTCTATCAAAAGGATTTGAAATTGAGATAGGGGTAGTGTCTAGAGTTCCTCTAGGATTAAGACATTTACAATGTATATTCTCTGGGGAAGGGGTTTGTGGTGTTAGATTCTCTCAGCAGAAGATCGAGTTGGTAGTTGTTGGACAAGGTGTTAGATAAGTTTCCATCATTGAAGTTATAATTTATGGATGGAGATAGGGGAAATTACCTTCAGACGATGGTTATTACCCCTACACACATACAATGAGTTAGAGTGGGACAAATTGGGGATTCCGAATGTGAGACTATACATCATCAATTATCTACAGGGCAAGCTCTTAATTGATATTAGAATGGTGGGAAGCACATCTTTCTTTTAAAATGACGTATAGTTGAAATAGTGGCATTCCGAAAGGAGTTTTTGAGGGAGTTTCAAATATCCCCTTTGGTAGAATATCGTGGTGTGGAAAAGATGTATCAGGACCTCAGATGTTCATTTTTTTGATCAAGGATGAAGAAGGTAATAGAAGAGTTAGTTTCTTGATGTTGTACATGCCAGCAGGTGAAGGATAAGCAACTGGTTCTAGTCGGTTTAGTTCAACCCCTTGAGGTTTCAGAGTGGAACTGGTATGGGATATCAATGGACATTGTGATGGGTTTACCACAAACTTATAGGGGACATGATGTCATCTAGGATATCATTTAATGACTCAACATGTTGGTCCACTTCCTACCTATCTATGAGAAAATTTCAGTAAAGATCATGGGGCACCAATACGTGAAGAGATAGTTTGGATTCATAGAGTCCCATTAATTTTTGATTCATATCATTATTCTCATTTAAACTCCTTGTTTGAGAAGGGATTACAAGAGGCTTTTTGGACTCAATTATGATTGATCATGTCATTTCATCCCCATGATGATGGCCAAATGGATAGGATAATTCCAGTTCTGGATGACATGTTGCAAGCATTCATCTTTCATTTCAGTCATAATTGGTAGGATCACCTACCACTTGTGGAGTTTTTGTGAGAAAAAAATGCTACCACTCCACCATTTTATAGAACCATTCGAGGATTTGTATGGGTGATCCTGTTGTTCACCACTTCGATGGACTGACCTTATAGATTCAACACTCATGGGAAAGGAATTGGTGTGAGGTACTACAGAGAAGTTTTATATCATCTGGGGGCAGATGGAGACTTTATTGAGTCATACTAGTTCATATGTTGATAAGAAACAGAGACACATAGAGTTTGAGGAGGGAGACCATGCATTCTTTTCAGTCACACCTTGATATGGGTTGTAGTGATTTGGTCAGGAAGCCAATTTTTCTCTGAGGTTCATCAGACTTTTTAAAATATAATTTAGAGTTCGTGAGGTGTCATACTTTCTGGATCTACCCCCGTAGTTTTACTGGGTACACGATGTCTTCAATATGTCATAGCTAACAAGGAATATGCAGGACCCATCACACATCATCGAAGGGTAGAGATGGATATCAAGGATGGAGAGACTATTATTGGGTACCAGTGGTGACCGAGGATCATCAAAAGAGAATCCTTCATGGGTGAGAAATTCCATTTATGTGTGTCTAGTAGTAGCACATGAATTTGCAGGAGAGCATGTGGGAGCAAGAGTTTCAGATTCATGCACAGTACCGGAATCTTTTTTATTGTCCTTGTTTTTTCCATTTCATTAGTGTAAATCCCTATGGTGGGGAGAATTTAATGTCCTGAATTTTTATTGTATCTTTTAAAATATTAAATAGAAATATTTTTACAATATTAACTAATACGGAATAAGATTATGTGGTCCATTTTTACCAGAATAAATGTTTGAAAAATAGTAAACATTAAATATCACACACAAATAGTTTTTAGGAAAAAGTGGAATAACATCTGAACAGGTTCTCAGATCTGAAATTGGATGGAACCATTGAATTTACAACAGTGATTTTACCCTAGGTTAGGCCAAACATCAGTTATCAAGAGTTAGCAGTGAAATATTGTTTTCTGGCATAACAGAAATAAAAATATTTTATTTGATTCAGAATTGGAATTTATTTTAATTTTTATTTTTGAAGAATTGTGGGATATGAAAAAACCTTGGAATTCCTTTTATGCAGGGATATAGTGTTCTCTCCCACAAACACCGGTGGATTGTGGATCAGCGATCAATAACGCACCTAGATTAGAATGAACATCAAAAATTAAAACAATCATTCATCTACAACTAATTTGAATCGAGGTATGGAATTGTACATTGACTTTCTATCCCCATTTTAGAATCAATAACGAATGTAAATCATCTATGAAAACGTTTTCCCCTAATGCTGATTATTTTTGCGGCATGGGATTAATTTTGGGAAATCATAGGCAATTATTTTCATATATTCATATATATTGATTATTCATTCTAATGAGAAAAAAATGAGGCCGATATGAAAAAAGGCCAAGGTTTGGTCCATGGGGTGTTATTTGTGCTTTTTATACCACCATTCATCATATTATTTGTCATTAGACCCTTGTGGTCATGGATCGACTTGTATGGAGCATCTGAACAAGATTGTACCCCCAAAGTGACAAAAATATGAATCAAATCATAAGGAAATGTAGCATGAGACTCGATGATCATCAAACTATATTCATTTTAAAAAAACAGAGCATCGTAAGATGATTAGTGACTCATGGAAGCAGCAACACCAACAGCAGGCACAAATAGTGAGTGTGCCCATGCCATGTGTGATGCAGAAGCCACATGGAATGAGACATGGGAATAGAAAATGTTTCCATGGATGTAGAGAGGTTGTGGTAATGTAGGATGTGCATTGACATGGCAGGATGACCATGTGGGACACGGTGCAGAAACATATGGACATGGGGCACGCGGTCAGGGTGGGTCGTGTGCGGCTGATGAGTAGGCTTGCGTGCATGAGGGCCAGAATAGGTTTCTGAGCCATAGCCCAACATGCTGACTCTGAATGAGCCCATTGGTCGGGGCCAGACTAGGACCAATGGATCATGTTAGGTTAGGTCCAAAGGAATGTGTTAGATTGGGCCCATACTAGACTTCGGTATGACCTTTTCACTAAAATATCAATATCATTCAAACGGGGAATATTTTTGATACACCGCTAGTGGTGTTGGGACCCTTTCGATTATAATTTATTTATGAAACCAATTGTGGGTTATAACATCGATATATTTCTTGTGAAATGGTCCATTTACATAGGTTGTACATGGGGTCAAGGGGTACGGTGGGTGAGAATTCTACTCACTGTGAAATATATATTTTCTATGTAAATTTATTCCCCCATCCATCTTATATTGTATAAGATTCATTAATTTCATTTACCTTAAATCATATCCTTGATGGTTTTTCAGTATTGTATCGTACTCACATGAGTCTGATCCTATTAGTATGACTTCATGGGTTGAGTTGTTTGAATCCCTTGAGAGGCCCAGAGCTAATCTCATTTTCATTATTCATTATCTAGCTAGAGTATTCAGTGTTGATGTGACCAAATTTAGTGGTAATCGATCCTCTACTTAGAGGGTTAATTTAGATTGAGTTGTTGGTGTAACCCCATGGCCATGGGTATGATACTTATCTGATTTATCATATCTCATTATATCTTTCAACGTATCTCTCCCATTATGGTTTCTAAAAAACAATACTTCTTGGGAAGACATCGTATGTGCTATAGGACTCATGAGTGTGTTCTCTCAAATGAGTTATTTGTGGAATTTTGGATCTAAATACCTAGTATTTGGATGCGGTGGTTGTGACTTACCCAAGGCTGTGTGGTATGGTTTCATAACATATGGATATTACTGTTATATGATGTAGAAATATAATTTTTTGAAGTTGAGTGTAATTTTTATTTGTATATTTATTTTTAGTTTTCGGGTGTCATGAAGAGTATTTTTATACTCACCACTGCATGGTATTTTCCAGCACATTTCATTTCTTATGTAGATGATGAACCTTTGATAGATTTTATGTCAGACTAGGATAGGTAAAATCCTTGTGGGATTAGACAGATTTTATTGTTCCTACAGCTTTAGATATTAGCCCTAGCACCTTACCTTTATGTAGTGTTCTCTATGGATGAGTTCCAGTAACTTGTTATCAGTCATTCTTTTTGCTGGGCCTATATTCTGGACCTATTTACATTCTTGCACCTTCACTGTTGTACTCTTGTTGTGTCTTAGTGGATTGAATGCATTGTTTACTTAGTGTTTTTAATTTTCATCATTTGTGGTCTTGGTGATGTGTGTGTGAATATAGGTACAAAGGAAATACCTCTCATGTTAGTGATATGCCTATTTTGTGGTATTCACTAACCCCTAGCCTATTAGAGGTGGGCTTGGGGAGTTATGACACAAGCACCTCTAGGATGGGTTGTGACACTCTTATTGTCAGTTCATTAATTCATCTTACTAAACAATTTTTATTCTATATGGAATCATTATTATGGTCATGGATATTGGTTCAAGTTGAATAAAAGAATATCTACTTTATGTGGTGTAAGAATTATAAATTCATCTTGAAATATATTATTTTTTTACAAAAAAATAAATATGTCTCTAATTTTGAAATCCTCTATGATCATTTAATCTAGAAGTCCATAATATCATTGGATGATTATCATTATAATTAAATTTTCATCCAATGTAAATAAATGATATTCATTGTATTTTTATTTGATAATAGGATTATTGATGACGTGAAATGATGATTCAATATCTTGAAAATTGGTATTTTATTTATACAGGGAAACAATGTCCTTATAAATTATTATTTCAAAATCAACCAAGGTAATAAGAACATGATCTGAAGGATTTATTATCTCATAAAATTCCATTATATGGGTATTTTATATCATAAAAATTATCATTATTACTCCAATTATTTCTATATATGTTACAATAACTAATTATTTCTGACATTCATAAATATTACTCTAAAAAATCAATGATATTAAATATATTGATGAAAAAGAATAAAATAATGAATTCATACCTCTATAGTGGAGAATGTGTGTATGTTTTATAATTTCATATTCATGATAAACCTAAATGATTGTGATAGAATATACTCTTCATTAGTCCTTTTAATTAATATGTTATTTGACCCTAATATTAATGTTTTCTCTGGGTATTGGACATTGATTTTCATAATACCCAATTTTAATTATTTTTATTCATTTAATTGTGGGTGAAAAAATAGATTGTACATTATTTTCCTTTCTCTCATTGATTATAAACAGATTACCTATGAGATAATCATATGAATCTTAGAATATTTTACAACACTTGAAATGATTCTTCATTCCATTGAGGAAATTACCTAGTTTCTTCATCCCAATTTCTTTACTATTGGTTATGGATAATTATTTCCTCTGAGTGACTTATCATTAAATCATGTATGATACACTATAATCCCTTATCTATATTGAGAATAAATCAAGTCAATAATTTTAATATCCAATTTCAGCAAGCATCATATAATCTTCATATATCATCTAATCCCACATATGATAATCCACTCAAATGATGGTCTTTATTATACTAACTGAATGATAAATTTTACACTTATTATTAGAGAAATTAATATAGGCATACAGAGTGACTTTCTTGACATTTTATTTTTATATGATACTAGATTTATCTTCCTTTTTTTAAAACACCATGAATAATTTATTCATATTTTCATGAAGAGTATAATGATATTACTTGGTGAATAACACCTTCTTTAACTCCTCCCACTCTATAGAGTCTTTTTATTCTCTTTTCAATGTATTGTTAATTTTATTCCACTTTTGGACAGCCTCACCTTATATATTATAAATTTACAGTAAAACCTATTTCAAATACCAACATAGTAGGATGAAAATAAAATTTTCATCACATTTATACATTTCCCATAAATATGTCGATTAAAAGATCCATTAATGATGGGTGGAGGTGATTTCATTAAACCATTTATTACACTCTTCCACTTCTATGGTGAATTCTCGAGCACGACATGGTTTTCATTTTAATTCATATATTTGGAGTGTTGAATTATAGTTTATAAAATGTTGTGAACTCATACTCTTATATAATTTTGTTTATCATTGGTAATATCATCTCATTTCCCATCACTCTAATTTTAATTATAGTTTGTTCTTTTTAATTTTTTTTATTTTGGGAAACATAATGATTAGAATACATAATATAACAGGGAAAACTATTAAAATAAAAGTTGTAAAACATAAATGACAGAAAATCATGGGTTTAATATCATTCATTAATTTTCAATCTCATATTAGTTTACCTAACCATACCATAATGATGTTCTATAATAATTTGTAATAATTAAAAAATATTAAGTGATGGTATAAATCATATAACCATAGTGTTTCTAAATAGGTGTGAAATATTAGTACTAATCATTATGAAACAACTAATTTTCAATTTAATACTCATATATCCTTTATACTATAATTAATACTAATTGTATCTATTCCAGAAACATTTTGAATTACAATTATCCATATTGAGATTTAACTACTAGGAAAAAAATAAATATCTTCTTCAAAAAATAGTAAGATGTTTTACTACCCATAGAATAATCCATAGTGTTTTCAATATAAATCTTTCATATTGTTTCAAAAAAAATAAAATATTCATAAAAAATAACTTAACCCTTCTTTGATACCAAATATAACATCAAATTTAAAACATATCATTATTTTACAAAAAATACAATTGATAATCATTAAAACTGGAAAATGATTTAAAAATACAATAAGTTGAGGATCTAGTTTCCTTTTGGAAATGAATAAGAAAATTATTCTACAACACATGGGATATTTTGTCCATAATTAATCAAAACTCTACACAATTGTAAACATCAAATAAGTTACAATAATATATATAACCTAGTGAATAGTAATATATGGAAGGGGTCATATTATACTCTTATTAATGGAACTATTATCATCATTTCATCAAGTGAAAAATCTGATACATTAGACAAAACATTTTTAGGGGATGAAGTTCTTTTTAAAAGAAAATTGAACCATAATATTAATTGTTGATACATGATAAAAATACATGTATTAACAATAATATACCAATAAATATGAGTGTGTAATAATAAGATAATAATTATGGTCCCTATAGCATAATAATTTGTGTATTTTGTGGAAGTAAGACCTTCCCCAGGGACATTAAATAATAATTAACATTGGAACATTATTTTGAATATTGTATCCTAATATTGGGATTATATACATTAATTCCCAAAATTTAGATTTTCAGAAAAACCAATGAAGGCTCACCCTTTATTTTGTAAGCATATAAAATAATGGCCAAGATAAATTATCTCAT
Organism: Viscum album; assembly: GCA_963277665.1. Lineage (NCBI taxonomy): Eukaryota > Viridiplantae > Streptophyta > Magnoliopsida > Santalales > Viscaceae > Viscum > Viscum album. The sequence goes on from OY728146.1 coordinate 1,291,791,381, forward strand.
GAGATTCAAAACATTAATCAATATATTGGAAGGAATAATAGGACCCCACCAGTCATCATCCATAAATATGTTTTACATAAGATATAATTCATTAAATATATCTTGAAAAATAAGGTGATAAAATGCGTTTTATATCTCTTCCGAAAGGTATCACATTAAATCATCTCAAATTTTGATCAGTTGAAACAAAAATTTCAATTACAAAAAAGGAGTATTTAATCAAGGAATTTAAGAGGTGTTTCTTACAACATTAATCTATAAAAAAGAGACCCCTAAAGAAAAACAAGTAAGAAAAACCAAGAATTAAATATTTTTAAAACCATTTATGGACAATTATACACAAGGATGAGATTAAGAATCACAATACAAAATAATTTTCACAATGATAAAATAAAAATGTTTTTTAAAAAATATTAATATAAATTCAAATTATATACTCCTGAAATGATCATTAACATTCTAAATTCAAAATTTTGAGTGAAAAAAACTAAATGGGAAATCCTTTTAAATATTTTGAAAATATCTTTGTTAAAACCCACATTATAATAGAAATAGTATTTTTTTTGAATGGGTGAAAATAAAAATTAGAATAATATTCCATAATTAAATATTTTTTTCTTGTATAATAATATGAGAAAATTATAGGGAATAATCCATATAATTATGGCATAATAGAAACTCATTTTTAAATAATGTGTATTATTATTAACAATATCATCCATTATGATAAAAATATGGTTATCATTGTAATTACATTGAAAAAAAGGATTAAATTCATTATAATATCACCATATTTGATAAGAAATCCATCTTTCTATATCCATAGTCAAAATTCACTCCATATGACTCAAAAAGAGAAGTTGAGTTAGGAAAAACCATTACATTAAATCCCTTAGATTCATGTGTTCTGTAAACTACTATATAAAAAATTAACAACACGCATCACCCATTTGATAAAACTTTTCATATATATATCCTTTTATAATCATAATTTATTATAATTTATTATAAATTCATTATTTAGTTTTATCTTATTTCAATTATTAGATTTTATTAGATTCAACAATTTTTTAATACATTTTCATTGTGAATATGTCAATTAATATTTGAATAAGAAAATTTCATCATTAAAAAATAATTAGAGGAACAATAATATATTATTTTTAATTATTTTTTAATCTTATTATATCATTTCTTGTTTTCTTTAAATTTGATTTTTGATGATGAAATTTATTAGGATAATTTTTTTAAATTTTAATTAAAAATATACTTTACAAATAATCATATGTTTAATAAAAGTATAACCATTATAAAACTAGAAATTGGAAATTATTTTGTTACTTTTTTATAATAAAATTAGTATTCATTTTCCAATGATATCCATTATATAAAATTATTTCATTGTTCATGTTGGTAGTAAAACTGACACAAATAAGAAAAATTTATAATCTTTGGGTGACTATGGTAAGGAAATTAATTTTTTTATATTATCATTATAAATAATATTAATGATAAAAAAGTATATTTATATGTTTTTTAATCATATTTTAGTATATTTTTTTTCTGAAAAACAGAGTGTCAAAATAAAAATACAAAACTATTGTGGATTTATTAGATTGCATGTACACTTGGCTGGTGTGTTCATTTTCATAGAACATAAACAATGTATGAATATATTTATAACATCATAATCATAATAAATTTTTATATATCATCTGTATTCCACATATTCCATATTTTAACAATACATTTTATCTAGTTATGAAAAATAAACCATTTTATTAATATAGGGTTTTTACATATAATACAAAAGAAATTTTCATTTATTATATTGTTTTTATAATTTTAGAATATGCGTATTAAATTATTATAAAAATGTCTCTATATATTATTAATACTTATGTTATCATAATTTTACAGATATAGAAATTTTTTTGGTTTTCTTAAGACAAACAAAGACATGAATTGGTCACCCAATTCATGCTCCTAATAAATTTATTTGAAAAATAGTGTTACAATACATCTTAAGGTGTAATGTGTTTACACCAACACAAAATGAGGGGAATACATGAAGATATAACAATAATCCTCAAAAAATAACCCAAAATTAATCGATCTAACAGAAACAGCATGCCTTCAAATAAGAAATCATTACATGCTAAAGTGTAGTAGCTTTGAGCAAGCTCTAAGGAATTAAGGTGCAGTCTTTGTGCAGCATCGAAATCATTGTTGCCCTGCACTAAGAAACCTCATCAAACATTTCCTATGATTACCAATGAGGTAGTACAACATCAATATTCTTGGATGGCCTATACTAACAAGAAGATTCATAAGTGGATTCGCCGACAACAACATGAAATAGGCACCAGAGGTAGTACATCGTGAAAGTCTAGATGTTCAGGTGCCAGCATACCTGAGCATTAGGCCTCATGAAAAAAACCATATTGCATTAATCATGAACCATCTCATAGTAATATTATATAAAAGTAATCTTCCATCTTGAGAGAATCAAGGAAAAGAAAAAGTGGAAAATAATGACATAGACCATAAAGTAGATCATAAAGAAGAAAAACCCATGGTATGTCTGTGATGTTGAAGTTACGATTCCTCTTATATTATTAAACCATCCTTGTGCACATTAGCTTTCTGATTTCAAGGTATGTGTTAGTTGAAATATGATGATACATTTATTTATGATGTGTTCTTTCAACTTGCTCCTCCATCCATGAAAAAACCTCATCACTCACATCATTATCCTCTCCAATATAATATGCGTCTCTATACATAGGATATTTGTTGTAATCCTCCTCCTTATCAGAGATTGAAACATGTTCAGCTAGTTTTTTAGGAGGCTCGATATCTTTCTTATAAGATTAAATGAATCTTGAAACTATTTTTCTTTCTAAATTAAAATAGTCTCTACATTTACTAGTGTTCTTTGGGTTTGGGTTAATGTATACATCTGGTTCCACCATCGGTTTTTTTTCCTTTTCAAGCACTTGATTTGAGATACTCCTCTTCAATTAAATCTTGTACGTCTTCTTCTTCTGAAAGAGAGTCATTGGAGAGGTCTCCTTTTTCCTTATCCCTTGAATCAAGTGAATCAAGCATATTCCTTAAATCCTCCTCTGTTGAAACTGTGGCACTATTGATACCAGTGATAGAAAGACCTGTGTCTATAGTGCCTTACAATTCCTTTCTCTCAGGGGGCTGACCATATTTATTCACATAATTCATTGGTCCTCCACCAGATCTATATGGGCTAGTAGTAACATTTATTCAATCAAGTCCGGGATTTCATTTTCTCTTCACAATCTAGGCGGCTTTCCTGACCTTAGAACCAGCATGTTTTGGACCACATGAATTTGATGAATGCTCAAGATTATATAAAAGGTTATAGTAGTCTGGAATACATTCATAAACAACCTCCTGATAGAATCCATAATCTCTATTTTGGATCCAATTGTGAGAGGGAAGATCCTTAGATAAATCAACTTTAACACAAATTCTGGAAACAGATTTTGATGAGAGATATTTCATTGCTGGATCTAATTTAAAATGATTACCAAAGAGTTGAGAGATCAGAAATGAATCCTATTTCTTAAACATATGAAATGGTCGCTTGGTAAAAGTCACCCAGATTGGCACTATAAGAGATTCAGTGACGGGATCAATGTCTAGGTTCCATTTGAGAACTTTCATGGAAGAACCCCCAAAAACCATGAACGCTTTCCCCATAATCGATAGTATTCATCCTCAGAGGAGAACTCAAACCCAACATTTGATAAATTGAGGTGGCTGATGTGAAATCCGGAAAAACTAATGGTTTCAATTGATAATATTAGAAAATTTAGTGAGGGTCTATGCTTGTGTAATTTCCCAACAACAACAAAATGAAGATCATCAGTAATAAGATTTACCTCAGTGTTTATGAAATAGATCGCCAATTGACCGCAGTGACCAAAGTACATATGAGCAAACTAAAGCTTATAATCCAGAACATTATTTTATGGGGGTATCGTATTCTTAGGTGTTGTCCCATCCCCCACATCCATGAAGGAATGGAGATTTGAGTTAGGGTTTGCGTCGCACTACGTCGAGTGGACCGCGTGGTTGGTGAGAATCAGACTCTCCATCTTTATGTTTTTTAGTGACTGAAGATTTTTATTTCTTATGGATAAGATTAATAAATTGGTTGTTTATAAAGAAATGAGTTGAAAGGGCTCGACTGAGAATAGATCCCCATTTTGATTCTCTCCGTTGGGTAACACCTTAATGATTCACTACCTACTAATTAAAAAATACCATGGCCTTTAGGATATGTGTATTGAGATTAGCATGGTGTATGTGAGAGGATTTAATGTTTTATTTAATTTAAATGGTAGATATATAAGGTGAAATTTGTCCCCTTTTATAATGGAAGAAAAATAAATTTTATAAATACTAATTAATTTTTCAATGATGACATGATATTTTTCAAGATTCAATACCTCCAAAAAGGGAAATAATGATATTTGGGGTGATTTATGGGGTATAATAACTATAAGATTCCTTTTCACACATTTTTTAATCATATTTATGTCATTTACAACATTATCTTATCATTTTAGTATTTTATGTTTTACCATGGTAGCAAATTTTTACCCAATGTAAATTATATTTTATTAATAATATAATGTGAATAAATATTGAATGTTTTCAAACATATCATGATAAATATAATCTCCATAAAATATAATTAAATATAAAAATATTTTAAAATTAACATTAAAATTAATATATTTTTTATGATATTGGATTTTAAGAAAAAAAATGGATTACTATTAGGATGTCTCAATATTAATTATTATTTGAAAAAAATTAATGAGTACTAATATATTTATTTTTCATTAATGATAATATTAGTTAAATTTTTTGAATAGGTTTCTACAAAAATGTTAATTAAACAATGTTAATAAAACAATTCATAAATATAACCTTTTTAACATTACCATGTTAATTAACATTAATCATAGAAAACTAAATTTTATTCCTAAATGTTAAATGAGATTTTATATATAATTTGATTAATTTTTTATAAATATAAAATACTTTTTAAATAAAAAATATATTTTTTTGAATAAAAATTAATTTTCATATTATCTCACTAAATGGGTAAAATGAGTGTTTAGAAAAAGTGTATTTTCAATCATAAAATGGGCCTTGTTTTATTATACAATTTTATGTAATTTTTATATGGTTTATACATAATATTTATTCCCAAGTGGTTTTTGGATCCACCAAAATGGTAATATTTTCTTATTTTATTTTATTAAAGTATAAATTATTTGGTTTTAGATTATAGTTTCATAAAAAAAATCAATTGAAAAGGTTTAAAGGGAAATATATAATAAAATAATTGGTAGTAACATTCTATGAATTTCAAAAAAAATACTCTTATAAATATTAATACTAGGAATACAAATGTGAGGGTACTATTCTGTCATTACTTATTTAGGTTCCCTTATAGCATCTTGTATCTTTTGATTCATCTATAGAATGTTGACAATATTAGTGAGCCTGTTCTTCAACACAATATATCTTCAATCCATAAGCTCAGATGGTTGTTCCTCATGTGAGATATCATGTTCTAATTTTACTACTTATGAAATTAGTATATGTGATGTGTATAGTAAGTAATTACTCAATAGTGAGACATGAAATATATAATGAAATTGAATAGGATTGTAGGTGGTGAAAAGTGATAAATATAATTATTGAGATGATCAAAAAATTTGAAAGCACCAATATAAATAGGGATTGTATTATTATCATCTCAAATATAAAATCTTGATTCCCATGAGATATACTGAAGTACACTATATTAGTATAATAAAACTAAAAATATCATTAAAAGATTTCTTTATAACATTTATGTTAACATTTTGTTTCATTCATATATTGTTTATTGGGTTTAACCCTACATATAATTTCACGTACATTGTAAATCCTTATCAGTTTTATATCTCAATCTTTAACCATGTATATTTGATTTTGACATCAACTCCCATATAGTGGCTCATATCTTACTATATAAATTGTAGAAATAAAATTTACTATATGATAGTTTTTCTAGGGGATTATGTTGATCGTAATTATAACACTCAATGATTTAAATATTAGATCATAATGTTAAATGTTGGGTTCATCACGCAACATTGAGCTTAGACAAAAAATATAAAATTAATTATCCCAGATGTTAAATAAGAAAAAATAAATAGTATAAACTATATTATGAAATAAAACTATATATAAATTTCATACTCATTATAAATTATTGATAAATTCATTGAAAATAAACAATCAATTTTTTGTAAAGTAATTTCGATCTTAAGAAATATGTTTTCATCAAAAATAACTTTTATCAATTTTCATGAAAAAATATTATATTTCATTTTTTGAAAATTAATAAAAATATATTTTCTAAATTTAAATTCATTTTTTAAAATTGTAATAACAACATTTAATTTGAATTTTATTTTATGATTTTTCATAAAATATTAATAATTCTGTTAATACTGAAAATAACATGTTTTGGAAAAGTGTAATTTCATTTCAATAAATTATGTAATTGAGTTGTATCTTTGTGTTTTAAATATATTTTTAAGTAAAATAAATATCATTTAAATATATTTAATTTAATAAATTATATTTGAATAATAATTATATTTTATATTATTATATGTTTATTTTTTGTCTTAAAAAATATTTTTTCTAAAAACTCTTTTAATGTGAAAAATGTTTCACTATAGTAATTAAATGAATAAACTATAATCTAAAATTATTGAAATTAAATTTATCGTTTATATTTCAATAAATATTAATTTATAATCACTTAATGATTATTACTAGTAATATATGTAACATAAAAACATTTCATCTTGATAAATATAGTTCTTGAAAACCACGTTTTTCATCACTTTTATGAGAATACATTTAAAAAATAAATATCCACCCTTTATTGAATGGAAATGTCTAAATTTTACACTATATATTTAATTAGAATAATTTTTATATTTGAATAATGAAATATTATATTTTGACCATAATGAATAAATAAAATAGAAACAATTAATTATCGCAATTAAGGTGAAAATATTTTTACAGGAGGGTTAATCAAAAATGATTAAGGACAAAGTGACCAAAATGAATATATGAAATATATTATATGGACAGAATTTATCATTATCAGGTGTAACGATCAATAATTTCTCATATTTGAGCCCTTTTCCATATCAAAAACAATGGTATTCCTTTTTCTTTTGAAAATTTACCAGTGTACCACTCACATCACATATAAAAGGCCACCCCTTATCCACTCTACTTCACACCATAATTACTATTGGATTCACCCAATACATACCCATATTTCATAATTATCCCCCTACACATTTAATATATACATTTTTTTTCTCAAAAATCTATCCATTTAGGCATTTTTGCTTACCTAAGGAGTTTTTTCAAAGGATATGTGTCATGCTTAGTCAAGTGTTATTATAATGTTTCTTCTTCCACATTTATATAATAAGTTTAAATTATTCATATATAATAATACCAGTATCAACCATAAAATTATATTTTATTATTATTATATAATTAAATAAATACAACTCCCCATACATCAAATGTTATATGAAATTCTCATTCGTGAATATGGTGGACTACTGCCCCACAAATCGGTGTCATTAAATTTCCATCATCGTCTCTCGTAGAGTCTTATAGTGATGTATTTATATAAAAAATATTATATTAAAAAATATCAATACATATGATGTTATTATATCAAATATAACATCATAAATTCCATTCATTAAGAGATGTGATAATTCTATCGTGTGTATTGCAGAATACGGCATCATGATGTGATCTAATTCCCTTTTAACTAAGGCTTTAAATGGAAGATAATAAGGATATTTTTTATTAATAAATTTGTTATAAATAAAATAATTAGGAAATTAATTACATATTTTTCATTATTAAATGAATATATAACATTTTATATCATACACTAGGAAATGAAAAGTTTTCTTGTGCACCCGTCCGGACTGCCTCATTTATGAAATGATATGTGTAATACCCTGCTGTTTTTATGATACATTTTCTTTAAATCATTTTAATTCTTTAATACATTTAATCGCATAAAATAATAAGTTTAAATGAACCACATGACACCCTTTTTATAAAATAACCATTGTAAACTATCTTTTATGTTAGCATTAATAAATATAACTAGGAAATGGAAATGTATGGTGAATTCTTTGGCTACCAATTATTTATGAAAAATATTATACAGTTGAATGTAAAATAAATATTTGTATTATTGTAATAATAAATTGATTGAATGAAAATTAATAAATGAAATTAATGAAATACCTATGTTATATATTTAATAAAATATTTTGTATATCCACCCAAAAGATATTTTAGTCATTGTGTATGAATAAACCCAATTTAATGTATAAAAACTTATATTTTTCAAATGGGTAATTTTATGTCCTTTTAATGGTGAACCATTTTTAAATTAAAATTTTGACTCATTAATAAAATTTATTTGAAAACATAATACTCTTATTTGGAAGTAGGATATAAAACATTACATTGGATTATTTCTTAATATTTTTATGATAACTTTAATGTTTTGAAGAATAGTAAAAAATACTAAATTTTACATAAAAACAACATTTTTAATAGAAATAATTTATATTGTTAAATTATATTATTGTTTGGTTTAAAAGTGTAAATATAATATATTTTTATCATTAATATAATATAGGCAATTCACTTTAATTTTACATTGAATTTAGAAGTAAAAACTTTTCAATCTTTTGCAATGTTTTATCTTTTAAAACTCATTTTCTCATTCTGACAATGAGATAAAATTTAAATTATTTAAAAAAAATTCTATTCCATGATGTTTTAAAATGTAATCTATATTTTGAATCTGTAATCCTAAATTATTTATATAGATTTCTTTTATTTTAGTGCACTATGAATAGTAACATGAGTATTTTTTATTTATACAGTAAAAGGGTAAATCAATTAATTAAAATTAAAAATAATATTATAAAATTACACTAACAATTTTCCTAATCTAAATAGATGAGTGTGATATGACCTAAATCACCCTTGAATTAAAATCATATCTTTGTTTAATCCACTTTGATGAGATTTGGACATTTAATTTATTTTATTTAATGAAATGTTAAATATGTATCACTCAACTTTTCATAACAATATATTTTATAATATAAGGTTATAAATTAGATATTTTCTATTATAAATTCTCATTTTAATAATAATTTATTCCCATTTATCATGTTAATTTATTAGTAATTTTTTGAAAATAAATAATGACTATAAAGGCTTAAACAATGATGATATAGAAATTATTTAATCGATGATAAATCAAAAAAATAATTTCTCTAAAATGATAATAACCATTAGAAGACCCAAAAAATTATATGAATATTAGTTTTTGAGTATATATTGACTGTAATCACCCATAGGTTCAGTTAATAAACATTTGAATGAATATGTAAAATATTATGACACTTATAACATTTTAGTTAAAGTGATGTTAAAGTTTTCACATTTATATTTTAATAAATATGACATTTTGAATGTTGGATTTTCCAGAATATATGTTCTACTATAAGTATTCAATTAAAATCTAGAGTGTTTATCTTATTAATAATATTTTATTTCTAATTTTTATTCAACAAATTTCTATATTAAATAGTTTCACAAAATTCATGTGGTGGTTATTTTATTAATGGAGATAACAAATAAATGTGATTAAAAATACTAAAATAAATATAATTTCGGATAACTAATATATCCAATGAATTTTTTAGATTAACTTTACAAATTTTAAATATAATACAGAATTTTATTCTAATTTGACTTCTTATATGTATAATTTTAAAAATAAATGAATTGAATAGTGTCAAAATAGACATGATTGATTGTTTATCAAAATAATGTGTTATTAAACTATTAAAAATTCATAAAACATTTTTAAAAAATATATAGTAACTATGATATTACAAATAAATAGAATAACTATTTGTTAACCAAAATGATAAGGTTTAAATTGATATAATAAGTTGTCTAAAATTTCATGGATGATTCTATTACTACCTTATCCCATCTCAGCTTCAAAAAAATTTCATTTTTTGATGTTTTTTTATATGGTATAATTTTAATATAAAGTAATATTGTTGTGGATCTCATAAGTTCTCCTCATCTAAATTATAAAAGGGCACCTCCTACCTCACTTATTCACATCATTTTGGACATTATTTCTCATAAATCCCCCAAATATTTCCCTTATCAACTTCCCTAGTAAAATTCTATAGGTTCTGGTCTTGTCCAAAGACCAACTCTAGTGCATTAAGAGGTGATCTAGAGGGAGCTCGTCGAAGAATAAGTAATCTTCTCTATAGATTCATTCAAACTTATTTCTAATTTTACTTCCTATTAATGGTTTATTTTCGTTATAAAGTAATAACACATGTATCAATAATATTTTTATATGTTATTATGATTACGTAACAACCATATTTCAATTTATAACTATCCAATGAAAAACAAAATCACCACACATACGTACGTACGACTTACCATCTCCATGTTGTGGTCTAATCTGTTTTTCACTACCAACATACTTTGATGGGTATAATGATAGATATAATAACTATATGTTATTATAATAAAATGATATTGATTTTGGGTCAAAATATTTTTCATCAAAATCTATACCATTTCACAATTATGGGAATGATATCATCACTCGTGAGTACGTATGACCTAGTGTCTCCACAATGTAATGTGATTCATTATACATGATATCCATTTAATGAATAATTATATAAATATATAGAATGAATAGATATGGATAATGTTATTTTACTATCATTTTTCAATAATATATCTATGACCTAATAAGTATAACGGAATGTAATTCTACAAAACATGCATAAGAAAACGAATCCATTAATACCCGAAAAAAGAGTACTAAGGAAATATTACTATGAAACAGATGATAATATGATTATATATGATATCATAAAATTGAATATTATTTTGGATGAATTATATTAAATTATTTAAAACATTATATATGAGTACTGAATAAATACAAAGGATATCAGACCTAAGGTAAGCGATAATTTTAAAATATCTTTTTTATCTGAGATTGTTTATATATAAGTATTTAATAGGGTATATTTATCATTAATGTCCATGATTTATACATATCTATTATAAAATATTTTTTATATTATTCTAATATTTATTAAAGTCAATTTTACCCATTTGTTAATATTTAAAAAAAATGCTATGAGAGGAATATTTTTTCATTTTCAATATGAGTTATTTTTTGACTTTCTAACAAATGAATCAGAAGTATATTTTCTTTTAACTGTTATGGAATTAAATATTTTTTATAATTTCATAAATCCTTGTTTCCAGGATCCTTCCTTTACTATATTTCATATTTACTTTTAGGGAAATTATATTCTTTTAAAAACTATGTGGAATTTCGAGAATAGAAAAAAAAGAATAAAGTACATCTCCCCCAAAAACTAATTTCAATTGTTTTGTCCAAATTATTTTCAATCCAAGATGAAATTATTTAATATGGTTGTGTATGAAGTATAATATACCAATTATTCCTATGGTTGAATATTTTTATGAAGTAATTATATTTATGAAATCCATTTTATATGGATTATGTTATGATGGAATGAAGGATAAGAAACTCATTTTATTCCTTGGGATATGCTATAATGAATGATTTATTTTTTTATTGAACCCATAAGAATTATTTCATTATAAAATGAGTTGGACGTATATATCCCTCCACTTAAATATGTAATGATTTATATTTCATGAGATATACATAGTTGGATCGGGAAAATATCTTTGGTTAGTAGTATAAGGCTATAAAGAGGAGTGAACATGGATAAGTAATTAACATTGTCCACTATAATGTTTTTCGAAATGATCCTTGACTAATATTAAATGATTTTTAATGTTTATGTTCACACCACAAAATTATTTATCTTATGTTATGACTTTTGGGATTACGTTCATTGATTCGTATGATCTTTTATGATTTATCCAATGATATGATATCATGATCCTTTATATACAGGGTAATATTTTAAAATGTTATGTTATTATGTATTATGATAATGATATTATTGATATCTTCCTTTTTACCCTTAATGAGAATATCGTGTCCCCATTTCTTATGTTTCTATTCCCCATGTCATTAATATGGGTATTAATTAAGATATGTCTGAAAGGGGTCTAGTAATTAAGAAATAAGTTCGAGACAGTGTGGATGTCTTTTGAACCAATTGTTTATGTTTCCCAGTTTATGAAGACACTAAATTTATGTGGTCTTGACATGGTTTTATTATGTATTGTAATGAATATTATCAAATTTTTAACTAATGTCTATGTATGAAAATTATGGGTCATTATATCTGCTATAAAATAAAATTTACAGTTAAACAATGGAAACTAGGATGAGAAAACATTAGTAGAAACCCTAAAGAAATGTTGAAGTATAGGTTACAATCCAAGTGTTTTATGAAGGACCAAGAATAAAATATTACAAAAAATAATGTGTCATCAATTGAAATTTTATTCTTGATTATGTGGTCTTCAGATTATTATTATTATTTCTCACACTATCCATCTTGGTTTTAGTTAATGGCCAAAACTTGAAAGCACTATGTTGATACTAAATATGAGGGTAAATGAAATGATTTTCCTCTTGAGAAACGAAATTTTATGGGAGATGTAATGTAAAATATTGTATCTATTCTTACAAAACATTCTCAATATTTGAGTCATGCATGACATCCAAACAAGAATAGAAGGTAAAAGCATTTTTTGAGTCATTCAAGTGGAAATTTTCAACTTTTTCATGGGGTCTACTGATATATTATGGCTGAAAAATGGATCATTACCACTACAAAGATGATTTCAGTTCTCTAATGTTAAGACCATGATAAATTCATACTTGTAGTTTTTCTTTTTGAAGGTTAATATGATCAATGGTTTCACCTTATCAAGAATAAATGTCAATGTTTTCAACTTGAATCCATGAAATAAGATGAGTTCGAGAACTTATTTTTCAATAAGTACTTTCCTCATATACATCGAACAAAGATGGAGAATTATTTCCTTGAGATTAATAAAAATGATGACGAATTTTTTTGTACCTATGAAGAAACTTTTAAAACTCATTCAAGGTAAACATAGGCTATTATTATCCTAACTGAGATTAAAATTGATTGATAATTTAGTTTATTAAAACCATGTATCCGAATGGAGTCATCCAGAAGAGACTTCAATATAAATGAGGAAATAGTTTGATATGATCTTATAGATGAGATGTAGATTGGAGTAACCCATTAGTCCTATGAGATTGATACGAAATGAACAATGTAATTTAATGGAAAATATAATAACCACACAGAAAAGGAGATGATATTTCCCTTATGCACAAAGTGTGGAATGAAGCATGGAGGAAATTGTCATAAAGGGACTAGAAAACGTTTTAAGTGTGGGAAAGAAGTTCATCTGGAAGTTGTACGTTGAGGTGATGGGAAAGAGATGTATAATGTTTAAAATATAAAAATAGATACACATAATGAACCTTCAAAAAATCAACTCTACAAGTGAAAGGAAATGGGGAATTATTACAAACAATGCCCAAATCCAATGGTTATTGATGATGATCGATGGCAGCAATCACTTAAGGATGAAGAAAAAGTAAAGTCACATTCAATCACTATTAGTGAAATGTATTATGATAATGGTTTGGTGAAAGGTATACTCACCATACCCTCTAAAGTAGAAAATCTTTTATTTGATTCTGGATCCACCCACACATTTATTTCTAATGAATTTTTTAAGGGAATCACCATATAAAATCAATAATTATTTATTTAGTTAGCAGTGACAACTCCTATTCTCACAACTATTGCATCAAATGTTTATAATTATTATCCAGTCAACTTTTGTGGGAATTTTCATCTTAAAAATCTTGTGATCTTTCCATTAGTAGAATTTTATGTAAATCTTGGCATTTATTTTATTTCTTTATATGGAGCTTATATCAATTTCCAAATAATGGAAGTTACATTTCATATTATTGATCAATATATGATCACCTATTGATGAAAGGATGATTATGTCCTTCCATTAGAAATTTCATTTATATTATGGGACTTGATTCCTACTAATTAAGGTTATCTATCTCAATTCGGTGAGGAGAAAATTTCCATTAATAGTACGCCTACTGTATGGAAGTGTGATGAAGAATTTCATAACAATTTAAAGTTACTCCACCAAATCATGATGTTTTTTAATAGAACGCATATTGGATGCTATTCCTATTTCAAATACACCTTATTTAATGGCCTCAATTAGGTTCTCTGAATTGAAGACGAAATTCCAAGAGAATCTTAACAATAGATTCATACTCCCTAGTGCGTCACCTTGGGGTGCACCTGTTCTTATTTTTATGAATAAATGTGGATCAATGAGACTCTTTATTTATTATAAAGAACATAACAAGATAACTATAAATATCAAATATCATCTTCGCCTCATTGATGACTTATTTGAACAACTATACGGATCTCAATACTTTTCTAGGATTGATTTTCATTTAAGGTATCATCAATGAATGGTCAGGAATAAAGATTTTCCAAAGAAAAAATTCCATATAAGGTATTGACACTATGAATTTATAGTGATTCCTTTTTTTCTTAATAATTCCATCATTTTATTCTTGGAACAAATGAATTGAGTATTTAGATATTATTTTTATTAGTTTCATTTGGTCCTTATATAAGATATTCTGGTTTATTAAAAGTGAATGAAAGAACATGATGATCACTTGATAATTGTACTGAAGTCCATGAGAAAGGAAATTATTAATGAAAAATTTACTAGGTGTGAATTTTGGATTCATAACATATCATTATGGGGTCACATAATCTCTAGAGAGAGGATATATATTTATCCAGCAAAAACAGATGTTATTAAAATTTAACCTAGACTGACAACTGTAAATGATCTGAAGTTTTCTTGTTTTGGCTGTATATTATTGGAATTTTGTATAATATTGTTCATGAATATTTTATCCACTCAACAAGTTGACTCATAAATATGTTAATTTCATTTGAATATATGAAGTGAAGTGAATTCCATATAGCTAAACAACAATGTAAGCATGTGCACCTATTCTCACATTGGCTTGTAGTAGGAAAAGGTTTTTTATATATACTGAGGTATATGAGAAGGGTATGGGACATTTTCTCAAGAAAAATGATACGATGATAGCTTATTCTTCATTTTAATTGAATATACATGAGAAAAATTACCCATCTCATGATTTGGAGTTATCCCTTGTAATCATTGCATTAAATATATAGAGGCATTATCATTGTGGTCAATGTTGTGATATTTATACTGATCATAAAGGTTTAATTTTTATTTTAACTTAGAATAAGTAGAATTATCACCAAAGAAGACGTTTTGAGTTACATAAATATTACTACTACTCAGTAAATTACCAGCCTGGGAATGAAAACAAGGTGGATGATGCTTTTATTTGAAAATTCCATGTTATCCTATCCATATTGACAACAAAAAAAGATCCTATATTTATGGATTTTAGAATGAGGAATATTGAAATTTTAAAGGAAGGTGATATATATTATCTCACTCAAATGGACATTCAACTATCTATGAAAGTGAAGATTAAGGAAGTATAGAAAGAATGTGTATATCTACAAAAGATGGTGAGAAATGTTCTTGAATTCAAACTTGGTTTTGATGGAATAGTAAGGTTAAATAATTGGGTTTGTATTCCTCCTATACTAAAATTAAAGAAGGAGTTATTGTATGAGGTGCATAGTTCGTCACTCTCTATTCATCCTAGAATCACAATGATGTACAGGGACCCAAAAAATAATTTCTAGTAGGATGGTTGGAAAATAGAGGTCGCTTAATATTTAATTAGTTTCTTGTCTGTCATCAAGTTAAGGTTGATAGATAAAAGTCTACAAGGATGTTATAACCATTACTCATACTATAATGGAACTCAGAAAAAAATTACTATAGACTTTCTCGTCAGACTTCCCATGACATCAAAAGGCTATAATTTTACATGGGTTATAGTTGATCACCTTACGAAGTCGGCACACTTCATTTCTATTAGATAACATATCTCACTTGATCTTATTGTCAAGGTGTATATATATAATAAGTGGTAAGATATTATAGAGTAATAAATTATATAATATATAATCAGGACTCAAGATTTACCTTGATGTTTTGGTGAATTATTTAGTAGGCTTTGGATAAAGAGTTATGTTTCATCACTTCTTATTATCTTCTAATAGATTGCCAATATGAGAAGAAAATCCAAACTCTAGAAGAAATATTTGGATATTACACTATATATTTCAAAGGAGGATGGGATTAACAACTACCTTTGTATAAATTTTTCTTAAAATAATATATTTTAGTCTAGTATTAAGATGGATCTTTATAGAGACCTCTGTAAAAATAAGTGGAAAATCCAACTTATTTGGATAATGTAAGGGAATGAAAGCTATTAAGACATGATCTTGTTGATGAAATGGAATATAAGTTCATATCTATTCAGAAACACATCATAAATGCTCGGAGTCGAAAAAATGTTATGCTTAAAACTAATGAAAAGTCCGAGAGTTTGAATTGGGTGACATGGTGTTTCTTAAAATATCTCCCTAGATGATATTTATATGATTTGGAAATTAGGGAAACCTAATCCCTTGGTATATCATCTCTTTTGAAATTATGGATCATGTTGGGAATATATCTTTCTGATTGGAACTTCCACCAAATCTCACTCAAGTTCATGATGTGTTCCATGTATCTATCCCTAGAATGCATATACTCGATCCATCAAATTTAATAAATTTAGAAGTCATACCACTAGATAAAGGTATTTCTTATAAATAACATTTGATAAAGATTCTGGATCACAGAGAAAATGTTCTACAAAGCAATACCACTTGCTTGGTTAATGTTTTCTGGTAGAACTTCCAATTTGAGGTAGCTACACAGGATCATGAGGATGTAATGAGGTAGAGGTATTATCATATGTTTTTTGAAAAGTGAAAAAATTTTGGGGAGAAATGTAGACTATGGGGTGTATAATGTAACACTCAAATTCTTTTATGATATATTTTCTTTAAATTATACTAAATCTTCAATATATTCCATTGCAAAAAATTTTGAGTTTAAATGAATTTCAATATGCCCTTGGTATAAACTAAAAATTATAACCTATTGTTTCTGTTAGTTGTAATAATTATAACTAACACATGAAAATATTTTGTAAATTCTATTGCTACCAATTATATATGAAAAATATAAACCAATTAAATGTAAAATAAATATTTGAATTTTTATATTAATAAATTAATTTAATAACAATTAGTAATTAAAAATAATGAAATTTATATGTTATATATTTAATAAAATATTTTTTTTATTCAAGGAATAGATATTTTAGTCATTTTTTATGAATAAAACTTATTTTATATATAAGACCTATATTTTTCAAAAGGGCAATTTTACGTCATTTTAATAGAGAACCCTTTTTAAAATCAAAATTTTCACACATTAATAATTTTTATAAGACAAATTAAAACTCTTATTTGCAAGCATGATATAAAATTTTATTTGGATGAATTTCTGATATTTTTCTGATAAATTTGATGTTTTGGTAAATAATAAAAATATACAGAATTTTAATTAAAAACTATCTTTTTCATCGAAAAAAATTATATTGTTAAATTATATTGTTGAATGGTTTCATTTATAAATAGAATATATTTTTAGCAGTTCATATAATTATGTTCATTATTATTAATTTAACATTGAATTTAGATACAAAAAAATTTCAGGATTCTACAGTGTTTTAACTTTTTAAACCCATTTTCTCATTCCAACTACGAGATTAATATTAAATTAATTCATGAGAATTATATTTTTTTAATGTTGAAATATTGATTTCATTTTTGGAATTAGTAAGTCTAAATTATTTAAATATATTTCCTTTATTTTTTTGAATTTTGAAAAGTATCTTCAGTAATTTTTATTAATAAAGTAAAAGAGTAAATTAGGTAATTATGTGTAAAAGTAATATCATAAAATTACCTTAACCCTTGAAATAATATAATTAGATAACTGTGTTTTGATATAAATATTTTTTGGTTGGAAATGGTATCTCTTGGAAGCATCTTGGATGAGATTAGGACAATTAATTTAATTTTTTTAATGAAAAGTTAAATATGTCTCAATCAAATTTTAATTACTATATCATTTTTAATATAAGGTTATATAAAAGATAAATTCGATTATAAACACTCATTTAAAATATAAAATGTTTTTATTATTTATGGTAATTTTCTTTTCTTTTTTATGAAATAAATATTTTCCTTAAAGGCTTATATGTTGGTAATGCAAAAATAATTTAATTGATGAGAAACAAATAAAATAATTTAATTAAAAAGATAATATCCATTAATAGACCCAAAAACTAGACCAAATATTACTTTATGATTATATCTAGGCAGTAATAATCCAAGGGGTCGGTTACGGTCCATTTGGAGCCATATGTATAATGATTACAACACTTATATTATTTTATTTAAAGTGATGTTAAAGTTGTCACATTCATGTTTTAATAAATATAACATTTTTTATGTTATATTTTATAGATGTTATGTTCGACTATAGTTATTATTTTTAAATATAGATGAATTTTTTTTTATCATAGTATTTTATTTTTATGTTTTATTCAAAAAATAAGTACATTTAATAATTACATGAAATTGATGTAGTAATTATTTTATTAAGGGAGATAACAAATAAATGTCATTATATAAATTAAAATAAATATAATTTTTGATAATTAATATATCTAATAACTTTTTAAGGTGAACTTGAACTATTAAAAATAATATAAAATATTTTTTTTGTAGTTAACTTTTTATATTTATTTTTTAAAAAATAAATAAATTGAATAGTTTGGTAATTGACACTTTTGATTGATTATCAAAATGATGAATTATTAAATTATTTAAAAATAATAAACATTTTCAAAAAATATATAATACTTATAATATGGTCTTAAATATTGTAAATTATGAATTTATGGTATAATTTACTTCAAATAAGAAAATATTACATAATTTTAATGTTGAAATATTTTTAATCTTTGTTAAAAATTAAATAAAATAACTAAGTGTTAATTAAAATGATAAGTTTAAATTTTATATAAAAAAATGTTGAAAATTTATTTTTTTATGATATTACAACATTATCTCATTTCATATTCTATATTGGAACATTTTTTTGTTTTTTATTTATTTTGTTTTTTTATTACAAATTAATATTTTTGGAGATTCCATAGGTTCCCCTCATCTCAATTATAAAAGGGAACATACTCCATAACTTATTCACAACATTTTTGACCTTTTAGATCAGAAAAAGCATATTAATATCCCTTATAAAATTCCCTAGTAACATTCTAGAGGTTATGGTCTTCTCCAGAAACCAACCCTAGTGCTTTAAGAGGTGATAGAGAGGGAGATTATAAAAGAAGAAGCAATCTCTTACACCAATTCTTTAAAACATTATTAATATTATACTTCCTATTCATGAGTTTTTTCCTTTATAAATTAATAAATAAATTATAACATATATATTTAGGTATTATTTTGATTATGGCACAACCAATTTCTACCTTCTAAACATCCTACGAAAAAAGAAATCACCATGTGTGTGTACATATCATTTACCATCTCCACGCCATGATATAATCTTTTTTTAACCAACACATTACATGGATGGGTATAATGATGTAAATAATAACAATATTTCTTTGTTATAAAATGTTATGTATTTTGGAGGAAAATATGTTCAATCCACATCCATACCATTTCACAATTGTGGTAATGATATCATTGCTTGTGTGTACGTATGACCTACTGTCTCCACAATACAATGTGATTCATTCTAAATGGTATCACGTTAAAGAATGATTACATAAATTTATAGAATGAATATATATGGTATATATAATATTAATATTTTTTTAATGATAAAACTATTACATAATAAGGAGAACATAATGTTATTGAACGAAACATGCATTAGTAAATGAATCCATTAATAGATGAATAATGAGTAATAATGAAATGTTAATAAAAAATGGATGATAATATGATAATATATGATATCATAAAAATGACTATGATTATGGATGAAGTTAATGAAATTATTTAAATCATTATACAGGTGTTTTTAATACATACAAAATATATTAGACCTAAGTTAAATGATAATTTCAAAATATCATTTTTATCTGAGATTGTTTATATATATGTATTTACAAGGTTATATTTATCATCCATGTTTTTTAGACATATGTATTATAAATAATTATTCATATTATTATAATATTATTTAGTATCAATTTTAACCAGTTTTTATTTTTTATGAAATGGTATGAAATGGTAGTAAATGGTTCTTTTGTCATTTTCAATACGCAGTACTTTTTAACATTCTAAAAAATACAAGAAGAATGATATCTTTTAACATACATGTAAGGAATGGTTATTATTATCTAATAACACCTTATATCCATGAATCTTCCATTAAAAGAAACAAATTTACATCCATAGAAACTTTTTCCATTTAAAACTTCATGGAATTTAGAGAAAAGATAACATTTTTTAAGATGAAAAGATTTTTTCCTCAAGAAGTAATTTCAAGTGTTTTATATTAATTAATTTCCTTCTATGATGAGATTATTTTATGGGTTTATTTAACAAGTATACTATCTCTATTATTCCTATGGTTTTATTTTTTTTATCATCAAATCATATTAATTAAATCCATTTGTTTTATATGGGTTATGTTATGATGGACTGATGTTTAAGAATCCGATTTTATTACATAGGTTATGCTATGATGAATGATTTATGTTTTTATGGAACACATAAGAATGAGTAAAATATGAGATGATTGGAACTTATATCTCTATCTAATACATTTGATAAAGAATTAAATCTCATGATATTTTCATCGATGGAATGTGAAATGATATCGGTCTAGTAATACATGGATGGAATGATGAGTGACATAGGTTCTGTAATGGACATTGTCTACAATGATGGTATTGGAAATGATATTTGACTAATATGAAATAATATTATACACTTATGTGTATGCCACAAAATTATATGACTTATTTTTTAACTTTTTTGATTACTTTCACTGATTCTTATGAACTTATATGATTTATCCCATAACATGCTATCATGATCTTTCATATGAAGGATAATATTTTCAAATGTTATGTTCTTTTGTATTATGATTATTAAATGATTGATATCTGTATTTTTTACCGTTACTGATCATTTGATATCACTCTTTATTATATTTCTTTTCCCCATACAATGAAGAATAGTATTAAGTAAGATATGTCATAAAGGGGTCTAGTTATGAATACATAAGTCGGATACAATGTAGATGTCTTAAGAACTAGTTGTTTGTGTTTCCTAGTTTCTAAAGACACTAAACCTATAAATTTAAAGCATGGTTTTGTTATGTTTTATAATGAATATTACTAAATTTTGAAGTATTATATATCTATGTAAATAATGGAGTGTTTTAATATGATTCTTTTTTAATCCCCACAGAAAAAATTGATGATATATATATAAAACATTATTTAAATAATATTTTATTTAATATATTATGATACTTATGTTATGATAAAATATTAAATTCAATCTTTCCATAATGAACATTAAATAATGAAAATGTTACTCATGGATATATATGACTTACCATCTTAATTATGGTAACATAGTTTATTATTCATAAAAATATACCATAATGGGTTTTAAAAATATTATATATATATATATGATAAATATTTAATTGTTATTATTCTTTATATGCAGAAAATATGACTTCTTTGAAAATTTTCATTACAAAAAATATGATTTCAAACAATGAACTAATCCTCGTCAAAATAACTGACATGAAATTAACAAATTATGTATTTAAATATGTCATTAAAATAAATATATTAAGTTATTTAATTATAATGTATTAATCCTAGTATTGTAATTTAATAAATAAAATAATTTATATAATCTTATTATAATTTATATAATAGAAACGTAAGAAATTACGGACTCGGGGTAAGGGTTTTCTCATATCTCTTTTACTTCAGTGAGACATTTTCCGTATTCACGGCTTATTCTTATTATGTGGTGTATATATATCTCGTGATTTTATATTAGTAATATATTTAGTAAATTTATTGGTACGTATAAATACTTATGGCATTATTTATTTTCATGGATCTTTTATCCAGATATTACCAATACCATATTGGACATATACTAAATTTCTATTAATGGATGAATATTATAACTTGAAATGCATATATTATTACATAAGGTTTATTTAAATACATATTTGAAATGTTATATAATTAAAATCCAAATTTTGATTATATTTCAATTATTATTTCACATTAATCTTTCATGGGGCTTACGATTGAGAAGATAATTACGGTGTCAATGGCTTTATGATGCAATATCCTTTATCTCGGGATTTTTTATCATGAAGGTTATTTTTGAAGATATGATATACATATAATAATAAACTATATATCATTACTCTCCACTACTTATTAATGTTATTAAAATTTTGAATTTCCATCTCTTTACTTATATATATGTGAAGTTGCATATGCATGCAAGCGGAAAAATGAAAAATTTGAGTTGTTGTCATCAAAAGCAATGCGTCTTGAGGTTGAGGTAGGTTCCCTGTGACTAAACCTTTAATTTGAATTCTATAATTTCCTAATTGTTTTAAAAACTTGTTTCCATAATTGATTTATTGTTTTAAAAAATGATCTTTTTTAGGAAGAATACAAATATAGCCCTTGAACTTATTTATAGACCGTGTTCTAAGAGGCAAACAAATGCTAGTAGTTTCTAGATACTATAACAAGAGATCTAAAAACCAAGCATTGATCATTCTTAGAGACATTCATTATCTCATTAACCTTCCCATTAAATTCATCATAAAATACCTCTACTTAATTTAAGGATCTATTAGTTCCAATACCAAGCTTTCTTACATCTTCTCTGGTATCATGAAAATCACCCATAATATTCCTCTTGAAATATTTCATAAGGAATGGTGTGAACATATCACACTATAGGGAATGAATCTGTATAGATACATAATTCAATTTTTGAGCCACTCCTTCCCAACTAACACTGATTTCCCACCCGAAGACACATGTTGTTTTTTCTAGGGTATATTCCATGTAAGATATCGATAACATGAAAGAGGTATTATAAGTGGACACACCTATTAACACTAATTATTCACACACCATGTGAAATGGAGAAACATGACATGTATGTTATGTTAGATTGGCTCTATATATATAGGTGGTAGACGCCTAAGTAACTCATCAGTACCATATGTTGTGTACCCTATTGGGATTGAATATATAGTTAACTCAACATGAATGTATGAAAAATTTACATGCTTTTCCTTTTACTATGACTCACAAATCATGTTATGAAAAGTTCATTTTGTATACTATGTAACTTCTTATGTTTCACATTTCTTCTAACCAATTTGTCAGCATCCAAAAATTAAATATTATATTTAGATTAATTTTAAATGTAGATAAAGATGGTATTATCATATTATACATAAGATAAAGTTTACTATTAATCTTAAAGTGTTTGATATTATTTTCCCCACAATGGAGACTACTAGGTTTGGACAACTCACATGGTTAAGTACTCCATAAGAGATATGCTAGTGTCATAGAACTGTTCCTCATAATTCTATGTAGAGTTATATACTAACTTAGCAACATATTTATTACAAGATTTACTTTCTATATATTCATTCTAGGAGTTTAACACTACCCCACATACTCAATGTGGGGTCCTCCATTTTAAGGGGCTAGTTTTTTTAACCAATTGAAGGGGAGGGGAGGGGGGGAGGGGGAGGGGCAGGGGCAGGGGGAGGCCTGCAGGGCAGGGGGAAGGGGGGAGGACATTAGGGTAGGGGGAGGGGGAGAAGGTGGGTGGAGGGGGCAGGGGGGTAGGTCTAACACCCCAAGCTTCTACGGTACGCTTCTCTTTGAATAATGCGATAGCGTGTGTTGTACGCAACATCGAGTTCCAACACACCATAACCAATCAAACTAGACGTTATGAATAGTAATACCCACTTTTTGAAATTATATATATTTTATATTTCAAAATGGACTTCATTTTTGGATTCGGAATATCGAATTTATCCTAAGGTGAAATTTTTGGTACATTTCGGATAACTTTCATATTTTGATGAATACTGAAAATTACTAAATTTTAATTAAAAACATCTTTTTTTAATCAAAATATTTAACAGTGATAAATTATGAATTTTAGTAGTTTTAAAGTATATTTATAATATATTTTTACCATTTAATATAATGTTTGTCATTGGACATAATTTTACAATTAAACCAAACATAAACAAGTGTCAATCTTTTGATAGTTATTATCTCTTAAAAACACGCTTTTTGTTTTGATAGTGGGAATTAATTTTAAATTAATTTCTGCCACTTCTTTGTTTTGAATTTAGGAAAATGAATTCCATATTTTGAATCAGGATGTTCAAATTGTGTAAATAGGTAACATTTATTTTTAGAAATTTTGAATAATTACTGCGGTAAATATTTTATTTACCATGGTTAAGGGTAAATCCGGTAAATAAGGGTTAAAAAATAATATTATAATAATACTAAATTACCTTAAAAAGTGTCTTAACCCTATTTGATGATACATGGTCGACCATGGGCATCTTTGGGTCGATTTTGGGACTCCATGGATCCACTTGTATGTGATAATGACACTTTATTTTAATTAAGTTAAAATGAATAGAAAAATGACACAAGCATATATCTTTTAGAACAACAATTGTTACATATGGTTATATATGTTGGATTTTAGATTATAAATATTCATTAGAAAGATAAAACGATTTCCTACATAGGGATATTTTATTTATAATTTTTAGACATTAAATATTTTATTTTATTTATGACACAATGATGATGCAATAATTACTATAATAGTGAAAAATTAAAATTATTTATATTATAAATTCCTAAATAAATATAATATGAAACTTTTAATGAATTAAACTAATTTTCTAGGATAATATGATATATTAGTAATTATTTAATTGACTTTTTTAGAAGTAATAAATCTGTTATGAGTTTCAAAAAAATCAACTATTGAATAGTGGCAAAATTGACATAAAAGAGTTCTTAAAACAAATATTATATTATTAATTGATATTAAATTCTTAAAAATCTAAGGTTCGGCCAAGAGACTTAAATCATGATAGTTTCATCATTAATGGACCACTTGTGGGTCTCTTGGATGGATATAGTATGTTTATTAACCATATTATATAAAAATACAAAGAGACGTTGTAAAAGTGAAACTAATTAACTTAGAGTTAATACTTAAAGATAAGGTTAATATAAGTACCCAAACCTGTCTAAATTATTTTGGTTGAGTTGTTTTCGACCCATCCCCACCTTAAATTTTGAATAGTCAACTTTGGAGCCATTGGAAACCGATTATGAATTTATTATAAATTAATATTTCTAGCTTTTCCAAAGGTGCCCCTCACCCCTCTTATAAAAGGGCACTCCTCATTCTCATTTCTTCACACCTTAAAAGCCTTTTGGTTCGGCCAAACTCTACCCAAATACTCTCCCAACTTCCATCACTACAACCTAGGGTCCTTAGTTTGATCAGAAAGCCATCCTAAGGATCCCTTTTGATCAAATCAAAAGGAAGAACCCGAAGAAGAGGTAATGATTTCACCACCCTTTTCTAAGTTCATTTCTTCTTCCACTTCTTCTTTCATTGTTGTTACCATTATAAAATAATAAATCCATTATCATATATATACTGTGATGTTATTATAAATATGGTACAACCATATTCAGTATTCTATCCACCCTTTGAATAACATGTCACCATACGTGCGTACGTACGGCTTACCGTCTCCACGTCGTGGTGTAATTGTTATTCAATATAATATTATTTGGATGGGTATAATAATGATGTGTAACTCATGTAAATAATAAATATAACATGTTAATTATTCTGTATATATGATATACCATCCATTTATATATTATTTTAATATCAAAAGAATGATATTGTCGCTCGTGCGTACGTACGGACTACCGTCTCCACGAACGCGATGAGATTCATTCTCAATCGTATCCATTCAAGTATAATTATCATTTGATTATTTAAAAATGATTTTTAAGGACATGATATAATTCTGGATATGAATAAGATACAAAAAACCTGGCTTATGTAACAAAACATATAAAAGAAAATGAGTAAGTTAACACCCGAAACGACGATAATTCTAAGAGATCATATATGAAATCATATTAATGTATATGATTCTTGTATAATTTAATAACAATTATTTCACCATTATACAGGAGGTTAATCTACCCCAACCAAGGAAAAGTACAAGGTAAGGGTTATTTCACAATCTCTTCATTATCCGAGGTTGTTTATATGTAATAATCTACTGGGATTTCTTTATCATCCACATCCATGTTTCTTCGAAATGTATTTCAAAACATATATATTCTTTACAAGAATATGGGTTAAAGTCATTTATACCCTTGTATGAATTTTTATAAGAGGAATCTTTCCGTCGTTTTCAAAACAAGGTCCTTTTAACCTTTTTGACAGAATTAAGGTAAGAATGTATTTTTTAACTTATACGGTGGGTGCGGCTATTTTCCGCCGTTATAAAATCGTCAAAGCTTCCCTTACAATATTAAAAGAATATTTTCAAAGAAAATGTTTTATTTTATATGGATCTTAAATGATTTCAAAATAAAAGGAGATATTTATTTTAAAAGAATTTTGATTTCATCTATTTCAACATCCTTTGATGGATTTTAAGATTATTTGAAGTTGATTTATTATGATACAAAACTTCTATATTGTATTGAAGGTTTTGTGATATGTTTGACTGTGGATGTGCTATTTTTATACCATTGATAGTTTATGGTGAAATTATTGACATTTCGTAGGCTATTTTTAATACTAATGTTTATGTTATGATTAAACCTTTTCATATGGGAATGCATTGGACTTAATATGTGACGGGTGGAGCCCACTATAGCTCCTCGATGCATCAGTAGGTCTCATGAGACAAACTAGTGTCTTGGCACAAGGCCTTGACAAAATCTTATTTGTAGTCTTGGCACGAGGCCTTGGATATGTGGTTATGATAGTCTGGCATTATGCATTCCAACATTATGAAAGTGGTTATTGATTTTGCATGTGATTATTCGATTAGTGGAATAACCATGTGAATAAGTAAATGGAATTATTTCATTTTATTTATTCCATACTATGTTAAATGTTCAAGTTTAAAAGGCTTTTGTTTTAGTTATACATTGCCTTAAATTTTTATTCTTATTTATGAAAGTTTCCGCTATATTGTTATCCTTACTGGGCATTTGAGCTCACACCTTTTCTATGTTTTATTTTTCCCAGGAAGTGAAGAAGTAAATTATGAATGACCTGCAGGCATATTATGTGGGGATATGAGTGTGGATTATGGAGAAAATATTTTTTTGTAGTAGTTTTTCATTTTATGATGTAATGTAAAACTTATGAATATATCTAGTGTTTCCAGGGCTACTAAACCAATCGGTCATTCGAGATTTGATCTTTCTTGTGATCATACCAATGTTATGTAATAATGCACCGACTCTGGGTAACTGGGGTCAGGGCGTTACAGTTGGTATCAGAGGACGTTTAGTACAAACCTTGGAAGCTAGATTTAGAGAAACTCTGATTAGAGCACGTAGACCTAAGATGAAATTTGAGGATTAGTATAGAAGAACTTCCTAGAATTTTGGTATTGTAGAGATTTTGTGAGTTTTCCGAGCAATACATCCCTGTCTGGATACGAGCAGGTAGAGGCGGCTCTGGCACATATGTACCTAGGGGTAAAACCCGAAAACACCGCTTTGAGCTAGACTCGAACAGGAACTGGTGCACGACAACGGGCCTTGCTGCACTCTTGGTTACGACACTCCCGGGGGATATGCTTAGGATAACTCTCATTTTCTTTACAAATCATTTTTAAGGGATTATGAGTATATACTTCCTCAATGAAAACATTCTTATGATTATGGATTATATCCATAAATAGTTCAATTTATGTTAAGTGTTTTATAAGTATGGGATTATGTATTTTGATTCATAAACTGATCTAGTTTATGCCATTTTTTAGAAATGGCGCCTAGTGGAAGAAATGGAAACCGTATCAATGTATGCACTCCATGTAGGGATTTCCCTCCTGCTCAAGATAATTATAGTGGAGCTGGTGATGCAACTGGTGTCGATCAGTTAATCACCATACTGGGACAACTTACTCAGGTTATGAATAATAACCTTACCCGTATGGAGCACCCTGATCCGCAGCATGGAGGATCAATGTTAGATCGATTCATGAGGCAAGAAACACCAATGTTCAATGGGAATACAAATCCCTTAGTAGCTGAGCAGTGGATAAATTCCCTAGAGAAAATATTTCAGGCTTTGGGGAGCAGTGAAAGGGAAAAAGATATCATGGCAGATTACCGCCTCACTGGATATGCTGATCAATGGTGGTCATTGATTCAAAACATGATGGAAGATGATGAAGTATCAAATATGGAATGGAGGGAGTTCAAATATCTGTTTTTAGAAAAATACTTTCCTCGCGACCATCGAGCAGATATGGAAAGGCAATTTATGAGTCTGAGACAAAAGGAGTATGAGAATGTCACAAAGTATGAGGCTAACTTTACAAGGTTAGCGAGGTATGCTGGAGATTATATTCGCAACCCAAGAAGTAAGATTGATCGTTTCTTTGATGGGTTAAAACCATTTCTCCGTCGAGCGTTAGTCTCACAATCCTTTTCATCGTACGAAGACATTGTCTCATGTGCTATCAAGACTGAAAAGGAATTCTCTAAGTCTTATGACTTTAAAGAAAAGCAAGAGAAGAAGAGACCTGCTGATCAATCTGGGAATGGAAATATGGGGAAGAAGGGAAAGGTTGAATATCCATCTTGTGGTAAATGCAGGAAGAAACATCCTGGTACTTTCTTGAAGGGAATGGGAGTCTGTTACAAGTGTGGTGAAAAAGGCCACGAAGCTCGTGATTGCAAGGGGAAGAAGGAAGCTACCAACATTCAGTGCTACAATTGCAGGGAGATGGGGCATTATGCAAATGCATGTCCTAAGCGTCAGGAGAACTTACCTCAGAAAAGGCCAAGGGATCAAGGCCAGGCTTATGCTATCACTACTACAGAGGTAGAAGCTCCAAAAGACGTGGTGGCAGGTAATTTAATGGTTTCCTAAAGTTTAGAAAATGCATTATTTGACTCTGGATCGTCGCATTGTTTCATATCTTCCCAGTTTTCTAAGAAAATTAGATATTTCCAATTTGATTTAACAAGGGAGTTGTCAGTTAAAACTCCTAAGGGAAGTATCATTGCAACAAAGTTTTGTGAAACAGTCCCCATTAGAGCACATAAATTTTCTTTATCTGCTGATCTCATCGTCATACCTATGATTGAGTTTGATATAATCTTCGATATAGACTGGCTTTCGGACTATGATGCGAAGATTTATTGTAAGAAGAAAGAGGTTACGATTCTTGATGATAATGATAAGGAACACCTTATCTTTAGAGCAGAATCGTCACCACTTAATTCTTATTTAGATCCACCCCCAGTAGCTCAACTAAATTCAATTATTGGGGAGGAAGAGAATGAAATAACTGCGGTTGAGGAAAGGAAAGTTCAAATAGAGGATGTACCTATTGTGAAAGAATTTTTAGATGTATTTCCAGAAGATTTACCTGGACATCCTCCAGAACGAGAAGTTGAGTTTTCCATTGATTTGATTCCTGGATCAAGGCCTATATCGAAGACCCCTAATAGAATGGACATTGTAGAATTAGTTGAACAAAAGAAACAACTAGAGGAATTGAGTAATAAGTTATTTATTCACCCTAGTGTTTCTCCATGGGGAGCCCCTGTTCTTTTTGTTAAAAAGAAAGATGGATCTATGAGGTTATTTATCGACTACAGGGAGATCAATGCTATAACGATAAAGAACAAGTATCCCCTACCTCATATTGATGATTTATTTGACCAACTGCATGGAGCTCAATAATTTTCATAGACTGACCTTCGATCTGGATACCATCAGTTGTGTGTGAAGAAGGAAGACATTTCGAAGACAGCATTTCGAACTGGGTACGGGCATTACGAGTTTACTGTAATGCCATTTGGATTGACTAATGCACCCTCTGTATTCATGGATCTGATGAATAGAGTTTTCAAAGAGTATCTCGATGAATTTGTGGTGGTATTTATTGATGATATCTTGGTATACTCCAAAACCTACGAAGATCATGAAAATCACTTGCGCATTATCTTGAAGACTCTGAGGAAGCATGAATTATATGGGATGTTTAGCAAGTGTGAATTCTTGCTTCAGGAGATTTCTTTTCATGGCCATATTGTCTCTAAAGATGGAATCTATGTTGATCCTTCTAAGACCAAGGCAATCCATGAATGTCCAGCACCTACGAGTATAACTGAGGTACGCAGTTTTATTGGTTTGGCAGGTTATTATCGACGTTTCGTCCAGAATTTTGCCCGATTGGCTAACCCATTAACGAAGCTAACACGTAAAGGGGTTAAATTTGATTGGACAAAAGAGTGTGAAGAATGTTTCGAAGAACTGAAGAGAAGATTAGTCAATGCTCCTATATTGACTCTACCATCGGGGAATGATGGGTTCGTTATTTATAGTGATGCATCAATGAAAGGACTTGGTTGTGTCCTTATGCAGAATGATAGAGTTATTGCCTATGCATCACGACAGTTGAAAATTCATGAACAAAACTATCCTACTCATGATCTCGAGTTAGAAGCCATGATCTTTGCTTTGAAGATATGAAGGCACTACCTCTATGGTGAAAAATGTGAGATTTATACTGATCACAAGAGATTGAAGTATATTTTCTCACAAAAAGAACTCAACATGAGGCAAAAGAGATGGATTGAATTACTCAAGTATTATGATTGCACGATACACTACCACTCGGGGAAAGAAAACAAGGTGGAAGATGCTTTGAGTAGAAAAGACCATGGAGTTTTGAACAATACGATAATTGAAAGGGATCCAATTTTCATGGATCTAGTGAAGATGGACATGGGAATAACCAGGGAAGGTGAAACATCAATGCTTTTTCAAATGGTTGCCAAACCATCTTTACTAGAAAGGATTAAGAGTTCTCAGACCGATGATGAAGAATTCCAAAAGAAGATTAATGCTGTGAATGATGGGAGATTGAGAGACTTTGTGTATGAAGATGGAATTTTGAAATTCGGGAAGAGACTTTGTGTTCCCGATTTACCTGATCTAAAAAGGGAATTGCTGGATGATGCTCATACTTCCAATTTGTCTATACACCCTGGGAGCACAAAAATGTATAGAGATTTGAAGGAACATTTTTGGTGGGACAAAATGAAGAGGGAGATTGCTGATTTTGTGTCAAGATGTATGGTTTGTCAACAAGTGAAAGCTGGAAGGCAATAGCCTGGAGGATTCATGCAACCTCTTCCCATACCGGAGTGGAAATGGGACAATATTACGATGGACTTTGTCATGGGACTACCAAAGACTCCTAGAAGGAACAATGCAATATGGGTTATTGTTGATCGTCTTACCAAGTCAGCACATTTTCATGCTATAAGAGAAGATCTACCCCTGGAACGTCTAGCAAGACTATATATTAATGAAGTTGTGAGACTTCATGTAGTACCCCTATCGATTGTTTCTGATCGTGATCCCTGTTTTACTTCAAGATTTTGGAAAAGTCTTCAGAAATCCCTGGATACTGAACTTCATTTGAGTACTGCTTACCATCCTTAGACATATGGACAATCAGAACGGACTATTCAGACCTTATAAGACATGTTGAGATCTTGCTCACTTGACTTTCATGGTATATGGGATCAATATTTACCACTGGTAGAATTTTCCTATAACAATAGCTTCCATTCGAGTATTCAGATGGCACCATATGAAGTGTTATACGGAAAGAGATGTCGTACACCAACCTGTTGGGATGACGTTGGTGAAAGAAAACTTGTAGGCCCAGAACTGGTGGAGGAAACGGTGGAAAAGGTGAAAGTAATCCAAAATCACATCAAAGCAGCTCAAATTAGGCAGAAGAGCTATGCCGATAATCGAAGGAAGGATTTGGAATTTCAAGTCGGTGATCATGTTTTCCTGAAGGTATCTCTGTGGAAGGGAGTCATACGTTTTGGTAAGAAAGGTAAATTGAGTCCCAGGTACATCGGACCTTTCGAAATTCTAGAACGAATTTGGGTTGTAGCTTACCGATTGGCAATGCCGCCAAGTCTCTCCAAAGTTCACGATGTGTTCCACGTATCTCTGTTGAGGAAATACATGCCTGATCCAACGCATGTACTCACCTATGAGGAATTAGAACTGGAACCCGATCTTTCCTATTACGAAGATCCCTTCAAGATTCTTGATACGAGAGAACAAGTGCTGAGAAACCGGACGATGCGTCTGGTAAAAGTTTTGTGGAGAAACCATATGATGGAAGAGGCAACGTGGGAACCCGAGGAACTTATGATGAAGAACCACCCGAGTCTTTTCATGTGATAAGTATTGTAGAAATTTCGAGGACGAAATTATTTGAAGGAGGGGAGAATGTAACACCCCAAGCTTCTACGGTACGCTTCTCTTTGAATAATGCGATAGCCTGTGTTGTACGCAACACCGAGTTCTAACACACCATAACCAATCAAACTAGCCGTTATGAATAGTAATACATACTTATTGAAATTATATATATTTTATATTTCAAAATGGACTTCATTTTTGGATTCGGAATATCGAATTTAGCCTAAGGTGAAATTTTGGTACATTTCGGATAACTTTCATATTTTGATGAATAGTGAAAATTACTAAATTTTAATTAAAAACAACTTTTTTTAATCAAAGTAATTAACAGTGATAAATTATGAATTTTAGTAGTTGTAAAGTATATTTAGAATATATTTTTACCATTTAATATAATTTTGGTCATTGGACATAATTTTACAATTAAACCGAACATAAACAAGTGTCAATCTTTTGATAGTTATTATCTCTTAAAAACACGCTTTTTGTTTTGACAGCATGAATTAATTTTAAATTAATTTCTGCCAATTCTGTGTTTTGAATTTAGGAAAATGGATTCCATATTTAGAATCAGGATGTTCAAATTATGTAAATAGGTAACTTTTATTTTTAGACATTTCGAATAATTACTGCGGTAAATATTTTATTTACCATGGTTAAGGGTAAATCCGGTAAATAAGGGTTAATAAATAATTTTATAACAATACTAAATTACCATAAAACGTTTCTTAACCCTATTGGTTGATACATGGTCGACCATGGGCATCTTTGGGTCGATTTTTGGGACCCCATGGATCCACTTGTAAGTGATAATGACACTTTATTTTAATTAAGTTAAAATGAATACAAAAATGGCACAATCATATATCTTTTAGACAAAAATTTTTTACATAGGGTTATATATGTTGGATTTTAGATTATAAATATTCATTAGAAAGATAAAAAGATTTCCTACATAATTATTTTTTATTTATAATTTTTAGACATTAAATAATTTATTTTATTTATGACACAATGATGATGCAGTAATTACTATAATAGTGAAAAATTTAAATAATTGATATTATAAATACCCAAATAAATATAATATGAAACTTTTAATGAATTAAACTAATTTTCTAGGATAATATGATATATTATGATTGATTTAATTGACTTTGTTCGAAGTAATAAATATCTTATGAGTTTCACAAAAATCAACTATTGAATAGTGTCAAAATTGACATAAAAGAGTTCTTAAATCAAATATTATATTATTAATTGATATTAAATTCCTAAAAATCTAAGGTTCGTCCAAGAGACTTACATCATGATTGTTTCATCATTAATGGACCACTTGGGGGTCGCTTGGATGTATATAGTATGTTTATTAACCATATTATATAAAAATACAAAGAGACATTGTAAAAGTGAAACTAATTAACTTAGAGTTAATACTTAAAGATAAGGTTAATATAAGTACCCAAACCTGTATAAATTCTAATAGTTGAGTTTTTCGACCCATCGCCACCTTAACCTTTGAATAGTCAACTTTGGAGCCATTTGAAACCGATTATGAATTTATTATAAATTAATATTTCTAGCTTTTCCAAAGGTGCCCCTCACCCCTCTTATAAAAGGGCACTCCTCCTTCTCATTTCTTAACACCTTAAATTCCTTTTGGTTCGGACAAAATCTGCCCAAATACTCTCCCAACTTATCTCACTACAACCTAGGGGCCTTAGTTTGATCAGAAAGCCAACCTATGGAGCCCTTTTGATCAAATCAAAAGGAAGAACCCGAAGTAGAGGTAATGATTTCACCACCCTTTTCAAAGTTCATTTCTTCTTCCACTTCTTCTTTCTTTGTTGTTACCATTATAAAATAATAAATCCTGTATCATATATATACTGTGATGTTATTATTAATATGGTACAACGATATTCAGTATTCTATCAACCCTTTGGATAACATGTCACCATACGTGCGTACGTACGGCTTACCGTCTCCACGTCGTGGTGTAATTGTTATTCAATGTAATATTATTTGGATGGGTATAATAATGATGTGTAACTCATGTAAATAATATATATAACATGTTAATGATTATGTATATATGATATACCATCCATTTATATATTATTTTAATATCAAAAGAATGAAATTGTCGCTCGTGCGTACGTATGGACTACTGTCTCCACGAACGCGATGAGATTCATTCTCCATCGTATCCATTCAAGTATAATTATCATTTGATGATTTAAAAATGATGTTTAAGGACTTTATATAATTCTGGATATGAATAAGATACAACAAACATGGCTTATGTAACAAAACATATAAAAGAAAATGAGTAAGTTAACACCCAAAACGACGATAATTCTAAGAGATCATATATGATATCATATTAATGTATATGATTATTGTATAATTTAATAACAATTATTTCACCATTATACAGGAGGTTAACCTACCCCAACCAAGGAAAAGTACAAGGTAAGGGTTATTTCACAATCTCTTCATTATCCGAGGTTGTTTATACGTAATAATCTACTGGGATTTCTTTATCATCCACATCCATGTTTCTTCGAAATGTATTTCAAAACATATTTATTCTTTACAAGAATATGGGTTAAAGTCATTTATACCCTTGTATGACTTTTTATAAGAGGAATCTTTCCGTCGTTTTCAAAACAAGGTCCTTTTTAACCTTTTTGACAGAATTAAGGTAAGAATGTTTTTTTAACTTATACGGCAGGTGCGGCTATTTTCCGCCGTTATAAAATCTTTAAAGCTTCCCTTACATGCTTATAAGAATATTTTCAA
The DNA here is from genome assembly GCA_963277665.1 of Viscum album. Classification (NCBI taxonomy): domain Eukaryota; kingdom Viridiplantae; phylum Streptophyta; class Magnoliopsida; order Santalales; family Viscaceae; genus Viscum; species Viscum album. The sequence goes on from OY728146.1 coordinate 1,291,827,191, forward strand.
AGAAAATGTTTTATTTTATATGGATCTTAAATGATTTCAAAATAAAAGGGGATATTTATTTTAAAAGAATTTTGATTTCATATATGTCAACATCCTTTGATGGATTTTAAGATTATTTGAAGTTGATTTATTATGATACAAAACTTTTATATTGTATTGAAGGTTTTGTGATATGTTTGACTGTGGATGTGCTATTTTTATACCATTCATAGTTTATGGTGAAAGTATTGACATTTCGTATGCTAGTTTTAATACGAATGTTTATGTTATGTTTAAACCTTTTCATATGGGAATGCATTGGACTTAATATGTGACGGGTGGAGCCCGCTATAGCTCCTCGATGGATCGGTAGGTCTCATGAGACAAACTAGTGTCTTGGCACAAGGCCTTGACAAAATCTTATTTGTAGTCTTGGCACGAGGCCTTGGCTATGTGGTTATGATAGTCTGGCATTATGCATTCCAACATTATGAAAGTGGTTATTGATTTTGCATGTGATTATTCGATTAGTGGAATAACCATGTGAATAAGTAAATGGCATTATTTCATTTTATTTATGCCATACTATGTTAAATTTTCAAGTTTAAAAGGCTTTTGTTTTAGTTATACATTGCATTAAATGTTTATTCATATTTATTAATGTTTCCTCTATATTGTTATCCTTACTGGGCATTTGAGCTCACCCCTTTTCTATGTTTTATTTTTCCCAAGAAGTGAAGAAGTAAATTATGAATGACCTGCAGGGATATTATGTGGGGATATGAGTGTGGATTATGGAGAAAATATGTTTTTATAGTAGTTTTTCATTTTATGATGTAATTTAAAACTTATGAATATATCTAGTGTTTCCAAGGCTACTATAACCAATCGGTCTTTCGAGATTTGATCTTTCTTGTGATCATGCCAATGTTATGTAATAACGCACCGACTCTGGGTAACTGGGGTCGGGGCGTTACAGTAGGGGGAGATCTGCAGGGCAGGGGGAGGGGCAGGGAAGAGGGCAGGGGGAGGTCTATAGGGCAGGGGGTGGTCTGCAGGGGGTATGTAGGGTAGGGGGAGGGGGTCAGGTGGGAGGGGGAGGTCTGTAGGGAAAGGGGATGGGGAAGGGGGGATGGGGTGGTTGGATGGGGCTGGGGGCATAGGGGAGGTTTTCAGGCCGGGGGTAAAACTCACGAATAGTTTTTAGGGATTTTCATTAGTTATACGTGTTCTCATTTGTATGAATTATGTTTATCAGAGTATTTTATTGGTAACATAGTGATATTATATGAATAACCATATAAACATTGAATGTTTTAATTAATTAAATGTTTTCTCTTTTGTATGCATTATGTTTATCAGGATTATTTTCTCCTTCCACTGATTTAAGTGCATAAACCAATGAGTATTTTAATGATCATGATGATGGTGGTGGTGGTAGTGGTCTGAGAGGAGGGGATAATGATTTTGGTGTTTCTATATGAGATGATGAGGCTCATGATGGTTCTAGTGATGCTGATATTGAGGTACATTTCAGATGTAAATTTTAATCTTTGTTTATACATTTAATTTTATCAAATAATTCTTTTAATTATGATGATATTGATATTGATATTTTATATTGATTACATTTGAGATATTTTGAATTCTTATGATATATATTGTATTTTGTTTGAGTTCAGTTTTATTTGGAAGGTGGTGTTTTTTTTTCATGTAGCTAGAGGAAGTGAGTAATGTTATAAGGTGCAGCTATTATGGAAGCATTTTATGATTAAGTATAGTTAGGTAGGAATAAATTTACATTGTTATTATACGTGGCTATATGGACCAATATCCATGGTTTTGAAAGACTTATTAGGAACCAAGATCCATGGTTTTGAAAGTGTTATTATGAACCATGATCCATGGTTTAACCATGGGTGTAGTTAAAAATTACCATTGTTAAGATCGTGGATTTATCTTATAAATTCCATGGGATTAACCAAGGTAATATACTCTAATTTCCAAGGGTAACCCATGGCCATACATTTACTATTTCTACAGTTAAACCCATTTTATAAATGGAATAATTCCATGGATTAAAATTCATAAGTTGAAAACCCCTACTGCAACCGATTTATTGCAGATCTGGTCCTGGGGGCTGGAAGGGGGGCTAATAAGGGGTGGGGGGATGGCAGTAGGGGACTGGAGGGGGAATGGGTAGTGGCTGGCAGGGGTGGGGGGATGGTAGTGGGGGACTGGAGGGGGAATGGGAAGGGGGTGCTGGTAGGGAGTGGGGTGGGGTGGTAGTGGGGGACTAGAGGGGGTAATGGGCAGGGGCTGGAAGGGGTGGGGTGGGGGTGGGGAATGGGTAGGAGGGGGCTGGCAGGGAGTGGGGGGGGGGGGAAGGCAGGGGGAATGGGAAGGGGTTTGCAGGGGGTGTGGGGGGGAAGGTAGGGGGAATGGGTAGGGTGGGGGTGCTGGTAGGGGGTGGGTGTGTGATGGAAGTGGGGGAATGGAGGGGGGAATGGTAAGGGGCTGGAAAGGGCTGAGGTGGGTGGGGAATGGGTAGGGGTGCTGGCAGGGGGTGGGTGGGGGGTCTGGTAGTGGGAGGCATGGGGTGGGGGAGGCATGGGGAATGGGCAGGGGGGACTGGCAGGGGGTGCATGTGGAAGGTAGGGGGCAGGGTGAGGGGGAATGGGTAGGGCAGGGGGGGCTACCCAAGGTGTGTGTTACCATGTGTTTCAGCTATATATTTGTTAAGAAGAAAGATGGATCAATGTGACTTTTTATTGATTATCGTGAACATAAAAAGATCACGATCAAGAATAAGTATATATTTCCCCATATTAATGTTTTTTTGATCAATTATGAGGATCCTAATATTTTTCATGATTCTTATTTAATCTAGATATTTTATTTGATGGTTAAAATAGAAAACGTAGTGAAAAAACCATTCATTCTATGCCAATGCACTATAAATATATAGTGATTCTTTTTTTCCTTACTAATTCCCCTACTATCTTCATCAATTTAATGAATAGAGTGTCTATAAATTAACTTGATTAGTTTTTGGTAGTATTAATATATGATATTTATATATATATTCTATGATCAATAATGAGTGTGAACATAACTTTAGGATTTTTCTAAAACCCTAAGGAAAGAGAATATTTATGAAAATTTTTCCAAATGTGAATTTTATGTCCAAAAAATCATTTTTGAAACATAATCTCAAGAAAACAAATATCAGTGGATCCACTAATGTTGAATGTTATTTATCATTGGCCCATATCATCCACAGTGATTAATATATGTATTATTATAGTATTGGATAGATATTATTGGTTCTTTTTATATATTTATCATGACTATATATCACTCATCAAATTTACTTTGACGGGAGTTATATTCCTTTAGGATGATGAATGTGAGTAAAACATTGGGGAATGGGAAGGGGGACTAGCAGGGGTGCATGGGGAATATAGGGGAATGTCTAGGGGGGACTCGCATGGGGTGCATGGGGAAGGCATGGGGCGGGGTTGGGGGGGTTTGTCCTTGGGTGGTATGTCTGGGGTCTGGGGGGTCTGTCCAGGGTCTTGTGGGGAGGGGGGCGAACGGACAGGGGGGCTAGCAGGGGGTGGGTGCATGGGGATGGTAGGGGGCAGGGTGTGTCCAGGGTCTTGGTGGGACTATCCTTGTGGGGGGTGGTCTGTCCAGGGTATGGGGGGTCTGTCCATGATATGGGGGGTCTGTCCAGGGTCTGGTGGGGTGGGGTTATAGGCATGGGGGTCTAGGAAGGGGTGGGGTGCATGGGGAAGGCAGGGGGTAGGGTGGGGACTATCCAGGGTCTGGTGGGGTGGGGGGGGGGGGATGGGCAGGGGTGGTAGGGGGTGGGGTGCATGGGGAAGGTAGGGGGTAGGGTGGGTGTCTTTCCATGGTCTAGTGGGGTGGGGGAATGGGTAGGTGTGGAAGGGGGTGGGGTGCATGGGGAGGGAAGGGGGTAGGATGGGGGTATCCAGGGTCTTGGGGGTCTATCCTTGGGGGTTTGTTCAGGGTCTGGGGGTGTTTTTCAAGGGTCTTGGAAAGGCAGGGGGAAGGGGGTGTGGTGTCCAAGGTCTGGGGGGGTGTGTCCTTAGGGGGGTCTATCCAGGGTCTTGGGTGGAATAGGCATGGGGGCTGGTAGGGGGTGGGGTGTATGATGAATGGTGGAGGTCTAGTGGGGTGGGAGGGAACGGTAAGGGGTGGGGTGCATGGGGAAGGCATCGGGCAGTGTGGGGGTGTCCATGGTCTTGGGGGGTTCTGTCCTTGGGGGGTCTGTCCTGGGCCTGGGGGGTCTTTCCAGGGTTTTGGGAAGGCAGGGGGCAGTGGGTTTCTAGGTTCTGGGGGGCTTGGGGAAGGTAGGGGTAGGGTGGGGGTGTCCAGGGTCTTGGGGGGAGGGGTATTTCCAGGATTTGGAGAAGGTATGGGTGGTGTCCAGGGTCAGGGGGGTCTATCCTTGGGGGTCTGTCCAGGGTCTAGGGGGAATGGACATGGGGGGCTGGAAGGGGGAAGCGTGGTGGGTCTGGTGGGGTGGGGGAGGAATGGGATGGGGGTGGGGTTCATGGGGAAGGTAGGGGGAAGGGTGGGGGTGTCCAGGGTCTTGGGTCTGTCCTTGGGGGGAGTGGTCTATCTAGGGTATGGGCGGAGGGTTCTGTCCAAGGTCTGGTGGGGGGGATGGGTAAGTGGGGGATGGCAGGGGTTGGGTTCATTGGGAAGGGTGGGGGCAGGGTCTAGTGGGGTTCTAGGGTCTGGTGGGGTCTCTCCCGGGTCTGGGGGTCCAGGGTCATGTGGGGTGGGGGGAATGGGTGGAGGGCTGGCAGGGGGGCTGGCCTATGGTGGGGGTGGGGGATGATAGGGGGACTGGATGGGGGAATGGGCAGGGGAAGGGGGGAATGAGCAGGGTCTATCCTCGGGGGTCTATCTGGGTCTTTTTGGGGGGAATCCAATGTCTGGGGGGGATGCCCAGGGTGGATTGGAGGGGGGGGGGCTTTTTTTTGGGGGAAGGGGTGCTGCAGGGGGGGGTGGGGGTTGTCCAGGGTGTGTGGGGGGAATCCATATGGGGGTGGGGGCTTTTTAGGGTGAATGGGGGGCGGTCTAGGGGGACTATGCAATAGGGGGTGCTTTGCATTGTGGGGGGTGCTTTTCATGGGAGAAGGGGTTCTGTAGGAGGGGCTTTCTAGGGGGTGGTGTTTTTTTATAAAATGGAAAACCCTATAGCCATGACTTCCAACCGTGGCTATAGACCTAGAGCCATGGTTTGAACCATAGTTGTGGCCTTATAGACTTGGTTTGAAACCGTGGCTATAGCCCTGTGTTACTGAAGATGTTGTTATGGTTTTCAAACTGTGGCTTTAGGTATTTATCCATGGTTTGAACTTTGGCTATAGGTCTATAGCCACGATTTGAAATTGTGGCTAAAGGTCTTTCCCTATAGCCCCGCCAATACTAGCCATGGTTTAGGAAACTATGGATATAACCTACAACCACAATTTTTTGACTTATAGCCACAGTTCTAAAATGTGGATATAGCCTAAATTTCGAGTAGTGATCCCCATATTTTGATATGGAAATTAGGTTGGAGGGTTACGATTCAACCTCACTGGGGACTCCATAACACTATGCATTGTGATGCATCCTCATAGATCACATCACAATATTCTACTTTAAAGTATTATAAGGGTTGTTAAAATAATGTATCAAATACCTATGTAATAATATGTATAATTTTAAATCAAATATTATTGGTATTTTTGATGTTCTATTATTCATATTGATCCATTAATCAATATTCACTCATTTTTAGGCTAATAGAAATATTAATTTGTGAAAGAAACCGATTGGGGTAGGTTGATCAATGTGTAGATATTAATATTAAAATATTTGAATGATTAATTGTTTTCATATGCTATTTCTAGTATTTTATTGATATATTATGTTTATCTAGTTAATTTTTCCCAATGAGTTTGTCTTCATTTTATTTTTCTATTAAATATTAATATATATTTTCACATTTAAAATGTTAGGAATAGTTTTTATATAATTACTCATCATTTTTAATTCGTAAATGAATATATGGATTATTCAATTGTGAATCATTTTTGTATAGGTGTTTTGTGATTTTAATTATATTGGAATCAAATATATTCAAACAACGTCTGTGTTTAGTTTATTCTAAAAAAAATAAAAAAATTCACTTATTATTTCAGATAATGTGATGATTTTTATGGGATTTGTCTTTTCAGATAGAATTATTAAAACATGGTTACATTAATATTATTTCAAATACCTAGTTAGATCTCTATAATTTTTTTCTCTTAGATTAAATATACCATTGAATGTTTCTCATCCATGTTCATCACATGAAAGCATTGGAATTATCACAATTGTTGGATATATGTGTTTTATGTTTAGTACATATTGTTTTTGAGACAATTGGGTACATTGATTATTTTTTTTCTTATCATAGTGTACTAATAAAATCATTAGTATATATTAACATTTTGTAATTTCTTGTTGTTCACATCCATTTTATATTTCATGGGGAACAAAACATTCCTAGGTTGAATATCAACAATCCCACACATCACTTTTTTAAAATTTATCTATAGCAAGTGGTTCTATGTAAGAAGAGTTCCCTACTATATATATATTTTATATAGACCCATATAGGTAGCGTAATACTAATTGTTAGGGTGAATTAATAAACTCATGCAATGATTATATGGATTTTATTTTATTTTGGTCCATTTTCCCCAAAATCTCATAGGTTCTCACATGATTAAATGTTCATCAATATATTATGATTATTATGTTTCATCATTCCCCAATAAATTTTAATTATGAATAAATTATAATAATCATCATTATAATTCTATTTATTATTATCATTGTCTTTTACAACCATTGGAATATATGTTTTTAAATAAAAAAATCATCTTAATAGAATGAAATTAATTTTTAAAAAAATGATTTGATTTTTTCTCTATTTTTATGTATATATATAAAATAGAAATTCCAATTTTTGGAAAAGAATTTTTTTGTATCCAATTCCCCATTTTCCTAGAATTTTAAAGGATCATTTTTTAGTTGCATAACCACCATGTTTAGAATAAAATTATTTTAAATAATGATTGAAATATATTAGTTTTCAATAAAAGTCTGAATTTTACATTTATAGTTGTACATAAAACTATATTGAATAGTATTAACACTTCAATTTTGTGTATGGGGTGTAGGGAGTATTACCAAATAGAAATTTTTCAAACACTTATAACATTATTGGTTATGATTAATTTTTTTGTGATACAAATGATGGTTTTTTTATTCAGGTTTGGGGATGTCAAAGGTAATTAGTAAATATTCCTCACTCCGTTCATGGAGAAAAATCCTTAGTGATTTATTTGGGTATGTTATAATTCTATTATATCATTACATAAAAAAATGTTTTATGTATATGTCTTTTCTTTTTTGTATTTCATTTTCATTATTGTTAAAAAAATTAATGTTGTTGTTTATAGAATTTCATTGTGGGGATAGATTTTTCAATTTCGAGTTATGGTAACATATTTATGTTATGATTTATTTAGATAATGAGTATTAATATTGATTTTATGTGTATGAACCTCTAACATAGATAATTGTCCTTATTGAAATTTGTTTTGGTGATAGTCACATACTACTATTTTAAGGATAAATTTTCCCCAAGAATGAAAATTTTTATCCACATAAATTATTTTCTAGCCAATTTTAATTGGGAATGTTATTTTTTCCATTTCATGTGTGGATGGAACATAATTTAAGGATATCCTGGGATTTTTTATTATAGAAACTATGGAATATTCATTTTCAGTTCAATATATTCTAAAATAATTATCTAAAATATGAATTCAAAGTAGGTAGAAATTAAAAATGAAAAACCATCCAAGAATATTTTATGGATGAACATATTAGATTATTTTATCAATATAATCATTATTTTAAGATCCTTTATAAAGATTAATAGAATAATAAAAATACACGTTCAATTGAATCTACTAATATTTTCTCTACAATTTCATATTTTATTCATGAAGTATATACGAGGGATGAACAATTGGACTATATTATGAAATATTTCAATTAAAATTTTAATTAAAGAAATGTTTTTAGAACAATTATAATTTTATGTTGATAAAATAGATAAGAGATATAATATTAGAGAAAAAAACTTCAAATTCTAATTTCAAGTCTTAAGATGTTAAATGTTATAATAGAATAATGTAATTCAACATCAAATAAAACTAATAATAAATGATGAAAACGGGGAAGGAATGAAAAATAAAAAATTAATAGGATAACTAAAATAAATTATACATTTATTGGAGTAAATATAACACGTCCCATGATGATTTTGAACATTGTACATCATAGATAAATCACATTAAAATTGATTTAATTATTTTTTTAGTTATTATTAATAATAATATGATCCAAAAATACCTCTACGTTAAAATATGAGTATTTTTATGATTAAAACCATGATAATGTTGATAATATTTGTTATATACATAATATTGTGAAGGATAAGTTAATGAAATTAATATATAAAGAGAGTAATTTGATCAAAAAACGATAAAATATATTGATTTCTACATAAACAATTATATATATAGATGATATTATATATATACATAGGAAATTATATATTGATAGGGTAAATTAGTCCTTGTATAATTTAACTAGTGGTAACTAATTCTTGGATATGTTGATATCATTTTAATGAAAATACAAAACTGGAAATGACATTTTTATAATAAAATATATCATAATATTTACAATATTTAGTTTTGAAAAGTTCAACTTAGAGAATTTATTTGGTTTCATATTTTAACTTGGATATGATATGATATTATTCTAGAAAACTAACATTATTGAATCCTACAATATTATGGTAGATAAATTATTTAATTTGTATAAATTTCTCTTATATAAACCTTTAAAATTAAATCATTATATTCAAATAGTAACATAAAGTTTTAGTTTATAATAAATTAAGAAAATGATTTTTTTAGTTCATAATTTTTTTCTTTTGGATAATTTGAGTATAAATACCCTATAATTGTTATTAAGGATAATCCATACGTTTATATTGTGTACTTATTATAAATTTAAGGATTTGCCTCAAATTATATATTTTAAAAAATAAGGGCTTCCATGTAATATTTAGAGAAAATTATAATGGTGATATAAATGGTTTTGAGGAATTTAGTTTAACTTACACCAATATATTAACTATTGTACTTTATAATAATATTTATAAATATTATATTATTAGAACATATGAATTATAGTATGATTTCAAACATGTAAGGAATAAATATAAATATTAGTTTACTTCAAGAATTATTTATTAATATTTATTTTTTAGATACATGATAATTTATAAAAAAATTATCAAAATGAGAATTATACTAATAAAATTTAATGACTAAATTATTTACACCTTAATTTTTCCTTCTTGATTAAGATATTTTTCCTCTGTTATTTGAAATTATTGTCTAGTCGTATAAGTAATTAAAATTTCATACAACTATATCACCTTAAATCAGATAAAATATTTTTTGTAATCTATATATTTATGAAAATTAATTGAATAAATCATGTAGGTTGTTTAAAGAGGTCAATACAAGGAATAGTTTATAAAATATTTAGTTTTAATTTTATATACATGATCAAATAAATAATCTAGGAGAAAATGTATTTTTTTGTGATGGATAATTATAGAATATTTTCATTAGTTTATAATAATTATCATATGGTTTAATCCTTATCTGTGATTTAATTTTAATGTAATTTGTTTCTAAAGAAAGGTTTTATGATTATTTAGATTGGAAGTGATTATGGGGAAAATCAGTAGTTGGAAATTTTAAAAAATCATTTTTTAAAATGTTCATGAAAAAACAATTATTCTCGAAGGATAAAACATTATAATATTATGGTAGAGAGATGATACATTACCATTAAATTTTTTTCTATAAAGATACCTGCTGATTAAAACAATGAGAATTATTTATTGGCATAAGATGTTAATTCCACCAATATTATTATTATTTTTTACCTTGGACTATCCATTCCAAATCACCATCAAAGTTATATAATAGAGGGTATCCTGGTGATAGTTATTTATTTTACTTATTATTAATTTAAAAATCTTACACAACAATGATAACTTGGATAATTCAATGGTAAATCATTTTAAGGGGTTTTTTAGATAATTCCTATGATAATATATCTTATTGTGTTTCATATAATAGAACAATGTTATAAATGAATCATGATGTGACCGGAGATTTCCTTGAAGGGGAAAAAGACAAATTTTACAATTTAGAGTCCCAAAACTTATCTTTTTGGGAAACAACAAAATTACCATAATTTAAAAGCATAGAAAATTTTCTTGATGGTCTTATTGATTCTAGGGTATGTTTTTTACTCATGTGAAGAGTAGGCATAGAGTTTTGATTAATTTGGTGCCCCACTTATAATATTATAAAGGAAAATATGTTATATTTAGTAGGTATGTATGTATTTGGGTTGAATTGTATATATTTCCAAAGTGGTTCTTGGATGGGAAACCTCAGAAATTGGTTGTATCATGTATTGGGGGTTTACCATATGGGTGTTATAACTTCTATTTTCACACAGGTTCCATATTTTTTTCTATAATTAGTGGTTTATTTAATAAAAAATTGGATTCTAATTTAATTAATTTTTTTATTTATGATCTAATTAAAGCTAAGAACGAATATAATTCTCTAAAAAATCATCATGTTCTCTAATTCATATTTTCAGAAACATATAAACTAGGATTTGAGTGTGGAATCAAGGGAGTGGAATTGGAAGATTCAGAATAACCATATAAAATAAGGTTTTGATTGTTTCCACCATTAATAGGGTATATAAGTAGAATGACAATTTTTTGGTGTGTTAAAGGCTACTATAGCACAGAAGGGGTGGGAATTAGTTATGGAAAAAAATCTAAGAAATACATTCAATTCATTCATTATTAGACAACACATTACTCGAAATGTATTAGGTGGGGGTGGGGTCAGTTAATATTGATGGGAAAGTGATGAGATAAGTGGGAATGTTCATGTAAGTTGGGTGATGTGGCCATGTGAATAACTAGACCATTTTATCTTAAATGAAGATAGAATACTTGAGTTCCTTCCAACCTAAAACTCAATTGGTGGATATAAAATAGACATGTGATACACGTTGGAGATACACAACAAAATTCTCTTCCATACACAGTGCATGATGTGATTTTTTAGGATAAACCCCTCCCACATAATAAACCATGATACATTCTATGTGGATTCCATGACCATTTATTTCAAATTAGAGAATTTTTTATACCTTCTTCAAAATATGTTCATTTCATTCAAATAAATAGAATTTTCTAGTCATTTATTTGTAATTCAAAATGATAGGAAATATTTTCCCATATAAGTCTATAAATATGGAATAAAGGGTGCCTTTATATTTATCACTAAATATATGATGATATAGTTTATATATAGGAATAATAATGTTCAATGGTCTGTTACCTCTCTCATATGTTTTGTGTGATACTCTCATTTGTGATGTGTTACTCTCATCACCTATATACTTCACACAACTATTCAATGTCATCCTAGACTATTATGTGGTATTATAAAAGAAATGATTACCCATTTATATTTTCATAAAATATATCAGTATTTTAATTTAATAGTTCATTTTCATAAGGTTGTGATCTAATTCTTCTAAAGTTGGGCTATAAAAATGGATGTTAATATATTTCATGGGATTTCCCTCCATTAATACATATATTCTCTTATAAGAGTTATTAATTCCTATATATATTTTTTGGTTTTATGTGTTATTGGTCTACTTCCATTATATTATTCATAATTTCTAATAGTTTATGTATAAACACGCCTCTAATTGGAAATATTCAACATCATGTGTTGTGTCTTTTGAAAAAACATACAATTGTATTATTATCTTGGTGAAAATGTTGTTAAAAGATCTCAGTAGTTTCATGAGGTGGTTTTACGGGGATGTGTTAATGTAAGGAGATCAAAATCATATAAAATTATTCCCTATAGGTAACTATGTTTTTGTTTTCCCATTTTTTAAATTTTTATTGTGTGGTTTTCCTTTATTAATTTATTTTTGTGGTATACGTTTTTCTAAAATTTAGTGGTTGTAGAAAGAATTTCTATTAGTATATTTAATTTTTTAAATTTTATTCATATGATTTATTATTAATTATTTGTATGTGTGTAATATTTACATGTTTTTTATTCTATATACTTCAATCATGTGTGATTTTTTTATTCTCTAGTAATCACTAGGCTATGCCCTGTTGGAGGAAATCATGGGGTGGAATCCTCAGTATACCACTTATATCGATGGTTCCCAATTTTTTGGGTAATTTAAATTTTGTATAAGTGAATGTTACAACTATAGGGATGCGGTTTGGAGTTATATTTCAATGATGGATGTTATTTATTTGTAAGGAAATTGTGAAAATGGGTATTGAGCTAACCATTTAGGAAAATGAATCCTATGTTAGTGTGGAAATAAATGTATCCATTCTTTATGATTCTAATAATATTTTTTCCATCGTGGTATAATGAGGTACCAATTATAAAGAAAACCTAATCTATATATATCATATAAAGTTGGTTCTTTGATTTTAATTCACATCCTGACTCAGCACCTCATATATTCTCTATCGATCATGATTTATCATTTGAAATTGCAGAAATTAACCATTTAAACACCCCAAATGAATGTATAAGATGAAATATAGCATATGTATACCAAGAACCAATCCTCTATATTATAGTTAATGGTGTGATCAGGGAAACCCTAGTAGTGGTTGAGGTGGTCCTCAGTGATGAAAAGTTCAATACGGAGAAAGTGTTTCATCTGAGGGATAAGTAACAGGAGGAAGATGTTATTAAACTATTTTCACACTACTACACTATGAAATCCACACACAAAAACACCAAGGATCAATGGATATTGATGTGTCTATATTAAGAAGATACATGGTTATCACTATGCATCAATTGATATTATCAATGAGTCTTCTATTGTATTTTCCATAGTGGAATATGAAATTTTATACATGAGTGGGTTATATCATTCTATAACATTATACATAGTTCAAGAGATATATATTATAGTGGATTTCCTATCCAAAACCATATATCTAAAGGATTTTAATGAGAGGGATCCCATGTCGATGTATATATACAAGTGATGTGAAATTTTACATTGTGGAATGTGTGTTTTTAAGCCTATATGAAGCTACGACAACACATAAGAACATCATCCATGGTATGGAATAAAAATATTTTTTATATTAAAACATATATATGTTTGGTCAAATAATTATGAGTTTATGGGATGATTTATCTAGTGTTTCCTTCATGTGTGGGAAGGACATTAATAAAATATGAGTTGGGATATTTAATAAAATGTTACTTTCAATCACCCTTCTCTCAGAATGTATTCCAATTATTTTTTGGACACCAATAAAGATTAGTTTCTAGTAATAATCGATGAATATACATAATTGTTTTTATGGATGTAATAGTATATCCACAACATTATAACGGTTAATTTGTGACTATTTTACTCTATATGAGAATTCCAATATCAGTAAAATCATATCAGATTACCCAATATTGTGAGATCTATAAAACATTATAATATAAGTTGAGAAATTTTTTCCCTTTTGAAACCTATATATGTAATATATAACTAATATGAGATAGTTAATATTTCATTTAATTATATTATCATGGTGTCATTATATTTGAAAATTGGGTGGTGCAAGTGCATTTTTAGATGAAAGTTTCATACGTATACTCCCCTAATAAAAACACATGGTTATTTACAATCATTACTGGGGTGTTTATAGTTAGATCTATGGTAATAAGAACATGGTGGACCACTATGGTCCAACATAAGTACATGTAGTTTATATTATTATTCATGACCTTTTTTAGGTACCATCAAATAGGATACTGTACACATGACATTTTATTATGCATCAAATGATTATGAGTTGGTGATTCAAGTGGGATCCCAATACATTCCATAATAAACATGAGAGTTTCTATTGATAGTGACCATCATTCACTCACTCCCTCAAATATATTGAGTTAATCTATATTAGTGAGTGACATTATTCATGATACTCCTTTGTGGAAGAGATTTAATTATATGGTGCATAACTCAATGTATATTTGGTACCAATGTATTTATTATGTAGTGATATGAATTTGAGTAAATGATCAAAGTTAAAATCCCAATAGTTTTTCAGATCCCCACAGTTGTGGTATGTGATTTATAATCATAGGGATATATATTGGGATAAAATTTATATTGGATATATGAAATTATAAACTATGTGAATTTATAAGGAATATTCATCCAATTTGAAAAAATATTAGTATATCTTCTAATAATATCATTGATTATTTAAAATATATTTGTGTTAATATGAAACATGGATGGAAATTTCTCATGAAATAACCATAAAATATTCTCTCTAATGGTTGGGAGAAGGAACTACCATCAGGGGTAATTGATCATACCATGATTCACTGTGTCATTTTCACCCTTACACCATTGTATTAAACTGAATTTGTATTGTAAATTCCAACAATAATAACAAATTGAATTCCATTTTTGAAACATTTTTTTTATCTCTATTAAAAAGTCCAATGTTACTTGTCTTGAAAAGTTCATTGAAGGTGAAGGTGATTTGAAGTGCCCATGGTAATGTCCAAGAAAAATGGGCCAAAGGGCGGAGGATCCAAGCACACCGGAGGATTAATCCGCACACTTCGACTAGATCGTGCATCTTATTGGGATGAAATTTTTTTTCCTGGCCCAAACATTATTGGGATACATTTAATATGAAGAAACCCAAGACTCACTCATCCATATGATGGTTTTTCCAACCTGATCTGTCCAGCACACCAAATCTGCACATATTCAAAAGTGGTGTGTTGTGATCGGTCCATATCTCAGGATATAGGTGTCCAAATTATGCCAAAATTTCAGAGGAGACATCCAAGAAGTGGGGATACAACTTTTTAATTTTCTCCAAATCTATATAAGGTTGTATAGAGGTTGAAACACCTATTACAACTGGTTTTAATAATTCTGTCTGCTCAAAACCACCTTCCCATTTTCCTCTAAAATGGAACCATGGGATCCTCATTTATATGTTCAGCCAGGAGGCAAAGCACTGGTATTTTGGAGACCCAAATGAGTTCTCTCCTCATAATTGAAGTTCTGGATGCCCCTATCCTCATAGTGGAATCAAGGACGAAGAGGGAGTTCCACCCGAGCTTCCTCCTCCTCTCGGTGGTGAGCTAAACGGTGGAGGATCATTTCGAGGGAGCTACACATACTTGTAAGGGAGCTCCATCACTTGATACTCTACTATTTTTTTGTAATTTCTGTCTGTATTATTTCACGTATGTCCTATCTAAACATGTTTATCCTCTGAGTTCATTTCTTGGGTTTAATTAAGTGAACCTGTTTTCATTTCAACACCAATTGGGTTGAAATTTCAACTGGGAGAATTGAGTTGTTCCGATTGGGAAACACAACGACCCTATTTCTCTCACACATAGAATAGAAATTAGTATTATTTGGTAGCCTTAAATATGTTCTTGAAGTCAAAAACTTGACAACACGATTGTTGTGTCAAGGTTTGGTACTTTGTGCAATGTTTAGAGAGGAAAGAGGGGAATCAAGATCTTGAGAAACCTCAACCAAAGAATTAAACAAAACCTTGTAAAATTTTCAGAACAATGAACTATCCAAGATGTGTAGTGAAATCGATGTGATATCATTATCTCATAATTCTTAATCCCCCACCTTATTCTATCAACTATTAAAATCTTTAAGTTAAGTTATTTTCTTTAAACTTTTTTCAAAATCACCCCACTCTTTTAATAATCTTTATTAAAAATACACACTATAAGTCACCAACGATCCTTGAGATATGACCTAGGAACTACCCTAAACTATAAATCAACCTTAAAAACAGAATCAATTTGTCATTTCATGATAACACGGTAAAATTTTGGCACCATTTTTAGGGAGCGCTTTGATTGTTAGTGTGTGTTTTCGAAAAAAAAAATATTGGTAAATTTTGTGAATATTTATCTAAATTATACCTATACCTATCTTTTTGTATTATGATTTATTTTTTGTTTAGTTTTGGTGATTTATGCATTCTAATCCAATAGATTTACCTCCTTTCGAACCTGAACCAGAGAGGATCTTACGTCAGCGACCCCAAGACTCACAAGATAACCATCAAAGGAGGACACACAAAACATTGACACTCTTCTTGATCCTTCCTCCTCTTCTTATAGAACCAATATAAAAACTGAAATAAACTTGAATAATATGGCTGAAAGAAACCAAACATTAAAATAAATAACCTCACCTGATGTTGATATCCAACCCACCTATATTCATTTACAAGGAGAGGCACCCAATTTTGAACTAAAATCTGGCTTAATTCATCTATTACCAAGATTCCATGGACTTCTTGGAGAGGATCCACACAAGCACTTAAATGAATTTTATTCGATTTTTTCAACATTAAAACCTGCTAATGTGGATGAGGAATAGGTCAATCTTAGAGAATTTTCATTTTCTTTGGAAGACACTGCGAATGATTGGTTATATTATGTTAATTCCCAAATAATTGGTTAGGCGGACATGAAATGCCTTTTCCTTGAGAAATATTTCCCGGCCTCTTAAACTGCAATAATAAGGAAAGAAATATGTGGGATAATACAATCTCAAGGGGAAAAAATATGAATATTGGGAACATTTTAAAAGGTTATGTTCAAGTCGCCCACACCACCAAATAAGTGATCAACTTTTAATTCAATATTTTTATGAAGTTTTAATCCCTATTGATCAAAATATGATCGATGCTACTGCAGGTGGTGCGTTGGTTGATAAGACCCCAATTGCTGCAAGAACCTTGATTGAGAACATGGCTCAAAACACACAACAATTTGGTTCAAGGACTAATGTACTGATTAGAGGTGTCAATGAGGAGGAAAGTACAGAATTTGAGAAGACGTTGGATACAATGGTCGAAGAGGTAAGTACCCTTCTTCAACAACTTTCTCTTTCCCAAGGGAATTACAAATCACCTCCTCCTATCCATTATGGTGTATGTTCTTCTGACACCCATTGTTCTGACCAATGTCCTCAATTTAGGGAAACATTTGAGAGTTTTGAGGTAATATTTCCAGGTCGCCCCTATAACCAACCCTTTAGGAAAGAACCTTACTATCAATCCAACCCTGGGTGGAAATATAACCAAGCCTATAGTCAAGGGGGTAATCAGACCAACCTCAATAACAATAGAACCAACTGGGGCATAATAGTCATAAACCATCACCACCTAAGAACCCTCATCAACCCCAAAGGCCTTTCCTAGAAACCCCTCAAAACCCCGAGCCTATCCTAGAAGATATGGTGAAACAAATGGCTTCCAACAATATCCAATTCCAACAAACCACTCAGGAAGACATACAAGACCTCAAAACCCAATTAGGCCAACTAGCTAACTCAGTGGGTGAAATTCAAAGTCATGGGTCAGGTAAACATCCCTCTCAACCTGTAGTTAACCCTAGGGATAAAGGAAATTTTAGTTTCATCACCCTTAGGAGTGGAAAACAAGTAGAAATTAAAATGAATCCTCCATTAGAGTCATCCCCTCCTGAGGAAACCTCCATCCCAACCATTAAGAATGTTCCAAATGTTGAAGAACCTTGTCCAGAGATAATCCCTTCCAAAGGAAAGAGTTTTAATATTGATGAGTCACCAACCAAAACCATTCCTCTTCTATTTCTTCAAAGGGCCACCCAACCAAGAAAAAAAGGAAACTGAACTTGATAAGGAAATATTGGAAATTTTCAAGAAAGTGTAGGTTAACATCCCATTGATTGATGTTGTGAATCAGATTCCATGGTAAACTAAGTTTCTAAAGGAGATGTGTATAAACAAAAGGATACTTAGAGGTGATGGGAAAGTGTTCTTTAGATGGAATGTTTCAGCATTTATAGAGCCATCACTCCCTACCAACTGAAATGATCATGCAACATTCTCAATTCCATGAACCATAGGGGAGTATTCTTTTTCTAATGATATGCTTGATTTAGGTGCCTCTATAAATGTGATACCTCACTCCATTTACTCTATATTGCAGGTCGGGGAACTGAATCCCACCAGAATTATTGTTCATCTAGCTAACCGGAGTACTACACACCACTCTGGTGTGTTAGAGGATGTTATTATGAGGGTCCAAAATTTAATTTTTCCTGTGAAATTTTATGTGCTTAAAATGGAGGATGATAGGATGAATGGACATGCCCCAATTATATTAGGGAGACCATTCTTGAAAATGATCAAAACCATAATTAATGTCCACAATGGTACATTATCTATGGAATTTAGTGGTGACATAGTCCATTTCAACATCCTTGATTCCATGAAGCACCCCTCATAAGAACATTCCTCTATCTTTTTTAATTCAATTGATGTACTCCCTACCTCTGAAAAATCGACTTTTCATTCCCCCGATCCCCTTTATGAGTTTTCTTCTTTGATAGAAATGATAGGAAATGATTGATGCATTGATTGTTTTAGTTTTCTAGAAAAGTTTCATGCATTTTCATTTATTGATGATTTCTTGAACACTAATGATCCACTGAGTATATATGATAATATTAAGCTTGTAAAAGCTTATTCCTCATATGAATTTTATACCATTCAGTAGTTAGATGAGATCACTAACCTATCACATTCACACACACTCTCATAAATCCGAAATCCACCTAAATTGGAACTAAAACAACTACCTCAAGATTTAAAATATTCATATCTTGATAATGGAAACGATTTTCCCGTTATCATTTCTAGTTCACTCCCTCCTGGGCATGAACTGCGACTGCATGAAATTTTGAGGGAGTATAAACAAGATTTGGGGTGGACGCTTTCTGAAATTCCTGGTATTAGCCCAAAAATTTGTACACATCATATTTTTTAAAATAATAATGCTAAATTAGTGAGGAATCCACAATGTCGAATAAACCCAAACCTCCTAGAAGCCGTGAAAAATGAGGTAACAAAATTATTGGCTGGTGGAATCATTTACCCCATCTCTGGCAGCCAATAGGCCAGTCTCCTTCAAGTAGTTCCTAAAAAGAATGTCCTTCTAGTAATTAAAATTTAAAACAATGAATTGATTCCAACTCGTGTGCAGAATAGTTGGCGTGTTTGTATAGACTATCTCTAACTAAACCAACACACGAGGAAGGACCATTTCCTTTTTCCATTCATTGAACAAATTCTAGAGAGTCTAGCGGGTAAGTCCTAGTACTTTTTCCTTGATGGGTATTCTGTATACATTCATATCTATATTTCCCCTGGGGATCAAGAAATGAAAACCTTCCCTTGCCCCTTTGGCACATTTTCCTATAGAAGGATGCCATTTGGTCTGTGCAATGCTCCGGGTACTTTACAACGATGCATGGTTAGTATTTTTCGGATTACCTAGAAAATTGCATGGCAGTATTCATGGATGATTTCACTATTTATGGATCTTCCTATGATGAATGTTTCAGTAGTCTGGGTTCAGTCCTATGTTGCTATATTGAAAACAATCCTGTATTAAATTATGAGAAATGCCATTTCATGGTGCAACAAAGTATAGTTTTGGGGCATGTCATTTCTAGGGATTGTATACATGTAGATAAATCAAAAGTTCATTACATTTATTTCCTTCCATTCCCCAAAAATATACGGGATGTGTGATCTTTCCTAAGTCTTGTTGGATTTTACCGTCGTTTAATTTGTGACTTTAGTAAAATTGCACTCCTCCTCTCTCGATTACATCAAAATGAAAAAGAATTTGTTTTTAAAAAAGAATGTTAGGATGGTTTTAATAAGTTAAAATGGAGTCTGACCTCACCCCTGGTAATCCAACCACCTTGGTGGGATTTACCATTTGTGCTCATGTGTGACACCTCTAACTATGCAGTTGGGGCAGTTTTGTCACAAAGGGTCGACTGAGCTCCACATGTCATATCCTATGCCTCACTTACATTGGACCCCGCCTAAGAAAACTAAACCACAACTAAAAAATAATTCATTAAAATTGTGTTTTCCTTGGACAAATTCATGTCATAACTTTTGGGGTCCAAAGTCATTGTATTCTCAGACCATGCATCCCTCCAGTACCTCCTTAAGAAACAGAAATCCAAACCACGTCTCATTCATTGGATTCTCCTCCTTCAAGAATTAAATCTAGAAATTAGAGATAAAAAAGAAGCATAGAATTTGGTGGCTGACCATATCAGGAGAATTCAACCATCCTCAGACATTTACTCTTACCTCTTTATTCCCATAAATGAAATGTTTCTTAATGAGAAACTGTACCGAGTGCAAGATGATATTCCTTGGTATGCTGAAATTGTAAATTATTTAGTAGTATCTTTCATTCCTACTAATTTCAATAGAAACCAAGCTAGCTGTCTAAAACATGTGTCTCGTTTGTATATTTGGGATGACCCCTACCTTTGGTGCACCTGTAGTGATCAAGTCTTTAGGTTTTGTGTTCCCAATATTGAATTTTAGTCCATCCTTTGATTCTATCACACTCTTGCTTGTGGGGTCCACTTTGGTCCCCAACGGACTGCCCGTAAGGTCCTTGATTCTGGCCCTTTGTGGCCAACACTCTTTCAGGCAGCCCATGATTTTTGAAAATCTTATCCTTGTTGTTAAATAATGGGGAATGTATCTAAATGAAATGAAATGCCACAACAACCATTTCTCCTTCGTGACATTTTTGATGTTTCGGGCATTTAATTCATGGGTCCATTTCCCAATTCCTTTGGCATCTTTTACATTCATCTGGTAGTTGATTACATGTCAAAATGGGTAGAGGCACGAGCTACAAGGACTGATGATTCAAAAGTTGTTGTAGAATTTTTGAGAACCCAAATCTTCTGTAGGTTTGTCTTACATAGGTTCATCATCAATGACCAGGGTTCTCATTTCTGCAACCGAACAATGCATTCAATTTTGCGTAGGTATGGGGTCAGTCATCGAGTGTCTATTTCATATCACCCACTGACCAATGGTCAAGACGAGGTGTCAAATAGAGAGGTAAAACAAATTATTATGGGACTACCGTAATGCTTTCAAAACTCCCATTGGAATTTCACCCGATCATCATATATTTGGAAAGAGTTTTCATCTCCCTAATGGGATTGAGCACCGGGCCTACTGTGCCATCAGAAAATTCAATTCTAATCATAATGGTTTGTGTTTTCAAAGGAAGTTGCGGATTAAGGATTTGGCGGAAATGAGAAGAGATGCATATGAAAAGTCCAAAATTTATAAGGAACTAACCAAGGCTTCCCACGACCGTCTTATACTTCATCGTCAGTTCCACATTGGGCAGAAGGTCCTCCTTTATAATGCAAGGCTGAAGTTGTATCTAGGTAAGCTTCATTCCAGCTGGTTTGGCCCATACATTGTTATTAATGTATCTCTATTTGGTGTTGTTCAGGTTCAAAATGAAGAAACCAAGCAAACCTTCACTGTCAATGGGCAGCGGCTGAAGCACTTCCACGAAGCCCATTCAGAGTTCCCAATGGGGGAACTCCATGTTCTAGAAGCAACATACCAGTGAAACACAATAGGTTTAATCTTTCCTTCTCATCCTCTCAATTATTACATTGAGGAAACTGCACATTCTAGGTCTGGGGGGATAGGTACATTCCTAGGTAAGATATGAATTTTTTTTTCTCTCTCTCTTTCTCTTTCTTCTTTATTCTCTTTTTTTACCTTTTTTATGGTATTTTCATTTTTCCCCATCATGGGTGAAACTAAAAATTCCATAAAAATGGTAAAAAATAATATTTTTATGAATTTAATATCATGGAGTGATTTTCTTTTTTAGTGAATTGGTTTTCTATCAATGATATAAATGGTTGTATCACTGTGAAACATTTGAGATGATTGATGCCCCTTGTGGGAGTAGTTTTGGGAATACTGTCTCACTAATTTATCCATACATTTTTTCACCAAACCATGAAGTATGAATATTTCTTACTTAATATAATATGAATATATTGTTAGTTTAATATTTTTTAGCTTCAAATGATATTTTCATACGTTTGTTCCTTATCTGATCTGTTTCATTACTATACCAGATTGACCTATGTGTGTGTACCTAATGTCCAACTGTTGGACACCCTCAAAAAAAAATTGTGTCTTGGGTAGGTTAGAAATACCACTACTTCTCAACCTTTGATCTTGTTATAACTATTTCAATTTGTGTCGTGAGGATATCAATCAAGGGTTGAGAGATGAGTGTGAGATTTGTTCCAAATGCAACTTCAAAAAAATATAATAAATGAGGGGAATGAAAAAATGTGAAACATATGGGGATATTTGAGTCAGAAGCTTAAGGTTTGACTTCTGGTCATGCTTAAGTGAGTGGGTCTTGACATATGATTGAAAAGAATGTAGGATGGGTTTGGTGTAAAATTATTTAATGTCAAATAATGTTAAAATAACCTATAATTATTTGATAGAAAGTGGAAAGAATAGCATGGAATGGTTTCCACACACACACATGGAGATTTTGCGGGATGGTTGACTTTTGAATTCCTTTCTCATGTTGGTGTCATGAATCTCTTTGAATTTTATTGGGATATGATTTATGAGACATATTTTTCCATTTTCACTAGGAAGAACTCCTTGGTGTGGTTCATGCATTGATCACATTACTTTAGTGAATTTAAATTTACTCAAATGTTAAATCTTCATGATTTTGGGAATATATTTATATGTATAATTTTATTTGTATATGGGACTTTTCCCAGGAGTGCAAATTTTTAGGTGTGGGGGTGTGATCGTACCACAATTCACTGTGTCATTTTCACCCTTACACCATTATATTAAACTGAATTTGTATTGTAAATTAAAATAATAATAACAAATTTAATTCTAGGTTTGAATCATTTATTTTATTTTTATCGCTATTAAAAAATACAATGTTACTTGTCGTGAAAATTTCATTGAAGGAGAAGGTGATTTGGAGGGCCCATGATGATGTCCAAGAAAAATGAGCCAAATTCCGCAGGATCCAAGCACACCAGTGGATTAATCCGCACACTAATACTAGACTGTGCATCTAATTGGGCTGAAATTTAGTGAGATAGTCCAATCATCATTGGGATACATTTAATATGATGACACCCAAGACTCATTCGGCCATCGGATGGCCTTTCCGACCTGATCTTTCTAGCACACCAAATCTGCACGGATTCAAAAGTGGTGTGTTGTGATCTGTTCATATCTCAGGCTATAGGTTTCCAAATTGTGCCAAAATTTCGGTGGATACATCCAAGAAGTGGGGATATCACTTTTTTATTCTATCCAAATCTAGATAAAGTTGTATGGAGGATGAAACACCTGTGTCATGTGTTTTTAATAATTTTGTGTGCTCAAAACCACCTTCCCATTTTCCTATAAAATGGCACCTTGGGATCCTCATTTGAAAGTTCGGACAAGAGGAAAAGCTCAAGTATTTTGGATACCCAAATGAGTTATCTCTTCATACTTTAAGTTCTTGAGTCCCCTATCCTCATAGTGGAATCAAGTATGAAGACGGAGTTCCACCAGAGCCTCCTCCTTCTCTCGATGGCGAGCTAAACGGTGGACGATCATTTCAAGGGAGCTACAAATATGTGGGAGGGAGTTCTGGAACCTGATACTATACTGGTTTTGTGTAATTTTTGTGTGGATTATTTTACTTATGTCTTATCTAAACATGTTTCTACTCTGAGTTCATTTCTTGGGTTTAATTATATGAACCACTTTTCATTTCAACACTGATTGGGTTGAAATTTCAAGTGCGAAACATGAGTTGTTCCGATTGGGAAACACAAGGGTCCTGTTTATCTAACACATGAAAAATATATTAGTATGATTTGGTAGCCTTTAATCTGTTCTTGAATTTCAAACCTTGACAACATGATTTTTGTGCCAAGGGTTTGTACTTTGTGCAATGTTTAGAGAGGCAAGAGGGGAATGAAGATCTTAACAACCCTCAACCAATGAATTAAACAAAAACATGTGAAATTTTCAGAACAATGAACTATACAAGATGTGTAGTGAACTTGAAGTGATCTCCTTATCTCATAATTCTTAATCCTCCACCTTATTCTATCAACTATTAAACTCTTTAAGTTGAGTTATTTTCTTAAAACTGTTTTTAAAATCTCCCCCTCTATTAGTAATCTTTATTATAAATACACACTATAATACACCAACAATCCTTGAGAGACAACCTAGTGTCTTCCTTAAACTATAAATAAACCTTAAAAACTTAATCAATTTGGAGTTTCATGATAATGCTGTCAAATTTTGGCACTTTTTCCGGGGAGTGCTTTGATTTTTTGTGAAATTTTTTGAAAAAAGAGGTTTGTAAATTTTGTGAATATTTACCTAATTTATACCTCTACCTATATTTTTGTATTATGATTTTTTTAGTGTATGTTTGGTTCATGATGCATTCTAATCTGGGAGATTTACGTCCTTTCAAACCCGAACCAGAGAGGGCCTTACGTCAACGACCTGAAGACGCACAAGAGAACCCATCGAAGGAGGATACACAAGAAATTGACACTCTTCTTGATCCTTCCTCATCTTCTTCTAGAACAAATATAAAAACTGAAATAAACATTCATAATATGGATGAAAAAATGAACATTAAAAGAACTAACCTCTCCTGATGTTGATATCCAACCCACCTATATTCAATAACAAGGAAAGGCACCCAATTTTGAACTAAAATCTAGCTTAATTCATCTATTACCAAGATTACATGACTTCCTAGAGAGGATCCACACAAGAACATAAAATAATTTCATACTGTTTGTTCAACATTAAAAACTGATAATGTGAATATGGAACAAGTAAATCTTAGAGCATTCCCATTTTCTTTGGAAGACACTAAAGAAGATTGGTTATATTATGTTAATTCCCCAATAAAAGGAAGGGCGGACATGAAACGCCTTTTTCATGAAAAATATTTCACAGCCTCTCGAACTTCAACAATAAAAAAATAAATTTTTGGGATAATAAAATCTCAAGGGGAAACATTACATGAATATTTGGAACATTTTAAAAGGTTATGTTCAAGTTTCCCACACCACCAAATAAGTGATCAACTTTTAATTAAATATTTTTATTAAGGTTTAATCCCTATTGATCAAAATATGATCGATGCTACTGCAGGTGGTGGCTAGTTGCTAAGACCCCAATTTCTACAAGAACCCTGATTGAGAACATGGCTCAAAATAGACAACAATTTTGTTCAAGGACCAATGTACCAATTTGAGGTGTCCATGAGGTGAAAAGTACTGAATTTGAGAAGAATGTGGACACAATGTTTGAAGAGTTAAGTACCCTTCTTTAACAACTAGCTCTTTCCCATGGGAAATATCAATCTCCTCCTCCTATCTATTGTGGCATATGTTCTTTTAACACTCACTACATTGACTAATCTCCTCAATTGAGGGAAACATCTGAGAGTTGTGAGGAAATATTTCCAGGCAATCCCTATAACCAACCCTTTAGGAAAGAACCTTACTATCCATCCAAACATGGGTGGAAAGGCAACAAAGATTATAGAAAAGGGGGTATTCAATCCAACCTCAATAACAATGGAACCAACTGGGGAAGAATAGTCATCTACCACCCCAACCTAGAAACCCTCAGCCACCCCAAAGGCCTTTCCAACAAACCCCTCAAAACCCCGAGACTAGCCTAGAAGATATGATGAAACAAATGGCTTCCAACAATATACAATTCCAACAAACCACTCAAGTAGCCACACAAGATCTTAAAACCAAATTAGGCTAACTAGCTAACTCATTGGGTAAAATTCAAAGTCATAGGTCAGGTAAACTTCCCTCTCAACCATTAGCTAACACTAGGGATAAAGGAAATGTTAGTTCCATAACCCTTAGGAGTGGAAAACAACTAGAAAGTAAAATGAATCCTCCATTATAGCCATCCCCTCCTGAGGAAACCTCCATCCCAACCATTAATAATGTTCTAAATGTTGAATATCCTTTCCCTAAGATAATCCCTTCCAAAGGAAATAGTGTGAATATTGATTAGTCACCTATCCCAACCATTCCTATTCTATTTCCTCAAAGGGACACCCAACCAAGAAAACAAAAGGAAACTGAACTGGATAAGGAAATATTAAAAAAAATCAAGAAAGTGCAGGTTAACATCCCATTGATTGATGCTGTGAAGAAAATTCCACCGTACGCTATGTTTCTAAAGGAGATGTGTACACACCGAAGGTGACTTCGAGGTGATTAGAAAGTGATATTGGGAAGGAATGTTTCAGAATTTATAGATCCATCACTCCCCACCAAATTCAAAGATCCTGTAACATTCTAAATTCCATGCACTATAGAAGACTATTCTTTTTCTAATGCTAGGATTGATTTAGCTGCTTCTATAAATGTGATTTCTCACTCCATTTAATCTATATTACAGGTCGGGGAACTACAGCCTACTGGAATTATTCTTCAACTAGCTAACTGAAGTATTTCACACCCCTCTGGTGTGTTAGAGGATATTCTTTTGAGGGTCCAAAATTTAATTTTTCCTGGTGACTTTTATGTGCTTAAAATGGAGGATGATATGATGAATGGAAATGCCCCGATTACATTGGGGATACCTTTCTTGAAAACTGCTAAAACCATAATTAATGTCCACAATGGTACATTATCTATGGAATTTGGTGGTGACATAGTCCATTTAAACATCCTTGATTCCATGAAGCACCCCTCAGAAGAACATTTTTCACTCTCTATTAATTAAATTGATGTTCTCCCTTCCTCTAAAAAAACAACTTTTCATTCCCCCAATCCCCTCTCTAAGTTTTCTTCATTGATAGAATTACTAGGAAATTATTCATGCATTGATTGTTGTAGTGGTCTTGAAAAGTGGCATGCGTGTTCATTGATTGATGATTTCTTGAACACTGATGATCCACTAACCATCGATGATGTAAGAACCCGGGTCTTCGTTTTCAGGTATGTCTTTCTTTTCTTGGTGTTTTTGAGAAAAGAGGAATTTCTGGAAATTTTTTATGTACACGCCGTTTACTTTATGAGTACACGTAGTGTACTCCCTTGCCACTTGAAGCTGTGTGCTGGTTGTGTCTGGGCCACACACACAGTGTGTAGAAGTGATGTGGAGGCTGCTTAAAGCAGAGTACGGAAAAACAGAGTACACACCGTCTACCCCATAAGTACACGCCATGTATTTTCTTTTTTTTCCATTAAATGCATCAGGGTTGTGCTTGATGGACAGAACACCTTTAATCTTGGTTTCGTTCGTCCGAGAGAAGTCGTACGGCTGTGGATCTTCCTCGAGCTCTCATGCCTCCGTCTATTCTCTAAATCTACCACCGTCGATTGTATTGGAACAACAGTGGTGGTTTCTTCCTTTTCCTAGAGCCTTGTTTTCCAATTTATTCTCTTTCTCAAGATATCGTTGGTTGAGAATTTTTGATGTTTTCTCATATCCTCGATGTTCTAAGGATAATCAGTCATCGTGGTTCACGTATATCATTCTCCTAGAATCGAGGTAGGTTGTTTGTGCATTTCTGTAGGAAGCCTATGAATATTTTGTGAAAATTCCACCAATACCCTTGAACTGGGTATTCCATTTTTCCTATTTTTGTCCTTGTTGCTTAATACTATGCTTGATTTCTTGAGTAGAGGTATTTGGTTGTGAATAGGGTAATTTGTATTGTGCTCTGGATGTTTTACCTTTCCTGTTTTGTTTGTTCGTCGTTTTTTCAGTTGCCATGCCTTATTGTAGGATAGTGGAACTGATGTACATAATTTTCTGTTGTGACTTAGAATGATATACAAGTTGTTCTTGAGGTTTACTTGGGCCTATACACGCGCTATGCATGTGTGTTTTACACAGGGCTGAGAGAACCTAGTGTAGTGG
This sequence comes from Viscum album, assembly GCA_963277665.1. Classification (NCBI taxonomy): domain Eukaryota; kingdom Viridiplantae; phylum Streptophyta; class Magnoliopsida; order Santalales; family Viscaceae; genus Viscum; species Viscum album. Next base: position 1,291,855,340 of record OY728146.1, read on the forward strand.
ACCATAAGGAGAATGGACGTAAGGGCTTCTCTAGAGTGTTTTTAATTTACGATGCGAGACCACAAGGGGGAATTGACGTTGAGAGCTTCCTTAGAGATTTTCTAGTTCCTCGACATGGGACACTGGGGAAATTGACGTTGAGTTCTTCCTAAGGGAGCCTTTAGTACGATATTAGACTATAGGGGGAATTGACGGTGAGTGCTTCCTCAGAGAGACTTTTCTATAGCTAAACTAGAGCGGTGAGACTGTGTGTGCCTCTTAGAGGGTTGCTCATACTTGTATGTTTAACCTTAGGGGTTAGACTATGAGAACTTCCCAGAGGTTTCCTTTTGTTCTACTTACTTGAGTGGTTGTTTCTTGTTTGTAGAATATATGCTAGAAACTGTGTATTGTTACTTTGTGTATTACTCTGTTTACTGATTATTGTACTTTACCTTCCATATATTCACTGACGATTTGGCACAGATCTTCAGGTGGTTGCCTACTGGAACCTTATCTCAGACCCTATTTGGGCTATTCTTTTGAGCCCAAGCAGATTATATTGTTGCAGGAATAGATAAGGGCTAGCACCCTTGTACTTCAGATTCTTGATTGTTGTGGAGCTGGAGAGCATGGGACCAAGCTGAGGCTTGCGATGCTGAGGAGTTTACCTGTTTTTCTTTTTCACTTTGGTTTTGAATTGTATTTATCATTGTGAATTGTTTTGATGTTTTCCTAGACATATGTATCATGCATCATTTTATATACATGTGTGTTTGCTCACGTTGTTTACTGTTAGTCGTCCGTTATTTACCATTTACTCTTGAATGGATGGTTACGGTTTCTACTACTATTTATTTGTTTATTTTCCGTTGTGTACTATGCCAATGAGGGCATAGTTTACCCAATATCACACCCAAGGCCCTCGCTGCTTGTCGGCAGCCTCTGGCGTTTGGGTAAATGCACTTAAGGCCACGTGACCAACTGGGTACGGGGCACCTATGGGTGGCTTCTAGAACTGGGACGTTACAAAGTGGTATCAAAGGAGTTCTTTTCTCTTGATTTACTGTTTGGAGCCTTTATCTAGGGATATGATGTATTCGGTACTTTGAATTAAGATGTTCTCAGGAGTATCTGACCCGTGTATAGAGAAAAGCCATACTACCTTGTTTATTGCAGTCTCTGGTTTTGAGATTTTATGGTTGATATGATTTCACCTAGAAAGATTCACATGCCTTGTGTTTTTATTGTTGTTGATATTGTGGTTCTATTTCTGTTGCAACCCGATAAGGTGAGGGTATACCATCTCATGCATCATATAGGCACTTGTTAGAAATCACATGCCATACATTCTGGCCATGCCATCTAGGGTGAACTAGCGATTTCATGTTGTTGTGATAGACTTTGTGTAGATTATGCATGTTTTTGTGATATATGCTTTGATAGAATCTCTAATGTTTTATGGAGGAATTTTGTATTGTACGTTGCTTAAATGAACGCCAAATTTTGGATCTTGAGGTATTATGGGCCCTCATGGATCAGAAATTGGTGAATCATTGACCTGTTTTTCCTTAAATATGACTATATTGGATTCCAAGCTTTGATTCGTGGGGAGTATGGGCCCTCAGAAATCGGGATTTGGCACCTTCATGCTCGTTTTTCAGTGTTTTCTGGGCTTCGGTGCAGTTTCAGAGCTAATTCCCAGAAAAACCCAAAATACATGGTGTGTACTTTATATATACATGCTGTGTAGTTTTAAACCATGTCACTGACTGTGTGAGCAGAAACACGGGTTGTAAAAATCTCCAGGAACACACTGTGTATGGTAGATACACGCCGTGTGGTAGTGAGCCATGTACCTGACCGTGTCACTAACAACGCGGGTTGGGGAAGCTCATGTCATACACATCATGTTTTGTATGAACACACCGTGTATCTTTGTCCTCAGAACCAGGTCGTGTCATGAACAACACGGGATGGTGTTCTCTCCTCTTGTACGCATCGTGTTTATTTATAACACGCCGTGTAAGGGTAATCCGTGTACATGGTCGTGTCGCCAACAACACGGGTTGGGAAAAATCTTTAAGTACATGCCGTGTTTGTTCCGAACACGCCATGTAGTCTCAGTCGTGTAATTGGTCGTGTAACTAACAACACGGGTTGTTGAAACCTTGTCTACTACACGCCGTGTCAACAGGGAACATGCCGTGTAGTCTCAGTTTAAGAAGACCATGTGGGTTAGCCGTGCAAGGAGACTCGGGCAGGGGAATAGAGTTATAAACAATCCATGTACTGTTTATACACGCTGTGTAGTCATGTTTTGTAAAACATGAGTGTTTCATTCTCTTGTTTTCATTTTTTACTCCCTTGTTCTCTATCCTTGATATTCATAATCTAAGGTATTATTTTGATCTTTTAGAGATATGCCTTCGAGATGTACTCCGGTTGTACGTCAGTTGTTAGGCAGTGATCAGACGCCAGATATGGCTAACCAGGGACTTCTTGCCGATCCTCCAGTCAGGCCAGCCTTGGCACTGGCTGTCATACTAGTTGTGGACGCTGATGCGCAGTTCAGAGAAGGCTTTATGAGGATGATGCAGGCCATTCGGGGAGCACCACCTCCTGCCACATCTATGGCAGACTTGATGCGGGTTTTCTATCAGCAGCATCCTCCTACTTTCTCGGGGTATGGAGGACCCCAGGCTGCAGAGTCATGGCCAGAACCCATGCTAACTATCTTTGAGCATATGGAGGCACCTACAGAGAGGTGGGTCAAACTGTCTAGCTATATTCTATGAGACTCCGCCAAGTGGTGGTGGGACATGATCTCACAGGCAGGTCATCAGCAGGTTATGACTTGGGAGAAGTTCCAATGCATGTTTTACGACTACTTCTACCCAGAGACCTTGAGGGCCGATCGAGCCCTTGATTTTATGAGTCTAAAGCATTGTACAATTTCTTCCAGGGATTATTCCTCTCGTTTCACCGAGATGCAGCGTTTCACACCCCTCCAGGATGGAAGTGGGGTGTTCATGGCAAGGAATTTTGAGGATGGTCTCAGGAAGGAGATCTTCTCGCAGGTGAATCTCTTCCAGTTGACTTCCATCACTTCCATAGTCAACCAGGCACTAATTGTGGAGTGCAATCTGAGAGACTCTAGAGCTACGAGCTAGGGTGGTTCTGCTTCAAGAGGTAGTATTCCTTCAATTTATAGCAGGAAGCATCTTAGGGAGTCTACACGCGGTGATCCGAGTAGGTGAGATACATCATCAGGTAGCCAGGTAGTATGCTACCAGTGCGGAAGGGCAGGTCACACGAGGCCGCAGTGCCAAAGAGACCTAGTGGAGTGCCGATATTGTGGAAAGATGGGTCTCCTTTAGCGTTTTTTCCATGTTTTCTCACCAGTAGCTAGAGACGGTGGATCTTCCATGACTCCTCATTTAGGAGAAGCACCACCAGTTTCTCACCAGTCGGGGAACTGGAGCTCTTCCAGTTGTTCGGGCCGAGGTGTAGGTCGAGGTCGTGGCAGTCAGTCACCAGCCATTTAGTGTCAGCAGGGAGGATCAGCTCAAATTGGTCATGCATGGTCCTAGGGTCGCGGGGCAGGCCAGACTTTTGTGGTGGAGTAGACCTATCAGGAGAATGATCTAGGACCATCAACAGTTTGAGGTACGATCTTAGTAGCCTCAGTTTTATCTTCATCTCTTTTTGATACTGGTGCTACGCATAGCTTTATCTCTACTGCTATTGTGGGGATCTTTGCACTCTGTATCTTATCTTCTGCCGACTTGTTGACTCTAGACACACCTTTGGGGATGAGGACATCTAGTATACGTCAGTGTAGAGAGTTCCCTCTCGAGGTTGCATGGTATCATTTCTTATGGGATCTCTATGTCCTAGAGCCAACAAGATATGATGTCATTCTTGAGATGGACTAGTTGGTTCCCTTCCAGGCAGGCGTCGACTGCTATCACCGCAGGGTGAGTTTCATTTCACCAAAGGGTGAATCTTTTCTTCATAGAGGTGAATGGGATGTTCAGGCGAGTCGAGCAGGACTCGAGCATCATGGGCTAGAAGGGGTTAAAACCCAGATTGCTAGTCTTTATCTGGATGACTAGGGGACTTATCAATTGGAATTTCCTCCAGTGGTGGATCATTTCAGGGATTTCTTCCCAGAGGACTTTTCGGGTTTGCCTCCGGAGCATGAGGTAGACTTCTCTATTGAGCTTCTACCAGGAGTGGCACTGGTGTCCATTCCTCCTTATAGGATGGCTACACCTAAGTTGCTGGAGCACAAGAAGCAGTAGGAGGTGTTGCAGGAAAAGGGTTTCATCCAACCCAGTACATCTCCGTGGGGTTCGCATGTCCTGTTTGCGAAGAAGGATGATGGTACCCTTAGGCACTGTGTGGATTATTGGAAGCTGATCCAGCTGGCGGTCAAGAACCGATATCCTTTGCTGAGGATTGATGATCTTTTAGATCAGCTTCAAGGATCCCAGGTGTTCTCTAAGATCAATTTGAGTGCGCGTTAGACCATCAAATATACATCTGATATCCTTCAGGAGCAAGTATGGTCTCTGTGAGTTTACGGTTATGTCATTCGGTCTCACGAATGCACTAGCATTTTTCATGGTACTGATGAACTGAGTGTTCCATCCTTACTTGGATTCCTTCTTCGTGGTCTTCATGGACAATATCTTGGTGTACTCTCACACTCAACACGACCATGATACCCATCTTGAGATAATTTTGAGTACACTGAGAGAGCATTATCTTTATGCCAAACTCTCAAAGTGCCACTTTTGGATGGATTAGATTCACATCCTGGGTCATATCATCTCAAAGGCAGGAGTATCTATTGACCCAGATAAAGTGAGAGCTGTAGTTTCCTATGAGCAGCCAAAGAATGTTTTTGAGGTACAAATTTTCCAAGGGCTGGCTGGATACTACAGATGCTTCATTTAGGACTTCTCGCGCCTAGAAGCACCATTGATATGTCTGACCTAGAAGGGGGATAAGTACTTATGGTCATATTCTTGTGACTCATCCTTCCAGGAGTACAAGGTGAGGTTGACGTCAGCACTGATACTAGTCTTTCTAGAGCCTGGAAGGAGTTATACTATTTATTGTGATGCTTCAGGTATCGGACTGGGCTTTGTGCTTATGTATGGAGATGGATTCGTTGCATATGGGTCTCATCAGTTGAGGCCACTTGAGAGGATATACCCGATGCACGATATGGAGTTGGAAGTTTTTTTTTCATGCTTTACGCTGTTAGAGACACTATATTCTGGGAGAGCACTTTGTGGTTTTCACCGACCACAATAGTCTCAAGTATATCTTCAATCAGCATGATCAAAATCTGAGACAGCGCAAGTGGGTCGAGTATCTTAAGTCTTTTGATTTCGAGCATTCCCATACTCTGGGAAAAGGAAACACAGTGGCAGATGCGTTAAGAAAGAGAACTTAGATTTAGGCAGTTTAGGAGGTCAGTAGTGAGTGGCAGCTTATGTCTTTGTTCTCTAAGATGCACTTGGAGGTGCACGACAGACAGGGACATACATTCCTTTCTTCTGTAGCTATTACCTCTATTCTTTTTGATCAGGTATGGATGAGGTAGCTATCAGTCTCAGAATGCTTATTCCTACAGGAGAGTGTGTCAGGAGAGGACCCTCTACCTGGATGCACAGTGGGCGAGAATGAGATATTTTGTTTCCAGGGATGCGTATGGGTGCCAGCAGACATACGTGAGGAGATGATGTGGGGTTTTTATTCCGCATTTTGGGCAGTGCATCTTGGAATCACCAAGATGTATCGTGATCTACACCACTAGTACTGATGGCCAGGTATGAAGAGATATGTTTCTGGTTTTTTCATGAGATGTTCTACTTGTCAGCAGTTGAAGGTGGAGCATCAGATACTAGAAGTCCTTTTACAGTAGTTACCCATTCCTGAGTGGAAGTGGAATGATGTCGCAATGGACTTCGTGACCAGGTTGTCGAGGTCACCCCGAGGGAACGATACTGTTTGGGTTGTTGTCGATAGGCTTATGAAGGTTGCTCACTTCTTACTAATCAAGGAGACCTTCAGTGTTGATGATTTGGGACGATTGTACATCTGATTGATTGTACGTCTGTATGGAGTTCCACGCTCAATTGTTTCAGACATGGATGCACGCTTTACATCTCGGTTCTGGCAGGGGCTTCAGAAGGCTTTGGGTACACAGGTACTTTTGAGTACAGCATTCCATCCCTAGACTGATGGCCAGTCCGAGCGCCTGATCCAGGTGCTTGAGGATATGCTCCGATCTTGCATTATAGACTTTGGAAGTTCTTGGAAGACGCATATTCCTCTTGTTGAGTTCACCTACAACAACATTTTATAGGTGACTGTTCAGATGGCACCTTACGAGGCTTTGTATGGTAGGCCATGTTGATCACCCTTATGCTGGCTGGAGGTAGGAGAGGAAGCTTTTCTGGGACCTCATCTTGTTTAGGAGACCTCAGAGTAGATAGAATTGATTCGGAATATGATGGATAGAGCACAATCTCGATAGAAGTCTTATGCTGATCAGTGGATATGACCTTTGGAGTTTGAGGTCAGAGATAAGGTTTTCCTGTGTGTCGCATCGAGGTTGGGACACAGGGGGATTCGGAGACAGGGTAAACTTTCACCTTGGTACATCGGGCCGTTTGAGGTATTTGAGAGGGTTGGGCTTGTTTCCTATCGGTTTTAGTTACCTCATAGGTACCGATCCATGCACGACATCTTCAACATCTCTCAACTCCCACATTACTTTTCAGACCTGTATCATGTCTTTTAGCCCAAGGAGGCTGAGCTTGAAGTGGATGTATCGTTTGAGGAGCATCCTATCCGGATTTTCGATCATAGTATGAAGGTTCTCCATGGGTATTTTTTTCCTCTAGTATGGGTGCTATGGTAGCACTGATTAGTACGGGACGAGGCTTGGGAAAGGGAGGCCGATGTACGATCACGGTGGCCGAAGTTGTCCGGGGTTTCTTCTTCTCAGCCTCATAAGGGAAATTCGGGGATGAGTTTATTAAAGGGGGGAGTTTGTAAGAACCCGGGTCTTTGTTTTCAGGTATGTCTTTTTTTTCATGGTGTTTTTGAGAAAAGAGGAATTCCTGGAAATTTTTGAAGTACATGTCATGTAATTTATGAGTACACACCGTGTACTTCTTTGCTGCTCAAAGACGTGTGCTGGCCGCGTCTAGTCCACACACACGGTGTGTAGGAGTGATGTGGAGGATGCTTAAAGTGGAGTACGGAAAAACAGAGTACATGTCTTGTACCCTAGAAGTACATGCCGTGTATTTTATTTTTTTCTTAAACGCAATAGGGTCATGCCTGACGGATAGAACACCTTTCGTCTAGGTTTCGTTCATCTGAGAGAATCCGTACGACCGTGGATCTTCTCTGAGCTCCCATGCCTCTATCCTTTCTCTGAATTGACCACCATCGATTGTGTTGGAATTGCAGTGGTGAGTTATTCCTTCTCCTAGAGCCTTGTTTTCCAATTTCTCATCTTTCTCATGATATCGTTGGTTGAGTATTTTTGATGTTTTCTCAGATCCTCGACGTTCTACGAAGAATCATTCATCATGGTTCATGTATATCGTTCTCCTAGCATTGAAGTAGGTGATTTTTGCCTTTCTGAAGGAAACATGAGAATATTTTGTGCAAATTCCACCAATACCCTTGAACGGGGTATTGTGTGTTTCCTATTTTTCCCTTTTTGTTTCCTTCTATGCTTGAGTGCTTTAGTAGAGGTACTTGCTTGTGGATAGGGTAATGTTTTTTGTGCTCTAGATGTTATACCTTGCCTATTTTGTTTGTTCGTTGTTTTTCAAGATTCCATTCCTAGTTGTAGGATAGTGGAATTTATGTACTGAATTTTTTGTTGTGCCTTAGAATGATATCCAATTAGTTATTGAGGTTTACTTGGGTCGATACGTGTGTTATGCATGTTTGTTTTACATAGAGCTGAGAGAACCTAGTGTAGTGGACCATAGGGAGAATGGACGTAAGGGATTCTCCGAAGTGTCTTTAATTTACAATGTGAGACCATAAGGGGAATTGACGTTGAGTTCTTCCTCAGAGAGTTTGTAGTTCCTCGACGTGGGCCACAGTGGGAATTGACTGTGATTGCTTCCCCAGAGAGCCTTTAGTATGATACGAGACTATAGGGGGAATTAATAGTGGGTGCTTCCTCAGAGAGTTTATTCTGTAGCTAAACCATAGGGGTTAGACTGTGTGTGCCTCCCATAGGGTTTCTCGTACTTTTAGGTTGAACCTTATGGGTTAGACTGTGAGAAATACCCAGAGGTTACCTTTTTCTCTACTTGCTTTAGTGGCTGTTTATTGTTTGTAGAATATATGCTAGAAACTATCGATTGTTACTGCTGTGCATTATTCTGTTTACTGGTTTTTGTACTTTACCTGCCATATATTCATTGAAGGTTATGCATAGATCTTCAGGTGGTTTCCTACTAGAACCTTTTCTCACACCCTATTTAGGCCATGATTTTGGGACCAATCAGATTATATTGTTGTAGGTATAGATAAGGGCAAGTTCACTTCTATGTAAGTTTCTTGATTGCTGTGGAGCTAGAGATCGTGGGACCAAGCTGAGGATTGAGATGCTGAGGAGTTTACCTTTTATTTATTTTTCACTTTGTTTTAGCATTGTATTCAGCATTGTGACTTGTTTGGTGGTTTTTCTAGACATGTGTATCATGTATCATTTTAAATACATGTGTGTGTGCTCCAGTTTTTTTCTGTTAGTCTTCTGCTATTTACCATTTACTCTTGTATGGATGGTTACAGTTTCTCCTGCTATTTATTTTTTTCTTTTATGTTGTGTACTCTTCCAATGAGGGAATAGTTTCCCCACTATCACACCCAAGGCTCTCACTGCTAGACAGCAGCCTCTGGCGTTCGTGGAAATGCGCTTGAGGCCACAAGACCATCCGGGTACGTGGCGCCTCTAGGTGGCTTCCAGAACAGGGACGTTATAGATGATACTGCTAAGATTTTAAAATATTATTCTTCATATAGGTTTATACCATTGAGCAGTTAGATGATATCACTAACCTCTCACTTTCACACACACTCTCATCAGTCCAAAATCCACCTGAATTTGAACTAATACAACTACCTCAAGATTTAAAATATTTATATCTTGAGAATGGAAACAAGTTACATGTCATCATTTCCAGTTCACTCCCTCCTGAGGATGAATTGTGACTACTTGAACTTTTGAGGGAGTATAAACAATATTTGGGGTGGACACTTTCTTTCATTCCTGTTATTATCCCATCAATTTGTACAAATTGTATTTTGTTAAATGATGAGGCCAAACCAGTGAGGTATCAATAACGTCGACTAAACCCAAACCTCCTAGAAGTTGGGAAAAATGAGGTAACAAAATTATTGGCTGCTGGAATCATTTACCCCATCTCTAATAGCCAATGGGTTAGTCCCATTCAAGTAGTTCCTAAAAAGGTTGACCTTATAGTAATTAAAAATGAAAATAATGAATTTGTTCCAACTCATGTGCGGAATATTTGGCATGTCTTTATAGACTATCTCCAACTAAGACAACACACGAGGAATGACCATTTTCCTTTTCCATTCATTGAACAAATGCTAGAGAGGCTAGTGGGTAAGTCCCACTATTGTTTCCTTGATGGGTATTCTAGATACTTTGAGATCCATATTTCCCCTAAGGATCAAGAAAAGACAACCTTCACTTGTCCATTTGGCACATTTTCCAATAGAAGGATGCCATTTGGTTTGTTCAATGCTCTAGGCACTTTCAAAAGATGCATGGTTAGTATTTCTTCGACTTACCTAGAGAATTGCATGGAAGTATTCATGGATGATTTAACTATTTATGGCTCTTCTTTTGATGAATGTTTGAGTAGTCTTGGTTCAGTTCTACGTCGCTGTATTGAAAAGAATCTTGTATTAAATTATGATAAATTCCATTTCATGGTGCGACAAGGTATAGTTTTGGGGAATATCATTTCTGGGGATGGTATCCAAGTAGATAAATCAAAAGTTGATGTCATTTATTCCCTTCCATTCACATAAAATATACGGGATGTGCGATTGTTTCTAGGTCATGTTGGATTTTATCATCGTTTCATTTGTGACTTTAGTAAAATTTCACTCCCCCACTCTCAATTACTCAAAAAAAAAGAATTTGTTTTTTTATAAAGAAAGTGAGGATGATTTTAATAATTTAAAGTGGAGTCTCACCTCACCCTCGGTAATCCAACCACCTCAATGGGATTTTCCATTTTAGCTCATTTGTGACATCTCTAACTATACAGTTGGGGTAGTTGTGTCAGGAAGGGTCGACCGAGCTCCACATGTCATAGCCTATGCCTCACGTACTTTGGACCCCACCCAATAAAACTACACCACAACTAAAAAAAAATTTCTTGCCATTGTGTTTTCCATGGACAAATTATGGTCATATATTTTGAGGTCCAAAGTCATTGGGTTCTCAGACCATGTAGCCCTCCGGTACCTCCTAATGGAAACAAAAGTCAAACCACGTCTCATTCGTTGGATGCTCCTCCTTCAAGAATTCAATATATAAATTAGAGATAAAAAATGAGCAGAGAATGTGGTGGCTGACCATATTATTAGTATTCAACCATCCTTAGACATTGATTCATACCCATGTATTCCCACAAATGAAATGTTTCCTGATGATAAATTGTACCGAGTAAAAGATGTTATTCCTTGGTATGCTGAAATTTAAATTATTTGGTAGTATCTTGAATTCCTACTGATTTCATCAGAAACCAAGCCAGTCATCTAAAACATGAGTCTTGTTGGTATATTTGGGATGACCCTACCTTTGGCGCACCTCTAGTGATCAATTCCTTAGGCGTTGTGTTCTTGATAGTGAGTTTCAGTCCATCCTTAGATTTTGCCACACTCTTGCTTATGGGGGCCACTTTGGTCCCCAACGGACTGCTCGAAAGGTCCTTGATTCGGGCCTTTTTTGGAAAACACTTCTTCGGGATGCCCAAGATTTTTGGAAATCTTATCCTCATTTTCAATGAATGGGGAATGTATCTAAATGAAATGAAATTACACAACAACCATTGCTCTTTCATGACATTTTTGTGGTTTCAGGCATTGATTTTATTGGTCCATTTCTCAATTCCTTTGGCAACTTGTACATTCTTTTGGCAGTTGATTAAAAGTCAAAATGGGTTGAGTAACGATCTACAAGTTATAATGATTATAAAGTATTTGTAGAATATTTTAGAACCTAAATATTCTGTAGGTTTGGCTTACCTAGGTTCATCATCAGTAACTAGGGTTCTCATTTATACAACTGAACATTGCAATCACTTTTGCATTGGTATGGGGTCGGTCATCGAGTGTCTACTGCATATCACTCAAAGACCAATAGTCAAGCCGAGGTGTCAAATAAAGAGGTAAAACAAATTCTTGAAAAAACGGTTCAACCCAATTGAACAGATTAGAGTCTTTGAATTCATGATTCATTATAGGCCTACCGTACTGCTTTCAAAACTCCCATTGGAATGTCACTATATCATCTTGTGTTTGGAATTATTTGTCATATCCCTACTGAGATTGAGCACCGGGCCTACTGGGCCCTCAAACAATGAAATTCTAATCATTCTAGTGCAGGTTCTCAAAGGAAGTTACAGATTCAGGAGTTGGAGGAAATGAGAAGAGATGCATATGAAAACTCTAGAATTTATAAGGAGGGAACCAAGGCTGCCCATGACCATCTTATACTTCATCGTCACTTCCACATTGGGTAGAAGGTACTCTTTTATAATGCAAGGCTAAAGTCGCATCCAAGTAATCTTCATTCCCGCTAGTTTGGCCCATACACTGTTATTAATGTATCTCTATTTGGTGTTGTTCAGGATCAAAATGAAGAAACCAAGGAAACCTTCACTCTCAATGGGCAGCGGCTGAAGCACTTCCACGAAACCCTTTCAGAGTTCCTAATGGAGGAACACCATGTTAAAGAAGCAAAATACAAGTGAAACACACCAGGTTTTACCTTTCCTCATCAGCATCTCAATTATTACAGTGAGGACAACTCACATTCTAGGTGTGGGGGGATGGGTACATTCATGGGTTAGATAGGAATTTTCAATTTTTTTTTCTCTCTCTCTTTCTTTCTTCATTCTTCTTTTTTCCTTTTTATGGTATTTTAATGTTTTCCCCATCACGGAGGAAACTAAAAATACCATAAAAATGGTAAACAATTATATTTGTATGAATTTAATATCAGGGAGTGATTTTCTTTTTTAGTGAATTGGTTTTCTATCAATGATATAAAAGGTTGTATCACTGTGAATCATTTGAGATGATCGACGCCCCTTGTGTTGGTAGTTTTGAGAAAATTATGTCACTAATATCTCCATACAGTTTTTCACCAAACCATGAAGTATGAATATTTTTTACTTAATATAAGGTGAATATATGTTAGGTTAATATTTTTCATCTTCAAATGATATTTTTATACATTCATTCTTTATCCGATCTATTTCATTACTGTACCAGATTGACTTATGCGTGTGTACCTAATGTACGAATTTTGTACACCCTCAAAAATTGTCTTGGGCCTATAAAAAAACCACTACTTCTCAACCTTTGATCTTGTTATAACTATGGAAATTAGTTTCATGAGGATATTAAACAAGGGTTGAGGGATGAGTGTGAGATATGTTCCTAATGCAACTTAAAAAAAATATAACAAATGTGGGGAATGATGAAATGTGCAACATATGAGGATATCTAGGTCATGAGATTATGGTTTGAATTATGGTAATTCTTAAGTGAGTGGGTCTTGAAATATTATTTCAAAGGATGTAGGACACGTTTGGTGTAAAATCATTTAAATCTAAATAATGTTAAAATAACCAATATTTATTTGATAGAAATTGGAAAGAATAGCATGGAATGGTTTTCACACACACATGGAGAGTTAGTGGAATGGTTGACTTTTGAATTTATTCCTCATGTTGGTGTCATGAATCCCTTTGAATTTTATTGTGATATGATTTATGAGACATCTTTTTCCATTTTCACTAAGGAGAACTCCTTAGTGTGGTTCATGCATTGATCACATTACTTTAGTGAATTAATATTACCTCAAATGTTAGATCTTTATTATTTTGGAAATATATTTATATGTATCATTTTATTTGGATATGTGACTTTTCCCAGGAGTGTAAATTTTTAGGTGTGGGGGTGTGATCATACCATGATTCACTGTGTCACTTTCACCCTTATACCATTATATTAAACTAAATTTGTATTGTAAATTCCAAAAATAATAACAAATTGAATTCCTGTTTGAATCATTTATTTTGTTTTTATCACTATTAAAAAGTCCTATTTTACTTGTCTTGAGAATTTCATTAAAGGTGAAGGGGATTTGGAGGGCCCATGATGATGTCCAAGAAAAATGGGTCAAATTGCGCAGGATCCAAGAACACCAATGGATTAATCTGCACACTGATACTATACAGTGCATCTAATTGGGCTGAAATTTTGTGGTCTGGTCTAAAACGAATTGTTCTACATTTCATATGAAGACACCCAAGAATAATTTGGCCATATGATGGCCTTTCAGACCTAATCTGTCCAGCACAACAAATCTGCAGGGATTCAAAGGTGGTGTTCTGTGATCTGTCCATATCTCGGGCTATAGGTGTCCAAATTGTGACAAACCTTCAGTAGAGACAACCAAGAAGTGTGTATACAACTTCATTATTTTCTCCAAATCATGATAAGGCTTTATGGAGGTCTAAAAATCTATGATAAGTGGTTTTAATAATTCTGTGTGCTCAAAACCACCTTCCCATTTTCCTATAAAATGGCACCTTGGGCTCCTCAATTTCAAGTTAGGCCAGGAGGAAAATATCTGATATTTTGGAGGCCCAAAGGACTTATATCCTCATACTTAATGTTCTAGACTCTCATATCCTCATAGGGGAATCAAGGATGAAGAGGAAGTTCCACCCAAGCCTTCTTCTCTACTCGAGGGCGAGCAAAATGGTGGACGATCATTTCGAGGGAGCTACACATACTTGGAAGGGAGTTACAGCACTTGATAATCTACTGGTTTTGTGTAATTTGTGTTTGTATTATTTCACTTATGTATTATCTAAAAAATTTTCTCCTATATGTTCATTTCTTGGGTTTAATTAAGTGATCCTCTTTTCATTTCAACACCGATTGGGTTGAAATTTCAAGTGGGAAACATGAGTTGATCCGATTGGGAAACACAAGGATCCTCTTTCTCTCAAACATAAAAAAGATATTAGTATGATTTTTAGCCTTTAATCGGTTCATTAAGTCCAAACCTTGACAACCTTATTGTTGTGTCAAGGGTTGGTACTTTGAGCAATTTTTAGAGAGGCAAGAGGGGAATCAAGATCTTGACAACCCTCAACCAATGAATTAATCAATGCCATGTGAAATTTTCAGAACAATGAACTATCCAAGATGTGTAGTGAACTTGAAGTGATCTCCTTATCTCATAATTCTTAATCCTCCACCTTATTCTATCAACTATTAAACTCTTTATGTTAAGTTATTTTCTTAAAACTGTTTTCAAAATCACCCTCCTCTTTTAGTAATCTATATTAAAAATACACAATATAAGCCACAAACTCTCCTTAAGAGACAACCTAGGATCTTCCCTAAACTATAAATAAACCTTAAAAACATAATAAATTTGGCATGTCATGATAACACAGTTAGTATTCATTTTAATGAACCATTTCATGACTAATATCAATGGTTAATGGTTTATTTTCAACCCATGTGAAAAAATATCTCAACATAATAATAGGAATTGGTTGTGGAGTCATTGTAAGAAACATAGTGATTTGATGAATGTTAAAATTTGGGTCTAACATAATTATGATCTGGAACAAATTATTTTAGATATGAAATAGTATGTTACCTTCTTTAAATAGTTGTATACAATTTCTATATTGATCATGGACCCCTAGAGACACAATGCATGTGAAGGTTGATTATTTTCCTTATAGGGCCAATCCATGAGGTTCCATGTTGGTAGTAGTTGTTTATTTATTTTCAGGGGAGAAACTCTAGGTTTAAAAATAAGGATGTACTAAAAATGGTTTTTATCAAACAAACCATGTGGATTTAAAAGAGTTAGTCATTTTCCCTTATGAATTTATGCTATACTTTCCCAGGAATTTCATTTTTGGTTTTTAGTTATTCAATATCACTATGTATATACTCACCTCTACATTGGTTTCTTTATCTACACATGTTTTTTCTTATATATATTACATACATTTTGGTGGTGATATTTTTTATACGTTGTGTTCATAGATCATATTTCATCCATCATGGGTTTATATTGAGGGTTTTTTATTTTTTGATTTTAGAATCACATGATCTTCTTCATTATTGTTTACTAAGTTTTTCATTTCCCACTGCATACTTTCAGGAATGTATCTTTTTATTCTCATTTTTTAGTTTATAAATTTATGAATCTTAGACGACCTTATTGGTTTAATATTTAATTTTTATTTATATATTATAATTTTTTCCAATATTTTTTAGTATCAACATGTCTTAATATTATTTAAATGAGAGGGAGAATAAGATATCTAAACCTATAGTGTTAAAAACTATTAAGATTTTCTTGTTGATAGAAATAATAAATATTTGGACTCAAAGATATTTATTATGTATATAATATGGATGATTAACAAAGATAAAACTTTGTCATATCCAAATTTTCCATATAATTTTTTAAAGTACTAAAAATATTCAGTTAATTTATATCTATATATGAATATTTAAACCAATTTCCCCATAACAATGTATGTATATTGGAAATCCCTCTTAGTAATTATCATGTCATTGGATGTAAATGTATTGTAAATAATAATTTTAATTAATAATGATGGACTGTTAAAAATATTTATGGACATGTATAATGTAAGGGACTATAATATATAATCCCTTCCTTTATGAGTTTGGGCTATTGGATATTTATATAGAAGGCTTGGGGAGTTGTTAAGTAGTTAAAAATATTTCACTATATTTTTTTTCATGTCATTGATGTGGATACTTGGGTTGTTGTATAAGGAATGGTTGTTGTGGTTTAGGGTGTCCAACTATGTGGTAGCATCCTAGGATGATGGATTTTTTTAGAAAAATTCTATTCATTTCATGGTTTATTTATTGATATGGGAAACAGTTTTAGACCTCTTTTTTATAGAATTGTTAGGTCAACATGGATGTAGGTCTTTTGGAGGTGATTTGTTAATTTATATGTAGTTTTACTATTGGGGAGTAGACTTTTGTGTGGTCTGCTTCTTGAAAAATGGGTTATGTGGAATTATATTCATGATTGCACCATAGTTCTTATCCATTTTTTTATTATCTACATTACGGTTATCAGATATTATTTCTATAATGGAGGTTTTAGTGTGTTCTATTACATTTCATTGTATTACATCAAGTTCCAGCTAGTTATGTGATGTGGTCATGGAGGTTGTTCCATTGTCTTTTATTTTTTATTTGGCCAATACATACTTGAATCCCCTATGAACCCAATTTTATAACATAGTATTCTAACTAACCCTTGGAACCCATGGTATATTTGTTTAATAAATTGAATCCACTTTTGGTTGGATTCAAACCTCAACATCCCATGATCTATTCATGGTGATTTAGGGTGAATTATTCCTCTTTTTCAGTTTCTTCTCTGTTCGATCTCATTTACTAACAATGTTTAATTACATGTTATTTTGGTTGATCTCAATCATTCTATTAGATTTTATATTATTAATTTTTCGATTTTTCTATAATGGAATTAGTTGTGACTTTTTCCCTTACTCTCGAGAGAGGTGATCTGAGATCTATGTTGTTGTTCTTTTCTCATCAAAGAATGTTGAAATATTTGGGGATATGGATTCATTAATTCTCTCTTTTTGTGAAATAAATAATTTATCATACTTTATCATTTTTTTGGTGGGGTAATTATAAATAATTATATATAAACCATATAATTAATGAAATGATTTATGGTTATGGTGATCGAATTTTTTCTTCCATTTTGATAATGATTTTCTACTTGATTAACATAATGGTGTGCTACCAATCATTATGATTTCATACAGATTAATTATATACTATGGTTTTTAATTTTTTATTTTATGAAATTGGCTAATGAATATATTTCCATTAATTAGTGGATCTCTAAATTGATAATGTGGCATGTTTAATGAATCTATATATTTTTTTATTTTATTGAAATCAAATTATTCATAATTCATTTTTAATTTAATTTTTTCTTCCATGATATAAAAAATAGACATAGCAACCTGAATTTAGAATTCATTGTAGATTTATATAATTGAAGGCATATTAAAGGAATTATCCTTCAATAAAATTTAAAAAACTATAAGATATGGTTAAAAAGTTATCTAAAAAATATATAGATTTTATATATGATACAATTTTATGCCTATGGATATAACCTAAGATAATTCAATTATGAAATTTATTATTGAATAAAAAACATATGACAAATATGTACTTTTTATGCCTGAGTGAGACATTAATAATGTTAAGTAATGATGCCTTTTTTTGGTCCAAGAGAGACCATTTTCACGTGAAGTATGATAGCCTTGACTTTATACCTCTATTTCCTTATTAACTATATTTTTTTTCTTCTTAATTACTTCTATGGATGTGGTACATTCATGTAATTGTGATATTATTGTAATATAGATATTGGTAGTTGAGATATATATGGGGATACATGGTTCTTAGAATAATATGATGACTATAACATTGACATGCATATTGATATATATGACCGTGTTGGAGATATAATTATTTTGATGGAACATATAGAATATAGGATTACCTAATAGTTTTTGGAAGCAAGGAATAATTATTAATAAATATATTTAAAGGATATTTGGATGAGTTTATTGTTTATTATAATTCTAGTCCTCGTTGTTTGAGGTATGTTGTAGTTCTTGGTTAGGATTCTCATTATGGTAGGATAGGATGTTACCTACAACACCTATAATTTTTTATTGATATTAAAAACTATTAATATTTGATTTAATCAATGGTCTTGGTGTTTTTAATAATGAAAATGAAGTTATCATCGAGAAGGAATGGAATCGGTTGGATTGTTTTTATAGAATATAGACATGAACCTGATTTTTACTGAAATTTTATTTCAGGTAATTTAAACAAATAAATTAGGAATTAATTTATTCAATGATAAATATTAAAAAATAACGTTCATAATTTAATTAATCTCTTTGAATTCTTATGTTCTTGAAGGATATGTATTTCGTAATAGTGGTAGAATGATGTACGAGATATGATATGTTTAGTTGATTCTAGGACTATTATAATTCACATAATTTTGTTATATTCAATACTATGTCTATTATTTTATTTTATTTTTTGATTTTAGAAGCTACTCCACCAATGTATATAGGTTGATAAAAACCCATTCGACTCTATGAGGGTATTTACCACAAAACAATGGACAGTGAGGAATTGATTATGCACTATCCACTCAGACTCCACTCTCCTCTCCTATTAGTATTATGTTCTCATATGCATAACGATTATTTTTCTACTTATATGTTTGTAGAGTGTGGTAATGTTTTATGGTTATTTCAGATAAAATTATCTACCAATATAGTATTATATGGATTAATATATGTATGACATGTATATGTTTTGATGGATTGAATCAGATTACTCGACATATGATATTTTCTATCTTGAGGTACTATATATGATGTATAATAAATGATATATGGGATATGGTTTATTTGAAAACCCACTCAGTCATTATATGAAGGTGTGTCATAGGATTATGATATGAGGTGATTCATGAGATATATGTTGTGGTAAATGAGACCAGGTGTCATTGGAATGTATTCTTCTCTAGAGAGATAGCTTTTGACAGAAATTTTTTTGTGAGAGTGGTAAACAAGGGTTAATCGGTATTGGGGTACCCATTTTTTATTTTCTACGATATATTATGCTTGAAAAATGTAAAGAGATATCCATTGTGGGGGAATAAATATAGTACACGTGTTTAGGTGACAAGTTAGTTTAAATTATTTAACTAGGATTTAACATGTTTATTAACTTTTGTATGAGATGAATTGAGGAGGATCCATCTAATATTAACATTCCATCAAAAAATGCAAATATATAAATTATTTTAAAGTTTCAAAATATCTTGTTACAGATAGAGATGAATTTTACTTTCTTATGGTTTTTTAGGAGAAGTTTGGGATTTCTAGTCAGTACCAAGTGTATAATTTGGGTATTTTTAGATTCATTTTTTGTTTGACTAGTATTGAATGATATTACATGCATGTATGTTGGATTAATTTTATCATTATGATTATTTTTTGAATAGGTTATATACCTTATCTCTCTTTACTCATATTATTTATGATAGTAATTCCACTTATCTGTTTTTATAACACACCCCATATTCTTGTATCTAATGTAGAGACTATTTGAAGTGGGCTTTAGGTGGTCACTATCTCCCTTGTCTCATTATCAGTTAAGGAGTAGAATTTATCTAGGGAGGGGTTCATGATAGAGTTGTATCAATGTTTCAGGATGTGGGATAAGGTGTAATTTAGAGTTAGGGAAAAATAATGCTATAAGGGTTTTTAGGAAAATGATGCAAGAATGGTATAATAAAAAATATAATCAAGGGATAATGGTTGAGATATAGTTATTTAGGATCACCTATGATATAATTAATGAAAATTTATATTTATTGATCATACTAAATGATGTGATACTAGTTGTGGGGTAGAGACCTTCGTAAGGATTACATATCATTCATCACTTCTCTTCTGTTTCAAAGGGATAGACCATGTGAATAGAATAAGACATGAATAAGTAAATTAATTGTTTTTTTAATCATTCATAGTAAATATTATAGGTTTTGGTTCTATAACCATTTTATATTTTTTATGTATGTATCTTGGTTGATGTCCACACCAGGTCTGCATTAATGATGTTCAATAAGACATGCCAACAGATCACTGTCGAGTGGAGGTTGATGATGATAAGGGATAGAGGAGGACACTATGAGAGTTTCATATCCATTATTTATATATTTATAAAGGGTATTTTTCCATCTCAGTGACAAAATACTGGTTAATATTAGTGGAGATCATCTTTAGTTTGATCCATTATCAGAAGTAAATATGGGTTTTATTGATAATGATTATGATTTTTGGAGTAGCGAGTTAGTGGTATATATTGTCTTTAAAGGATCTTGAGGGGTCTAGGGTCTCATGGTAAATGTTTAGTGACGGGTTCTGAGAATATTATCTCTCTACTATGGGAAATGTCTCGAACCAACCCGGGTCGACCCCGAACCGGTCACCCGAGTCGGTCCGCGACATGGCCCGAAGGGCGTTCCCGATCCCCACGGGCTGGAAACTAGTGCCGAGCATCAAAATTAAGCAGGTGGGAACGATTTGGCCCAAAGGAAAAAAAATAAACTAAATAGCGGAAAACAAAAAAAATAGAACAAAAATGAATAAAGAAAGAGAAACCAACAACACTACTAACCTGACCACGATCCAACTTCAGGTGACCCCATGGGTCACTCTCCAATACCACAACCAACATCGCTCAAGGCGAACAACTGAATCTGGAACCTGCAACAGAACTAAAAACAAGAAAACACTAAAGGCGTGAGTATAAAAACTCAGTAGGTAGGCCCGACTAATTCTATTCCCAATGCACATACCAATAAATAAAGAATTTATCAATTCCAGGTTTGAACTAAATTATATAAAAATATGTTTTCCCCACACATTCATTTCTAAAACAAGTAACAGTCCATTGCCCTTTTTAATTTAAGAACAAGTTTATTGTTAAAGGAAACAGGTGCATTTCATTTTAAAACATTTTGCGAACAATTTATAAATTCAAACTTTAGTTGCTAGTCAAAAGGAAAATCACGCACAATACACAACACACACTAAGGGCAATGTAAAAAGTGGAACACATGGGTCAGCTACCGAACTCGACCTCTCAATCGTCCGCCACATACAAATAAACACTAAAAGAGACATGGGTCGAACCTAGGAGATCATGAACAAACCAGAACGTACTATACATGTGACTCATCCTGAAGGCATGCCATAACTCGATGACGTCATAACGCCCTAACGCCCGGCATAGCCCTACATGGCCTAACCGAGGGGCCCAATCCCCGTAGCAGCAATAACTCAGTATTCCCCTGCTATGGGGTCACTAGCCAGTGCGTGGTCTAAACTATTGCAGCAATCGTTCTCAGAAAATTCACTCAATATGTCAGGTTCCCATGTCAACACAAGCAATAAAAAAAGGGGTGCGTCTACAATGTAAATAAATCAGTCACGATGCACAAACATCACATATAGCTCACGCAAACAATGCACACCAAAGATCACCCCTGAGTGGGATTTCCAAGATAATCCATTTCATTAAAATGCCAAACGGGCCTTCACCAATTTTAAAGTAAAACATCATTTCTCAAAAAGCTCAAAACACTTGTTCAGAAGAAATTATTTATCTTTAAAACTAAAAGCACATTTGAAATTCCGTGAATTATGTTTATAGGCCAAACGGGCATTCTTTCAACACTGGGTGTCCGCCCGTCAAGAAAATGTCACAAGTGTTCGGTATAAAATAAACAGCTCTTTTCGCACTAAATAATAATTTAAAGTTTTATTATCTAATATTATTTCTAATTTATTAAAAATTAATAAAACAACAAGAAATTAATAAATTCTAAATCTAAGGGTAAGTGCAATGGGGGACCTACCTCAGATCGCAGTTCAAACGCAATGGCGCGACATGCCTCGCCCAGGCGTACAAGCAAGCGCAAGCTGATGATAGCAATATCGCGGGGCTACCTAGCAAGCGCACTGCGATAAACGCATAAAACCAAAATCACACAAAGACGGACTTAAAACTAAACAAAAAAAACAATGCAAAAGAACCACCTGGACACGTTTGTGAATCCTAACCCACACCATCAACATTAATTATCAGGTCACACTAAAAATCCGTAAAGTGTTAACAAAACCACACGACGCCAATCCAACTGCCCAATTCCAGTTTCAATTTGGCCACTTGCTTTCAAATAACCCCAACCCGATTTCATAAAATCCTCAATGATACAACATTGGATTAACAAATCATTGAACTTATCAAAACAACACATAGGACATACTTTACAAATCTACACATCCTACACGTAATTCCTGGAACACAAACTAACCATTTTAATGAAAAGTTTTTCAGTGGGAAAACACGATAATGAATTATGTACATACATGATTCAGGTGAAAATAAATTTTAAAAACTATCAAAACATAATTTGACATTCAATCGAATGAAACGGGTACACCAAATCATGGAATAATTCAAATAATCGCCTCAAAAGTCATTTTTAACAAATCATTCATACTAGAAACAAATATTTAAAAAAAACTATTAAAGTATTACAAAGGTGTGTGTCATGATTAAAATTATATCAAATAAATAAATAAATCCGATGAACACGTTTTACATTGGCACATATAATCATATCCAATAAAATAGTTCAAATCTATTTTTAGAGAAATCAACTCACATTAAAACACTATAGAAAAATTAACTATGTTTGATAAGAAGGTGAGAGACAAGTCAAAGAATTAATTGAAACACGCAATCATTATATAGACTTAGTTGGAATGGAAAATGTAGATTCGCATACCTCAATGGAATGAAAAGCTGAGACGACTTTAGCCAAAAGGTGGTATGATCTTTGAGGTCCCTTCACACATCCGGCGAAGAGAATCAAGGCCTGGAGAAGAGTCTGGAAGAAGCATGGTGGATTTGCTGGACATGGGGTCACACTCCTAAGGGCTGGAGGGATCCGTATCGAAGGGTCGTATTGTACAGACCGAAGATGGGGGAAGGCACTCGCTGCGCACGGAAGGGACAAAAAAAAGGGGGTCGCGCTTTAGTGATGTGGATCAGGAATCTGGGATGGGGATGGTGCGCAGCACGTAAGAGGGGAAGAGGGGGGTGAAGGGCATCCATGAAGGCATGCGGCTGGATCAGCGTGAGGGGATGGTGATGAAGGCTGTGGGCGAGAGGTCGGGTGCATGGAGAGGGAAGGCCTGTGTAGATGGCGACTGCGTGAGGCGAAGAAGACGAGAGGGGTCAGGTCACGGGGAGGGGGCGTCTCGCACTGTGAGGCGCTGCTGCGTATGGGGTGAGTGTGGAGGTGGTGTGAGCAGGCCGATGACGGAGACCTTCTGTGTCACCGCTAGAAGGAGGGGGAAGGGAAATTTCTCTGGTGCGCCGCTGGGAGGAGGAAGTGTCGGACGGGGATGCAACCCGCGGCGGAACAGGAAGGGAAGAATGGGGGAGGAGCCGGACAGGAGGTCCGCCGGACAGGAGGTGAGGACGGCGGTGCGGGCCGACAGCCGGGGTGGCCGGTACGGCAAGGCGACGGGGCAGGGGTCGGGACGCCGGACGTCGGAGAGGCGGAGGGAGCCGGAAAGGGGTCGGCGCTGAAGGAGAGGGCCGCCGGAGGTGTTCGCCAGAGCTGGGATCGCCGAGGGAGAGGGGTTGGGTTACGCGGGCAGCGCTGCCTGGCGAGGGGGAACAAGAGTCACCGGAGGGGGGGCCGCCGGGGTGCTGCGCGAGGGAGTGGGTAGTAGGAAGGGGTGTGCGGCGCAAGAGGGGAAAGAGGGGAAAGGGGGCTCAGCGCTAGGGTTAGGTTAGATTATTATTTTTTTTCCTCTTATAATAATATTATTATTACAATATTAATAATAATAATAAACATCATAATAATAATAATACTATAATAATATTAATAATCTTAATAATAACAATAGCAATAAGGCAATAATACTAATAGAATGCCAGAATAATAATAATAATAAATTTAACAATAATAAAAATTAATAAAAATAACCATTTAATAATAACGTAAGATAAACCAAATTAAAATAATAAAACAAAGTTAAAAAAAACACTTGCCCGACACCCGGGCTAACCGCGCGGCAACCGCCAAGCACGCGGCGGCCGCGCACG
This sequence comes from Viscum album, assembly GCA_963277665.1. Taxonomy (NCBI): domain Eukaryota; kingdom Viridiplantae; phylum Streptophyta; class Magnoliopsida; order Santalales; family Viscaceae; genus Viscum; species Viscum album. The sequence continues at coordinate 1,291,879,499 of OY728146.1, forward strand.
GGTCCAAGACCCAGAAAAAGCATCAGACGTCAAATATTTTAATCGGGGGCGCAGCCCGTATAGCGGAGCAGACACTCAGAAACAAGAAATAATAAAAATAAAATAAATAGAAACGACGGTTGTGACAATTCTCCCCACCACAGACACTTTCTGCCCCCAGAAAGTCACCCAGCTGAACGATGGACCAAACAAGAATCCATGCCCAAATAAAACTAGAAGAAACCACAACATAAGAGAATGAGAGAACACGAGAGGGTTCTCCCAACCACAAGGACTCAACTAGAGTGGAAGTTTTAACACTCAAATATACCACCTCGGGAAGGGGGCGATACGGGAACTCCCAACCGATCTAGGCTAACCTCTATAGCACGAACGAAAAGCACCTCCGTTAAAACTTGGAACTCTCAACATAGACCAAAAATCCTGAACACAAGAAAGAAACCTCTGAGAAAAACTTAACCCATGAAGTAAACTCGAGCATTACCAGAGACGTCGATCCTTCCATTGGCACTTATATCCCCAAATGAACACAGTCGGACTAAGACTAACCCGTACAAGGTTAAAACACACTTTTAAGAAAAACACACGATCCAGAACACCATAAACAGACAAACGAGAATGTTTGGATACAAACGAACACATTCATCCCAACCTCACGACAACTGAAAGAACCTATAATAACTCCAACACTTTAACAGTGGAAAGACGATAACCAAAGGGCTTTAAATGTTCTGTTGCTAACACGGATCACGAAACCCGAACTGAGGCGTCACACCCCTGACGACTCCTGACTGCGCGCGAGCTTCACCCCAAGACCTATGGCTGGGGCTCTGGTGGCTGAAGCATCTCCTGCCTCACAGTCAGGCACTGGAATCCTTCAGGTCACGGTGTCTTATTTAGACGACGCTTCCTGCAAAGATTCTCTAGATGATCCAGAAACCTGCAATGATGGCACGTTTTCGGGAGGTGTGACATAGCGGCTCGTATTCCCTAACCGTCCATACTGACGGTACACCATTAGACGGTCCGACGAAAGTGGAAGTTAGAGCCACCACAATGAACTCTTTAGAAAGAATTTTACCTGACACACTCTTCTCATCAGATGGGAGACCTTCACGTGCAACTGGACAAGGTGGATTGTCAACCGTTTGCGCTTTAGAAACCAACTCACCTAAGAACACCTCATGCACCAACTTCTCAAAAGTGATGCTACCAAAAAGAGAGGACTCGTTCCTTGATCTCTGGACGAGGACCCCTGATGAAGGGAGGAGTCTTCATCCAGTCCTGCGACTCTACCCCTGGAAAAAGAGACACAAGATCCTTGAAATGGTCGACATACGCTTTCATCGTCTGCTAGCCATGTTGAGCACGCATGAGCTCTTCTATTTCCTTCATCCTCACCTCCACAAGTATAAACCATTGAATGAAGACGACATTAAAGAAATGCCACATCATCCCATATTGCAGAAACGACGAGCGTACAACTCCTACTCATCCAGAGCTGGACCTTCAAACAGACCCAAAACAATACGCACTCAGATTGCTTCGGGAGTTCCCAATACCCCAAAGACACGCTTGACTTCTTCAAGCCACTATACTGCCTCTAACAGACTTCAATCACCATGAAGGACAGACAACGTCCGAGAAAGACCAAAAACTGGGCATGACTCATCAAAAAACCAGGGATCTTTCTGGGCAGCATTTCAGAACAAGATATATAACACCAAGACGAAACCAATATCAATCGAAGCAACATCAAAGAAAGCGCTTTCATAAAAAGTAATCATCACAAAGGCCAATCAAATACAAACACAATCCAAAACAAAATTCCCCTCTTTTTAAAATCCCCTTTTCATTTTAAAATTTAAAAACTTCCTTTTTCAAGACCAAAACCAATCCACTTCCAAACCAAAAGTCACTTCCCAAAACCAATTTCCCATTTAAAAACCAATTTGGTGGACAAGGCCAAGCCTTCAATTTCAAATACACACCTAGGTAATCCCATGACCCGTTGCACATGTCGTTATCCACATTCCATTCATACACACACCAACACGCACTTTCCATGCATCATCTCACATGTGCAAACGTTCTATAAGGAGTACCTAAGGTTTCCCTCCAAACTACTCTCGACCAATTTTCAAGCAAACACCAGTTTTCTTAATCCAAAATCATTCAGTTTTAAAACTCATTTCACAAATTTAAAGTACTTTAAAAGAAATCAGTCTCATTTCCAAAGACCCCTTTTTCACTTCCAAAAACGCACTTACACTATCCAAAACGAAAACGACACTCAACTCGCATCAAACCATCAGGGTGAGGGACCAGCGGTCACACTTAACATGGCGACATGATAGTGGGTCATGCCCCAAGTAAGCGTCAACCACTAGGAGGAATTCAAACAGTGTACCCAGACTCCACATGGGTCACTACTCCATGCGAGATCACGATGTAACATCGGTTTACCTCTGTTGTCATCCCTCAATCCAAAACAAACCAGAACAAAACAAGGACTCAATCCCCGAACTATCCCTGGCGACTCGAGGTGCGGAACGGGTGAGGATTCATGACGTCCTTCCCATACCTACCTCTCGAGTCCCGACAGTCCTAATCTCCACCTACCAGACAACCCAAATAACAAGAACCACCTTTAATACCATTTTGTCACGAACCAACCCGGGTCGACCCCGAACCGGTCACCCGAGTCGGTCCGCGACATGGCCCGAAGGGCGTTCCCGATCCCCACGGGCTGGAAACTAGTGCTGTGCATCAAAATTAAGTAGGTGGGAACGATTTGTCCCAAAGGAAAAAAAAAAACTAAACAGCGGAAAAAAAATAGAACACAAATGAATAAAGAAAGAGAAACCAACAACACTACTAACCTGACCACGATCCAACTTCAGGTGACCCCATGGGTCACTCTCCAATACCACAACCAACATCGCTCAAGGCGAACAACTGAATCTGGAACCTGCAACAGAACTAAAAACAAGAAAATACTATAGGCGTGAGTATAAAAACTCAGTAGGTAGGCCCGACTAATTCTATTCCCAATGCACATACCAATAAATAAAGAATTTATCAATTCCAGGTTTGAACTAAATTATATAAAAATATGTTTTCCACACACATTCATTTCTAAAACAAGTAACAGTCCATTGCCCTTTTTAATTTAAGAACAAGTTTATTGTTAAAGGAAACAGGTGCATTTCATTTTAAAACATTTTGCGAACAATTTATAAATTCAAACTTTTGTTGCTAGTCAAAAGGAAAATCACGCACAATACACAACACACACTAAGGGCAATGGAAAATGTGGCACACATGGGTCAGCTACCGAACTCGACCTCTCAATCGTCCGCCACATACAAATAAACACTAAAAGAGACATGGGTCAAACCTAGGAGATCGTGAACAAACCAGAACGTACTATACATGTGACTCATCCTGAAGGCATGCCATAACTCGATGACGTCATAACTCCCTAACGCCCGGCATAGCCCTACATGGCCTAACCGAGGGGCCCAATCCCCGTAGCAGCAATAACTCAGTATTCCCCTGCTATGGGGCCACTAGCCAGTGCGTGGTCTAAACTAGTGCAGCAATCGTTCTCAGAAAATTCACTCAATATGTCAGGTTCCCATGTCAACACAAGCAATAAAAAAAGGGGTGCGTCTACAATGTAAATAAATCAGTCACGATGCACAAACATCACATATAGCTCACGCAAACAATGCACACCAAAGATCACCCCTGAGTGGGATTTCCAAGATAATCCATTTCATTAAAATGCCAAACGGGCCTTCACCAATTTTAAAGTAAAACATCATTTCTCAAAAAGCTCAAAACACTTGTTCAGAATAAATTATTTATCATTAAAACTAAAAGCACATTTGAAATTCCATGAATTATGTTTATAGGCCAAACGGGCATTCTTTCAAAACTGGGTGTCCGCCCGTCAAGAAAATGTCACAAGTGTTCGGTATAAAATAAACAGCTCTTTTCGCACTAAATAATAATTTAACGTTTTATTATCTAATATTATTTCTAATTCATTAAAAATTAATAAAACAACAAGAAATTAATAAATTCTAAATCTAAGGGTAAGTGCAATGGGGGACCTACCTCAGATCGCAGTTCAAATGCAATGGCGCGACATGCCTCGCCCAGGCGTACAAGCAAGCGCAAGCTGATGATAGCAATATCGCGGGGCTACCTAGCAAGCGCACTGCGATAAACGCATAAAACCAAAATCACACAAAGACGGACTTAAAACTAAACAAAAAAAACAATGCAAAAGAACCACCTTGACACGTTTGTGAATCCTAACCCACACCATCAACATTAATTATCAGGTCACACTAAAAATCCGTAAAGTGTTAACAAAACCACACGACGTCAATCCAACTGCCCAATTCCAGTTTCAATTTGGCCACTTGCTTTCAAATAACCCCAACCCGATTTCATAAAATCCTCAATGATACAACATTGGATTAACAAATCATTGAACTTATCAAAACAACACATAGTACATACTTTACAAATCTACACATCCTACACGTAATTCCTGGAACACAAACTAACCATTTTAATGAAAATTTTTTCAGTGGGAAAACACGATAATGAATTATGTAAATACATGATTCAGGTGAAAATAAATTTTAAAAACTATCAAAACATAATTTGACGTTCAATCAAATGAAACGGGTACACCAAATCATGGAATAATTCAAATAATCGCCTCAAAAGTCATTTTTAACAAATAATTCATACTAGAAACAAATATATAAAAAAACTATTAAAGTATTACAAAGGTGTGTGTCATGATTAAAATTATATCAAATAAATAAATAAATCCGATGAACACGTTTTACATTGGCACATATAATCATATCCAATAAAAGAGTTCAAATCTATTTTTAGAGAAATCAACTCACATTAAAACACTATAGAAAAATTAACTATGTTTGATAAGAAGGTGAGAGACAAGTCAAAGAATTAATTGAAACACGCAATCATTATATAGACTTAGTTGGAATGGAAAATGTAGATTCACATACCTCAATGGAATGAAAAGCTGAGACGACTTTAGCCAAAAGGTGGTATGATCTTTGAGGTCCCTTCACACATCCGGCGAAGAGAATCAAGGCCTGGAGAAGAGTCTGGAAGAAGCATGGTGGATTTGCTGGACATGGGGTCACACTCCTAAGGGCTGGAGGGATCCGTATCGAAGGGTCTTATTGTACAGGCCGAAGATGGGGGAAGGCGCTCGCTGCGCGCGGAAGGGACAAAAAAAGGGGTTCGCGCTTTAGTGATGTGGATCGGGAATCTGGGATGGGGATGGTGCGCATCACGTAAGAGGGGAAGAGGGGGTGAAGGGCATCCGTGAAGGCATGCGGCTGGATCAGCGTGAGGGGGTGGTGATGAAGGTTGTGGGCGAGAGGTCGGGTGCATGGAGAGGGAAGGCCTGTGTAGATGGCGACTGCATGAGGCGAAGAAGACGAGAGGGGTCAGGTCACGGGGAGGGGGCGTCTCGCACTGTGAGGCGCTGCTGCGTATGGGGTGAGTGTGGAGGTGGTGTGAGCAGGCCGACGACGGAGACCTTCTGTGTCACCGCTAGAAGGAGGGGGAAGGGAAATTTCTCTGGTGCGCCGCTGGGAGGAGGAAGTGTCGGACGGGGATGCAACCCGCGGCGGAACAGGAAGGGAAGAATGGGGGAGGAGCCGGACAGGAGGTCCGCCGGACAGGAGGTGAGGACGGCGGTGCGGGCCGACAGCCGTGGTGGCCGGTGCGGCGAGGCGACGGGGCAGGGGTCGGGACGCCGGACGTCGGAGAGGCGGAGGGAGCCGGAAAGGGGTCGGCGCTGAAGGAGAGGGCCGCCGGAGGTGTTCGCCGGAGCTGGGATCGCCGAGGGAGAGGGGTTGGGTTACGCGGGCAGCGCTGCCTGGCGAGGGGGAACAAGAGTCACCGGAGGGGGGGCCGCCGGGGTGCTGCGCGAGGGAGTGGGTAGTAGGAAGGGGTGTGCGGCGCAAGAGGGGAAAGAGGGGAAAGGGGGATCAGCGCTAGGGTTAGGTTAGATTATTATTTTTTTTCCTCTTATAATAATATTATTATTACAATATTAATAATAATAATAAACATCATAATAATAATAATACTATAATAATATTAATAATCTTAATAATAACAATAGCAATAAGGCAATAATACTAATAGTATGCCAGAATAATAATAATAATAAAATTAACAATAATAAAAATTAATAAAAATAACCATTTAATAATAACGTAAGATAAACCAAATTAAAATAATAAAACAAAGTTAAAAAAAACACTTGCCCGACACCCGGGCTAACTGCGCGGCAACCGCCAAGCAAGCGGCGACCGCGCACGGGTCCAAGACCCAGAAAAAGCATCAGACGTCAAATATTTTAATCGGGGGCGCAGCCCGTACAGCGGAGCGGACACTCAGAAACAAGAAATAATAAAAATAAAATAAATAGAAACGACGGTTGTGACAGGAAATATATCATGTTTTTAGGAGTTTAATGGCCTTCTATATAGTATTTCTTAAATACGGTTGTTAGGGATCCATTTAGATACCATTATCTATTATGCATCTGGCCTATTCTTATATGAGGAAGCTAGGGTTGGAAAATAGGGAGAGGTTTTTTTACTAATATTTAGTTACTTGTTATCGCATTTATATTACCAACATAAAAAATGGTATTGGGGAGAGAAAAGGATGTTGAGATGACAATGGATATAATCAAGTCTACATAAGAGGTAATTAATTTGGAATCTATAATATGAATATATTTGGTATGAGGTGACTATTATTGATGGGAGAAGATATTTTCATATATCTAGGTGAAGTCACATCCCTAATAATATCTTGTTTTATAAGGTGGTAGCTATTAGGACAATGTGAAGTCAACATACACATGTTTTTCATTTAGGGGATGATTTCATCAGTGGGGAGATTTCCCAACCATTCTTGAAAAAAAAACATGGACTATATGTCCCACTTCACGTTCCAATTTTGTGGTACATTCATCCTAGGAATATCTAGTAGGATGATACATCTTAATTTTAAAAAATATGTTATTATGCGAGCATAATACAACAGTGACATAGCAATTGTACATAGAGAGTAGTGTTTTGTTTTTTACTTGGTCGTCATTATAGTCAGAGAGGTCATGGAATAGGTCATGGGAATAACCATTCACTAGGGTTTCTAGAACTGAGAAATACAAATGTCGTATGATGTACTCAATTATATTCTTCAAAATGGGTGAATGATTTTTTGATTCAATTGCTATACAATCCTTCATATAATATAAAATATTATGTGCATTGGGAAATGATATTTAGAGGCTTTAAGTTACATTATCCTTGAGTACACTAGTTAGTGGTAAATATTATCTGTATGAAGTACATAGACAATTTTTTTTGGATCTGGGTCACTAAACTATTGGGGATACATCCTCTATTTTGAATTGAGACATATTAAATCATCATTTATATGTATTGTACCTACTTTTTATAGGATATAGTTCATTTTTTAGGATATATGCCATGTTCTATTTTGATGATTGTCATTCTACCATGTTTTTTATCAAGTGACATCCTTGAATGGGTTGAAGGCATGATCTATCCTTGTATTACTTAATAGATGATATAATTATGAGTTCTTTGAAGGTTCATCAAATAGTGATTCCCATTATTTTAATAGCGTCTTGATATTTTCTGGAAGGGGTCTTCATGTTACCTACTCGAATAGAGGTCAAATATAAAATATAGATACAACCGTGTATTTACTAGATCTAAATATACATATATATGATGGTGTTTCTACTCTTTTTGAGATATGAATGTATATCGTGATGACTTGTAGCATTGGTGTTTTTCTTAGCATAGGGTGTTACCTTGGGGAGCAACAATTTTTTTTCATAAAGATGGCATAACATATTTTCATCTCTATATCGATTAATTTCATTTGAGTAAGTTTCTATTGAATAACCAATATCCACTTGAGAAGAATGATTATTTATTTTATCAGTTGAAAGAAACATGTTTGTTCAAGATACTCAAAATATGGTATGGATATCATGATATGTGGGTAAAATGTGAGGATTTTATAATAACCATTTTTATGATATCATAATAGTAATTATGTGTTTTAGTGATTTTATTTAGTGTATATAACACTCTATCTTTGTTAATTTGTTTTTTGAACATAGTGTTTATATATTTCAGGTATTAGTTCATGGTTATTTTTATTTTTGAAATCATTGTGCACTCCACACATGAGAAAAATTATTCAGTGCATCTATGTGTTATTTTGTGGGTTCTTTATCATAAGAAACTATATTTTTTATATTTTTATTCTTTTGTTTACAAATTTTGTTTTTTAATAGGTAATGTCATCTTGAAATTTGTATTGGTGGAAGATCATTCAATGATCAAGTCATTTCTTTTATCGGTCACCCCCAATATTGTTTCAAATGTGAATAATTTAATTTACTTAATACCTATTATATTATCTTTGTATAAGAGGCATATTATGTTGTGACAAATCCAAATTTTTTTTTGGAATTATTAGTTTTTTTTGTATACTAATTACATTCGTAATGATTTTAGTTTCATGTATTAGATGTTGGGAATACTATAGTTATTTATCTTTCAAAAGTGGGAGTTTATTTAGAGGTTTTTTTTGTCACCTCATGTCTTGGGATGTGGTGTGTTATGAAACAAAAGAGATCAATTATTTTTTATAAGTATTTCAATTAATATGTTAGTAAATGTAACTATTACACAAATGATCTCAAGTTGGAAGATATATTTTTAACATGATGTTTTTTTACATTAACGAATCGATTGGAATTTTACAGTTTTCAGAGTTCATAAGAGCCAGGGGTATGCCTTACATCAATGTGACCTGAGTATGTGAAATTGATTGTGGATGGAAATTTTATAGTATTAAGACATCATGATTTCATATAAAATATTTAATTCATGTTTTGAATATGATGCATAGATAATAATATAATTTAGTGATGGTAGAAATGAATATGGACATTTATATAGAGTGATGGAAAAGATCTTAGTGATTCATGTTGATAAGAAATAATTTCTAGGTATATATTTTTATTTTTTGATGATATCATAGTTAACTTTAGTGATGTGTTTGAAGGAGTTCACGATTGTAGATTCTGATAAGGATATTATATAGACTGAGTTGTCTTTGTAAATACCCCTAATGGTTATTTTGAAGATTAATATCATTGGTTTTTGTGCTTGGGAGGATTTTTATCCCTTTAGTGTTGTGTGAGGTGTTTCTCCATGTGTTTCATAGATTAAATTGTGTCTTAAATCATACCATTTTGAATATTTACAAATCAACGAGTGGTAAATTTAGGTGGAAATGGTTAAAGTATGTAATTTCATATATTTTTCCTCGATGTTTAATTCTCAATAAGTTGATGTCCAAGAAACGTGATTCTAGTGGTATACTCAAACTGTTATATATTACTCATTGGAAGTGGTATGAAATCCTGATGATATTTGTTATAGATCGCCACGATCTTATGAGGTTGTTATGCAATTTGGGTTCTAGATAAATGTATAAAAAATTAAACCCAATTTATAGATATTATGGTGTGATTATTAGTAGAATTTTTTTCAACGTTGTACTTGGATGAGGTTTTGAGACACCATGGATTTTTGAAGATTTCCATCTTCGATCATGATCCTAATTTTTCTTAAATTGTGTAAAAATGTCTCCATCAATATTTTGTTTCTCAATTATACATAACTACAATATTTCATCCACATATTTTTTTGTCAAATTCATAATTCTATCTATACTCTTGGAGAAAATTTTCATTTTTATTCCATAGAATTTGTATGTTCATAAAGAAGGAACCTAGCATTGGGAATGTTCAAATTAAATAGTATTTATCCCTCCACCAATCATATATAACCATTTCATTCATTTCATTATCAACTATTATATTCTCTATTATTTTAGTCTGGGGTCCGAAAGTCAACAAATCATAGACCAAACCAATTATAAAGAATGATATATATGTTTTATGTTATTTCTGAGTAGATTAAAGTTATACATGATTAGAATAATTCATATATAGATCATATTATGAGACCTTTTGAGTTTGATTATTGATATCATGTTTTCTTAATTGTGATGCATCATTATGGGAACCAATGTTTTGGAAATCAGAGTAAGAATTCTCCTCTGTTTTTTAGGCTTTAAAAGAATTTTATCATGTTTGTTTCACATCATATCATACATATCATGTATCACTTCTCCAATATATGAGAAGGAAAAATTATATTTTCGATGAATTTGATATTTTTCTTACCTTCATGATGAATCTCATATCATTAATTATGGTTATATAAATGTCGATTAAGATGTGACCTTTGAGGAGTTTCCAGTGAAAATCTAGTACCACTAAGAGAATAAAATACGAGGATTTACTATTCTATTGGTTCATATCATATGGATATATTGTGAGGTGGAGCTGAGAAGTTGGAATTTTATTGACATATTTATTATCAATATCCTGAGATTATATATATATATATTATCTTATAGATATGTTCTTGGTTTGTTTGACCTTTATCTAGTTTTTTTACATATTCCTCATGATATTTTATTTTATCATTTATTAATTATGAGATGTACATTCCCATGGATATTTTTTAGGATCATGTGTTTTGTGTTCAATTGCTTTACATTTGATTTCTCTATGTGTGGTGGTTGAGATATTTTTATTTTTTGAATCATGAGTTGTAACATGTGGGTGGTTTTTTAGGTAACTCATATTAAATATGAATCTTTGGGTTTTAATTTAAATTATTATGCATTTGCGAAATTGTACAGGCGGTTTATTTTAGGGGATGAGTGAAATAATCTATTAATTTGTGATTTTTCGTTGTTTTTGGTTTCTAGAGGATGCTTGGAGAGGAGTTAAGGGTTAGAGATGTTTCTAAATGCATTTTTGGAATGGTTATGTCATGGATACTGGGGATTCACTATTAGGATTGTTTTTTTATGTGGTTGTCAGTATATGGCATATATTCTAGAGATGATTGATTTTAGAGCCACTGATATTCATTCCCTAGCTACACCATGTTGAAAGTATAAACATCAGTCCCTTGAATTATATATCATGGAGAGACAAATTATGATATAGGTCATCAGGGGGCATTATAACAAATTTGTAATATTCATTGTTGGCGGAATAGGCTATTTCATAATACCCTTATTATAAAATGGGTTCATTGTCTTGGTGGTATTGGTTTCATCGTAATCCCATATATCTTTTTATAAGATATACAATGCAGTTTTTGATGATCATTTGACTAGGAAGGTTATCACATGGTCCCTTGAACTACTTCATAGTCCATAAAATATTACCTTGTTTTATGGGTTGGTCAATTTAGAAACTCATACCCCAGTATCCTAGTGCAGATGTTTTCTTAATTGCACTGGTATATGATACATGAAATTGCATCCTGTATGGCTGAATAGTTTATTACTCTTGGTAAACTAGATACATAAACGACTCAAATATTACATTTGAAAAAAATACAACAAAATTATTTTGAATAAATCATTAATCTCAATAGCATATCCTTACCGGAACATCATAGTACACCTCATAGATTACTTGGAATGGAAAAAAAATTAGGGTGATATCAAAAACTCAGTAATGGTTATGTATATTGGAATCCATAATGAACCATTAAGAAATAAGAAATATTTAAGTGTAAATATTTTATCATGGTTTTCATTTAAATAAATTTAATACATGAATAGATAAAGTATAATTTATATGTCAAGGTAAATAACTAATAAAACAGTCCATTTAATCAATAAACATAGAATGAACTTCCTTCAGATATAATATAGTTTTAAAAATATAATAGATATTAATAAATGGATTACTAATGAAGGAATTTATTAATTATTTGATGTTATGTCTCAAGAATGTGATAAATATACCTTCATCTCCATTCACAATATAGATAAGGAATACAGGGTTTAAATTGATCTAGTTTGGTCAAATCTTCTTCATATTTATATATCATTCACATGACAGTTTAAAACAATGAGGTACCAACTCATAGGGAGTTTCCAACTTATTTATCTTGTGAGACCAATAGATTCATTAATAGGCTATAAATAACAAGACCCACCCATGTATTTACTTCCAATTTTTTTCTTTTATATTAATTAAATGATTTAATTCATGAATAAATATTCTTTAACGTTAAATATTTATATTGAGTAAGGGATATAGATTTATCAATATTTTACCTATCAATAAAATAACATTAAAAGTAAAATTCCACATATAGAAATGATATATAATTTAGGAATTATTAATATCCATGAAAAATAATATGTATATTTATGTTAAATTTAATTTGTAATGATCACAAGAATAATAATATTTCAAGGATTAGTTAATGATGTACAAAAAATGATATAAGGAAGGGAATAACAATTCAATACCTTATCAAATTAATCATACACAATCGAGAAGTATAATGTGGATGATATCAATACAATATATCCAGAGTATATTATATGTAAAATAGTTTTTTTATTGATGAATTTAAATACCATAAATAGTCATCAAAAACAATCTTCATGAAGTTATCCTTTTTAATTTTGACAATCTATTTTTAATAAGAAAACATTTTGAAAATACTTTTATTGGAAAATAATTTTTTTAAAACTAATAATTTATTGAATATTAGGAAAATAATTTTATTTAAAAATATAATTTTAATATTTCATACTAATATTTAGATTAATAAAATTCATGACTCTGTGTAATTCCATACATCTCATATGACATATAAAATAAATTCACTTTGCACTATAAAAATTTTAGAAAGGTGTCCAATTTAGAATGTTGAAAGAAGATTCCTTTGAAAACATTAGTTATAAAGATTTTTTTTGAAATTTCATTAATTAATAATTTTGAAGATGTTAAAAATATTTTTGAAATATTTTTTTGAAAACATGGTTCTGGAAGAAATAAAATTTTAAAATGAAGAGAGAAATTAAGTAATATTTTAATAGAAAACATTCTCAAAATTTTTAATTACAAAAGAGTGGGAACAAGATACCATTACGTGAAAATATTATTAATAACAAAAGGAGAAGAAATTTTAAATGGTTTATTAAAAAAATCCCAAATAATTTTCTTCAATTGAAATTAAAGAATAAATAATACTTTTTAGAATGATATTGTGAAATAAATCCTTAAAATTATCATTACATTGAATTGAGAATAAATGAATGGATATATTATATGTATAACTATAAATAAACATAAAAATAGTATAAATACAACATATAAAAATAAAAATCCATTAGACACATAATCATATAATATCAATGATGATATTTATGTAATATAACCGAATTAAAATAAATTGACTTATGTAATTATTTACCACTAGGTAGATTATAAGTAAAACCCCCATGCATGAAATAATTAAAATTGGAACACAAAATATAATGAATTAATAATTAATTGTTATATTATATGTTAAATGTTCATTATATACACCATATAAATAAAATGTGTGCTTAATATACAAATTTACATTAATGAGAGGAATTGGATACAGAATCCCTTACCTCACACTTGCTATTCGTTGAATTTGATTTAACATCATGTATAGTGGATTTAAACAACTTATAAACTTATTAATGATACATATTAATTTTTATAATATCATATATGTTTGTTTTATAAAATATTATCACCCATTCATTAATTATAATTTTTTATTTTCAATGTTTTGGGTGTTAATCTCATTATTCTCTCTAGTGTGTTAATCTCCTTATTCTCACTTCGTAATGTTGGTAGTCCACAAGTACACAAACCATGATATCATCATTAAGGGAGTGAAAAGGTATGGAATAATATTATACTATTATTATGAAAAATATTGAATTAATATTATAAAATTTTCATTTATATCTCCTATATTGATTAAAGAACATTATTACATTGCATGAAAATAATTATTAAAACACGAATCACATCAGTTTGTGATGTGGTAGTATATCGTACACATGCATGACTTCATCATATCCCCTATCGAGTGGAATGAAAATATATATATATATATATATTATATAATGAATACAGATGTATAATTATGTTGAAAATATCATATATATATATATACCTTTTATAAATCAACATACCCATCCATGGAATGATATATTGGAAAAAGAATAGCATCAGTTCGAGAGGCACTAGTGTAACACCCCAGGTAAATAAAGAATATGAAATTTTTATGTTTATCCATATTTTTGAATAAAATATTAATATTACTTTAAAGGGGATTCTACGCTCGATGGCGTACCCAATACGCAACAACGAGTTTCTTGGGAAGCTTACGTTGCACTCTAATAATAAAATAATATTATTTTAAATAGTAGTTAACGCCTAGCCGTTGTAATGGAGAAAATGAAAAAAAAATAACTACAAAATGATTATATATATTTTTTATATTTATCCAATAAAAAATAATGGCTTAAAATAAGAAAAGAATTCAATTTTTGGCATATATACTCTAATTTTCACTAAAAGGACGAACTAGCGCCTTTTGATGGAGAACCCTCATTAAATATAGTTTTGGTTACTCTAATACATTCTATTTGACAAAATAAAACTCTTCTTTGGAATTGGGACATAAAAGTTTACTTTGTATAGATTTTTGGTATTTTTTCTGATAAAGTTCAATTTTTAATGAATAGTGAAAAATGATGTATTTTAATTCAAAACCTCTTTTTAATATAATTTATTTATATGATTACATTATCTTAATAATTGGTTTTAAAGTGTAAATAGAATATATTTTTACCATTTAATCCAATGGTGGTCATTGTAATTAATATCACTTTAAAGTTGGACCTAAACGAGTGTCAATCTTTTGAAAGATATTCTTTCTTAAAAACACGCTATTTGTTTTAACAGAGGGATTTAATTATAAAATTAATTAATAAAACTTATATGTTATGAATTTGGTAAAATAGAAATCATTTTTGAATTTGGAATATCAAATATATCTTAGGGTGAATTTTTGGTATTTTTCTGAAAAACATCAATTTTTGTTGAATAGTGAAACCACAAAGTGGTCGTTACAAAATTTGATTTTTCGTTTAAATGGGACATTACCAATTCTGTGATTTGAATTTCAAAAATCCAATTTAAATGATTTTCATTATTAAGTAAAATGTGGTTCAATGGGATGAAAATAATTTTTGATGAAAAGCAACTTTTAAGTTTTATTAATCGCGATTAAAGGTAATTAGTGTGATTTAAGGTAAAAATGATATTATAATAAAATGAAAATATATTGACACCTAACCATATTGGATGAGTTATGGCATACCAAGAAAACCCATGGGTCTATTTTTGGTACCCCATGGAGCCACTTGGGGCTTGATAATGACATTTATGCCTTTTATTTAAAGTTAAAATAAAAATGTCACAAACATGATTTGTTTTACTAAAACAATTTTCACATGTGGTTATACAGGTAATAATATTGACTCTAAATAGTCATTGGAAAGCTAAAAATATTTCATACATCATAGTATTTTTTTATAATTTTTAGACATTAAATAAATTAAATTCTTTATGACATCATGATGATGTAGCGATGACCTCATTATTTAATGATTTAAATAAAATGGAAAGATAATGAAAAATCTAGGACATAAACATGTCAAAAACCTATTTTATGGGTTTATTTAGAACTATTATCACCTTATCCTTGAAACACATCAATTTGGGACCATTAAAATCCGAAAACCATTTGAAAATAAAGTAACAGTTTATACTATTCCAAGAGTGCCCCTCCTCTCCTCTTATAAAAGGCCCCCACCTCTACCACCTTACCCACACCCCTCAAGCCTTTGGATCGGCCAATATTTGATCATTTTGCCTATCCACATTCCTATCCTCATCCTAGAAGCCTCATCTTAGGCAGTAAGATCTTCAAGAAACCCTTTTGGTTCAAACCAATGGGAGTTACCCAATTTTAAGGTAACGTCTTCACTTGTGCTCTTTTGTTTTATTTTGCTTCTCCAACCCCCTAAACTCATTTTATTCATTTCTTTTGTAACAAATCCAGTATCTTCAATATACTAGGATGCTGTTATAATAATTATTCGAGCTACACTTACACACACCTTCATCTAATGGTTAAAGAACATACAGTTTCTGTGGATGGCGAATTTCTGCCTCATGAAACGGTGATTGTTCAACACTCATATAACACCTTCATAGGTGGAAATTAAGATGTCACTATTTTTATATATGATATATAATATTTTTATGTTTTACTTAAGAATATTTATTTTTCATTTGAGTCATACTTTTATGGCTTCCATTATGGGTATACACGATATCTTCATTTTTGGAAGTGCGGACTACCGCCCCCTCAAAGTGATTTGATTCGTTACTGCCATATGTGGGATGTATAATGGATGGATTTAAAGTTATTATATATTATTTTATACTGGATTTATAATATACCGTTATATAATTATTGTTTTCTTTCCATTAAATTATGAGATAGAAATGAAAGTAGCGTTCCTGCGTACGTACGGCTTACCGTCTCCATGAACGGTGCATTTCATTTCTTATCCTCAAATGTAATGTACTATTATAAGTAAATAAAATGGATATATATGATGTATGATACATCTAAAGGATGAATATAATTCTTTAATTAAAAATATACTCATCTCTCATTTAGTTTTAATTCCATTAATATGACATAGAAATGAAAGTAGCATTCATGCGTACGTACGACTTACCGTCTCCATGAACGGTGCATTTCATTTCATACCTCTAAATGATTATGTAATATTATAAATACTTGTATATGATGGATATATATGATATATATGATCTCCAAATCAGGAATGACATTCTGGATATAATGATCCTTTGACCACACGAACAACATGTAATTGTAAGAAGTCCACTTTTGACTTAAGAACCAAATATCGACAAAACAAACATTATTAACTTAAATGATTACATAATGTTTATAACATGTAAATAATTGATATAAAAGTAATAATGAACTTGAAAATGGTTCTTAAAAAAGTAGAAATTAACTCAAGTTTATTATTCAGGACGTTACTGAACGATCGAGTCAAGTCGGACCCGAGGTAAGGGATCCTACTCCTCTCTTTCTTTTTAAGTACACTCGTTTATGTCATTCCTTTTAAAGATCATATTTATTGTTATTGGGATGTTATTTTATATTAATATTACTATAATTTTTATGTTCATATGATGAGAAACCCTATTCTCTCTCATCAATCCATTTTGGATGTTTTGAGTGGCGCCGTTAGGCTGCCGAATTTTCGTAAGAGATCTAACATCTCTCTTTCATTTTAAATACTCTCCTTTATGTTACTTCTTATAAGATCCTCTTTGTTATTATGGGGGATGTTCTTTTATATTCCTCTTGCTGTACATTTTATTTTAATATGATGAGAGACCCTATTTGATCTCATCAATCCATTTTTGGATGTTTTAAGTGGCGTTGTTAGGTTGCCGAGTTTTCGTAACGGATTTTTCATCTCACTTTTATTCCCATGGGATTTATTCTACATTTGCCACAATTTCCTTTGAGTCATGTATGTACGGCCCATTATTTTACTCATTGTGTAATATAATTAAATTTATTAGTATTTACATCAATGTTTTATTGTCCTTCTTTCACGGGGTGTATTTTTCGAAAGATACCCATGTCGGTAAGGGAACCTTTCACCCTCCTCTTTTTAAAAGACTTCTTTTGTTATGTCTTTTAATTCACATACTATTATGTTGGGATATGTTTTTCTATATCCTTATTGATTTAAATTTTATTTCCATGTGATGAGATACCCTTTTTATCTCTCATCAACTCATTTTTTGAATTTTGTAGTGACGCCATTATGCTGTCAAATTTTTGCAAGTGAACTTCTTAACCCAAATTTGATACTTTGGGATAAACTTATACTCCTTGAATATGTCATTCTATGAATATGTGTGAATAAACTCTGATTTTTTTACACTTAATATCCACTTATATTTGGTTTATTCGTTTGTCACACATAATTATGTAATTGATTTATCCTTAAACGAAGGATACCGCCTTTTAAGGGACTTCGTCTCAATCTCCTTTCATTGAGGCATATTTAGTTTTATACAAATCTTTCTTTTATACGGTGTATAAACCCATTTGAATTTGACTTTTATACAAAAGGAATATTTTTCTACGAAGCATTTTACTAAACGACAAAAAGGAATGTTTCTTTTAACGTTCGCGGTGACAACGACCTTTTCCACCACCGCGTGTATTATTTGATCTTTGGCTTCCTCAACAAGCCGTAATGTTTTTAAAATAAAATAAATACCATATAATATTTTATTTATTTTGGTATTAAAATGGTTTTGATAAAGGATTCTATTATGTCAATATATTTAAATGATATATTGTGATTGAAATGTGGAAATGTTATCATTCCTTTATATTGGTTTTATGTGTTATAATTTTATAATGGTACTTGGACATATTACGGGTGGTTACGTGATAAACCATATGACGGGTGGTGTCATGAATACCAGGACGGGTGGTTACGTTATAACCTACAATTAATTGGGTATGGAAGTCGGCCGTATGGCTATTCCACTAACTATGTATGGAAGTTGGCCGAATGGCTATTCCATTAAGTGATATGTGTGGAAGTCGATCTTATGGTTATTCCACTTAAGAATGTTTATGTCCCAAGTTACCTTTATATGTTATGTGATATTTATATGGGTTTTATGGTAATATTTTGGTTATAGAAGTGTAAGTAATGGACTTTTATTCAGTGAAGAGTTATTACTACTTCGAAAAGGTGAAAAGTATTACTTTGATAAAGTATACATGGTTTACTTGTTGTTTTGAAAAACTAACCGTTTTCATTCTTTGTGTATCCTTTACTGAGATTTTTATGCTCATACCATGTTTTTGAAATGTTTTTCACAGGACATAACGTGGAATAGGGTCAAGGATGGGATCAAGGGAAAGTCATGCAACCTAAAACATGGAACTGGACATGTTTCTTTCTAAGAGTTTTTATTTTATGGAAACTTAGTAAAAGTTTCTACTTTGTAATCTTTTGAGATGTAATAGTTATGTCCAAATTCTCAAAAACTCTAAACCTGAAAATATCCTCAATGTGAATTATTCATTTAATTGAATATTAATTAAGGTTTAAGGTCAGGGCCTTATAGTTGGTATCAACGGTCGGTTTAGACAACTTTAAGGATTATGAGTTTTTGTTAGACACATGATTAAACCCTATATCTATTATTTCAGTCAAATCGTTGTTTTATAACTTTTTTTAGGTCATGTAAAGTTGGTTATCAATGGAAGGAGAAGGATCTTAAATGACATTCCTATCTCTTCCTGATGACATTCTTGCAATAATTATTGCAAAGTCATGTTCGGATGATTGTGAAACCTTTTCTAGAATACAACTCACTTGTAAGAATTTGTTTGAGATATCAAACACCTCCACTATACCTCGTTATCATCATGGATCATGGGTTGTTTTTAGATGAATACTATTTTCACAATATTCTCATATTTTCAATAAAGGTAAATATTATCAGGGTATTTTCAAATATTTTACCTTATCACAAGAATTTGAAGCATATTATGATTTTAAAGATGGTGCTGAGGAAGGAGACCCTTTCACAACCTATTTATATTTGATTTTAAATTATATTCTCTCAGCACATACTTATGGTATTTTAAAAGGGAAATAATAGAAAGTTTCAACTCAAATTCTGTCCGACTATTTTATAGAAATCATGTTTTATCAGATGTTTTGGAATTATATGTCATACATGATTATTTTCCAAAACTGTTTTTCTGTGAACACCCATATGACCCATGTTGTACAAGGTGAATTTGGATGGAGGAAGCAAATTATTTTGAAGGATATGTAAATAATTTGTAATGCATGGGACTTCTCCCTATGTGAGCAAGATGACGATGAAACCAAATGGACACCATGATCAAGGTATGATGTTATTCTTTTTGGAATTCATTTTATTTTATCTTATGGTGGTGAAATAAGACTTCAAGAATTAAGATGTTGAGACCGTAACAAATTTGGATGAAAATGAGAGGTATAAGAAAACTATTAAGGTTAAAACATGTTAGGGTTGTTTTTGGAGTTTTATAAAAAGTACAACACGCAGACTGTGTGACAACCCGTCACGTCGAACAAATCTGCTGGAATCGAACCCTCAACCAAAGTGCAATGGGTATTTATCGCCTACCACTGGACTATGTGAATTCCCTGGTTAGTATGACTTATTCCATTTAGTTAGGTGACATTATGAATTAAGAGTAAGTTGATTTTGGGTTTCTATGAAAATGTTTAACTTATCATGGAGGATATGTGATTAGGTTAATTACTTTTCAATGAGAGACTTTAGGAGCAACTGATGTTTTTTGGAGATAAATGTTACGACTTAACTTGGAAGACTTTGTGACTAAATAATTCAAATATTTGGGATTCAATCTTAGTTTGGTTTACTTTGAAGAATTTTATGGACAAATTGTTTATCGAATGGTCCTTGTTGAACTTTGGGTTTTGTTGGGAAAATTTTAGAGATTAAGAATAGATTTTCTTTTTATAAAGGGTTATCCTTTTCCAGATTATCTGATATTGTACTAACCTTTTTGGTTTTGGTTTTGGTTAGAGTCTAAAGACATGTGATGTATATAGTTTTCTTTTTTGGATTAGGTGATTTTCTAGAAATTGATTATAGTACTCTTAATGCAAACAAGTCTTCTCAAAAACTCTTCTTTTGGGGAAAATATGAGTTTGATTAAGGAATCTAGTAAAAGTTGGAAGTCTACATGACAAGTAAGTATGTTTCATTATGATTTAGTTAGGCTCAAAAATAAATTCCTAAATGAAGAGTAACTTAAAACAAAAATGTTGTCTGTTATCTTTTCATACTGGGGAATCGAATACCGTTTAACCCATCACAAGTTTGTGATTTTCTTGTGGTTAACTTTCTCATAAACATGTTTTCTATCACTCTTCATCAGAACATGACCCTATGTTTTCTCCTCTATGTCCATGTTTTCCTACATGGAATCCTAGTATGTGTTAACTCGGGTGACCTATATACTTATCTTTCTTTATTTTAAAGTGATTTTTTACCGACTCTATTTCCGATTTGGGACTTTCAAGGATATTTCCAAGCCCAATTTTAAAATTGCGAGGAAGCAATTCCCAAAAGGGGGGAAGGATGTAACAACCCAGGTAAATAAAGAATATGAAATTTTTATATTTATCCATATTTGTGAATAAAATATTAATATTACTTTAAAGGGGATGCTACGCTCGATGGCGTACCCAATACGCAACAATGAGTTTCATGGGAACCTTACGTTGCACTCTAATAATAAAATAATATTATTTTAAATAGTAGTTAACGCCTAGCCGTTGTAATGGAGGGAATGAACAGAACTAACTACAAAATGATTATATATGTTTTTATATTTATCCAAGTAAAAATAAAATCTTAAAATAAGAAAATAATTCAATTTTTGGCATATATACTCTAATTTTCAATAAAACGCCGAACTATTGCCTGTTGATGGCGAACCCTCTTTAAATATAGTTTTGGTCACTCTAATGCATTCTATTGGACCAAATAAAACTCTTCTTTGGAATCGGGACATAAAAGTTTACTTTGTATATATTTTTGGTATTTTTTGTGATAAAGTTCATTTTTTAATGAATAGTGAAAAATGTTGTATTTTAATTCAAAACCTCTTTTTAATCTAATTTATTTATATGATTATATTATCTTTTTAATTGGTTTTAAAGTTTAAATAGAATATATTTTTACCATTTAATCCAATGGTGGTCATTGTAATTAATATCACTTTAAGATTAGACCTAAACAAGTGTCAATCTTTTGAAAGATATTGTTTCTTAAAAACACGCTATTTGTTTTAATAGTTGGATTTAATTATAAAATTAATTAATGCAACTTATATGTTATTAATTTCTTAAAATATAAATCATTTTTGAATTCGTAATATCAAATATATCATAGGGTGAATTTTTGGTATTTTTCTGAAAAACTTCAATTTTTGGTTAATAGTGAATCCACATAGTGGTCGTTACAAAATTTGATATTTCGTTTAAATGGAACTTTACCACTTCTGTGATTTGAATTTAAAAATTCCAATTTAAATGATTTTCATTATTAAGTAAAATTTGATTCAATGGGATGAAAATAATTTTTGATTAAATGTAACTTTTAAATTTTATTAATCGCGATTAAAGGCAATTAGTGTGATTTAAGGTAAAAATGATATTATAATAAAATGAAAATATATTTACACTTGTCCTAACCCTATTTTATGAGTAATGGCCGACCAATACAACCCATGGGTCGATTTTTTGTACCCCATGGAGCCACATGGGTTTGATAATGACAATTATGCCTTTTATTTAATGTTAAAATAAAAATGTCACAAACATGATTATTTTTACTAAAACACTTTTTACATGTGGTTATAAAAGTAAGAATTTTGACTATAAATAATCATTGGAAATATAAAAACATTTCATACATCATAGTATTTTTTTATAATTTTTAGACATTAAATATATTAAATTCGTTATGACATCATGATGATGAAGCGATGACCTCATTATTTAACGATTTAAATAAAATGGAAAGATAATGAAAAATATAGGACCTAAACATTTCAAAAACCTATTGGATGGGTGTATTTCAAACCCTTATCACCATATCCTCGAAACACATCAATGTGGTACCATTAAAATCCGAAACCCATTTGAAAATAAAGTAACAGTTTATACTTTTCCAAGAGTGCCCCTCCTCTCCTCTTATAAAAGGCCCCCAACTCTACCACCTTACCCACACCTCTAAAGCCTTTGGTTCAGCCAATCTCTGATAATTTTGTCTCTCCACATCCCTCTACTAATCCTAGAATCCTTTTCTTAGGCAGAAAGATCTTCAAGACACCCTTTTGGTTCATACCAAAGAGAGTTACCCAATTTTAAGGTAACATCTTCACTTGTGCTCTTTTGTTTTATTTTGCTTCTCCAACCCCCTATACTCTTTTTATTCGATTATTTTGTAAAAACTCAAGTATCATAAATATACTAGGATGTTGTTAGGAATATTATTCGAGATACACTTACACACACCTTCATCTAATGGTTAAAGAACATACAATTTCTATGGATGGAGAATTTCTGCCTCACGAAACGATGATTGTTCAACACTCATATAACATCTTCAAAGGTGGCCATTAAGATGTCAATATTTTTATATATGATATATAATATTTTTATTTTTTACTTAAGATTCTGTATTTTTCATTTTTTTCATACCTTTATGGCTTCCATTATGGGTATACACGATACCTTCATTTTAGGAAGTGCGGACTACCGCCCCCTCAAAGTGATTTGATTCGTTAATGCCATATGTGGGATGTATAAAGGATCGATTTAATGTTCTTATATATGATGTTATACTAGATTTATAATATACCTTTATATTATTATTGTTTTCTTCCCATTAAATTATGAGATAGAAATGAAAGTAGCGTTCATGCGTACGTACGGCTTACCGTCTCCATGAACGGTGCATTTCATTTCTTATCCTCGAATGTAATGTACTATTATAAGTAAATATAATGGATATATATGATGTATGATACATCTAAAGGATGAATATAATTCTGGAATTAAAAATATACACATATCTCATTTAGTTTTAATTCCATTAATATGACATAGAAATGAAAGTAGCGTTCAAGCGTATGTACGGCTTACCGTCTCCAAGAACGGTGCATTACATTTCTTAACTCTAAATAATTATTTAATATTATAAATACATGTATATGCTGGATATATATGATATATATGATATCAAAATCAGGAATGTCATTCTGGATATAAAGAACCTTTGACCACACGAACAACATGTAATTGTAAGAAGTCCACTTTTGACATAAGAACCAAATATCGAAAAAACAAACATTATTAAAATAAAATATTACATAATGTTTATAACATGTAAATAATTGATATAAAAGGAATAATGATCTTGAAAAAGGTTCTTAAGCAAGTAGAAATTAACTCAAGTTTATTATTCAGGACGTTAAAGAACGATCGAGTCATGTCCGACCTGAGGTAAGGGATCCTACTCTTCTCTTTCCTTTTAAGTACACTCTTTTATGTCATTCCTTTTAATGCTCCTATTTCATGTTATTGGGATGTTATTTTATATTAATCTTACTGTAATTATTATTTTCATATGATGATAGACCTTATTCTCTCTCATTAATCCATTTTGGAAGTTTTGAGTGACGCCGTTATGCTGCCTAATTTTCGTAAGAGATCTAACCTCTCTCTTTCATTTTAAGTACTCTCCTTTATGTTACTTCTTTTAAGATCCCCTTTGTTAGGATGGGGGATGTTCTTTTATATTCATCTTGCTGTAAATTTTATTTTAATATGATGATAGACCCTATTTGATCTCATCAATCCATTTTTTGAACTTTTAGGTGGCGCCGTTAGGCTACCGAGTTTTCGTAAGGGATTTTCCATCTCACTTTTATTCCTGTGGGATTTATGGTACATTTGCCACAATTTCCATTGAGTCTTGTATGTAATGCCAATTATTTTACTAATTGTGTAATATACTTTCATTTATGATTTTTTACATCAATGTTGTATTGTCCTTCTTTCACGGGGTGTATGTTTCGAAAGATACCCATGTCGGTAAGGGAACCTTTCACCCTCCTCTTTTTAAAAGACTTCTTTTGTTATGTATTTTAATTCACATACTATTATGTTGGGATATTTTCTTTTATATCCTTATTGATCTAAATTTTATTTCCATGTGATGAGATACCCTTTTTATCTCTCATCAACTCATTTTATGAATTTTGTAGTGACGCCATTAGGCTGTAAAATTTTTGCAAGGGAACTTCTTAACCCAAATTTGATTCTTTGCGATAAACATATACTCCTTGAATATTTCATTCTATGAATATGTGTGAATAAACTCTGATTGTTTTACACTTAATATCCACTTATATTTGGTCTATTCGTTTGTCACACATAATTATGTAATTGATTTATCCTTAAACCATGGATACCGTCTTTGTAAGGGACTTCGTCTCAATCTCCTTTCATTGAGGCATATTTAGTTTTATACACAACTTTCTTTTATACAGTGTATAAACCCCTTTTACTTTGACTTTTATACAAAAGGAATCTTTTTATACAAAGCGTTTCAATAAACGACAAAAATGAATGTTTCTTTTAACGTATGCAGGGACAACGACCTTTTCCGCCGCCGCAAGTATTATTTGATCTTTGGCTTCCTCAACAAGCCGTAATGTTTTTAAAATAAAATAAATACCATATATTCTTTTATGTATTTTTGTATTGAAAATGGTTTTGATAAAGGATTCTATTATGTCAATATATTTAAATGATATATTGTGATTGAAATGTGGAAATGTTATCATTCCTTTATATTGGTTTTATGTGTTATAATTTTATAATGGTACATGGACATATTATGGGTGGTTATGTGATAAACCATATGACGGGTGGTGCCGTGAATACCAGGACGGGAGGTTATGTTATAACCTCCAATGCATTGGGTATGGAAGTCGGCCGTATGGCTATTCCATTAAGTATGTATTGAAGTTGGCCGAATGGCTATTCTATTAAGTGATATGTGTGGAAGTCTATCTTATGGTTATTCCACTTAAGAATGTTTATGTCCCAAGTTACCTTTATATGTTATGTGATGTTTATATAGGTTTTATGGTAATCTTTTGGTTACAAAAGGGTAAGTAATGAACTTTTATTCAGTGAAGAGTTTTTACAACTTCGAAAAGGTGAAACGTATTACTTTGATAAAGTATACATGGTTTACTTGTTGTTTTGAAAAAAATAACCATTTTCATTCTTTGTGCATCCCTTACTGAGCTTTGTATGCTCATCCCAAGTTTTTGAAATGTTTTTCACAAGACATAACGTGGAATAGGGTCAAGGATGGGATCAAGGGAAAGTCATGCAACCTAAAACATGGAACTGAACATTTTACTTTTTAAGAGTTTTTATTTTATGGAAAATTAGTAAAAGTTTCTACTTTTTAATCTTTTGAGATGTAATAGTTATATCCTAATTCTCTAAAACTCTAAACCTGAAACGATACTTAATGTGAAATATTCATTTAATTCAATATTAAGTAAGGTTTAAGGTTGGGGCCTTATAAGTAGTCTTTCGTACACACGAACGATTATTTTATAAAAAATTTCATTGAAGCATATATGGTTTTAGTTTATCCAATAATTTTAATAACATCCCATTATGTTTAAGAGAATTAGGATATTATATCACCATGTTTTAAAAAGGATTTATGGTGGGGGGAATTAAATAAATAAAAAATACCATTGAACAATGGTACCTATTTTTCATGTATCATCATTATGTTTTCACTAAAGGACTTATTATGTTTAAATTATACACATAAAAAATGATTTTAGGTTGATAAGAGAGATTATGGGTTGTTATTTGGGACGTTCAGGTTCATAACAATCAGTTTTTAAGGGTTGAAGGAGGTAGCAGAGTGTTTGAACATTAATAAATGAGGTGATTAGCGCACTTGTATTTTTTTGAAGATATTAAATTATACACATGTTTTATTTCATGAAAAAAGAATCCATTGTAAGCCATTATCAAACATTGAATGTATAATGTTGGAATATTTACAACCAATGGGGTTTTTAGAAGAAGATAGTTCATTTTTAATCATGATATTATTTTTTTATCCACTGTTATATCCATTTTTACCTTAAGATCAGTCATTAAGTAATACTATTTTCACAATTAAATTTTTTCAAAAATTTAGTTCAATGTATTAAAAATATTATATTTTTATGATTCCAAATATGAAATTATTTTTTACAATTTCCATTTATATAATTTTGAATTATTAATATATAATTAATCTCATTTATGTATTGAGAACGTTTTTTTAATGAGAATATGTCTAAAAGGTTAGAAAGTTGTTTTGTAAAAAATAAATCTAAAAATGATTCCATTTAACCAAATTGAATTAATTGATATATTATTGATATAATTAAATTTAAACCAATTATAAATATTATTTAAAATTATATTTTATTTAAATGGAAATTTCATTTTAATTTAAAAGTTTACATTTCTCACCATTCATCAAAACATTTAACTTTTTTGAGAAATTATAAATTTCCACCCTATCATAATTTTGATATGATATTTTAAAGAAATAATTTTTTTTATTTGAATAAAATTTTTAATAGTAATAAAAACAAATTTAAATTATATTCTCAATACAAAACTAATATTTCCTTTAGAAAATTACAGTTTTCAGAAATATTTTATTTTTATTTTAAAATATTTTTATTTTATTCATAATCAACATATAACCATAATATTCATAATTTATCTATTTATATTAATACCATCCAATTTAGTGGATATTTTGCATTTGATATATTAAAAATAATAACATGTCATATTTCGTTTATACTCAATGTTGACTGAAATGACTGGTAATGTTAGTGTTGTGTATAAATAATTCTAATCTTAGTGCTGCATGTATTGAATTATATTTAATAAATTAAATTTATTTAAAAAATTATATATTTTAATGTTTTTGGGTATTATATATTTTTTATAATATTTCTGTTGTGTTTTACATACTTTATCATATACAATGTTTTTATTTTAAAATTTTGGGGTGTTATATTCTATTTAACAAAAATAAATTGTGACCTCTAAATTTAAACTTGATCATAGTAATAAAATAATTTACATTTTGAAATACCATTGTTGAAGAACCCACATCCTAAAAAGTATTAATGAAAAATTCACTTAATACGATATACATGGAAGTTCCAATTTTATATATAATTTCATATAACTAGTTTTTTATATAATAGAACTTTGGTGGAAAGTGATGATTAGATATTGAATAAAAATCATAAATAATTATAGTGAGTTATTGATGTCATTGATTACAAGAATGTGAATTGTAAATTCAATGTTACGGGCCTCAAAATCATAAATCTCGGATTATTTAAAAGATGGTAAAATTCATCAGAAATAAATATAATATGATATTTTCTTGTTCAATATCATTTTTCAAAATTTGAGGCATTATTTTATTATATATAAATAAAACCAAATAAACTTTATTGATACATTTTTTTCATAGGAATAATTTAATCCTTTTTTTAATCCACCAATTTTCAATTTATTTGTTACTCAATGAAATGAATACCGAAAAATTATTTTATTTTCTTGAGGTAGAAAAAATAACTTTTAGCATATTATATGATCTCTAATAGAGTGAATATTCCTTCAATGCATCTTTAGCTATATTCCTAAACTAAAATGGTTTTCCAAAGTTATGAAATATAATATATTAATATCTAAACATAAAATTTAATATTATAAGTTCATCATTTATATTTATTTTTCAAATCATTTAACTAAAAACAAGGACATATTAAACAAGACATCAACTAGAACATGGGTAGGTGTTGAACCCATATTACCCTTCATCAATGGGTTCATGCCCTGTGGCTTTGTCGGATTCGATGGGCTGTTACCCATCATGCGAGTTTTACTATTTACAAAAAATTAATATAATTTCTATAATACTCCCAAAACATTTATAATGGGAATAATTTAAATAATATTAATCATTAAATAATAATTTTAATATGTAATTATACACATATTTTCCCACAAAAAGTCAAATTATCATATTTTTATATTATTAAAATTTCATTAATTGTCATATTAACCCTATAATCTATTAATAAATTTAAAATTATTTCCATTAAATATATATATGCATTATTCATAAAATAACTCATCCACTAAAACATATAAATTTCATAAATATCTCAAAATTTTAATTAATCCTAGTGAGACACATCACATAAAAATTAGAGAGACATGGTTAAGACATTGAAAATGTGTTAAATTTTAAACTAATAAAACATAATGGAATCCATAAATTTTATGTAAATGAAAACATATATTTTTATAATAATTAATATAATCCATATATTTATCATGATACTTATATCAAAATACCATCAGTAAAAATACTTATAAAATAATTTTTTTTGAAATCCTAGTACATAAATACTTACTTATTTTTATTTTAATATATTTCTTTGTTGGTCTAGGTTTAGAATAGTGAATTGAGTCAGATAATTCCTAGGTTCCCTAATTTTAGGAAATATCTATAAATGGATCCTTAGGATGATATTTAATTACTTTCATTGTACAGTTCATATTCCTTAGAAAATCATTAATGATGGCCTACTTTTTTATACATAAAACATTCTACCATTACATTGAGACACACTATTTTCAATATAAATAAATTTATGTTTAACTATGTTAATTAATTTTCACCAACTATTTGATTCATTTATAATAGTTTGTTATGAAAATGAGAATAATCTTAATAATATCATCTCAGATTGTCAAACAGGGTCCATAGTAAGGCCCATTGTCTTGCAACATGTGTTGATTGGTTCAATCCCAATATTCCCATTTTTTGAGTTATTATCCCTTAGTATCTAATTTCTAGAACCACATACAAAGGTAATATCCACTCATGGATGTATTTATAGGTGGAATTATATAATATATTCCTTAATTGAACTTTATGATATTCTTGAATACGTATCCTCAAAATTTATCATAGGTTTATGATACCCAATATATGTTTCCATTAATCTAGTTCACGGATTTCTACTAATCTTCCAAGGATATCAACTATAGTGAACTCGGCCCCAATACCCCGAAACCAATTTCATATTTATTATATTTATTAAAAAATATGGAATAATATCCTGAAGTACCAATTAGTTTAGTAGTATTTTAAAATAAAATATATACAAGATTCCAATAGTAATATTTACAACAAAAATTATAGCATATTTTTTTAATCAATATTCATATTCCCTCTATAATATCCTTAAATATTATTCACCTTACACATCTTGGAGCCCGGGTAAAAGAATCAAAATAAGGTTTAGATAAAATTATCATTAAGGGTATAATCAATAAATATAATAAATAACATGAATGCATGAATAGATATGGTATAACTATTACATTACATCCCAAAAAAATTACAAGGTAGACACTTCTACTCAATCCAATTTTTTTCACAATAATAAAAATAATTAAATAAAACAGAAATTATTTTCTTGATATAAATAATCATGAATTATTCCTTTCTCCTACCCTTCCTTATACCCAACGAAAAACATTTCAAAAACATGGGCTGAGCATAAAAATCTCAGTAAGGGTTATAAAATAAGGGAAGAAAACATTAGTCCATCAATACACACAAATAAATGAATTCATAATTTTCACTCATAAAACATATGCTCTTTAACATAACTCATGAAAACATAAGATTTATGAATAACATAAAAAATCATAAATCATAAAGGTATCTTCTGGAAACCATACCATACTTACATTGCAACATTCACAACTACATAAGGAGTTACGTTGGGAATACCCATCACAGTATATTCACTAAATCTCATAGGAGAAACATTAATGTTTACATCATTCAAATTACACAATGCATTATAGAGTTATATTGAGATCACTCGCCCTCATTTTATCCTGGAACCACCTGTATACATAATAAATTTCCAAGAACCATAACATCATCATAACATATAAAACAATCAAAAAGTAAAGATAAAATTTACACATTACAATCACAATATATCATTTAAATATATTGACATAATGTATGATTTCTAAAATTAAATTTCAATACTAAAATATATAAAAAGGTTATATGGTATTTATTTTCCTTGTAAAACATTACAGCTTGTTATGGAAGCTAAATAGCAAATAATACTTGAGGTGGTGGAAAGGTCATTTTCACCGAGTTTGTTAAAAAGAACCATTCTTTTTGTTGTTTAGTAAAATAATTCATTGAAAAATGTTCTTTTTGAAAACATTGAATTAAATTAAAAGTAAAACTATATATGTATACATCGTACAAAAGAAGGACATGTATAAACCAAAATGTGCCTCAATGAAAGAAGATTGAGATAAAGTCCCTTATAAATATCATTTTGTAAATAAAATAGATTGTTTAGGTGTATTCACTATAGTACACATAAAGAAACTATAAATACATGATAAGATATCAATAAAAAATTATAAATTATTCATATCATGACATAATCAAGAATTATAATATTATCCCAAAGAATGGAAATTGGGTTAAGAATTTCCCCTACAAAAAAATCGACAACCTAGCGGCGTCACATAAAAATTATAAAAATGAGTTGATGAGAGAGAAAATAGTATCTCATCACTTGGAAATAAAATTTAAAGAAATAAGAATATATAATAACATATCTCAAAATAAGAAAATTAAAATTAATATACATATCATTAAAAAGTCTTTGACTAAAAGAGGAGGGTGAAAGGTTCCCTTACCATGAGTTTGACTTGTCTTGTTCATTCTTTATATTCCTGAATAATAAATACAAGTTAATTTCTACTAGATTTAGAACCTTTTTAAATATTATTATTCTGTTATATCACTTATTACCTTACTATAAAAATCATATAATTATTCATGTTCAGATCAGTCATTTTTTCAATGTTTGGTACATGAGTCAAAAATGAACTTGTTATAATTACAAATTGTCCATGTTTTAAAAATTAAATTATCTCCATAATCAAATTCATGATTTAAATATCATTTATATCTAGTATATATGTATTTATATCTTGTATATTTATATATATATTTATAATAGTCCATAACATTTGGAGATAATAAATGAAATGCACATTTCATGGAGACGGTAAGTCGTACATACGCATGAATGATACTTTCATTTCTTTTCATTTTAAAAGGAATGAAAAATAAATGATACATAGGTATATTATAATTCCAGTATAATAATTATTTTTTATATTTACATAAGTTCATTAATTACATCCTTTATTTGTTCCATGTATGGCATGAATGAGTCATATCACTTTGAGGGGGCAGTAGTCTACACTTTCTCAAATGAAATTACGGTATTTACACATTATAGAAACCATAAAGGTATGATTTAAATGAAAAATACGGAATAATAGAGACTATATAAATAATATATATCACATATAAATACATTTCCATAATAATGGCCACCATGAGAGTTTGTAGGAGAATATTGAACAATCATCGTTTCGTGAGGTAGTAGTTCGCCATACACAGAATTAGCATGTTTGAATCCATTAGATAGTGGTGTGTGTATGTGTAGTTAGAATACATCTCAATAAAACATTATAGTATATTTAGGATACATTTTTTATTTAATTAAATTATTATAATATCATAGGGAGTTTAGAATGAAAATAAAAGAAATGAATTTTAGGGAATTCGTTACCTCTAAATCGGGTAATATCTTTTGATTTGAGCCAAAAAGATTTCTTGAATCACTTTATGCCCATGGTAAGGATTATAGGAGGAATATATGGATATTTTGAGATTATTTGATAAGATTTTGGATGAGCCAGGTGGATTTATAGGTGTGACTAAATGGGTAGAGGTGGTGGCCTTTTATAAGAGGGAGGAGGGGCACTTTAGGAAAGTCTAGAAGTATTAATTTATTATAAATTCTATTTCGATTACAAATGAGTCCAAATTTTGTTATTTATAATATAAGATGAATATAATTCTAAATAATATTATCCAATAAGATTTTGAAAGGTTTTTTATATTTTTCATATCTTTATTTTTTTAATTTAACCCTTTTTACTCTTACCATTTTATCAAGCATTCAACACTTTGAGAATAAAAATAGTTACCAAAACATGAAAAATGTCCAATGAAAGATTCATTAATAATATATTAGACATTTCATAACCATTTTGATTAATATTATATTTTTTTCAATTTTATAATATTTAATAAAATATTTTATATTTTAGAATATGAATTATGTCAATTTTGACACTATTCATCTCATGACTTTTTAAAAATCCATAACAACCTGATTACTTCAAAAAACATTATTAATTCAAATATAACATCTCAATATCATCCATAAAATTTCTTTATTACATCAAATTAACCAAATTACATTTATTTTAAAATTTATAATATCATTTATTTGAATCCTTTGTTAATGAATCAATCACTACATCATCATTGTGTCATAATTAAAATTATTTATTTAATGTCAAAAAATTATAAATAAAATAAAATGATGTATAAATTTTTTTAGCTTCATAGTTACTATTTATAGTCCAATATATAAATTATATAACCCCATATAAAAATTGTTTTAGTAAAAGATACATGTTTATGTTATATTTATCTTTACATTAAATTAAATCTTATAAAATGTGATTTTCTCACCCAAGTTAATCCATTGGGTCCCAAAATTGACCTCAGGATTACCCTAGTAAGAAATATTTCATAAAATAGTATTTGGACATGTTTTAGGGTAGTTTAAAATTATTATAACATTATTTGTTACCTTTTTACCATATTTACCCTTTAACTATAAAAAACAAAATAATTGTTGAAGTTACTATTCATAATGTCCAAAAATAAAAGGTTCATATTTACACAATTTGGAACTTATGATTCCAAATATGGAATTCATTTTTATAATTCAAAACACAGAATTGGCAGTAATTAATTTAAAATTAATTCTCATTGTCGAAACAAAAAAGTGGGTTTTTAAAAAGTAATAACTATCAAAAGATTGACATGTGTTTATGTCCAATATAAAAATTAAATTACTTAAAATTAACAAAATTGGATTAAAGGATAAAAATATAATCCAATTAATCTTTAAAATAAATTATAATTACAATCAAAATATATAAATAAATTTGATGAAAATCCATTTTTGGCTGAAAATGCGATTTTTTCACTATTCATTAAAAATGAACTTTATCATAAAATTACCAAAAAATATCCAAATTAAATTTTGATGTTATTATTCTAAATAAAAATTTTATTTTATCAAATAGAAAATATAAATGTGTCAAAAAATGATTTAAAAATGGTTCACCATCAAAAGGTTGTAAAATGTCCTTTAAAAAATATTAGAGTATTTAATGATTAAAATAATATTCAACCTTATTTTAAGAGTCTAAAACTTATTGGATAAATGTAAAGATATTTAACAAACATGTATAGTCATACTGTAGTTAGTTCTGCTCATTTCATCTTATAAAACAGCTTGGCGTTAACTACCACTTAAAATAATAATAATATTATATTATTTTTTGGTATAACTCAAAATTGTGTGCAACATAAGTTTCAAAGAAACCCATTATTTCATGTTGAGTACGTTTTCAGAACACTAATACAAATATGGATTTTATCAGCACTAGAAAAAGTGCATTAATAGTGCTAAAAAAAGTGATGTTAATGAAGGTGAAGATAAAGGTGGTCACTTTTATCCGCACTCAGAAAAGAGTTGATAAAGTGGTCTTTTATCAGTGCTTTTAAAAAGAGCTGATAAAAGTCAAAAAAATAAAAAAATATATAAATAATTTGGGGGGATATTTTAACAGCGCTTGACCCTCTCTTTATCATCGCTAGGTGGACCACTCCCCTGCGGTGCCCTTTCCCTTGCGTCCAACACATGCTCCCCCCCCCGTGCGCACCTTCTTGCTTCCACCAGAACTCGATCCCGCGACCTCCCTCTTTCGTTCCTGCACCTTTACCACTAAGCCATTTCGTTTTTTTCTATTTAATGATATATCTATTTATATATATATATATAGTAATATTTATTCATATATTAATATAGATTCATATTAATATAAATATATTTAGTTATATTAATACCTATATATTTATTCATATATAAATATTTATTAATATTTATTTATATATATATATATATAGTTATATAGTTATATTTATTTGTATAATAATATAGATTCATATTAATATAAAGATATTTATTTATATTAATACATATATATTTATTCATATATTATTATATATATATATATATTAATTTATATTTATATATATTCATATATATATATATATTATTATAATTTTGTATCCATATATTTGTTTGTATATTAATATATATTTATTAGATTAGTTTTAAATAAATTTATAAAATAATTTTTTATGTGTTCTTAAAAATAAATAAATAAATACATACATACATATATACAACACACACACACATATACATATATATATTTATGAATAAATACATATATATGTGTATTTAAAAATCCATAGAATGTTAAAACGACTATAACATCTAATACAAAAGACTTTTTCAACTCCACAACCATCCAAATTGAATAAAATGAAACACTCTTCGATATTATATGTGGTATATTCCTAAAAGACATCCAGATCAGAAGTTATACTTGTTTGAATGTTAACAAATCGGCGTATCCCGACTAAAAACTCAGTTTTGGAGGCCCTATGGGCCCTTTGACCTCAAAAAATGTAACAGAAGCTTTTCCTCACTAATTTATGTGTAGATCTCGTCACAGGCTTCAATTTGATATGATGTAGATCTCAAACGAACACCATGATCAAAAGTTATGGTCGTTTGAAGTTTGAGTTACATTTTCAACTTATTTTAGATCTTTTATTATTGTTTTTTATTTTCTGTGACTTTAAATTGTAATTAAATTATTTTTAATTAATGATATTTAGAATATTATTAATTAATTATATTTTTTAAAATATTTTAAATCCATTTTCACTAGATTTATTATATATTAAATGTAATAGTTTATTTATACTTATCTAAAACATATTTAAAAAACATATATTATATTTATATCAATAAAAATATACTTATATATCAATATATTATTTTTAATGAAAAAATATTTTTTTTGAAACATTAAATTTACTAGAGCTAGGAAAAAGTGCAGATAAACCCCCCCTTTATCAGCACTACTAAAAGAAGCGCTGATAAATGCCCCCATTTATCAACACATTTTTTATGAATAATATATTATTCATAAATATTAATAGAAATGAAAAAAGTTTTATTCAATAAATATCTAGGTTGTTATATCCTTCCCCCTTTTGGAAATTCCATCCTCAAAATTTTAAAATTGGACACATAAACTTTATTGAAAGTCCCACATCGGGAAAAGAGACAATAAAACTATCACTTTAAAAGAAATAAAGAGAAGTAAAAAGGTCATCTGAGATAAAACATACTAGGATTAGATGTAGAAAAACATAGATATGGAAGATAAAATAACCATCAAGTTCTGATGGAGAGTGATAGCAAACATGATAAAGAGAATGTTAACTACCAGTAAACCATAAACATGTGATGGGTTAAATGGTCTTTGATTCCCCAGTAGAAATAGTAAATAGAAAACATTTTTGTTTTAATTTTTTTCATAAATTTGAGAATTTATTTATGA
The DNA here is from genome assembly GCA_963277665.1 of Viscum album. Lineage (NCBI taxonomy): Eukaryota > Viridiplantae > Streptophyta > Magnoliopsida > Santalales > Viscaceae > Viscum > Viscum album. The sequence continues at coordinate 1,291,916,138 of OY728146.1, forward strand.
GATTGACTAAGAACATAACGAAATATACTTACTTTTCAATTAGATGTTCAGCCTTAAAAAAATCTACCACAAACTAAACTTTTATCCAAATGACGAGTATTTAAGATGAATTTGTCACACCTGAAGTGCTAGAATCAACATCTAGCGGGTCAAATGATCCAAAAAAATGAACTATATATTTCCCATATATTTAGACATTAATCAAAACCAAAATGGTTAGTACCATTTTAGATAATCCCCAAAAATAAAAATACTTTATAGAAATAAATGATACCCTTAATCTCCAAAATTCAAAAAACAATACCCAATGTACAAAAAAGACCATTCAATAAAAAATTGTCTTTAAAATTATTATAATTATTCAAAACTAATATTGAAACCCAAAACTCATAAGAAATTGATCACATAGCCTTCCATGATAAATTTTAACATTTATATCCAAATAATATAGACTAATCTTAAAGTATTATACTTAAAAGAAATTAACGTAATCACATATTCTCCATGATAGGTTATTCATTTCCTTATATAACCAAAATTTCCATTTTTCCTCAATAAAAACATATATTATTCAAAAATAATATTTCAACCTGTAATCCACAAATGAAATTCCATATTATTTTATTTTCCTTAGGCATATAGTGTTCCCAAAAGAGTGAACGTCTTCCAAAATAACATTTATTTTTAATCACTAAATCATTTTCATATTCTATGGATGTCCATTTGATAAAACATAAGTTCCCAAAATAAAATTATTCTTGATAAATAGAATTATTTAACTAAAAATAATAAGTCATATTAAATAGGGACTTCATATATGGTAGTGGTAGGCGGTAAATCACTATCGCACTTTGGTAGTGGGTTTGATTCTAGTAGCTTTGTCCGACCTGAAGAGTTTTTACACAGTCATTGTGTTTTCCATTAAAAAAATGGTTTAATTATAATAACATTTACAAAATTAGATTAAATACTAAAAAATAACCACATCATGTTTTATTTTCAAAGGTTATTTCATACCTCACATTTTTGTATCCCAAAAACTAATAACCCATAATTTCCTTAAAGGTGAATGTCTCCAAAAATACCATTAATCACATTGAAATAACATAATCCTCAAAAGAGTTTCCAAACCGTTGAACTTATAATATACCTTAATGTTATAAACTCATGATCATATCCCAAACCCTTAAGAAGACATCATAATATCCAAAATTCTCTAATCCTTTCCTCTAATACAAACTATAAGTCCATGTCCTTAAACATGACATAATATTCAGTTATATCAAGAATTCTACATTTAGGGACTTTTCAGGTTTAGAGTCTTAGAGAATTGGGCCATAACAATTACATTAAATCGCAAAAAATAACAATGTAGACACTTCTACTCAATCGAATTATTTTCACAATAATAAAACCCCTTAAATAAAAAAATTATTTTCTTATTATAAATCTTCTTGAATTATTCCTTTCCCCTACCCTCCCTTATACCCTATGAAATACATTTCAAAAACATTGTATGAGTATAAAAATATCAGTAAGAGTTATAAAATAATAAAATAAATCATTATTCCCTTAATGCATACAAATCAATAAAATCATACTTTTCACTCATAAAACATATGCTCTTTAACATACCTCATAAGATTATAATATTTATGAATTAGACAAGAAAATCCAAAATCATAAAGGTAATTAGTGGCATCCATAACATACTTACATTGTATCTTTCAAAGCTACATAGGGAGTTATGTTTGGAATACCCATCATAGTATAGTCCATAAATCTCTTACGAGAAACATTAATGTTTACCTCTATCACAATACCCAATGCATTGGAGAGATATTTTGGGATTAACTGCCCTAGGTTTATAATGTAACCACCTGTATACATAATCAATTCCCAATAACCATAACATAATCATATCCCATAAAAAAGTATAAAGGAAAGATAACATTTTCACATTATAATAAAAATATATCATTTCAATATATTTACATAATAAATGCTATATCAAAATCATTTTCAATACCAAAATATATAAAAAGGATATATGGTATTTATTTTTCTTTTATAAATATTACATCTTGTTAAGGAATCCAAATATCAAATAATACTCGAGGTGGTGGAAAGGTCATTGTCATGGAATACGTTAAAAAGAAACATTCTTTTTTCATTTAGTAAAACAATTTGTAGAAAAAGATTCCTACCAAATAACATTTAATTAGATTAAAATAAAAATGTTATAAATATACATTATACAAATTAAGGTTGTGTATAAACCAAAATATTCCATAATGAAAGAAGATGGAGATGAAGTCCATTACAATGATCATTTTGTAAATAAAATATATCGATTATGTGTATTCACTATAAGTACACATAAACAAAGTATAAATACAAGATAATATATCAAATTTTATTTCTCACATATTCATATCACAACATAATCATGAATTAGAATATTAACCCAATGAATGGAAATTGGGTTAAGAAGTTTCCTTACAAAAAATTTGGTATCCTAAGGGAGTTACTTAAAATTTAATAAAATGATTTGATGAGAGAGAAAAGAGACTCTCATCACATGGACATAAAATATAAATAAATTATAATATATAAGACAATATCCATACATAATAAAATGTATGTTAAAAGACATAACATAAAATAAGTCTTTGACTAAAAGAGAATGGTGAAGGGTTCCCTTATCTTGAGTCTGACTTATCTCATTCATTCTTTATATTCCTGAATAATAAAAATAAGTTAATTTATACTTGATTAAGAAAAATTTTCATTTTTATTATTACTTTTTTATCATTTATTTCTTTTCTAAAAAAATTATATAATTATTCAAGTTCACATCGGTTATCTTGTCGATTTTGATACTTGAGTCAAAAATGAACTTGTTGTAATTACAAATTTTCCATGTGGTCAAAAGTCTATTATCTCCACAATCATATTCATGATTTGAATATAATATGTATACGGTATATATTTATTTAGATCTAGTATATATATATTTTTAATAGTCCATAACATTTGGAGATAAGAAATGAAATGCACCATTCATGGAGATGAAAAGTCATACGTACGCATGAACGCTACTTTCATTTATTTTTCATATTTAAAGAAATTAAATATAAATGATAAATAGGTATATTTTAATTCCATTATAATATATATTTTATATATGTTACATAATTTCATTCACTCTGTCTTCTTATTTGTTCCATGTATGGTATGAACAAGTCATAACACTTTGAGGGTTCGGTAGTCCGTACTTACTCAAATGAAATTATCATATTTACTCATTATGGAAAGAATAATAGTATGAATTAAATAAAAAAAAAAGAAGAATAGACACAATATAAATATAATATATATCATATATAAATACAATTCCATCATAATTTCCACCATGAGAGGTGGTAGGTAAAAATTGAACAATCATCGTTTCGTGAGGCAGTAGTTCTTTGTACATAGAAACTATATGTGTTTATCCATTAGATGGAGGTATGTCTATGTATAGTTAGAATAATTATCATAAAAACATTATAGTATATTTAGGATACTTTTTTCTTAATCAAATAATAAGAATATCATAGGGATTGGATAAGGAAAATAAAAGAAAAGAACATTAAATAAGACGTTACCTCTAAATCGGGTAACTTATTTTGATTTGATCAAAAAGGATTTCTTTAATTCTCTTATTCCAAAGGTAAGGATTCTAGGATGAAGGGAGAGATATTTTTAGATCATTTTATCTAAATTTTGATGATCTAAGGGGCTATATAGGTGTTATTAAATGGGTATAGGTGGTGGCCTTTTATAATAGGGAGGATGGGAACTATAGGAAAGTCTAGAAGTATTAATTTATTATAATTATATTTCAATTAAAAATGAGTCCAAATTCAGTTTTTTATAAAATAATATGAATGTAAGTTTAAATAAAATCATCCATAATAATCTTACATGTTTTGGATATTTTTTTAATCATTATATTTTTTATTTAACCATTTTTTAATCTTATTGTTTTATCAAGCATTCAAAACTTTGAGAATCTAAATACTTACCATAAATTGAGAAATATCCAATAAAAGAGTAATTAATAAAATTTTAGACTTATCATAACCATTTATATGAATGTTATATTTTTTATTGGAATTTTATAATATTTAATCAAATATTATATATTTTAACATATGAATTGTGTCAATTTTGATACTATTCATATCATGCCTTTTTAAAAATCAATAACAACTTGATTCATTCTAAAAAACATCATTAATACAAATATAAAATTTCAATGTGATCCATAAAATTATTGTATGACAATAAAATAACCAAATTACATTTATTTAATCATTTATAATATCATTTATTTGAATCTTTATTAATGAAGCAATCATTGCATCGCGATTATGTCAAAATTGAATTTATTTATTTAATCTATAAATTTTATAAATAAAATATCATGATTTAAAAAATATTTTTATCTTTATAATGAATATTTATAGTATAAATTATCAGTTATATAACCCCATGTAAAAAATTATAATATATACATGTTTGTGTTATATTTATCATTCCTTTAAATTAATTCTTATTAAATGTCATTTTCACAACCAAGATGACCCATGTGGTCCCAAAATCGACCCAATGATGCCCATGGTAGGTCATTTCTCATTCAATACGATTATTACATGTTTTATAGTAGTTCAATATTATTATAATATTATTTTTTACCCTTTTTTACCAGATTTACCCTTAAACCATCGTAAAAAAAATAATTACTGATGTTTCTATTCAAAATTTCCAAAAATAAAAGGTACCTATTTACAAAATTTGGGAATTATGATTTCAATTATTGAATCCATATTTTAAAATTCAAAAAAAATAATATTCAATAATTAATTGAAAATTAATTCTCATTGTCAAAACCAAAAAGCAGGTTTCTAAGAAGTAATAACTATCATAAGTTTGACTTGTGTTTATGTCCAATATAAAAATAAAATTACATAAAATAACCAAAATTGGATTAAATAATTAAAATATAATCCAATTATACTTTAAAACCAATTAAAATTAAATCTAAATATAGAAATAAATTAGATGAAAATGCAGTTTTGACTTAAAATGCAGTATTTTTTACTATTCACTAAAAATGAACTTTATCATCAAATTACCAAAAAATTATCCAAAGTAAATTTTGATGTTCTGATTTGGAATAATAATATTATTTTTCAAATAGAACTTATAAATGTGTCAAAAACTAGATTGAAAAATTTTTCGACATAAAAAATCGGTAAAACAACCTTTTGAAAATATTAGAGTATTTCATACTTAAAATAAAATTCACTGTTATTTTAAGCCTCAAAATTTTATTATGAAAATGTATATATATTTAACTAACATTTATAATCATATTGTGTCTATTTCTGCTCATTTTCACCAATACAATGGCTAGGTGTTAACTACCATTTAAAATAACTACATTATTATATTATTTTTCGGTATAACTCCATGTTGTGTGAAACTTAAGATTTAAAAGAAACCCATTGTTGCGTTTCGAGTACGCTATCATAAAAATAATCCCATTTAATATAAAAATAATAATATCTTATTCATAAATATTAATAGAAATGAAAAAAAAATATTATATAAATACTTGGTTCATTACATAAATAATTGATAACAAATTCAATTTAATCATTAAATTGAGAAGAAAATACACTAGAGATAACATCATTATGAAAATATCATGGATAATAATAACCTCAGGATTAATAAAGTAAATAATTTATTATTTGTTATCATTTATTAGGGAATTTATAAATCTACTTCTGAGATGATTCACAAGATGGTTTAATTGTAGGAGGAACTAAGTGATTCAGATTTTCCAATTACACTTATACTTTAAATTCCATTCATAAAATAGTTTAATAACTCTAGGTACAAACTAATAGGGTTTGTACACCTAATTTTTCTCACCATGACTATCAATGCATAGGGGGGCTATCTATAATACGTCCACCCTATTTCTTCATTCCAAAATAATTTCTTAGATAGTTAATGATCAATTTAGTTCCCAAAACAATATATATAAACGATAAATATTTTCATAGAGTAAGGATAAATTCACCACTTTTAAAGGTTACTCTGATAATAGGTTTATAGTTTTTTCCAACATCGGTTCTCTTCATATTGACGGTGTTATTCTTCTTTGAGGGGATACCATTGGTTTCCACTACATTCAGCCTCCATGACATTTTTCATCCTTTTCCTGTTTGTTTTTATTCTTATATATATTTTTTATATAAGATTTAAATTTCAATTAGTATTGAGTAAGTGATACTAATTTATCAATATCTCCTCTTCTAATCAACTAACATTCAATGTCAACTGGTGTATATAAAAATTAGATACAAATTATAAATTAAGTATATGCATGAAAATAATATGGATATTTTGGGGAAATTTATTGACTAATTGTCACAACAATGTGAATATATAAAAATAAATTTAATGGGTAAAAATATCAAGGATGGGGAAAACATTAATATCCATGTCCAATATAATCACAATCTAAACAAATAAAAATATTTTTTCAATAAAACATATCCCTAATATAGTTTATGAAAAATCAAGGATAGTATTCATTGTTTAATGGAAATATAATAAAATAATTTTAAAATAATTACTAATACTATAATAATTTTCATTTAAAAAATAATTTTTTCAATAAATAATAATTTGAAAATACTTTTCATTGAAAATATATTTTTACTAAAAAAATTCCATAATATTATGAAAAATAATCATTAATAAAATCATTTTAATTTTTAAAATTAATCAAAATTTAAATGATGGTTATGTTGGTGTGTATTTACATTATTTCAGTAAGAGTTAAAAAGAACATTCCATATTCACTTTAAAAAAAGATATAAATAGCCAATGTTCGGAAAATAATAAGATGATTCATTGATAAAATTTTAAAAGGAAAAAAGGGTTGATGTTCATTTTTATGAGTTCAAAAATATTTTTTATTAGCCTTTTAGAAATCATGTTTTTGGAAGAAGACTTATTTTTTAACAAATATGGAAATGAAGTCATATTTTCCCTAAAAACATTCCCTAAAATAATTATTTAAAAAATAGTTGAAAAATTTTACAATTAATATAAATATAATGATTAAATATATGAGAATAAAATGAAAATTATTTTTTATAAAATAAAAATGAAATATTCTTTAACTAATATTCATGAATAAAAAATCTTGATTAGAATGTGACTATAAAATACACACTTAAAATTATCATAACATCAATGTAACAATTATTAAATTAAACTAAAATTTGTATCAACTATAAATCCACATTAAAATGTGAAAATAAAATATAGGATAATAAAAATTCACTATGCATATAATCTTAAAATATTAATGATGATAATGAAGTAATATAACTCAAAAAATGAAATATGATTATAAAATTATTCACCACTTGGTAAATTTTAGTGAAATGCCCTTTGATGAAATAATTCAACCTAAAACTCCTTATAAATTTAATTATTAATTAATTATTATGTTACATTTAAATATTGCATGATATACAATATTGTTCATAACATAAAAATATGTCTCAATGAAAGGAAATTGAGGTAAAATCTCCTACCTCATGCTTCCTTCTAGGTGAGTGTAAATCAACCTTCTATATAGTTATTTTAAAAAAATTATTCAATTATTATAGAACAAAATTAAAATTTATAATAACATATATATTCCTTCTATAAGATCTTATCAATTTTGAATAAATATTCAATTGTTATTTTCATTGTTTCAGGTGTTATTTTCCTTGTTTTCTCTAGTGTGTTCTATCATGAAGGATCTTCTTATTGAAAATATTTTATATTTATATCATCTATAGAATAATAATCATGAAATAAATATAATATCTATAAACTAATAATATTTCTAAAAACAATAATGAAATATGGTATTGAAAAATCAAGTATGGTATGATCATCAAGATGGCATGTCATATGTACCCAAGAGTAACATTTCAATTTTTAACAAATCCTTATGAAAAAGGAGTTAAAAAAATATTTTATGTTTATAGAATGATAATAATATCATATTAACATATAATTCATATAAATTTAATATTATACATCACCAATGTGTTGTTGTGATGAAAATGCTATCACATCACTTCGTGATGGGGTTAATCTCCTAGTATAGGAACAATGTTATCATCTTTAGTTGACAAAATAGTTAAGAGATAATATTATAATTTCAAACTGGGTAATATTTCATGAATATAATAAATATTTAATTTATATAAAAAATATTTATTAATATTATATTTATTATATTCTATGTAAATACTTATTGAAAGGTGAATCACATCGATTCTCAAGGAAGTAGTCCACCATACACACTTGAAAAAATTTCATATCCCTAATGAAATGGAATGTAATATATATATATATATACTAATGAATATAGAGGTATAATTATTTTATAAACAAAAAATTATAATTTATATTCATCCTCATATCCATAAATGAATGGTTTTAATGGAAAAAATGACATTGGCTTACCAAGTTGTATTGTTCCATACACATGAAATATGATTTTGTAAAATATTTGATGTAAGTGGATTAGGTTTTATAAAATAACAATATTTTAAAAAAATCCATTATATAGAAGATAGTGATGATATAATATCATTATGTTTTAAAACATATTGGAGGAGGTGGATAAATAGATAAAATAAAAAACTCTCATTTAATAGTGTTATCTCTTTTTCATGTATCATACTTCGGTTTGCATCAAAGAACATCCTAGGTTGAAATTCCTCCAAAAATATGTATTAAAGAATGAGATTATGGAATTTGGGATTTTATTTTATAATTTCTAGGATGAACCAATGTGTTTGATGTTCTGAATAATGGTGTAGAGTAGTGGTCTTTTAAATGTGAGGCAGTGGAAGACTTTTAATTTTTCGTAATGATTCAACCATACACACATTTTGATCTTGATGAAATATACCATCATGGTATATTCTTGAATCTAGAAAATATATTCTCAAAATAAGGATGCAAATGGTATTTTGGCAGGTTGGTTGGTCATTTTTCACCCCTATAATTATTGTTTAACCCCCAGTGAATCTAATTTTACATTCACTGTGGTAATAAATTATTATTATTTTCACTATTACATTTGGTTAAGAATTATTTATAAGAAAATATAATTTCTTAGGATTAAAAATATAGAATCCAATTTTTCTAAATTATTTTTACTTGCGTCAAAATATTTAATGTAAAATTAATCTATCGACGTGATGCGAATGTGTTTTTTTAAAGTGAAACATCCCAGAATTTTACAATTATTTTATATAAATACACAATATTAAAATGATTAAAATAAAATAAATGAGAATATAAGATATAAAATTGAACTAATGATACTTTAAACCCAATTACAATATATAAGTTATCATTATATATTTTAAAAAAATTCTAGTTTTCATTTAAAATTAAGTAGTTTGCACTTCTCATCAAAAATGAAACACTTCAGAAATAACACACAAAAGTCACTGTATAATAAATTTTATATTATAATTAAAAATGATTTCATTTTTTCAATTAATTTTCCTTATTTTTTTAAAAACTAATTTTAAATTTTATTGGAAATGTGCTAGTAATATATCATTTCAAATAATACTGATTTTGAGAAAAACAATTTCTTATATGATTCTCATTTTATTACTAATATATATATTACCATATTTTTCCGTAACTTAGTTCTTAATAGTCATAAAATATATTTTACATTTGAGGTTATAAATATTATATTATATTTAATATCATATTACATTTATTTTAAACTTGATATTGTCTGCAATGTAAGCTAAACACAGTATTGTGTATAATTAAAGATAAACTTAGTGTTCAATGTAATGAAAGATATTTATCGATTTAACTTTTTCAAATATAAATATATCCTAATAACATTTGGTGTAATATTTTCTTAAAAACATGGTGTTTCATTTTAGATATTCTATTGAACATAATGTTCTAATTTTATAATTTCATGTTGATAAAATCAAGGAGGTTGTGTTATAGTCTTCTACTCTTCAGTTAGCATTTAAATCCATAAAAAAACCTCAATATTACGTTTTCTACCATATTTCACTCATGAACACAAGGAATAAAAAATAGAAGTTTTAAATCCTTTTAACACCCTTTTGATTGGATTTATCCCAGACATATAATCTTTGATCATTTTTTATCTGCTTCATGTTCTAAATATTTTCATATGGTTCTTACTCTATTTGGTCTTGTTTAATAAAATTATCTAATTCCATGTTAAGGATTTGTTTCTCCATTATTATAATGGATTTTTTATTTTTCATATATTTGGACTGGTATTCTGGTATAATCATACCTTTAGTTTTTGGATAGGGGAATATAGATTCATGTTGTTGTTAAATTTTCAATAGTAAACATCAATAGCCTCAATGTAGCGGATTTTTTTCTTCTCATTTTGTTTTATGTGAAATCATAAATTGATCATACACTATCACATTGATTTAGGGTATAATTATAATTAACAGTAGATAAAATAGATGATGAATGAATTATTTTATGCTTTTAATGATTTCATGTGTTCTTTCCACTTGATAACAATTTTCCTATAGATTTAATAGATAACGTGTTATCTTTTGTTATTCAGTTTTAAGAATTATTATTTTAAATAGTTTACCAAATTTTATTTGATGAATTTTTATAGTGAATTTAAATTATATAATATTGGATAAATAATTACAATACTATGTTTAATGTACTCATTAATTATTATGATTTTATGGAAATAAAATGATACTTAAGAGATGTTTAATTAAATCTTTTCTTCAATGTCATATAAGAATTGATTAATGATCATCAATCTAGATGTGACAATTTTAATAAATTCTTAATGTTATTATAATGTAATTTCTCTTCTTTAATGTTTAATAATATAGGAAGATATGATTAAAATAAATTTTTAAAGAATTTATTGAATTTTCAACCGATGAATTAGGTTTATTATGAAAATACCCTATAAAAATGAATTAGTTAATTTACAATTGAATAAATTGGAGATTTATGATAAATATATAATTTATGGCATGTGATTCCATTTTCTTGTGAATACAAATTTCCTTGTGTTTATGACTATGTGATCCAATTATCATTTTATGAATTAATTCCTTCCTTGTAGCTCATAGTAACCATATTGAAGAAATTGTTGTATATGGCCTTCTATATTTTCTCAATGTGAGACTTTATTTATGGTGAAATATGGTCCTAGGATTGTTATTGATTGAAGATATATGTGTCAAGAGTATTAGGTTTTTGGAAGAAGTTTACAATTGTGAAAAAGAAATACATGATGATATGTATGGTGGGGTCAATCTTGGAACTAGGTTTAATGGAATGAAATGTTGTTTGGAAAACATATTGTTATTCTTATATTGGGATTCCTTCTTTTCATGTCTTTTAAAAGGTTAATTGGTAAACTTATTTTTATTTTTATTTCATTTACCACTGTTTGATGTAGCTGGTTGTTATTGGTTAAACATATCACTGCGATATCTTAATATGTTTCCAAGAGTACACAGACTTATGTAATTATTCTAATATTGATTAATAAAAGATTCAACAGAAGGTTCTAGTGTCTGTCCGTATAAAAAAATATGTTAATATTGAGAAACCATGGACACATGTGGATTATTACTTGAGGTAATGGAATTAAATCTGATTTTTAATGAAACAAAATATAGAGTAATGTTAATTAATTGAAAAAATTAATTAATGACATGATAATTTTTAAAAAGAAAATGTGTAATTTTCAAAATACCTTTCAATGATTTTTATATAGGATATATTTTTCGTTGTATTAAAAATCATGTGTCTAGGATATAATAATTTTAATTAATCATAGGTCTATGTTAATAACTATAGTGTGGTGGTGAGAAATATTATATCAAGTAAATTTTGTGATTTCATAAGATAAACCACACTTTATGGTTAAGGTATTGACACACAACGGACACTAGAAGGGTGTTTTCTGTAATTTATAGGTTGTTCAGTAATAAATAGATAATGATCCCCTCTAACCAATCACCCTTCTCTTGGATGTGTTATGTGTTTGTATGAATGGTGTTATATATACCAATATATGTTTATAGATGTATGAAATAGATTATAGTTATTTCAAAAACATGAATCATTAAATATAGTATGATAAGGATTATTTTATGTATGACATTAATGGGTTGTCGAGGATTGAAGTACGACACTTTAGGCATGGTTGTGATGGATTGTGCAAAAATACATGATGTATAATATAATAAATATTGGATATGGGAGATTTTAAAAAGTATTAATTTTCTATACGGAAAAGTATTCATTTTATGTAAGGAATGTTTCGTATGATTTGGAGATGAACTGATGCATAAGATTTATGTTATGATAATTGATCATGCAATCTTGAGGTCAGATTCTTTTTATTAATAATGGGTCAGAACGTATGAAATTAGGGAAGAAGAGAAAACTAGTAGTTAATTATTATTGTGTACCTATTGATATTATTATTTTATATGATATATATTATGGGTTACACGGTGAGATATTGACATAATGTTACCTAGAACATTATTTACCTATTTAGGATTTAGGTTAGCATCACATGTAATTCATTGGACTTTTATGATTAAATTTTCTTTTTCGTAAGATTCCATTGATAGGATCATGCTAGGTATACCTAATATTATAACCCTATGTGCATATAAATTCATTTTTAATTCAGAAATCTATCTATAGATATCAATAAATATATCACTTGCTCATGTTTTTTAAGATATATTTGGGCTTCATGGTAACTATTGTGTCTGTATTATGGTTTCTTTTAGAATCCTTTTTTAGTAAAACTTGTTCTATCTGGTAGTTAATTCATGGAAATGTGGTTTCTTTTGACATTAACTGTTTTTTATTTTTTTAATCATATTATCTCTACTCTATCATGTTCTTTTAAAATTCAGTGACTCTCAATTTAATAGAATATATACCGTTATTAGTTGTCGCAACATTGAGGCATGTTGGAGGTGGGTGTAAAGTAGTCAATAACTCCCATATTTTATTTCCATCCTAGGAAGGGTACCTCTATTTTGAGGGGTCCATGACATATATTACATATATAACCAATATGAAGGAATATATTATATACAGATATGTATATATATCTTATATATTAGCATCTATTCTAATATTACGATGATATGTGTCTCAAATATGGTATAGGTTAGTTCATATGGAAGTAAATAGTTCATTCTTAATTGGATTAAATTATTAGTATTATACTCTTAAAAAGTATCTTAATTTTAATTTTATAATTAATAATTTCATGTATGAATGCTAAGAATGGTCTTATATTGAGTGTAAAATGTCTCTCAAGTTCTGTATGAGATACAATAATTTTTTCATTATCCATTTATGAAACGAAATATTGATCCTACCTTATTTATATAAATATATTATATGTATATAATGATTTTAAAAATAAATATGGATTATATTATCCTTTTATCCATGAATATGTCTCTATTGAATGAATTTATATATAAAATGACCACAGAAACTAAGAGAAGTATTGTTTTTAGTTAAAAATATTTCTACTATTTTATTTTTTTCAATGATATGATAGGATAAACTATAATCAGTGAATGTATACAATGATTATCACATAGATATTATATTTAAATAAAAACTCATTATATATTCTTAATGTATTTTCCAATAATTAAATATCACATGAATATTATCCTCATGTTGTGACTCAAAGGGGGAAGTATGAGGCCTAGTTACAATGACAATGACTTCCCCTTACCCTTTTCTTACTCTTATATCATTCATTCTTTCATTTTTTGTGATTTTCATCTCGTAGTATAAGTGATTATTTTTCATTCCTTCTATGAATTATTTCATTTATTTTCTTAATATGTTTATTCGTTTAATTGATCCCTCATAAAAATGCATCAATTATCAACCACTATTTTTTTAAATAATTTTACCAATGGATTCACCTCCATTCCTTTGAGTTTATTTCGTTTCTTAACCATTGTGGAGACCTTATCTTAGTTAACCATTAGATCCCTGTCTAGTTTTATATTCAAGAAAATTTAGTGGTTCCCCTAACCCAACATAACATTTACATTATTCCTATCCCTGGATGCATTTTGTTCATTATTGGATTCTTGATTTCCATTACAGACTTGTGGTTACTTGTAAGTTACGATGGAGGGGTTTAAATGGTTAAATGATTACATTTAATATTTTCTTCCTTATAATATAGTTTTACTATAAATTTTTGGATCCCCAACCACACAAAGCTTGTTCTAATTTCTCATATTTCAATAATTTTTTTCAATTATGATTATCTAATCTAGTATTTCAATAAATTTAATGGTATATTGTGAATCTGAGTTGACAGATTATTTATAATTTATGGGATACAATACATATTCTCCCCCTTATGTGTCTACTTTTAAATTTTAAGTGATACAACATAGTTCTGGTCATTATTATTACATGTTCTGTTGAACAATCACTAATGTATAGCATCATTCAGTTTGACCATGTGAATGTGGTTTATTTTAATTATTTTAGGTGTGATGTGACACATCTATGATAGTCAAGGTGTAAAAAACTTTTTATTAACTATCATAGGATGGAACCTATAACCAACTACAATAGTGGGATGTGTTAATTATCTCTCCAAGATATTTTGTTCTTATATATATACCTCCATTTAGGTGATTTGTAGGATTTTGGGTTGTTTTGGTTTTTAATATCATAGTCTTCATTCATGATTTTTTTTATACTACTTTTGAATTAATAAAAAATGTTGAATTATAAAATTACAAAAAAAAATATTCAGACATATGTATGCATTGTGAATTTATTAAATATAACTAGATAACCGATTTGGATTGGTATTAAGGAAAATCATTATAAAAATAATTATTACTATTTTGAAATTGAATGGTTATATGATAAGTGATTTTATAAAATAACATATATATATATATATATAGAATGTTGAATCATAATCTTCTTTATCATACTATAAATATACCATATAAAACGTTCACTGTTTATGTGTGAGAATGGTTTAAGGCTATCAAAAACATACCAAATATGAAAATTGTAAAAATATTTATCAATTATATTACAGTAATAATAAATCATAAGCTATTGAATCTATATAGTACATTATTTGAGGTGATAGATTCCTTGGATTGTGATTTTGGAGGATTTAACATAGAAAAAGGTATCAGTGGGATGTGTCACATTATAGGATCTCCCCTAATTTAATTTGTTTCTAAGAAATGAAGGAATTTTTTTCTAGGTAGTTGAATCTAAATGGATTATTCTTATTAGATATTTTTCAAAAAACACATTTAATCAGTTAAAATATATGTTACAAAAAAAATTATGAATTTTTTTTATCATTTATAGTTCTATTTCTTCTACATTTATTTTGATGAACCCCTATAGTATTCATAGGTAAAACATAATTAATAAGGGAACTAATTTAATTAAATTTGACCTGAAAGTTAGATTTTTATTTGATTTTCCAAAAGTCGCTTTCATGGATTAGCGGTAACCTACTGACAGACCAAGCGAGAACCCAAAAAAACTACATCCAAGTTCAAAATTCAAAATTCAAGAAGCACTCCACCACCAAGAATCACACATGATGATCGACTGCATCACCTTGCCACCATCCATCATCATTCACCATAGACATCCATCACTGTGTCAACATCATCTTCCAACCACCATGAAAACCAGTCACCGATGATCATTGGAAACCAGATCCGCAGTGAAACAGCTCACCGCACCAAATCATCGTCATTCCCAGTGAATCAAAAAAACCATACTGGGAATACATATATGAAAAGTATTGAAATCACCATGGTACCGTCGAGAGCAACCCGATGACCAGTACCATAACCAGACTTAATAAAAAACAAACTAGATCCACAAATCAAAACACCACCAAATGATAGACAGTAGATCGACCACTGATAATAGGTAAACAAACCATCACCGAAATCATGAGGAAAAAAACCGATATACAAAAGCCCTTGGAGGGTGGAATATGTTTAAATTTTATACCTACAATAACATGTTATGTGATGATTTTATAAATCACTTAGATTCAGGTATGATTAACTATATAATTTTTACTCATGTAATACTAGAGATATAAAAAAAATATTTTTTTGGTGTATTCAGAAATCAAATATATGTTTATATTATATAAATAGATAATTTGATAAAAAATTGAAATATAATTAAAAAATTTAGCATCATGTATGAACCAATTCCCAATAATTAGAGATATGATGGATGTTTTATATATCTTTATTGGGGGTAAATTTTTATTTATTTTTGTGATAGACATTAATAATATGTGAAAATTATTCTAATTATATAAATTAACTATATTATAGTATTTTTTCATCAAATTTTTCTTTAGTTCCTATATAGACCACTAACTTAGATCAGTTATAACATACCAATACTGAATAGGTATATTAATTTAATAGAATCATTATTTATAGAGAATTTTATTTTTTTATGAAACAAATTCATTTTACACTTCATTTTATTATTTATAAAATTATACTGAGAAATTTTTACTATGTGATAGTACGAATGTTTCATGTAATGATGTATAGAGTATAATTTTAAAGTCAAGTATCACAAAAACTTTTAAAGGATCCTGGGTGGGAGTTATTATATAATTTTCCTTAATTTAATTCACTCTTAATCATTTTTTATTTCTATTATCATCATTTTCATTTAATATTTCATAGTTATAATTGGTTTTTAAGGAATGTGTTGCAATAATTTTTTTATTTTTTTATAAGATAATATAGATCTGAGAATGGATATGTGATTAATTAGTTTATACATTATTAAAACCTTGTAGTTGTTTTTTTATTTCAAATCCAAGTAAAAAAATAATTTATAAAATAATTTAAAATTCTTCTCAAGGAATAAAATTTTTCTCTTCCTTATTAACTTATCAAAATACTATCGACAAAAAATTTCTAAATGATTATTCTAATAATATTTTCCACATATTTATTATAATTTTAAGCATAATTTACTTTTTATTGAGGTTAAGTGAATAAACCTTTATTTTGATATATATTTTAATGGATTTAAAAATAGACAATGATAATTCTATGCATCAAAATGGGGTTTTTACTAATAATTTATATATTTTCATGATATATTTATGATATAATATCATATAGATCGTGATATAATGAATTGAAGGGTAAATGGAGATTATATTAATATGAAATCAATTTAAATTATAAAAATGTTCAAAATTGAAAGAAATTGATGTTATGGATTTAGAGATAATATTTATTCACATAAGAAAATATTTCTTATTGATAAAATTCATATGATTTGATTATTCCAACGTGTTTGAAAATAGTTGGGATATTTTAAATGAATATAAATCATTAATATTTTATAAAATTTATAAATTTAACTATTTTACCAAGTCTAAGAGATTAATGATATATTAATATACAATATTTTTATAAATTGAAAATTATGTTACAAAATAAATAATTTAATAAGGATAGGATGACGTAAAATATTATTCCATATATAACATATATCTATGTGAGAGGTAACTAGACTTAATTTTTGTATGATTCATTTATAGAATACATTATAATTTACACATACCAATATATAAGACAAGATGGAATATTTCTAAAGATTATATTTTTCGTGAAGAGCAGATTGGATTGATATACATATCACTAGTTCCACTTTTAATGAATTGTATTAATGATAATCCAAGAATTTTAAATTATTATACCATAGATCATCCTACATAACATATATGTAGAGTATGGATCAAATTCCCATCAAATAAATCTTGATAATCTATGAAAAATTAATTACATACTCAAGGTGAATGATTTATTAAAATTACAATGAAGCTTTATAATGAACCTCGATAATTAATTTCAATGATATAGTATGAATGAAATATTTAATATTTCATTCCACATTTTAATGTATAGTTAGAATAGTTCTGGATAGATGTTAATTCAAAATTTTTAATCATGGGAATTTGATTATATAAATAGATAGTGGTATTTTTAGGAAATTTAATAGGATTGAATTGTTAGTTAAGGCACAGTTGACATATTTTTATCAAATGATTATTTTTAGTATCTAAGACTAGGAAATTCGTTAACTTACCATGTCTATGTGATGTATATTGTAAAATAGTTACAACATATCATATATAAGAATTGACTATATTATATTTTTTCACTAGGTACTATAGTATCTCCCCCTCGGTGGCTCTCCTTCCCTGGATTCTTCCACCTCCCTCTTTCCAGGGTTTTAATCCTAGTTCCCTCTTCCTCATTCCTTTCTTCTGGTTATGGGTTTCATTCTCTATTTACCCCTAGGGTTTAAATCCCAGTTTTACCGTTTCTCATTCCATTCCCCCAACTGCCTCATCCGTGCTCTGATATCATGTTCTACCGCTCCTCTCCAGGTCGGACTTGGAGCGATGGATACTCAGAGGTTTTGGGTAATGCGATTTGGCAGCCATGGGGATTCATTTTAGGGTTTCATCCCCAGTTTCCATTAGTGTTTTCTCCCCGGTTTCACTATTCCTAGTTCTTTTAGGGTTTCATCCCCAGTTCTTTTTTCTTCTATGCAATTTTTTTTTGGATTTCGGTTATCTGTGAACAATTTTGACGCTTGTTCGGTGATGGTTCTATTCGTGGTTATGCGTTTTATGTGCTGTGAAGACCTTTTCAATATCTAGAGTGTGGTGTTTAGATGATGGTGTCAACATTTTTTATTGTATAGAGAGGATGAAAGTGGTGTTCTTCTATGGTTTTGATTTTTTGTTGTGATGGTGTTGCAGAATTACGACGGCCTTGTCAGTCTTGGTATGGTTCGATGGAGTCATGTTCCGATTGTCGGTGAGGTTGCTTGCGGCCAACGGCGTGCTTTGGACGGGGATGTGATAATGATTGAAGGAAGACAACAGAGAGATGTTCGATGGACTCGACGTTTCTGACGGTGGCGGATCGTGGCTCAAAACTTGTGGCCCAAGGTTTTTGGTGTTTTGGTTCTCTGGCGTGTGGTATTTTGGTACTTTGTGTGTTATTGTTGACAATATGGTGAACTGCGACTTTGATGATGGTTTCTGGTGGTTCCTCAATGGCATTATGCTGGTCTGGCGTTTCTTTTTGGTTGGTTATGGTGATGATGATGGACTTCAATGGTGACAGGATGGACATGGGTGACAGGATTGCAGTGTCATGTGGTGCATCATGATGGCAGGCGACGTGATTCCCCAGGTGGTGTTTGGTTCGGATTTTCAATTAAAATTTGAATTTTGAATATTGTGGCGCGGGCTTTTGAATTTTTGTTTGTTTGAATCTGTTTGTTTTTTAATTAGGTATTTTTATTCTTTTTATGGTAGTTTTTAATATTTCGATGGATCTGTTGTATGCGAGTTCTGGTTGTGAGGTTCCCATTAACCCAAAAATTAGTTTATTCAGAAAATGAAAAAATATGAATTTGGAGGATCCCATGTTATTGAATTCAATATTTTTTTACAAAAATTGAATTATTGCTATTATTGAGCTAAATTAAAAATTTATAATATCTTTTGATATTGTTGACATGATCAAAGTGGGGGAGAAATAATATTTTGATGGATTGTAATGACGTTCTTCAATTTCAAATATCATGTATGTTATTTTTATATTAGTTAGAAAAATTTTATCAATTTATTATATTTATAATATTATATTTATTTATTATTTATCTTCTATTATGGTTCATTTTATTGATACAAATTCAATATAGGGGGATTGATAAATTCATTATCTAATGTCTCTTTATTTATTTATATCATTTCCATTAAATTATTTAGTTAATAAATATTTTTGGTTTCATTTATTATACTTTTGTGATTTGGGTTTGTATTTAATTATTAAAACTATTTTCCATGTATTTATAAGTAAATAAAAATTAATTATAATTTGACTTTCTATGCATTTTAATTTAATAATAATCCATTTATATTGTTAGATTTCATCCCATCATCAATTATGATAATCTATTTTTTACATTATGGGATTGGTATTTAATTGAAATATCATTCTAACTATATCCTATATGAAAGGTTTAATGTGTTAGTTATTAAGGGTTATTCGTGAGATAATGAAACAGAAAATAATAGAAGTCCTAATGTTTTTAAAAATTAAATATATGAATTCCTAGGTTTTACAAAGTAATTACTATGATTTGATATCTATTAATATTTGATCAAAAATATTTTTAATGGTTTGACATTATTATTTTTTAAAATTAGATTTTTCTTAGGAATATGTCACATAAAAATGATAGATTTGATATAAATTTGTAAAATAAATATTTTATATTTTACATTAAAATTAACATAGATAGTGAATGAATATAAATTTTTTTTTGATAAAGGATTCCTTTACAAATATCACATAGTTAACACACTACCATGTTCAATGAGAAAAATGGTTTAGTACTAACTAAAAACAATAAATCACCCATGTATAGTGAACAAAATTTAAATTATTACATTAATTTATTATTTAAAACACCATTTTCGCAATTCCTTACTAATAAAGGATGGAAGGAGTGAAAACAATCAATTACCAAAATGGGTAGTTTATACTACTAAAAAAATGAATGTTTAAGAATTATGATCCAAACATAATCATTTTGGATCTGGAAACCTATTAAATAAAACTATTTTATTGAATTTTTTTATAAAATATTATTATGATAGAATAATTAAATAAGTAATGACTTCGTATTTGTATATTAATAGGATACTTTTATATTTTGAATAACTGGTCAATAGTTTTATATAGACAATGTGCAAGAAAAACCATTTTACATTTCTTTGTCAAATTTTATAATTAACTAATTGTGTATTTAAAATATTTTATAAAATAATATTTATTTATAATTCCCCCTTAATATAATTCTTTTATTGAGTCATATTTCATAAAAAGAGTGTAATTTTTTGTGATACCTAACAAAAAATAAGAAATTCACTATTTTTTCCCACATAGAAATGTTATTTCACTTATGGTGTGAGACTACCAAATAATTTATTTATTTATTATATAGAACATAAATCTTATTGAATACAGTATGTGTGGATATTGGAGTATCTTCATCATGATCTAAACCATTATAAAATTATATATATTCATTAATTCCTATTTTAAAATCCTTAAATATATTGTAAATTATATCACCACCTTACCATTTTTTTTATATAGGTAAACAATGCCCTCGTGATTAAATAACAAAATACCACTAAAAAGTGAAAACCACTACCTTAAAAATCAAAAAATATCAATTCATAATGATTAAGATAATGTGTGAATGAATTTCATACAAAATTACAAATAATCATGAAAGATTAATTATAAAAAAAACCATTAACCCATAACATATATAAAACACAATAACATCATATACCATTATAGTATATTAAAAAAATCCTCACGCACCACAATCCAACAATAAGTCTTAATCACAATTCTAATATGACCCAAATCATCCACTAACATTATATTTTAAACATATATATATATATATAATTAATTATAGGTTTTCCAATATAATTTTTAATCCATCCCCAAATAAAGAACAACAATATCGGTAATATCTTTGTATAAGGATCAAATTTGTAAAATTATAATATATTTTCACATCTATGTTGGTCTGTAACCCAAAAGGGTAAAATACATAATATAATATGAAGGGAACTATTTCATCCTCAATCATAATATTAAATATTAAAGAGATATATATCATTAGAGAAGTATATTTTACATTACACATAAGTCATGTTCATAAGAATATTTCATTCACAAGCTAATATTGTAACACCAAGAGAATTTGAGAAATATTTTCACTAATTAATTTAATATTTTTTATATTTTTTATTTCAGGAAATGTTAAATGTAGCTTTTATAATATTAAATAACTAATTTTAGACTTTTATTCAAGAAATTCCATGTTAATCGTTCACAACATCAAAAAAAAACAAATTATTTTTTGGTACATGCAGCACAATGTTTGTCTTTTGTTGCACACAATGTCGATTTCTTTTGATAGGTTGTGTTACACATAAGGAAAAGTTTAAAAATATTTATAATACTATTAATATTATTTTTAATATATTATTATAATTTTGATCTAGAAATTATGATTTATGTTATGAATGAAATATTAGTTAAAAATTTTAATAAAATGAACCCTTTTACCTAGAAATAAAAGTATTAACTATTTGATAATAATTAAATTTTATTTATAATAAAACCACTGTTATATCTACTAACTCTATTACATATCAATAAATAAAAAACCAATATTTATATATTTTTAATATGTTATATATTTATTCAAATATTTTTACACTCATCCAATAGATTTTATAGAAATTAGATAAGAATACATCCAATTTTAATGAATAAAAATAAATAAATATATCAAAGAGATAATTTTAACACCTATTAATGGATAAATAAATTTAAATATTATTTGGAAACATTTATAATATTTATTTGGAAAAAATATCTATATTTTTTAAATCTTACTATCCAAATTTACTTTGGGTTTATTTTTTTGCATTTCTATGAGATGTTCCATGATTGATGAATAGTGAATAACATTGAATTCTAACTCAAATATTCTTTTTCATATAATTTATTTTCAAGTATAAATTATATTTTTGATTGGTTTTAATGAATAATTAGAAATATTAAATAAAATAACCCAATTTGCTTAATTTTAGTCAATTTCAATTTGAAATTGAATATAAAATCATATAAAACCTTTGAAAGATTTTTCTTTAAAAACATGCACTGTCATCTGGTCTGCGGGATTAAATTTAAATTAATTTCTTCCACTTATGTGATTGGAATTACTAAAAATATATTTCATATTTTATATTTTCATAATTATTAATTTAAATTATGATAACATAGTTTTTTACCCAAAATATTATTGATTGTAATAAAAAATAATTACAATGATTAAGATAAAATTAATCATTACAAGAGTATAAAACTTATTTTTATGGGCCAAAATTATGTATAAAATTATCCTAAGGAAATTTTATAGAAATATTTATACCATATACTCCCTTGTATCAATTTTGGGTCCATTATTGGTGCCACTTTTCATTGAAAATTTTTTAGTGGAACTTCCTTTCAAAAAAAATTACAAGAATACCACTCCTCCTCTGCTATAAAAAGACACTCACCCATATCACTTATGCAAAACAATAAATCACGTTTTCATTAAAAAATATACTAAAATAATCTCACAACATCCGTCCCTTCATACTAGAAACCTCCCTTTTGAATGAAATCCATTCATGGAATCCTTTTGGTTCAAACCAAAAGGAGTTACCCAAAGAAGAGGTAACATCCTTCCCCATTTTCTTATTTTATTTTCATTATCCAAACCCTCGAATATTTTTATTCTATGATATTATAGTATACATATTATCCTAAAAAAATAATATTCTATTATTATAAGGGTTTTTTCAACGGTTACACCCACTTCTATCTAATGGTTATTGAATATATTATTCTTGTGTATGGTGAACTACAGCCTTTTTAAATGATGTGGTTAGTTTTTCATTTACCACCTCA
The DNA here is from genome assembly GCA_963277665.1 of Viscum album. NCBI lineage: Eukaryota > Viridiplantae > Streptophyta > Magnoliopsida > Santalales > Viscaceae > Viscum > Viscum album. The sequence goes on from OY728146.1 coordinate 1,291,939,972, forward strand.
AATTGTTGGAAATTTTGATATAAAATATATTTTTATATGATATATATGATATTTATTATTTATTTACGCTTCCATAATTTTTACATAATACATAATTTAATGAGGTCAATATTTTGGATATACGGTAAGTTTATTTTTGGACGTATGGACTAGCTCCTCCTCAAGGTGATGTGATTTGAAATTAATTGTGTTTTAGAACATGATTAAATTCCAATGGAAATTGAATTTCATCATTTGGTAGATGGAGATTTTCATAAACAATTATTTTTAATGTGATTATGGGATATGGAACACTTCAAATTTTTGTTTTTAGAATTAGGCAAAGGCCTAAGGGGTTCCACGGGTGTCTTATTGAGTTTCGAGAGAGATAAGCCCTAGAAATCACATATTTGTGTTATTTTAATAGGGTGAATGGTTTTTCTAAAACCATACGACCCCAACATAAAACTTTCAAACTTATGGAGGTGATCAAACATGAAGCAAATGGGTTGAATAATTTTTTCCCAAACCATGTGCCTATCCTACATGGTTAGTGCCACATAAGAAGTGGTGTACCACTATTTATCGCATAAATTGAACATGGTTAGGAAAAATGTGTGAAAAAACCATGTGAAGTAGGTTTCCTAGGATGTGGGAGCTGTATGGATGGTAAAAAAATTTACAAACCATGTGGCCTTATTTTGAGGGTGAAATTACAAAAAAATTTCCATAATGATTTTGAAGTTTCCCTTTTCTTTTTCTTTGTTTTCCCTCTAGAGGGTGTTTCCTCCTCTCCATTATGCCATGGGTTTCCTCTAACAAAAATATTCTAGTATTTTCAATATATAGCCTATATAAACTATGGTTTGAATGTCATCAGTCACTATAGATCTGTATTGGTATGTTATTTATTCCTTCTGAATAATTCTTCATTATTATTTTCTTGATGGAGTTATCATGGTGAAAGAACATTTTCCCTACATTATAAAAAAATTATCATTTTATAGAATTATTCCAAACCATACCAAATAATATGTTTATATTGGATGATTAATACTTCCTAATAATAAGGTAGGTGGTTTATAGCATTTTCCCTAAACATACATTGATTTATAAATGTTTTTGGTGTTATGTACACCCATAATTCCTAATAATTTCTTTTTATTTTGTTCTCCATATTAAATTTGATCATCACATATAGATACACACTTGATAATATTTGTTTATTTGTTTTGAGGATGGATACCTCAATAAGAGACGACCCTTAGGTGTTCTATCTTGGTTTTCCCATTTTTGATTAAATAATTTCAATGCTTGAAATTCTTTCTAAGCTTTTACATTAGAGTATGAATAGTTTTTACCGTGTCTGTTATTTCCCAATTGAAAATGAAACCCCATAACTGTTGTGCTGAACTTACTAATGTAATTTACAAGTATGATAGATTTATAAAATGATTCATTAAATTAATTTAATATATAGATATTATATTTTATTCTTAATTGTGTAAAATTAATGTTTAAAACCCCAAATATGTTGTGTGTTGTCTTTTAATTTACAAAGTGGGATTAAATAAACTTTGGGTTAATGATATTATGTCATTGTATGATATAAGGCGTGTCTTTTATATACCCTATTTAATGTTCTTAAATGGATTATACCTCCATTTGAATATAATTTCAAAGAACTAATAACCTACTAAAGGATTTGATTTCTAAATAAATGGGATTCCAATGTAGTTAATTTCCTAATTAGACCATGGTGCCTTTAAAGTACTTACCTGATCCTTGTTAAATGAATTTCTCCAATTTAATATATTCGATGGAATGATATTAATTCGGTAGTTTATTATTAATAATTTTTTTCATTATATAAATGGGATGTATTTCAATAATGGATTTCCTTCTTTGAGTGATTTAAATAGTAAGTATTATTTGATTAGATTTTCAATGACAACTTGTTTTCCTTTAACATATTAAATGAATTTATTGAAATGGAATTGAATTTGGTGGTATGAACATTCCTCTTATTATAATTCAGTAATCATATATTCTGTAAAATTTAAAAATCATGATTCCCTTGGTTATATTGGGATTTTTGAAATAATCAATGAGAGGTTATTCCTCATGAATATTAATTATAAATATGACTACGCCTCAATACAAAATTCAGAATGATGTTAAGTGTTTTGTTAAGAATTTAAATTTCACACTTTTATAAATTATGTGTTGAGTCCTAGAGTATCACACCATTGGAATGATTGGGACTGTGGACATGACACCACACATTCTTGGCATAATGTTGTCTTGAAGGCACACTCATGATATTGAGTGTTGACATGAAAAAACACTCACCATATAAAGTGATTATCATTACATCCCAAAATCATTATGATATGTAGGGAATTGACCCTTTGTATTGGGCTTATATGCTTTTCTAGACTGGTTATGGATGACAGAGTTAGAAATAGGCCAACCAACACCTACTATTATAGGAATATGGACACTTACATCAACACATAATTGGTTCATATAGATGGATGGAATATATAACTATAATCTATATATATTATTACTATATACATATGGTTACTATTTATAGACTCATTATGGAAATGAGACAAAGTAGGTAGAGCCTCCATGTGTCCTTTAAGAACCAGAGTGGGGTTTTTCTATTTATTTGGATTTTTATAATTCTATATATTTTCTAAACTACATTACATTATATTCATAAACTGATTTTAGTTGTATATATATTGGGTGGTAACCTAATATGATTTATATTCATAGACTAATCGAGAAACCATTTTAATCGTGTTCTTATGTTCACCATATGTTCGCAGGATAATTGATGGTTTCTTATGCTATCTTCACTTGTACCTAAGAGTTAGGAGAACATGATCAAGATGAATCTTGATATTCTCAAGGAGCTGTCCCTCAGAGATTTATGTTAGTTTATTTATTCATCTATTTTATTTATCTATTTCATGTTGTATCTATACAGTTTTTACTTTTGTATCACCATCTAGATAAGCATGCACTATATACATTGGAATCAATCATCACTTTTGTATTTAGTTGTTTTTATATTCTTCCACTGCTCTATCTTTCATTTGTACTACTTCGACTATTGTGTATTATTTATTATTAGATATACCATTTTTCTAGTCTAATAATGATGGTATATTATTCCCTCTATCACCTCAGCAGTCCCTTTCAACTATTTGGAAGCCTCTAGCATATGTGGATGTGCACATGAGGCCACACAACCCACTAGTTTGACATCAGTTCTAGTGTTCAGACATGTTGGGATGTTATGATGTTTTTTTGTGATGTTTTTTTCCTTTTTATTAATATTTTTGGATGGTATATATGAGACTAGGAATGAGTTGGCTCTTAATAAATATCCTTTTCAAGGAATAATGACGACACCCATAAGGAAAATTCCATGTGTCCATTGATGGAAATTTTGTTCATGTTATTTTTTATTAAAATTGTTTGTGATTTCACTTTGAATTAATTGTGTACATTACCCTACTTATTTATTTTTGGGTTTTTTGTTATATTAACCATGGCCTCATATGGCAAGGATGAAGCATTACATGATTCATAACCTGAACATATAACATAAATTCTCATTCATATTTTAGGGTATGTAGTTTCATTTATATGATTCCTATTAATTTTGATTACATTCCTTGTTTATTATAACATTCAATATTATATATAATTTTTTGGAAATTATATGCCATGCTCTGTGTTTATCATGCATGAATCTGTGTGTTTTTTCTGTGATAGTATGATAGTTCTATTTCAAATCATATAAATGGTTTCATGGGATAAATATATGTATAGGGAGTTAATTGTACCTATGTTTTAGTTACTAGGTGCATGGGATCTCTATGATTTGGAAAAGGGAACCTTTTTACTCAAACCATCCTTGAGCATCACACATATTTGAAGTCTATTATTAAAATTAAAAGGCATCATGAGTTTGAATATTAATATTTTACTAGTTTCTATTAAATTTGAGCTAGTATGCATTGAATAAATTGTTTGGGAACTTCATAAATCATAGATATAAATACATATATTTGAACTATTTTATATGAAAATGTGTTATTTTTAAATTCATATGGATGTAAAAGAATATTAAATATTGATCTAAAATGTTTTGGTTTCCTCTATAAATGATTTTCACTATATCACACAGCTATGGAGGTCGTGTGATTATCTCCTTAAATACAAAACTAGAACCAAGTAGGTATTATGGGTCATCATTATTATATGATAACCAATTGGGTGTTTTTTGACATTGAAAATTAGGAAACTGATATTGAGTTTTATTTTGAAGAACATAGGTTGTCTAAGTGGGACCCTAATAGGTCAACTAATATGTTATAAATCAAAAATTAATTTCATTCATGATGTTCCTAATTAAAATAGTATTTTAAGAAATGGTTCATGTTTAAAAACAATTTTTGATATGTCTTTCATTTTGTTCCTTTATGTTCTTGATAAATCAGGTTCCATGATCTTAGGTTATATAATTAGTAATTCATATTCCTTTTCTAACTTATAAATGTTTAAATATTAATGTGAAACAATTTAATGACATAAAAATGGAACCTGATGTGGTTTACATTGATTAAAAACCGAATTTAAGGTTTAATTTAAATATATCATAAATTTACCATGGAAGAGAAACATGATCATTTTCTGTGGAACTCTTTTTATTTTTAGAAAGGGATTAGATGAAAATCCCTTAAGACTAGTGACCTCTATTTTCCATGACATAGTGATAGGGTAGATTCTTATCATTTTTTGGGGCTATCCAAAGGGTGGTATAACCCTTAGATCTTAAATTGCATTCTAAATGTTTTTAATTTTATGAAGTATGTTTATGTTTGTGTGATGTTGTCCATAGTAGGACTTTTAGATTCACATGAAACCCTTGTTTAGATGGGTGGTCATTATATCATTGACATTTTTTATTAATGTGAGCATCAAGAAATGTTGGTTTGAGTGGATTATATATTCTAAGGGAATGGTAGGATACTTTGTACGTCTTGAGACTGTGTTCTTTTCTTAGGTGACTCGATAGGTCTTTAGTCTGTTTTATATTCATAGGGGAGAATGTGACTTGAGCCAATTTTCTATGTGGTCCATCAGATACTCAATTTCATATGGATTAGTATCCTATGGAAGTTTTCTGGTATGTTTCATTTTACTCCTATTATATTGCTGTAGTATGGGTGGATATTTGTGGTACACATCGAGTTTCTAATGGTGTAACCAACCGGTTTAGTTTGGTGACTTCATTGATCCCTATGCTATTTAGTTTGTTCATTGTTCATCATCATAGTATAGTGCCTATAAGATTATAGGAATCAAATACATCCCAATTATTGATATGAATATCCATGAGAATATATGTTTTAACATGTCGATCAGGTTGGGTTTTTCCCTCATGCCAAATTCTATGACGTTGTGATAATGACTCGGAGTGCTTTCACGTGTGTGTTTAAAGTACGTCTAATCTCAAACACATATGAGATGCCAGTCTATCTCACTTCTTTCAATGGATAGGACACTAGAAAAGTGTGTTGCATCATGCTGGTTCTAGTGTTTTTGTGTGTCTTAGTGTTAGTGATTTCTCTAAAGAATGATGTTAATGTTGATGGTAGTTTATACAAACATCAGGAAACACTATTTCCCATGGATGTACATTTTAGGATATATTTTACAGATCATGGAAAACCTCATATGGTAAAGTATTATGATTAATTTATGATGATTAATCAGCAGATAAATATGATATTCTTCCAATAAGTTGACCTATAATGGATCAAATGTTCTTAATTTGGTATCCTAATAGTGTACTCATCTATAAGAGATGGTAATTTCCCATATCTTGATGTCATCTTTGGTGCACTAAGAGATTGTCAGAATTAATTGGATAGACTCTATGATACTAGGCTTTTCATTCTATCATGTCCACTAGGTTTATGCCATTTTGGATTAATAATTGTTTTTAGGTGTACGTCTTGGATTTGTACCAACGTTTCTTTTGTAAACAAGTTGTATGCACTACCCTAGGTTAGATCCTTAGACTCTAGTTTTATGAATTTGATGCTACCCTAGACTTAATTTTGGGTGAAGATATTATTCTTAAAAAGGTAAAAATTTCTTGTGTATTGGGTCAAATATAAACCTTTTTCTTCTGATGAGTCATGATAGTTTAATTGTTTAGGTAATGGTTTGTCCATGGAACATCACCTGAAATCAGTTATGGTCTTTGGTGAACATGCTAACTGTAAACAAATGAAATGTATTGAAGGAATGGGTTTTGGTTCATTTTGAGTTACATCAGCCTTCTATGTCGGGCGTCTTGAGAATGGTCATCTAGATGGGGCTTTACTTTTAACACCTATTTATGAATAGATACGGTTGAGTGGAACTATTTTAAAGAAATATGTCTCATTAAGGATGATTTGGTGTGAGGGTCGATAGTGTCTTTCAAGGAATGTTTGTGTGGCTAGATTCAGTTAGGTTGATCAGGATATGACATCTTCATTCCATTGAGTCCCTTATTGTGGCCTCAAAATTAATTTTGTTCTCCCAATTAAAGAACCCATATTGGGAGCATCGTTAAAATGATTATTTTTTTCATTGTAGGAAATCCCAATAGTGTGGGTATCATGCCTCAGAATTGGATCATTATGATGTTAATTCTTAAAGTGGGGAGAACCATTAGACATATGTTAAATGATATGATGATGTGATCTTGTATATAGATAAATGTGATAAGGTAAGCTCTATTACGGTTTTTTATTAAGATAAATGAGCATTGGATCAGGTTTGGTGTCATTAATGTCGTTTTCTTAAGTATTTATTAGAGTTAAGTTGGGTGTTTGGGAATGCAACATGGCCATTTGAATGGGATATCACAAACCTTGTAGGTCGAGTGATATTTTTTTCCTGAAGAAATATCATGTATTATAAGTTATATGGTGTGGAGTTTTTAATGACACATGTTTTAGAACTACATGAAAATCCAAAGGAATTTGAATTTCCTCATTTGGTGGAATGGAAATTTATTAAACCATGTTTTGGAACATAATTTTGAGAGTTTGAATACTTGGTAGTGTAGTTTTTAGAATTGGTTAAAGGGTATAGGTGTTCCTGGGGTGTCTTGGTGAGTTTTGAAAGTGCAAGACACTAGAAAACACAATTTTGGGTGGTCAGAATAGGACACTTGGTTTGTATGAAACCATGTGTCCCCCATCAAACTACATTGCGACTTGTGGAGGTGAGAAGATGTGAAGTGCACAAGTCATGAATGGTTTTCCCAAACCATGTTCTTATCTTGAATGGAGATTAAAACCAAGGAAGTACATAAAAAATATTCATAACATGGTTGGAACATGTTTAGGAAAACCATGAGACACAACAGTGCGAGGTCAATTTGTTGGGCAGTTAGAGCCCCACAGTTGGCACATAGTTTGGCCAATCTATGTGGACAAACCATGTGGCATATTTTTGAGGGCGAAATTACAAAAATTACCTTGATATATTAATTTATTCAATTTTATTTTTCTGTCTTCTCCGTATAGAGGGTGTGTCTCTCCCTCCCTTGCAACATGGGTTTCCTTCTCCATGTATATTTTGGTCATTGCATGATCTCCCCCATCCAGACTCCATTTCGAACTCTGTCAATCTCTACTAATACACATTGGTAATCTCTTGTTTCCATTTTAATCTTTAATTTTTTAATATCATCTTAATCTAGTTATCATGGTAAAAGAAAAACATCCCTATTTTAGTGAAAATTTCAATTTCTTTGATTTCATTCAAACCAGACCAAATACAACCTTGATATTGGATGAGAGGAGAATTATAATCATAAGGTAGGTGGTATAAAGATTTTACAATAAATTTCCATTTAATTAAAAATGTTTCTATTGTACCCTCCTCCGTCCATTACTGATAATCTCCTTTTAATTTAGTTTTTAAATTAAATTGATCAACGCACCTAGATACATTGCATATGATGTTTGTTTAGTAGTATAAAGGATTTATACCATGACCTCTAAGACCCCTTAGGGGTACTGGATTTGTTTGGATATTTTTGATTAAATAATTTAATTAACTATAACTCAATCTAAGTGTTCATCTTGTAGTAAAAATGTTTTTCCCTTGTTTTTGATTTCCTAATTTATAATGACACCTCCCATGTGTCATGTTAAACTTATTAATGGAAATTCCAAGTATTTTAGATTTATAAAGTTATTCATTAATGATAATTAAATTATGGATCTTACATTTGATGCCTAATTGATTCAGATAAATTTTTTATAACCAATGTCATTATTTTATAATAAGACTCTTTAGATGAGGTGCGTAATCTTCTAAATTACAATGTGGTGAATAGTTTTTTCAAATATGTATAGATTAATGATTTGATGTCATTGTTTTACATAAGGAATTTTTACTAAATGGCTTCATTGATTTTATTATATGGATTATCCCTCATTTTTTATAGATGTTCAATGAACCAAGGTCATCCTAAGGGATTATCGTGGTAAATAAAATGGAATTTCCCTTGTAGTTATTATTCCAATCCGCCCATGGTACCTTTTAAGTGACCCCTTGATCATTATTAAATGAATTTCTATATTTTGATGGATTCAATGAGATGTGATTAATTTATTAATTTATTATTTTATGGTTATTTTTTGTAATAAATGGTATGGGTCGACATGATGGATTTTCTTCCTTGAATAATTTAAATAGAATAAATTATTTGATTATCATGTTCATGATAGATTTTTTTCCTTAGACATATTAAAAAAATTTATTGACATGGAATTTAATTAACTCTTATGGCCACACTTATTGTTATAATTGAATAATAATGTATCATATAAATTTTTATTATTATGTTTCCCTTTGTTATATAGGGTTTGTTTAAAAAAAATAATGAGAGGTTATTCTCAATGGATATTAATTATAAATATGATTAAGAATTGATATATACTGTTCAATGATGGTAATGATTCTTTTGATCAGAGAGGTATCATGATACATTTCATCTGGTGTTGAGTCATGGTGTCTTGCACCATTGGAATGATTAGGATAGTGGTAATGAAACACCGCATTACTAGTTCAGTGAGGGCATGATAGAACACTCATGATTCAAGTGTTTACATGATGACACACTTTTAATTTTGATTGTTGACATGGCGTCACACTTGTGATATCAAGTGATGAGCATAACATATCCAAATCATTATGATATGTAGGGAATATAACCTTTGGCATGATAACATAGGCATATTTAGATTGGCTATGAGTGAATGAGTGACTCCCTAGTCCATCCACCACATAATATTCTAGGTATATAGACACTTAAATCTACATTTACTTGGTTTATATAGATGGATGAAATATATAACTACATATTATTTATATGATTAATATTAACATATGGTTATGGTTATGAAACTAATTTTAAAAATGATCTGAAGTAGGTAGAGTGGTGTGGTGTCCTTTAGAATCCTGAGGAGGTTGTTGATTATTTATTCAGTTTTGTTTATTATTTTTCATAGTTTTCACACTTCTTTATATAATATTCATGGACTAGATTAAGCTGTAGACATCATGGGTGGTAACCTTATGGATTTATATCTCACAACCAACTGATGCTACCATTTTACTGAGGTACCCTATTAGACCTTATGTTCGTAGGACCATGGATGGTTTCCTGGGTTGTCTTTCTTGTACTATAGAGGTAGGAGAATAGGACCAATCTATATCTTGAGATGCTCGTGGAGTTCTACCACATGGTTTTTTTTATTTTAATTAGTATTTTATTGTGTTGTATCTATTTAATTCTATATATATATATACTTTTTTAAATTATGAATAACTATCATAGCATGCATGCATTTTTAATAATGGCATTGTCCATCCCTTTTGTATTTAGTTTTAATTATATTCTTCCATTGCTCGGTCATTCATTTCATACTACTTCCAATGTTTTTTGATATTTTTTTATCTAATATACCACTATGATACTTTGATCATAAGGGTATAGTATCCCTTCTATAACCTCTTTATACCCTATCTACAATTCCATAGCCTCTGGGACACGTTGATCTATTCTTCAGGCTATGTGACCCTCTGGTCTAGCAACAATTCTAGTGGCCATTCAGGACATGACGTTTCATGATTCATTCAAAATTAACTTGGAATGTATTATGGATTGTTTTATTGAACCTATATTATTTATATGAAATGATAATTCTACTAGTATGATATTATATATATATATATCTTAGTCAATAAAATTATTCCTTTCAATATGATAAAAAAAATATAAACAATGTCCCTGCATTCGTACGACCTATTGTATCCATGACTAGTGCATTTGGTTTAATATTAATATATTATAAAAATTATTATAAATACATATATATTGAATATATATTATATTTATATCATGTTTTATATTCTGAAAATAATTAAATCACGATCTATGTAAGAGAATCGGGAATAACAAGTCAAAATGTATACGAAAAACAAACGGATATTACATGGAACATAACAGTAAAATGAAATTGTAAATACAAGTGTCATATAATGTAATAATGAAATAATTTATTGTGTTATATATAATAAAATTGTTCTTATATAGAAATATATTAATTTTTTTTTATTATACTTGAGGTTTTAACATGTATGAGTAAATTCAAGTCTTAATGAAAGGGTTTTCTCATCTCACTTTTATTTTCCATGTGACACAAGCCATGATCACCACATATTAATTTTATGTGATATATATACTTTCCATACAGTTAATATATTAATATTATACTTAAATTTATGGGCATTTTAATAACTATTTTATGATCATTATTTCATGGGTTTTATTTTTCAACATTTACCAAATTTTTAAATTAATTTTGTCACAATTATGCTTTATTTGAGACACATGCCATGTAATGCATCTATATTTTTCACTAAACTGTATATACTATATTTGACAGTAAATATCATGAATCTGAATATTTTCATGATATTTTAATATTCATTTAATTTTATTCTTTCCATATTATTATAATTCAATGATACCAAATTGTTAATGGTTTACTGCTACAATATCATCATTTATCGATATTGTATATGACTAAGAATACATTGATAAAACCTTATTATCCATATTTTAACAATAGTGATGACATTTATTTTACTTTTTATATTTATGATATCAAAAAAAAATTAATATAATTTTTTTACTCCTTGGTACTTATGATAATTATGAATATTATTTTAATAAAATCCAACTTTATCACCCACTTCGGTCAAAAATCTGTGTTCTATCAAAAACATTTTTTCTAAAAAGGTTTTCAAAAAAAATTATGTTTGAAATTTTTTTACAATATTTAATGTTTTATTTATATGTTTTCAATGTATTTTTAGGAAAAAATTTTCAAAATGATTTTAATATTTCATTATATTTTATTCAATGAAATAGTTTTTGAAATATTCCATTATATGCTTTCATATTTATTTTCAAGAAAATGATTTTCAAATGGTTTTATGATTCTAAAAATATCTTTTCAAATAGAAAGGATAATTTACTCGTGATTTTTTTTTCAAATATCTTTCCATATTATTTCCCATCTATGATGTCATATGTTTTTGTTACTCATTCCTTTTTAGGTAAATAAGCCAAAGTTTCCCTTACTATTATTTATCTGAATTATTTATGTATTGATGGAATGAGGTTTTTGAAACATGTTACTATTTCATGGGTTATATGTTAATGAAACTCACTTCCCATTCAAGGGATATTTTTATAAGAAACAAAATTCATTTCATTGGTTTTTATTTGAATAAATTATTACGAAACATGTATCTTTTTTATAGGTTATGATATGATTACATGTTTAGGATAACGATTACATCTCATGGGTTATGATATGATTATTTATAATTGTGTGGGACATGTATGTATTATTTCATTATGATATTGGTGGGACCCATATACCCCTCCAATTAATTGTGTAATGATTTATATCTCATCATATAGAAATTAATGGAATGGAAGGTGAACTCGATTTTGTAATTGACATCTTCATTTAAGATGGTCTTGGAAGTGAATCTTGACTACCATGATAGAAATTGGAATGAATCATGACTACCATGATGTTATGGTGAATGAAACTATTCTACTATTATACTGTTGGTACTAAACCATGACTAAAAATATTTTCATGAGATTAAACAATGACAACCAATATGATATGTGAAGTGATATGATACTATTAACATGTCCCTAGAAATAAGCATTGTCTGCTATAAAAGTCCTTTTTATATGATTTTTTGGTTGCAAAAAAATATTATTTCTAATTAATATGTTCTGTTTTAATTGATTATTATCTGGTTTCCCTTATGATTCATGTCTCATAAACTTTTGTTATTTATGACTTGAATCATGTATATAAACATTGATATACAGGGTTTGATCATAAAATGTAATTATCATATTATCACACACTTATGCTCTTGATATGCTTATTTATTTATTTTTTTACCCTTACAGAGCATCTGAGTGCACCCATTTCTTATGTTACCTTAACCTAGGGTATGAACAGTGGTGTTAAGTAGAAGTACTATATCGGAAGATCTTTTTGGGAGACATTGAATATCATTCACCATGTAAGATGATTATTTACCATTTTTTCAAAGACATTAAAATATTATGGTCCATGGGTATGTACTTTTAATTTTATTAATGTTAATCTAAATGATGTAATATACATGTATGTTAAGTCAAGGTGAATATAAATATAAAAATCACATAGTATATAATAGATATAAATAATATATTTGGATCCATAAAAACATAATAAAGGCTCTTATAAACTAGTTCTCACTCACAATTATCTTGTATCTCAAACAATTAATTCCCTTACAAAAACCAATTATCATAAAAACATAAAAAACTATTTGTATCTATAACATTAAATAAGCCTAAGAAATTTCAAATCAATTTGAGTGATATAGTGAAAACCAATATGTTTTCCATTTATATCATCACAAAATTAATATGATAAAATCATATACCAAACATTAAAGTATTTGGTTGTAATGAAAATGGTACTCAAATCATTAATGAAATATCAAAATAACATAAACAACATCCCCTATAATATTAAACAAAAAATTGAGTGGCATGCATAATAATTCATAATAACATAAGTTAAATAATAATTATTAAAATCTTGATAAAATCATCAATTTAATCATAAACCATTTTTTATCACCATATTCATACAACTAATAACCATTACATGGTCATTACAATCATATTAATATATTGTCTGTATAATATCAAAGTAAATTTAGTCCACCTAATATTCATGTTATGTCTACAAAGTCAATGTAACAATTCCATTATAATAACGAATAAATATAATTTGTATAAGTATTATAAAATATAATTTCAAAACATTTCTCAGATAATGTGATTCTAAAGTCTAATACTATGTATCAAAAATTATAGTGAATAAAATACTATATTTTAGTTTATTATAATTCTATTATCCAATCATGATTACAAAAAAAATTATATTAATTAGTCAATAATAAAATCATTGCACTCCATACACACAACCAATCTATAATATAGAATGATAGAGTATATAAAAATATTCCACCAACTATCTCATCCTAAAATAAATATATATTTAGTTTTCACCAAAAACCACATCATACAAAAAATATTTATCATCAATATTACATGTCAAAAAAAATAAATTATAAAAGGCACATTATTTTTATAGGAATGTTTTATTATAATTATTATAAGGATGATAATATTTAATAATTATATTTTACATAAAATCTTGTTAATAATTCCTAAATTGTTAAGTCACATTCGTTTCTCTTCAGAACTAATGATGGTTATTCATTACATGCATTATTAAATTAAATTAATAATTCATCATAATAAGAAATGGCACTAATTTTTGTGTCATTAATTTATGATCATGATATTGGATCCCCATAAAAGACAATCATGTATTATAATGGTCATAAAAATTTCTAGAAAACTTCTACACACATGAATGATTCAAAAAATGCATAGAAATGTTTCATCTTATTCCCATTAAATACATCATAAGAGTCAATTGTTTAATTATAATTCTTAAAATATAAAAACATTCGTCCTTAAAATTTCCTCTGGAAAGATATTTTTTTTGTTAAATTCAAATAAATTTAAATAAAAAGACATCATTTCATTTTTATTTGTGTGCCTAAAAATATGACCATAACAATAATTATAGAAAAACATTCTCTGGAAAATATTTAATATTAAAATTTTGAACCAAAGTATAATTATGAAATTGTATTATATATATATCTATTTTTATACAATTATATCCATTTTATATTAAAATCATAATGTTTGATATTTTTGACCAATTTTTTGATGTTATTAGTGGTCCATCTTCAATTAATACCCTACGGGATCATTAGCCTAATTATTATGAAGAAAATCATCTTAATTAAGGGAATCCAATTCCTCTTTAAAACTAAAATACTATGCATGTGGGTTTCCTTTCACGCATGCTATGATTTAATGAATAAATCCTCCATCATTATATATTTCATATAAGAGATGGGTTTCTTAACACATAAAATGTAAAAACTCATTGTAATATGTTTCAATATTGAATGAGGAGGACCTAACTCAGGTGGAAATGAAAATTCTAAAACTCATGTTTTAATTTTTTAACCAAGAGGCAGAGAATATGTGATTTTTTAGGATATTTATATATATTTTACTGGTTAATAATTATAGATTGGAAATCATGATAGTTAATATTTATAATTTTTATCATTATTGTTTTTGGTTGGGAACAAAAAGAACCATCAGAACCATGGTGGATAATTTTACAATTTGGTTAGATTACTAGTTCCTACAAAACCCATAATCTGGGGTATGTAAGTGAGAATTGATGATTATGTGGCCCAAAAAAATTAATAAGGTTCGTTAGAGTCCCAATGATCTTTCCTAGCCTCTAAATTAAATGAAATACTTTTCATATTATTTAATATTTAATCATAACTGAACTATGAATATTTTCTATCTCGGATTACTAATAATGATCATCACTCCACATTTATTCCCTCCAATAATTATCTTGGTCATTGTGGTCTATTTGATATTTATTACCCAATTGAGTTAAGTATCTAACTAATCATCTTAACATACTCACCATACATATTGTTTTATTTCTGACAATAACATTAAGTGATTTTAGTGTTATTTCACTAGAGAATTGTGAATATACACTATAACAATAGATCTTTGAAATAAAAGGGTTAGTGTAAATTTATTCATTGAGAACTGATCCAGTAAGTGTGAGTTAGTAATTGTTTTATTATGAGTTATTTAATGATCATATCTGGAATTTAAAATCGCTTAAAATATTTAATTTATAAATATTTCTAATAGGTTGACAAATGTTCATCTATTACATTTTATAACTATGTTCTATGAAATTTTGAAAATATGGAAAAAACTATTTTTATAATTTTGCTCATTCCAATTTTGGTGTACTTAAGAAAAGTATTTATACATTTTTTATTGTTAGTTTACATGTCACATAGTTATGATATGGGATCAGAAGATTGAAGCTCAGTAACATAGAATGGATTGAATAAACAAATATCATTGATAAGGGTCTAAAATAATTATGTGGTTGGTGGAAAATAAAATTATTCATTTATATATAATTATTTATTCATAGGATATCTATTTTTGGTTAAATGGTAGTGGTTGACCTGATTTAGATAAATAAAACTTATAAAAATATGAAAATATGAGTATGGCCTACTAAGGATGTGGATGATATTTCACATACATTGTCCTGACATAGGGTTATCCTCTAACCTTGTTAAATAATATGCATTTGGTAGAATCTTTAGATTAACCCACTAATGGTTTCTATTGTGAATGATAAACTATGTGACATATTTTGGTCATATATGTTGATATATATTTCTTTATTGAGTACATTGGTCTATGTTTGAGGGGGCATCAGGATCCCTTGTTATATCATATTAGACGCGCTTTCAACTTGATGGGTGGCCTATGGAATGTTTCCATGCTTATATTCACTAATATTACATGCATATAATAATTGGATATGGAGTTATATCAAGGGTAGACTAGTTTTATAAACACAAGTTGATTGATATTCATTTGAATTTTTTAGATAATATTGGAAATTCAAATGGATTATTGGCTAAGTGTTGACATGTAAGGTGAGTAATGAAATGAAAATTTACTAGTTTTATTGAAAAATGGGAGATCTTATATGATTTTGATTGATGAAATACTGAGTGTAATGTATTAGTGTTATTTTTAAATTATTTTTCTATTTTTATTATCTAAGAATCCATGAAATACTATGTCATGTATTAAGAGTTACAATAATACTAAGATGTTTTATAAGAGTTTTTTACAATGCTTTTGGTGATGCATACCTATTCTACGTATATCATAATACATTTTGCTAGTGATCAATTATTATGGTTAGTCATGGATTATGAAACTATTATATATGTTTATTTCACAAATGAGGTTTAATGGGTTAAACTGAGGGGTATAGTTGGGTATTTTTTTCATAAGATTTAGAATGTGATTTATCCTACTGTTTTTATTATTAATATTATCTTTATATTTCTCAAATGTATAAATTATTATACTAGTTATTTATTTTACAAATAAATAGATATATAAATTTGTACACTCCGTAGATGATTTTGAGAATCATTCAAGGTGTTTTAATGTTTTTCTAACCCTATATCATGAATAAGACAATGATTATTTGTACATGATGGATACAAGCTACCTGACTGTTATCCATTTATTTGAGATTTATGTGGGACACCTAATCCTTATCAATATATCTAGATGTACACAAATTGCCTATTTATTATCAGTTATCTTTTCATGGATATGGTCCACCATATATCTACTTATTCTCTTATGAAGTATATGGTCCAAATAATTCCTACCATTCAAAATGAGATGGAAAATGACATTCAATTATTTATTAGTTTATTTGAAATGAATTATATCGACCTAATACATGTAATTTTATTCCTTATCGATGTTTTCTTCTATATCCATCTTACCATATCATGTTTAATGTGGTCTACCTAATGAGTTTTGGACTAGACTTTGAAAAACTCATTTCAGATATTCATATATAATTGTTAATATTCCATCATATAATAACTAGAAGTAATAACAGGTTCAATCATAATAGTATCTTTATAATTGAATTATAGAAATACATATTTTAATGTGATACATGTTCACTATAATAACTCATATTTTTATTCCATGGTGACATTGAAGATAATTTCTTATAAAAAATCCCTAACTAAAATAAAAAAATCATATATTTTATTAAACTAAAATATTACTGTAATATATAAATAATAATACATTATGATAATGATATTTGAATAATTTTTTCATAAAAACAATATTAATATAAATTATACTCAAAAATATCATGAATGTGATATCTCTAACCTTATTTTTTTGTATAATTATCTTAACAGATGGTATAATTATTTAGAGTGACAATTGTTTTTTGGAATTTGATAGAACTTTTGAAATTTAAAATAAACTCTAGGATAAACTATGATGACCCGATGGGAGGTAGGATGAGAGAAGAGGCACTTTCTCTCTCTATGAATCGATGCAGCTAGGGTTTTGGAATGATAATGAATCTTATGTCAGTTGTGGATCTGCTTCCTCAATGTAGGTATCAATGTTATAGATCACCTACAGCAACTGGTGTGTGTGGTAAGATCTTGGATTCATGTAAACCGATGGAGGTGATTGGATTTGAAAGCGGTGGGATCTTGGTGGATGGAAATGGCACAGAAAGCATGGCGGCAGTGTCGTATGGTGATTTGAGGAGAGTGATTTCTATCACGGATGAAGCAAGTAGAGGTATGTGGTTGTCCAATATTGCGATGGAAGTTGAGAATCACGATGGAGCCTTGATGGTGATGATAGAGGTTGCAGGTAAGGATACTGGTGCGGGAACACCTTCTCTAGTTCTGTTGAAAACTATAGGCGGTGTGAGCTTGTTTATGGAGGGTGCAAATAGCTACGCTGCTATGGAACCTATTGTGGGTGGTGTCAAAGTATTTTCTAAGGTGGTGGCTACTGGCAAGGATGAAACAAATTATATTCCTATTCCTAAAATGCGGGACGAATCTGTATTTTCTAGAGCAAGTAATCTTGATCTAGTAATAGAGTTTCCTATGGAAGTTACCCAAGAGGGTAGTGGTGACCACTCCATTTCTTGTCTCAAAAGCGGGATTGATTCTTCCATCTAAAGAAAAGAAAATTCTGTGCACATCAAATCAGATCCTGTTGTAATCTTCAAACATCTTAAAATGGGCGAGTTCGCAATCATTGGTTGAATTTTCCTTTCTAAAGGTTCACAACCAATGAAAATTGATGAAATCAAGGAATGTATCTCATTGATTTGGGGTTTCTCATCTATGGAAGTGTGTCTCACTTGGTTGGGGATATTTCATATGAATTTCCCCATATATGAATAAAATGTTCATGTATGAGTCTTTGGATCCATTTCACTCTAACTGGGAATTATTCACTTAAGAGAATGGGATTAAAAGTTCAATCCCTTGGAGTTTGGTAATACTACTAATCAAATTTGGGTAAGAGTTTATAAGTTAAACTAGATACTCTGGAATCCAAAAATATTTAATGATATGGCCATATCTATTGATATCCCAATAAAAATTGGTAAGGAAATGGAAGTTTCCCGTTTCGGCCACTTTTCTAGATTTATGGTTGAGGTTGAGTTGGGTTTGACTCTTATTGACCAGGTGATGCTTGCAACTAATGATGATATTATTGATCTGAATATCATTTATGAAAAATGCCTAAATTTTGCAATGAATGAAATGTTATTGTTCATGACGAATCTTCATGTCGGCATTCTATAGTTTGAAGCTTTTGTGCTTTGTGTGGTGATAATTTGAATAATTATCTCAAGAAGAACAAAACTACCACTGCTTGGAAAACTGAGCCACACTTGTTGCATGAGGATGAAAAAGACTTGTGTGGGATTATGGAATATCTGGGAACATTTTCTAACCCTGCTGAGAATGAGGCGCAAGGTGCCACTCATGAAGAGGCATCTAAAGATGATAAAAAGGCCAGCTGCCCAAACTCACCCAAGGTATGTGCTTCCAGCTCAGAAAACAAGAATAAGTCTTCGGTTGATATTTGTACAGAAGCGGAAAATGCCCACCATGTTGATGCTCCTAACAAAGGAAAATATAAAGTAAGAGGGGAAAAGGCATAACTTGAGGTTTATCAACAACTCTTACAGAAAATTATGGTTTCCTCAATGAATCTAAAAGGTAAATAAACTTTAGAATCATACTCCCCAGTCATATATAAGGATTTTTATTCTTCATAAAATCTAATTGTGGATGAAAAAGGATTATATCTTGTTTATTACATGAAGACACATCCCCTGGTTGTTTCCCCAATGGTGGTTTATCTTCCAATTATAGAAGAAATAAATATGCTAGTGACAAACTATGCTTCTCCTAACAAATACAAGGAAGAAAAGGAGGATAGCTTGGGTTCAGGGGGCACTAATATAGAGACATTTTATAAAATACATAAATCACTCTTGAGCAGGGAAAGTGAAAGTATAGGGATATTGAGAGGTTAGGGCCACGGGCGTGGAAGAGAAAAGATGGCTGCAATTTGGGAAGAAGAACGAAGGCTAATCGAGAGACTGCTAAAAAAGATAAACAAATAATTTTTGTTTTAGGTTTTCTATATTTTCTCGTACTCTCTCTTTGATTGCTATAATTTATTTTATTTTTATAAAAAATTAATAGCCTCCACACTTTCTAAAAATTATATTTTAATTTTTTTAAATTATATATTTAAAAGAGTATTTTTAATGAAAAGTATCATACCTCAGATTCATCTTACATCAAATGTGTTCAAAGATCGTGTATAATAGTTTAATGTTTTTTATAAATATATTAAAAATTATTATACATATGTGTAAAACCATATATTATCTTTTAATAACATCATTATAGCCACTTATTAATAATATTCAGTTATTCCTATTGTTTTTTGTGTGTTTTCTTTTCATGGTTTCCATGGTTGGTTCATTATGAGTTTTACTGTCCAATGGATGAAAAACACTAAATTTGGAATGAAATTGTCAGGAACCCATCCCCAAATAGATTCCCCTCCTAGGATGGAAGTTAATAAATGGAGATAATGACCCCTGAGTCCCACCTCCAGTAGGCCCTAGGGTGGCTACCGACACCAAGGGTATATAATCTCACAAAATGGGAGGCATTTCCATTTTTAAAGAAAAAAATATCAAGAGATAATACGGTCCATCCAAATACAAATAAAAGTACTATATATATAATAAATACAAAATACATCCCAGATTCATGTTTAAAAATAAAACTATTTCAAATACAAGGAAACTCCAAAGTGAATACAAAAAACAAGGCTAAGTAGTGGCATGACAAGAATCCCAATGTCTGAGCTAGTAATGTCCATAATAGTCTATGTAATCCTCTTGGAAACATGAATGAAGTTTTATATTTTTAGGGTCATAAAAAAAGTAATATCAGTAGGGAAACCAATGTCTCTCATTCATAGGTGTGATATGAATACTAATGATCTCGTGAAAAAGTAGTAGAACCCAATAGAAAATAACTAGGTATACTAGAAATACTAACCTCACCAAGGAATACTCATCAAGTAACAAAAGTAAAGAAAAATAATATAGTAATCACATCGATGATTTGTGTAACCCTTTATACCTACCACTGGTTGATCCACTCATGCCTAATGGAAAAATTTATCGCACTCCCACCTACTCCAAAAGAACCACGCCAGAACCCACACATGCACACATGTGACCCAAAAACCACATCTCTTCCCATTAGTCGGGCCTTGAGACACAACACATCCTGTTCGAAGACACCTGGGCTACAACTGTATCAGATCCTACACACTCACACCTAGCCCCTCACAAACCACACCATATCTCGAAAACACCTAGGAAAGAACAAAACATCTCATCCCAAAGACACCTGGGAATGAAAAAATAATCTCATCTCAAATATACATATGAAAGCACAACTCGTATCATCCCAAAGACATTTGGTAAAGCACAACTAGCCCACACACACCAGGGAAAGAATAGCCCATCTCATCTTGAAGACATCTGGGAAATCACAACTCGCCCACACACACCTAGTCCTCACAACCCACAATACACTTGAATAATCTTGGGCTACCACCACCCTAGATGAAGGGGCATGGAAGAGCGGGTGGTCATCCATCCATAATCCCATCGAGTTGTTTGGGAAAGACACCCTGCCCAATGATGATGGGGGAGTTCATCACATTATTCTAAATTAGGGTTCTATAGGTAAAGAAATCAAAAAGAATTTACAAGTAAAACATATATGATACCAAACACTCAAGACCAACCTCTGGGTTTTTATAAAACAACCAACTCATAATACCACATTCGATGGTACCTCTAGATGCACCACTACACTACAAGACAAAACTAAAATCATAACCTTATCCAATTAATTTATCTAATTATCATCCATTAATAACAATTCATTGATTCATTCTATCAATGCCTGTGGAAACTACTAAGTACTACACTCAACAAGCCACACAAATAAAAGTCACACAGTGAAAGAAGGACCATGGTAAATTATCCCACATCACATTCCTCTCTGTTTAACACCCATTCATGACATAACATACCGATCCTGAGAGATGGGAATGATTTATACAGGTAATTAATGGTGAATCACCTATTACAAACACTTCATGAATCATTAATCAAAGTCATTCATCCCAATACATCCTCTCATTAGAGTAGACCACAAACTTATAGCCACACCCAACAATATATAACTGCACAACCCGATCACAACCCTACTGTAAAAAACGTCTCAACCATTCCACAATCAATCCATCTTTCAACCTAATATTCCATTACACCTTCTGAACCACCCCACATCACACATTCATTTCCATAACCCTATTATAGCACAAGTTAGAAAAATATGACACATAACACAACATCACACGAACCAGATAAATACATGTTTAGATTTGACATGTCATCCCTTAATCAATTTCCAATTTTTAATTTATGGGTTATCATAGAAAGAGTTTGATACTGGGGAATCAATTTACTTTAGCTTAATATACATGGTTTATAGATTCTATGTAATTGTTTAATGAGGAGAAGAAAATCATGCATTATAAAAAATCTATGTGCAGTCAATGACTTCCAAAAACAACAATTTTTAGTAGGCATATAGCCTATACAATTCACAACATTGATCAAAATATCAAAAAGAACGTTATGATCATAAAACAACTTCCCAAACCCTTGTTTACTGATTTAAAACTGATTTTATTATCTTTATTAAATAGGAATTAATTTAAATTAACAAGGATATATTCATACACACACACAACATGATACAAAAATAAGAGAGGTAAAGGGGTCCCTACCTGGAGGAAGAGACGATTAGAACTTCCTTGTTGCACTAAAACAGAGGGTGTGAATGCAGCTGGAAGTTCCTCTAGGGAAATAATATTCCAAAAACTATAAAAATAAATCATGACTCCTGGGGTTGGAGAAAGGTTATGGGTGTCATGCCCCAATATAAATGGAAACATAAATGGAAGAGATGTTATCAGCTTTAGAAAGGCCAGGTCCTAAATCCACCATAGAAACAATTATTACAATCCATTAAAGGAGGATATTGAACAAAAAAACTCTGTTTGGAAGTAAAAAATGAAGCATCAGGTTCTTAGAGGATAGATATGATTCTATATGGCTCCAAAATCCATTAAATTTGGCATTAAACTCATCATACATCAATGATAACATTAATTGGGAGATATTGTAGAACGATGGAAGCATTGTTCATGACTCACAGTGGGATTGACCTACCATTGGATTATTCATCATTGGACGGGTCACCACTGGATGGGATACCATTGGATGACTCATAATTAGATGAGCTACCATTGGATGAGTTGTAGTCTCGATCCACCATCGTGACTCACCATCATGACTCACCTTTAGAAACATATCATCAGTCACCTTCCATTGGATAACTTGAAAACTATAAATTTTTTACAGTGTTGAAATAATTCATTTTGACCTCCCAGAAAACATAAACAACTAGATTTTCACAAAATAATGGACTTAAGTGGTCTTTTCTATTACATCAGATACTTCTCAATCTATTCTCATCCCTAAGAATTCAAAACCAACACTTGAAGAAAAAGACGGGTTTAAACAATCACCATGTTAGATACCTCTCAAGGATCTTGTTTCTCATCCACGATTTTATTTTAATGTTCTTTTCATCAAATATCATTATAACTCTTTTCCCTATGATTTATATTTGGTGTTTAGAGTAAAATAGAAATTTTTGGTTGATAGAAAATAGTGCATGGTTGGTGCAATGTTAGTAGTAACCATGCGCCCCTACTAGGTGACTATGTGGTCCAGTGGGGTTTTTGGATAGAATTTTATCACATTGTTAGAGAATGGTTTTTAAATAATGAAAGATAACCATGTGACATTTCATGGGTAGATAGTAGAAATCACACAGTCACCACAACATCTTAAAACCCTTCTAGACTAACTGTTAATCCTTTCCATGTCATTAAAAATGTAGAATTTACCATTTTCCCCATATCAGATTTAAACCCAAATTTTCCTCTCTTCTCTCCCACATTGGATTTTTAGAAGTATAATCCTCTAACCCTTTCTCTTTATCTCTTTAAAATACAATTTTGAAGTTTATTTCATGGTATATCATCAATATTTATTCATTAATATGAGATTATCCCTTGTTTTATTTCCCTATTCTAGGGTTTTCGTTACCTTTTCATGGAGTTACTTTCTCTAGTGGATAGGTTTTCATTTTCAGATTTTGATCATGAGTTTTAGGGTTTACTCTTCATTATTAGAGTTCTGTATTTCTTGATTGTGGTGATGTTGAGGTACGGTTGTAGAATTCCACCTGTTTTATGGGATTTCTACACCCGATGTATGTGATTTTGTGGTTAACCATTTTTTGATGAATTGATTATGCTTCCTCGAATATTTTAGATTTATCTATTATAATTTTGTTTTATGAGAAAATAGTTTTTGAATGGAATTAATATGGATTTGGTTTGAATGTTGTTTCTCTATATGAAATTTCGTGTGCTTTGTAATTGCACTGACCTCTCTGGTCTTTTCCATTGTGAAAATCTAGTGTTAGAAGTGTTCAGGGAAGTCATGTTAACTCATTTCAAGATATTTCCAGTATTCTTGTTTTTCCAATGGTTGGTTGCATAGATGACTCACTATCACTAGGTCGCGTCAGTGGGTCGCATCAGTGACTTGCTATTGGTCGGTGGCATTGGTGGGTGGCGTCAGTAAGTGGCGTCGATGTGTGGTGCCGGTATATGGCCTTAATGGGTCATGTCAATGACTCACTATTGTTATGTGGAATCTGTGAGTGGATTCAGTGAGTCACAGTAGTGGCCCATGTCAGTGAATCACGTCAGTGACTTAGCCATCGGTGACTCATGTCAGTGACTGAGGTATCAGTGAGTGTTTTCATGCTTTTCCCAGTTTTTCTAGGTTATCACCTCTTACGTTTTATTTGATGTAAATCAAGTTTAAAACCATGTTTGATCATTTATAAAGTATGTTCAAAGGATATAAATTAAATCGTTAATATCCTAACACCCTAGAGACTTTGAAACTACAAAGACACGTGGTCTTGACCATGATCCAAATTTTAAGATCATTGAAATTATCTCTCTTATGTTGATATATGATATAAAATTTTCTAAATTCGAGATCCTCTCTTCCTTGGGCCCTTCAAGTTTCTCATAGTGTTCCTAAAACCATTCTTCCTTGAGGTTTTACATCTATGATTTACATGTTATTCAAGTTATCCATTAGATTATTTTCTGCTTCTTGCACAACCCCATATTTTTTGTGCAAGGATGATTCATTGATGATTTATTCTTCGAGGTGGTAATTCCATCATCTCTATTTTAATTTTTTATCATGTGGATGGGTGTAATGGTGCCACTTTGTGAATATGGTTGAATCCCAATTTTAATTATGTATTTTTTTTAAGATAATCATACCTATAAAGATAACTAATTTTGTTACCTTAGAAATAAATGAGGTGCCCATGAGCCTATACCCAAGTGGTAATGGCTCCTTCTTGGAAACTAAAAGACTCAAGATCAAATTAAAGTAGGGGAGTACTTCCTAAGATATTGTAGCTACACTATAATAGTGTATTGTAGCAATAGCGGAACTGTAGTAGTGGTGACACTATAGCAGTGGTGGTACTGTAGCAGCCAGGGTACTGTAGAAGTACTATTCACCAAAGGTCCATTTGTGCCAAAAACATTGGATTTTTTGCCATGTATTTAGACCAGTTGGTATTGGGCCTTCAAGATATGTAATGGTATCCCTCTACCCATTTAGAAAGAGGTCATTAATTTAATAATAAAAATGAGGCTTCAACCCCAACCTTTAAAAAAAAATAAATGAGGGGATGGGAAGATGTTTATGATTCTTGTGTTTTTTTCATTTAGTTTTTATCCAAATTTTGATTTGTATGGGATGTAATCATTCTTTAAAATCATGGTTGTTGGTGGTATTTAATTGTGTCCAGGTATTTCTTTATACTTTTTGTTGGCCCTATATTAAATGGCCGCTAATATAAAAATCTATATAATCACATATACATGGTTAAATCATTGGATTACACAAGATTGAACTATTTTATGATCACCCATGAATTAAATAGTGAAATTAAAAAATGAATGTTGGTTAAATCGGAATACACCTCAGTTTTTGTGTGTGGATATGTACAGTGTGTAGTTATGTTCGGCCTAGTGCCATCTACGAGTTGTGTGGTGCTGTGAATAGGAGTGTATATGTGTGTATGGGGTGGTGCATCTCGTGTAATGGTATCTCATATGGAGAGTTTTATTTATTTTGGAATGGATGAATTTTTTATGGAGTGGAACTACATCTGAGTGTGTTCTGTTTGATGGGTATGATGTGTCTATGCAATGGGACTGCAATCGGGTGGTGTGTTGGTTGTACTAATGATGTGTTGGGTGTGACTATGAGTTAATATTTATTCTGTTTAGGTGGGTGGTATGGGAAACACTACTTTTTATAATGGTGGATGAATGGTTATTGGTTATTCCCTACTCCATCATCTAGGCATTGGTTGCCCAAGACTCTTTGGGAAGGTTGTGGTGTGGTTGCGAGGCCCAGGTGTCTACAGGTGAGGTTTGATCTATTGGTGGAATCAGAATGAGTTGAGTTTTGATTTCCCAAGTGTCTTTGGGATGAGGCATAGGCGTCTTTGGGGGTGAGATGAGGTTGTGGTTGTCGCCCATGTTTGTATGAGAGGGTCTGGTATGTCAGGCCTATGGAAGATCATGGTAGAGTTAGGACGTTCACCATTAGAGTTCAGTAGTTAACTAGTGGGAATTGGTGAGGGGTTCCCTATCTTCGATGTGATTACACATTTTCTTTACTTGAAATTTATAATTTTTTTGATAATTCCTTTGTGAGGCTGGGCTGTATTGTATACCTTGTTAGTTACTTTTGAGTTTCTGTTTTTTTCTCACATGAGCATTCGTATGCTTCTCCCACTTGTTCACGAGTGACTTTGGATTTTCCTACTAAGTATACTTGTATACTCACCCTATGTATATTAACCTATTTTCCAGTTTTCATTTAGATTACACAGACCATGATAGACTGTTCTAGATCAGGTGATAGAGACAGTTTCATTGTCACTTTTTATCTTTTATTTTGGTATTTACATTGGAGACTATATTTTTTGTTAGTTACATTTTGAATAATGCATGTGTTATGGTTTTTGTTTTCTTTCATATATACATGTATTTTATTCATATGAGGTGGATACATCTTATATCATGATCATGGTTACTATAAAAAGGTAAATGTGTCACATTTTGTGACATTTATATACACTTGGTGTTGGTTGCCACCTAGGGGCCTACTGGAGGTTGGACTCGGGGGTAATTATATCATTTTCATCTTGATGATGTAGGGTCATCAAATAATGTTATTAGAGAAGATGGTTGAGAGATAGAGCGAATATTGGATAGGCATAGTGAGGATTGCATGGGATGATAAGGATATAATATTAGGTGATCTTGGTTCATGAAATAGGCTAGGGAATACCACCTAGGAAATGGGATTTTATGGACCTTCAGGATCCAATGCAAGGACTCTAAGATTACCAAATGTCCAAGTGAGGCTACACCATTTATAGGGTATAGACCTTTAAGAAGGTACATGCATCATAATGAATAGTGTTTTTATTGTCTTGGTAATTTTTTGTAATTTAAAATAAATCATTGGTCAATTTAAACTCTAAAAAAATTACATACTACTTGGTCTTAGGAGCTCATTGATTACATTTTCAGCTATAGTACTTGGTCATCATCTGTGTGCAGTGGGGTAGTGGAGGCCCATTAGGCTGACCTGGTTGACTGGAAGAGGTTCGATCCCATGAAGGTGGAGGATTACTGGTAGAAGAATCTTTGTGCTTTCCACCAGAAGACACCGGGGAAGTACAAAGGAAGCATTTCAAATTCATATATGGAGAGTTGTCTTGTAGAGTTTTTGAGATACTTTAAATTGATCAAGTAACCAACGGAGTACTGGGTTCCTTTGGAAGTAATCTAGATGGGGGGAGTTTCATGATAGTGGTGGAATCTCAAACTAGGTGAGAGGAAGGACACCAATGTTCATTGGGTCAATTTTTAAGAGTTTTAGGAAGAACACTTTTATTTGACCCTGAAGGGAAAAAGAGTCAGGAGTTACTCTCCCTCCAGCAAGGGAGTATATCATTATTGAAGATTGGGATCATGGTTAAGGATCACCTTCACTTTTCTCTGGATCTTTTTTAGGATGTGGAGTCTCATGCGAGATTATTAGAGGAGGCACTCTGTCATTCTCTCTAGTATGCAGTTACTCCCTTCACCTTACTGATATTCTTCTAGGTCCATAAGAAGGTATAGGTAGTTGAGAGGATTAAATCGAGAGGATTTATTCCATGGCAGGGGATCCAATGGTGTTCTTCGAAGGTCATGAAAACTAGCATCAAGTCTCAGGAACTAGGGCCATTAACAGTTCGGCCGGCAGCGGGTTAACCATAGTAGATTTTGTTCTAATATACAGTTCCTTGTTCATTTCCCATGGGATTGTCACTGATGTGTATATCTAGTGGATTATATAGTCATTTTCAGAGTCAGTGTTAAGTTCAAGCTTTTTATAATAGAGTTGGTCAAGTTCAGTGCCTTCCTCAATATTTTTTTCGGCTAGGTTGAATCAATCGTAGGGACAATAGGCTCTTTCTCTACCAAGGGGAGATGAATCTGGTGGAGGCCAACTGTAGGGAGTTCCTTAGGGACCTCGACCATGGAATGGTCATGTAGGTAGCCAATAGTAAATCGGTAAAGAGGCTGGGCATGGTTAGGTTCATTCTGCATAGGTAGTAGTTCCAGCAAGGATGGAGATCATTCATGGTACAATCAGTTTTCTCCATACTCATTCTTGTGCTTTGTTTGAATTGGGAGCTTCACACTCTTTTATTTAATATAATGTATCCCATGTTTTGGGACTAGTCATACGGATAAATTTTGTGCCCCTGGTGTTGAGTACACTAATCGGCGGTCATACCAGCCCGATTGATGTATTCCAAGGATGTAGACTAATGGTAGGGACTATTATTCTAGTGGGGATCTCTTCATTTTATAGATGTAGCCATACACCATCATAGAGGGAATCAACATGTAGTTTTTCATTAATGTTTTCATCAACTCATACTGAAGGAGATATGAGTTTTTAGACATTGATGGCTAGTCTGTGAATTTAGTTGGTGAGCTAAGTTATTCGGTGGATAATCAGAGTGTGGAGCCTCTTCTTTCCTTGTTTGATGAGCTGTCAGTGGAATCCGTGGATTATGATATATTGGAATATCCTAGCATTTTTAGGGAATTTTTTTGATGTTTTTTCCAAGTAGTTTGTGACTTTATCCCTTCTACGTGATGTTGAGATCACAGTATACATACAGTATGGTGCTCACCTATCATTAATGGATCCTTATTAGATGGATCCTTCTGAGTTTTTGGAGTTGTGAATCTAGATTGATGACATGATGAAGAATCAATTTATCTAGACTAGCATGTTGTTGTATGGTGCTCCATTATTGTTATTAGATAAGTAATATGGTGTCACGTGGATGTGTATAGACTATTAGAGGATGAATCAAGTGACTGAAAAGAACTATTACATCCTTTCAAGGATAGAATATATTTTCAACCAGCTGATGTGTGTATGTTTGTTCTCTAAGATTGATCTATGGTATGGATACCACTAGTTTAGGGTGATGGAGGGTGACATCCAGAAATTTTCTTTCAGGTGCATGTATGGGAAATTTGAGTTTTTAGTCATTCCAGTCAGTGTTACGAACGCACCATCACTGTTCATGGGGATCATCGACTATGTATTATTTGAGTTCCTGGACCTTTTCATCTCCATGTTAACCATTGACATCCAAATCTAATTGACGTTAGAGGAGGAGAATACCAAGCCTCTCAAAATTATCTTGGTAGTTCTTCGACACCACCATATATATTGGATATTTTAAAAGTGTATGTTTTAGACAGGATAGGTGAACATACATGGACTTGTTCTATCTCATCATGGGATAGAAGTGGATCCTTATAGGGCAAGGCAGTTCTTTAATGGGAAGCACCCAATAATTTTGTATAGTTTCATAGTTTTCATAGTCTAGTAGGATACTATTGGATATTTGTACACAATTTATTTTGAGTTACATCTCCATTGATGGGTATGAAAAGAAAGGACTAGAATTTTTTGTTGACTGAGAAGTTTTAGGAAGATTTTAGCTATCTAAAGTGGAATTTGGTCAGTGCTCCAGTGCTATGATTTTTATAGGAAGTGGTGATGTTTAAGGTGTTTGGAAATACTATCGGTCTAGGATTAAGGTGTGTGATGATTCAATAATTGAGGGTGATCTCCTATGTGTCAATACAGTTATGTCCCCATGAATGTAACTATTCCACACATGATCTGGAGATCACGGCGGTTATGTTCTTGCTAAAGTTATGGAGACATTAAACTATTAAAGAGAGATTTTTTGTATTCAAAGACCACAATATCTTGAGTTATATCTTTTTCTAGTGATATTTGAACATACAACAGTGTGGATGGATGGATTTTCTCTAGTATTATGATATTGATATCTCTGACACCTCATGGAAGGGGAATTTCATGGCTGATGCTTTGAGAATGAAGTCATGGAAGGATGTTGTTTGGGAATTTACAGATGCTTGGAAGGTGATAGAGGAGTTTCCCGCCTTTCACATAGATGCAGGATTGGATAGAGGTAGAGGTTGTTTTTATAGATGGAATTGTACTCATTTATAATGTAGAAGGTGTAGGAGTTTTAGTGGGGAGACACAAAGGTCTAGGTGATTCAGGATCGCATTTACTAGGGTGATGTTCTAGAGGGAAGGTTGTAGGTTGGTCAAAATATATTGTTGTTCTGTGAGAATCAATTTGTTCCAGTGGTGATGTGAGAGGAAGTTCCCTATGAGATTCATAGATTTCCTCTGGAGGTACACCTAGAAGATTCCAATAAGTATTGTGGCCTAAGGGAATAGATTTTGGTGGCCTAGGATGAAGCGGGAAGTGGAAGATTTTGTAGAAGCATTCCACATGTGTACTAGGTGAAGGTTAAGCACCATGTTCCAGTGGTTTCTTAAAATACCTAGATGTCTCAGAGTGGATGCGATATGACATCCCAATGGATATCATCATAGGGCTACCCATGGATCACAGAGTCTATGATGCAATATGGGTAGTGGTAGACCGAATGATGAAATCGACTCACTTTTTGGAAATTAAGGCATCGAGTGTAGTGGATTCCTTAGCGAAAAGGTTTATGGATGTGGCGATGTGGATGCATTGGGTTCTAAGATCTATCATCTCATTTTGAGATTCATGTTTTACCTCGTGAGTATGGAGGGGATTTCCACATTCTTTTGGCACTCCGTTACACCTTAGCACTAACTCTCACTGTCATACAGATAGGAAAATAGAGCAGATCATCAAGACACTAGAGTATATGTTTCGTACATGTCTTCTAGACTTTTGAGGATCGTGGTTACAAAACATTCAATATTTATTGTTCAGTTAAATTAATATTTATCACTTCACCATTGTAATGAAACCATTTAATGACTTTTATAGAAATATGTGTCCTCATTTATGATGGGCATGGGTTGGGGAAACATATATTCTTGGGCCGGATGTGGTGTAGAGAATGATAGAGAAGTTTTATCTCTTTCTTAAGAGGATGAAGGTATTCAAAGAGTGGTATAAGTTTTATATTGATCACAGTAGGAGGCCCTTGGAGTTTGAGGTTGGATACCACATGTTCTTTAAGGTTTCCCCACAACATGGGCATTGGAGGTTCAGTTAGGGGATCATGCATTCTCCAATTTTCGTCAGACCTTTCGAGGTGATTGGATGAGTTAGTGAGGTGGCATGCCTCCACAGTTTGAGACCATCCACATTGTCTTCCTTGTATCCCAAAAACACCTCTATCTACACAATGAACCCCAAAAAATTCACTGGGGAGAGTTGGATATCGAGGATGATACAATGTTTTTGGAGTAGCAAGTGGAGATCCAAGATCATTAGGAGAAGGTGTTGGGTGGGTGGCCCATTCCTTTGGTTCATGTTTTGTGGAGGTATGGTGGCCTAGAGAAGAGTACTTGGGAGGGATAATTATAGATGTGTGCCTAGTAACCAGAGTTATTTTTAGTTCTATATTGTTTTTGTCTTCTCTTGTAATGTG
Source organism: Viscum album (assembly GCA_963277665.1). Lineage (NCBI taxonomy): Eukaryota > Viridiplantae > Streptophyta > Magnoliopsida > Santalales > Viscaceae > Viscum > Viscum album. The sequence goes on from OY728146.1 coordinate 1,291,972,087, forward strand.
ATGTTTCAACCTTAATTGTTATGAGATGAGTTTTTTCTTTGTTCGGTAATGTGTGTGATAATGTACTAACATGTGAAAAAGTAAAGACCAGATTTATAATCATGAAGAATTAATTTCGATGTGATTAAACCCTTGTGGGTGAGTCAGTGCCACCTAGAGCAGATAGTATCATAACATTGAATAAGTAATTATGTAATTCATGTGTCTGAAAAGTTCTTACATGTGTGGAGTATCATTTGGTAGTTTGGGTTAGTATATTTTTGAGAAGGTGTTCTTGGATGTCGATCATTCACATTACCTTTGGGATAAACAAGGTGGTTTTTCCTTGAGAGGTATCATAAAAACTGGTTGTTTGGACCACTGTTTCTTGTTGGTTTGGCTTTATATTCTTAGTGGAGAGAATATTTTGAGAGGTATCTAATGTAATGGCCCAGAACTCTCCAGTAAATTCCATTGTGAAAATCTATTGGTTGAAGTGTTCAAGGTGGTCACAGTAACTCATTTCAAGAGTTTTATAGTTTTTATGTTTTCCTATAGTGGGTCATTTTAGTGACTCATTGTCATGTAGGTCGCATCGGTGGGCCACATCGGTGACTAATTGTCTGTAAGTGGAATTGGTGAGTAAAATTTGTTAGTGGCATCGACGATTCATTTGAATGATTGGCTACAGTAGGTGGCATTGGTGGGTCACGTCAGTGAGTCACTATCGATAGGTGAGTTCAGTTTGGGGCATCAGTGAGTCGCGTCGGTGAGTTGTGTCGGTGAATTTTTTTAGTGAGTTGCATCAGTGGATTGTGTTGGTGACTCATGTCAGTGACTCATCCATTAGTGACTCACATCGGTGACTTAGTCATCGATGAGTCGTTTCTAGATTTTCCCAGTTTTTCTATTTTCACCCTATTACATTTTATTTGACATAAATCATGTTTAAAACCATGTTTGACTATTTCTAAATTAGTTTCAAAGGATATAAATTATATCATTAATAACACAATTCTTCAGATACATTGAAATGGCCAATCTACATGGTCTTTTCCATGATCTAAATTTTATGTACTTTGAAATCATCTCTCTTTTGTTGATATAGGATCTAGACTTTTCTAAAGACGATATCTTCTCTTCCTTAAACACTTTTATTTACTCTTGGTGCACCTAAAACCTTTCTTCCCTGATATATGTCATCTTTTTTCTATATGTCCATTGTGTTTTCCCTTTTATTTATGCATGCTTCTTTTATGACACCCTATTTTTTGCACAAAGAGGAATTTTCGATCGTCTATTCTTCAAGGTAGGAATTTCTTCGTCTATATTTTAATTGTGTATCATGAAGGGTGGGTGTAATAGTGTGAATTTGTGAATATAGTTGAATCCCAATTTTAATTAAGGATGTTGTAAAGATAATCAGACCTCTTATGATAATGGTTTTTTTACCTTAGTAATAAATTGGGGGGAATATTATGATTATGATTGTTTTTTTATATGTTTTCGGTGTTCCATGTTGCGAGTTGTATTGGTTGTAACCCTTCTGAAAATCATGTTCATTGGTGGTATTTTATATTGCAGGGGTGTTTCTTTTTATACTTTGTTGATCCTATGTTGAATGGATTCTAATATAAAAAGAAGGCTAATAACATATACTTGGTTAAATCAATGTATTTCCTATGACTAAACTATTCTTTGATCACCCATGAATTAAAAATGTGAAAATAAATAATGAATGTGTGTTTAATATGAATACACCTAGATTTTTTGGGTGTGGTTGTGTGATGTGAGTGGTTCTGTTTGGCCAAGTGTCTTGTGCGAGTTGTGTGTTGTTGTGGCTGGGAGGGTGGATGTGTGTATGTGGTGGTGTAGGTGGTTTAATGGAATGTAAGATGGAGAGTTTGATTGATTGTGGAATGTATGAAATTTTTGTGTAGTGGGAATTCATATGGGTGTGTTATGTTTGTTTGGCATGATGTGTATGTGAAGTGGGGCTACAATCAGGCAGTGTGTTGGTTGTTTTGTTGATGTGTTGTGTTTGAATGTGAGTTGGAGGTTGTTCTGTTTTGGTGGGAGATTTGGGCAGCATTACGTTGAATAATAATGGTGGTAGCAAAGAGGCAGAGTGAAGTGTGTGGGTTATAATATTACTTGTGGTGTGTTGTGGTTGGTAGTTTCTTAGGAAGGGGTGTAATAACAAAATAAAATGATTAATAACGTTAAATTGAATGATTTTTATATGAGGGATATTTATGAACTGTATTTCATTTATATCCTCCCTAAATTAACATTTTTTGGTGTAAATACATTCATGTAGGTGTAGTAGAAAGGGATGTTTTTTTTTGGATTGGTTTTTGGTTTTGAAATTCATAGGTTGGGTAGATTGTATGTTACCTATATATATACATGTTGTTCCTTTATTTTTTATACACACCCCACCAATGTTGAGAACTATGTGCTTAAAAACCCCATTTTTATGGGGGATGGTGTCCATTCCAATCATCCTAGTTGGAGAATGGATGACTGTTTGATGTATCTTCCAATGCTCCCACTTCTTGTAATTGTTAGCCCAAGATACATTGGGCTGGCTGTGGTGCAGTTGTGAGGACAATGTGTCTGTGGGAGAGGTGTGTTTCATTGGTGTCTTCGAGATGAGTTATTTTATTCTATCCCATGTGTCTTTGGGATGATATCCAGATGTCTATAAGTAGGTTGAGGCTATGGATTTGGCCCAGGTGTGTGCAGGCAGGTTTGTGATGATGGTTTTTTGGAAGAGCATGAAAGCATCATGAAGTTCGCCATTAGGGATGAGCAGTTTACAAGTGGGAATTTGTGTAGGGTACCTTATCATCGATGTTCTTAGTAAATTACATTACTTGTCTTTCATTATTTGGTGAGTGTGACTTGGTGAGGTTGGTGTGAAAAGTATACAATTTTAAAAGATTTTTATTTTCTAGTGTTTTCTAAAAGGGGAATTAGTATGTTTCTCCCACTTATGCATAAGTGAATTTGGATTTTCATACTGAGTATACATATATGATCACCCTGCATAAATAAACAAATTTCACAGTTTTTGGGATATTACATGGACCATGAGGGACTGTACTATCTCGGGTTTTGGATACAGTTGATGTGTCTTTGCGTATCTTTTCTTTTGGTATTTACATTGAAGACTCCTGCTTTTGTATCAGTTACATTTGGAAACATTCATGTGACATGGTTTTGGTTTTCTTTCATATAAACATGTCTTGGAGTTGTTTGAGGTTGACACATCTTATCTCCCAATCATGGCTACTATAAAAATTGTAATTCCACCAATTTTTTGAGAATTATACACCATGGGTACTGGTCACTATCACCGGGCCTACAGGAGGTGGGACTTAGGGGTCATTATCTATTTTTTATCTCTGACATGTCTCATGTGTAAAACCATGTTATCATTTAGGGTGTATTATAAAGTGTCTAAATGGTTTACTAAATTATTTATGGGATGTGAATATTGTTTTTAAATGGTTTTGGTGTGACTATGATTTTAAAAAGTGTCTTGGGTTTGTAAATGGTGACTTTTAGTGTGTGTGATGCATTTTTTGTATTTTTTAATATGAATATGGTACATTATGTGAAATATGGAACTCAATTGATCACAAAATAGGAGACCATGTACCTGGGTGGGAGGACTAAGACTTTTATTCTAGTGATACAGAAGTGAATAAAACCTATTTTCACTTAGTAGAATTGGAAATGACAAGTCTAACTGAACATGGATGATTATTGGAGACCACTTGGGAATGGGGTTGTCACCTCCTAGTGAATTGTGCACATAGAATACTGTTAGTCATGGTTTCTAAGACACATTTCATTGAGATATGAGGATCTAGTGTCCCCTTTCTAGATAGTTCCTAGAGGGTCTTACCCATGAATAGATCTCTCTGTTCATCTCACAATTACTTTCTTCATATGGTATGACTTGTTTTTTTCTTTCAAAAACAACATTTTATTAATTTAAATTTGTCTTCTTTAAAAAAAAATAGCATTTCATTTTTTGTAAATCCTTCAGGTTTATTTATCCTATAATTTATATTTCATGGAATCCTTAATCAGTGGAATCCTACATGGAATTTCCTAACATACTACTGAAACAATTGGGTGTAAGTAGTTTGGGTAATGTTTGACATGGGTAAGAGTAAAGCTTTTGGAGATGGAAGTTCAGGATGATAGTGGTCTATCTTGGTGTGGTGTTGTGGAGGTGTCTTGAGGGTAATGGTTATCTTTCTATGTGGTGGTTTTTTAGTATATTTTTGGTTCCTCCATTTGTAGTAGTTTTCTTGGCTTTATTATAGAACTTGTAAATTGAATATATGGAATTATTAATGCTTTTTTTGTTATGGTTTTTAGTTTCTGTTTATTTAACGGTTGGTTGACTTAGGTTTTAAAATTAAGTAAAATAATTCCCATGCATTATTATTGATACCAAGGAACTTGTTTCCATCTAATGGGGATTAGGAACTCCCTTTGGGCCATCCCACAAACTAGGTCAAGTTCCAATTCAGATGACGAACTGGCTTGGTTTGTGAAAAAATGGGATCAAATCCCAGTATAGCTCATTGGGTCATGATATTTGGGATGAGTCTTGATATATTGGATCTATGATTTTTGGGTCTCAGAGATTTGGTTTTGAGTATAGTTCTTGGATAGCACACCTCATGATAGACCTCAAGTCATCAAGGGATGTTGTGATTTTTTTGACTTCTCCTCTAGGTGGGACGTGAAGGCTACACTTTGTATGTGGACATTGGGTGGGGGTGAGATGGTTTGGTCATGTTGTTGTTGTAGAAGGATTGGTTTATTTTCAATTATTTTTATTAATGAAAATTTTCATATTTTGTTGTTTTAATGAACATTTCATGTGACTATTTCCTTTTGTAGTAAGACGCCTCCATATAGAACACCCTTAAAACTATGGGAAGAATATGTATGAGTTCTCCCTCAGTGATTGATCATAGGTCGGTAGAAGCTATGGTCCATGATATTCAGGCTCTAGGATAAGGAGTGGGTATTATTCCTTCTCTAGTCAGGGAAGCTGAGTAGAGTCCAAGGAATGAAAAATCCCAAGAGTTTCTCAAGAACAAACCTCCTTTATTATAAAGTTTCACAAAACCTCAAGTAGTGGAGGAGTGTCTTGACATGATAGAGGGCATGTTTGATTTCCTTAACACTATGGATGTGGTAGGGGTGAAATGTGAATAATTTCAACTAGAAGTTTCCAACTGATGGTGGTGGGGCTCAATGGTCTATATGGGGAGGCATGTACAAATGAGCTGGAAGGACATCAATGTGGTCTTCAATTAAAAGTATTTTCCTATGTTCGTGAACTATGTTAGGTCCTGAGACTTTGTAGATTTTGTTTAGGGGGTCCAGTCAGTGATGGAGTATGTGAAGAACTTTTTCGAGCTAGTACGGTATGCACCTGAAATATTTTCTAACGAGGAGATGAAGGACCAGAGGTTTGAAAGGGGATTGTGGCCAATGATCTATTCATAGGTCTTTATGTTCAAGATAAAGACCTATAATGTTGTAGTTGATCGAGATTTCATGGTGTATATTGATTACAATGGAATTTATGGCTCCTCTGGGGCTATGTCAATAATGGGTATTGATAATTCATCTGAGAATAAGAAGAAGAGATATAGGAAATGGAAGAAGGGATGTGGTAGTTCAGGATATCCTTCCATGAAGTATTAATATGTGGACCTTAATGATGGATTGGTAGTCTTCCTTCAATGCGGAAAGGCATGGCACATATGACCTGCATGTACATATCCTCCCAAAACATTCCATATATGCAGAGTTATGGGACACCTATAGATTTTTTTTTGCAAGATGATGTGCCATATTAAATTATTGTGGGATATATAGATTCTAATGGAATTTATTCTCAGTCGAAACCGTCCAGGATGGAAGGATATCGATTTTAGTTTCATAGAGAAAGGATCAGATCCTATTTTTGTTAGAGATAGTTCAGGGAAGGGAAATGGAATATTGGTCTTGATTAGGCTCAGGCAGAGTCCAAGAATCTTCATGTTGTGGATCAAGCACCACCTGGATGGGATACATGGCCCACGATATGAGAGTTACTATTTTGATTGAAACCTCTATAGAAGATTTTTTTTAGGATACTGGTGATTCTTTTTCTTTTCTCTCTGACCACCTTCTGAACCTATTAAATTTTCCAACCGATCTTATGTATTTTTTGATAGAGTTTGTAACATCATTGAGTAAGAAGCAGGACCAGCATATGAGGTTCCCTTCTTGTTCACACTCTATGTTAGGGGACATGATGGAATGGGATTCCCTGGTATTGTATATGGACCTTTTCAATGTAATCCTTAGTATGGAATAGATGGTATGCTTCCAAGCACACACTGATTTTTATATGCGATGAGTAAGTTTTATGGGACCATATGGGAGTACTCACGTTTTTCTTAGGGAATGGGATACTCAGTTGGGTCCAACTAGACCTATACTCTCTGATTTTGAAAATATCATTTTTAATTTATTTTTACTCATCTTGGAAGAAGGAGGATATAACGACCCAAACGTTCATTAATGTAAATCCCTCTTGATCTAATTAAATGTCTCTTTATGTAAAATTTTTATATAAAATGTCAACTTCTTTGGTTTTATGTTTTTTGGATTCTAAAATACTAGTATGAATTGTGACCATTTCTAACATAGTCATTCAACAGTGATAACATTATTAATATAAATATAGGGATTTAACAAATCCAATTTACTCAGAAAATAGAAGCGATGGCCTCATCCTGTAGACGTTCACCATACAAATCCCATTTTTCAGATCTTGAAAAGGAGGTTGCGTCTTTGGGATTCGCTCTTGACCAAGCCCAAGTCGATCTTTAATATGTTAAACTCGAGTGAAACCGCCTATGAGAGAAGTGGAAGTTGATAGAGATTACCATTCAAGCAATGTTATTTGATCCACCCCAAGAGTCGGTCACCATCGCACACCTAACCCTTCAGTCTTATGTGGGTGTTATAAGGGGTTATATAACAAGACATTACCACAATTAATATGTGCATTTTTTATATAATAATTAATATACATTCATTTTATTATTGTTACTTTGTAAATAGTTTTTAAAGCACAAATAGTATTTTTAGTTAATGTTCAGCTAAGAAATCTATTTTGATGAATTAATGGATTTTTGAATTAAATAATATTTTAATAAAATATTATTATTATTATTATTAAATTAATTTTTATTAAATATAAGTGATCGTATAATTTTATGAATGAAATTGTAATTTTTATTAAGGTTTGAATACCATTTCTGTCAAAACCCATGAATTTTAGATAAATGTCGGTTTTTATTTTAAAAGTAAAAATTAACATATTTAAAAAATTATTTAGAAAAAATTAATATTATTTCTGTAATCAGGACATCAAAATTATCCAACGGTGAATTTTTCATAATTTTCTAAGATAGTCAAATTTTTGGGTAAGAATTAACTATTGGTTAAATATATAATGTGTTTTATGACATCATAATGACCCAATAGTGATGTAATAAAATACTATAAACTTTATGTTCGGACAATATATGTTTTACCATTAAAATAATGTGATTTTGGGTTTGTTTTATTTATTTTAAAAAGCTTTAGTGGACCCTTAAAAACTTGTTAAACATTTTTATTTTTAAATTGTTTTCCTTGGGAGTGTGACTCACCTCCACATAAGCAATCCCATTATTTTAATAAGTTCTGAATTTGGACTTATAAAATATTTTTTTCCACTTAACTTTTCTAAAAACCATGGGTAAAAACCATGGGATGGTTTGTGGTTTGTATTAGTTTAATGTGAGGTGTCCCAAACCTAAATAATAAATAATTCCCTCACCTTTCCTATATATACCCACCCAAGCTCCCACTTCCTCCTCACTCAAAGCCTTTTGAGTTCATCCCAACTCTAACCTCCTCTATCTAGAATCCTCCCAAGGTTCCCCAATCTCTCAAGAATCCTCTCTCAATCCTCTCTCAAGCCTTTAAAAGCACACTTCCAAGTAAGGGTTTTTCCTCCTTTCTCATTTTTGTCCAATATTCTTTAAATTGTTATTCCCTTTTAATTTCAATTATAAATTTTGGGGTATGGTTTCTCACCTCCCCCATACTTTCCTATTTATGTTTTAAGGATGGTATACACCTTTCTCTCTCATTAAATTCCTCCCATGTACACCCGTTACTATGCCGAAATTCCAAAAGGAATTTCTCTCTCCTCATTTACATTCAAGCAATTCATTTGTATCATGAATCTAAATTCCATTACATTTGTTTTGAAATGTATATATATAACCCCCTTACTGTCCAAGTCATGTAAATATGATGAGACACCCCTTTCTCTCTCATCAACCATTTTTATGAGTTCTTATGTCACGTTGTTAGGCTGCCGAAATTGCACCGCGATTTTCCAAGCCAAAGTCATTATGTAGTGAATACCATGCCCATTTCTCTATCAAGGGTATTCACATTTATAAACATTTACTTATTGTTGAAAGAGTTTCATGTATGTATTCCACACTAATTTATCATGGAATAAAATATTATATTGAATGATTAAATATTTTATGATCCATGTGGCACACTTATGCATGATATGAAATGTTTAAGAACGGTGCGCCCTGATAGCACTCCAATGCATTGGGTAAAGTATAGTGTCATGATACGTCATGTGAAATTGGTTTTTACTCATTATAATTCAAGTGCAATGAGGTTTTACTCATTCTTCATGTGCAATGAGTGTTTACTCATGCTTCATGTGCAATGATCCTTAGATCATGCTAATTCCATGTTAAGTGTTGTTGCCACATTTCCATGTTATGATTATCATGATTTATCATGCCTTTAGGTTTAGGATTCTCTTGTTCTATATTGATATGACTATTGTCTAGCATGTATTGTACTCCTCATTTTATTCCATGATTATTCCCTTACTATGCTTTATAGCTCACCATTTTCTTATGCATGTCCCCATGTTATCCCATGAAATGCTATGTACGAGGGAATGTAGTGGTTATGTAATGTAAGTTTTCAATAAAGATGTATTACTTCATGTTTTAAGTTGTTATGTAATGATCCTAATCCCCAAAGACACTAGACCTCTCGATCTTCTATGTTGTATCATGTGAAGTTTATGTAATAAATTATGTTTAATTATGTAATAAAAAGAAGGGTTTTCATACAGGAGGTACTCCTGAGAGTGGATTTCCTCCTTTAGTGGATGTGTTTCTATAGGTTTTTTCAGCTGACTTTTCGGGTTTACCCCCAAGTGGGATGTGGAGTTATTAACTGCTTTACAATTGAGGACACAACTTATATCTCTTACCACATATCTTATGTCCTCCATCAAACCAAGGGAATTAAATATACAGCTATACAATTTGGAATCCAAAGGGTGCATTCACCAAAGTGTCTCTCTTTATTACTCCCCATTCTTGTTCATAAAGAAGGCCAATGAATCTCTTCATTTGTGTATCGATTTCCAATAGCTGAATAAGGTAACCATCAAGAACAAGTATCACATTCCCACAATTGATGACATGTTCAACCAGATAAAAGGGGAAAGGTGGTTCTCCAATAAATAATTTCATTTAGGTTACCACCATGTCAAGGTGAAAGAGGTGGATATTTCAAAAAAAGCTTTCTGAAGTAGGTACGACCATTTTGAGTATCTAGTTAGGCCTTTATATTGAAAAATGTTCCAGAAGTATTCATGGAGATCATGGATATGGTATTCAACTAGTATATAGACTCTTTCTTTGTGGTATTTTTCGTTGAAATCCTTGTTTATTCTAGATTTGATGAAGAGTATGAGCATCATTTGTGGATCATGTAGGGAAATTTGCAGGATCATCATCTCTATGAATATTTCTACAAGGTAATGTTTAGGATCATATAAGTTATATTTATGATATTGGAGAAAGGGGTTTCAAAGGACATTTATAAGATCAGTGCAGTTATGACGTTTGAGAAGCTGATGAACATGTTTGAAATTAGAAATTTACTTGGCCTGGAAGGTTATTACAGGCAGTTTTTTCAGGATTTCTATTGGCTAGATTCATCTGTGACAGTGCTCACCAATAAAGGGGTTATGTTTGTATGTATCTTATAGAGTTTGGAATCCTTTCAAGAGATGAAGCATTAGTTGAATATGGATCATGTGTTGGACTTTCTAGAGTCTGGAATGGTCTACGTGGTTTATTTTGATGATTAGGTTATGCGTTATGGGTGAATGCTTATATAAGATGATAATGTGGTGGAACATGATTCTATCTAACTCCTAAAACATTAAAAGAATTATATGAATCGATAAAAGGAGTTATTAGGGGTGATTCATGCTTTGAAGGTGTCATGTCATTGTTTTCCTTGGGAAAAATTTATGGTCTACTTTGATCATAAAATCTTGGCCTATATTTTCACCGAAAATTATCTAAACCTGAGGCAGTTCCATTGGATCAAGTATCAGAGAGGGTTTTAATTTGATATAATCTATACCCTAATAATTGGTAAAATTATGGTAGTCACCTTAAGCTGGAAAGTTATGGTGATGTAATTGGGGAAGTCTAGTGACAAGTGGACCTTAATGGGGCTGCATGCCAAGATGCACTTTGAGACCAAGGAGCAGAGTGGAGGTGCATTCTTGTCTAGTGTTTTTTTAAACTTCCCATATAGATATATTTCTGCGGGATTATCCTAGTGATGATTGGTGAATGTGGTCTTTGTAGTTTCTACATGGTGGGGAGACATATTGCGACTTGTCGCTGTCTCCCAAGGGAGTTCTTCATTTCAAGGGTCATTCTTGGTTCCATTGTTTCTAAGGAAGGTGGTGATGTAGGATGAACACCAGTCACAGTGGGTCATCAATCCTGGTGTTAACAAGATGTAATATGATGTTCATTGGCAGTTCTGGTGTCGAGGTATATGGCAGGATATAACTAAATTTGTATCGAGATGCTTTGCATGCCAGTAGGTTAAAGCAGAGCATCAAAGCCCATCTGATTTTCTTCATCCATTACCCATTATTTCCTATAATTTGGATGAGGTCCCCCTAGATTTCATTATTGTATTTCATCATACACCTTGAGAAGGAATTCCATTTGGGTGCTAATTGACCATTTGACCACATCAGTCCATTTAATTCTGATCAAAGATTTGAAGAAAGTGGATGAGTTGGGCCGATTATATGTTAAGAAGGTGAAAAGTCTTCTTGGGGTGTCGTAACTGATTTTTACTGATATAGACCCATGATTTATGTCTATATTTTTGGAAGGCCTTCAAAATTAATTGGGGTTTCAAATCAAGATGAGTACTACATACCACCTTCAAGAGGATGGTCAGAAGGAGTGAGAAAATAAGATCATGCAATACATGATTCATTCACGTGTTTTCAATTTCATAGGATCCTGAAATATATGTATGGTATTGGTAATGTTTTATTATATTAATATTTACCAATATTAAATTGAATATATCCATTAAACGTACTCTATGGTCATCCATGTCTGTCTCCTCTGTGTTTGTATAAGGTTGGTGAGACCTCACTACTGGGGCGAAGCCTTATGCAAGTGATGTTAGAGAATTTCATGTTAATTAGGAAGTTTTTTTTATATCTTAGAGTATCCTAAAATATTATGCCAATCATAGGTGCTGTGATATTATGTTTTCTATGGGAGACCGGGTTTTCTTGAAAGTAAAACCTCATTTTAGTCATCATTGCTTGGGAAAACATGGAAATCTAACGTCGAGGTATGTCAGACCCTTTTGAAATCATCGAGCATATTGCAATGCTAGAATACAAGTAATTCTTTCCTTCTAAATTAACAACAATCCATGATGTGTTCCATGTCTCCCAATTGAAGAATTATAATCTAGATCTGTCTCATCTGTTTAATTGAGAAGAGTTGGAGTTGAGCCCGATCTATTTGTGTTTGAATGGACAATAAAAATAGTTTATTCCTAAGAGGTGCTACATCGTGCGAAGTATATTCCATTGTTCTATATGCTCTAGAATCTTGGTAATTATAAAAATGATACTTGTGTTTGTATGTCATGGGTTGAGTAAGATTATATGTTCTGGTTTTGTTATCAATATTCTTGTTGAATTTCCAGGGACATAATGTTTTCATGGAGGTGAGAATTGTCACATACATGGCATTCTTTTGAGGTATTTTTCTTTCATTTTCGATACCATTTTATTTATAGATTTATTTTTGTTTTTTTAGGTAAAATGGAATATTTTGGGTGGACAGACCCTGCCACATGGGTGGCGCACGATTATTATTAACCATGTGCTATGTACATGTAACCATGAAGCCATGTGGGGTTGTTGGAATGAGGCTTATTTCATAGTTAGAGAATGGTTTGTAAACCTTGTGGGATTACTGATCGTAATGCCCTAGGTAGACAGTGGAAACTCCATTGTCACCACACAGTTTGAAAAACCGTGTAGACTAACCATGCAGCCTGTCTTGGACATCAAAAATGTGGAATTACATTTTTCCCTCCTTTGATTTGACCCAAAATTATCCCCTATTCAATTCCAGTTTGTATTTACTACACCTGAATCCTCCAATCCATCCACTTTCTCCCTTGGACATCCAATTATGTGGTAGATTTTTTGGGGGTTCTTTGAGATTCTTCAAGTAAGTAAGATTCTCCCTTGTTTTATTTCCCTATTCTAGGGTTTTTATTTTATTTTTACGGGGTTCCTATTCTCCAGTGGAGAGTGTTTCATTTTTTGTGTTTGATCATGATATTTTGGGATTAATCTCTATGTTTAGGGATCCAACATTATTTCTTGTGGTTCGGTTGAGGTGTGTATTGACATTTTCACTATTTTTAAGGTATTTCTACACCTGAGGTAGGTGATTAAGAGATTAACAATTATTTATGAACTGATTATTATTTCTTGAATATTTTTGAAATCTATATTATTTTTATGTGGGGTGAAAAAGTTGTTCTGAATGGATTTAATATTAATTTGTTTTGGAATTGGTTTTTTTATTTGAAATTTGGTGTGTTTCACATGTGAAGCCTTGTTGTGCAACTTGATGGTGTTTTATAAAGTGTGAAAATGGTTTATTAAATTATGTATGTGATGAAAATCATATTTGGAAATGGTTTTGTTGTGTGTATGATTTTAAAAAGGTATTTGTGTGTGAAAATGTTGGCATTTTGTGTGTGTAATTCAATTTTTTGTTGTTTAATGTGAAAGTGGTACATTATATGAAATGTGGAATTTGATTGAGCATAAAAGGGAATCATTGGTAACTAGTTAGGTGGACAAGTAATAGTATTATAGTGACACAGAATTGGCTAGGAGCTAGTTTCACTTAGTGAGATTAATGGTGATGAATCTAACTAAACATGGATGATGATTGGAGAACACTAGGTCGTTGGGGTGTCCCCTCCTAGTGGATCATGCACGAGAATGTTGTTACTCATGGTTTCTAGGAAATGTTTCCCTGATTTATAAGGTTATAATGTCACGTTTCATTCTAGTCCCTAGAGGGTATTTCTCATGAATAGTTCTTTTTGGTCATCTCGCACTTACCAGTAACATACTGTGAGACTTGTTGGTTATTTAAAAATCAAGCATGTTTTCATTTAATGTTGGTTTCCATAATATTGTTTCTAGCAGTTTCTTTTTGTAAAACCTATACGTTTATTTATATTATAATGTTTATTTCATGGAATACATGTTGTATGGTATCCTACTATGAATTATATTTCACCCTACTTACTCCTTTGGTTCTATGTATACTTGGTAATGTTTGAAATAGGTGAGAGTAAATCTTTTTGGAGATGGCGGTTCAGGTTGCTAGTGGTCTATCATTGTGTAGTGTTATGGAGCTGGCTTGAGTATGCTGGTTCTATTTCTATGTGGTGGTTCTTGATTTGTCTTTTGGTTCCTTGTTTTGTAGTGGTATTTTTTCTACGGACCTTATAACATAGAAATATGTATATAGATATGGATTTTTCTGTTATGGTTTTTAGTTTATATTTATTTAAATGGTTGGATGATTAATGTCTGAAAAATCAGATAAATCATTACCATATTTCATTATTGATATCTGGGTACTTGTTTCCTTCCTGTGGGGTTCATGAATGCCCTTTGGTCTATGCCACAGACTGGGTCGGGCACCGGTTCAGATGATGACACGTCTTGGTTTGTGACATCTCATTGTGCTTGAAGTAAGGATACAGACATCAATGTTCAACGATAAACCGCCATGTGTTGTTCGAAATCTTGAGTGAAACCTCGATATTTAAGAACACCCCCTCCAACATATTTTATCAAAACTGACCAGAAGGAACACCACAAAAGCACAACCACCATGCCATCCAAGACACAGGAACCGGGGAATTCTGTTTTCCATTTCAAGAGGTTGTCTTCTCTAGGTGGAACTGACTCACCTGAATGGGTTTAATAACATCACAGTTAATGTGTGTTGATTAGAAATTTGATCCCCCCCTTCACATTTTTGGAATTCATAACACATTTCACCACACATATGTCAACCCAAAGAAAAAAAATATTATTTCATAAAACAAAGTTCAAAAATTACTTCACAAGGCAAGACAGAACCAAGAAAAACTCAAAACAACTCTAGGTACTAGAAACACATCTATGTTTCTTGTTACCAAGTACTCTACTCTAGACCACCATGCATACACAACAAATGAACCAAAGGAATGGTCCTCCTATGCAACACCTACTCCCAACAATCTTGGTTTTTAATTGGTTGATCCACATATGTCGCACCGTCTTCGATATAAAACTCTCCTGATTCAATGAAATTAGGGTCATTGTGAAGATACTTAAAATGTTTCAAGACATAAATGGAATTGTGAATCCTCTCCAACTAGGGTGGAAGAACGAGATGTTATGCCACTATGCTAACACTCCCCAACACCTCGAATGGTCCAAAAAACATGGGAGAATGATTCCTCCATCAGAAAAACCTCCACTCCCACATCAAGGTAAAACTATCAATAACTTGTGTTCCCTTACCTTGAACTCCAATGTCATCCTCTTGTGATCAGTGTAATACTTTTTCCAGTCATACACAACTTTCATCCTATCACGAACAAGCTAAAACTACTCTATCATGATCTGCACTATGTTATGGGGATGAATAGTTGTCTCCCCAACCTCTATCTAGAATAATTGTGAGAGACATGGTATTTCATACAAATCTTCAAAAAGAGCCATTCCAATGGATGAGTTATAGATATTATTGAAATAAAACTCCACCAAAGGAAAGTGTCTTACCTAAGATCCATAAGAGCCTAAGATACATTATCGTAACATATATCCCAACATTTAGAATGTCCATTCCATATTCCCATCTATATAAGGGTGGAAGGTCGTGATGAGGTGTAACTGAGTGCCAAAATAATGTAGCAATTCCCTCTAGATTTTTGAGGTAAAACGTGTATTCTAATCCGACATAATGGATCTCAGAATTTCATGTAGTGACTCCAACTTAAAAAAATACCTCTTTTATAAGGCGTCCATTGTGCCCAAATCATTGCTTCATAAGAAGTGAGATGATTTTTTCAAATGATCCACTATAACTATATAGCATCGTAGCCTTCGTAAGCCCTAGTTAAACTTGTGAAGAAATTCATCAAGATGTCATCCCACTTCTACTTTCGGACATCCACGGGCTACAAAGAACTACTGGGAACATGGATCTCTCTCTTTACCAGATGGTAGACCAAGAATCTTTCCACAAAATCCAGTACATCCCATTTCAACCCAGGACACCAACAATACATCTTCAAGTCGTGCTACATTTTATAAATTCTTGGGTGTACTACTAAAGGAGAGTTGTGGAACTCACGATGTAATTCCTTGCACAACTCCACTGGAATGAATAGAATCCCATAGAACACTATATAATTATGATCATCCTATGACCATCCCTTAAGAGAATCACCATGGACAACACAATGATTCAATACTTCTACCACAGTGTCTCCCCACTGAAACTCCTCCACCAACTGCATTAGAGAAGACTGCGCTATCATCTGGAACAAACAACCACTACCACCATCCACTCAACTATCTAAGTTCAAGGCTTAAATCTCCTCCACGACAATCCAAGTGTCTGTAGATTCTTGAAAAACATTCTTCTCCAACATTCTACTCAAATAATTGGCCAATACATTCCCCTTTTTTGAGTTTTAAGATATTTCAAATTCATAGTCCTAAAGAAATTCCATCCACCTCTACTTCCAAAAATTTAGATCATGCTGAGAAAAGATATACCTCAAACTCTTTTGATCTATGAATACAATAAAGTGATTTACAACAAGAAAATTCTACCAAAACTTTAGAACAAACAAAATTTCTTCTTACTCCAAATCATGGGTGGAATAGTTATGTTCTTGGGGACACAACTTCCTAGACCCGAAAGAGATCAATTCTCGTTGCAGCATCAAGACTCATCCCAAGAAAATACGAGAAGTATCACAAAACATCTTAGACATCACCCTTTCCTCATTCAACTAGAGAATTGGAGCACTAAAGAACTTCCTGTTTAGATATATGAATGCTTCCTAAAAAATCTCATTCCACACAAAATCTTGGTCTTTACTAGTTAAAATTATCAATAGAGCTACAAATTGAGATATATAGGGTACAAAACTATAGTAATATCCCACATGACCAAGTAAAATTTGAACCACTGCCTCATTCTTGGGTAATACATAAGAAACAGTGGTTTTAACCATCAACTAGTCTACTGCCACACCCAACTATGAGACAACATGCCCAAATAGATCCACCACTTGTGCCCATAAAATGAACTTGGACAAAATTCTGTAGATCTGTTGGTGTTGTAGAACTTTTAGGATGGTTTTCAGATGGTCAACATGCTCTTCCTATGACTTTGAGTAGATAAATATATCATCAACAAATACAACCACAAAATGGTACATAAACTCATGGAAAATGGAGTTCATGAGCCCCCATTAACATGGATGGTTCTTTGATAACAATGAACCACATGAATACAAACACGATGTTCCTATACCTACTTCTGAAAATATTTTTTAGTATATCTACCTCTTTCACCCTCAGCGAGTGATATCGAGACTAAAGATCAATCTTAGAAAACAATATTTCCTATCTCAGTTGGTCGAGATGATCGTATATCATTGGAAGAGTGGAAGGGTTCTTGATAATCACCTGATTCCATATCGTATAGTCTATGCACAACCTTAGACTATCATCCACCTTCTTTGAGAACAGCACCAGAGAACCTTACAGTTACATGCTAGGTTAGATAAAACCCTTCTACACCAAATCTCATATCTTGATTAACAACTCCCACAACTCAGATGGTTCCCTCCAATAAGGAGCCATAAAAATTGATGAATCATTGGGATGAAAGTATACCACAAACTCAATGTCACATTGAGGTGGTAGATTCACAACCTCCGAAAGAAAAACATCTTGAAACACCCCAAAAAAACTAAGAACCTCTAACATCCCAACATTTGATGATTCCCCTAAAAGCTTGGACAACAATAAAAGGACATTCTCTATACACTGAATAACCACTTGAAAACTACTCTCACCAAAAAAACCACACACTGACCATCCAAATATGAAAACACAACTATCCTACATAAGAATTTGATAATATCATGAATTAAATACAACTATTCTATGTCTAGAATAACATGCTGTGGTCTCATATGTAGTGAGAAAAGATCCACACTAAACAAATGTGGTCCCATCATCAGTCTACATCCTAGGAACAAAAAAAGGATGTACTAGCCTCTGAATGGTGTACTAAACATGAATAGCATGCAAAAACTCTCTATTTCTACTCCCAAAGGATTGGCTAGACTGGGTGAATCAAAGGAGTGTGATGGTCCTAAATAAAAAAAAGTGCCAGTAATGGTACTAAACAAACCGATCATGCCTATGACGATCTCTGGCCATACGGGAACTACTAAATCTTTTACTTTCAATTGACCACACCCAAATACTCTTCCTATATACTAACAACCACCACCATTACCATTCCTGGGTCTAGGTACCTATAGAACACCATGAGGTCAGACTCTACTAGCTACATCTCCACTCATTTGAGCATGAACATGTTATCCCAACTGCTGAAACGGCCTAGTTAGAAACTAATGCTAAGGTTGGTGTTGAACCTACCCACTTCCGCCACACTAAGATTGAACGAACACTAAGAATTGGTTATGAAGATGTACACATAATCCATATATGAAACACTTAATTATCATTTTTATGGGAAAGGCATGATGACCATATGTTCAAAATAGAAACTACTGAGGTCCACTCCCCACTGGTCGAAACCTCAAAGGCCATGGTGCCTAAGACCTCATGTTGGTAACCCTTCCTCTCAAAGAACACTAGTATCTCTCCTATAACCATAAAACTCATATCTAGTGTATCAACTCAATCACTTTAATCTTCCTCTAAACCTCTAATTACATCGGCAATATAAATGGAGTAACTACCTATTAGATAGAAAGAAGAAGTTCCTTCTCTAGGAATCTCACACGAGGTTCCTCATCAAGAAAAAGATCTAGAAAAAAAGTGATCCTTGAACATTATCCCTAGATCCCATACTGACATAATCCCTTACTAGAGGGAGAGTAACTCGTGGATATTTTCATCTTTCATGGCTGATGAAAGGAATTCTACTCGGAAATCCTTCTCAAAATAAATCCACAAAACATCAGCCTCCTCCTTCTTCCATAGATACAATGTCCACCACTGATTCATATCTCCCCACATCTAGGTCATTGCCAAAGGAATACAGTACTCCATCTGAGTTTAGATCAAACTTAAGGTGATCTGAAGCTCTTTGATCTATCTCTCCACCTCCATGTCTAAAACAATGCACCCATACATTCACCAGGCCTTCCATTAGAACGAACGTAACATTCTCATCCAATGGTGGTCCTCCTCTAATGTATGAACCCTTCACCGATCAGTCAAATTGTAAAACTAATCTTCAACCACCAGAGCCACACATGTATGATGATCGGGTTCCATAACTGAAAAAGGTAAACAAGGAATTCCTAAGCCCAAGTAGTATTGAATTTTATTTCATATTTATTTTAAATCAATTAACCCATTTCGTTATCCATTTTAAATTCCTCAAAACAACCCAATTCATACAAGAACGCAAGTCAATATGATGAATGAAACTTTACTATGGTCCCTACCCTACAAACGGTGTATCCTCATTTGGTTGTTCAGCCAACCTAGATTTCATGCATAGGATCATGAGGGGCCCAGAAATCACATGTCCTAGCAAGTCATCCATGGACTATTTCAAGTACCAATTTCACCTGGCATTGTTTTCCCACCAACCCATGCAATCCACATTGTTCCTAACTATAATCTCCATCCTATATCTCAAAAACTGGCCTTTAATACCATTTTATCATGACCCCTCCCCCCAAAGATTCCCCTCTTGGTATGGTAATGAATAAAGGCAGATAATGACCCATCGAGTCCCACCTACAGTAGGCATCAGGGTGGCAACCATGACCAAGGGTATATAATCTCACAAAATGGGAGAAATTTCCTTTTTTACTCAAAACAATATTGGGAGATAAGATGGTTCATCCCAAAATATTTCCATGTACTATATATATTGAATAGAATTCCAAAATCCACCCAACATGCATGTTTAAAAATAGAAATGTTATGAATTCAAGGAAACTCTTTTGTGAATTCCATGAAAAAGATAATTAGTGAAACGAAAAATGCCCCAACATCTAAGATAGTAAAGTCTAGGATGGCCCACATAATCCTCCTGGAAACCTGAAAATAGTTTTATATTCATAGGGTGATCATAAAAGTATTCTATATTATAAAACCAATTTCTCCCATTAACAAGTGATGGAAGCATACTAATTCTCCTGTGAGAAAACAACAGAACCCAATAATACCTAAATAGGTATACTAGCCATCCTAAGCTCACCAAGGCACACTCACCATGTAATGAATGTCATGTAATGTAATATATTAATCACATCGATGATTTGGGTACCCCACATAACTTCCACTAGTTTACCCACTCTTGCCTACCATAATATATCCTTGTGATACCACTTCTTTTGAAAGAACCACATAACAAACTTCTCACACACACATGGGGCCCAGAAACCACATCTCATCCCATCACTCGGGCCCTGACCAACATCGCATACCGCCCACAGACACATGGGCCATAACTGCATCACATCATGACCACACACACATAGGCCCTCACAAACCACATTGTATCCTGAAAAAACATAGTAAATCACAACACATTTCTTCACCAAGACTCCTTGGAAAGTACAACTCAACTCATCCTGAAGATACCTAGGAAATCACAAATCACCTCATCGCAAGGAAACCAAAGAAAACACAACACACTCGTACACACCTAGGAAATCACAACTCCTCTCATCTGTAAGACACCTAGGAATGAAAAACTCATGCACACACACCTAGGCCTCATGAAACGAAATCTTCTTGAAGAATCATGGGCGACCACAAACTGGAAGGATCATAGAGGATAGGGTGTTCATCTATCCATCCTCCCACATGGGATGTTTGGGAAGGAAATCCTCCCCCAAAACGATGGGGGTTTTTGACACATAGTTATTAACTAGGGTGGGGTGAATATATAAATCACAAGGAAAATATAATTAATACATATATGATATCAAACACTCAATCCCAACCTATGGGTTTTCAACCAACAGCCAACTCATAATACCACCTTTACTGCTTCTTCTAAATGCACAACCACATGATAATCCACAACTCAAATCATACCCCCAACTAATTCATCTAATCAATAATCATCCTTTATTACTAACTAATTTCTTTATTTCTCCACTACCTTGTAAACTATTTGTCACAACACACAAAAATCCACATTGAAAAAGTCACATAGAGGAAGAAGAACCGTGGTAAATTCACCCACTTCACATTCCTTTTAGTTTAACACCCATTCATGACATAACATACCGATCCTAAGATATAGGAAATTTTTCTACACATTATTATTTGAGAAGCACCCATGCCAACTACTTCCATAATAATTCTTCAATGTTATTCCACACAATCCACCCTATATATAGGGATAACCCTAAAATCATAGTTTCACCCAAAAACAGATAATTGAAAAACCCAATCACAACCCTAATGTACATCATTTCCTATCCATTACACAATCAATGAATCTATAAAATTGAGATTCCATTACACCTTCTAAAATACCCCACATAATATATCCATTACGCCAACCATATTAAAA
Source organism: Viscum album (assembly GCA_963277665.1). NCBI lineage: Eukaryota > Viridiplantae > Streptophyta > Magnoliopsida > Santalales > Viscaceae > Viscum > Viscum album. The sequence goes on from OY728146.1 coordinate 1,291,993,455, forward strand.
CACAATTCAGAACAAACCCACAGATATCACACCACTGCACGAACCAAGGAAATGGATATTCATATTTAACAATACATCCCTTACTCAATATCCAAATTTAAATTCATGGGTTGTAATAGATACAATTTGATCATGGGGAATTTATTTATTTTATCCGAATATACATGGTTAACATATTCCATGTATTTTTTAAACGAGAAGAAGAAAAAAACCATTCATAAGCATTATGTGTGAAACCAAGGACCCCCAATGACCACAATTTTTAGCAGGAATATAGCACATACAATTTACAAAATTGATCAAAATATCAATAAAATTGTATTGTCATAAGTCACTTTATCTAGTCCATATTTATTGATTTGAAACCGATTTGATTATCATTGTTGAATTTGGATTCAACTATATTCGCAAGGATACATTCATATACCTACCCCACATGATACACAGTTAAAAGAGATGAAGGGATCCCTACCTAGAAGTAGAGATGAACGACACTTTTTGGTTCTAATAAAACAAGGGAACACATGTAGTTGGAAGATCCTCTAGGGAAAACATAGTCCAAAGGCTACATCACAAGTGCACAACACCTCGGGGTGGGGGGAATAAAGGTTTGGGGCATGATGCACCAAGAGAAATAGAAGAACACAAGGAATATAATATCTTGAGTTTAGAAAGGCTAGATCCTAAATAAATGGGAGAATCGGTTTTTAAAATACATTAAAGGATGATCATGACCAAGAGAATAATATTTGGATGTTAAAGAAAGTTTCATGTTTTTAGAAGATAGATATGATTCGAAAAGAATCCAAAAAACATTAAATATGGTATTAGATTCATTTTAAATCAAAGAAAAAGTTAAAGGGGGTAAATTGTATGAGGCTGGAAACATTATTCAGGACTCACCATCAGAATGGACTACCATTGGATGAGTCACCATTGGATGACTCATCGCTGGATGTGCTACCGTTGGACGACTCACCACTGCAAAACTCACCATTCGATGAGCTACCATTGCGAGTCACCGTCGTGACTCACCTTCGTGACTCACCATTTTTACTCACCATCAATGACCTGCCATCAGCGACCTTCCATCAGAGAAATTGATAAACTGTAAATTTAGAAAAATGTTGAAATAAGTCATTGTGACCTCCCAGAACACTTGAACCACCAGATTTTAAAAAAGTAATAGACCACAGTGGTATAGGCCATTAAAAATGGTATTAATATTCTTCGATATTTTTAATGATATCATATATAATTTTTTATATGGTGATGTTTCATTATATATGATATTAATGGAAATGATTTAATTTATTTTGGCAGTTCTTTCAACCATCAAAAACTTATATCATTTTATTAAGTATCATTTATATATATATGTTTCATAACTTTATATATGGTATAATATGTATAGTAAAATATGATTTAACCATAATAATAATTTTATGACCATCCTTGGAAGAGATAATGGAGGTTTAATGTGTATCATCCAAGATGACGGTAAATCAACACATTGTGGAAGAAACTATCATTTTTAGAATTAAAGGGAGAATATAAGAAGTTTGATGATGGTTTTTTACATCAGCATGATAAAATTCTAGTATATAAAATATACTAGAGTTTTCATGACACTTTTAGAAGATGCGGTGAATATAATAATAAAAGAGAAGTTGAAAAAAATATAGGAAAATGAAACAGGATTTTACCTCATGAATTATTCTCATAAAGAACCTCCCCAAGGCACTCGGTTTTGGAATTTTAGTGAGACGAAAATTTTTTGGACTTTGGGAAGAATCTTTTTAAGGGAACTGGGAATAAATTAAACAAGATAAAAATAATTTAGGTTTAAGTAGAATAGGTGGTGAGGGATGTTATTTATAATGGATGGGAGGGGTGTTTTCTCGTTATTTTATTCCATATATTTTTATTCTGGATAAAGAATATAAATGATCATATAATTATTACTAAATATATTAAAATAATTAAGTGGAGTTCTAGAATATGGTGATTACATATGTAATGACTCAAGTAATAATGTATTTAACTTATAGTGTATATATACTGTAAATGACTGTATTTTAATATTCACAAAAACTCATGTATTTTAGAAAAATACCAAAATTATCCCTAATTATTTTTTATCTTTATAATTAATAAATAAACCCACATTTTTAAATATGATCATATAAATATTATAAATTTAATTTTTTAGTTAAAATATTCATTTATTTGAAAAATACCAATTTTGAAATTATAACTGATTTTATTACACTTTGAAAATTTAAGTAAGGTCCTGTAAAATTATATTATAATCATAAAAAATGAAATATTTATTAATGAATCTTTTTTCAGGAAATATAATTTCATTTGAACCATTATATTAATTAATAAAGAGTAATTAATTATTTATGACAAACAAAAATAGCAACCCTTATTTTATCATTTACAAAACATTTAATTACTTATTCCATTATATAAATATGTCATGATTTCAGTTACAAGCTATATAAATTTTACATATACTCTCGTATTTTAGGTTACTATTCTACTATAATATATTATTTAATTTATATAAATACCACTTATTTAATTATAAATTTATAATTATTTTAATGATTTAATTCCAGAAAAAAAATTCTTTTATGAGTACCTGGGTTTTTACATTATCCCTACCTTTTTTAAATTTCATCTAATCAATTTTTATTTTCATATTAAACATATGAGTATATCTATCCCTCATTTACTTTTTAGATTCCCATGTTGCTTCCTAAACTATTTTCTTTCTCCACAAAACTTTAACCTGTTCAATTAGATTATTCTACAATAATTTCACAATATGATCAATAGTCTAAAAAGGTTTCTCTTTATAAGAAATTTTCTCTTCTAGTTGAACTACTATTGAGATCAAAGTGTAAGATGAGTCATTAACATACATTATTAACATCAAATAGTGAAAAATATTGTGTACCATAGATAAACTCAAAGGAAAATACACTATGTAGGGAACTGATCAACCCTTATCCAGGATTTCATAAAGTCCAATGAACGGTGGACTTAGATATTATTTCTTACCCAAATGCATCACAAATTTTCATGGAGAAAATTTTAGAAGGGCATGATGTAACACCCTAGGTAAATAAGGAGTATGACATTTTCACATTTATCCATATTTGTGAATAAAATATTAATATAACTTTAAAGGGGACACTATGCTCGATGGCGTACCCAACACGCAACAACGAGTTTCTTGGGAATCTTATGTTGCACTCTAATAATAAAATAATATTATTTTATTAGGTAGTTAACGCCTAGATGTTGCAATCGAGATAATGAATAGACCTAACTACAAAATTATTATATATGTTTGTCAAATATTTTTACTTTTTACAATAAATGTTAGAGGGTTAAAAATGTAAATGAATCCAATTTTAAGCGTAAACATTCTAATATTCTTTAAAAGGTCGATTAACTGCCTTTTGATGGAGAACCTCTTTCAAATCCACTTTTTGATAATTTTATGTGTTATATTTGACAAAATAAAATTCTTCTTTAGAATCAAGACATCAAAATTTAATTTGTGTAAATTTTTGGTATTTTTCTGATAAAGTACATTTTTTAATGAATAGTGAAAAATGTTGTATTTTGATTCAAAACCTATTTTTAATCTAATTTATTTATATGATTATATTAAAATTTAAATTGGTCTTAATGTGAAATTAGAATATATTTTTACCAGTAAATCCAATGGTGGTCATTGGAATTAATTTCACTTTGAAATTGGACATAAACTAGTGTCAATCTTTTAATAGATATTGTTTCTAAAAAACACGCTATTTTTTTGACAGTGGGAATTAATTATTAAATTAATTAATGCATCTTATATGTTTTGAATTTTTTATTTGAATTCGGAATATCAAATATAGCCTAGGGTGAATTTTTGGTAATTTTCTGAAAAACATCAATTTTTGATGAATAGTGAAACCACTAAGTGGTACTTATAAAAACTGATTTTCCGTTTAAATGAAATTTTTCCACCTTTGTGTTTTGAATTTCAAAAATCCTACATACATGGTTTTCATTAAGAATTAAAATGTGGTTCAATAGGATTAAAATAATTTTTTGGTGAAAAGTAACTTATTAAGTTTTTAATCACGATTAGAGGTAATTAGTGCAATTTAAGGAAAAAATGATATTATAATAAAATTAAAATACCTAGACACATGTCCTACCCTTATTTTATGTGTAATAGCCGACCAAGACAAGCCATGGGTCAACTTGGGGACCCCATGGAGCCTCTTTGGTAGGAAAATGACATTAATATCTTTTTATTTAATGTTAAAATTAAAATGACACAAACATGAGTTGTTTTACTAAAACAATTTTTAAATGGGGTTATACAAGTCATATTTTTTACTATAAATAGTAATTGGAATTATAAAAAGATTTCATACATCATAGTAGTTTTTTTATTATTTTTAGACATTAAATAAATTAAATTATTTATGACATCATGATGATGCAGCGATGACCTCATTATTTAACGATTTAAATAAAATAGAAATATAATGTAAAATCTAAGACCTAAACATGTCCAAAACCTATTGGATGTGTGGATTTCGAACCCTTATAACCTTACCCTCGAATTATATCAATGTGGGACCTTTTGAATCCGAAAATCATTTTAAAATAATGTAACATTTCTTTACTTTCCAAGAGTGCCCCTCCTCTCCTCTTATAAAGGGCCCCCACCTCTACCTCCTTACACACACTTCCAAAGCCTTTGGCTCAGCAAAACCCTGCCAATTTTGTCTCTCCACTTCCCTCTCTAACTCTTAGAAGCCTCACTTTGGTCAAAATTTTTCCCAAGGAAGCCTTTGAGCTCAAACCAAAGGGAGTTACCCGATTTTAAGGTAATGTCTTCACTTGAGTCCTTTTGTTTTATTTTGCTTCTCCACCCCCTAAACTATTTTTATTACTTTCTTTTGTAAAAACACCAGTATCTTCAATATACTAGGATTCTGTTATGTTATTTATTCGAGCTACACTTAAACACACCTTGGACTAATGGTTAAAGAACATACTGTTTCTCTGGATGGCGAATTACTGCCTCACAAAACGATGATTGTTCAATCATCTCTTAAAACCTTTCATGGTGGCCATTATGATGTCACTACATTTATATATGATATATTATATTTTTATCTTTTCCTTATGCTTCTGTATTTTTCATTTATGGCATACCTTTATGGATTCCATTATGGGTATACACGATATCTTCATTTTAGGAAGTGCGGACTACCGCCCCCTCAAAGTGATTTGATTCGTTAATACCATATGTGGTACGTATAAAGGATATATTTAATGATATTATATATGATACAATACTGGAATTAAAATACTATTATGTATCATTATGTTTTAATTCCATTAAATATGAAATAGAAATGGAAGTAGCGTTCATGCGTACGTACGGCTTACCGTCTCCATGAACGGTGCATTTCATTTCTTAACTCTAAATGTTATGTAATATTATAAATGAATGAATATAATGGATATATATGATATATATGATATCTAAATCATTAATAAAATTCTGGATATAATAGATATTTTACCACATGAACAACATGTAATTATAAACAGTTTATTTTTTTGACTCAAGTACCAATGATCATTAAAACGACCATTATTAACTTAAATAAAAACATAGTGTTCATGACATGGTAATAAGTGATATAAAATGAATAATAAACTTGAAAAAGGTTCTTAATGAAGTAGAAATTAACTCAAGTTTATTATTCAAGAGATTAAAGAATGATCGAGTCATGTCGGACCCGAGGTAAGGGATCCTACTCGTCTCATTCTTTTTAAGTACTCTCTTTTATGTCATTTATTTTAAGCTCATCTTTATTATGTTTGGGGATATTATTTTATATTCCTCATACTTTAATTTTTATGGTCATATTATGAGATACCCTATTTGATCTCATAAATCCATTTTTGGATGTTTTAAGTGGCGTCGTTAGGCTGCTGAGTTTTCGTAAGGGATTTTTCATCTCACTTTTATTCCCGTGACATTTATGCTATGTTCGCCACTATTTACATTGAATGGTGTATGTAATTCCCATTATTATACACTTTGGGTAGTACAATTTCATTTATGGGTATTTAAATCTTCATTGTATGACCTTTCTTGCATGGGGTGTACTTTTCGAAAGTTACCCAACTCGGTAAGGGGACCTTTCACCCTCATCTTTTTAAAAGACTTATTTTTTTATGTTTTTTAATTCACATAACATTATGTTGGGATATATTATTCTATATCTTTAGTGATTTAAATTTTATGTCCACGTTATGAGATACCCTTTTTATCTCTTATCAACCCATTTTCTGAATATTGTAGTGACGTCGTTAGGCTGTCAATTTTTTGCAAGGGAACTTCTTAACCCAATTTTGATTCTTTTTGATAAGCTTGTACTACTTGAATATGTCATTCTATGAATATGTGTGAATAACATATGATAGTTTTACACTTTATATCCACTTATATTTGGTTTATTAGTTTGTAACACATAATTATGTAATTGATTTATCCTTAATCCAAGGATACCGTCTTTGTATGGGACTTCGTCTCAATCTCCTTTCATTGAGGCATATTTTGTTTTATACACAACCTTCCTCTATACGGTGTATAAACCCCTTTTACTTTTACGTTTATACGAAAGGAATTTTTTTACACAAATCATTTTACTAAACGACAAAAGGGAATGTTTTTGTCGTACGTATGCGGCGACAACGACTTCTCCGTCGCCATGACCATTATTTGAGTTTCGGCTTCCTCTACAATCCATACCTTTTTTTAAAAGAAAAATAAACACCATGTTTTACTTTTATTTTATTTTGATATTGAAAATGGTTTTCATAATGATTTTATATCAATGTGTTGTATTGATATCTCCATATTGAAAGGTGGAAATGTTATGTTTCCTTTACGCATGTTTTATGTGATACGATTATGTTATGGTTCCTGGGAATTATTATAAAGAGGGGTGGTTCCGTGATAAACTAAGGGCGGGTGAGCCCGATATAGCTCTCCAATGCATTGGGTAACGTGAAGGAGTGAAACGTTAAGGTTTCTCCGAAGAGATTTAGGGGATATACTATGATGGGTATTCCAAACGTAACCAAGATGGTTACTCCCTACGTATGAATGTTATGAATGCCTCAAGTTACCATTATGTCTTATGATTTATATGTTTTATTCATTATTTGATGAGTTATGTTAATGTACTTATGTTTTATGAGTAATGTATGATTTCATTGATTCTTATTTATACATGTACTCATGTTTCCTTTCCATATTTTTATATCCCTTACTGAGCTTTTTATGCTAATCCCAAGTTTCAGAAATGTTTTTCACAGGTTAAGGGAAAGGTACATGATGTGATGATAGTGTCAAGGAAGTGTCAAGAAATGATCCATGATTCATTTTAAATATGTTTCCGTCGATGGGAAAAATGAATACTTTCTTTTATGTAACCACTTTGTTTAAATGTAGAATGTAATGAAAGTTTCATGATCTAATTCTCTAAAACTCTACACCTGAAAAGATATTAAATGTGTAATCTTGTAATAACACAAGATTAATTAAGTCTTAAGGATGGGGCCTTATAGTTGGTATCAGATGTCGGTTTAGATAACATTAAAGGTTTGGGTATTCTTTAATCATAAGTTACATTACCATAATGGTTAAGATTTCAGAAAGAGTCCTAGTTTTAGATAAAGTTAAAGAGTAAGTATATCTTAGTGTTTATCTTCATCATTAGTAAATGATGGTTTTGTTGATATACTCACACTAACATTTTTGGTTTTAGTAAATGGCTGGATCTAGCAGGCACCAAAGTAACAGTGGATGTGAAGGAAACCGTGACCGTTTTTTGAGCATGAAACTGAATGATATGGGAGCTGCAATGAGAACTCTTGTGTTTATCCTCAACCAACTATCTAAAGTCATGATTGACCACCTAAACCTTGGTTATTTCTCAAAGGCATAATATATGCGTGAAACAAATCCCTACAGAACTACAGGTAATAATCATAAAGGTAAGTGTGTTCAAAAACCTATGTGTCAAAGATGTGGAAAGAAAAACCTAGGAAAATGTTTCAAAGGGACAGAAATATTCTATAGATGTGGAAATGAAGGTCATAAAGTAAGAACCTTCTATGGAAAAAGGTGGAATCTAGTTGACTCGAGGAAATGGAAATAAGTTCTTTCTGAAGGATCAATTGAATGTTTTAAATGTGGTGTGCAGGGTCATTATGCAAACACATGTCCTATGAAGAAGTTTCGTGAATGGGATCACCAAGATCATAAAAATATTCGTTTACCAATACCTAATGCCATTCCGATTGAGGATAAAGAAACTGAAAATGACCAATCAAAGGTATGGATTATTTCATAACTTTTGTTTTCCTATTTTGGAATCTTATGATATGATTCATGATTTTGTTTGTAGGAAAGAAGTATTTCAGAATAAGTTGGAAATGAATGGTTAATGGATCATGAAGAATGTTGAATGAGTAAGAAGTCAACATATAAGATCTTCAAGAGTTATGGTGAAATTCTTAATAGTATTAAGTCTCTTTTGATGATGGGGTTACATTAGAATAATTTTTATAGTATGTTTAACCCTGATGTTTAATATATGAAAATTTTATTCAAGGAATAATTATCTATTCTTTTGTGGACATAGTTATAAAGAACCATTTGGGTTTATATGATCCTTACGTTTGAGGTAATTATGGGTTACTATATGTTATGATGGAAGTGAAAGGCATGAGATAAAATTGAGGTTAAATTATGTTATGGTTATTTTTGATGATTCCATCTCTTTATGGGGAATTATTTGAGAATTATATATTTTTGGAAAAAGGAAAACACGCAGACCGTGTGAGAACCCGTCGCGCCAGACAAAGCTGTGGGAATCGAACCCACAACTAAAGTGCAAATGGTATTTATCGCATGCCACTAGACTACGTGAATTCCCTATTTAGTATGACTCATTCTTTTTAGTTAGGAGACATTATGAATTAAGAGTAAGTTGATATTGGGTTATTTAGGAAAATGATTAACCTAACATGGAGGATACGTGATTAGGTTAATTACTTTTCAATACGAGAATTTTGGAGCAACTGATGTTGTTTTGAGATAAATGTTACGATTTAACTTAGAAGACTATGTGACTAAATCCTTCAAATATTTGGGTTTCAATCTTAGTTTGGTTTACTTTGATGAGTTTTATGGAAAAATTGTTTATCGAATGGTCCTCGTTGGACTCTGGGTTTTATTGGAAAAATTTTAGAGATTAAGAATAGATTTTATTTTTATAAAGGGTTATCCTTTTCTGGATTATCTGATCTTGTACTAATCTTTTTGGTTTTGGTTTTGGTTAAGGTCTAAAGATAAGGGAAGTATATAGTAATCATTTGTGGATTAGGTGATTCTCTAGAAGTTGATTATAGTACTCTTAATGTGAAGAAATCTTCCTAAATACTCGTCTTTTGGGGAAAGTATGAGTCTGTGTAAGAAATATAGTAAAATATGAAAGTAAACATGACAAGTAAGTATGTTTCCTTAAGATTAAAAATAAATTCCTCAATGAAGAGTAACATAAAACATAAGTGTTGTCTGTTAACTTTTCCAAATGGGGAATCGAATACCGTTTAACCCATCACAAGTTTGTGATTTTCTTATGGTTAACTTTCTCCTAGACATGTTTACTATCACTCTCTATCAGAACATGACCCTTTGTTTTTTCCTCCATGTCCATATTTTCATACTTGGAATCCTAGTATGGGTTGACTCGGGTGACCTTTGTACTTATCTTTCATTATATTAAAGTGATTTTTTTACTGACTCTTGTTCCGATGTCGGATTTTCAATGAAGTTTCCAAGCCCAATTTTAAAATTGCGAGGACGAAATTCCCAAAATGGGAGAAGGATGTAACACCCCAGGTAAATAAATATTATGACATTTTCACATTTATCCATATTTGTGAATAAAATATTAATATAACTTTAAAGGGGACGCTATGCTCGATGGCGTACCCAACATGCAACAACGAGTTTCTTGGAAATCTTACGTTGCACTCTAATAATAAAATAATATTATTTTAAAAGGTAGTTAACGCCTAGCTGTTGTGATGGCGGGAATGAATAGATCTAACTACAAAATGATTATATATGTTTTTCAAATATTTTTACTTTTTACAATAAATGTTAGAGGGTTAAAAATGTAAATGAATCTAATTTTATTTGTAAACATTCTAATATTCTTTAAAAGGTCGATTAACCGCCTTTTGATGGCGAACCTCTTTTAAATCAACTTTTTGATAATTTTATGTGTTATATTTGACAAAATAAAATTCTTATTTATAATTAGGACATAAAAATTTACTTTGTGTAAATGTTTGGTATTTTTCGGATAAAGTACATTTTTTAATGAATAGTGAAAAATGTTGTATTTTAATTCAAAACCTCTTTTTAATATAATATATTTATATGATTAGATATTATTTTAAATTGGTTTTAAAGTTAAATTAGAATATATTTTTACCATTAAATCCAATGGTGGTCATTGGAATTAATTTCACATTGAAATTGGACTTAAACTATTGTCAATCTTTTAATAGATATTGTTTCTAAAAAACATGCTATTTGTTTGGACAGCGGAAATTAATTATTAAATTAATTAATGAAACTTATATGTTTTGAATTTTGTAAAATAGACATCACTTTTGAATTTGGATTATCAAATATATAATAGGGTGATTTTTTGGTAATTTTCTGAAAAACTTCAATTTTTGATGAATAGTGAAACCACTAAGTGGTACTTATAAAAACTCATTTTCTGTTTAAATGAAATTTTGCCACATTTATGTTTTGAATTTCAAAAATCCGACATACATGGTTTTCATTAAGAAGTAAAATGTGGTTAAATGTGATTAAAATAATTTTTTGGTGAATAGTAACTTATTAAGTTTTTTATCGCGATTAGAGGTAATTAGTGCAATTTAAGGCAAAAATGATATTATAATAAAATTAAAATACATAGACACATGTCATACCCTTATTGGATGTGTCATGTATGACCAATACAAGCCATGGGTCAACTTGGGGACCCCATGGAGCCACTTTGTTAGGAAAATGACATTAATATCTTTTTATTTAATGTTAAAATTAAAATGACACAAACATGATTTCTCTTACTAAAACAATTTTTAAATGGGGTTATACAAGTCATATGTTTTACTATAAATAGTAATTGGAAAGATAAAATGATTTCCTACATCATAGTAGTTTTTTTATAATTTTTGACATTAAATAAATTAAATCATTTATGACATCATTATGATGCAGCGATGACCTCATTATTTAACGATTTAAATAAAATAGAATGATAATGTAAAATCTAAGACCTAAACATGTCCAAAACCTATTGGATGGGTGGATTTAGAACCCTTATCACCTTACCCTTGAATTATATCAATTTGGGTCCTTTTTAATCCGAAACTCATTTTAAAATAAAGTAACATTTCTTTACTTTCCAAGAGTGCCCCTCCTCTCATCTTATAAAAGGCCCCCACCTCTACCTCCTTACCCACACTTCCAAAGCCTTTGGCTCGGCCAACCCCTGCCCATTGTGTCTCTCCACTTCCCTGTCTAACTCTTAGAAGCCTCAAATTGGTATGAAGTCTTTCCATGGAATCCTTTGAGCTCAAACATAAGGGAGTTACCCGATTTTAAGGTAATGTCTTCACTTGAGTCCTTTTGTTTTATTTTGCTTCTCCACCCCCATAAACTATTTTTATTCCTTTTTTTTTAACAACACCAGTATATTCAATATACTAGGATGTTTTTATGTTATGTATTAGAGCTAAAGTTACACACACCTGTTGTACCCCACACTCTTTGATTTTCATGATCACAATCACTTTCATATGTGTCTAACATTGTTTTAAGTGTTTTTGTTTTATAGGAAAAAGATTTCCAAGGAAATGGGCCATGAAGCACATCAAGTGGACTGAAATTCAGTCCACCGGCCAACCGGTGTGATAGCACCGGCCAGCCGGTGGACCTGGCAGAGGCATTGCCTACTGCCAGGTTCCACCGGTCAGCCGGTGGATCTGTCACCGGCCAGCCGGTGGCATCCAGTCAACAGTGGCAGCTACTGTCTCCCCACCGGCCAGCCGGTGGCTCCTCCACCGGTCAGCCGGTGGAGCCTGGACCAAAACTCTTCCCCTCTGCCAAGGCACCGGCCCGCCGGTGGCCCTGCACCGGCCAGCCGGTAGCCCAGTCAAACTAGCCGTTGACTTTGACCAGTCAACCCTCTTTTGGCTCCCAACGGCTCTTTAAGCCTCTCCAACGGCTCCGAAGACTCCCCAAGGGTTCTATGCCTATAAATAAAGGCCAAGAAAGCCCCGAACATTACCCGGATCATATACCAAGCGCTCGGACATATTGTTGAACATTTGGCGAACCTCCGGCGCTCCACCTTCAAGGATCCTCAAGTGCTCCAACCAATTTCCAATCCAAGGATCACCTCAAGAAGCTTGGGAGAGCACGCTACATCAACTCCATCATACATTGGCGCCCAAGTCTTCCTCAATTATAGTTTTTCTTGCTTTATATACTTTGAGCTTAAAATTGGGTTTGTGCCTACAAACCCCAAACTTTTCTCATCCCCTCTTTCTTTTGGGTTCCACATCACCATTAAGGTGTGAAGAGGTTTCTTCAAGCCTTTCCTTTTAAAAGGCTTGTGTCATAGGTGAGCTAGCCTTCACCCGTTAAAAAGGCTAGTGGGTTCTTACTCAACCATTAAAAGTAAGTGGGTTCTTGCTCAACCAAAAAAAGAAAGCTGTAATAGGTCCTAGTGCTACCTCAAAGCCTAGTGGGTTTCTTGCTAAAACCATTGAAAAGCAAGCGGTAGGAATCTCTCAACGGTTGAGTTGGGAGCGGAGACATAGGCCGGGTTTTGGCCGAACTCCGTTAACAATTTCTTGTGTGATTGCCTCTTTATTTCCGCTGCACTTTCAACTTTGATTTTAAATTGTTAATCATTTTTTAAAAGGCAATTCACCCCCCCTCTTGCCATCCTTCCCTGTTTCTCCGACCTAACAATTGGTATCAGAGGCAAAATTTGAGTAATTCCTTAACCGGTTTCAAATTAAAGATCCTTTTTTATGGCTTCTACCGCTTCTTCTTCTCAAACCCTCGAAGGTCATTCATTGGGTCGTGCTCTATTGTTTGATGTAACCGACTATTCTTTTTGGAAAACCCGCATGACCACTTTTTTAAAAAGTATTGGTTATCCAATTTATAAAATTGTTATGCAAGGATTTTTCCTCTCCTCTCCCGATGAGTCTAAATGGACCCCCAATGACATTGCTTATTTTGAGCTTGATGGCAAAGCCCTGAACGCTCTTCATTGTGGTCTTGACCGTAATGTTTTTAATTTCATTTCTACTTGCTCTACATCACATGATATTTGGAAATATTTATAGCTAACCCATGAAGGTACTAGCATGGCTCAAAAGCAAGAACCCGCTCAAAAGCAAGAACCCGTTGCAAAATCCGTACCCGCTTGCCCACTTCACAAGAAAAGGGCCAAGAAGAAGAAAAAGAAGAAGGCTTCAAAGGCAACATGGAGTGATAGCTCCTCCTTCTCCTCCTTCTCCTCGAGCGACCAAGGTAAAAAATTCCTAATGGCAAAACATGAGGTAACTTCTTCCGATTCCTCATCCTCGTCCTCATCTTCAAATTCTTTTAATCATTTGTCTTATGAAGAACTCCAACATGTTAGAGACCAAATTGAAAATGTTTTTCATGAACTCTCTTCAAAATTTGTTGCTTTAAAAAAGAATTTCAAAAAGCTTTCTTCCGAAAAATACCAACTTCTCAAAGAGAAGGAGGAACTCTCCCTAAAAATCCAAAATTTCCCCAATGTTGATTCTTTGGAATCAACCATCAAGGATCTTAGAGAAACTCTAGCCAAGTTCACCCAAGGGGAACAAAATTTGAACAATTTACTTGGTTCCCAACGCGTTTCCCGAACCACCCAAGGACTTGGCTACACCAATATAGCTTCCTCCTCCCATGCACCCACTGTTTTTGTAAGGGGGAGCTGTAGTTTTAAATTTTGCAACTATTGTAAAAAACCCGGGCACCTCATTTATGAGTGTGATTGCAAAAATGCCTGGTATGGCCAACCCAAGTCTATTTTCTATTCTGATGAGTTCTATAGGAGAAGACCCGCTATAAGACAAGTTTGGATTGAAAAATCCCTTCATGCGAGTCTCTCCGGGCCAAAATTTATTTCCTATCCCCGGTGACTTATTGTTTTCATTTAGGGGGAGAATTTTCAAAACCTTGTCTTAGATTCAAACTTTCGATTTCAACACTTGGTATCAAATTTTTTCAATTCAAAATTTTTTATTAAATTCTCATTTCAAATTTTTCAACTCTTGGTATCGAATTTTTATTTCCAAAATTTCAATTGATTTTCAAATCTCAAATCTTGTTTTTCAAATCTCTTTTCCCTCAATTAGGTTTTATGCCCCATTCTATTTTGATAATCACAAAGGGGGAGAAATTTCTTGATTGATTGGGGGAGAATCTTTTCTCTCATGCTTAGTATTTATTTTCAATTTATCATTTAAAGCATGCCTTTCATTTAAGTTTTTACATTGCATAGATAAGTGATTGTGATCATCAAAATAGGGGGAGATTGTTGTACCCCGCACTCTTTGATTTTCATGATCACAATCACTTTCATATGTGTCTAACATTGTTTTAAGTGTTTTTGTTTTATAGGCAAAAGATTGCCAAGGAAATGGGCCATGAAGCACATCAAGTGGACTGAAATTAAGTACACCGGCCAACCGGTGTGATAGCACCAGCCAGCCGGTGGACCTGGCAGAGGCATTGCCTACTGCCAGGTTCCACCGGTCAGCCGGTGGATCTGTCACCGGCCAGCCGGTGGCATCCAGTCAACAGTGGCAGCTACTGTCTCCCCACCGGCCAGCCGGTGGCTCCTCCACCGGTCAGCCGGTGGAGCCTGGACCAAAACTCTTCCCCTCTGCCAAGGAACCGGCCAGCCGGTGGCCCTGCACCGGCCAGCCGGTAGCCCAGTCAAACTAGCCGTTGGCTTTGACCAGTCAACCCTCTTTTGGCTCCCAACGGCTCTTTATGCCTCTCCAAAGGCTCCGAAGACTCTCCAAGGGTTCCATGCCTATAAATAAAGGCCAAGGAAGCCCCGGACATTACCCGGATCATATACCAAGCGCTCGGACATATTGTTGAACATTTGGTGAACCTCCGGCGCTCCACCTTCAAGGATCCTCAAGTGCTCCAACCAATTTCCAATCCAAGGAGCACCTCAAGAAGCTTGGGAGAACACGCTACATCAACTCCATCATACATTGGCGCCCAAGTCTTCCTCAATTACGGTTTTTCTTGCTTTATATACTTTGAGCTTAAAATTGGGTTTGTGCCTACAAACCCCAAACTTTTCTCATCCCCTCTTTCTTTTGGGTTTCACATCACCATTAAGGTGTGAAGAGGTCTCTTCAAGCCTTTCCTTTTAAAAGGCTTGTGTCATAGGTGAGCTAGCCTTCACCCGTTAAAAAGGCTAGTGGGTTCTTACTCAACCATTAAATGTAAGTGGGTTCTTGCTCAACCAAAAAAAGAAAGCTGTAATAGGTCCTAGTGCTACCTCAAAGCCTAGTGGGTTTCTTGCTAAAACCATTGAAAAGCAAGCGGTATGAATCTCTCAACGGTTGAGTTGGGAGCGGAGACGTAGGCCGGGTTTTGGCCGAACTCCGTTAACAATTTCTTGTGTGATTGCCTCTTTATTTCCGCTGCACTTTCAACTTTGATTTTAAATTGTTAATCATTTTTTAAAAGGAAATTCACCCCCCCCCTCTTGCCATCCTTCCCTGTTTATCCGACCTAACAACACCTTCGTCAAATGGTTAAAGAACATACTGTTTCTGTGGATGGCGAATTACTGCCTCACGAAACGATGAGTGTTCAATCTTCTCTTAACACCTTTCATGGTTTCCATTATGATATCACTACATTTATAAATGATATATAATATGTTTATCTTTTCCTTAATATTCTGTATTTTTCATTTATGGCATACCTTTATGGCTTCCATTATGGGTATACGCGATATCTTCATTTTAGGAAGTGCAGACTACCGCCCCCTCAAAGTGATTTGATTCGTTAATACCATATGTGGTACGTATAATGGATATATTTAATGATATTATATATGATACCATACTGGAATTAAAATACTATTATGTACCATTATGTTTTAATTCCATTAAATATGAAATAGAAATGGAAGTAGCGTTCATGCGTACGTATGGCTTACCATCTCCATGAACGGTGCATTTCATTTCTTAACTCTAAATGTTATGTAATATTATAAATGCATGAATATAATGGATATATATTATATATATGATATCTAAATCATGAATAAAATTATGGATATAATGGATATTTTACCACATGAACAACATGTAATTATAAAGAGTTTATTTTTTTGACTAAAGTACCAATGATCATTAAAACGACCGTTATTAACTTAAATAATAACATAATGTTCATGACATGGTAATAAGAGATTTAAAAGGAATAATGAACTCAAAAAAGGTTCTTAATGAAGTATAAATTAACTCAAGTTTATTATTCAGGATATTAAAGAACGATCATGTCATGTCGGACCCGAGGTAAGGGATCCTACTCCTCTCTTTCTTTTTAAGTACTCTCTTTTATGTCATTTCTTTTAAGATCATATTTATTATGTTTGGGGATGTTATTTTATATTACTCATACTGTAATTTTTATGTTCATATTATGAGATACCCTATTTGATCTCATAAATCCATTTTTGGATGTTTTAAGTGGCGCCGTTAGGCTGCCGAGTTTTCGTAAGGGATTTTTCATCTCACTTTTATTTCCGTGACATTTATGCTACGTTCGCCACTATTTCCATTTATTGGTGTATGTACTGGCCATTATTAAACACTTTGGGTAGAATAATTTCATTTATGGGTATTTACATCTTCATTGTATGACCATTCTTCCATGGGGTGTACTTTTCGAATGTTACCCAACTCGGTAAGGGGTACGTTCACCCTCCTCTTTTTAAAAGACGTCTTTTGTTATGTCTTTTAATTCACATAACATTATGTTGGGATATGTTCTTATATATCCTTAGTGATTTAAATTTTATGTCCAAGTGATGAGATACCCTTTTTATCTCTCATGAACTCATTTTCTGAATTTTGTAGTGATGTCATTAGGCTGTCAAATTTTTGTAAGGGAACTTCTTAACCCAATTTTGATTCTTTGGGATAAGCTTGTACTCCTTGAATATGTCTTTCTATGAATATTTGTGAATAACATCTGATTGTTTTACACTTAATATCCACTTATATTTGTTGTATTAGTATGTCACACATAATTATGTAATTGATTTATCCTTAATCAAAGGATATCGTCTTTGTATAGGACTTCATCTCAATCTCCTTTCATTGAGGCATAATTTGTTTTATATACAACCTTCTTTTATACGGTGTATAAACCCTTTTAATTTTATGTTTATATGAAAGGAATTTTTTTATACAAAGCGTTTTACTAAACGACAAAAGGGAATGTTTTTTTCGTATGTATGCAGCGACAATAACATCTCCACCGCCGTGACCATTATTTGAGTTTCGGCTTCCTCTACAAGCCATACCATTTTTTAAATGAAAAATAAATACCATGTTTTAATTTTTTTTATTTAGGTATTGAAAATGGTTTTCATAATGTTTTTATATTAATGTGTTGTATTAATATCTTGTGATTGAAAGGTGGAAATGTTATGTTTCCTTTACGCATGTTTTATGTGATACGATTATGTTATGGTTCTTGGGAATTATTTTGAAGACAGGTGGTTCCATGATAAACTAAGGGCAGGTGAGCCCGATATAGCTCTCTAATGCATTGGGTAATGCGAAGGAGTGAAACGTTAAGGTTTCTCCAAATAGATTTAGGGGATATACAATGATGGGTATTCTAAATGTAACCAAGAGGGTTACTCCCTATGTAAGAATGTTATAAATGCCTCAAGTTACCATTATGTCTTATTATTTCTATGTTTTATTCATGATTTGATAAGGTATGTTAATGTGCTTATGTTTTATGAGTAAACAATGATTTCATTGATTCTTATGTATACATGTACTCATGTTTCCTTTACATATTTTTATATCCCTTACTGAGCTTTTTATGCTCATCCCATGTTTTTGAAATGTTTTTGAAAGGTCAAGGGAAAGGTACATGATGTGATGATAGTGTCAAGGAAGTGTGAAGAAATAATCCATGTTTCATTTTAAATATGTTTCCGTTGATGGGAAAAATGAATATTTTCTTTTATGTAACCACTTTGTTTAAATGTGGAATGTAATGCAAGTTGTATGATCTATTTCTCTAAAACTCTAAACCTGAAAGGATCCTCAATGTGTAATCTTGTAATAACCCAAGATTAAGTAAGGTTTAAGGCTGGGTCATTATACATGATCCCATACATTGATCAAAATACCCTTCCTCTGATTATCTGCTTATCTACTTTTCCTAAAATTAGATCTACTCATATGATGATTGATTATATTCACTTTCTCTTCCATATCTTCTACTATTTTGAATCCCATCAATATACATTCCATGATTTTGTCCAAAAATTCAAATTTTTTACACCAAATTCTATATATTTCCTCAAAATATGCCATCTGTATACTGGAATGAAAAATGATTTTTAGAAAACTAAACTAATGAATTATGTTGATCCCAATTTCACTAGTAATCCATTGAAAAATTTAGAATAATATTATCCAATGTATGAATATTTCATTTCTTCTATCTAACTAATTGTTGATGACAGTTTGTGCTAAAAATTAATTCTGTTCTGAACGAATTTTGAATGCCTTTAAAAAAGATAAATGTTAACTAGAAATAACCAGAAGATAAGATGGAAGGAATAAATCCATGTTACCTAAAAATCTCATTGAGGTGCAATCAGCAAAGTTGATTCAAATTAATAGTATTTTAAATATTAATAAAATGTGCAGATTTAGTCAGTTGATCAATAATAATCCAAATAACATTGTTAATTTGATAATTCTTTGGTAGTTCCACCACAATGTCCATGGATATATTTTCCTATTTCCACTATGACACTAGAAAATGACGAAGCATCCATGTCAGTAGTTGCTGCTCTGGTTTAACCCATTGACAAGTAAAATATTTTAGGGTAAATCGTAAATATCGATTTTCATTCCATCCCACAAGTAATACTCCTGAAGGACTATGTATATCTATGTTCATTCAGGATGAATTGAAAAAAAGAACTATGATCTTCACATGAATATTATTTCTTTTATATGGAATCAAAAGTAACACATAATCAATTCCCAAATCTCAAAAAAAATTCATTATCAATGAAAATATCTGTCAAATTTCCCCTTTTATAAAATTCAACATTTTCTTAAAAATTGAAATCCTCTTTCTAACCTTGAATAATTAAATCTGATAGAGACAACAACATTGAAACTTGGAAAAAATAATGGAATAACATGCACCAACATCTTCCATGAAAAAAATTCATCAAATCATTTTTCAAGGGGTTATCTTCGAAAAGTAACATGGTTAATATAGAATGATGTTTTTTATTCAATGAATCCACCACTATTTTTTTCCATAATGGTAATTTTTCATGAAATAAAATCATTTAACAGGTCAAGTCATGTTCTTTTCCTCATGTTTAATTCATTCTTTGTGAATGTAAACTTCATAAATTTATGTTCATTATTTATTACATATATATTTAAATGATTCCCCAAATTTTCTAATGAAAAAAATATAGCTGCTAATTTATAATAATAACTATAATAATTTTATTCATGAGGTATCAATTGTCTTGAAGCATAATCAATTACCTGATCATTCTGTATCATAAAACAACCAATTTACATCAATAAATTATAACTGTAGATAAAAAGTCTCCATTTATAAATGTTAGGGCAAAACAAGAGCATTCACCAATCTCTTCTTCATTTCTTGAAATAAAACATCACATTCTTCTTCCCAAATACATTTAATTTTATTTCATGTTAACAAAGATAGTAGACTACATAACCATGAACGGTTTTTAATATCCTATTAGTAATAGCATGTTATGCCGAGAAAACAACAAATATCAATAACATTTTTAGGCCTTCTATATTATGAAAAAATTTTGTTTTCATGAGATAAATTGTTATATAATCCTTATTTTAAATTTTCTAATTAAAAGAAATATGTTACAACTAAACAACATATTTTAAAAATTTAACATAAAAAATCTTTTCTTTGATTGTTTTCAAGAAAATCATTAGTTGTTTTCATGGGAATCATACTACTTTGAATAAACCAAAAAGTATTCAATAAAAAAACACACATATCCAAATAATCATAGAATATTTTATTCATAAGATGCATGAATATAGCCACGGAATATCTCAAACCAAGCAACATAACAAAAAATATATAATTCCCATATATAGTTCAATTTTTTTTCATAATTTCATCCT
The DNA here is from genome assembly GCA_963277665.1 of Viscum album. NCBI lineage: Eukaryota > Viridiplantae > Streptophyta > Magnoliopsida > Santalales > Viscaceae > Viscum > Viscum album. The sequence goes on from OY728146.1 coordinate 1,292,014,143, forward strand.
CCTTCACCTTTAACTGATGGTACCTAGATCTCATGGAAATCTTGGAAGAATACATAACTCCTTGTATCTGATCAAACAATTAAATGATATGAGGCAATGAATACTTAATCTTAATAGTAATTTTATTCAAATATCTATAATCAATGAAAATCCTAATGAAATCATATTTCATTTTTATTAAAAAATAATAGATAACATCTTGGGGAATTTATATGATGAATTAAACCATTATCAAGATACTCCTAAAACTAATTTTTTATTTCTATAATTTACATTGACCATTAGATATGTGGGTTTTGAAATTTTCATATCATTAAGAACAATGTTAATATTAAATTCAATATCCTGATCAGGTATAACACCAAGAAGCTAATCAAGAAAAACATACATGTATTCATTTAACATTAGAAAATTATTAATATGAATTATTCGCTGATTTTTTACAATATGTGTATGAAATAATTAACTTTAATAATTTAATATTTTCTGATTATCCTGATATGTTATCAATTATATGGGTTCATTCATGTATAAAAACTAAAAATCATTTTAAAAAACAACTTCTTTAGCTTTACAATCAATCTTAGTATGAATAAGAGAAAGAAAATACCTACCCAGAACAACATAAAAATCTACTAATGAAAAAACAACAAGGTTCGTGAGTAATGTATTTCAACATACCACAACATTGTAACTCTGATAATTAATTATTTATATAATATACCACCTAGTGTTTTAAAAATATGTTTTTATTTCATTTATTGTGGTGAAATTTCCAATTTACTAGAAAATTTATCAGAAATAATGGAATATTTACAGCCGATATAAAAACAATTTTTGATAAATTTGAGTAAAAAAATAATGTACTCGATACCACTTCAATGGATGGCCTAAAATCTGCTTAATTAGTCACAAAGTATTTTACTACACCTCTCTTCCTATAATCTGGTTGTTTCCCATCGTTCATATCATTATTTGGTTAGTTATTTTCATAATGAACCATCCCACCATATTTAAATCACATTATATTTTTCATCATAATTAAACATACCATCCCTAAGATCAATATCATTTAAATCTTGTCCCATATATCTAATCTTACCACATTTGAAACAAATCCCTGATTTGGTAATGAATTCCCCTGGGTGTTTTTTAACACACATCAAACAAACTGGAAACTAGACATTCTTACCTTTAGATTTATTTGATTGATTCATACCCATTGATTTTCATAAAGTCCTCTTCTTTTTTATTTTTTTAAAGTACACATGTTCATAAAAAAACTACATTTATACCCTCTCAACACAGAGACCAATTTTTTCATATGCTTTGAATTTACAAGAGAACAATTCCCTTCGATATCATGAATTCAATCCTGAGTAATCATAATTTATTTTATTATAAATATGTTTAATGCTATTTGGATAATCTATTTCCAATATTGTGAAGTTTACTTCATAAATGGGCCTTGATTATTCTTCATTTTCTGTTAATTCAAGTATTTTATTTTCCATCAGAAGTGAAACCATTGTAGTGAAAAAATATTTCATGGAAGATATTATTAAATTCATCCCATTCAAGTGAATTGATTTCGTTGATATCCTTGATATTCTTGACATTTGACCACCAATGGTTTGATTCAAGTTCAAAATGGTAAATGGATGAGAATTTTTTTGATTATATGAACTCCCTATGTCATCGAATATCCTTTCATGGTATTTAAACCACCTTTCCTCCACCATTGGGTCAGAAGATCCATTGAAATTGGGATGGTATTCCCTTATAAAATGTTTTTCTATAATCAGATTCTTTTATTTTACCATTGGATATTCCCTTTCATGGAAACCACCTCCATTTATAGATGATTTCAACTAATCCATAACTATAAAAAACTAATCGGTTCTATTTCCCCCCATTCCAGGTTGTGGAGTCAGAAATATATCATCCTCTCGGTGCATTCTAACTTCGGCTTCCATTTTTCTTCTATGAAAAATCACTCTGAACAGATATATCATAGCTGAATCAAAAGATAATCTTTAATTGTTATATCATTTCAACACAACCATAAGGTAAAAATAATTTATGTTATTATATTAACATCTTCAAAAAATCTTATTTCATTTAAATCATGCTATGATAACAACTATAATGTCACATCCTTAAACATTACATAATCTAGTTATATAAATTAGAATTCAATTTATTATATTCCCAAATATATTTTCAGTTTAGTGTTTTAGAGAAATAGTAAATTGTTCATATATATCATAAAACAAGTGGGTAGTACTAAAATAGTAATCATTTTTTCTATAGTTAAATTTTTCTAATATGAAATGAATTCTTTTCTTGAAAAATCATCACAACATTCATGTTGGATTCTTTTTTTATCATACCCATATTTAAAACCATTTCAAACATTAGAAAAATTGGGATGATCTCAAAAATCACATTATAGAACATAAAAACAATGAATAAAACCATTAGTACATGTATTCTTATAAACATATGAAGTAATTTTCACAAATAAATACTTATCACACATAAATAATATTAATGTTACTTTGAGAAACTAAAAGATTTCTATAAAACAAAGAAAACAAAAATAAAACCATAAAGGTAACATGAGGAATCAAATAATTATTATTCTAAACCTTATGGATGTCATATTATTTTTATCCCTCATGGATACCTTACAATGTATCCCTCAGAGCTACCTTGCAATGTAACCCTAGTTGTTGCCTTATATTGTAACCATCATAGTTACACTTGGAGTAACCACACAATCTATCTCCAAAAAACATATACCCAATGAATTGGAGGGAGAAATTGGTCCCATATTTAATCATAAAAAACTCTCAAGAACCATTAAATAATATTAAAACATTAATACATGCATCATATATACATTTATTTTTGAATTTTTTGAAAATACAATATTAAAAGGGGATTTTTGACGAAAGGTCCCTTACCTCATGTTTTTTTAAACTTCAAACATGCCCAAAACTAAAATATTTTTTTTAAAGTGTGTTATTAATATACTAAAGAACCATAATATTATTTAGAGTGCCTTATATTAAATTTTAATAATAACTATCCTCCCATTTATTAATAATATTTAGTTATTTCCATTGTTTTGGATGCATTGTTTTCATGGTTTCTATGGTCGGTTCAATATGGATTTTCCTGAATAATTGTAGAAAAATAAGTGGAAAGAAATGGTATCAATATGTTTTTATATTTTTTAATGATATTATATATGATTTTTTTATACTATGAGTGTGATTCGTGATATAAATCATTAATTGAAATGATTTTATTTATTTTGGCGATTTTTACAACTATAGTGAACTTATATTATTTTAATAAATACCATATTTATATATTGGTTCTAGAACATTATATAACTTATAATATGTATAATGAAAACTATTTTAACAATAATAATTTATTTATGACCATAATTTAAGGGGTTAGTGGAAGAAGAAAGTGTGTAGTCTATAATGGTGGTAAATCAACACATCATGGACGATGCTCACATTTTTAGAATAAAATGGAACCGAGAAGGACATTGATGATAAAATTTTAAATAAAAATGATAAAATTAAATTATATATAAGACTATTTATTTTTAAACTTAGCTGGATTAGGGAATTTGGAGATATTAATAAAAGAAAAAAATTGAAAAGAAAATAAAATAAAATGAATTAGGATTTTACCTTTTGAATTCTTCTCCTTTAGAACGTCCTTAGGGAACATGCTTTTGGCCTTTTAGTTAGAATAGTTGTTCTTATTTGTGGTTAAGAATATTTTTAGGTGATTTGAGAATAAATAAATCAAGCTACATGGATTTGAGGTGTGAGGAGAAGAGGTGATGAGGGGTTGTATTAATACTGGAGGAGAGAGGTGTTTTCTAATTTTTTATTTATTAGTTTATTATTTTCATATAATAATATGAATAGTTATAGAATTATAACTAAATATATTCAAATAATTAATGGTAATTCAATATTTTTGTTTTTAAAATAGTGATTACTCAAGGAATATTTTATTTAACTTTTAAGGTATGTATACCGTAGATTACTTTATTTTACTATTTGCTGAAAATTCAATTATTTTAGGAAAATTCCAAAAATTTATCCTAAAAATTTTTCAATGTGTAGAATTCAAAAAGAAACTCCAATTTTTGAAAATAATTTTATAAATATGATAAATTTGAGTTTTTGTTAAAATCATCATTTTTTTGAAAAATTTCGATTTTAAAATTATATCTACTTTGATGACACTTTGAAAAATTAATAAATGTATCATAAAATTATGGTATAATTATAAGAAAACAAAATATTAATTTATGAATATATTTTATCAAAATATATTTATTTTAATTCATTATATTAATTATTAAATTTTAATTTAATATTTATGACTTACAAAAATACCAACACTTAATTTATAGTTTTCAAAACATTTATTTACATATTTTATGATACAAATATACCATTATTTTACTTATAAGATACATAAATTTTATTTATACTTTAAAATTAAAGGTTAATAATATATTTGTATAGATTCCTTAATTTCGATAAGTACAACTTATTTCATAATACATTTATAATAAAATTAACTATTTAGTTTCAGTAAGAAAAGGAATTATTTTATATGTACCCATGTTGTTACATAAATTAAATTTATTTATGTATTAAATGATTTATATAAGAGTTAAAGAAGGTAAAATGACTATTATATTTCCATTTAAAATATATTAGTGGTTGGAATATATATAAAAGTTGATATATTTAAAATATATTAATGGATATATAAAAAATTGAAATGGGAAATTCATAATAAAAAGTATATATAACTTTTACAATATTATAAATATCATTAATGAAATAAATTATGACCAAAAATAAGTAAAATACAAACAATTATTACAAAAATAATTGTTTTTCCTAGTGAAACTACCCCTCTAAAATAGAATTCATGTTTTCATAAATGTAATATTTCATACATTTAAAGATTAAATTTTATAAAAATAAAATTATTTGTTAAATTTTTTCTTTATAATAAGGTAAATTAGAAAAAATTATTTTTGGTAAAAAAATAAGTTACCAAGGGGAATATTAAATTCCATAAAAACATTAAAAATAAAAAATTATTTAATATTTTTAACATGACATATAAAAAATATATAAATCAGAATAAAATTTTATAAGCTATGTAATATCGAGACTCATTGATGGTTCACTTATATAGTAATTTCAATATAAAAATGGCCTTCCATAGATATTATGTAATTAGAACTTACAAAAATGACATTACATTTCATCAATAAAGTTACACCTCATCTAACCTTCTCAAAAAAATTATATCATTTTCAATCCTATTTTTTCATAGAAAATATAAAATACAATTATTTTCATGCTCGTATTATTACCATTACGTCTCATGAAGGATGCCTAAATCCATTATTTTGAAGGAACTCATTACGAGAACTTGTGTTTCCATTAATGTATGTAAATATTCATTGTCTATATTTATCAATTACAATTTGTTTTAAAATATTTATAAATATCATTATTCAATCTATGTATGTGATATTAACATCAATTTATTTCTATATATATATAACCATACAATAATTATATCCTATTAATTTTTCTTTAGTATAATATGTTCGTTTTAGGCAGTTTCAACAAGCTACATGAAAAATGCTATATTGTCATCATAATTTTCATCATGCATGAATATAAAATAATAATTGTTAGTAATTCTTAATATTAAATAGTATGTTACATTCTATTTATATTTCTGTATCTGTGATATAAAAATGAATTATCATTATAATTTTACACATTGTTATTGTTAAAGTTATCAAATATATGAACATTGTGAATTCCATTCATTGGAAAAATATATTTTAATTCCTTAAAATGGACATGGTAATACATAAATAATTATATTAACATGATTTAAATAACTTTAATAGTCATGTAATTATGAACCTGTTATAAAATAACATCGATCAACATTTCCATACTAAAACTAGTAAAAAAATAAAAACTATTTATATTTGATAATAAAAATAACTAATAAATAAGTAATATATATGTAAAAACTAATTTAATTTTAGAGTATAAAATGGTATTGATGAAAATATGGTTCTCAAATAAGTGATTAATATGGATTTTTATATTATATAGTGGGTTAAATCATAGTTAAAGGGGTCAAGAGTAATTGTATGTATTTCACGTCTGATATCTCATAAAAGATGAGATTTTATATGTGTTAATTTCCATTGGGAAATTTTTATTAACATTTTCTAAAATATATATTTATTATATACCCATTTATTATTTTTTAGTTTACATGACCTCTTTCCACTTCCCTATTCATTTATTTATAATTCATCTAAAAAGATGATCACAAATCGAATTGTATTTATAAATTATTTTCAATTTGGAATCATTCAAGTTTGTGTTCATTAGATTACATTATTTCCATATAGTTATTCTTTGTACATATATATATATATATATTAATATCTATTTGAAATATATTTATTTCATTTAATAATTATGATAGTAATATGATTATCTATCCTCCACTTTGTTTCTCACCCTTTCATTTTCATCCACTATTTTCCTTGGTTTTCAATAAAAAGAGTCCTTTCTATGTAATCATGTTTGCTAAAATAATTTTTTCTTATTTTTTCAATTCTATTTTGAAATAATTTATTTATAAAATATTTCATTTTAGATGTTTTTTTATCATAATGTAAGGGTTATTTATTATTTTTTCTATGAAAATTTAAATTTTCCATATAATGTACATTTAAATTATTATAATGCTTCACTAATGGAAGGAATCATGTAAGAAAATCAATTTTATCCATAAATGATTTATTTTATGTCATTTATATAATTCTTTAGAGTCATATTTCATTATAATTATCTAATTATGAAATAATGCATTTATGAAAGATTTTTTTTTCATATGGAATATATATGTTTAGTTTATAATTATGTCATGGTTTAAAAAATAATAATATATATCCCTGATGAATTAGGATAAGATTATATCCCATTAGGTGTAATGTTGTGGGACATATGAGATTATAAAAGTCCACTATGTTATGGTTCATTTTTTTCATATATTTGATGATGATCGTGTAAGTGGGGATCGACATAATATATTTTTTTATTTGATTATTAATCTTCCATATTTTTATGATATTTCACTTTCATATAATATGTTGTTATACTATGTAACCTATCAAAATTATATTATGACTTAGGTTATGTTTATTTATTCATACCATTTTGGCTATAAATTTGTGTGTATGTTTTTATACTGACATATTTAAATTATTCTCACTTATGATCTCTATTATGATACCCTATGTTTTTTGACAGATATCACCTATGTTTTACACTTAATTGAAATCTATTCTCAGACATCCCATTGGTTTTCAATCCCTAGGATATTAACAATAATATAACATGTAATATTTATAAAAGGGTTTTTGTGTTGTACCATTATAGAATAATTGAATATTATGATGTTAAGGAATTTTTTTGTATTTAATTTCAAAATACACTACACCTATAGGTTTTGGTGGTGTGATTTATTGTGAGATATACTGGATAATAATGTATAATTATTTATTATGTATTTATGTTATCACTAGTGGAAAAAATGTTTAACACGTCATCATTTTTTACGTCGGTTCTATATAACTGAAGTGCAAAAATTTAATAATAGATATATGACGTCAGTTATTTTATAACCGATGTGATATATCGATTAGGATCCATTTTTTATGTCGATTATTTTTTAACCAACGTAAAATATATGGAGATTATCTTTTTTACGTCAGTTATTGTATAACCGACGTGAAATAAAATCTGGTGCCCTTTATTACGTCAGTTATAAAAAAATCGTCGTGATAAAGCTAATCTCCGCAATTTATCATGTCGGTTATCAAAAGAACCGACATGATAAAGAAACATTTATCACGTCCGTTATTTTATAAACGATGTGATAAATTGTTTTCAACATCGGTTATTAAATAAACGACGTTATAAACTTTAAAAAAATATTTTACACGTTGGTTATAAAATAACTTACGTGATAAATCTTTTAATTGATTTATCATAACCCGTATTCAGTCATTCTATTTTCTTCAATCGGGTGACCTGTGACTCATCTCTCTCACGCAAAAAACCTAGAAACGATTCTTCGAAGTCGTTCCCTCCAGCCTTGTTTTTCCAACATCATTCTTCATATTTATTATCATCAGATCTATCAGGTCGACACATAACACTAATGTAAGCCTCACACGACTCGTTTTCAGTTTTTACTTTCTGCAATGCCCTAAAATAATTTTTTGAGATGTTATTTTTCTTTGTTCATGCTATCATGGTAAGTTTCATAGTGTTCATTTATTTCATGCTAAATACTTTTCTGGTAAAATAAACTTATAGAAGAGATATCATGAAAGTTTATTATTTTTGTGTGTTCTATCATGTGTGTGTGCGCGTACAGGGGGTTTCCAAGGGGGTGGGGTTGTGAAAGTGGGTGGGGTGTCTAGGGGGTTAGGTGGGTTGTCCAGTGGGGTGGTGGTGTCCAACGGGTTTCAAAGGGGGTTGGGGTGGTGTCCAGGGGGTGCGGGGGCTGTCCAAGGGGGTTGGGGTGTCTAAGGGGGTGCAAGGGGATGTCAAAGGGGGTGGGGTGGTGTCCAGGGGGTGGGGGATGTCCAAGGGAGTTGGGGTGTCCAAGGGGCTGGGGGTGGTGGTGTCCAGGGGGTGAGGGGGATTGGGGGGTTTTCCAAGGGGATGGGGGTGTCTAGGGGGTGGGGGTGGTGTCCAAGGAGGTGAGTGCGCTGGCCAAGGGGGTAGGGGGTGTCCAGGGGGTGGGGGATGTCTGAAGGGGTGGGGGCTGTCCAGGGGGTGGGGGATGTCCAGAGGGTTGGGGGTTATCTAGAGGGTTTGGGGGGTTTTCCAGAGGATTGGGGGTGTCTAGGGTGTCCATGGAGGTGGGGGGCAGTCCAAGGGTGTGTGGGGGGGGGGAGGGTCCAAGGGGTGGTGGTGTCAAAGGGGGTGGGGGCTGTCCAAGGGGGTGGGGGCTATCCAAGTGGGTGGGGGCCTATACAGAAGGTTTGGGGGGCTATCCAGGGGGTGGTGGTGTCTAGGGGGTGAGGGGGCTGTCCAAGGGGATAGGGGTGTCTAGGGGGGTGAGGGTGCTGTCCAGGGAGGTGAGTGGGTTGTCCAAGGGGGTAGGGGTGTCCAGGGGTGGGGGATGTCTAGCGGGGTGGGGGTTGTCCAGGGGGTGGGGGTGTCTAGAGGGGCGGGGGCTGTCTAGAGGGTTCAGGGGGCTGTTCAGAGGGTTGGGGGGTGTCCAGGTTGTCCATGGAGGTGGGGGGAGTCCAGGGGTGTGTAAAGAGGGTCCAAGGGGGTGGTGGTGTCGAAGGGGGTGGGGGTTGTCCAAGGGGTTGGGGGCATATCCAGAGGGTTTGAGGGAATGTCTAAGGGGGTTGTCCATAGGGTTGGGGTGTCCAGGGGGTTTCTATGGGGGTAGGGGGTGGGGGTGGTTTCCAGGAGGGGTGGGGTTGTCCAAGGGGGTGGGGGCTATCTAGATGGGTGGGGGTTGTCCAGGGGGTGAGGGCTGTCCAGAGGGGTGGGGGGCTATACAAGGGGAGGTGTCCAGGGGTGTTCAAGGGGGTGGGGGTGGTGTCCAGGGGTGAGGGGTTGTCCTAGGGGGTGGTGGTGTCCATGGGGTTTCTAAGGGGGTGGGGTGGTGTTCAAGGGGGTAGGGGGTGTTGTCCAAGGGGGTAGGGGTGTCTAGGAGTGGGGGTGGTGTCCAAGGGGGTGGGGGTTGTCCAGAGGGGTGGGTTCTCTATAGAGGTTTCAAATCATTATTATTTGTGTAATTTTCAGTAGTGAATGTATAAATATTTTAATATTTATAATTTATGTTTCTTTTTTATGGAAGGGATAATTTGGTATCCAATTGCACCAGGTCGTATTCTTTGTGAACCTTAAGAATAAAGGATCCAAGATGAATTTAGAACTGTTATATCTAACTATATTTTCTTTTTAAAATCATTTTCAAGCATATTTTTTTAAATACGCATATATTTGGTTTATATTTCAAAAAAAATTTACATTCAAATTATGATATTTTTCATATAAACATATATTTGACTTATCTTAAAAACATGTATAATTTAGATATTTGTTATAGGTAACAATGAGTCAAAGTTGGATTACAGAACATTGAATGATTAATGAATATGAGGAAGGTGTTGATGCCTTTTTGGAATTTTCTAAACAAAATGTCCCAAGAAGTGACAATTTTTTCTGTCTATGCCTGAAATGTTTGAATATGAAGAAGTTGAAAAGTAGAGAGATAAAAGATCATCTGATTTGTCATGGTTTTAATCCGAGTTACAGCCCTTGGATTTGGCATGGTGAAACTGGATGGAATGTTAGATCTACTAATGATGATGATTCAAAAGATGGTAACTTCAATGGAATTGAAGAAATTATTCACAATATTGCAGTAGATAAAATTGAGATAGAACCGACAGTTGCACGTCTCTATGGTGATGCTGAAAAACCATTGTATCCTATTGTATAGATTTTATGGTTCTGTCGGCGGTGTTAAGATTTATTAACCTGAAGGTAAAACATGTATGGAGTGATAGAAGTTTTACAGAGCGGCTAAAATTGATGAAAGACATTCTTCCAGATTCACATTATAAGGCCATGGAAATATTGTGCCCAATGGGATTGGGATACAAGAAAATACATGCATGTCTGAATGACTTTATGATATATATGAAGGAATATGAATTTCTGTTAGAGTGTCCTAAATGTGGTACATCATGGTATAATGTGAAATAAAAATCATAGGCTGATGTAGATATTACAAAGATCCATTCCAAGGTATTTTGGTATCTTCCTATAATTCATCATTTCAAACATTTATTTGCTAATTCACATGATGAAAAAAGGTTAAGAGGCCATGCTGATGAGCGGATCTGTGATGGAAAAATAGGTTATCCTGATGATTGCCCACAATGGAAGAAAATTGATGAGCAATATCCTAAATTTGGAAATGAAATTAGAAATCTCAAACTAGGGTTGTGCACAGATGGAAGGAATCCACACCGAACCCTCAATAGCACCCATAGTTCATGGCTTGTTTTATTGGTAATTTAAAACCAATCTCCTGAAGTTTGTATGAAGCGCAAATATGTCATGTTGAGTATAATGATCTCTGGTCCGAAGAAACCCAGTAATGATATTGATGTTTTCTTGTCACCATTGATTGATGATTTGAAACTTTTATGGGAGGATGGTATTATGGTGTATGATTCATATAAAATAGAATATTTTTAACTACATATAGTGCTTATCTTCATTATAAATGACTTCCCAGCATATGGAAATTAGTCTGGATATAGTGTTAAAGGGCATAAAGAATGTCCAATTTGCGAACAACATACTTCATATTGTCAACTTCATCATGGGAGGAAAATAGTGTACATGGGTCATTGAAAGTTTTTACCGATGGATCACACTTATTGAAGACTAAAAAAGGCGTTCAATGGCTCAAAATAATTTGATATTTCCCCAAAACCTTTATACCCTGATCTGTATTTTGAGAGGGTGGAAAACCTTGATGTGACATTGGGAAAGACACTAATATCTAGTAATGATATACATATTTGGATGAAAAGGTCAATATTTTTTGAGAAACCATATTGAAGATATCATGATGTTAAACGTAATATTGATGTCATGCACGTGGAGAAGAATATCTATTATAGATTGATTGAAACATTGTTATATATTATAGGAAAGATAAAAAATGGGTTGAATGCAAGATTAGACTTACTATCAATGGGAATACGTTTGGAGTTAGCTCCCACTCCTAATGGAAGACGAACATTTCTTCCCCTAGCTTATCATACATTATCTAAGAGGGAGAAAATTAGCTTTTGTCAGTGTTTTCATGATATCAAAGTGCCTGAAGGATATTCTTCAAATGTATAAAATTTTGTCTCATTGAAGGACTTGAAGTTGATAGGTATGAAATCTCATGATTGTCACATCACGGTGCAACAACTTCTACCAGTTTCATGGCATGGAATATTTCACATCTATGTCAGAAAGACTATAATGAAGTTGTGTTATTTTTCCAATTCAATTTGTAATAAGCTGATTGATGTGAATGCTTTGAACATTTTGGAAAAGGATGAAATTAGTATACTTTGTCAATTGGAAATGTATTTTCCTCCAACTTTTTTTAATATAATGGTGCATTTAATGATTCTTCTGGTTCGAGAAATAAAGCATTGTGGACCTGCATATATTTGTTGGATGTATTTTTCTGAAAGGTATATGAAAATATTGAAGGGGTATGTTAAGTATCTATATCGACCTGAAGCCTCCATTATTGAAAAGTATATTTATGAGGAGGATGCATAGTTTTGTACGAGCTACATGGCTGCGGCTCAGAACATAGGTTTTCCTCTATCTTTCCATGAATGAGTCAATAATGAGGCAAAAGGGGATTCATGGCTTGAAAGTCAAATCGTTGTCAACTAAACAGATTAAGAAGTTAGAATTATACATCTTGAATAACATAGCTAATTCTCAACCATATATCACATTTCATATTAATGAGTTGAAACAATTTCATCCAAAGAAGAAAGAAATGTGGATTTTGAATGAGCACAACAAAAAATTTTGTTCATGGATTAAAAATACCTTGTTTGGTAGATCAGATGTATCTGAGACATTAAAATGGGTAGTGGGTGGTCCATGTTTAGATGTGATAACATGGTCCGGTTATGACATTAATGGCTATAAATTTCATTAGATAGCTCAGGACAACAGAAGTGATGTTTAGAATAGTGGTGTATTTGTGTTTATAGAAGCAATGCATTTTTCGAGTCCTAAAGACAGAAACCCAATTTCTATATCAAATGCATATTATGGAGTGATTGATGAAATATGGGAGGTTTATTACATTAAAATTAATGTTCATTTTTTAAGTGTAAATGGTTTATTGGTAACAACAGTGTCAGACAAAGATGAATTTGGAATGACAGTTGTTAATCTGAATAGATTGGAAGACACAACTGATTCTTTTCTAATGGAAACACATGAAAAAGAAATTTTCTATGTAGTAGATCAATCAGATATGCAGTGGGATATTGTTTTACAAGGGAAAAACAATATGTTGGTGAGGATGAACTTGATGAAGATGCTGATTTATGTGAGATCCCTACTTCCAAGGAAAGATTAACAGAACATAATGATGAGCATGTTAAAGACATGGTTAGTGCCATAAGGAACGATCACGACGAAGGAATTTGGGAAAACAATCCATTTGTACATTCCTAAAATTATAGGTATCATTTGTTTATTTATTGTTTACATTTATTATTTTCATAAAATGTTATATATTGTAAGTTTTTTCTTTATTAAAACATTTATTAAAACAAATAATTATAAGTTTTTGTTCGTTTTTATTTTTTTTAGTTTACTTTATCATGTTTACCATTACATAAATTATATATCTATTGTTATTGTTAATGACAATTAATTTACCAAGTTTACCATGTTTACCAGGTTTACCATGTTTACCATGTTTACTATCTTTACCATCTTAACCATTGTTTAACATGCTTACCATATTAACCATTTTTACTATTACGTAACATTGTACAATTTTCTATTTTCAGTTTACATTAGTATTGTAATATTTGAATTTGTATATTTGTGAACTAATGTTTGTTTTTTTATTTGAAGGATAATGAAAGATCAATCAATTGATCAACCACATGATTCTGGAGATGAGAATATTGGTCATACCTATGGGGAGGAACATTCACATGTTTCTATTGATGTTCCCCAATCTTCCTCGTGTTCTCCCATTATGACAAAGAGTTCATGAGTTGGTAAATGTGGGTGCACATGTTTACAAAAATTATCACTTTCTCATACGCAGGATCAGAGGATAATCATTGAGTTTAATGAGGACGATATACCTAGAGGTCCAAATGAAAAAGATTTTAAGAGTTTTGTATTAACTCAGGGTAAGAGAAAAGTAATCATTTTCTATGATCAGTGGAGAAGTGTGGACAAAGAGATAATCTATCAGTTGTGGGAGATGATTTTGGTAAGATCTTTTGCTATTGTTTTCTTATTCTGTAAATGTTTCTAGTATATATAATATGTTTAACCTCTTCATTATCATATGACATTTGATATTCCTAACACTAGAGGAGTCAGGAAGAAATACTTATCGATGGCTGCCAGGAGATGGAGGGATTTCAAATCAACCCTCTCATATGATTTCATTTTTTGTCATAGGAGTCATGACAATCCATGTCGTATATATCCTTTCATAGATGAAGACACATGGAGACAGTTTTTTGAAAGTAGAAGAAAAGATTTATTTTTGGTAAGTGAAATGTAAAATTTTATAAGATTTCTTATATAAATGATCTTATTAATGTTTTGTTAATGATCTCTTATTATTAATTTACATCAAACAAGGAAATCTCATCAGGAGATCCAATCTAAAACTGTATACCCTGATAGTTTTTTATCTCGGGGAGGGTATACATTATTAGAAGAACAAATGATGGCAGAAAAAATAAAAAAACTAAGAGCTGAGTCTTCAAGCTCTAGAGAGGTGGCCCCTTCATCCCCTCCATCTAGACATGAAAAATGGAAGAGAGCTCATATGGTAAAAAAAGGAAATATCTTTCATAAGATTCGATAATCGTAGCTGAGAGGATAGTAAGATAACTATTATATTTATTTAAGTTAACTATATTCTTCATATAATTTCAATCATTATAGAAATGTTCTATTAATTAATATAGTATTATCTTGAGGATAAGAGCTCACAGGGGATATTTACAGCTGCTGGGAGGCATGATATTTTATATGCAGCATTGGGAAAGCCCGAATATCCTGGTCGTGTACGAGGATATCCAGCAGGCGTATCGGTAAGAAAAGTGTTGCCACGTTCTTCAACTTCTTACCTTAAGGGTGTTTATAAAAAAAATAGAATCCTTGGAGGCTGAAGTTCATAATATTAAAGAAAGGATGGAGGAAAAGATTAGATCATCGGTACAGTCTATGTTTGCATACATGCAAAGACAATTTTAGACTGCAGCTCCCACTCCTCCACCTCCCCCTACAGACCCCATTATTTATCCTCCACCTCCGCTAGTAGATCTCACTCCCCCACCTCAGCCTGCAGACCCCATTTTTTATCCTACTCCACTGCAGCTTCCTACTTATTGCGAGTTGTATGTTGATCATCCTCAACATCATATAGTTGCATATGGGATGGTATATTGTATATGAGATACAAATCATCATCAACAATTAGAGGTACAGAATCATAGGGTCGCTGTACAGGATATTATAGATAGATCAGCTCAAGTACCATTCCATACAGATGAGGTGAAGACAATTGGACATAGTATTAACCATTTTTTAATTTTTCCATCCAGACTTCTACGAGTCATTACTATAGAGGTATGTCTGTTATATCTTCTATTTTATTTTTTTATTAAAGTTGTTTTATCATTTGAAAACTAATATATTTTTCTATTTATTTTTACAATAATAATTCAAAGGTAAATAAATATTGTATAGACAACAACAATGACAAATGGCTGTGACATCATATATAGATTCTAATAGTCTTGACATATTGTCAAGATATTCAAATTTTTTGGTGGATCATTATGAGTTTCCAATAGATGTTCATGTTTGTGGACGTGCAATAACTGTGGGGATTGTGAAAACTGATATCATGGAGCTTGTTACTGGAGAGTATTTGGGCATCAATGTGGTGAAATTGTTTTCCATGTAAGTATTAACACCTTTTCCCTACGTTATATTTATTAAAAATGTATACTTATGTTTGTTTTATATTAGGTATCTTTATAACATTTTGTGAGAAGAATGATCAGACAGATGTATATGGATTCATGCACCCGCATTTGATTTCCCCTAAATCACGTGAATTGGATGAGGAACAAAGAATTCTTTATATTGCTGAATGATTTGAACAGAATATAGTCACAAAATGTTGGATAATGCCTTTTTGTGAGAGGTATGAAACACATCTCTCTCAAAGAGTTCATTATCTTTTAACATAAAAAACCACTAACCTTAATTTTTTTTATAAGTGATCATTGGAAGTTAGGTGTTTTTTTCCCAAGGGAGAAAATACGTTATTTGTTATGCTCTGTCCATGGTGATGTGTGGGAAATATTTATGAAAATGATGTAAAAGTAAGTTTCAATTTCTCAATAGTTTTATATATTATAATGAATTTTAAATTTATCCCATTTGTATTATTTTCTAACAGGGGATGAGTCTTCTTTCGAAAAAACACAAATAAAAGGAGTGCAATGATGAAATATGTAAAGGTAAAGGTAAATATCCATTTATAATTTGTAATTTTTGATTAATTACATAAAAATAATATATTGAATTTACACTCATTCAAACAGAATTGTCATAAACAACAAGGCATCATCAAATGTGGATATTATATGTTAAGATTTATGTATGAAATAATAACAACTGGAAAAGTTGTGAACTTTGACCTGGTATGATTTCCTTTTATACTTTTCCATAATATTTCATTTGATGTATTCATTATACACGTTAACTACAATCCTTTTAATTTGTAGCTATTTGATGACCCTCAACCCTATAGTGCTCAAGATGTCAAACACTTACAAGTGGAATGGTCAAATTATTTTATAGGTTTGATTGAATTTTTGTTGTTTGTAGTGTAAAATGTAATTTTGAATATTGTCATTGTAATTGTGTATTTGGTAGTCATTTAGATTGGATTTAGTTTTTTAAGTTGATATTTTATGTTTGGAATGTTATATATGCGAATGTTTAATTTTACTCTACTTCTTGTCTTGGTCTACTTATGATGGTTTTTCAGGAATGGATTCTGGTTTGGGGGGAGGGGTTCCAAGGGTGTGGGTTTTGTCCAGGGGGTGGGGGTATCCAGTGGTGTGGGAGGGCTGTCCGGTGGGGGTGGGGGTGTCATGGGCGTCCATGAGAGTGGGGAGCAGTCCATGGGATGGGAGCATTTCCAGGAGGGTGGGAGGGCTGTCCAGGGGAGTGGGGGGGTTGTCCAGGGGGTGTCCAGGGGTGTGGGGTGTCTTGTGGGGTCAGGGGGACTTCCAGGGGTGTGGGAGGGTTGTCCAGTGGGGTGGGGGTGTCCAGTGTGTCCATGGGGATGGGGGGAATTCCAGGGGTGGGAGAAAAGGTTTCGCCATACCTCGGGGGGATAAACGCTATTGGAAGGTACTCATCACTCTCACATGCGAAGCTTGAGCTCTCAAAATGTTTCAGCAATGATTTATTTCCCTATAAACATCATTCATTCTATCACTTTGATGTCAGTATAACCAAGGGAAACACCATCATGTGTGAATAAAATACCTGGATCTTGGTGGTGGAAATCTACCGGATCTTGCAGGACTAGAAATGATGCTCCCAAGGCATCCCATGAGATGCCTGAAACTGCCTCCACACAACCTTAGAGCTTGTGAAGTTAACATTAGCATATCCCTTATTGCACCTCGCACTCAACAACAACATAGACATCAACTCCATAAAAAAAATTTCACTTTCAGAAGTGAAAAAATCAATGAATATGATGCTCACTTGAAGTTAATGGGCAAGTATGCAAAATCAAATGATGATGGAACACATTCACCACCACCTCGATTGTTCTCCTCCATGCAATGTTGGTCCAGGAACATTACCAGCATATCCCGTCAGTCATCAAAAAAACACACAAACAACCTTATATTTTTTCAATCATCTAATTTGGGAAACTAAACAGTCACTTACGTGTACTTGTTGGGTATATTTCGGATCATCACAGTCGTATTCTCCATGTCCCTCTCCAATAACTAAATCGGTGGCCTCTTCCCACCGCCAGTCTTTTTGTTAACGTCATTCCAGATGTCTCATGGGCAACCTTGGGAGCATCATTTCCAGTCCCTCAAGATCTGTGAGATTTCCACCGCTAAGATCCAGGTATTTTAGTCACACATGACGGCATTTTACCTGGTTATACTGGCATTAAAGTGATAGAATGAATGATGTTTATAGGTAGGGGAAGAAAGCATTGGTGAAACATTTTGAGATCTCAATCTTTGCATGTGAGAGTGATTAGTAACTTCCAGCGGCGTTCAACCCCTCGAGGGATGGCGGCGCCTCCCCTCTGAACACCAGCTGTCTAGGGGTTTTCTAGGTGGTGGGGGTAGTCCAGGGGTGTGGGGGTGTCTAGGGGTGTGGTGGGGGTGTCCAGTGGGGTGGGGGGGGTTCTATTCTGGTTTTGGTCAGGTTTTGGTCTGTTTTTGGTCTGGGGGTGTCCAGTGTGGTGGGGGTGTCCAGGGGTGTGGTGGGGGTTGTCCAGTGGGGTGGGAGGGTGGGAGGGTGTCTTGGAGGGTGGGAGGGATGTCCAAGCGAGTGGGGGGATGTCCAGGGGTGTCCAGGGGTGTGGGGGCAGTCCACTGGGGTGGGGGGTTCTAGGGTTGTGGGAGGGTTGTCTAGTAGAATGTTGTCCAGTGGGGTAGGGTGTCCAGGAGGGTGGGGGTTTCTAGGGGTTTGGGAGGCTATCCAGGGGTGTGTGAGTGTTTTCCAGGGGTTGGGGGTGTCCAGGAGGTTGGGGGTTGTCCATGGGTGTGGGGGTTGTCAAGGGGGTGGGGGAAGTCCAGGGGTGTGGGGGTGTCCAGGGGTGTGGTGGGGGTTGTCCAATGGGGGGGGGGGGGGGTTCTGGCCTATTTTCGGTCGGGTTTTGGTCTGTTTTTGGTCTGGGGGTGTCCAGTGAGGTGGGGGTGTCTACGGCTGTGGTGGGGGCTGTCCAGTGGGGTGGGAAGGTAAAAGGGTGTCCAGGAGGGTGGGAGGGATGTCCAGGCGAGTGGGGGATATCCAGGGGTGGGGGGGGGTCTTGTGGGGTGGGGGGGTTCTTGGGGTGTGGGAGGGATGTCCAGGGGAGTGTTGTCCAGTGGGGTGGGGTGTCCAGGATGGTGGGGGTTCTAGGGGTGTGGGGGGGCTATCCCCGGGTGTGGGAGTGTTGTCCAGGGGGTGGGGGTTGTCCAAGGGGAAATCCAAGGGTGTGGGGGTGTTCAGGGGTGTGGTGGTGGCTATCCAATGGGGTGGGGGGTTCTAGGGGTTTGGTAGGGCTGTCCAGGGGTGTAGGAGTGATGTCTAGGGGTGGGGGTGTCCAAGAGGGTGGGGGATGTCCAGGGGTGCGGGGGGTTGTCCAGGTGGTGGGGGTAGTACTTGGGTGTGGGGGTGTCCAGGGGTGTAGTGGGGGCTGTCCGGTGGGGTGTGGGGGTTCTGGTCAGGTTTTGGTCTGTTTTTGATCTGGGGGTGTCCAGTGGGGTGGGGGTGTCCCTGGGTGTGGTGGGGGCTGTACAGTGGGGTGGGGTGGGGGGGTGGGGGTTCTGGTCTGTTTTTGGTTGGGTTTTGGTCTATTATTGTTATGTTATTGGTATGTTTTTGGTATGTTTTTGGTATGTTTTTTGTCTATTTTAGGTCTTTTGGCAGGTCATAGCAGTCGTTGATCGGTGGTGGGGGATGTCCAGTGGGGTGGGGGGTTCTTGATTGTTTTTGGTCTATTTTTGGTAAGTTTTTGGTCTGTTTCAGGTCTTTTGGTAGGGAATAGTAGTGGTTGATCGGTTTTATTTTTAAAAAAAATTGTTTTTACGTCGTTTATTTTATAACCGACGTAAAAAATGCTTTGGGATTAGTTTTAACGCCGGTTATTTGGAAACATATGTAATAAATGCATGGGAAATGGTTTCTATGTTGGTTATTTCATAACTGACATAATAAATGAAAATGAATAGTTTTTTACGTCGGTTATTATTTAACCAATGTTGAAAACCGCTTGGCAGACAGGTTTATCACGTCGGTTATGAAAATAACCTATGTGATAAACACTTTAGAGGAGTGATTTATGACGTCGGTTATATAATAACCGACGTGAAAGAGTATATACCACACCGGTTATTAAATAACCAACGTAATAATCCATGACTTTGAAGCATTTTCCACGTCAGGTTTTTATCAAACGACGTGAAAAATGCTTCGGATTTGTGTTTTTTTACGTCAGTTGTAAAATAACTAATGTAAGAAAACAATGTTTATAACGTCTCTAGTAATAGCGTTGGCCAAAAGATGATGTAAAAAATAAAAATTAACCGCCGTCAAAAAATGTTTTCTACACTAGTGTATGGAATGTTCATATTAGTTGCTATCATGGTAGTGTTTAGTTAATTTTTTATTTAGTTATGTTGAATTAAATGATAAAACTAAAATAATCTTATGTTGTTCCAAAATTGATATAGGATGAACATTATGTTTCATATATTGAAATGATAATTTATTTAATTAGGTAATATTATGGTTAATTTTCATAATCATATTCATGATTATGTTAGTTATGATTACTCAATATGGACACTAAACATTTTGTTTTTAGTGAATCGATATATCTTGGAGGAAACTGGTGAATAAAAACTGTGGTGTAAAATACAATGACACCCCATGAAAATAATGAAATAGGATATGAGATTGAGTACAACCCCCCTGGAAATGAGTAGTAGAATATCTAAAAGGATCAATTTTAAGATAAAAAAACACCAAGGAAAGAAAAAATTATGATTCAATCTACTGTGAGGAAACATCCTCCATCCTATATTGTATCTTTTGATCCAGTAAATTCATAGAAATGTACTCGAGCTACAACAAATAAATATTTTTTCATCAGTTCTCCGAGCATAAAAAGTATTTTTAGAAATGTTCCATTTTTAAGGTGAATCGGATAATCATCATCATCCTTATTTATTCAAGGAAGAAATATACAAGAACAAAGAGGAGGAGCATAAGCCCACTCCACATAGACAAGCTAGGGAGGTTTGAAATAATGAAGCCCTAGGGCATCCCCCATAGTCATGTTCACCCCTTCGATTTTCAAGCTATCCACGGTATGAAAAACAATATCGTTAGACCCAAGAATGTCTGGGGAGGCTAAGTTATCCAAACCTTTTTCCCCTTGTGCCAGGAATGTTCGACTATAGTGTTGTCGTTGAGAATCCTCTAACACCTTCTAAGAATGTAGCTAATCACCCATGGAGTCACGCCATTAACAAGAAGGAATTTATATACCAATTAACAATCAGATCCAAATTTTTGGATATCCATTCCCTTTTGACCACAAAGATTGCGCCCCGTGAGCATCACCAAGGCCACCACTTGGATAGAATATCTCTTCCCTAGCCTGACAGTGAAAGCCAAGTAGACCGAAGAATTATGTCGCACCTCCCCCACCTTTCATAACCCCCAAAGCATATGAGCCATTGGTTTTGAGCTCCAATCCCTTAGTTTGGATTCCACCGCCAATCCCAGTTCCCCCTTACACTGCTGATATTGGGTGATCCATCATAAACTGCTGCCTTAAACCAATATAGGAAGGGTGCCTCCTTTCAACTGGGCACTGCCCTGGAATGATCAACAAGAAGATTATTTTTCCACACATAGATAGAGTGTACCATAGTGGATATCCCTTCGTGAATGACCTTATTCCTCGAATGCAAAAGGCACCAGCAGCCCACCTGAAAAACCACTATGTGTCCCAACATCTCTGGGCCATGAGCCTCCAATCCATGAAACCATATCTCCAGGAAAGAACGATCGACCATGGTAGAAGAAGAGATTATCGTGAAGTCCCCTAACATCATCCAGACTTCCTGGGCCCATTCAAACTCAAGTAAAAGATGTCTGGTACACTCCTCACTATGGAAATTGTAGCACACACATTTGGAGACAAGAGAAATGCCGTATCACTTGATATTTTCGTCCATCGGGACAACCCCTTTTTTGATCCTTCAGGTAAGAAAGTTAAATTTAGTAGTAATACTTTTAACCCATAGTACTAATGGCTATACAAGCTAAGAAATATGAGAGAAATAAAATTGTCCCACCACACAAAGGAGCTTTCAAGATTTGTATTTAACATATTTTTCAGACTACAATTGCCAATAATTTATAGTCATTAACATAAGAATGAAACAGATAAATTAAATAGACACATTAATGAAATAAAACATCCACATTAAACAGACATGCAGGGGGGAAATGCGGGGAAAATAAATGTGGGATGCCTGACGCGTTGGTTTTTGTTTGAATTCCCAACACTAACCTTCAAACCAAAACTGGCTTCATTCAGTGCATTGTTCTGCGTTTTTTGAATACATCTATCGGTAATGCGTTTGTGAAAATATCAGCCACCTATACCGTAGTATGACAATATTCCAATTTTATCATTTTCTAATTCACATGATCTATCAAAAAATGAAATTGGGTTTCAATATGTTTGTTTCTTCCATGTTGTAACAGATTTTTTGGTAAGTTCAATTGTCAACTTGTTATCCACATATATCACTGTGGATCAATCCTGCAGATGCCTCATCTCCATCATTAGATTTCTCAACCATATTTCTTCACAAATAGTGGATTCTTCCACCACGTACTCTGCTTCATATGTAGAGAAGGTGACCACACATTGCTTTCTTGAATTCCATGTGAAAGTCGTCGATCCAAGAAAAAATACATACCAAGTGGTGTTTTTTCATTCATCTTGGTTGCCTCCCCAATCACTGTTTGAGTATCCATGCATATTTACTTCTTCATTTTATGGATAAAGAAGGCCAAAATCCATCGTTCCTTTAATGTTCCCAAGGATACGTTTTTCACTAGCAAATGTGACTCTTTTGGTGCTTTTATGTACCTGCATAGAAGCCCAAAACTGTAGACAATATCAGACCTTGTGATTGTGAGATACCTCAGGCTTCCAATCAGACTCTAGAATACAGTCGAGTCAATCTTTCTTCCTTCTCCATATTTTTTCAGTTTTAATCTTGTTGCTACAGGCGTGTTTACAGTATTGTAATTGGCCATCTTTAATTTTTCAAGAAACTCCCTGGAATACCACTTCTGAGATATATAGATGTTTTCATGTTGTTGTTTTACCTCTATGCCTAGAAAGAAGAACATGAAACCTCCATCGGTCATCTCGAACTCCTTGAACATGGCCTCCTTAAATTCATCTATCCTCGATCAGTTGTTCCATATAAATTGAAAATCATCAACATACAATCATGTAATAAGTATTTCACGACAACCATTCTTCTTGATGTAAATTGCATGCTCATATGGACATTGGGAGAAGTTGTTCTCTTGAAGATAGTTGTCAATGCATGCATTCCAAGCACAAGGAGACTTCTATGACCCATAAAGAGATTTCTTCAGTCAATACACATTGTCTTCCTCCCCTTGCATAACAAAGCCTTCAGACTGGTCAACATAAATCACTTACTCTTCAATCCCATTCAGGAATGTAGACTTCACATACAGTTGGTAGATCATCCACCCGTGATGAGCATCAAGGGTGATAATCATCCTTACAATGTCAAGGCGAGAAACAGGAGTGAATAACTCTTTATAGTCCACCTCGTACTTTTGTTTGCACCCCATTGCTACGAGCCTTGCCTTGTAGCGATCGATTTCACCATCAACATTTCACTTGATCTTGTACACCCATTTGACACCAATGGTTTTCTGGCTATTAGGAAGTCCATTCATCTCCCATGTGTTGTTTTTATCTATGGAACAAATTTATTCTTCCGTAGCCATTCTCCTACATTCTTCCCTTATGGATTCCTAAAACGTTAGAGGCTCATGATCTGCATATATGAAAAAAAGATTTACCTCTTCGGTTTGATCATAAATGTCGCTTAAGCTTTTCATTTTTATCGGCGCCATGGGTGAGGATGAGCTCGCCAAATTTTGACTTGATCGAGTCCTTTTAGGAGTGATGGAATGTCCTCATGGACTCATGTGTACTAATGATGTGCCCGAGGAAGGTGTTGCTGGTGTTTTCTCCTGATGATCATGCCTTTCATCAGGATTCGGCTAGAATCTCTTTGTTTGATTCTTCATTATTCCATTTCCAAGCTTCTTCCTCACTAAAGATCACATCTCTACTCACCGCTAATTTATTGGTTAGTGGATTGTAGTGCTTATAGGCTTTAGACTCTTCAATGTAACCGATGAAGATGCATGTTTCACCACGATCATCAAGCTTCCTTCTTCTCACTTCTAGAACTTGAGCGTGGGCAACACACCTGAAGATTCTTACGTGCACTTTTCTCGGTTTGTAGCCACTCCATGCTTCTTGTGGTGTCAAGTTTCTAACGTTCTTGGTTGGACAAAAATCAAACTGATATGCAGTACATGCCACTACTTCTGCCCAAAAATTCTTTGGAAGGCTTTTCTCCTTCAACATGGTCATCCTCATGTCAAGGATGGTGCGGTTCTTCCTTTCTGCAATTCCATACTACTGTGGTGTGTAGGCAGAAGTATATTGTAACTTGATGCCTTGTTCCCTGCAAAAATCTTAAAATACATTTGATGTATGTTCTCCACCTCTGTCGGATCTGAGAACTTTGATTATATAACCACATTCAACTTCAACATGAGCATTGAACATTTTAATGATAAAAAATGTAGAATATTTTTTTTTTTGATGCAATACACCTAGAGTTTCCTACTAAAATCATCAATAAGAGTAATAAAATACCTATTACCTCCCAGTTATGGTGTTTCAAGTGGTCCGTAGAAATCAGTGTGAACCAACTGAAGTGGTTCATTTGCTATTCTGGACACTCCACTTGGGAATGAGTTCTTTTGTTTCTTGCCAAGTGTACACGCCTCACACACATGATTTGAAACATCAATTGTCGGCAATCCACCCACCATGCTTGATGAGGATAGAATTTTAAGCCTGCTAAAATGAATATTTCCAAAGCACAGATGCTATTTCTGTAAGTCATTTTTCATGAGTCCCAAGAGATACTCCTCAACCATTGTGTTGATGCGTAGCAGAAACATGTGATTCATCACCATTTGTACTTGAGAATCAAGTCTCTTGTGATCATCCCTTATAGAAAAAGAAGAATTTTTCATGTGTATAACATACCCTTTCTCAAGGAGTTGGCTGAGACTAATGATATTGTTTTTCATGTTTGGTACATAATACATATTAGAGATGTAATTTGGCTAATGAATCATCATATTGATTATGATTTTACCTTTTCCAATCACGGGTACCTTTGATGAGTCATCAAAGATCATGTCACTGCGAACTTCTTCTGTGAGTTCCTCGAACAATTCTTTGTTACAACTAATGTGGTTGCTTGCACCCATATCGGTATACCACACATCGGAGTGTTCACATGCCTTTTCTTGTGGGAGGAGTGTGGTACCTTCTTCTTCATGATGAGATATTTCATCATAGTTGGACCATTCATCATAATCCACTTTGCTCCAACAATCAAAGGCATAATGGAAAAATTTCTTACAGTTGTGGCATTGAATGTTCTTTGCATTTCCAAGACCACGCATGAATCGACATCCATCATTCCCTCTTCCATGAAAGCTAGTAGGATTTTGTTGATTTTTTTGATGGCTTGGATAATATCCACGTCATCTTCCTCTTGTACGATTACCTCCTCGTTGCGTGTGGTAACACTTTTGTTCTTGTAGAATCAACTTGGACTCTAAGGCATGATTTATTGTTGAACTGACATTCTTTTGCATCTATTGATCATGCACTAGCAACGACCCAATCAGTTCATCAATGGACAGTTTCTCCAAATCCTTTGATTCTTCGATTTCCAAAACCACATGTTCAAACTTCGTTGTGAGAGATCGAAGTGATTTTTCAATAACTTGAATGTCCTCCACTTTTTCACAATTAATTTTAAAATTGTTAACAATAACAATCAATCTTGATAAATAATCATAGATACTCTCACCTTCTTTAATTTTTGCCGCTTCAAACTCCTCTTTTAATGTTTGAAGACGTAATTACTTCACTCGATCAACACCTTTGAAGATGGAGGCAAGGGGATCCCAAACTTTCTTGATTTATGTTGAATAGACAATCTTTTTGAACGTTGATTCGTCTAACCCTTGATAGAGGAGGAACAATGCATTGTTGTCTTTATTTATTTGATTTTTGGGGCTCATCATTTCTTCATTCGTGAGGGCGGCTTCTTTCTTCATAGATGGTACAATATACCCATCAAATATGATCTCCCATAATTCTTGTGACCCTAATAACACATTCATTTGGATGAACCACCTTTCGTAATTGTCCATAGACAGCTTTAGAACATGCAGCTGGATTGCAGACATCTTAAAAAAATTGGAGGATCTTGGTAACCGGCTCTGATACCAGTTGGTTGGCTATACAAGCCGATAAATATGAGAGGAATAAAATTGGAACACAATAAAAAGGAGCATTCAAGCATTATATTTCATATATTTTTCGAACTACAATTGTAAACAATTTATAGGCATTTACACAGGAATGAAACAACCAAATTAAATGAACTCATTAATGAAATAAAATATTCACATTAAACACACATTAATGAAATAAAACAACCACATTAAACAGACACATGAGAAAAAATGCAGGGAAAATAAACAGGGGTTACTTGACACGCAGGTTTTTGTTTGCATTTCCAACAAGTTCCCTATCCCAGTTATCTTTCTGAATGTGGATGTTTTAATCCACCAAATGTTCTTTGAAGTGATGTAGCCTGAGTGAAGGGGTGAAGATGCACCAATCGGGATCCGAACTCATTTCAATGCTCTCAAACCGATCCATCTTCACCTTGTCCAGGTCTGCTCTGATAAAAAGGGGGAAACAACTAGCTTCCCAAAAGTAAATGCAGGTGGTCAGGAATCCAGGGAAGCCAAGAATACCGCCACAACAATCATGATTCTAGAAAAAAAAATTACATGTCCCAATAAGACAACGAGTTTTTGATTATGGACAGAAACCAAGGGCTCAATCATCACCCATAGAAGAGAAACACTGCCCTCCCTGGCCTCTTGGAACTGTAAATAACTCTGCATCATCATCCCCCACAAGGTGCGTCTTTCCAAAATACTCCATGCCAGCTTTTCATGCATGCAGTTGAGTGTGTCCTCCATATTGCAAACATTTATCCCTCCATCAACTGGCCTCACCATCTATCCCCATGAAATCTAGTGCCTCTTTACGACACCAAAAGGATCCCAAAGGAAACAGGATAGTAACATATCACAATTTTTAATCACACCTCTCAGAACCTCAACCGCTGAGAGATCATGCACCAGCATATCAAGCAGGACAATGTTGATCAATGCAATCCAACCGTCAAAAGATAGGTATCTGTTTTTCTACTTCAGTACCCGATAACTATTTATGCTAAGGAGATTATCAGAATCTTGAATGCTCAGCTGGCCAAGAGAGATGGGTTCCCCCAGGTATTCCAAAGGAAATCACCCATGTAGCATGTCGAGAATGCACTACATAGAATCCACTCGGTTGGAACTGCAGCATCTGGAAATATAAAAGTTACTTTTTTCATAATTGATTACCTATACACTCTAATGGCAGTAGTCCTCCAAAAAATTATTCAAGCCTCTTAGGGATCATCTCGAAGAATTCATGAATAAAAAAGAATCATCTACGAACATGATGTGGGAGACAAAAGGCGCTTTCCTCCTTCTATGATAGGGAATAATATCTCCAATATTTGTGCTCCACTTAATAAAGAGGCTCAGAACATCTTTCATGAGTATGAAAAGACTCGGGAAGATCGGGTCCCCCTGTCTCAGGTCACAGGTAGATTTAGAAAAGCCATAGAATTTCCCCATGAAGGTCACCGAAAGGCCTGCAGAACAAAATCAAAGAAACGTGACATCAACATTCCGGGTATTAAACCCCATACCTACCAGCACCTTGTTGATGAAGCTCCATTCCACAAGATCATACACCTTGTTCATATCAATCTTGAAGGCAACATTTGGCCAACGGGTTTTGAGGTCAATAAATCTCAACACTTCCTATGCCATCTTGATCGCCTCCTGGATAGATCACCCCATTACAAAACCATGTTGTTCCAACGTGACCAGCCGGGGTAGATGTGAAGCCATCTTGAAGTTAAGAATTTTCTTCAGGATCTTAAAAGGTACATTACACAAACTCAGAGGGCGATAATGTAAAATAGATGCCAAGTTAATGATCCTGGGGAGAAGAAAACGCGTGGTAGCACAAGCAACCCTGGGGAGGATAGCCCCACAAAAAAATCATGAATGGCACCAATCAAATCCATTTTCACTACATCCTAGGAACCTCTATTAAAAGTATAAGGGAATCCATATAGTCTCGATGCACTATAAGGGTTAAGGAGAATTAAGGAATCATGAATTTCCTTCTCACTCAACATAGACCCCAGGATCTCTTTGTCCTCATCAAACAAAATATTAGGAATACCCTCCAATAAATTTAGTTCCCCAGAGGGATACCCATTGGGCATTTGGGCATTGGGGCCAGCTAGGAGATCTGAGAAGTAGGAATTGGCCATGCGGCCCACCATATCCCTATCCTCTATGAAAGTCCCATCCTCCAATTGAAAATTAGACTTGACCAACCTCTTCCTTTCTTTTAATAAAAGCATGGAAAAACGTTCTATTCCTATCACCTTCCCTAAGACACTTGATATGCTCCCCCACCCTACCATGGAATTATTTCCTCATAAGTAAATGTACCAAAAGGTCCTTTTTCCCGACCATCTCCTCAAAAACCCAATCATCCAATACATCCTCCAACTAGCCTCCCAGATGCTCATCATCAGGCATGGTGGGCTGGACCTCCCCGTTAATTGGAGGAATGTTACTCAACAATTACTGGAGATTGTTCTTAAGCCTACGCAGTTTATTATGGAGAGCAAGCCATAAATTTTCCAGCGTAGGGCTACCCTTGGAAGCTCTGACCAGGTCCTGGTAACCATGAACAGTAACCCAATGTTGACTTAATCTTAGCCTCTCTTGAGTATCCTGCACAAAAGATAAAGACACAAGGAGAGGAGAGTGGTCTGAAAACCCAAAAACCAGATTATTAACTGTTGTGATAGAGAAAGAAGAAATGGATTGCATGTACGCCAGGCAGTGGTCTAAATGATTCCAAGAACGAAGATTTCCCCTATGGTTGTTACACCAAGTGAAACTGTCTCCCACAAAGACATGTTCTGAAAACCCCCTAGCCGCCATGAATTGAGTGAAGTCCAAACTGGCACTCTTAGGGAAAGGTCCCATGCCCCTACTCTTAGCCGAGTCTTCCCCCACATTGATATCACTGCCGACAAACCACAGGGTAGGGCCAGGATCGAACGTGGAGAGATCCTCCCACAAAGTCTCTCTTTGATGGGGATCACATATACCATTATCAAAACATACATAAAAGGAATGAGGGCCACAATCCACCTTACCTGTGATAAACTGATCACCGGCCTGTGTTGGATTGGTGTTGCCTGATCTAGTTGGGCCGACTGCTTGTGACCCGCATCTGTAGCAATGCTGACCACAATAGCGGAGTTGACTTACTGACACCGACATGCACTGTAGCAGTGCAGACTTCAGGGTAAACTTCACTGTAGCGCTTTTGACTTCCATTCGGCTCATACTGTAGCAATTTTGACAAAGTTGGCCGTCGATCACTGTTGCAACGCAGACTTACTATTTCGGAACAGTGGACCGTCTTCTTCATATGTAGCCCATTTCAGGATAGGGTTTACTACTGAAAAAACCCCTCTGTAATTTGTGCTCCCGAATAGTGAAATATTCTGCATCTCCTGTGGACGTAGGGATTATTCCCAAACCACGTAAATCGTTGTGTCCTCTGCATTATTTCTTTTGTTTTTTTTCTTATTTCTGTCATTGTGTATCCCAACAATTCCGCAACAACTAGTATCAGAGGTGGTTCAGAATTATTTAACGATGGCTCTGGATGAAGGAAATGTGAGGATCGATCGCTTTGATAGAACTGATTTCTATTTCTGGAGGATGCAAATCGAGAATTATCTTTATCAGAAAAAGATGCACTTGCCACTTCTGGGTGTGAAGCCAGCGGACATGGAGAAGTTAGAGTGGGAGCTACTGGATCGACAGGTTTTCGGGGTTGTGTGCCTGACGTTGGCAAAAAACGTGGCATTCAACATCAGAGAGGAGAAGACGACGGTGGACCTGATGAAAGCCCTCACTAACATGTACGAGAAGCCTTCTACAGCAAACAAGGTGCATCTAATACGACGATTGTTCAACCTGAAAATGACTGAAGGGAGACCTATTGCAGATCATATCAACTAATTCAATACCATTATAAGTCAGTTGTCATCGGTGGAAACAGATCTTGGTGATGAGGTATGTCCTCTGGTTTTACTATCTTCATTACCCGAGAGTTGGGAATCCGCTGTAACAGCTGTGAGCAGCACGTCGGGGAATATGAAGATGACTATGAAAGGTATACGAGACCTATTCCTTAGTGAGGATGTTTGAAGAAGAGAATCAGGCAGATTCTCTGGTTCTTCTTTGAACGTTGAAGGAAGAGGAAGGTACCCACAGCGGGACAATCGCAGAGGACGATCGAAGTCAAGAGGAAATAGCAGAGATAAGGCAAAGGGGTCTGGTCCTACCTGCTGGACATGCGTGAAGAAAGGAAATGTCAAGAAGGAGTGCAGAGATAACCAGAAGGGACCTGAAACTAGTGGAGGAAACACTGTAGTTGAAGGAACTGATGACGTGCTGCTGCTGAGCATGGAAAACCCGATGGAGTCTTGGATTTTAGACTCTGGGGCGTCTTTCCATTCTACATCGGAGAAGGATTTCCTGATCAACTTTGTTTCTAGAAATTTTGGAAAGGTGCATCTTGCTGATGACGAGCCCTTACAGATTGTGGGTAAAGGAGATGCACAGATCAATACCAACAGTGGGAGTTTGCTGGGTCTAGAAAACGTGAGGTATATCTCTAGCTTGAGAAGAAACATTATTTCTGTTGGAAAACTTGATGATGCAGGGTTTAGTACCACATTCACTGTTGGTGCATGGAATATCACCCGAGGAGCTATGGTCATAGCTCGGGGAGCAAAGAATGTCACCCTGTACAACCTGACAGAAACTTGCATGGACCTGGCTGCATCACTGGAAGCTTTCGGAGGTTCTAAATTGTGGCACTATAGACTTGACCACATGACTGAAAAAGGGATGAAGGTGCTAGCAACAAAAGGTTTGCTACCAGAGCTGATGTCGGTGGAAGTAGGCTTATGTGAAGATTGCATCCTTGGAAAGAAGAAGAAAGTGTCCTTTGCAAAAGGAGGCAGAACACCGAAGGCTGGAAGGCTGGATCTGGTGCATACATATGTTTGGGGACCTGCACCAGTATCACCCCTCGGAGGGTCACAATATTATGTGACACTCATCGACGACTCAACGAGGAAGGTATGAGTTTACTATCTAAAGAAAAAATTTGATGTGTTTAAGATGTTTCAGAAGTGGAAAGTCATGGTGAAGAACGAGTCAGGAGCGAAGCTGAAATGTTTGATGTCTGACAATGGTGGAGAGTATGACAATCAGGAGTTCAAGGAATTTTGTTCTGAAAATGGAATTCGGTGGGAGAAGACAATCACAGGAACACCACAACAGAATGGTGTGGTAGAGAGGATTAATAGGACACTAAATGAACGTGCCAAGAGAATGAGGCTACACTCAGGGTTACCCAAAACCATCTGGGCTGATGCAATGAACATGGCAGCATATCTAATAAATAGGAGTCCATCTATGCCAGTGGGAGAATGCCTACCCGAGGAGCGTTGGTCTGGTAAGGAGGTAAAACTCTCACATTTAAGAGTGTTTGGCAGTTTAGCTTATGTACACATTGATGCCAACTCAAGGGACAAGCTTGATGCTATGTCCAATCCATGTTTCATTATTGTCTATTGTGCTGATGAGTTTGGTTTCAAATTTTGGGATGATCACAAGAAGATGGTCATCAGAAGACAGAATGTGGTATTCAATTAAGGTGTCATGTACAAAGGTCTTCACGAAGCTGAAGATAAAAATGGAAACATTGAATCAGAGTGCAAAGAGAAAGTGGAGCTTGAAGGTGTGTCTGAGCTTGAATGATCCAAACCGGTGGAACATACTACTCTAGTGGAATTGAGGAGATCATCAAGGGTGAGAAGGCATGTGCAGACGTATTCACCACCATTGCATTATCTGTTATTGACTGACGGTGGAGAACCAGAATGCTTTGAAGAAGCAATGCAGCTGAAGGAGTCGAGCAAGTGGGAGCTGGCTATGAAGGAGGAGATTTCCTCAATGCATGAGAACAACACTTAGGAGATGACACATCTTCTAAGAGGAAAGAAAGCATTGCAGAATAAGTGGGTCTACCGGGTCAAGGAAGAACATGATGATAAGAGGAGGTTCAAGGCCAGGTTGCTGGTGAAAGGCTTTTAAGAGAAGGAGGGAGTATATTTCACTGAAATCTTCTCACCTGTAGTGAAGCTTACCACCATCCGGGTGGTTCTCAGCATTGTGGCGTCAGACGACTTGCACCTTGAGAAGCTTGATGTCAAGATTACATTCCTTCATGGAGATTTGGAGGAGGACATCTACATGCAGTCGCCAGAGGGATATGCAGTGTCTGGAAAGGAAGACCTAGTGTGAAAACTCCAGAAGAGCTTATATGGACTGAAGCAGCCACCCAGGCAGTGGAACAAGAAGTTTGATTCATTTATGTCTAAAAATGAATATAAACGATGTGGCATGGATGAGTGTTGCTACATCAAATCCTTCAGTGATGAATACATTATATTGCTTTTTTATGTGGATGACGTGGTCATTGCAGGCTCTTGTATGCAGAGGATTAATGTGCTAAAAGGGTAGTTGGCTGAGGAGTTTGAAATAAAGGATCTTGGAGAAGCTGGCAAGATTCTAGAAATGAATATCAAGAGAGACCGCACAGCTGGAACATTAATGTTGTCACATGCTGATTACATTGGGAAGGTTCTGAGAATATTTAGAATGATGGAGGAAAAGGTAGTCTATATTCCCCTGGCGAGCCACTTCAAACTATCAAAGGAGCAATCATCGAAGACAACAAAAGAGGTGGAGTACATGGAAAAAGTTTCATACACATCAGCTGTTGGAAGCCTAATGTATGTCAGGGTCTATACTCGACCTGACATTGCTCATGAAGTGGGAGTTGTGAGCAGGTATATGGCTAACCCTAGAAAGCAACATTGGGAAGCTGTGAAGTGGATACTAAGGTATTTGAAGGGTAGCAAGGAGGTATCTCTGTGCTTTGGGAAAGGAAATTCATTGCAAGGGTATGTGGATGTTGACCTTGGAGGCGATGTCGACAGCAGGAGGAGTATCACGGGTTATGTCTTTACCTATGGAGGAACTTCTGTAAGTTGGATATCACAATTGCAGAAGGTGGTGGATTTATCCACCACATAGGCAGAATACATTGATGTAACAGAAGTTGGGAAAGAGATGGTTTGGCTGAAGAACTTCATGGATGAATTGGGAAGGAAGAGATAGGAGAATGTATTGCACTGTGACAGTCAGAGTGTTATACATCTTTCCAAGAACCCAGTGTTTCATGCCCAGACGAAGCACATTCAGTTGAAGTACCATTTCATCAAAGGTTTGATATAGGATGGGTTGCTGACTTTGCAGAAGATCTATGGAAAAAACAATCCAGCAGACATGTTGACAAATCCTATGGTGATACAGATGTTGAGGCAATGTTGTGCCTCTATTGGTCTCCACTAATGAACGGAGGATGAGAGGCAGAATGATGGAGGACCTGATGGGAGCACAAGAGGAAAACAGTTTGTATTTCATAAATCTATGAATGGATAGTACGCCACTGGTGAGTGAAGAAGATGAAGAACTTAGATTAGGTAAGTTGTCTTCATCAGTTGCATCGATGTTTAGCAGTGCAGGGGATCAGGCTACATATGGGAGATTGATGGATTGGTTTTTCTCAATCCGGTTGGGCCGACTACTTGTGGCATGCAACTGTAGCAATACTGACCACTATATCGGAGCTGACCGACTGACAGCGACAGGCACTGTAGCATTGCGGACTTTGGGGTCAACTTCAATGTAGTGCTTTTGACTTCCCGCTAGCAGACACTATAGCGCTTTTGAAAAAGTTGGCTGCTGATCACTGTTGCAACGCAGACTTACTATTTCGGAACAGTGGACCGTCTTCATCATATGTAGCCCATTTTGGGCTAGGGTTTACTACTGAAAAAACCCCTCTGTAATTTGTGCTCTCGAATAGTGAAATATTCTGTCTCTCCCGTGGACGTAGGGATTATTCCCGAACCACGTAAATCGTTGTGTCCTTTGCTTTCTTTCTTTCGTTTTTTCTCGTTTCTGTCATTGTGTCTCCCGACGATTCCGCAACAGTACTTGTCACACCCCATTCCCCAAGAATACACTTTGGAATAGAAGGAAGTGAGATAATGATTCTCGTGTTCTACCTCTTGTACGACTTGTGTTAGGATCAAGTACTGAGGGTATAAATATATTCCAAATGGGTGGAATTACCATCAAATAATATTGTATAAGAATATGTTAAACAAAACCTCAATGTAACTCCATTCGATATTATAAATGTAAACACAACACCATCACACAATTCCTATAATAATTCAAGACATATACAAATGGGTGGAATTACCCTCAAATAATATTGTATAAGATGATATTAGACAAAACCACAATGTAACTCCATTAGATATTATAGATGTAAATGCAACACCATCAAACAATTTGTATAATAATTAAAGAGGTATACTGAGTAATATAACAAATGGAAGGTCTTATAGAATAAACCCAATATTAACTCCAAACCGGATCTATAAATGCGTCACTCTGTCCCTAATGTTCTTCTGGAAAACTAAAAAACATTGTATATACATAGGGTGAGCCTACAAATACAATATGTATAATCATAACCAAGGCATCGTTGGAGAATTTTAAAACATCATACAAATGTGGTAGTGAAAAAATAGGGGTACCAATAAGCACCTATATAGTTCAACTAAACAGAACCAACCTCACTGAGGACCACTCAATAAATCCAGCATCCAATATAGTAACATAGAATCTAGAATATAGTTTGGTTCCTTACTTCTTCATCCATAATGATTATCCTCTCTCACTCCCCGATGTCATATATCCTATACACCCATCCCTTATATTAAAATCACATCAAAACCACATCACATCCCATATCATCTACATATTCCTAGGAAATCAACCCACATCTCACTATATTACCAAGGTTGTAGGATATCATGAATGGGAAGAGAATCAACTACCTGCCCTCTTCCTACCTTGCATGACCCACACCACGTATCACATCACATTATAGAGAATTCAAATCACATATATTCCAAATTCATCTAAGCCATCACCTCTCATAACTCTTATAGATACCTAGCCAATCCTAGTTGATGGATGACTCAGGAAGCGTTTGTAGCTCTCCATCCATGTAACCACTATCTTGGATGTTTGGGAAATAACCCAAAACCTAGAACAACTAAGTGTTGGTAAGGATATCCAACATTGGGTTCATATAAAAATATCATAAAAATACATGATACATTGAATGAAAACAATACCAAACCTATGGGTATAAAACAACTAGATTATCAAATAAACACCAAACAACAACTACACTATACATAAATCTTCACAACCCATTCCACCACTATATTAAACTCACCAAACAACAACCACACGTTACACAATAATTTTTTGATATCATAGTTTTCTATGATTAACAAGTTAGAAACAAATCCTTATTACAATAAACACCTCTCAAATTTACAAATAACAATCATTTAATTAAATTCATTTTAGAAATCCACCTGATATAAATTTCCACTCCTTTTCATATTTATTTTCAAACCCATCATAATTTATTTCAAATATTAACAATTAATCCATTACTAAACAATACTCTATCACCACCACACCCTACCAAAAATCATCCATCACACTCCAACAATCACAAAAATGAAAAAAAACTATTACATCTCACCACAAAAATCATTATTCTCAATACATGCACTGCACAACCACCAAAAACCACTACACCACAAATCACCACCAAAAATCCAAACCACACCACAGATCGAAACTACACATGAAAACAACTTTTCACAACACAAAAACACAACTCCCCAAACCACATCTCATATCATAATCCATGCCAACAACACCAAATAATTTCCCCACACATCTCACATCTCACAACACACAAGGAAGAACCTAAAACACAACCACCCAATAGAATTTTTTCCTAACATTCATAATGTATTCAATCCATCTTGCAGCTTCTGAGCTTTCTATTTCTTCCTTATAGGAGAGAGGTTCATCATTGTCCAATAATAATGATTCACCATCCTCGGTGACTAGGAAACCAATCACTCTGGTTCTCTTACCTCTCTTGAGCTCCAACGCAGTACTTGAGTTTCTAGAACCTCTTCCATGGGGACCTATGGACCTTATTCCTATACCAACTCCTGTGTATCTTTAGTATCAACTTCATCGACGTCAATATTTCTCCCACTATTCTTTTTGAGGATGTTCTACCTCTCATGAAAGAGGACCTGTCTGGTGATAATAATTTTCTTTTCTGAAGGGTTATATAGGTAATATCCTTTTTTTTATGGGATATCCTATAAAGATATACCCTGTGCCCTGGGGTGCTTGTTTGTTACCTGAGAAGTCCTTAACAAATTTCTCACATCCCCACACATGTGTTTGCGACAAAATGGGTTTCTTTCCATTCCATAACTCGGATGGAATTCCATTTTCCACCTTAGTTGGTACTCAGTTTAATGTTTTTGCTATAGTTTGTAATGAATATCCCCAAAAAGGATAATGGAATATCTGCAAGACTCATCTTCAACCTCACCATGTCCAAAAAGGTTTGCTTTCTCTTTTCACTAACACCATTCCACTATGGTGTATAAGGATGAGTGAGCTGAGATAGAATCCCAGACTCCCATAGAAGATCGATGAACTCTTGGATCTGATATTATCCACCTAGATCCAATCAAAGATTCTTTATCTTCTTACAAAGCTGATTCTCTACTTCATTCTTGAATTCCTTAAATTTCTCAAAGGATTCTGACTTATACCTCATTATGTACACATAGACACATCTACACAAATCATTAGTAAATGTAATGAAGTAAGAATATCCACCCTTGTCTTCTAATAGAAATGGTCCACACACATCGATGTGCACCAATCCTAGATGCTATGTGGTGCTTTCACCCTGTCCACGAAAAGGCGTCTTGGTCAATTTACCTTATAAACAAGAGTGACATCTATCAAGTGGTTTTAGCTCAGTAGAGTCTAAATATCCATCTTGGTAGAGCTTTGTCAACCACTTCTTGTTTACATGATCAAGATGGTGATGCCACAAATAGGTGATGTATGAGTCATGTGAGTTTGTTTCGTTATCGATTGCCAACACTTGGTTTTCATAATTTAATACATACAAACCATTACTTAAATGCACCATACCATAACATACGTTGTTCTTATAAAAGCAGAAACCCTTATTTACAAACATGAAAATAAATCCATCCATATCCAAACATGATACAAAAATAATGTTTTTGGTAACACTAGCCACATAATAATAGTTATGTAAAACCAAAATCATCCTAGTAGGAAATGAGAGGTGGTAATCTCCAATGGACAATGTAACCAACCTCGTTCCATTGGAAGCTCGAAGATCCACCTCTCCTCTAGAAATATTTCTAAATCTGCTTGGTTACTTTATTTGAATACAGATGTGATCCCCATAAGCTATATCTAATACCCAATGTGAAGAAATGGAAACATTACACTTGATAACAAACGCACCTTTAGTGTCCCCAAGATTCTGGGTGCAATTACTCTTTTAGTGTCCTTGCTTTCCACATTAAAAACATACTTCCTCCCATTCCTTGCTCTGTTTCTAGATCTTCCCCTTATTAGAGGGATGATGCTTAGGGGATTTAGACCATTTATATGTCCTTGGACCCTTTGCCTTGTCATTACTTTTCTTATTCACCATAAGGACTGCGGGTTTCTCATGGACCATGTCCCTATCTACCTGGATAATTAAGGTTAGAAGTTCTGATAGACTCTTCTCATTGTTTCACATGTTATAGTTGACAATAAAGCTAGAGAAGGTCTTGGAAAATGATGATAGTATGAGATTTGTATGCAAATCATCTAGGAACTTAATCACTAAGATGTCTAGGAATTAAATGTAGCCAATAAGATGGACTACATGAGGCCCAACTAGCGTTTACTCTCCAATCTTAGTTGTAAACAAAGCATTGGAGATCCCATATATCTCTTGTCTCTCCTTCTCTTGGTAGAGATCTTTATGGTGGGACATCATGTTATACGTGTCCATATTTTCATATTGCTTCAAGAGCTCATTAGACATGGATGATAGAATGAAACATTGGACATCTATGGCATCACCCATAAGTTTTATGTAGAGAGATAGTTCCTCATCACTGGCCTCTTTCCCATGTGCAATTGGAATAGGTTCTTCCAGCACATACAATTTCCTCTCGTGGAGAAGGATGACGCATAAACGCCTCTTCCACTCTCGGAAATTGGTGCTAGTGAGAAGGTTTTTCTTTCTCGAGTATGGTTCATAATGATATATTTGAATTCATTTTTCTTGAAATTTCTAAAAATTATGATGATAAAATGTTTATTACTTTATTATGATAAAACTGAGAAAATAAATAAATTAATACTTATTATTCTCCCAATATTTTATCGAAATCTAATAGCCCTCACCATTGACTTCAGAATATTCAATTGCCTGAATATTCTAGTGGAAAGGATCCATATTTCCATTCGCATTACCCTAACTAGGGTTTTTCAAGAAAATTGAAGGGATTTAGGTAGGCATTCCAAATTCCAACTGCATTAACTCGCAGCTCCATGATCCGCTGAGTAGATTCCACAATCCTGAAATCCTTTTATTTTGGATTTCCTCAACCTCTGCCTCTTAGTCACACCATGTCCTACTATGGTAGTCAACCCTTGATGTGAACCAAGTCATGTCAACCCAAATCCTTGAATTATAAATCCCTAATAATTAAAAGAACCCCAACTAGGGTTGGTCAAGCACTTTGAACTATGGTTTGATTATAACCAAGATTATAGAAGGCTATACCGACTTAATATTTCTTTGAGGGATTTAATCCTTATATGTAAATTTCTATTTTATTATCTTTGATTACATGATTTTTAATATTATGTGGGATATAATTAATTGATTAACCATGTATAAGATAATATTATATGCATAAGCCAGTATTATTTTAGTTCCATCTTGCATGCTTGTTTTATTCATTAATTGTGTGATCGGGACAACACACCGACAATAAATAAGCCATGCAACAGACTGAAATAAAATAAATGGTATGATCATGAGCTTGTTCTATTGGTCAGTTTATCTATCAGTTGATAAACTAACCCAAGACCAAGGGGAGAAAAACCTTGAACCTTTTGGGTTCATGTTTACATCTTTCCACCTATCCACCTTTGTATCTCCTTGGATTGGTTTCACCTTGGCTCCTAACTTGATCCACCTTCATTAGATGGGAGATCCATTCATTACATATTCTTTTATATCACATGCAGGCGAGGGGTAAAATGGGGTTTTATATAAAAACCCTTGGGTGCGCATGCCCTACTTATTAAGGAAGAGAAGGCTTGTAGGCCAACAAATTTAATTTAAATAAATAAATTAAAAGAAACCATTCACATACAAAGGTATTGGTCTAGCTCATGATCATCCATTCATGGAACGATATTTATGCATAAATAAAACTAGCATTCAATTCTTTAATCATTCTTGTTTAAGATAAATCATGCTCGAATCAATTAATTATCCTTAATTAATAAATCCTTTTATCTTAAACACTTTTCTAAATTTCTTTGAGATTCTCATCAATCATAATTTTATGCAAATAAATTCATTTAAAATTATCTTTATACGTAACTTATACCATAGAGGCAACTCAGTGAATTCTCATTCATAACTACCCAATGAGTAGAAATAAAAATTACGTTGATGTTAAATTAAACACATATATATAAATCACCTATCATGTGTTGTGCCTCAGCTTTATGCCTGCACTATGGAATGAGTCTCATGGTTTTGTATAATAAATTATAAATTTTAATAAATCTGCATAATTTGGATAAGTACACGATGTGTAGTTCTGACTACACGACGTGTAATTTTGTTCACCGTTTATCTGAAGTACATGCGCGGAGACATGGCGTGTAGATGTACTTCATAAATCATCAGAGTACATGGTGTGTTCTATGGGACACATGCTATGTAGTATCCGCATTACATGGTTTCCAGCTGGGAAAGCTGTGTATGGGGTACACAGTCCAACCCTAACCCAAAGGGACTACATGCCATGTTCACTGGGCCAAATGACATGTAATTCAAAAACCGTGTGCCACCTGTTCCTGGTCAATAGATATAGTCATTTAAGACTTATAAATTCTCCAACACATGTCCTAATTTGGAGGACCGGTCTGATGCATTGAATCTTGACTACATGGCATGTACTGCCGAATACATTCTATTTATTCTAGTGTTGTACATCCATGATCATTTGGCACCTCTGGATGAGATCATCTATTTTTATAATCCAAATTACAAGAAAAATTCATTTTTGTAAGGTGAATGAGAAACGAGAGAGGAGAAACTGATCTCGAGACTCATATTTAAAGAACTATTAACTTGAATTGAAAAAAACTAAATTATTAAATGCATAAATCACCAATGAAAAACTAAATAATTATAATCAACGTTATAAACTCCTTCTGATTCCACTTGTAGTTTCCAGGCGCAGCAGAAGCATGTTGGTGGGTGTACCAAATTTAATATTAGTGTTAATAATGATCAATACAAGATCCATCACGATAATAAAATGCCAGATCCTCAAAATAGAATGAAGAACAATAAAGAAAGAGGGTAGTCCTGAAACCCTAGATAGAATCATCATATGTTAGCAATAATTAATTTAATTAATTTACAAGAACGTTCTTGATGGAATTAATTCTTCGTTGATGTTTCCGGTCATGATCTGATGTGATCCGTAGTTTCGTTGTAGAATCCAAGTGTAGGATTCCTCTAGCAGTGATCCACATGTTCTCTACGTATCTTTGGATGTCTCCTAAGGGATCTCCAGGTGCTAGCGCGGAAGAGCCTTCGCTTAAGATGTCGGCATTCGATTGCCTTGATCTGGTGGCGGAGGATCTCTCTCTCGTTGCTTGAGAGTATTCTTGGAAGAAATTAATTCTTTCTTGTCTTGAGAGCTTTCTCTAGACCCGTTGTGAAAAATACCAAAAATGTATTGGCTAATGAGAATTATATAATTGGGTTTTTAATTACGTAGAATAATAAAATGAATTAATTACCCAAAATCATTAATTCATTTCAATTAATTCATAACAATACCCCTTGTCTAATAATAATAGTTGACTATTATTATTACTTGACATATGCCCAGTGAATTACACATAATATTAATTAATTAAATAAATAACATAATTTATCATAAATTCATAGAAAAAAAATACCCGGCATGTATATTTAATATACACGACGTGTACATTTTTTTCCCATTTTCTTTATCTACTCCACCACATTTTTTAAACCTTCCATAATGACTATTTATTTCTCAAATAAATATCACTCTATTACTCACTAATAAATATATTATTTCACCCAAAATATATTCTCTCGAATAACTAGTGTCGAAATAAATGCGATCAGGCATCCTTGAATAATTATTAAACCAAAACCGGGAATAATATTTATTTAACTTGTTAAATTAATATTTAATTGAGATACTTGGACACACATAGTGTGTGACCCTCTAGGCCTCATTCATAGCGGCATTAGGTGGAGCCTGCCTGAAGTCCAAAGTTAGAATCTAGAAACATGACAAGGAACCCATAGAGAAATAAGTTTAATACCACAATGACATGTCACCTCATACAAATGCTTACCGTGTAATATAATACCTTTGTCTCAATATCTCGAATCAAGCGGGTTGCATGCTAGGGCCCTCAACCCATGTGCTCGATTATTCTTTCTTGGACTTCCCAGAATTGAACTCACCCATTCCTTACTATAGTCATGGATTTATTTAGGCTATATCAATTCCATCAAAGGGCCTGAGATATCTACTTCTATTATGGAAAAGAAGGGAAAAATCCTTTCTTGCATTATCTAGTAATTCATTATTAATCATGATGCACCCAATATATCCTACCTCACTGCGAACATTGTGTCATCATAGTTTTTGTCAACACATCTAGGTGCGTGATTTGTAATACCCATTGATAATAATCTTAATGTATAAGGACCAATACACACATCCATGGATAGGAACATCCAATGACACTATAAAATGCCGATTTCCTACTGGAGGGTCTCATTCTCATAATAACCTCCTAGATATTACCAAGGGCACACACCATGAGAAGGTGCCTCAAAGATTTATGAGTCGTCACCCCTAATGACCTGTATTATTTGTTTCTCTCAAATAGAATCATTCGTTCATATAACATATATTCAAGAATAGTGTTATGGAACTTCTGAGTTTTCATCATAGTAGGGATCTGCTATGACCCTTTAATGCAACAACTATCCTTAAGACATTATCACATGCATTATCACGCAGAAGAACAATCAAGATGTGATAAGGTAATTATTAATTAATAAAGTACAAATTAGTTAGTTCTAGTCCACCAAATCCAACAATCATACAACTCTATCTCCACATAGATCCTCCTATAACCTCCTACGAAACACATCCAATACAAAAAATTGACAGAGATACTATATCAAATTGGATGGAATATCAGAATAGATAACTCTAAATTCCACTACTGAAAATATAGACAATACCAACGGTTCAAAACCGTTGGTATAGGCTGGAAATCCGTTGGTATAAGATATACCAACGGTTTCCCAAACTGTAGGGAAGTAAGGCGTTGGGAAAGGCCTTTACCAACGGTTTAAGGAAAACCGTTGGTAAAAGGTGGTGAAAGTTTTAATTTCCCAACGGTTCCTCTAAACCATTGGCAAAAGGATTTACCAACGGTTTAAAACCGTTGGGAAATTCATATTTTTGAGCTTATACCAACGGTTCAAAACCGTTGGTATATCTTTTTACCAATGGTTTAGATAAACTGTTGGTATATTTTCATATATGCTCAAAGTATACCAATGGTTCTAAACCTTTGGTATTGGGTATTTTCACACAAAACCAGCAGCCTGCATATAGCTGCCTCCACTTGATAGACCTGCATAAAAAACATCAAATATAACATCTATAAATAGACTTCAAACACCACAAAAAACATTGGAAATAACACATAAACACATCACTCTTCTAACCATTCCATGTACTACAATTCCCCATTTCAATCTTCATATGACAACTACTCTTTCAATTAACCTATTTCAATTTATTGGGTTCACACATATCATTTTTTTACTCAAAAAGGTGATGATTATGATAGAAATTGGTGCATGGGGGGTACGTGTGATTAAGTGAATTAACAATGTGGTTAATATTTGTGCATCTTCTAGAGTGATGCATGACTTGAATTGAATGTGATGTGGGGGGATGTCTAGAGAGGGGAGGGGGTTGTCCAGGAAGAGGGGATGAGGGGAGATTTCCAGGGAGTGAGTATGGGGGTCATGGAGAATGTGCAAAAAGCATTTTTATTCAAATTATAGCATATCATCACATGCATTTGATGAGCATGAGCTAATAATCATACCAAGTCATTCATATAGTTCAAGACGTACAAAAATGGAATAATCCCAAATAGCATTGCATGATCAAAGAAATATAAAAAGGCATGTGAAATCAACATGCATACATTTACATATCATCCATGAGGTATAACATTTAATAAAATTGTTATATAATTATTCATAAGGCATACGAGTCTCATTTAATTGCA
Organism: Viscum album; assembly: GCA_963277665.1. Taxonomy (NCBI): domain Eukaryota; kingdom Viridiplantae; phylum Streptophyta; class Magnoliopsida; order Santalales; family Viscaceae; genus Viscum; species Viscum album. The sequence continues at coordinate 1,292,058,251 of OY728146.1, forward strand.
TACACAGTGGTACAAAGGGAAAATGTTATTCATGTACGGGGGGCTGTCTGGGGTCCTTGGAGGAGGGTGGGGGGCTGTCCATGGTCTAGAAAGGGGGGTGGGGGCTTTCCAGGGTCCAGAAATGGGGGGGGGATTTCCGAGGCTCTCCATTCACATCACATTTGACCCATGTATTATTGTCCTTAAGTTTCAACAGAATTCGATTGCGTTTGATCATTTTGTCGTATGTCAGTTATTGATTTCACTTAAAATTAAGTCCATTTTTAACAAAACAGAGGTACTTTGAGCGGTTTCGGCCACACTAGGCCTCAGATTGAGGCAGGGTTGAGTCAACCATGTCACATATGGGACATCGATCGTTGTGCAAAAGTATCCACACAATCAGAATCCATTTGATCGTTTTGGCGTATGTACGTAAAATATTGTCCATTTTAAACAAAATACATACACATGGAGTGATACCGGCCACACTGTGCTTCGTATTGAGCCAGGGATGACTCGTACACATCACATATAACCCACAAATCATTGTCCTAAAGTGTCAACACAATCCGAAGGCGTTTGGTCGGTTTCCTGTCTGTTAGTTGTTGATTTCACTTAAAAATAAGTCCATTTTGAACAAAAGAGAGGAAGTTTGAGTGGTCCCGGCCACACCACACCTCAAATAGAGGAGAAGTTGACTCGTACAAGTTAAATTTTACACATGGATCATTTTACTTAAGTTTGAACAGAATCCGAATGCATTTGGTCGGTTTGTCGTATATTAGTTGTTGATTTCACTTAAAATTAAGTCCATTTTTAACAAAACAGAGACACTTTGAGTGGGGTCGGCCACACCGGGCCTCGGATTGAGGAGGGGTTGACTTGTAAACAACAAATATGAGTCATGGATCGTTGTTCAAAAGTATCAACACAATCAGAAGCCGTTTGATTGGTTTGGCATATGTATGTAACATATTGTCCATTATAAACAAAATACATACACTTGGAGTGATACCAGCCACACCGCACCTCGGAATAAGGCGGGGTTGACTCGTAGACGTCACATATAACCCATGGATCGTTTTCCTATAGTATCAATAGAATCTGAATGCGTTTGGTCAGCTTACTGTATGTCAGTTGTTGATTTCACTTAAAATTAAGTCTATTTTTAACAAAACAGATGCATTTTGAGTGGTGTTGGCCACACCGAGCCTCGTATTGAGGTGAGGTTTACTCGTACACATCACTTTTTACTCGTGGATTGTTTTCCTTATGTTTCAATAATATCCAAATCCGTTTGGTCAGTTTTCCATATGTCAGTTATTGATTTCACTTAAAATTAAGTCCATTTTTAACAAAACAGAGGCACATTGAGTGGTTTTGGCCACACCGGGCCCTGAATTGAGGAAGAGTTGACTCGTACACATCACATATGAGTCATGGATCATTGTTCAAAAGTATCAACATAATTAGAATCCGTTTTATCAGTTTGACTTATGTTCGTAAAATATTGTCCATTTTAAACAAAAGATGGATAGTTTGGGTGGTTCCGGCCACACCGTGCCTCGAATTGAGAGGGGGTTGACTCTTACACGTCAAATATGACTCATGGATTATTTTCCTAAAGTTTCAATGGATTAGGAATGCATTTTTTCAGTTTTTCGTATGCCAGTTGTTGTTTTCACTTAAAATTTAAGTCATTTTGAACAAAAGAGAGACATTTTGAATGGAACCGTCCACACCGCACCTCGGATTAAGGCGAGGTTGACTCGTACACATCAAATATGACCCATGGATCATTTTCCTGTAGTATTAATAGAATACAAATGTGTTTGGTCGGTTTACTGTATGTCAGTTGTTGATTTCACTTAAAATTAAGTCTATTTTTAACAAAAAAGAGGCATTTTGAGTGGTGTCGGCCACACTGAGCCTCGTATCGAGGCGTGGTTTACTCGTACATGTCACATTTGACTCATGTATCTTTTTCCTTAAGTTTCAATATAATCCGAATGCATTTGGTCGGTTTTCCGTATGTTAGTTGTTGATTTCACTTAAAATTAAGTCCATTTTTAACAAAACAGAGGAACTTTGAGTGGTGTCGGCCTAAACGGGCCTCAAATTGAGGTGGAGATGACTGGTACACATAACATATGAGTCATGGATCTTTTTTCAAAAGTATCAACATAATCAGAAGTCATTTGATCTGTTTGACATATGTATGTAAAATATTATCGATTTTAAACAAAAGAGGGACATTTTTGGTGGTTCCGGCCACACCGCGCCTCGGATTGAGGCGGGGTTGACTCGTACTCATTACATATGACCCATGGATCGTTTTACTAATGTTTCAACAAATTAAGAACACATTTGGTCGGTTTTTCGTATGCCAGTTTTTGTTTTCACTTAAAATTAAAGTCATTTTGAACAAAATACATACATTTTGAATGGTACCGTCCACACCGCACCTTGGATTAAGGTGGGGTTGACTCGTACACATCACATATGACCCATGGACTGTTGTCATGTAGTATTATTAGAATTCAAATGTTTTTGGTCGGTTTACTGTATGTCAGTTTTTGATTTCACTTAATATTAAGTCTATTTTTAACAAAACAGAGGCATTTTCATTGGTGTCGGCCACACCGAGCCTCGTATTGAGGCGGGGTTTACTTTTACACTTCACATTTGACTCATGGATCATTTTTCTTAAGTTTCAATATAATATAAATGCTTTTGGTTTGTTTTCCGTATGTCAGTTGTTGATTTCACTTAAAATTAAGTCCATTTTTAACAAAACAGAGGCACTTTGAGTGGTGTCGGCCACACTGGGTCTCGAATTGATGCGGGGTTGACTCGTACACATCAAAAATGAGTCATGGACCATTTTTCAAAAGTATCAACACAATCAGAAGCCGTTTGATCAGTTTGACGTATGTACATAAAATATTGTCCATTTTAAACAAAAGAGGGACAGTTTGGGTGGTTATGGCCACACCACACCTCATATTGAGGTGGGGTTGACTCGTACACGTCACATATGACCCATGGATCGTTTTACTAAAGTTTCAACAGATTCGGAACGCATTTGGTCAGTTCTTCATATGCTACTTATTGTTTTCATTTAAATTTAAAGTCATTTTGAACAAAAGAGAGACATTTTGAATGGTACCATCCACACCGCGCCTCGGATTAAGGCAAGGTTGACTTGTACACGTCACATATGACCCGTGGGTCATTTTACTATAGTATCAATAGAATTTCAATGCGTTTGGTGTGCTTACCATATGTCAGTTGTTGATTTCACTTAAAATTAAGTCCATTTTTAACAAAACAGAGGCATTTTGAGTGGTGTCGGCCACACCGAGCCTCTTATTGAGGCAGGGTTTACTCTTACACATCACATGTGATTCATGGTTCGTTTTCATTATGATTCAATATAATCCGAATGCGTTTGGTTGGTTTTCTGTATGTCAGTTGTTGATTTCACTAAAAATTATGTCCATTTTTAACAAAACAGAGGCACTTTGAGTAGTGTCGGCTACACCGGGCCTATAATTGAGGTGGGGTTGACTCATACACATCACATATGAGTCATGGATCTTTGTGAAAAAGTATCAACACAATAAAAATCCATTTGATTGGTTTTGCGTATGTGCGTAAAATATTGTCCACTTTAAACAAAAGAGGGATAGTTTGGGTGGTTTCGGCCACACCGTGACTTGGATTGAGACGGGGTTGACTCATACACATCACATATGACCCATGCATCATTTTACTAAAGTTTCAATATATTTGGAATGCATTTGGTTGGCTTTCCGTATGCTAGTTGTTGTTTTCACTTAAGATTAATGTCATTTTGAACAAAAAAGAGACATTTTGAATGGTACCATACACACCACGCCTTGGATTGACGGTGTTGACTTTTACATGTCACATATGAACCATGGATCATTGTACTATAGTATCAATGTAATCTGAATGCGTTTGGTTGGTTTACCGTATGTCAGTTGTTGATTTCACTTAAAATTAAGTCCATTTTTAACAAAACAGAGGCATTTTGAGTGGTGTCGGCCACACCGAGCCTCGTATTGAGGCGAATTTGACTCATAAACTTCAAATTTGATTCATGGATCGTGTTCCTTAAGTTTAAACAGAATCCAAATGTGTTTGGTCGGTTTGCCGTATGTTAGTTGTTGATTTCACTTAAAATTAATTCCATTTTTAACAAAACAGAGGCACTTTCAGTGGTATCAGCCACACCGAGCCTCAAATTGAGGCAGGGTTGACTCATACATGACACATATGAGTCATGAATCATTTTGAAAATGTATCAACACAATCAAAAGATGTTTGATTGGATTGGCGTATGTAAGTAAAATATTCTCCATTTTAAACAAAATACATACACTTGGAGTGATACCGGCCACACCGTGCATCGGATTGAGGCGGAGTTGACTTTTACAAGTCACATATGACCCATGGATCGTTTTCCTAAAGTGTCAACACAATCCGAAGGCGTTTGGTTGGTTTCCCATATGTCAGTCGTTGATTTCACTTAAAAATTAGTCAATTTTGAACAAAAGAGAGTCTGTTTGAGTGATCCTGGCAACACTGTGCCTTTTATTGAGGTGGGGTTGACTTATACATGTCACATTTGACCCATGGATCATTTCCCTTAAGTTTCAATATAATCCGAATGCGTTTTTTTGGAGGGGAAGGGTCTAGTTGGGTACTCGGAGATGCTCGTCTACCTCTGGTATGAACCTCCCTCGTACCATCGGCCTAAGCACTGAAAGAATGGAATAATGAAAAGTGCACATACTTATGTACCTATAAAATCTACACATAGACAGCACATAACCGCATCATGTCATAAAAAATAACACTAAGGATCGGACAAAATAGAAGCAGTAATGTAGAGTAATGACAAGTGCTCATACAGATCAGAAGCAGCTAAAAAATTGTTGTATACATGCCATGTTTATTTCCTAAAACCAAGTAAAAAAGAAAAATGATGAAACTCTAGAACATGGGTTTCCTCCCAGGAAGCACTAAGTTTTATGTCTTCAGCCAGAAGGATTGACACTGGTCAATCGTCATGGTCCATCAGATCAGAACTCCTCTGCCTCTTACAAGAACTGGTGGACGTGTCATCAAGCTCACAGGGACACTTAGTAGGATTGATCACATCAAGAGCTTAACGGGCGTGAATCTGGTGTGGAAGTAAGAGAATATGGCGCTTGTCATCAGCCAGATGCTGAGTCACTCCTCGTACGAGGTCAGATGGAGACGGGACATGCACATTGATGATCATGGAAGAGGCAGACAAGCTAGACATTGTTGGTTAAGCTGCATCCACAAATAGATTCATTTTTATATATTAGAACATTTATAAATGTTTGCCCCATTTTTACAAACAATTAATGTGTGAAAAATGTGAAAAATAACATATCAGATATATAAAAATGGATTTACTCATGGACATGATGCATAATATCTCAAATATTCCTCATTGGATCCCAATTTATAATTTTAACCCATTATCAAATGTCTTATATCAATTTATTTTTATTTGGATACTTAAGGTTGAATGATTTTTTTAAAATCTAGCCAAGGGAGGATAGACTAGTGACTTGGAATACAATTAGACGCTATGTGGTGAAAACCACATTATAAGCATTGTTTAGGATATTATTGAGGTGGTTTGAGGATCAAATCTATCTTTTTAGAGAAAATCCAGCATGTCCAAGTTTGGTGGTCAATGTTTTGAAGTGGGGGGTATTTGGTGGTTGAGGAGGGGGATGAGGGGAATGTCCAAGGTCTAGGAGGATGGGTGGGGGGGCTGTCCAGGGTCTAGGAAGGGGGTGGGGGATGTCCAGGGTCTAGGAGAAGGGGAGAAGGGGCTGTCCATGGTCCAGGAAGGAGGGGGGGCTGTACAGGGTCCATCGAGGAGGGGGGGGCTATCCAGGGGTCCAGGTTGGAGGGTGGGGGGCTTCCTAGGGTCCAGGAAAGAGGGGGAATATACAAGGTCCTAGGAGGAGGGTGGAGGGGGGTTGTCCAGGGTCCAGGAGGGGGGATATCCATGTCTCAAGAAAGAGGGGGTCCAGGTTGTCCAAGTTCAAGGAGGGGGGGACAGTCCAGGGTCCAATAGGGGGGGTGTCCAGGGTCCATGAGGAGTGGGGGCTCTGTTAAAGGGAGGAAGTCCCCAAATAATTCATTGAAAATTAACTAAAATTAATCAGAAAAACATCAAAATTCCAATCCATCACCCAACCAACATCCAATTCATCCTCAATATCACTAACCTTCGCATGCCATAAACAACACAACCTAGTTTATACCAAATTAAAACAGAAAACAAAAATAATAGATGAAAAACATTAAAACTAAGGTAGTACTTACAGATTTATAGTGTAGAGCTACATAATTGTTTGATTTAAGATGGATCTATGAGTGGAACGAGTTTCAGAGTCTTTTTATATAGGGATCTCAGATGTTTAGGTCAAATCAAAATAGAAAATAAAAAAATAGGTGAAGAACATTATAACTGAGGTAGAACATAAATATTTTAAGTGTAGAACAGAAATATTGTTTGATTGAAGAGGATGGATGGAGTTTTGGAGACTGGGTAATGAGAGACCATTGGGAGACCTTCAATTTAGGGCTGTAGTCGAGTGGAGGGTGACTACAATCGAGCGGAGGGGATACTGGACACCCGAACTGGATTTAAGGGAAAACTTTCCCAATGGTTTTTTAAAATCGTTGGGAATGTAGTCCTATACCAAGAGTTTCATTAAACCATTGGTAAAAGGTGGCATAGATTCCAACATATACGAACGGTTTGTGTATAACAGTTGGTAAAATTGTATTAATTGAGGCCTATATCAACGGTTTTACAAAACGTTAGTAAATTTCTTCATAAAAGCCTTTATACCAACAGTTTTCCTAAAACCGTTGGAATACATAACCATTCACAATGGTTTATCAAACCATTGGGATATAAGCGTTGGTAAAAATGGGATTTCTAGTAGTGTTAATTATTATCATGAAGAATCAATAAAATCCAAACATAGTGGAAAGGGTTCAAAAATCTATCTTGAGAGATACAACTTAATTTCTTTGTAACAACCCAACATTATGGCCATCCAAAACACAAAAAACCAACCACTCGAGAAACCCAGCATTACCACATCATTATCCCTAATTGGGCACAACACCACATCACTTGACACCTACCGCACCCCAACCATTTCCAAATAACTATCTAGACTACAATATCATCCTCTAAAGATCCACTTCCAAAATATACCACTACCTACAAAAATCATTTATATGATATCACACGTAAAGGAATTACATCTCTTGCATCAAGATATTATCAACTTTATGTGGACCTATCTCACCAACATATATTTAAACCTGTCATATTATAATGCATATTTATTATAAATATAGAATTCCCCTATTGATACACAATAATATTATAAAACATTACATCATCAAGGAACGATCACACCATAAAAATTATAATGATAAAAACATCAAATATTCATGAAAAAAATCAAGGCTAAAGAAATCAGGTTACATGCATGAATTTCTGTCATTCATTTCCAATTACCCTTTTATATGCCTCCATGCATATACAACACACAATCCATATGGATTCTTTGTATACGCAACACATTAATTCAATGATTTTCTATCTCTATCTTTCCATCCATGAATATCAAATCATCCTCGATATCCTTTTATCAGTAGACAATATTTTTTAATCCCTCATGATGATATTGATAAATCCAAGATATGTTAATTATGTGATGGATACAGTCTAAACATGGTTGAAATTGAAACCAACATGGTATATTTCCAATAATCCTCAATACCATGAAATTCACAATATACCTATGATAAATCATACACCCTTTCCAAAAATCCAATGCCTATATTGATGGGAGCCTCTCAAGAACAAAAATTATCCATAATCATACTCTAGAACCATCTTTCTATGATAATCATAGGCATTTTGATGGTAATTCTCCACCCTCATAATCTAATGGATCAACTAGATCTTCATGGTTGTACTCCAAACAACATCTAAACCATGAACTTCTAACTCTCATACAACCATCCGACAAAAAATAAAATGACACGAACAACTATAAAATGTCTCAAATAGTTCCATAAATACTACTGAGTGATAGTTTTTCTTTTATGAAAAATCATCAAAAGGTTGGAGACTTACCCATGATCCACTGAATTACATGATGCAAGATTATAAATTATCCTCATGTGACTAGATAGTCTGCTCAATCTTCTCATCCTCCAGAGGGAGAAAAGAATTCAAAAGTTACACATAGGAGCCAAAATAATCTTTTAATCCACAAAATATTCATGAGATATATTATGTATCATAATTAGAAATTATGATCCTTTTTACCCCATGAATACTTACTACATCATCTAGTTAAAACATTGATAAAAAATCCAAAATTTTTGACGCACGAATCAGCAGAAAATGAGATGAAATAATTATTCGGTCAACTATAAACCAACAACATCATAATATCCCAAATCCTGAGGTTACCCAGTGATGAAATCGATTGATATTTACTCCAATTTCCCCTTATTATCATCAATGGACCATAATAAATCTTTATAAGTAGTGTGTTATTCATTCATTATCTAAAACACCATACATTTTTTCACAAACTCTACAACAGAGAAGTTCATCACTATCCACCAACGTTGTATCCTCAAACAATAGTGCAACATGTTCATTTCTATATTGATGTTGTTGGTGATGTATGAAATTCATTGAGAAAACCTTAATGTCCATCCAATATAATAAATAACTATATTGAAATAAAATGCAGTTCTGACCATCCTCTGACCACCCCTCTTAAGCATCACCATGGAAAACATGGTCACACATCACCTTTATCTCTACATCTCCCCAATGAGACTCCTCAACACTCTCCATTAAGGATGATTCCATAGTTGTATAATAAGGATGACTATGGCCACATCTCTCTAAAATTTCCATAAAATTATATGTGTTCTCTTCCAATCCAATCGAAATATCTACTAACTGCCAAACCACGTCTCCTTGGGAATTTTGACTCAGTATAGTAGAAACTAAATTTCTCTTCCCCATTGCATAAGAGATATCAAAATAATTATCCTTATGAAACACCATCCAACACCACTAGCATATATTCAATTCTCAATAGTAAAATAACTATTTCAGGCTCTTGTTGTCTATAGAGACCTAACCTTAGATACCCAGAGCTGGTCTCTACTACCATTACATTAGAATGATTACAAGTAATCAAACCTTCAGGGAACATAATAAAGGTGAGATGAAATTATATGTATGGATAATGTACAGTGGAAGGATTAGTGAATCAATGATAATAATTAAATGGAAAGGTAAATAACTAAAAACACATTCCATTATATAAATAAACTATGAAGTTAGTTTATAATCAATATGAAAAGTTAAAAAACATAAACACATGTAATTTGATCTGTTAACTAAGAGTAAAATGCATCCATAGATATGTCAACAGAAAATAAAATGTCTAAATGGTATCTTAATCAAAATGAAGGAAATTCTTAATTATTGGACATCATTTCAGAGGCCCATGAAAACATATACCATCCATACCCTTCAAAAGATAATTTAAAAATATAGGTAGAAATAGGTATAATTTGGAAAACTATTTTGTATCATTAGAACCAGTAGATACTTTAGGGGGATATATAACTCCCATCCCCTACCCACAATTTACAGTCCAATTCATTCCTTCTATCAAATAATTGAAATAAATAAAATTCCTTTTCAAATATCTATATTAAAAAAGAATACTTATTTATCAATATTTCGCCAAAAAATCAAACAACATTCAATGTAAACACCATATAAAAATGTTGTACAGTTCATGCAGTAATCATATACATGAAAAATGATATGGATATTTAGGAAAAAATCAATGTTAACTAATCATATAAAATTTTATATATAAAGGGGACTAACAAAATAACCCATGAAGTGAATGTCAATATTTTCCTTGGCCAAATCTATCATAAACCAACCAAAGTAAGAATAAGGATGGTATCCACTAAAAATATCACAAGTTTATTAAGGATAAAGGGTTATTGACATTGATGAATTGAAATACTATTAAAAAATCTTTTAAAACTATATTGTGTAAAATATCATTTTCATTTTGATTTTTTTAAAATTAATTTTCATTTAAATTAATTTCAAAAAAAATGAATAAAAATTATCCTTTTAAACATGAAATTGAATATTTTATGAAGAGACATCTGGTAAATCCATACATTTCATAATATGTAAAAATAACATTCCTTTTCCATGGTAGATTTTTTAAAAAAGTACCATGTTTGGAAAATGATAAGGGGATTCCATTAAAAATATTTGTAAAAGACAAAAAGGTTAAACTTTTCATCAAACAATAATTTTGGAAAGGACAAAAACAATTTTGGAAACCTTTTTAGAAATCAATATCTTTATAATAAATATGTTTTTTTAACTAAACAGATAAATGAAGTTGGGTTTTCATAAAAACATTCACTAAAACATTTTATGTACCAATGTATGGGAAAATGGCACTATTATGTTTTAAAGTCCACGAATAACTAGAGGAAGAAGGGGATTTTTTTTTAGAAAGAAATCAAATAATTTACTCTAATAGAAATCAAAGTGTAAACAATATAAAAAAATGAGATTGTAATGTAAATCCTTGAAAACATCATAAAGATGAAGTGATAATAAATTAATGAGTATATTATGTCTATCAACTGTAAATCCATATAAGGAAGTGGAAATAAATAAATAAATATTCAAATTAATTATACATATCATCATACAATTTTAATGATAAATAGGTATTAGTATAACCCAATGAAAATAAAATGGGTTATGAAATGATTCTACATTTAGTAATTTTTAACTGAAATCCCCATAGGTGAAATAATAAAAATTGAATCTCAAAATATCATTATGAATTAATAAACCATGATATTATTTTAAATTTTGATGTTTCTACACCATATATAAGAAATATGATACACAATATAAAATTTATTGTTTTAATAGAATGTTAATAATCAAAAATATAAGGGAGATTGAAAATATAATCATAAAAAAGTTTTCAAGGTGAATAATATTTAAACATTCCAATGTGTCTATTACCACACTGAAACATTTAAATAATAATATCTATGAAAGAATAAAATTTAATGAAACTTTTAATGTAATGATAATAATTAGATTCATGAATTAACATGTCAATGGGTAGTATATACCCCCTATAAAAGAAACTAGGTTCATAATAACAAATAATATAAATGGAATGTAATTTGAGATGAAATCCATTACCATGAGTATCATTTTCTGGTGAAAGTACATTAAAATTATGTATAAAAGTTTTAAACATGCCACTATATTATACCATAACCATATAATATCATATATTAACTTATTATGATATATTATTACACATTTGTTAATAATATTTCATCATTATTAATATTTCGTCTGTTAATAGCCTACTTTGTCAAATATGTTTTCTTATGTTACATGTTGTTATTATCAACTAGATCATGGTATCATCATATATATAATATAAAACATGATGTAAATACAATTTATATTCATTATATATATTTTTATAATAACACATAATATTTGGTGATAGGAAATTAAATGCCTCATTCTTGGAGACGGTAGGCCGTACGTACGCAAGAGTGCTATAATAATTTCATTTCTATGTTAAAATAATTAAAATTTAATGATATATATATTATATGTCATATATTTTACACAGGTTTATTAAAATCATCCTTTAAAAATTATACTTATAGTGTGAACGAGTCATATCACTTTAAGGGGGAGGTAGTCTTTATTTCTACAAATGATGTTATTATATTTACACAAAATGGAGTGCATAAAATAACGTGTTATAAAAGAATTTAAAAAGTATAAATTCATTATAAATATAATTTATAATGTATATAAAATTATTTTTCATTATAATCCCCATCCTTTAGTGGTGGAATTTTAAAAATGAATAACATCTTTTCGTGAGGTGGTAGTTCGTCAAACACATAAACAGTAAATTCGTTGCTCATTAGATGGATCTGTGTGTATGTTTAGGTCAAACCCTAGTCATAAATACATATAATTATATATAGAGTACATATTTATGTAACCATGGAAGGAGAATAATTTAAATAGTGTGGAATGAAATAAAACTAATCAGCTCGATGAAGGATATTACATCTTATTCTAGTAACTCCTTTTCGTTTGAACCAAAGATGTTCCATGGATGTATTATTGAAAAAATTCAGGCTTTTAGGATTATGGGAGGTATTTTAAAGAGATATTTTGTATAATATTTTTGGATCCATTTTTGATTTAGTGGTGTGAGTATGTGGGGGAGGGGGGGTTGAGTTCCCTTTTATAGTGGATGAGGAGTGGCACTATTGAAAATTTTGGAAAAGTGAATTCCACCATCATTTTTCCTAATGTATTTGGATCCAATAATGTTTAAAATTATATCAAAGATAATTTATTTTAAAAATATGTCTATAAAAATATTTTATTACAAGTTTCTAGGTAATTTTCACCCTAAAGGTTAAGGTTTGGTCCAATGTAAGATAATTTTTCTCTTAATTGATGTAATTAATTTTAATCACCATCAAAAATATTTTATTTGAAGAATGAATTTTACCTTATTAGAAATTATAAATTATTTTTATTCCTAATATGGAGTCCATTTTTCATACTTCTAATCATATATGTGGATAAAAAAATTGAAAATTAATCTCATAGATGGGACGACGATACAGACCATTAATGTAAATAAGTTCAACATTTTGCACTGTTTTTATATTTAATATAAAATTGAAATTGATTAAAAGGAAATAAATTTGATTAATTAATAAAAATATAATATATTGATATTTTATTAACAATTAAATGTATAATTCATCCTTATAAATAAATTAGGCAGAATGTAGTTTTGAATTAAAATTCATTATTCATTAAAAATGAATCATTATAGAGAAGTATAAAAAATCACCGTAATATAATTTTAATGTTCCAACATAAAATATTAATTTTATTTTTACATATAACATAGATAAAAGTTTCAATATTTTTATTTAATATAGGTGCTCCATTAGAAGGCGGTAAAAGTGCCTTAATAAAAATATAGGTTTTTATGTGTAATATTGGATTTGTTCTTATATAATGCCTATAAAATATATCTGATTCATATAAAAATATTTTATTGAATATATATATATATATTATATTAATAAAATTAAATAATTTAAATTAATTTAAATTATCAGAATTAAAATTTTTTCTAATAATTAAAATTGTTTTCTATAAAAATATTCCCCTTTTATTCAACTAGATCTTATATTCATTTCTGAATAATTAGAAACCAATGAATTCATTTCATATTGGTTTAAGAGATATATTTTCATAAGTTATTCTTCCCTATTCATAAAAACTAATTTAACTATTAGTTTTTATATTATTATATTAAATAATAATATTTTAATAATATATCATTGTTCGGTAAAACTAGGTCTTGCATGTGACACTTGAAATCACAGAAAGTCTATATTTTATTAATTTTAAAATAACTTACATAGTAATTTCAATTCATGTTATCAAATATATTAATATTATTCAAAATATTAAATATATTATTAATTCATAGGATATTATATTCACTTATGTGTTTATTGTTGCATGTCGTATACACTATCTAATAAAATATTATTACTTTAGAATTTCAAGGTGTTACATCCCCCCCCCCCCGCCTTAATTAAATTGTATCCTCTCAATTTAAATTTGTAATTGGTTAAAAAAATGAGGTTTCCTATGATGAAATACCATGTCATGAAAAAAATTCATAAAACAACCTCTAGTAATTAGAGAATGGGGTGTACAATGGACACATGGACTAACATATACCTAGGTACTTATGTTGGACAACCTTAGTAGAAATTTGAGATATATATTTGCTGGAAAAGAATAAATATTTATAAGAGTGATTTAGGTGATCAATCAAAAACAAGTGAATGCTAAATTGATTGTTTAAGGAATCAAAATTATAATTCTTTTATGATTTAAAATAACATAGGTTCAAAAAAAATTAGGTTATTATGACAACATGTTATTTCTATATAAATTTTATAATGTTCAGTAAGTTATTTATAATCTATGAATATAAATATTTATATTTTCATGACATATTTCTATAAAAACAATTTCATTCATTGGTTGTTATTTGATAAATTTTAAATTCATTAATTACATCATGAAATGGACATACCAAAATTAACAATGATGCATGAAGCACTAAACAATACTTTTAACATATCTTCTAAACCATAAATTATTGGCATGTATGACTATTTTTATTTAATTATATTCCAAAAATAAATTTTTATTAAATTAATCTCTAAACCTAAAAGTTTTCACTACTAGTTCATCATTAATATTTATTTTAAAATTATTTAACTAAAAACAACAACATGTTAATAAAAAATTTTAGTATGAAAGTGGTTGGCAAGAAAACCTTGTCATCCATCAGTCATGGGTTTATGTACCAAAACCTTTTGATATTTGATGGGTTGTCGCTAGTATACATGATTTACTTTTCTAAAACCATATTAATAAAATTTAATAAATAAATATGATGGAAATTTTTGAAATTTTTTTAATAACTAGATATCCTCTTAAATAAGGGATTCAATAAAACCAAAATGCATAAATACATCATCTTTTTTATTTCCAAATAGGTCCATCCTTGGTCTATTATTTATCCTATGTCATTAATTTTCATTATCTATTCAAATACTTTATATTGGTTTGTAATGAAAATGTGAATTATCATAATTATTTCCCCATGGTGTTTCAAACTAGGTGCACAGTAAGGCCAGTTTTTATGTACCATATTATGCCACGTTAGGCCCAACACACCTCATCAGAGTTGTTACCACTTAGTATATCACTTGCAGAACCACATCCACTTGTAATACCCATACATGGATTTATTTTTAAAAATTCCCACATAATTTCTATCTAACCAAAACTTCAAGATGTTATTCTACACTTATCCACAAATTCTACCTTACTTTTATGTTATCTAGTCTATTTGTTTCCTAAATATATTTCCCATGGTTTCTACTAAACTTCTTTTGATATCAACTCTAGAGACTCGACCCCAGAAACCAAAATCTGGTGTTTACTACCATTATATTGAAATTTTTCCAATGAATATAACCCCAAGGGATTAAATAGTTTAGTATTCTTCCTAAACTATATTCATATATGAATTGTGTATTACAAATGAATAAAATAATTACATCATATTTTCTTTTCCTTTGAGGATAAAATTATTCTATTTAGATAATCATTTCATATTATTCTTATTATACGTATTTGGTTCATTGGTAAAGGAAACATAATAATAGTGATATAATATTCTCCGTAAGAGTAACATACAATAGAATCAATAATGAAAATTGAGAATAATCAGATGGAAATTTAAAAAATTTAACAAACATTCCATGATATCAATAAACAGATAAGGTCATGTATAATTAGTATGGGAAGGTAAAAAACTAAAACACATACCATTTAATAATTGATATGATAATGAAACTGAACTATAAATATGTGGATCCAAAATATAATGGGTAAATAATATCAAAAAATAAAAGAATTCATAATTATTGGGCATAATTTCCTAGGAAAATAATAACTTATACATTCAATACATTTCAAAAGATGGATAAATACTACAGGTAGAAACCTATATAATTTTCACAACTAATTTCTTTCATGAGAACCTTTAAATGAATTGTAGAGCTATATAATGTTTGATCCCCACTCATCATTTCCATTCCAAATCTTTCCTCAAATCAAATAATCAAAATTAACAATACGCCTTATCATATATCCATATTAAAAAAGAAAAAGGATTTATCAATATTTTACCAAATAATAAAATAACATTCAAAATAGACATCATATGAATAATGGTATATAGTTCAGGTGATAATCATATCG
Organism: Viscum album; assembly: GCA_963277665.1. Taxonomy (NCBI): domain Eukaryota; kingdom Viridiplantae; phylum Streptophyta; class Magnoliopsida; order Santalales; family Viscaceae; genus Viscum; species Viscum album. Next base: position 1,292,074,353 of record OY728146.1, read on the forward strand.
ATTTTAAATCATATAGATATTTAGTGGAAATCCATTGACAAATTCTTATAGAAAATTACATATTTCAAGGGGACTAAAAAAGAATCATAGAAGTGAATTTCAATAATATCCTCGGTCAAATCATACAAAAAACATCCATAGATGTAATATGGATGCTATGAATAAAAAATATCCCATGTGTAGTAAGAAAAATGTATTCTAGATATTGATAAATAGAAATAATATAAAAAGATCATTTAAAAACATTCTTTAGGTAAATATCCATTTATTTATAAAAACACTATGAATATCATTTTCTTTTAAATTATTTTTTTTAAAAAATCATTTAAAATAAACATTGTAAACATGGAATGGAATATTTTAAGAAACGATGGTGGGTAAATCCATACATTTTTTATGAGGTAGTAAAACATTCCTTATGCATGGTAAAAATGTTATCAAATTACCTTGTTTGGAAAATTAAATCAACATTCCATTGAAAACGATTGAAGAAGAAAAAAATTAAAAAAAACTATTTTATAAATCATTTAGGAATGGTTAAAAATAATTTTGAAAAGATTTATAGATAAAGGTGTCTATAGAAGAAAATAGGTTCTTCAAAAAAATAGAGAAATGATGTCTGGTTTTCTTAAAAACATTTTCAATAAAATTTCAACTACTAAAGAATGTAAAATGGTGCCATTATTTGACTATGTTTTTTAATAACAAGATGAGAATAATTGTAAAGGTTTTATTAGACAATGATAAAATAATTTCTTTTGATGTATATTTAGGTTATAAAAATCCCAAACAAAGTTATATTGTAATGTAAACCCTTGAAAATATATTATTATAATTAAGTGGGAATAAATCAATGATTAAATTATTTGTATGAAAAGTAAATACACGTAAGTAAGTGGAAATAAATAATTAGATAGTAAATGTTACTATACACATAATCATAGAATATTAATGAAAACAATGTAGTACTATAACCTAATGAAAATAAATTGTGTCATGAAATTCTTTTCCTCTTATTATCTTTTAACTCAAATCCCTTTAGATGAAATATTTAAATTGAAACTCCAAAAATCATGAAGAATAAATGAATCATGATATTATATGAAATTTTGATTTATATACACCATATATAGGAAATTTAGTGCACAAAAATAATGTGATTGTTCCACGAGGATGTTAACAATCACAAAAGAAGTGAAATTTTGATGATAATCATTAAAAATGTTCTCATGAACAATAATCATTAAGCATTATATAGTGTCCCATGTCACTTTTGAAATATTTTTTTTATAATATCCATAAAGTATTAAAATTAAATAAATATTAAAATATCATCATAATAAATATATTCATGATATGAAATGTTAAATGGAATTTTATAGACCATATAAAATAAACTAGGTGCATAAAAGAAATAAGGCATAATGGAATGTAAATTTAGAATAATTCCCTTACCATGTGATTCTTTTTTGGGTGAACATCATTTAACCTCCTTTATATATATTTTATTAATTTCACTAACATAAACCATAACCATATAATACCATATATTAACTTCATATAATATCTTATTTATGTTTATTATTATTATTTTTTGTTATTATCAAGAAACAATTTGAGGATGAGCAGAAACCAATACATCATGCACAGGATACAGAACATACATGCCAAATTTGAAATTCAAAATTTAAAATAAATCAAAAACACATAATCGAATGAATCCTCAATCCACGTGAAGCCACATCAGCCAGTGATATGACTTCTTCAATATGATTCACACATGTCGTCGACGCCAACCCATCGTCACTATCATTTTTTTCAATCTTTCATCATATCCATATGTTAGAGAACACCTTTCATCAGAGCTGATCAGTGCCACTCCACAACCACCATGAACATCCCATCACCATCAGAGTCTATCATCACTTCAATAAATAACCAAAACTAAACTTCACAAAATAACATAAAGAATCTCCAAAAATCATCATCAACGTCGCTTCTCCAAGTGTCAACCCATCAGCCGAATCCCTGTCGCTGATATAAACCATCATCACCCACCTTATTCATCGACATCAAAACCACCCAAACCACTAGTGACAATGACCGAAGTAACAAAAACACACCAGAAACGAACTTCAACGCAATCAGAACACAAAATTTCACAAACAAATGCAACAAACCTTCATCATCGAATGTATCACCATGCGAACAGAATGAACGCCCGTCGAAAGAAAAAACCTTCATCAATAATAAAAACCGAAAAAAATACATCATGACTACTGAAAATGATACCAAAATAAACAAAATCATAGTGGAATAGAACAAGATCAACAAAGGGAAACTGACACTAGACTCGCCAAGAACATCACTACCCTCCAAGTCCCACATCCCAAAGTCTCTTAGATTACCACCACTCGAGGTCCAACATGGAAAAAAGTAAAGGAACATGAAACCAGAGTAGGTAATTGAGCAGCTGAGGGTTCTGGGTGATGAAGAAACTAAATTTAGAATCCAAACAAGAACAAACCGTCATGAGAGTGCCTGGAGAAACCGTCGATTGATACACCAAAAATTCCAAAACCATATATGAACCCCCGATCTAGATCTGACCTAGAGAGGAGCAATGAAACTCAAATCCAGAGCAGGTTCGATTGGCCAAGGGCTCGTGAAGCAAACAAGTGAGACAATGCCATCAAATAATCCATAAAAAACCCTAAGAAGAGAAGCAACAAAAACTGAGGAGCAAGAATCCACCTAAAAGGGAGAAAGAGGAGACGGGAAGGGAGGGATGAGGCATGAAATCATGTTTGTTTTAACTTGTTACATGTTTCACTTATTAATTATATCATGGTTTCATAATCTCCACAATTTAAACCATGATTTTTATAAATTTTTTATTTAGTATACATGTATTTAAAATAATCTATAATATTTGGCGATTTGAAATGAAATTCAATGTTCATGGAGATGGTAAGCCATACATATGCATGAAAAATACTTTCATTTCAATTATATATTAAAATAATTAAAATTAAATGATATATATGTATATTAAATTTAATATATGTCACATAGGTTTATGAAAACCACACGTTATACGTTCCATGTATTGTGAACGAGTCATATTGCTTTGATGGGGTGATAGTCCACACTTCCAAAGATGATGTTATGATATTCAAACAAAATGGAGTTCATAAAGGTAATTTTTATAAAATAATTACATAATTAGATCGAAATTAAAAAATTTATATATAAGGTATATAAATATTGTTTCCATCATAATTACCAACCATGAGAGTTTGTAAAGGAAAAATAAACTGCTTTGTTTCGTGAGGCGGTAGTCTGTCAAACATATAAATGGTATGTTTGTTACCCATTAGATAATGTTTTTTATAAGTGTAGTTCAAAATCAAAACAAAAAAAATATTTATATTTAGGAGAACATTTTTTTATTTAATAATGGAATTATATGAATTGAAATAGTGGATAAAGAAATAATACTAAAGATCTTGAGGATGGATTTTACCTCTTATTTGGGAAACACCTTAGCCTTTTCACAAAAGAGATTACATGGATGAATTTATTTAAAACGGGAGTCTTCTATGTTGAGGATAGGTATTTTTAAGAGATATTCATTAAATTATTTTTCATGTATAAGTTTCTTGAGAGGTGTCAATAAATTAAAGGTTTGACTACCTTTTTATAGTGGATGAGGAGTGACACTCTTTTATGTTTTGGAAAAGGGAATACCACCCATGATTTCCCATTTCTAGTGGCTCAAATAGTGGACCCAATTAGATCCATTTGAGGATAGGGTCGTAATATGGCCTTCCAATGGAATTCAAACAAGTTTCGTGGTATTTTTGGCCATTAATATCATGGTTTAGTCCCATGTTAATCGAATTTTTCTCTTAATCGTTATAATTAAATTTAATCACATTCTCTAATTATTTATGTAAAAAACTATGTTGAAGTTATTAAAAATTATAAGTTATTTTGATTCCAAATATGGAATCTGTTTTTCCAAATTCCAATCACATAAGTGACAGAAATTAATTTAAAATTAATCCCATTGATGAAACCAAAAAGTAGGTTTTTAATGTAATAAAGTTCAAAAGGTTTCTATGTTTTTATATTCAATTTAAAAATGAATTTTTATTCAATGAAATATATTGGTTTAATTAATAAATAATTATTATAATTAACCATTTCAAACATTAAAAATATAATTTATACCTATAAATAAATTAAATGAAAATACAGTTTTGAATTTAATGTCATTATTTTACAAAATTCATTAAAAAATAAAATTTCAAAGAAAAATATATAAATTAACCCAAATATACCTTTTCCCACATTCAATGACTAATATTTTTTTAGATATAAGATTTATGGAAGTTCGAAAAATTGGATTTAAAATAGGTTCTTTAGTAAAAGGCTGTAAAATTACCTTAATAAAAATATAGTATTTAATATGTAATATTGTGTATGTTCTTATATAATTCCTAAAAGTTATATTGGATGAATGTAAAATTATTTTATTCAATATATATATATATATTATTAAAATCATTCTCTAATTAAAATTAATATATTTTTTTGGATAAAACATCATTGTAAACCATAAAATAGTTTTCTATAAAAATTTATATTATATTAAATTACCTATTAAATTCATATGTAATTAATTAGTAACTATTGAAGTCATTTAATAATTGTGTGAACTAGTTATTTTCATATGATAGTTAATCATTTTCATAATATCTATGTTAATGGCTAGGTTATATATTATTATATTAAATAATTATATATTAGTAACATATTATTGTGTAGTAAAACTCAACCATCTGTATAATGGAATATATAGAAGAAAGTCTTTATTGACTATAATGAGAGATACCATTGTATTGTATGCATTTCAAGCTATCAAATAAATTATATTTATTTTAAATATTAAATATATTATAAAGGATCATGATATTATATTCCCTTACCCTCTTTTTATTGCATGTCATACATGCTAACATATACAACGTTCTCACTTTAGAATTTTTAGGCGTCACATGGTCTTTGAAAACCACAAATTTCTCAGTCATGAGTTAATACCACCATTGGATTAGCAGACAAAAAAATTCCTAAAAAATCCATATCATGGGTGTAATACATATTCTCCAAGGGAAATTACTTCATATAACTATAATAGACCACTTCTCTCTACCACATCAATGCACATGAAACGGGTAGATGTGATGAATCATATAATAACTAAGAAATCCTCATTAAGAAATAATTGAACTTGATAACTTACAATCTTTTCATTCTAGTAACTGAATGGTTTATGGATCCTATTATAATATTTTTCATGATCACAAAATCTATGATCCTCTTCCTTGTTTATGGTTGATGAATAAGAAACATCTTCCTTAAACTTCAACAAGTCCACTACCACACCATACTGAGACACCACATATCAAATTAAATTTACCTCTCACATCCATAAAAAGATCATGGATCATTTTATATAGAGTCATTGGTGTCTATGTACATGAAAATTGATAATAGATCCAAAACATGGTTCTCCATGAAATTTATTAGATAAATATATTATTGATGAAAACGGTGCTGAATCATTCCATGAAATCATGAATGATGGATTTTATGAGTCCAATGGAAAACAAATTGTTGTATTTATGACACTGAACATCATGAACACAAACTAGAAGTGTCCATAACTACACATGAAGGCCATCTGAATGATATTAACCCATTTCACCCTCATTTGGTGATATCCAGACCACATGTTTACCATTGGAAGCCATGTTGATCCTCTAAACTGGTCAAAAAAATCAACAATTCCCAAAATATATTGATAGTTCATTATTGTTATATTATTAAAACTCCAGAATTCTATGAAAAAACTCATTATATCATCATTATTCTTGGAGAAAAATATATAAATCACACCAAGGATACACACTAGGATGGATGAAACCTCTAAAAATCAAACTAGTCCCCCACAACCACAAATCTCTCAATTCATTTGGATCCATTCAATATGGAGATGTCAAAATTGGGGATGTACCATTTTTCAATTCTATAAAAAACATGACAATATGTCTCATGGTTAATACTGCGTCCTCATTTGATAATACATCCATCAAATCATATAAAAACATAGGAAGATTAACAACATAATAATTGACTAAAATATCCTCCATCTACAATAATAGATCCTCCACTTTTTGGCCACCCATACGAAAACCCCACTAACTATTTAACACTACTAAATAGATTTCCAAATTCAATTAGACACTCCTTCTAAAATATTTGATTAATAAATATAAAAAATATTATAATTCCATGAAAATAAAATCATTGTATGACTATATTTAAAATAAAAAAATCTATCACTAATTAATGATGTGGAATCACTATTCTAAAACCTCTTCAGCTATCAAACAATATATCCTCAATTTGATCTAGACTAGATAAAACCATGGCCACCAGAAGCCACTCTATATAATTTTCAAATGCAAGGACTAAAGTGTTATTAATAAAGGAGAATGAGGATATATAATCATTTAAATAAAAAAATGGTCAATGATAAACTTAGTGTACCTCATTAAACCTATGGACTTACTAGGGTTGTTTCCTCTAAATAATGCATATTAACATGAATAGATCATCTACATCTATTATTTCATCATACATGGTATTTATCAATCTGATTTCCCTATATTCGAGGACCACCACATGTATTCCCTCTACTAAAAAAATATTCCCTCAATTTCATATCATGTTTTGTCAGTTTCTACCACTAATACTACCTCAAGGGAAGCCACTACTACCAGTGTAATGGATTATAAACCCTCATATAAATAATCCCTACTTGTATGGTTGGACACTAAAACAAGACTGTGGTTTATGCTATTAAAAATAAGAAAAATTGGAACCCCTAGCTCATTATATGAAGCCACATGTAACATCCTGGGTAAATAAAGAATATGAAATTTTTATATTTATTAATATTTGTGCATAAAATATTAATATTACTTTAAAGGTAATGTTATGTTTGATGGCGTACCCAATATGCAACAATGAGTTTCTTTGAAATCTTACGTTGCACACTAATAATATAATAATATTATTTTAAATGGTAGTTAATGCCTAGCCATTGTAATGGCAGGAATGAACAGAACTAACTACAAAATTATTATATATGTGTTGAATATTTTTACATTTATCCAATAAATGATAGGGGCATAAAATGCGAATGAATCCAATTTTAAGCATAAATATTCTAATATTCTTTAAAAGGTCTATTAACCACCTTTTGATGGAGAACCCATTTTCAATATAATTTTTGTCACTTTTATATGTTATATCATACAAAATAAAATATTTCTTTAGAATCAAGACATCAAAATTTACATTGTGTAAATTTTTGGTATTTTTCCGATAAAGTTCATATTCTAGTGAATAGTGAAAAATGTTGTATTTTAATTCAATAATGCCTTTTAATATAATTTATTCATATGATTATATTATATTTTTAATTGGTTTTAAAGTTTAATTAGAATACGTTTTTACCACTTAATTCAATATTGGTCATTTGAATTAATTTCACATTGAAATTGGACATAAATAAGTGTCAATCTTTTGATAGATATTGTTTCTTAAAAACACACTATTTGTTATGACAATAAAAATTAATTATAAAATTAATTAATGAAACATATATGTTTTGAATTTGGTAAAATTAAAATCTTTTATGAATTTGGAATATCAAATATAGCTTAGGGTGAATTTTTGGTATTCTTCTGAAAAACATCATTTTTTTGATGAATAGTGAAACCACTAAGTGGTAGTTAAAAGACTGAATTTTTCGTTAAAATAAACCTTACCGCTTCTGTGAATTTAATTTCAAAAATCAAAAATACATGGTTGTAATTAGTAAGTAAAATGTGGTTCAATGGGATGAAAATAAATTTTGGTGAATAGTAACTTTTGAGTTTTGTTAACCACGATTAAAGGTAATTATGGTAATTTAAGGTAAAAATAATTTTATAAAAATATAAAAATACCTTTACACTTGTCCTAACCTTATTGGATGTGTCATGGCAGACCAAGAAAATCCATGGGTCAATTTTTGGGACCCCATGGAGCCACATGGGTAAGATAATGACATTAATACCTTTTATTTAAAGTAAAAATAAAAATGTCACGAACATGAATTGTTTTACTAAAACAATTTTTATATGGGTTTATATAAGTTATATTTTTTACTATAAATATTCATTAGAAATATAAAAATATTTCTTACATAATTTTAATTTTATTATTATTTTTATAAATCAAAAAAATGAAATTATTTGTGACATAATGATGATGTTGTGTTTACGTCATTAATGAATGATTTAAATAAATAAGAAGATAATGTCTAAAATAATATCCAAAACTTTTCCAATTCTTATTGGATGTTTTTATTAAGAATTTGGCCTACCTTATCTTCTATGGTAATTATTTTGGGTCCTTTATAAACCGAAAAGACTTATATAATAAAGTAATATTTTCATGCTTTCCAAAAGAGCCCCTCCTCTCCCTTATAAAAGGACCACACTTCCTACCCATATCTCACACTTCTCAAGCCCTTTGGCTCATCAAAAGTCTACTAAAATAATCTACCAAGATGCCTCTATTCATCCTAGAAGCCTTAATTTAGGCAGAAATCTCTTTAAGAAACCCTTTTGTTTCAAACCAAGGGGAGTTACCCGATTTAAAGGTAATGTCTTCTCTTATGTTATTTTGTTTCATTTTGCTTCTCCAACCCCCTAAACACTTTTTATTCCTTTATTTTGTAACAAAATCAGTATCTTAAATATACTAGGATGTTTTTATAATAAGTATTTGAGATACACTTACACACACCTCCATCTAATGGGTGAAGAACATACAGTGTCTGTGGACGGCGAGCTACTGCCTCACAAAACGATGATTGTTCAATTATCTCCTACCGCCTCTCATGGTGGCAATTAAGATGCCACTATATTAATATATGATATATATTATTTTTATTTTATTACTTATTCTTCTTTATTTTTTATTTATGTGATACCTTTATGGTTTCCATAATGGGTAAGCTCGATAATTTCATTTTTAGGAAGTGCGGACTACCACCCCCTCAAAGTGATTTGAATAGTTCATACCATATGTGGGATGTATAAAGGATGAAGTTAAGGATATTATATATGATATTATACTGGAATTATAATATACTTTTATATCATAATTTTCTCATTCTATTAAAGTATGAAATAGAAATGGAAGTAGCGTTCATGCGTACGTAAAGCTTACCGTCTCCATGAACGGTGCATTTCATTTCTTATCTCCAAATGTTATGTACTATTATAATTAAATATATATAATGGATATATATGATATAGACGATATCTAAATCATGAATATAATTATGGAGATAATGGATATTTTACCACAAGAACAACTTGTAATTATAAGAAGTCCATTTTTGACTCAAGTACCAAATATCGACGAAATGACCATTATTAAGTTAAATGATTAAATAAAGTTTATAACATGGTAATAAGTGATATAAAAGGAATAATTAAATTGAAAAATTTTCATAATAAAGTAGAAATTAACTTATGTTTATCATTCAGGAAGAACAATGAACATACGAGCGAGTCAATTCAGACACGTGGTAAGGGATCCTACCTCTCTATTTCTTTTTAAGTACTCTCTTTTATGTCATTTCTTTTAAGAGATTCTTTAATATTTTAGGGGATTTTATTTTATATTCATATTACTGTAGTTTTTATGTTTATATGATGAGATACCCTATTTGATACCATCAATCCATTTTAGGAAGCTTTAAGTGGCGTCGTTAGGCTACCGAAATTTCGTAAGGTGATTTCTTATCTCACTTTTAATTCTGTGAGATTTCCATTGTTTTCCACTTACTTATTTCATGTGGTGTATTGTGTACTGAAATTTGATCTATATTATCATTATTCTATGTATATTCATGTTATTCTGGTATTCATATTGTGCTTATTATCTTTTGGTCATACGACTCGATTGATTACAATGAGGTAACGGGTTTTTATCTCACTTTTTATTCCTGTGATATTAATGCTATATTTGTCATGATATACTTTTAGTGGTGTATATACTGCCAATTATTCTACTCTTTGTGTATTATACTTTTGATTATGGGTATTTACATCAACATTGTATAGCCCTTCTTTCATGGTGTGTACGTTTCGAATGTTACCAAAATCGGTAAGGGAACCTTTCACCCTCCTCTTTTTCAAGGAATTATTTCTGTTAGGACTTTTAATTTACATATTCTTATGATGGGATATGTTAATATATATACTCATTACTATAAATTTTATTTCCAAGTGATGATATAACCTTTTTATCTCTCATCAACTTGGTTTTATGAATTTTAAAGTGACACTGTTAGGCTGTTGAATTTCTTTAAGGGAACTTCTTAACCAAATTTAAATTATTTGGGTTAAACCTCTACTTCTTGATTATGTTATGCTATGAATATGTGTGGTTGACCTATGATTGTTTTACACTTAATATCAACTTATATTGGTTGTATTTATATTTGTCACACATAATTATGTAATTGATTTATCCTTAATCTAAGGATATCATCTTTGAATGGGACTTCGTCTCAATGTCTTTTCATTTAGGAATCTTTTTATTTCTACATGACTTTATTTTTTTATGGTTTATAAATCCATTTTGACTTTTAATTTCATCCAAAGGGAATATTCTATCTATAAAGAATTTTACTAAATGAAAAAAAGGAATGTTTATTTTTTAATGCAAGCGGTGACAACAACCTTTTCTTCCACCGTGAGTATTATTTGATCTATGGCTACCTTAACAGGCCGTAATGTTTTCAAAAGAAAACTAAATACCATATAATCGTTTTACGTATATTGGTGTTGAAAATGGTTGTTGGTCAGAGTGGACACTCAAGAGGGGGGGGGGGGCGAATTGAGTTCCAATTAAAATTTCTGTTAAAATATTGTCTAGTTAAAAACCCTCGATTTATAGAATAAGTTAAACTGTAGTGAATTTATACACATTGTAAATGTTCACTTAGATTCTCAAAGATTGATTAGGTCTCAGTTAATTTATCCACAAGATCAAACTAACTTTTGAATCTAACCTATTGATTTACAATAAGTGTAAACACATGCTAATTTAACTATCAAAGTAGCTTCAAAATAGTTTTTTATTTCAAAGTAATAGCAGTGGAATAAATAAGATATATGTAGTATAATTTAAACATAAATAAAATATGCACAACATATATAACAAGAGTTTTAGTCTCAAGCCGAGACATAGTCCTCTTAAATATATATAAATTTGATCCACACCCTGGATCAGGGTTAACAACAGTTTTACAAAACTGTCCAGGCCATGCAGGGACCTCTACCATAGTTCTTCATGGGAGACAAAACAAAGACCAGGTCACACAAGGACCTCTTCCACAGTTGATGTGGGTAAATAGATGTTAAGAGAATTTGAGTGAGGATTTTGATATCCTCCAGTTCAGTGCAGGATACAGTGTGTGTAAATATATACAGAGTACACCACACTGCTCGAAAATTAATAAATAAATCACGTAGAGAAGATATATGAGAGTTTATAAAGCCCTAGTGATTATCAATGTAGCTCTGGACTCATTGGATTCAGCTGGAATGCTTCTGAGTCCTTCTCGGGGTTTTCTGTTGAAAAACAGAGTGTCGTAGTTCAGCTTGACTTCTTCAGGAGTTAGAAAGATATCATGATTCTTCATGTGTTCTTCAGCAGTATTGTATTGCACTCATGAGAGTTCTTTTAAGGTCTTGAAATATTCTTCTTGTTTAGGATTGTTGTTCTTGTTCAACATAGTGCACTCAGGTGTATGTAAGTTCTTCTTATTGTTTCATGTTGCTTATCGCTCCTTTTACATGTACTGCATCTCAGTCTTTCTTATATTCCACGAGTTCTGGCAGTAGTAATGATTCCCTTTTCATAGGTATGAGATACGGTTTCCTGACATGAAAACAACTATCATTAAATAACATTAATTGCATTTAAAACAACAAATATGACCATTATCATTATTTAAATAATATTGACAAAAACTTAAGAGACAGTTTCATAGTGATTATGGAAACGGTTTCTTCTTCACGGTATGTGGTTCACGGTATGAGCTTCATGGTGTGTCCTTCACGGTGAGTCCTTCACGGTGTCTGGTCACGGTGTCTGGTTACGGTGTCTGGTCACAGTGTCTGGGTCATGGTGAGTCCTTCACGGTGTCTGCATACTTAGACAAATATCTGTATTTGGACTAAGACAGTGATATGCAGAATATGTATTAAGGTTAATCATTAGAGAGTAAGTGAATGTGAATCATAAATATAAAGGAGCGAATATATATGTGATAATTGTGATCATGCATAAGACTTGAAAATAATAAAGAGTGTAATTAACATCCATATGCTTTGTTATTATAAAAACATGATATGTAGCTATAATTGAGATTGAAGAGCATTAGTAAGATGTGCAATGAAGATCGAGATTAATTAATAATAAAGTGATTTGTGATCATTAAAACATGATTAACACATGAGGAGTCCAAAAATCACCCCCTTTTGATGATCACAAATCATATATTGGTAGAATATAAATGAAATTTAAAATTATAGTAACTAGCATAGAAAAAACATTATAAAACTGATACTTGTAGTTTTTCTCCACCATTTAAACTATTATAGAACTAACACTTGTAGTTGTTCTTCCCCTTTTGGTATTATCAAAAAATAGAGATAATGAAATGAAACACTGCATTCGGTATTAAAAAAAGGGTTCATAATTCAATAAATCATGAAACAACAAAAGACATCCCATAAAAAAACAGTCCTCGAACTCTTCAAGGATCCATATTATCATTGCCTTGATCAGTTGCAGGAGCAGGTGCTGAAGTAGAAGAAGTCATAGAGGTGGTAGACAATGAGGACAAGGGTAGACCATAAAAAACAGATGGATCCAAAGTAGGAGCAATAAAAGATCTAGGCTGTGGTTAGTCAAGAATGACTAGCCGGATCTGAGAACGATCTTGACTAACTGTCATGAAAGGTGAGGCTAAGGCAGGTAGTCCAGGTCTATGGGGTGTAGAAGTTGGAGAAAATATAGTAGTACTCTTCACATGAAGATACAACTTCAAAATATTGATGAAATTGGTAATGATTTTACCACCATACTGCATAGATTTTTCAAAATCATCCTTATTCTCCAGAAATCAATCCAACATTCTGGTGAACTCTGATTGTTTCGGAACTTGAGCTTTAAAAGCTTGAGTCACCAGAGGGATTCTCAAATTTTCAACAAGATATCTAAAGTGATCTTTCATGTCACTTTTAGAGAAAATCCAGGATAGATAGAAATCTATTTTTTGGAGATCTCTTTTTGAGCATCATTTCCTATCTTAGAATGAATCCTAACCAAGTCCAATGCTCTATCATTGTTCTTAATCACTTATAAAAAAGAATATATATCCAATACACTGAAGGCTTTCTGAAATTCTTCCTTTATTATGGATCTCAGCATAGAATCATCCAAAGAAGTTGTGGAGGTCTGACCAGAAATAGGTGAAGCCTTGACAGCTTCGGTTAGAACATTGAGCTGTTTCAGAACTTTTTGCAGACATCCAGTGTATTCATCTGTAAACTTATTCAGATTTTCTACAAGCTCTCTCATGCATTCCATCATCTTGGGGTCCCATTTTCTAATCTTTTCATTAAAAGATAGTAGGTATAAATGTACTTGAGACAAAATCTCCCCAGCAAGGAGGGAATCAGAAGACTCAGAATAAACAACAACAGGTGTAGGGGCAGAAACAGGAGTAGGCTCTGATCACAAAGATAACTCATTCTGCAGACATGCTACCATACTTTTCGGATTTGCAACATCAGCACTCAGCAGCTTATTCTCTACTCTGACTTCTTGAATTTCTCGGATCATCCTTGGTTGAATATGCAAGATAATATTTTCCAATAGAAATGATGCATCTTATTGACTTAACTGAGTCACTGGGCGAGGTTGAGTGGAGAAAATTTTCCCAACTCCAGCTAACAAAGTCTCTCCAAAAACATTTAGATCATCTTTGGTCACAAAGGAGTGAAGCTCAGGTAAGGATGCAGGTAAAGGTAAAGGTTCAGATTCTGGTTGAGGTTCAGAGTCATCTACAGACTCAGATTCTGATTCAGATTGCGGTTGGGGGTTTGGTTCTGGTTCTAAATGATCTAAGGTCTTCAGCTGAAACAAATAAGAAAGATCCATTCCAGTTTCTGTCACTTGTTGTGACTCATTCACATCATAAAATCTTGGGAACTCATATCGAGAGTGCACAGAAAAGGTGATAGAAGGTTGAGAAGCATCAGAAGATCCAACTTCCACAATATCAAGATTTTTAGGTTCCTCCACCTCAACATGTGCTTCCCTTACAGATGCTTGAGGTTCAGGAACATGGACAAGATCCACAGGATCATCCCTAATATCTTCAGCAAACTCTTACCTTGCCAGCTGAAAGGAAAATTCCATTCTTTCTTTAGCAGATGGAATAATCGCAGGAACTAAATTTTCCACCAGATAAGCTTCTAGACTTTCTTCTTTCTCAACAGAAGGAGCCTCTTCAATAAGATCTGCCTCTAAGGTTGCTTGCTATTCTAAAACAGGAAAAACCAATTTCCTTACAGCATTGGGATGAGCTTCTTCCTCATGAATAAAAACTGAAGGATCCTTAGTCCTTTCCTTTTCAACAAAAACTTCCTCTCCTTGAGTTATTTCAGCAGGGATAACAGCAGGGACAACAACCATTTCCTCTTCAACTAGAACTGTTTCCATTGGAGGTATTACAGGATCTTCTCTAGGTGGTAATTTAGCTATTACTTCTTCTTATTCTTCTACTTTTAAATACTCAGCCACTTCATCTGGTTCCAAACCAGGATCAGCTAGGTTCTTAGGCCTTCTTGGATAGTCAACATGATTAAATTTTTTATACAGTTGATCACTATCCTCAACCCATTGCTTCTTCCAGGGATTCCAGCTTATCTTCATCCTTCTGATGATAAGAATGGATAGGCAGAAATCAAGGTCCTCTAAATTTTCTTCATTCGGTCCAACCATCCCTTTTGCAACTAACATAACTGAAATCATCCTTGAATAAAACAGGGAGGTGGATTTGGATGTTACTTTGATCAGCTCACAGATATGGTTGATAACATACTTACACAGATTAATCTTATGGCCATTCTTCAACAGGTGAATCAGGAACACATCCTGATACTTCATAACAGCAAAATCCCCTTTTCTTAGACTAACCAAATTCTGAACAAACTTGAACAGAAGTCTTGTCTCCCCATCTAGTTCAGCAGCTATGACCATTCGCTTGGTGCCATTTCCAGTTGGACTTTCCAAATCAGTCTCTAGGTCAAAGATGTTTGTTGTTGGAGGAGGGTCTCTCTGGTAATCTTCACAAATTCTTTCATGTGGAATTCTTAGGCATGCAGCCCACATCCTTGAAGAGAAAGAGCACTTCTGACCATCGATCCAGCTGGTCACCATAAATCATTCTCTAAAATCAAAAGAAAAATTCACATACTGATAGAATTGAGATACATGCCTTGGGTAAATCACTCTATTCTGTACAGTGAACCATTCAATCTATACTTGTTCTCTTAAAACTTTCAAAACTAAAGATCTACTAGACAGCAGCCATTCAGGGCAATCCTCTTTTTCAGGTACAACTGTACGACTTACCGGGTTTGGGTTTAGAGGTCCTTCGGGAGCTATCCTTGGTATCCTCTTTTGTTTCTTAGAGCGACGCTTCTCAGACGAGTGTGAGGATGGATGCTTCATCCTTGTAATTCACTAAAGGTTCAGGCGAGAGGGAAGAGAAGGTTTAGGAGAGAGTTCGGGTAAGGAATCGAATGAAACCCTTAAGTTTTATCATTTGGGAATGTCAAACGTCATAAAAACAAAAATGCAGGAAATCAAATAGCGGTGAAATAAAACTTACCGCGATACGGGTTAAAATAAAAATAAACATAATTCTCATGGTGAGACCATGAATAGGCATTACAGTGAGACAAAAAACTAGTCATCATGGTGAGATAGTTTGTAGTCGTCACCGGGAGACAGTGAGCATTTTATATAGTCACGGTGAGACAGTGAGTTGTCATACCATGAGCATTAAACCATAACATAGAAAGTGTAACTATGAAACCATAAAATAAAGTATAGTAAAGTATTAAATATTAAAATCAGTAAGATATTCATTTATGATTAATCATACCAAGATCATGTATGATGTAGTCTAATCTTTCAGAATTTAATGGTTTAGTGAATATATCAGCAAATTGATATTCAGTACCAATGAATTCCAAAGTTATATCACCTTTTTGATAATGATCCCTCAAAAAGTGATGTCTTACATCAATATGTTTTGTCCTAGAATGAGAAACAAGATTCTTAGAAATATTAACAGCACTTGTGTTGTCACAATTTATTGAGACATGTCTGAATTGATATCCATAGTCTAGTAATGTGTGTTTCATCCACAAAATTTGTGCACAACAACTTCCAGCAGCTATGTATTCAGCTTCTGTAGTTGATAATGCAACAAAATTTTGTTTCTTACTACACCATGATACTAGTGACTTTCCTAAAAGGTGACATGTTCCAGAGGTGTTTTTTCTATCTAGCTTACATCTAGCAAAGTCAGTATCAGAAGAACTAACTAATTCAAATGATTGTCCTTTGGGATAGAACAGTCCTAAATTGGGAGTATGCTTGAGGTATTTGAAAATTCTCTTTACAACATTTAAATGTGACTCTTTAGGGTTTGAATGAAAATGAGCACACATACACACACTAAACATAATATCAGGATGACTAGCAGTCAGGTAGAGTAGACTTCCAATAATTCCTCTATAAGTGGTTTGATCAACAGATTTACCATTTTCATCAAGATCAATCTTACAGGTAGTACTCATGGGAGTGTCACTACTTTTTGTTCTCTCCAATCCAGAATGTTTTAAAAGATCTCTAGTGAATTTAATTTGAGTTAAAATAATTCCATCATCATTTTGAATGATTTGAAAACCAAGAAAGAATTTAAGTTCACCCATTGAACTCATTTCAAATTCAGTTTGCATCATTTTAGAAAAATCAGTACATAGTGTAGTTTTTGAAGATCCAAAAATAATATCATCTTCATAAATTTGTACAACTAAAACATCTTTAGAAGATAGATTTATAAACAGATTAGAATAAGCTATTCCTTTTGTAAAACCTTTAGGAATTAGAAAAGTACTTAATCTATCATACCAAGATCTGGGAGCTTTCTTTAAACCATATAATTCTTTTTATAGTTTGAAAATATGATTTGGAAAATAAGGGTTTTAAAATCCAGGTGGTTGTTCATCAAAAACATCCTCAGCAATATATCCATTTAAGAATGCACTCTTGACATCCATTTGATATAGTTTGAAATTTAGATGTGTAGTATAAGCAAGTAAAATCCTAATAGCTTCTAATCTGGATACTGGAGAAAAAGTCTCCTCATAGTCAATACCTTCTTCTTGACTATAGCCATGTGCAACTAGTCTAGCTTTATTTCTAACTATGTTTCCGGATTCATCTACTTTATTTCTAAACACCCATTTTGTGCCTATTGTGAAAGTGTCCTTAGGCCTTTCAAAAAGATTCCAAACATTATTTCTTTCAAACTGATTAAGTTCTTCTTGCATAGAAATTACCAAAAATTCATCATTAATAGCATCGTCAATGTTTTTAGGTTCAATCTGTGACAAGAAGGCTTGATGTTCAACCTGATTTCTAAGAGAAGCTCTAGTCAGTGTCCCTCTATCAAGATTTCCTACAACAGTATCTAAAGGATGAATCTTTAGAATTCTAGTTGATCTAGTAAAGGGAGGACTAGAAACTTCAGGTTCACCAACAGGTTGGGAATCAACAGAAGAAGGTTCTGTAAAATTTCCAGAACTGGTTGTCTTTATAGTAGGTTCATTTGATTTGTCATTAAAGTCTAGAATAGATAAATCTTCTTCAAGATTTTCAAGAGAGGTTTTAGGCTCATTTGGATCAGTTTCATCAAACTTGATGTGAAAAAATCCTTCCACACACTTGGTTCTTTTATTGAAAACTCTATAGGCTTTACTAGAAATAGAGAAACCTAGGAAAATTCGTTCATCACTCTTGGATGGAAACTTGTCAAGATTATCTTTGGAATTATGAATAATGACATTGCAGCCAAAGACTCTGATGTAGTTAACCTTAGGTTTCCTATGGTTCCACAACTCATAAGGGGTCCTCTTAAGAACAGGTCTGATCAAGACTCTATTGAAAATATAACAAGCTGTATATACAGCTTCAGCCCAAAAATAAATAGGCAGGTCATATTCATTAATCATGGTTCTAGTAATTTCTTGCATGGTTCTATTCTTCCTTTATACTAAACCATTTTGCTGAGGTGTCCTAGGGGCAGAAAAGTTATGACTATAGCCATTATGTGAGCAATAGGATTCAAATTCATGATTCTCAAACTCACGACCATGATCACTTCTTAGAGTTTTAATCTTAATTCCACTAAGGTTCTCTACAGATTTGGAGTATTTAGCAAAGTAAGAACAAGCTTCAATTTTGTGAGCTAAGAAGTATACCCATGTATATCTAGAAAATTCATCTACTAAGACATAGAAATAGTGCTTTCCATTTAAGTTAGAAACTCTAGATGGTCCAAACAAATCCTTGTGAACCAACTCGAGAGGTTGAGAAGTTGAAACATCTTTCTTTGGTTTGAAAGATATTTTGTGGTTCTTTCCCTTTTGACAGGGATTATAAACTTTGTCATTTGGAAACTCAAGTTTGGGTAGGTCTCTCACTAAGTTCTTCCTAGTAAGTTTTCTAAGTGAGTGTATATTTCAATTTCCTAATCTTTTGTGCCAAAGAAAAGACTCTTTATGAAAAGAATTTAAACAAGTAATATTTTTCATGGCTAAAGTATTTAAATCAACACCATAAACATTTTCATTTCGCAGGGTATAAAATACTAAAGCACTGTTAGAATTAAAAAAATAGCAGGAATCATTTTCAAATTTAACATTAAAACCATCATCACATAACTGAGAAATAGTTAACAGATTATATTTAAGTCCATCAACGAATAAAACATTAGAAATTAATATTGAGTCAGTGTTACCAATCTGGCCTAATCCGATGATTTTCCCTTTAGAATTATCCCCAATGGTGAGAAAGCCTCCATAATTTTGACAAAGATTTTAAAGAATGATAAGTCTCCTGACATATGTCTTGAATATCCATTTTCCAAGTACCAAGTCTTCCTACAGGAGATCTTTAAGCAGGTTTTCTGCAAAAAAGTTTTATATAGGAAATGATTTTGGTACGCAGATCTTCTTGGGTCCAGACTGGTTAGCAATCAAAGCTTTTGGTACCCAAATTTGCCTTATGGGTCTCATAAAATTTGTAGAATCAAAATATTTTAAAAGATAAACCTTATTAGACCCGTAACTATGAATATAAATAGTTTAATAATACAAATATCATGAACTAGAACTAGCAGTATTCTATCCAGATTTAGGAATAAATCTATTCTTAGTAAACTGTCTCTGTCCAGGTTTGTAGCCTATTCCAGTCGTGTATTTTGGTGTAACATTATTTCCTAGCATTTTAGTTAGTGTATCCTTTCTATTTGTAAATTTCTTTAAATCCTTTCTGAGTTGCTCATTAGACATTTTCAGTTTGGTGTTCTCCTTTAATAGTTGAGCATTTTTCTCTTTTTCAATAGTAAGTTCAGTTTTAAAAGTAGTAGTGAGAGCATGCTATTTCTTTAATGATTTGTATTTATCCTTATGTTCATTGCATGTCTCTTCCAGCATATTACAATATTCAAACAATTCCTTACTAGTCATGTTTTTAGAATCAGAATCAGATTCTGCACTATCTTCAGAATAATTAGAATTTAAAGTCGTAGTATCTAAGATTACCTCATATGTGTTTTTCATAAAACACGTGTTTTCCTCATTTCTGGTTTCAGTCTCAGAAGCTTCAGATTCAATGGAGCTATCCTCAGAAGGGCTCTAAGTAGCCTTTATAGACTTTTTGTACTTACTGTCCATGTAATCATATTTCTTCTTGAATTTGAGCTTTGGGAAGTCTGCTTTAATATGTCCTTTTCTTTTACACTCATAACAGACAACTTCATCACTTTTATCTGCCTTTTTCCAATCCTTCTTCCAATGTCCCTTATTATCATACTTTCCTTTGTAATTTTATTTTCGGAAGAATTTATTTTCCTATAAAAATTCTTAAACCTACTGGCTATCTGAGCCATTTCAACATCACTATCAGAGTCTGAGTTTTCACTGGTTGAACTGTTAGTAGGTAGTTGAGATTTATCTTTGTCCTTTCTCTTTGAAGTAGTAGTCTTGAAAGCCATTGATTTAATATTAGGTTCATCATCTTCCACTTTATTCTCCTTGAGTTCTTCCTCATACATCATAAGCTTACGAATGAGTTCTTTGACAGGTAGAGCAGCAATGTCACATGACTCTCTGATTGAAATAGATGTGCCTCTCCATCGGTCTGGTAAACATCTCAGAATCCTCATAATTTGTTCCTTTGCTAGAACAACCTTTCCAAGTGAATTCATTGTATTGACTATCTCATTAAACCTGAGATACATATCAGAAATGGGTTAATCAGTTTTCAGTTTAAAATTATTGTATTTAATAGTATACGTATTTACCCTCATTTATTTAACATTGGTTGTTCCTTCATGAGAAAAACCCAAAGTATCCCAAATATCAAAAGTAGTTTTACATGAAATTTTTTTGTTAAACTCTTCATATCCTAAAGCACAATACAAGGAATTCATGGATTTACAATTATTATTGTAAGCAGTCTGTTTAGGTTCATCCCAAGTGGATCTACCAGTAGTGGGATGTTTATATTCTGATTCTATGGCACTCTAAATATCAAAACCTATGCTTTATAAATGAATTTTCATTTTATGTTTCCATTGAGTATAGTTTGTACCATTGAAGAAAGGTGTCATGTTAGTAGCATCACCCTCTAGTCTATTATCCATAACTAGATTTTAGAAAGATAATTAAAGAGATAAAAATTTCGAACGAACATAAATTTAAGATCTTTAAAGATGAAACTAAAATGACAGTTGAAAAATAGATTATTTCAAAAATCTTTGAACAAAAACTAAACCTCTGATACCAAATGTTGGTCGGAGTGGACACTCAAGGGGGGGGAATTGAGTTCCAATTGAAATTTTTGTTAAAATATTGTCTAGTTAAAATCGCCCTATTTATAGAATAAGTTAAACTGTAGTTAATTTATAGAGATTTTAAATGTTCACATGTCTTCTCAAAGATTGATTAGGTCCCAGTTAATTTGAGCACAAGATCAATCTAACTTTTGAATCTAACCTATTGATTTACAATAAGTGTAAACACTTGCTAATTTAACTATCAAAGTAGCTTCAAAATAGTTTTGTATTTCAAAGTAATAGCAGCAGAATAAATAATATATATTTATTATACATTAAACTTAAATAAAAGATGCACAGCAGATATAACAAGAGGTTTAGTCTCAAGCCGAGACTTAGTCTTCTTAAATATATATAAATTTGATCCACACCATGTATCGGGGTTAACAACAGTTTTACAAAACTGTCCAGGCCACGCAGGGACCTCTACCACTGTTCTTCATGGGAGAAAAAAGAAAGACCAGGTCACACAATGACCTCTTCCACAGTTGACGTGGGTAAACAGAAGTTAAGAGAATTTGAGTGACGATTTTGATATCCTCCAGTTCAGTGCAGGAGACAGTGTGTGTAAAGATATACAGAGTACACCATACTGCTCGAAAGATAATAAATAAATCACGCAGAGAAGATAGATGAGAGTTTAGAAAGCTCTAGTGATTATCAATGGAGCTCCAGACTCGTTGGATTCAGCTAGAATACTTCTGAGTCCTCTAGTTTTTCTATTGAAAAACAGAGTGTCATAGTTCAGCTTGTCTTCTTCATGAGTGGGAAATATATCTTAATTCATTGTTTGTTCTTCAGAAGTATTGGATTGCACTCATGAGAGTTCATTTAAGGTCTTGAAATCTCCTTCTTTCTCAGGATTGTTCTTCTTGTTCAGCACAGTGCACTCGGGTGTATTTAAGTTATTCTTATTGTTGCCTTTTTCTTATCGCTCCTTTTACATGTACTGCATCTCAGTATTTCTTATATTCCACGAGTTCTAGAAGTAGGAATGATTCCCTTTTCATAGGTACGAGATACGGTTTCCTGACATGCCAAAATCTATCATTAAATAACATTAATTGCATTAAAAACAATAAATATGACCGTTAACATTATTTAAATAATATTGACAAAAACATAAGAAACAGTGTAATAGTGATTATGGAAACAGTGTCTTCTTCACGGGATGTGGTTCACGGTATGAGCTTCATGGGGTGTCCTTCACGGTGAGTCATTTCACGGTGTCTGGTCACGGTGTCTGGTCACGGTGTCTGGGTCACGGTGAGTCCTTCACGGTGAGTCCTTCACGGTGAGTCCTTCACGGTGTCTTCATACTTAGAAAAATATCTTTTTTTGGACTAAGACAGTGATATGCATAATATGGATTAAGGTTAATCATCAAAGAGTAAGAGAATGTGAATCATAAATATAAAGGTGTGATAATATATGTGAGAATTGTGATCATGCATAAGACTTGTAAATACTAAAGAGTGTAATTAACATCAATAAGTTTTTTTTATTATAAAAACATAATGTGTAGCTATTATTGAGATTGAAGAGCACTAGCAAGATGTTCAATGAAAATAGAGATTAATTAATAGTAAAGAGATTTGTGATCATTAAAACATGATTAACACATGAGGAGTACAACAATGGTTTTTAGAATGGATTTATTATTTCAATATCTTAAAATGTTATATTGTTAATTGCAATGTTGGAATGTTATATTACATTTATGCTTAAGTTATGCGTTATGATTATGTTATGGTTCTTCGTAAATGTTTATGAAATCGGGTGGTTCCATGATAAACTATGGGCTTGTGAGCCCGAGATAGCTCTCCAATGCATTGGGTAATGCGAAGGAGTTAAAAGCTAAGGTTTCTCCAAAGAGATTTAGGGAATAGACACTGATGGGTATTCCAAACATAACCATGAGGGTTACTCCCTACATAAGAATGTTATAAATGCCTCAAGTTACCTTTAAGTCTTATGATTTCTATGAGTTAATCATAAATCTTATGATTTCATGAGGAATGTTAAAGTTCTTATGTTTTATGAGTAAAGTATGATTTCACTGATTCTTATGTATACATGGACTAATGTTTTCTTTCCGTATTTTTATCCCTTACTGATCTTTTTATGCTCATCCTAGGTTTTTGAAATGTTTTCCACAGGAATTAAAGATGAATAGGGTCAAGGATGGGATCAAGG
Organism: Viscum album; assembly: GCA_963277665.1. Lineage (NCBI taxonomy): Eukaryota > Viridiplantae > Streptophyta > Magnoliopsida > Santalales > Viscaceae > Viscum > Viscum album. The sequence continues at coordinate 1,292,097,958 of OY728146.1, forward strand.
AAAATCATGCTATTTAATACATGGAATTAGACATGTTTCTTTTTAAGTGTTTTTATTTTATGAAAAAATTGAAACTGAGTTGAAGTGTCTAATTTGTAATCTTTTGAGATGTAATAGTTTCAACCTAATTCTCTAAAACTGTAAACCTGAAATGATCCTCAATGTGAATTATTCTTTTAATTTAAGATTACGTAATGTTTTAAGGCCGAGTCCTTATACCACATGTACTAAATGAATGAGAAAAGGTATTATGTGGTCGACCCTCTAATGGTCAAAATAATGACTTCCTAGAAACCTACAACCCACTTCCTGATATTATACTCCATGAGGTACAACTCCAAACACCATATCATAGTTTAACTCCCATTAAATTAATCCATACAATGACCTCTCTATTACAATTCACCTTTAGGTATGTAGAAATTGTAATAAAGATTACCACGCACCTAATCACTAAGTGTAAGGATTATTCTATTAATAATTAAATAGACTCTTATTATGGAAATAATATATGCACATTATCAATATTTCCATGATCCTGATACAAATATCAGGAAAAATTATTATCTCTATCTAAATGGAGGGAAACACTTGTCACATAGTTTCCTTTAAAAAAAACACAATCATGGAACAAAACTCTTAATGAATGTCTAGAAAAAGTAGACCACCCTCCTTTTGTTCAACCAAATAAATCCACCAATAACCCATAACTCCCAACAATAAAATAGCTATAAAAAACTATAAATCAACATGATATTTCCAAAAAGTGATCTATATCCACATTAGATACATACTTATCAAAAATTTCTGAACAATGCCACAGATTGGAACGAAATGCCTTTTTCCAAGCCTCATCATCCTCTATCAAATTGATCATTTGAAGACCAAATCAGTAACCATAGTAAACATGAACTATCTATTATAATCACATATTATGACTAAGAGCCAATACTAAAAAACATGGAGAACACCAATATCCCAATAGTGAAAATTTTTATCTTAGGTTTATTCAATTATTTTATTTTAATTTCTCAAAATAATATAGTTTAGACATAAAAATTATATCTTGTTATGTGTACCTATTCTTGGTCTCGAAAATTCAAATAGTTCAAACTTACATGTTTATTCAATAAGCTCAATGTTTTTACACCAGACCCTAGTGTACCCCAAAATCATGTATGTTAGCTAGTATCCCAATCCTATGATGCACACCAAGATTGAATAAAACCTCTTCCCTACCAATCCATAGAATCCTCACAATCTCTAATGATAAAGTCCATCATAGCTCTCAACCAAAACTTTTAATACCACTCTTCCATTTCTCCACCACCTCCATAATGATACCCTTCCAAGGTAGGAAATGCATGATGGTTGATAATGAACCCTAAGAAACTCCTCAAGAGGGCCCTATGTTGGAAATAATCCTTAAGGGTATAAAAATATCACAAATGGGTGGAAATACACTATAATTAAATAAGATTAATAGACATTCCAAATAACTAAAAATATTCCAAAAAGGTAATATGAATATATACCCAAAACTATCCCACAATGCCTGAAAAATGTCAATATATAGAATAAAATTCATTACATGTATAATAACAAATGAGATATCCGATATAAGAAACCCAATAGATCCTCCAAAACTAATTTATTTATGTTTTTCCTTGTACCCAATGTCCTCCTAGAAACCTGGAAAATAGTTTATATATATATGGTGAGAAATATTATACTCAAAAAGACAATAGCCATTGTATAATGTGAACACGTGAAAACTTGATACTAATTCTCAAATAAACAAAAATAAGAACCATCAATATCCTAGAAATCTAAAATAACAAAATATATAATCACCATGAAATTACCACCAAGACACTAATCCAATATATTTATATAGTAATAAGAATATAAGAAAGACCCATTTTTTCTTAACCAATTATTTTATTCCCTCATTCCCCAACATAAAATGTATTATTCACCCATGAATTACATATATAAAAAATCACAACCACATAATAAAGAATCCAACAAAAAGACTTGTGATTTGATTGTGGTGTATGTTGGTGTTTATTGGTTATGTTATGTAGTGGTTGAGATGGGGGGAAATTGTGGTGATATTTTTGGGTTTGTTTTAAATTGTAGCAATGGTTGGCATGTGATTCATGAGTTATTTATTTTCTGTGGTTGAGATATTTTCGTAGTTACTAATGGAATAAAAAAAATGTTGAAATGGAATATGATGTGTAGTTAAATGAATAACAAAAAATTATAAATTTATATTCATTGAATAGATAAATTGAATTGAATAAAATTAATGGAGAATGTAAATTTAAAATAGATGGATTATGAATGAGATTTTCTAAAAACTCATCAGAACATGAAAATTATGAAATAATATATTAAATGTTAGAATGTGTGGAGTATGTAGTGGTTGTGTGGTGAGTTTCATAGAGTGGTTATATCTATTGTGACGGTTGATGTATCATATAGTGGTAGTGTGGTGTTAAATTATAGTATTTTTTAGTGGACCCATAGGTTGGGTTTTTTGTAAAATCTATATATAAGGTATTTTTTATTTTTATACAATCCCCTACTGGGTTAGATAACATTACCAACACTCAGAGGTTATTGGTTCTAAGTGTTTTTACTATCATACAGGATAGTTGTTATACTAATGGCATGAAACCCCATCTTCTATACTCTTCCTTCAAAAGGGATGTCCATTATGTCTATGGGAAATTGGTTTTCAATAGTTTTCTCATCGGATCTAAACAGTGTTGGGACATAGCTATTATTTTTTTTGGCATTGAGGTCTAATAATTTTCAAAACCACTAAAATTCATCAAAAACCACGTTGCAGTGTGTTATAGATATTGTTGAGTAGAAAATCAGGAATTACCCTAACTACATTGTAGTCAATGATCTTCACCATGGAGAGGTCAAAATTTTTAGAATATCCAATTTTATTATGTAGAGTTTTGTGGCATTATATAACCAATATGATGTTGTGTTTCAAATTTTTATTATGAAACAAAAAACTGACCTAGAATCCTATGTTTCATGGTTCATTTTGTGGTGGATTCATCACAATTCATTAAGTACAAAAAATAAATTTCATCCTTAAATACCACCATGAAATACACTCTTTCTCTTTCCTTGAACTCAATATATCTATGTAACTTAGTCTACTCTTAAACACCTCATTTATTCCTCTCTAATACATGTACCACACCTTATAAGAACATGAAAATTAAATTTCATGATAACTATTACCATTCTCTCAATATTTTATAGATGGTTCTACTTCATAGTCTCAAATAATCCCACATATATATGGTTGATCCAGCTTCATTGAAAAACCTAGAGGTTTTTCTTCTTTTTATAGAACAACATATATGGATGTCGCATGGAGATTTTAATAAGACGTAGTATGTCTCACTTCATAAATCTAATTTTTTAGTCCAATAAATTGTGGTGTAAACTGAAAGATAATATGAAATGGTCATCCATTAGAATGTTATCACACTGAAGGCTACAATGTTGTTTATTTTCCTATGGCATGAGGCTCCATATGCTCCGATCATGAACTCAATTCATGATATATAAATAATAGTATAATATCACATACTATAATCTAATTTAATCATCAAATGGATTTTATATTTTTATACAATTGATCACCTTCACACATCATCGTCATAGATATAGTAAGATCATCTCCATGGAACTCCATATTTGGGAGTATTTCTTCACCAAGATGTATTGTAATATATATAATAACTTATACCCATTATGTGTGGGATGTATTCTTAATCATTTTAACATCTATGAATAATCATTATACGTTTATTATCATTAACAATAAATACCACTCATACGAAGTGGTCTCCACAAACCCCCTTTTAATTTATTTTCAATTACCATTTAAAATGATGTGCCAATGTGTACTTATGAATATTACATTTTATCTTCCCCAAACATGTCATTATTCATTTTAATATCTCCAAAATTTCTCATCAAACATTTCGGTTGAATTTACCTCTACACCTTATTAAAATTAAATACATTGTATTTAAGAAATGCTATCAATGAAAAAATAGAAAACTACCATTGAACATAAAAAATCTAAGTATACCATTCCATTATTAGTGTATCAAACATGAGAGTTTAGTTTAGAAAAACAAGTTATTCATATTCAATTTTTTTTAATACTAAATAAAAATTAAACCAAATTCAATGAATTTTTCTGAATATTACACTAATTCTACAATGAAATGATATATGATACCTCTTGAGATACAAATTTTGATAAAAATTTCTCAATGAAATTATTAACCTAAATTTTATATCCGAATGTTCCCAATTTGTTCAATAAGAGACCCAATCTACCATTATTGATTGCAGAGTTCAATGAAACCTCAGCGATTCTGAATCTGACGCTGATTGCTCAGTTCAAGCAACGATGACCTTCGGTTGATGTGTTCGACATTTATATATTTTTAGTTCTTGGGATTTACAGGAACGGGTGATAGTGGGTTTGATCGACAGCAGGCATATTATGATAAGTTTTTCCTTGGAGGAGGATTTTATCAAAGCCTGGTCCAGTGATCCCTATTCCTTCAATGAATATCGGTTCTACCTTTTCCAATGGACATACGATTTTCATAAGAAGCGTGATTCCTCCTCAGTGGAAGTTTGGGTATGCTTTCCAAATCTTTCCCTACCATTTCAGAACCCCCCAGTTATTAGAATTCCTGGAAATTTAATAGGTAGATATCTGTGTTCGGATAGCCGAACTACAGCTCTTTGCCATCCTATTAATCCGCGGGTCTACGTTGAAGTAGATGTTTCCTAGGATCCTATTGATTATGTTTGGATAACTGTAGAGGAAGAATATCTATGAAAATAAGACGTGGTCTTCGAATCATGGTTTGATTTCTATTTGGACTGTAAGAGGATGGGGCACTCGACAAAAGCTTGTTTGCGGGGACCTAAGAATCAGATGGGTATTAGCAGTTGTAAGGAATCAGGGACTCATCCCGAGGGAGGACCTCCTAGACAAGAACCGAATGGTGTGGATCCAGAGGGAAAGTCGGTAGTGGAGGTGAGCTGTGGGCCTTAGGCTATGAATCCTTTGGTGAACGATGCATTCAAACACTTGAGGGAGGATCTGGGTGGATTTCAGGACTCTACACCGATTGAGGGTGAGGATGTGGAAGAGATGCAACCTGGTAGTGTTACCTAAGTGGTGGATTCTCAAATGGTTGAAGAAGAAGGCACTAGGACTCCTCGAACAGCTTCATATGTAGAGGTTGTGCGTGCATGTCTTGGAACCAATGACAAAGGCCTGGAACCCAAGGCATTAAGGGAGGGTGGATCTCCTGGCAGTAAGGTACTGCATCAGGATTTAGGTAATCTGCTAAGTAGAGAAATTGGTGAAATTGTGATTAAAAATAGATTTGAAGGGATTTCACAGGATAACCCAGAACAGGAGGCTGATCCAGCTAGGTCCTCACTGAAGAAGGGGGAATCCGGGACAGAATCCTGTGATGGGAAATCTGAGAATTTTTTACGTGATATAGGAGCAGAATTACAAGGGGATCCGGTATGCCTAAGGAGAAGTAAGAGTCAGAGGGGCTCTTGGAAAGAGAGGAAAGACTATTCCAACTTACCACCACCAAGGGAGACTAGATAAACAAAGAAATCCAAGGCTAATATGGGGGTCAACAACCCCCTTTCATCTTCCAAGGCTGAAATTGGGAAACTGTGCGAGTCAGGTATGGAGACAGACCCTTATTTGGAGCTGCTTATGCACTCAGGAGAAGAAATGGTGGAAACAATTTTAAAAATTAATGCCACCAAAAAAGAAGCTAAAAAGATGATGGGAAGACCGTTAAGGGTGGCCACCAATGAGGAGTAGAGTAATTGGATTGAAAAACAGGATCTAATTTTGATTAGTGGTTTTAATGATGGGAATATCAACCAAGAAGAGTACATCCATGATTGGGACAAACTGGCGGACCATTTCGAAGACCTTCTTAAGGATGATTCTGAGACTCAGGTTAGTGTTCTCTCTTGGCATATAAGTAGAGAGATTAACTCTAACCGGCTCAAACTGTTCTTCAATGGTTCATCTATTTTCTTTTGTGCATGAACGATTGATTTCTCACTTTTCCCACAAAAGTGGTTCCTTAATAAAAAATTTAATTTTCATTCAGGATGAGAGATAATGATAAACAATGATTTTTTAATGACCCCACAATTATATACATTGTAGAAAAATTAAATTCCACATGATGAATTATTTTTTATAAGCTTCTTCATCATTCGTCACTACCCCCACCTCAAGAGAACACTCCTCAATATCTTCATAATACAGAATATATTCATTAATGGATTTCAATATGTTCGAATATTGGAAAACATAAAAATGGAATTCATTATGTGGATGCTTAGTGTTTATTTTATAAAAATAAACTAAAAAGATACCCACACAAAAATATTTTCATTAGAGTAACATCATTTTAGATCAATGGAAGACTAGGTCATAATCTTATTATTTTCCATTGATGAAAACACCATCTCAAATATTCAAAAATGATGGTACAACTTGAAGAATCATTCAATGATAAACACTTCATCATATATTCTCTCCAGAATTGAAATAATACATATTTTATCTAGATATTCTCTTAATAATTTTATTCACATCTAATTACCAATATTTTAAATACAAATAACACACAGAATTGTCCAGGTAATGACATGGATCTCTTTTATCCTCAACGTGAGTATTAAGTTTGATATTTTATCATCCTCAATCCCCTATTTGATCTAGTATTCATTTCCACAAATTAAAATTAAAAAATTAATTTTTGATTGGATATAATGATTTTATACACACCATATTTGTGTGGGAAAATTGATTCATATTGATCTTTTTGTTCATATAAATTTCAAGGTGCAGTATTAATCATCTTAACTAAATTTTCTTATACTGAGAATGTAGTTAAACATCCACTAGAAATATATCTAGATTTAGTAAATATCTCAAATAGAATTTTTATAGAACATTTTTTTTCATTTATTAATAGCCTCCCATGAAATTTAGTTTCATTATGTCAATACTTCTCTTTTCCATTGATAAAAAACATTTCACATGATAATTCATGTATTACATGCTTTTAAAAATCATTTTTCTAATAAAATAATATATATTTAAGAGTGTTGATATATTAATTAGGTTCTCTACATTAAAAAACAAGAATTTTTTACATAATAACTTTTAAATGTGATAGTATATCTTATATTTTAGGATATATAATGAATTGACTTAAATTCAAATTGTCATATAGGTAACTTAGAACAATATTGATAGGCTTCATGGGTGAATTCTATTTTGGTGGCTTCCTTAAAAATTTCCCATGTGTGAGTATTCATTAATTTGTGATATTATATTTATATTTTTATTTAATATATGATTATATGTCTATGAACCACTATTTTTACCATTATCACTCCAATTAATATTTAAATCATCATGATTTTCAAACCATTTAGAGCTATATAGGTTTTTATGAATGTCGACATGTTTCTTATTCTTTAGAATGACCCCCATTGAAATAGATATTCATTGTGATTTCATGATTAAATAATTATTCCAATAATATTTTTCACAATTCAATAAATTGTTTTGAACATCATCATTTCGAAACAAACCCTGATCTTTTCCTTTTAAATTTTTATAATCTAGAATTTTAATATTTATGAGCATGATGTTTTTGATATATTTTTACCAATGGTTATGGTATCATTGGGAATCATAAACCATATTCTTTATTCTATCTACCATTTATGTAACAATATGATTATCATCAATTCTTCTCATCAATACTTTTACTAGTTTGGAGATTCAACTTGAAATATTCATGAAACTATATTCAAAAAGTTCATGAAATAAAGATAAGGATGGTTCCTTATTCATTTAGAATAAATTGTTAATATTATCAAATTATTTCATGATATTTTTTTAACATAGAATAGTAATTTTTAATGTTAATAGTCCTTATAATGTTAATTGTTAGCACCCCCACTCCCATAAAAAAGTTCATGATATTTTTTTAACAAAGATTTCCCCCAAAGTTTCTAATATTATTTTATAAACATGATTTTTCATATTGAGAATATTCTTTTCATCCTAAATCATTATCAGTCATTATTCGAAGCACTTATTCATTCATTCTACATATTAAATATTCAATTTATTTGTTTATTATAATGATGTGTTAGGCTCCATTATTCTCATGAATTTTTTATAAAATTATATAGTATGGAAATATATGTTGATATTAATATTTCCATTAAATGAATATATCTTCTTATAAAAATATTATATTAAGCCATCATTTTCATGGATTTAATTGATCTAGTAATTAAATTTGGTGAACCTTTACTTTTTCTCCTCATTATCATCATTTTTTTCGTTACATGTATTGAATTCTTGATACAATTAAGATATATTTATATTAATTCCACTACCGTATTATCTATTTCCCATTCATGTTGAGAGATCTCGAAGTAATTAATTTCAATAATCATACAAATTATAGAAACAATTTCATGGGGTAAAATATGAATAATTTAATTTACTATAGAAATATATGAATCTATTTATGTAATATCAAATCCACTTTATAAATCATCTTATAGAAAATTTAAAAAATAATATTAACGTAAAATAATATCACATGAATTCCTAGATCAACCTATGTTAGATTCACTATCTATATCCTTTGTGGAAAATTGATACACATATTCTTATCCTTACATTAATTATCATTATTCATTTCTTGGAGAAAATAAATCATATTCTTCTTATCAGAAGAGGGAAAAAATATCCTTCTTATTTTATATGTTTTCATATTTATCATGGTAATTGATGAAACTAAATTATAATCTAAAATAGAAAAACTATCCAGAAAATTTTCCTCAAAATTATCTCCAGAATGAATATTCAAATCTTCATAGATAATAATTTATAGAATGACAATACAATCATAGGTCAACCTAGATTCTATATAAATAATGGATATTCTAATAAAGATAAACCTATTTATTTGATAACATATAAAGAATATTCTTTTAGATATGTTTTACACTGAGGGGGGGGGTATCTTTGTCAGTATCTTATAATATATTTTTCATTCACTTATTATTACATTTACCAAATTTTATATTTGGTGGTGATTCTATTATTATTTCTCTACCCATCTATTATTCTTTATCCCATTAAGTCATATTTTAGAATAAAAACAGACAATAAAAATGATGATTTACAATGTTCAGATTTTAAAATTAATAGATAGTACTTTGTTTGATAGAAATTCTTCCATGATCATAAAATTCACTAGTGTTAACATGCAAATATAATTGATAAGGGTTTATCATTGTTCCCATGGATGGTTCAACACACACTCCACAACATCTCGTTGTTTCTTCATGCTGACATCCTCACTATTTAAAACAAGAAACAATAATGAATATATTTTATATTACCAATTGACACAACTAATTATTATATATTTTCTTATTGTATTCTTATTATTCTACATTCACTATCAGTTTAGTATGCAAGGAAATTAACATATATTATATATAATAATAATTTCACAAAACTCTTATTATCCCAATATCAAATAGTCACAACCTTTATTGTAATGATAGAATGATTTTTTATTCACTATTAAATTATATGTGAACAACATATAGTGACGATATAGTTGATGCATATTATTAAATGATTTTATGAATGAATATTCATTAAATACAAACCAAGAATGGAAAAGTCTATTGTATTTGGAATACCATGTATATAAATAGAAAACATGAACCTATAATCTAACATCTATTTAGGAATCACCAGAATGAGATACTAACATAATTTTAGCATCTAAAGATTTATTTTCTATCATGAAGAATACACAGAAAAAAGGGTCGACATAAATTCCATAGTTAGGGAAAAAACATGGAAAAGAAGTACACAACATGATTCAAAAGTCATGAGATTATAACATATAAGGAATGTCTCATGAATAAACATATGTAATAATAATTTTTGTAACATGCAATAACAAGAAAACAAAAATATAGGAATATGAAAATAGAATATATCATGAAATAAACATGGGTCAAACTTAACATCCATGATTATATCATATGGTGGAAGAATCCCCTTAATGGATTAGGCTTACTCCATAATCTCATAGGTAATATCTTGTTTGACTAAAAAAACATCAAATTAATTATATATATATCTAGGTGAAACCATAATAAATTTAACATGCATATTCATTCCACATAAATAAATCAAACATAAGGAATAAACATAATGGTTACCCATGGAATGACATGGGTTTCATAATCATGTAACAAGGAATAAAAAAAGGGTGTATCATAATGGTATCTATGAATGAATATATTTAAGTCAATCATGGTCATTCATAAATAAAATATAATAATATACCATGAATAATTGTATTCAAATTAATAGAAAGCATTAAAAAAAGTTTTAGGTAACTTTATAAATGTTCCACTTTAGTGGGGTGTTGGGAAATGGTTAGAGTTTTTAAAAAGTACAAATAGAAAATTATTTCCACAAAAATATAAATTAACTAAGATTTAGTTTCATGATTAAATGACTGATGTTAGTAAAAAAATAGAGGATTAAATCATTTTTCTATTGTACATACAAAGGGATAAAAAACAAAGAAGTTTCTTTTTATTTCATTTTCTTATCGAGAGCAATTGAGAGGAGAACCATTTAAAACTTGTATATACCCATAAAAGAAATTTTAATTGAGATATATATGTGTGTTAAAAATTTAAATAATATATTACATGTATTTAAGAACAATAATGAGTTAAATTTAGGCATATAGGGAGAAAGGGAAACCCAAATGTAATATAGGGGTTTAGAGAGATCCCTTACCTTATGTTAGAATGTGTTAAAAACTAGAACTTAATATCATGGTAAATAATATTAGATTTATTAATAATTTAATTCAGAACCTATTATGAAAATATATTATTTTTTATAAATTTATTAATTTCATTAATGTCTATTTTATTGAGTTATAAATTTTAATTTCATTGTCCTGGGAGCAATTTCCTCTTGGTTACATGGTCGGTTCACTATTGTATAATTATAGAAATTCATAAAAATAGAATGAAAAATACATGGATGAAATTTAATACTATTCATAAAAATCAATATGTTTTTATGGTCTCATTTATAATTTTTTTACACGAGGATGATTCATTTGAATAAACAATAATGATAAATGATTATTTTATTTGGTATTTTTTAGACCATCATAAATTTTTTTCATTTTATTTAATAGAATATATATATATATATTTAATTTCTATAACATGAACTATGTTATAATATATTTAATAAAAAAATTAAAAACTAATAATAAAATTATGACTACACATGAAGGCAGTAATGGAAGTCACAAACTCATTCTCCCCAATGACGGTTGAATGCTATAATTTGGACAATGCTATCATTTAATTGAATAAGAGTACATGAGAAAATAGATGGATTGAAGATATTAAATTTTCAAAATAAAAATCTATTATATAAATGACATTGTATTTATAATTAATTTATGGATCATGATAGTAAGGATACAGAAGAAGAATAAAATAAATTGAGAGATTTGGTTTGATAAAAAATATATCATCAATGTCACATCCTTGAAGGTCCCCTTAAGGAACATGGAATTGGTCATTTTGTGATACCATAAGCACATGGATGTGGTACGAGTTGGAATTATAGGGTTTTCTATATAATTGGAATTCTTTAAGTGTTATAAGGTGTTAATATGACTGTTGAGGGGTTGTTCTGATAAGGGGAGAAGTGGGTGTTTTTAATATATTATTTCATTATTTAGACTCAATACTATCAATAGTATTAATTCATGTGACTATATATAAAACCTAATGAATTTTAATTGGATATAATTGGATATTACATCATCCATGAATCAAAATTTTTGTTGATTCCTTATAATGTAAAATACCATTAATTTTTATATTTCACTATTTTCCAAAAATTGAACTATTTTAGAATAATCCCAAAAATTAACCCAAAACATTTATCAACATGTATATTTAAAAAATGGAATCCATTTATTGAAAATAATTTTATACCTATATGAAACATAATTTTTATTTAAAATTAATGTTTAATCAGAAAATTTATATTTTAATATTATAAAGGATTTTATAACACATTAAAAAATTAATTATGGTCTCATCAAATTATATTATCATAATTATAAACCATAATATTAAAATATATATCCATATTATATATAAAGAAAATCTTTTAAATTATAACATTTATTATTGTTGTGTCTTTAAAATATTTATGTTTTATAAACATACAAATAATTATTTTATCATTTTTCAAGCATTTATTTAGATGTAAATTGATTAATGTATATCATATTTAAATTTTTTAAGATTCATAAATAATATTTTAAATTTCCATAGGTGACATTACTATTAAAATAGTCATATTATTATTTCTATTAGACAGATTACTATTTCAATAGCTAGGTCACTATTTGAATGGTAATATTTATATTCCAACAGTTAGATTTATATTGGTCAGATGGGATTTAGATATCCTATAAATACCTCTTCATAAAATGATGATCCATTATATAATAAATTATCTAAAAATTATTTATATATTAATCTTCTATAATAATATTTTATTATTAAAATTGTGTATTACATCCACAAATTTTTTCATGAGTGTATCCATTCTGGTGGATTTATCATATAATAATTAACGTTTTCTTATATTCTTAATTCTATTTATTATACCCATTAATATTTTCAGTTTTTTTTATTTTTAGACTAATGTGTCACATTTATTTGTGAGAATAATGTTTTAATATTATATTTGTGTCATGGTTGTGATTTATATTATATAACATAAATATAAAAAGGTAAATCTCATTCATAAACCCTTGGGTCATTACATCCTTCCCCTTTATGAAATTTACCCCTTGAAATATCATTTTACCGATTATTGTGAAAACATGTTAGTGTACTTCTCTTTCATCTCTTCCTCTGTTTTACTTATTTTGTATTTATATTTATGTATTTTCAGTTATACTTTGACTATGTGAGTATTCTTATTACATAAAACATTATATCTATGGTCCAAGATAATAATTGGATTCTCTATATAAGAGACATCATTTTCTAACTGTACTACCTATAGATTTACTAAATTAGAGGGAACTTCTATATCTGTCCTTAATATGGATATAATGAATATATCATGTAAAGAATACATAGTTGGTTGATGTTCTCACCAATATATTATAGCTCTGATTCGATCAAATATAAAAATGGGGCCAATGAACTTGCGACCTAGATTTCCCTTTTACCCAAATATAATGACTCTCATATGTTGAGATATGTAGAGAAATAACATAACACTAACCTTAAACTCTATGTCCCTTTGATGATAACCTATAGAAATATTTTTTTGTCTTTGATATTCCATGATGTTTCGTTGAATTATCTCTACACATTCCACTATTTCTACAAGAATTTCATGTAATATAATCTTAAGTTCACCATCCTCATCCTAGATTCAATTGTTTAACATTTTTTCACATAAAGGTATTTATATGGATTCGTTTAGGTTCTTAAGTGTAAACAATTTAGTATAAAAAATAAACCAGTGGATTATGGTGATCCCTTCCTAATTTTAAGATCATTGATCATTCTCTCAATATGAATTAATGTGTCTAAATATCTCGATAATACTATCCATAATTTTGAGGATGACAATATGCACTAATGTTTAGTTTAGTGTTAAAACCATGTTGTGTAATTTTCTAAAACATGGATGTAAATATCTAATCATGATTGGATAAAATTTATAATGGTACTAAATGATGCCTCACCACTTGTCTGATGTATTTCCATGAATGTTTATGGAGTGACAAGTTCTCCCTAATGTCAATAACGCGATTTGTCATTGTAAGATGATTCACAACAACCCATATTGCATTATTTTTTCAAGATTTCTTTATAAGTCATGTGATAATTTACATGGTGGTGTTTTACCATTTCCATGTATCTATTGGAAATAATTTTCACAATGGATGTAGGGTACTACTTATTTTCCTTCACGTAATGAAAGACCATGAAATTGTATGTAAATTCCATGATCTTTGTCTTTATATTGTCCCACCAAGTGTGATCTCAGAGACCTCAATACATATTTTTGAACCATAGGTGGATGGATAAGTGTGATATATTAACATAATTAAAATCATCTTCATTTATGTAATGGTATTATGGTGAAAATAATTATTTCCCAAATCATATGACTCTTTCCTTGTCAATTTTGATGTTAGAGGATTTCCCATTTATGATTTTGTACAAAATATTTTGATTTTAAAGATCATAACATTATGAATCTGTAATATTATATAAAAGTTACTCTTGAGAATAAACTTTAGATAGTAATTATGATGTTATTTCATTTATTATTACCTTGTCTATCCTTTGAATTCTAGAAAATACTGGTCCATTCAAAATTCTTATCATTGATAATGTTGCAGTATCCTTTCTAATTTAAGTATCTGTAATGTTTTTTATTCACAAGATTTGTAGTGGAGTTTAAATTCATAATCCTTGATTAGATATAACTATATAAGATGGTTCAAATTAATATCCATATTTTTTTATATATATTTGGGGATCTTATGATCAGTATATATCTCACAATTAATGAAATTGAAATAATTCTACTAGATCATTAATGCCAAGACCACATTTGGAAACACCAGATCTTGTGTGGGCAAGTTTTTCTCATGTAAATTCATATTCCATAAACATTATGATATCCCATTATCATTTTTCATCAGAACACATCCTAATCCATTCATTTAACCATCATTGTATACTATAAATAGTTCTCCATTTTTCAGTATCATAAGTACTAGTGCAGTAATACACAACCTTTTCAATTCTTCAAAATGAGTATTCACATTCCCTAGTCCATTCATTATTTACCACCTTCATATTAATCTTGATTAGTGGGTTTGATATTCATGATAAGTTCTGCACAAATCATAGGTAATACGTAGCTAGACCATTAAAACTATGGATCCCTATTAAATATTTTATTTAGCCACTTTTCCATTACATTTATCTTAGAAGGGTCCAAAAATATCTCTTTACTGGTGATAAAAATCCCCATGACTGTTACATCATCCATCCTAAAATCACATTTTCTATAATATTCTTATAGTGTCTTGATTCACAATGTCTTTATAACATTACAAAAATGCTCTTGTTCTCCTCCTTTCTCTGGGAGTATACCAGAATATCATCATTAAAGACTACCATAAATTTGTCGTTGTAATATCTAAAGAAACATTTCATTTACTCAGTGAATATTTCCAATGGATTATATATTATAAATGGATCACTATGAACTATTATTTTTCAAAACTCATTCAAATGTTTGTATTGGGAATGTATTTCTTCCTTACCATTAAATGGTGATATCCAGACCGAAGGTCTACATTAGAGAAATTATTGGACACATGTAGTTCATAGAATAACTCATCCTTCAATATAAGGGGAAAATTATCCTTTATACTGATTTTTGGATATCTTGATAATCAATATAAGGTCATTTTGATCTATCCTTATTTATAAAGAAGGGGATTTGTGTACCCCATAGGGAAGCACTCGGGGATATAATACCATTGTCCAAATTCTATTATAATAGCTTCTTCAGTACTTAAAACACAATGGTGGCCCTCTTATACAGAGTATTTTATATGTGATGGGATCTAGGTATTGTTTCAATTTATAAATCCACATCTTAGATATGATAGAGATATCAATATTCATTCAGGAACACATCAGTGTAGTCCCTCTGAATGAGATGTATTCAAAGGTAATCCCCTCCTTTGCCCCAATAATTTTAGATTGATGTGATTTATCGTAAGGTAATAATATCCACAGTTGAGTTGATCATTCAAAAAAAGATTCATCCTTTTATTAAAATAGGTAATGAGTTAGAGGATGAGTTGGGATGTTAATAGAGATCTCACTATCATTATAGTTTATGCTTGAATGATATAATTATTTATAATATATTTCTAATATTGCAGCAAGAAACACCGAATGATATTAGTAATGATTTTATAGGAGGTTTATTACACACAAATTTACATACGAGGAGTTATTTACATTAAATGTAATAATTTCCCCATTTATTATTGTCATGGAGAAGTAAACCTCTATATGTTGAGGTGGTGTATGCATATTTTTAGTAAACATTAATGATATGATAGAATGTAGAGAACCATAATAATATAGTAAATTATCTATTCATGAATGAATTATAATGATACTTGTCAACAAATCACTTTTTAGGATCCACCTAAGCAATAATGAAAACATATGGCCTTCAATGTTTCCTTGGAGATTTTTTGATTGATTTTATCTGAAAACAACTGGATTAGGAAATTATGTTGAATAATTCATGTGTTCTATGAATTGTAAACAGTCCACTGGTACCTAATTGTAAATCTAACTCTCCCTTTATTATTTTTCATATGTCATAATCTTTATATCCATTCACCTATTATTAGAACGAATCCCATTTTTTCCACATTTAAAGCACCTTATGGTTCCCCTTATAATATTCATAGGATTCTTCATCCACACTTTTCACTTATGGGATGTTGGGTTTCATTTCCTCCATGAGATTTATCTATTGATCCTCCAATATTAGTATCCATATTCCAATTTTTTCTCTAAGCCCATGAGACTTGTTAGTGTATCCAATATCAATCTCATCCTTAATGGAATTACAAAAAATCTTCACCTATTTTTGAATTCATTGAATATTCAAGTATTTTTGTAGGTTCATTTTCATTGAACTAAATAACTAGTGCACCATGATTTTAGTGTTCAGGAAAATTCCATATGCTTATCAAGATATATTTATAATGTTTTACTCATATGTTAGGGAAGTATCATCTTTCATTTTCAACAATACAAGTAACTCTCTCTCTATTTTATGATAAAGAGTTATTGAAAAATATTTATAAAAAAATATTGTATTTAATGCTTCCCATTCCATTGAATCTATTACATCCTTAAACATCATATTTTTGACCAGCATCCCCCACTGATCATATTCCCCATAGAAGGATTGAAATCTAGAAAAACATTCTCCTTTTATGAGTATTAGACGATATTGAATAACATCTCAATGTAGTTAATCCATTATTCTGTGATGAGGGGATCCGATGATTCAATAATTATAGGAGGTCTTTTCTCATAATGGATTCAATGAATGTTTACATTTCTTTACTAAATGGAGATTTTCCACCTATTTAGTGTTATTATTTATAAATTCTGTCAGTTGAACCATTGATATTATGAAATTTAATTCTCCAATTCCCATTGGGTTTGGAATATATTTACTGAAATCATAACATTGACTATCACATTCATTATTCTCCTGAGATCTCATTTTTCCCACCATTAAATAAAAAATAAATATAAAATTAGTCAAGGGTAGAATAATTATCTAATATATATATATATTAAAATTTTTAAATATATAGATAAACTTATAATTTAAAAGTATATCCTAAATTATGACACACTTGATTTAATTATTGGTTATACATAATTATATAATTATCCAAACGGTTCTTTTTAATGTTTTCTAGTCCAAGTCCTCAAAAATCTATAGACCATGCTCTGATACCAACTTTATCGACTATATCCTTAAACATAAATTATTACATGATTATAGGCATAAATATTCATTAAATACAAACTAATTATAAAAAAATCAAGTTTCATTTAAATAATATGTATATAATTAAAATTATTAAAACAAGAATAAAACATATTTCTTTTAATCCACATAATGAGATTCTAACTCCCTCTGAGCATGTCAAATTCTTATGATATCTTGGGGTAATACACAGACAAACAAGATTATCTAATAAGCATAGTAAGAGAATAATCATGGAAAAGAATCATAGTACTTGAGAGAAAAGGCATTATAAGATAACATATAAGGAATGGCTCATGAAAAATCATATAGAGGAATAACAGATTGAACATTGAATCATTCAATCATGGAAATATAGAAATCTGACAACAAAAAATATCTTGAAATAAACATTAGTCAAAGATAAATAATACGATGATATCACGTGGTTGACAGAGTTCCATAGTGGATTAGGTTTACTTCCTATTCCCATTCGTAAAATCTCATAAGACTAAAACATTACAAATTACATTAGAGAGATTTTTGGGTCCACCCATCATAATAATTACATGTATCCATCTTCCACATAATGAAATCAATCATAAGGAATAATAAAAAATAGAAACCCATGGGATAAAAAGAGTCTACTAATACTATTACAAGGAAAAACCAAAGGGTGTATCATATGTTTATCCATGAAATAAGGTATATAAATAATTCCTATACAGGCATAAATTAATTATAATAATATATCATGTATAATATATTACTACTGAATTGAACACCTGAAAATGAGTGCTTAGTTTTATATAGAAATGTGCCACTTTACTGGGGTTTTTGGTAAATGATTAAATTTATTTTAATTACAATAAAGGAATAATTATTTTCATAAAAATAGATTTGGCTTAAAATTCATTATCATTATAAAATCAATGATTTTAGAAAAATAATGGTGTCTTAATTCATTTTTTGATGTGTAACTGAAGCTGAGTAAGAAACAGTGTGGTTCCCTTATAATTTGGTTGTCATATCAAGATAAAGTAAAGAGGGAACCTTTTTATATATGTATTTCCACATCACAGAAATATGAATTGATCTAGATAAATGTTTTTAAATAATATTTATATAATTTAATAAAACTATTTTAGAATAGGGAAGAGTTTAAATGAGGTAAATGGGGATAAATGGTAACCTAAAGGTAATATGGTGGTTCAGAGATATCCCTTACCATATGTCCAAATTTGTTATGCAGCTATACATAATTTCCCACATAATTAACATAGATACATTGATAATTTAATTTTTAACCCATAAATATATATTTCATTAATTATAATTTAAATAAGTTAATTTATAGGCATATGGATGAGTAATAATGTTTAATTTTCATGTTTTTAGGGAGTTCATTTAATGGTTACATGGTTGGTTCACTTGTGTATAAATACAGATGTTCTTTCCAAATGGAAACAAAAATACATAAGTGAACTAAAATAATATCATTGAACCTTTATATGTTTAAATTTACTATATACATTTTTTTTTATTTTGAAATGTGGATGATTAAATTTATAAAAATCCAATGATAGCTGTTCTATTCAATTTGGCAGTTTTTCCGAAAATCAAGAATTATTTTCTTTTTTATTTAACATTATGATTATATGTAAAATTCAGAATGTAAAAATATATATAATATGATAATTAAAATATTATTTAACCATAATAGTACACATATATATATATATATTAAGGAGGTATTATATAAAACTTCATTATCCATAGAGATGGGTAACCTACATAATTCAAGAATTGGTTTTCTTTCTTTGAATAACATGATATTAGAAAAATCATAGACTCAAG
Source organism: Viscum album (assembly GCA_963277665.1). Lineage (NCBI taxonomy): Eukaryota > Viridiplantae > Streptophyta > Magnoliopsida > Santalales > Viscaceae > Viscum > Viscum album. The sequence continues at coordinate 1,292,117,666 of OY728146.1, forward strand.
ATATTTTATTTGAAATATATAATTAAATTATATACAAGATACTTGATTTATTATGATTTTATGGATGAAGGATGTAAGGATAAGGTAGGATAAGAAAGGAATTTAAGTGGGGTGGTTTGATAAAATTACATTTTTAATATCCCATCATTGAAGGAACACTTAAAGAACATGAAATTGATATTCTGATGAGAAAAAAATTACATTGACATATAGAGAGTGTATATGAGATGGTTTGGTAGTGATTAAGAAATATTAAAGGATTATAAAGTGTGAGGAGATGGTCGGTGAGGGTGGTATTTATAAGGGGAAAAGTGGGGTGATTTTGATTATTATATTCAATATATTATTATTTCCGCTCAATGAATTATATAAAGTTTTTTATGGTGTCTTTAAAAAGTAAATAATTCATTTTAGTTTGATATATTATGTTCTAACATTATACATGGAACACAAAATCATGTATTTTCTTTATAATGTTAAATACTTTAAATTACCATATTTCACTACTCACTAAGAAGAAAAATATTTTAGAGAAATCCCAATACATCACCATAACCATTTATAAATGTGAAATTTTCAAAAATGGAATACATTTTATCAAAATATTAATCTAACAGTGAGAAATTTTATATTTAGATAAAATTTTCATTTAATTGAAAAAATAACAAATTTAATATTATAATATATTTTACAACTCTATAAGAAATTATACTTATTCTTATAAAATTTTATTATCATTAGAATAAAAATTAATAGTAATATATAAATCCATTTTATTTAAAAAATATAATTTAAATTATTATATTTAATTTAAAATTTTTATTAAAATATTTTAGTTTTATAAAAATAAAAATAATATATTTATAATATTTAAAACATCTATTTACTTATATCCTAATATAAATATATCATATTTTCATTTTATAAGATACCTATAAATTATTTTAGATTTTTATTTGTGATTTTATTATTCTAATGATCAGATTACTATTCCTAATGGTCATATAACTATTGCAATGGTTAGCCTATTATTCCTTTAGTTAGAATACTATTCAAGTCATCATATGGGTTTCATAGTTCTTATGAATACCTCTTATTCCATTCATTAGTCATTCACATATAATTTACCTTATATTTATATAAAAATCCATCTTCTGAATGAATATTTTATTATTAACATCATTTTTTATTCCTTTTTATTGTGAGTGCAGTCATTCTGGTGGATCGAGAAGATCCATTTCTTCCCATTATTATTCCCATTTTTTCTATTTGAAGTCCCATTATAATATTTTTCATTAATATAATTTTATTTATAAATAATATATCATTTTCAAATTATCAAAATAATTGTTTGTTGGATTATCTATGTGGTTTTTGTGCTTTATACTACATGGAATAATTATTAGAATGGAAATTACATTCATAAAATAATTGGTTATTACACAAAAAATCACCATATTCATACTTTATTCAACTATAGTGCATCAATGAATATCACTAGATTTTTTTACTAATATTAAAAAATATTTTTTCCATATAAAGGCCAACATCAGATAACACTTCAACTGTATTTCATTCATATGAAATAAGTAACACATAGAAAATCTCATTTAAATTCAATGATCCTTTATATAGGCTCTTCATACATATATATGTTACTTATATATTCTCTTTAATATTTATACATATAATAGTTTTTATTAAAACCCTCCAATTACACATGATATAATTTAAAAATAAAATTAAAATTCAAAAAACCATATTCCTCTTCAATATTATCATATACATATTTTTTCCCATAGATCCTGGTCATACAATTTTAATTGTTACTTATTTTATATTGGTAAAACCACTAAATCCATTACATGATTCCATATTCACAATTATCATTGAATATACCTATATTTCACTACTATGGATTGGTCATGGACATTACAACATTTCCATTACATTTGATGATGTTTTATCATAACATTCACACAAGGCTATAGCATATATATGACGTAAAGATATAGAGGTTTCACTATTTAATGTACCACTTAAATACAACCAACCCCACTGTTTGGTGTGGCATGGATTTTGTGGTGTAGCCCTTCAAAAATTCCTCTATGTATGGAATAAAAAAAATTCAACATGTAGACCTCAAAATTCCAGTTACCTTTAAGATTTATCAATATAGTTATATGTTGTGGTATAACCACTATTATATAGAGGTTCTAATATTTCTATTATAATGAAAAACCAACCTAACACCCTCGACACTGTGGTTAAATTAGTTATAGACTCATATCAATTCTATAATCACCATATCATAACTACCTATAGAATACCTTTGATATATAAGCTATGTCATTCCTTTGACTCATCATGTGTAAGTAATGGGGTCCATCCCTAACCTCCACCATAGAAAATACCAACTTTAGGGAATACTTCTCTTATTTTCATGCCGGCCTACATACATTCACCTAGTTTCCTCCCAATATTGAGCGCTAAGATATTTCCCATGTCGGTTGAAATATAATCCTACAGTTTCAGGGTTGTTACTGATTAGAACAAAACCATGGGGTTGACCATATTTTTGTAGTAAAACTAAAATGTAATGTTCCGTTGATGTTTCTTTAGTAAATCCTAGCTCCCTTCATGAACCTAATAATAATTATCCCATACATTGAGGCATATTATGAATGATACTATGATTTGGTCCTCCATTTTATATTTTTCATCATGAATGATATGGACTTGTCTCCATCTGTATGGTGTGAGGTTCCATATTCATAAATCATAAACTAAATTCAAGGTATATAAACATTGATATCATTTCACTTCGAATCTTCTAATTTCACTATCCAAATATTTTTCCCTTCAATATACATAGATAGAACACCATCATACACATTCATCATAGATATTATAAGATCATATCCATGGAAATCTAAATTTTTTTATAATTTACCATCAATAGATCATTCATTATATAACTAAATTATTATTCAACATTATTTGGATGTATTAATAAACATATTTACATCAATGAATACTTGTCATTCTTTTGACTACCAATGACTAGAAATTCAACTCATACAAGTTTGGTTGAACTGAATCATGTGTAAATTTCCTAAGTTGAATGGTGTAACAACAATGTTTTTTTTATAGTAAATAAATTTCATACTATACTAATATGTATTAATTATATTTTATAGTATCATATTAATTATAAAAATATTATGTAATTTTTCAGTAAAAAATATAATTTTTTTGTTTCAATCCAAACTAGGTTTTGATGTATTACTTATATTTTTTTATAAATATATAAGATAAAATTTTAAAATTTTAAATTAAAAAATATCATTTTTTATTTTATCATATGAAAATTTAGCATATAGTGACATTTTTTATTTTTTGAAATATATTCATTTTTGTATAAAATGTGAAAAATATTACTTTTTATTAAATATTGAATTTTAATTTCAATCATTTAAAATTAAATTTATATATCAAAATTGCCCAAAAATATAATTATTTATTTTATATAATTAAAAAAACAATTATGGTAACTTGATTAATTTTCGTGCTTGATTTTTGAATGAAAATAATTTATACTTAAGAATATATGTTTTTTTCAGAAAACACCTTTAATCCCATTATATTGGTGTAATTTTAAATTAAATTCAGTAATTTTTTTTAAAATTAATTTGATTAAATTGAATACATATTTGAAATAAAAATTTATAAATTTTTTAATATTTAAACATTTAATAATCATCCTTGGGAATAATAACATCAATAAAAACCAACGTCACAATGGGAAAACCTTTAATTGGGTTAACATAGGTTAAATATACAAGATAAGGACACATAATTTCATCTTAATTATAATATAAAGTATTTATTTGGAAAATGTCTATTTACCACTTCAAATATATTTTTATGGTACACTTTCATAGGAAAATGACTTCATAATATTTAAATCATTTAAAAAATATAATGTCTTCCCTCTCCCTCACCTATAAGAGGACACCCCCTATCCTCTCCACTCCATACATCATGATATTTTTTTGTGTCTGAATAAATATCCAAATAAATTCTTCTCATCTATCATATATCCTTTAATAAAAATATATGATAAAATAAAAAACCTTATATGGATTTAGAGTAAAAAAGGGGGTTATCCAAAGAAGAGGTATAAAATTTGATTGGTGGTTTTAATTTTATCTCAACTTATACCACCATAAAATATTCTTTTTCCATTTTAAAATAATATCATTGATATCATGAACATACATTTCTGTTATAATGATAATTGTATAACCGTTTTTCATCCACATAACCTACTAACAAAAAATAAACACATCACTCTGGTTTACATGAAGACTACCACATCGCATGATGATCTATTTAATTTTTCATCTTTAGCTCATTTGGATGATAATAATAATTGAGTCAAATAAAATAATATGATATATATGGCATAAATTTCATTCAATAATTTTATCCTAATATTATACTTATTTCTTTACCAAAAAATTAAAATTAAAATTATCCACCGTGTCTATGACTAGACTACCACCTGACAAACCAATTTTTTTTATTTTTCCATCATAGCCTCATATAGAATATATATTTATGTAAATAATGAAATAACAATATTGTTATTATATAACTATATCTTTAGAATGAATAAATAATATATACACTCATTCGCCAATCATTCTCTGGAAAATAAAAAAATTATGTGTACATATGTATGACCTACCATCTCTATGACTATACCATAATTTATTTTTCATATGCCCTATAAATTTTTAGTTTTATAACTATAAATAATTTCTTAAAATTAAAATTATATCATTATTATGATTATATATATGATATAATCATGATCAAATTGAGCATAGTCAATATGTTGAAGTCAGTTTTTGATATATGAGATGAATATCATCTAAACGTATGACATGAACATAAATGACTATTTAATTAAGTATAAAATTGAAATCAATATAATAAAAGAAATAATAAATATGAGAAATTCTGTTAATAATGTAAATTAATACCAAAATTTGATTATTCAGGATGTTAAATTCTATATGTGATGAGTCAAACTCATGTTAAGGGGAACATTACCTTAAAATTTGTTTTAAATATTACAAGTATTTATATATTAAATCATTTCCTTTCATTGATATATTCTTAAAATTAAATAATTAATCAATTTATATTTAAATAAATAAATTAAATTGGATATTTTATGTCGCTTTTGATTTTTATTCATTTTTTTAAATGGAATATTCTTATATGTTTTATATGAAATGAATTAAATTTATTTTTAAAATGAAAATTTAATGTTCAATTTTAACATACATGACATCTGTGGGTTTTCCTAAAACCATGAAAATATGTTCAAATTGTTATTCATTATAGTGATTCACTATTTTCTTCATATAAAATCACTTTTCCCTTTATTTATTTTGTTTTAGTCTTGATAATGGGGTTTTGAATTAAAATGGTATTTAGAAATCCAAAAGTGTTTTGCATATGGGTTTAAAATTTTTTTGAATGGATTTTATGATGAACAGGCGAAAGAATAAATTTTTTTATTCATGATATATTATATTATAAATATAAATTATTATTGGTGATCTTGATACAAAATACACAATTAGTATTCCCGATATAGTTTTTTTGACATGTGAGACCAATATCACAATCTAATGTATTGGGTATTGATACTTGTAATAAAAGGGAATGAGAGAGTAAATATATGAGGATTCCACTTTGCATGTAACTAGAATCCATTAATATATGAAAATTGTAAAAACGATATAAGAATATAATTATTTAATATTTCATCAAGGGATAAAGTTATTGTGCTATGTGATTTTAAGGATAATAATTTAACAAAAAGTTTTCCCCCACATGCATATAAATTATTTTATATTATCAATGTGTAATTTGATAAATGAAAAAAATTATGAGTTCTTATTTTTTCAGTAGACCACATAGTTTCATACTCATATATTCCTCATTGAACTTTTTAAATCATCCTATATTTTAACATGTTTTCAAGAATTTTAAGGGATGACTAAATAATTTTTTCATGTTGAATATCATGACGATTTTTCATGAAAATGTATCATTTTTCATTTTAAAATATTTATATTATGAAAACATTTATATTATGTGGATATTTACACCTTTTAATATAAGGTTTTATAGTCTAATCATTGAAATATCTTTGTAAAATGTTAATAAAAAAATTCATTACGAATTAAAGAAAGTGATGTATAGTCAAAAGACACCGGATTATGTAATTTTTATGATATGGTCCTTATATTTGGTATCAAATACATGGTTTTGATAGAAGTATTGGACAAAATAATTTTAATAGAAAAAATTTAGAAATTCTAAAATATTACTATGTTGAAATTATATTTATTTTGAGGATTACCATTTTTATACATCTAATAAATGTCTATTAATAATATTTCACCAAATGGGATACATGGAAGATGATTGTGAAAGTTATAAATTGCTCAATGTCCATCCAAATCAGTATCATAAAATATTTTGAGTTTTAATTGAGTAGTTTATTATAGTGATGTGTCCAGTGATTCATAATATAATTGGGGGTATGATACATGTTAGAGAGAAAAAAATATTTATAAGATAGTAAAATTTCTATTTCATAGAATTTTCTAAAACAAAATCATTCATCTTTCATTGTAACTTTAGATACATTTTTAGCAAAATGATAAATAAATGCTCTGGAAAAGATATTAAAAGTCATTGGATGTGTCACGACCCATATCCCGAGGGCATGCATCGTGACTATCCCAAGCCCGCCTTCCATAGGCAAGGGGCTGGTGACTAGCACCAAAGGCGTAATTCCCGAAAACTAGGAAGAGGTTGCCTTTATAAACTGTAAACACACACAACCAGAGTACAAGCGAAAGAAAACACTAAGTAAAAGATATATAACAAGTGTACTGAAAGGAAAGGGGGCCAGAATACAAGCCCAACTGTAAAGTAAAAATACAATTGAAAGCAAGTACAACTAAAAAGGGACAAACAACTGAAAGGTGAAAGTAGCTCCTAGATCATCCTCCGGGGTTCCTACCTGAAGGGTAGGTTCAGATGGCCTCCTCAGCACTCCACGTCCGTCCGAATCCACCATGTATCGATATGTCATATGGTATTCCTTTGGTAACTGTCCAGTCCTAGTGCTCTCGGCCTCCGTCAGCGATGTCAGTCGTCTGCATCCAACACAACGAGGTGCGGGCATAGCCCATGAAGGGGTGAGTATAACGATACTTAGTAGGGACCCTGACACACTCAAGGTCTCACAAAATTCAACCAGGACAACCACAAAGTATGATTTCAATGTATAACCATTACTTAGGTATATTCCCATACAAATACCTAAGTTATCAAGTAACCTATCTCAATCATGAGGAAAACACAAAGGTCAGTGACTCAGCTCAAAACTGTATTTTCATTAACGAAACCACGGCTGCTAGAGAACTCATCCTCTATCAAGTACAGTGGCCATGTCGTGACTCTGAAGAACTAATCACTATCCTTAGACTACTGAGGTACTGCTCCTGTCGAGTACCGTGGGATATCTATGTCTCACAGAGATGCTTCCCACCTGGGGTATGCCGCCTCACACAGTAGAGCTCCCCCTAATAGCCTTCAAGGGTACTCCTTCTATCGAGTACCGCAAGTCTACTGCCACACACAGTAGCGCTCCTCCGCCATGGGTCTACCGCCTCACACAATAGCGCTCCCCACTAGGCTAGTCGAGTCACTCCAAATTTAATCGGTCAAGCAGTCATTAGGTCTCAGCCAGCTACTAGGTCTCCGTACTCTGCTCGCTCGTCTCCAGGAGGGTCTGCTCCACGAGCTACAAGCCAATACTCCAAGTGTCACGAAGTCCCATGAAGAAGTATATCAAAGGTCTGCCATGTCATAGGGGTCTCAACGAAACAGACGACGCATCAACCAGATGCCCTGTCTGTGAGTTATTAGCTTTTTAATCCTGGGGCCCCGGTTTATTATGTGTACAAACCAACCCGACCGTAACTCAACTATACCCCGATCTCAAGTAAGGTATACTCAAAGGGATGGATATGCTCCTAGAATACCAGCTCCACTGACGATTCATCAAACAGACGTCCGGTGAAAAAAATATGGCCCAAAAAAGTAAAGGAAACAGTATGGGCCCGGGTCCAGACCGACCCAGTCGGCCTGACTCGGCCCAACCCAGTCTGGGTCAACCTGGTCTGTGTTGACCCGGACTGACTTGTTGGGTCTCACTCGGCCCATTGGGTGGGTCATCCCGCTACGTTTTGACCCAGTCCGTTGGGCCCAGCCCAGTGGTCCGCGAGGGTGGTTCAGCCCGATAGTCACCACATAAGCGGTTTGGTAACTCGGCCCGGAAGACCGGACTGGTTCGACCACCGACACCGCGGGGGAGCCGTGGGCCGGTTCATTAGGATGATGGCTTAGAGGCTAGCAGGCAGCCCGCGCGGGGCGTGGGTGGGCTGGACTCCGAGCGGGCTACGAGTGAACCCGGAACGTCATGGGTGCTAAACAGCGCGGCAGATAGTCGGGTGCCGGACAGCGCAGGCAGGTAGCGAGGGCCCCCGGGGGCGCGCCGGGCAGTGCGGTAGTGCACTGGGGGGCACCGAGTAGGGTGGTAGGGCACCGTGGGGTGCGCTGGGCAGCACGGGCATGGCGCCGTAGGGCACCGGTAGCACGGGTAGGGCACCGCAGGGTGTGCCGGGGAACACGGGTAGGGAGTCGCGTGGCACCGGTAGTGCGGGCAGGGCGTCATGTGGCGCCGGCAGCGCGGGCAGGGTGCCGCGGGGGTGTCGGAGTGCACCGGGCAGGCCGGGCAGGGCGCATGGGTGTGGGGGTGCGGGTAGCGCACCGGGGCGCCGTGAGGGCGGTGTAGTTCATGGAGATCGCGGGTTGCACGGCCTTTGCTCACCGCCTTCATCACCATCGCCTCATTTCCAAGCCATTTTTACAATGCCATCGATCAAAGGTTCCGAAACCATAAAGGTTGCGGAGGGGTTGGGACGTGTTCATTCGGCTCGAACCCTCCACGTTTGAACGATAGCGAGCAGTTCATGAAGTTGATTCAATGTGAGAGGATAAAGCGTTAAACAACTTAAAACACACCCCTACATTTTTAATTGTCATGCGTTGGTTATTTTCGGGGGAAGACGATTTTGTTGTCATTCGTCGTACACTTCCACTTTCGAGCTCGTGCGTCAGTCCATTGAAGACCAACAAGAAGGAAGAAGGTTCGTCGCTGAGATCCCACGTCGGAAGGGGGGTTCCAAGGAAGAAGCCGAGGAAGAAGCGTCATCACCGGCGTCTTCGCGTTCATCGTTGGAGGATTCTATTCTCCCAATCTCTCCACTAAAGAGAGAATAAACGTGCCAAAATAATAGATTTTAATCTATTATGCTGGTTGGCAAGAATTAATTATGTGGGTCCCACTTAATTAATTTCATGATGTTGGCACAATTATTCGAAATTCAAAAAAAAAGAGCGGAGAGGCTCCGCCAAATTAATTGCACGAGAGGTTGGCATATTATATTTTGGGAGTTTTGAGGGGGTTGGAGGCCTGGGTGGCCCCCCACCTAATTAAACATGAAGAGGGTCAAGGGGGGTTTCCTTCAATTAATTAGGGGTTTTGAGGAGGTTTTATCCTCCTCCATTAAGAGGGGAGTTAGGGTCCAAGAGGCTCTCCCTCCTTAATGAGTGAGAGTTGAAAGGTTTCCTCTCCTCCCATTAAATGGGGGGTTAAGCCCCGTGTGGAACCCACGTCATAACCTCTCGCGGGAGGTTATGCTGCTCGGGTGGTCCCCACCCCAATTATCCTCCCATGGGAGGTTAGGGTGTGGTGGTCCCACCACCAACTCCCACATGGATCTTTTAACCAAATTTACCACAAAGTGTGGGTTCAACAAAAATAAAATAAGTTTTCACTTATTTTATTTTATTTATCCACGTGAAACCCAAAAACCAACTCTCATACCTGATCATCCACCATCAGGGTAAAAGTCCTCTTACGTGAAACCCGGTGATTCGAGTTCAAGGGTGCCCTCAAATTTCAATTCCGAGCACCCATTCAAATGTTATAAAAACCAGCTCGTAAGTTTACTGAACGTACTTGAAAAAAACCTCAAAAATTGATTACGGGCACATGAGGCCTCTGAATCAAGCGCTGTCAGAAACTGTGGACTCATAAAATTCCCATGTATTTAAAAAAATTCCACGGGAATTCTGGGTCTTTGCATTCTCCCCACCTCAGGGATTCACATCCCTGTATGCTACAACTTGAACTAAAGGAACAAAAGGGGGTACTGAGCATGAATCTGATCCTCCCGCTCCCATGTGCTCTCCTGGAGGTTCCCGTACTTCCAGAGAATGCACACCAGAGGAATCGACCGTCCACGTTGGACCCACTCCTATCGATCCTCAATATCTACCAAAACCTCCATGAATGTTGCCCCGTCTTCGATGTATAACTCCCTGTGGTCAATGATGTGGGAAGGGTCTTGAATGTATATCCTTAGCTGAGATACATGGAAGATGTCATGCACCCGGTGCAACTGAGGTGGAAGAGCTATGCGATAAGCCACCTCGCCTACTCTACTAAGAAGTTGGAAAGGTCTGATGAATCTCGGAGATAGCTTGTCACCTCAGCCAAATCTCCATAGGCCTCATCTAGGTGAGACCGTAGGAAGATGTGGTCTCCATCCTTGAACGCTAGAGGTCTTCTTCTCCCATCAGCAGAAGAATTTTTCCTACTTTGTGCAGTCTTCATCCGCTCCTGGATGATCTGCACTATCTCCATGGTAGCTCGTAACATCTCTAGTCCAACTAGTACTAACTCCCCTGGGTCTGTCTAGCACAGTGGCGATCTGCAAGGTGAGCCATACAAGGCCAAAAAAATTTCCATCCCTATGGTGGAGTGATATCTATTGTTGTAGGAAAACTCTTCCAAAGTTAATTGGTCCTCCCAACTACAACCGAAGTCAATTACACAAGCACAAAGTATGTCCTTGAGGGTTTGGATGGTCCTCTTGGTCTGACCATCAGTCTGAGGACGGAAGGTGGTGCTCAAGTGAAGTTGTGTCCCAAAATCTCCCTACAACCCTTTCCATAGTCGAGAAGTAAAGCGTGTGTCACAGTCGAAGACAATAGAATAAGGTAATCCATGAAAATTCACTCTCTCCTGCACATAGGGGCATCCCAAGCTCTCAACTAAGCCCTGCTCTCTGATCGGTAGGAAGTGAGCCGACTTGGTGATTCGGTCGACGATCAACCATATCGAGTCATGACCCATATATGTACATGGGATACCTATCACAAAGTCCATGGATATCCCATCCCACTTCCACTCCAGGACCTTTAAGGGCTGAACCAAGCCTGCTGGTACCTAGTGCTCTGCCTTCACTTGCTGACAAGTGCGGCACTGAGAGACAAAATCTACTAAAAATTTCTTCATACCTAGCCAACAGGGTTGTCATAGATGGTCCTGGTACATCTTTGACACTCATGGATGTACCGCTAGAGGGGAAGTGTGGAACTCCCTCAATACCTCCTCTTGAAGTGCAACTGGTACCATGGTATGTCCTCTAAAGTGGGTGACGTGCTCCCCACCTTCAGAAAATTCATCAGGTGCCTGCCCCATGGATATCTGAGCACGTCGTGTCTCGTAGTCAGTGTACCCAATCTGTGCCTCCTTGACTCGCTAAAGAAGTGGAGGAGTGACTATAAGAGACTGTAGATAGGCTGCTCCATCTCTATCCACAAAGGATATCTGCAACGCGGCCAGCTGCTCTGTCGCCTCTCCTAGCAGTTGAATGCGTGATCTCCTACTGAGCGCATTTGCTACTACATTTCCCCTTCCTAGAAGAATAGAATATCTCGAAGTTAGAGTCCTAGAGGAACTCAAGCCACCACCGCTATCTCTGGTTCAGGTCCTTCTGAGAGAAGATATACCTGAGACTCTTGTGATTAGAGTACACGGTAAAACTCTCTCCCAAAAGATAGTGCCACCACATCTTCAAGGCAAATACCACTACTACTAACTCCAGTTCCTGAGTATCAAAGTTCTTCTCATTCCATCTTATCTGCTGAGAACCATATGTGATCACTACTCGATCCTGCATCAGGACACACCTGATTCCGGTCCCTGATGCGTCGCAGTAGACTATGTACTCTGTGCCTTTCTCTAGAAGCCTCAAGATGGGGGGGGCACCAGTCAGCCTCTACTTCAGCTCCTGAAAGCTCTGATGTCATCTCTCCAACCACACGAACGGGTTGCCCCTTCTTCGTCAAGGCTAAAAGTGGTTCTGCAACTCTAGAGAAGTCTGGAACGAATCTCCGGTAATAGCCAGCCAGACCCCGGAAACATCATACCTCTGTCACACTTCTAGGTGGATCTCACGCAAGTACCGCCTTGTTCATTGTTGGATCCACTGCAAATCCAACCTCCAAGATGACGTGTCCCAAAATGTGAAACTCTCAAATCAAAAACTGGCACTTCGAGAGCTTACCATAATGTTGGTGCTCTAAGAGTGTGTCCAGTACTACGTGCAAATGGTAGGCATTCTCCTCCTCAGTAGTTGAGTAGATCAGTATGTTGTCAATGAAGATTACAACAAACTGATAGAGGTATGGATGGATGATCTTATTCATGAGACTCATGAACACTACTGGAGCGTTGGTTATGCCGAAGTACATAACCAAGAACTCATAGTGTCCATACCGACACCTGAAGGTCGTCTTCTACACATCCTCATCTTGAACTCTGAGTTGGCGATAACCTGATCAGAGGTCTATCTTCGAGAACCATCGTGATCCCTTGAGATGATCAAAGCGGTCGTCAATCCTTGGGAGTTGGTACTTATTCTTCACAGTCACATTATTTAGGCGATGGTAGTCAACATAGAGCCTCAAGCTCCCATCTGCCTTCTTGGTGAACAGAATCGGGGCTACCCAAGGAGAAACACTGGGATATATGAATTCCTTCTCTTGCAAGTCCTCCAACTGTACCCGTAGCTCGTGAAGCTCAGTGGGAGCCATCCTATATGTTTGAGTACATATCGGTGTCGTCTTGGGGTACATGTCAATGTAGAAGTCCACCTCTCTACGAGGAGGTAGTCCTGAAACATCGTCAGGGGAAACATCCGAGTTCTGGTCCACCACTGCAGGATTAGTCGGACTTTCCACATCAACTACTCCGAGGGTAAGGCAAGATAACTGGTGAGTGATTGGTTTCACCCTATTCCGAGTAAGTCCATCCTGCACTGCAAAGGCTCCCTTATCATCAGTAAAGGTAAATCTTGTCCAATCTGTGAGGACACACCGCACTTTTCTCCTAATACAGTCGATCTGAGCATGGATTGTAGATAACCAGTCCATACCCAAGATGACATCGTAAGGCCTCGACGCCGCTACTAGGTGATAGAGTTAATCTTTTCAATATTATTAATATTTTTTCAATTATTTAATCCCTCTCAATTATTCAATTTGAGTATATTTTCATCATTTATGTGTTTTTGGTGTATTTTGGGCTTAAATGTGAAAATGGGGTAATTCTGTAAAATTGACAGTTTTATATTGATTTTGTTTTTTGGGCATAACTTTTAAAATATATGTCCAATTGAAGTGACTCATTTTATTAGGACTTATATGATCGTGGGATTAAAATATGTATTCTGGACCAAGACCCAATTCAGAACACAATGGTACAGAAAAGTCAATCAAATAGAGAAATCAGTTTGGCTAGAATAATGGAACCCACTGCATTAAATATGGAATATATCATTCAACTGACCTTTAAATGAGATTATTCCAGCTTTTTTCAACATAGGACTTCCAAAGGACGGTTCTAATTAAATTTCATAAATTATATATCTCATTAAATCATCCTTTTGTCACGTCCAAGTAGAGTGGGTGAAATAGTGTTTGGCAGCCAGAAAAGTAATGGTTATTGATTCAGCCATATCTTTATTTAAACCTGTCCAATGAATCTCAGAGATTTAGGGTCGATAGAAAACTTCATTTACAACATTATATAATAAGGGACCTCAGTGTGTTGCGTCCGGTGGGGGGGGGGAAAGATGCACACTTCTGGAGGACAGATTCTGGAGCATCAAATTTTTTGTTCTTTGTTTTCTCTCTTTTGTTCTTCTAAATTTTGTAATGAATTTTTCTTTCCCCTTAATCACAATTACCCTTAACATGGTGGGGTAAATATTTTGAGTGATTGGGGAAGGGGTGGTTTTCCATTTTGTAACCCTTAAGTTCATGTACTATATGTTTTAAAATCCTTTCTCTCTTTTGGGAAATAAATTTCAATTTATTTTAACAGTTTTTATTATCATGTACGATTGTATTGTGATTTTAGATTCTGTTATTGTTACTGCTTTGGTATATGATCAATTTCTACCTCCATTAAGTTCCGGTCTATATACGATGGAATAGATTAGGGCTTAGTGGTGAAATAATTGGCGATCAGCGGTACATGTGAGAGGTCTATTTCATATTCTTGATTGTTTGGGATAAACAAGGCCCAATTGGGAATTGCCTAAGATAATTGAGGTTATTAGCTTAAACTTTATCACATATTGGATGGAGATTATACCAAGATAAGATTTTTTTATGTTTTATTCTTACCATTATTGTTTGACCAAAAGAGTGAGATGAATCAATTGAGTAATCTCACTTTTATTGATTTAGTAGAGGATAATTGGATAAATTGGAACTATAATTGAATTACAAATGGAGAAACAACTCTGAAAAAATTAACATTCTCATATAATAGTTTAAATTACTTTTTTTATCAATTTTTTCTCAATCATTTTCTTAAACCTCTTTCCTTTTTTAAGTTTCACTCTTGTCTTTTCAAAATAAATCAATTTCTAAAAACAACCTCACTTATTTCTCTTATTTTAAGGTGACATCTTAGTTGTTGTGCACTCCTCTCTAGAAACAACCTAGGATAACCAATCTACTTCATTTTAACTTAGGTAATATTTGTTTTTCTCACACCCCATGATAGGCACATGTCAAAACATGGCACCATTGCTGGGGAGGTAGCGCCAACATTTCTTTTCTTTTCTTTTCTATCTTCTCATCTTTTCTATTCAAAATTGCATGACTAGAACCTTAAAAACTGATTCTATAGCCATAGATCCTGAAATTGAAAGAAATTTGTTGAATAGACTTAGAAACATTAATTTGAAATCTGAATTTAAATAAATTTCCCTTGTAGACTCAAGTGAAACTTCTAGTGTTCACTCTGAGTCTCTCATCATGGCTGAAAATCAAAACCTAACTCTTAGAGACCTCTGTGCACCACAATTCCTTAATCAAAACAATCAACTTGTCATGACAGTGTTACAAAATTATTTTTAAATGAAACCTAATATGATTCCTTTGATTCAAAAGTTTCATGGTTTGGCAGGTGATGATCTAAACGAACACATTAAAGAGTTCACACATGTCTGATCAACTTTTAGACCCCATGGAGTTACTGAGGAGTACGTTAAGTGGAAGGAATTTCTATTTTTGTTGGATGAAGCTACTAAATAATGGTCGTATGTCCTACAACCAAAAGATTCACATGACTGGAATGAACTGGTAAGATGTTTTATGCAAAGATTCTTCCCCACCTCTAGAATCACAGCCATTCGGAAAGAAATCTATGCCACACGACAATCATCTAGAGAAAACCTTTATGAGTACTGAGAGAGATTTAAGAAGCTATGTGCCAGTTGTCTGCATCAAGACATTGAAGAACATCACATTCTTGTATTCTTCTATCAAGGAATACTAGACAATGATAGAAACCGTCTAGATGCATCATCTGGAGGTGCACTGATTGACAAGTTTCCAGAAGAAGCCAAGGACCTGATTGAGAAGATTTCCTAGAACTCGCAGTAGTTTGGAACAAGAGGTATTGGAACAAGAGGTATTCATGAGGTACACACTTCTCATCCTTCACCCTTACTAGAAACTAATATTGAAGAGATAACTAGTATGGTGAGTCAGATGGCCTTGAATCAAGTTAGTGATCACCACGCACCAGCTAAAGTATGTGGTTTATGCTCATCACCAGATCATTTCACTGACCAATGTTCTGAAATACAGGGAATTGAAACATGTGCAGAAACCATTAAACCAAGATAGTTCCAACCAAATCAAGGATGGAGAGATCCTAACCATGTCCAATATGGGTTTGGAAATCAGTAGAATCAAGGTAGACCCCCATACCAAAACCAGTTTCAAAACCATACACCATTCCAGAATCAATTCCAGAATCTACCACCATTTCAACAGAAACAATATCATAACCAGACTTCCTGCCAATAACCAACAACTCTCCAAAGAACATATGAGCAGCCATCCACCAGTGCACAACCTCTAATTCAAAACCAACAAAAACATGAGTTTGAAGGACTGAAAGACACTGTTAAAGATTTGTCCAACATGTTTGAAAGTCTCATGGACTTTCGGACCAAAAATCTAGGTAAACTCCCTTCCCAAAAAATCCCAAACCCAAAAGATAATGTCAGTATTATAACTACAAGATGTGGAAAAGAACTCCCACCACCATTCACCATTGAACTTGAAACAAGATTACCTGATATGGGAGAAAATGAAGTTGGAAATGATGAAAATTCATTGAAAATTCATCGGAGAGAATATAAGAAAGAGGAAGAGGATAAGGATAGGCCAAGGAAGAAGAAACAAGAAACACCATTTCAAAGGATACAAAGGGATAAGAAAGATATACCACCACCATTTCCATCAAGGATGATTGAATCAAAGAGGTTGCAAGAAGAAACACTACAAAATGAAATTATGGACACCTTCTAGAATGTGGAAATCAATATACCTCTGCTTGAAGCACTAAAACAAATTCCAAATTATGCTAAATTTATGAAAGATATTTGAACTAAGAAGAGGATACTTCAAGGGAATAAGAGGATCAGTTTGGGAAGAATTGTCTCAGACCTTATCACACCACAATTTCCAACCAAATGTCAAGATCCAGAGACATTTTCTATTCTATGCACCATTGGTTCATTAAATTTACCTAATGCTTTGTGCGATTTAGGTGCATCAATTAATGTATTGACTCAATCGGTATATACTTATTTTCAGATAGGAGACTTGAAACCCACAATAGTGGTGGTACAGCTTGCAAATAGATCCATAGTTTTCCCAGCAGGAGTTCTGGAGGATGTCTTGGAAAAAGTCAAAGATCTTTTTTTCCCTACTGCCTTTTATGTGTTGAATAAAGTAGATGATAGGATCCCATCACAGTCACCAATTATTTTGGGGATACCATTATTAAAGACGGCCAAAACCATCATCAATGTCTATTAAGGGACACTTACCATGGAGTTTGGAGAGAGCACTGTCCACCTCAATATTTTTGAATCCATGAGGCACCCATCAGATGATCATTCACTCTTCTCACTCTCCCATGATGATGGTATAGAAAAAATTAAAGAATCAGTCATGTTTCATGAATTTTTATCATTAGGAGAGAATTTTTCTAGTAAAAATATCATTGAACATATGGATGCCCAAACTCTTGGAGATTATGATTTCCTATTGGAAGAAGAGGTAAAATATGATTTCTTTGATAATTTATTAAATGATTGTGAAGATGATATGATTTCTTGTGTGCAAGATGTCAAACCATTGGAAGTGGAAAACCTCAATTTAGTTTCATCCATTGATCATCCTCCTGATCTAGAAATAAAACCACTCCCCACTGATTTAAAATATGTTTACCTTATAGAGGGAGAGAAATTACTAGTAATAATTGCTAATAATCTATCTGAAACTCAAGAAAAATCATTGATTAATATTTTGAGAGAGAATGTCTTAGAAATAGGGTGGATCTTAGGTGATATCCCTATAATAAACCCAAAAATTTTCTCACATAGAATTTTTCTTGAAGGAGATTCCAAACCTATTAGACAACCACAAATGAGGCTGAACCCCACCCTGATGATGGTTGTGAAAAAAGAAATTGAGAAGCTATTAGAAGATGGGATCATATATCCAATATCATATTCACAATGGGTTAGCCCTATCCATGTAGTCCCAAAGAAAAATGGCCTAACCATTGTGAGGAATGAAAATAATTAATTAATCCCTGTGAGAATTCAGAATAGCGGGAGAGTATGCATAGATTTTAGGAAGTTGAACCATTTCACTCAGAAAGATCATTTCCATATACCTTGCATTGACTAGATACTAGAGAGTTTGGAAGGTAGAACTCATTAATGATTTTTGGATGGATTTTTAGGTTTTTTTCAAGTACCCATTGCTCCTGAGGATCAAGAGAAGACTACCATTACTTGTACTTTCAACACCTTTTCATAAAAAAGGATTCCACTTGGATTGTTTAATGCCCTAGGTACATTTCATAGGGGTATGGTATGTATATTTTTTGATCACATTGAAAATTTCTTGGAGGTTTTCTTGGATGATTTTACAGTTTTTGGAAATTCTTTTGACCATTGTTTGAAAAATCTGGGAAAAGTTATGAAAACATGCATAGAAAAAAAAAACATGTTTTGAATTTTGAAAAATTTCATTTTATGGTTGAGATAGGAATTGTCCTTGGGCATGTCATTTCCCAGAAAGGTATTGAAGTTGACAAATCAAAAATTGATGTGATAAATTATTTTCCTTACCCAACTTGTGTGAAACATGTGAGATCATTTTTGGGATATGCAGGATTCTATAGGAGGTTTATCAAATATTTTAGTAAGATTTCTCTCCCTCTCTCTAGATTAATTTTTAAAGATGCTAATTTTGATTTCAATGGTTCATGTAGTGAATCCTTTTATGAGTTTAAAATGAGATTGATTACACCACCAGTAATGAAACAACCCAATTGGGAAGAACCATTCGAGCTACTTTGTGATGCTTCAAACCAAGCAATTAGAGCAGTACCTTCTCAGAGAATTGAGGGAAGGCCAAAAGTCATTGAATATTCTTCAAAAACCTTAGATGCGGCCCAATTAAACTACACAACAATAGAAAAAAAAAATTTAGTAGTTTTTTGTTCTTTAGAAAGATTTAGATCACATCTGCTTGGAACTAATGTCATTGTGTTTTATGATCATGCAACTCTTAGGTACTTGGTGAAGAAGGCTGAAGAAAAACCGAGGCTTGTGAGATAGATGCTATTACTACAGGATTTCAACATAGAAAACAAAGATAAGAAGGGATCTGAGAACTATGTGGCTGATCAATTAAGTAGAATGCCTAACACTGCTGAAGTTGAAATTCCAGACACTGAATCACTAAATGATTGCCTTCCAAGAGAGCAGTTGTACTTGATTAAAGGAGAATTACCTTGGTAAACTGACAAGGTCAATTATGTGGTAACATCTCAGGTCTTATATCATTTAAATTCTCACTAAATTCATAAATTGAAAGCTGAATATAGATATTACATCTGTGATGATCTATTTCTATGGAAGATTTTTAATGAGCAAATGAAAAGATGATGTTTGACTAAAAATGAAATTGATTCTGTCTTTAATTTTTGTCACAAATTAGCTTGTGGAGGGCACTTTGGACCTCAGAGGACAACATGGAAGGTTTTAGAATCTAGACTTTATTTTCCAACACTTTTCAAATATTCTTATGAATTTTGCAAACGATGTGAAAAATTTCAGTTTATAGGAAATATTTCAAAGATATAAGAAATTCCCCAAAAGACAATTTTTGTTTTGATTTTTTTGAATTTGGGGGATAGTTTTTATAGGCCCTTTCCCAATTTCATTTGGAAATTCTTATATTCTTCTTGCTGTTAATTACGTTTCCAAATGGGTGGAATTAAAAGCCACCAGGACTGACGATGCTAAAGTTGTTTGTGATTTTGTCAGGGCTAACATGTTTTGTAGGTTTGGAGTCACAGATCCATCATCAGTGATCATGGGACTCGCTTTTGCAATAGGATAATGGAGGCTTTGTTGATAAAGTATGGGGTGCATCATAAAACATCAACTCCCTATCATCCACAGACTAATGAGCAAGTTGAAGTGTCCAATAGGGAAATTAAAGGAATTTTGGAAAAGACTGTTAATCAAAAAAAGGAAGGATTGGAGAAAAAGGTTGGAAGACACATTATGGGCTTACATGATTGCCTAAAAACCCCCAATTGGAATGAGTCCCTATAGGTTGATTTATGGGAAAAGCTGTCACCTACCTGTAGAATTGGAACACAAGGCATACTGGGCTGTGAGGAAGATGAATCTGGATCTTGAAAGTGCTGGGAAAGAGAGAATATTGAAGTTATTGGAGTTGGAAGAAATTAGAAAGGAATAATTTGATAATTCTAGGATTTATAAAGAGAGAACAAGAGTGGCTCATGACAAACTGATCCAACCAAAGGACTTTAATCCTAGAGACAAAGTTTTTTTATTCAATTAAAGACTCAAGCTGATGCCAGGTAAACTTCATTCCAAGTGGGAATGTCCATTTATAGTTACTCATTTATATCATATAGGTATTCTTAATATTGTGAAGGATGGAGTGAAGGATCTATTCACTGTTAATGGGAACAGGTTAAAGAAATTCCTTGGGACCATGCCATCTGAGCCAATGGAGGAGATCACACTCCTACAACCTGTTTATCAATAAAATCCATCAGGTCATACCTATCCTTTATATCATCTTGATTGTTGTGACTCTATTTCAAATATTATTATGTTTTAAATCCATATGAATGCATTGTAGACACTTCATCATTTAAGTGTGTGGGAGGGAACCTTTTTAGTTTAGGATTTTTTTATGTGTTGTTTTTTTTCCTATTTGATTAAAAAAACATGTGTGTGTTTCAAATTTTCTGCGTTTATTTTTCAATTTCTCTGTGTTTTTGAATCTTTTGTGTTGAAATTATTATCTTTGAAATTTTTGAAACCCATGTCCATGGGAGAAATTATTTATTCCATGAAACTGAGCTTAAATGAATGCTGAAAATGACGTTGTTTTAAGTTCAATTCTTTGTGAATTTCATAGAAAATAATTTGTTTTTTTGAATCCCATGCCACATATCACTCTATTTATATTTGAAATCACATTCTTATGAGGCTTCTGAACCTATTATTTTCATATTCATTATATTCACCTCACTTCTTGAGAGAACCAAACCATGCTTGTTTTAACCAGAATTTGATTTATTCCTTTAAAAACTTGAGGGTTTGGGGTAAATGATTTTTAAATGATTAAGGAATTTCTTTTGTTGGAAAGCCCCCTTTTCAAGATAATCGCTTTTATTATAGACTACCTTGTAAATTTAATCCTTGTATCTTATAGAATCCATGAACATCTAGTTAGGTTAGCCACATTACAAGCAAATTTTCTCTATCCAACCTGCTCTTGAAGTGAAATTGAATGATCTAGTTGAACTTAAGTGTGGGGAAAGATGTCTTGTGTTGTGCTAGATCATTTTTTGAAACTATGGGTGGAAAATAAAATGCTGAAGAGATGTTATTTCTATGAAAAAAAATCATTTTTCTGGAAGCTATGCCTTTTCTGGAGCTTTCACGATGAGAGAAGTTGCGCCTTTCTAGAGCTTCTAATGAAGAAAGAAAGTTGTGCCTTTTCTAGAGCTTTCAAGAAATATCATATTTGAGAGGATTGAAATTTTTTCTACTAAAATGATGTACTATGTGAACATTCATGTATATTCCATGAAGAATGAGCTTATTTTCAACTAAGGTGAGTGAAGAGGAGACCATACTTGTGTGAAAATTAGAGTAATGCAATTTTGCTTCAAAAAGAGCCAAGCCCTCTTCATTCAGCCTTATATTTTTCACATCTAAATCCTACCAACCTAAAGCCATAGAAAAACCATTACAAGCCCTCATGATAAACATATGTCATTGACTCACATCGGGTGGAGATGTAGGACATTATCAAGCCTATGGTGACCCTTGTATGAGTTTGGATGAGAAAGACATTGCTAAAACAAATTGAAATTTGTGTGATGAGAGATAATAAAAATTATGTAAGTGTTTTGTGTAAATGTGATGATAAATTAAGAGTAAATATATTTAATGATCATAAATTAATAACATGAAATAATAGAGTTTGAGGAGGCATGATACTTTTTTTCTTGTTTTCAAATTGGTGGATCTCATGGATATGTGTTTTAAATTTACATAGATTTTATTTTGATTCTGAATTGTCCAGGATTCCAAGTGATAAGTGAGAGGGAATTGATATAGTTAATATTTTCAATATTATTAATATGTTTTCAATGATTTAACCCTTCTTAATAATTCAATTTGAATGTATTTTCATCATTTATGTGTTTTTGGTTTATTTTGGGCTTAAATGTGTAAATGATGTAATTCGGTAAAATTTACAGTTTTATATAGCTTCTGTTTTTTGGGAATAAAATCTAAAATATTTGGTCTAATTGAAGTGAATACTGTTTTTAGGATTCATATGATCGTGGGCTTCAAATATGTATGCTGGACCAAGACCCAATTCAAAACACAATGGTACAAAAAAGTCAATCAAATAGAGAAATCAGTTTGGCTGGCAGAATAGACCTCAGTACATTAAATATGGAATATCTCATTCATCCAACCATTAAATAAGATTATTATAGATGGTATCGATATAGGACTTCAAAAGTATGGTTCAAATTAAATTTCGTAAATTATGGATCTCATTAAGGCATCCTTTTGGCGCGTCTAAGTGGAGTGGGTGAAATAGTGTTTGGCAGCCAAAAAAGTAATGGTCATTGATTTAGACATATCATTCATTAAACCTGTCCAATGACTCTTAGATTTTTAGGGTCGATATCCAACTTCATTTCCAACATTCTATAAGAAGGGACCTCATTGATTCTCGGTCAGGGGGGGCAGAAAAGAGGCAATCTTCTGGGGGACAGATTCTGGAGCATCAAATTTTCTGATCTTTGTTTTCTCTCTTTTGTTCTTCTTAGTTTTTTTAATGAATTCTTCTTTCCCATTAATCACAGTTACCCTTAACATGGTGGGATAAATATTTTTAGTTATTGGGGAAGGGGAGGTTTTCAATTTTGTAACCCTTGAGTTCATGCACTATATGTTTTAAAATTATTTCTCTATTCTACGAAATCGATTTCAATTTCTTATAACGGTTGTTATTATCATGTATGATTGTATTTTGATTTTAGATTCTGTTATTTCTATTTCGTTCATCAATGATAAATTTCCCCCTACATTAGGTTCTAGTCTATATACGACGGAATAGATCAGGGCTTAGTGGTGAAGTACTTGGCGATCGCCGGTACGTGTGAGATGTGTATTTCATATTCGTGATTGTTTGGGACAAACAAGGCCCGATTGGGAATTGCCTAAACTAATTGAGGGTATTAGCTACAACTCTATCACATATTGTAAGGAGAATAGACCAAGATAATATTTTTTTAAGGTTAATTCATAACATTACTATTTGAACAATTGAGTGAGATGAATAGATTGAGGAATCTCACTTTTATTGATTTAGCATAAGAGAATTGGATAAATTGGATCTATGATAGAATTACAAATGGAGAACCAACTCTGACCTAATCACCCTTCTCATATAATAGTTTCAATTAATTGTTTTATCAATTTATCCTCAATCTTTTTATTAAAACTCTTTCCTTTGTTAAGTTTCACTCTTGTCTTTTCAAAATCAATCAATTTCTAAAAACAACCTCACTTCTTTATCTTATTTTAAGGTGACGACTTAGTTGGTGTGCACTCCTCTCTGAAGACAACCTAGGATGACCACTCTACTGCATTTTAACTTAGGTAATATTTGTTTTTGTCACACCCCAAGACCGGCACGTGTCACTAGGAGATCCCAGCCGAAGCTCTCGCATCCTAGAGTAAGCTCGCACTGCCGGCACCAGTGTGTGATCGTCTAATCAACTCCTGTAGGAGTCTCTAGCCATAAGGATCGAACTAATGGCTCCTTTGGAATCTCCGAGCACCAAACGAGGGAATTGGTAATGAAAGAGTGACTGGACCCTGTGTCTTTAAGAACTAAAATTAAGGTGTAGTAGACACAAATCGTACCTCGAATCATCTCCAGAGCGCTGTGATCGTAGGCCTCAGCTGCCTGAAGCTGGGCTCTGCCGTGACCACCCGCTCCCTATGGTTGGGGTGGACCTCCTGGTGGTGGTGGTGGAAACACGTTGTAACGTAATCCACTGCCAGCTGCACGACCAACTCATATTCCACATCCGACTCCGCCTTGCGAACCGCCTCGATCGAACCTCTGCCTCAACCTGGGAGGTCCTTCAACTAACTGATGATCGTCCGTACGGCGGGTCGGACAGTCACGAGCCCTGTGACCCTGTATACCTCATGAGTAACATTTCCTGATAGGTCTGGCTCTATCTCCACTATAGGTGCCCCACACTACCGATCCTGAGTCGTGTGGTCGACCACCTGTAGGTCTGGTCCTCTTGGTCCTCTGCGTCATCTGTCTACTGACATCTAAAGAAGACTTCGCTGCATGTCGGCTAGTGGTGGGTCTCACTGCTGGAGACTGCTCAGCAATGAAACTCTCCACTAGGAGGGCTCGCTCCAACACCCCTGTCTGCATCGGGATGCTGTGAGAGATAACTGAAGCTCTGATATCTCGCCTAAGTCCCTTCTCAAAGGACTAGGTCCTGAAGAACGGGTCCCGCACCATATTAGTGGAGTAGCACGAGAGGTCGGTGAACCTCTCTGAGTACCGAGCCACTATCATGCTACCCTACTATAGATGCAGTAGCTCCTGTATCTGCACCGCTCGAAGGGTGGATCGTAAAACTCCTCCTGAAATAGGATCTTGAAGTCTGCCTATAGAAGTGTCACCTCATCATGCATCTGGAGCATCAGGCTCCACCATCTGCCTACTACTACCTGAAAGAGGCTGGAAGCAAGGATCTCCATAAAGTCTACTGGTGTCCCCACTAGCCTGAAGACTCTCACCATAGCCTCCATCCAATCCTCAGCCGCCTGTGGGTCCATCTCTCCCCAGAACCTGGGTGTCCTCTGGTGTTGGAACTCAGGAAATGAACTCAAGCGGTGTGCATCATCTGCTGCTGGGGCTGGTGGCATTGGTGGCCCAATGGGAAGTGTACTGTTGGTGCCTCTGCTGGATGAGGGCCTTGTACTGAGGCCTCTTCACTCGGCGGGCTATCAGTACGTACAACTCATGGGGCTCTAGCTGGTCATCTGTGGGGAGGCATCCTGAACGAAATAGATGCCACACGGTCAAAAGACTATACCATGTGAGCTGACCTGGATTGAGCTGACTTAAAGAAGACTTTTGAAAACACACATGCAATCAGTGTTTTCGTGCACTGAGTTGGAAATCAGAAGTCGGGGTCCTGGTGTATGGATACATCAGTCGCCCGCACCATCCCTAGACTCCCTAAACTGAAAACCACACTTAGTACCCCTAACACTATTTCTTCACATAAAAGAAATATCAGAGTTCTAAGTTCTTCGGTAGAACCGACATCCTCTGATACCAATTTGTCACGACCCATCCCCCGGGGCCTGCATAATTACTACCCCAATCCCACCTTCCATAGGACAGGGGCTGGTGACTTGCACCAATGGTGTAATTCCCTAAAAATGGGAAGGTGTTGCCTTTATAAATTGTAAACACACACAACCAGAGTACATGTGGAAGCAGACACTAAGAAAAATCTGTATAACAAGTGTACTGAAAGGAAAGGGGTCCAGAATACAAGCCCACATGTAAATCACAAATAAAACTGAAAGATAATAAAACTAAAAAGGGACAAACAACTAAAAGGTGAAATCAGCTCCTGGATCATATTCCGGAGTTCCTACCTGAAGGTTAGGTATAAATGGCCTCCTCAACACTCCACGTCTGTCAGACTCCACCGTGTATCGATACGTCGTATGGTCCTCCTCTAGGTATTGTCCAGTCCTAATGCTCTCGGCCTCCGTCAGCACTGTCTGTTGTCTATGTCCAACACAACGAGGTGCAGACATAGCCCGTGTAGGGTTGAGTATAACGATACTCACTATGGATCCCAAGACCCTCAAGTTCTCACAAAATCCAACAAGGATAACAATAGAGTATGATTTCAACAGATAAACATTACTTAGGTATATGCCCATACATATACCTATGTTATCAAGTAACCCATTTCAATCATGAAGAAAACACAAAGGTCATTGACTTAGCTCAAACCAATATTTTCATTAACGAAACCACGACTGCTGGATAACTCCTCTTCTGTCGAGTACAGTGGCCCTGTCACGACTCCAAGGCGCTAGTCACTAACCTCAGACTGCTGAGGTACTCCTTCTATTGAGTATCGTGGGATAGCTATGTCACACAGATATTCTTCCCACCTAGGGTCTGCCACCTGACATAGTAGCGCTCCCCCTAATCGCCTTTATAGGTACTCCTTCTGTCGACTACTGTGGGTCTACCGCCTCACACAGTAGCGCTGCTTCCCCATGGGTCTGCCACCTCACATAGTAACGCTCCCCACTAGGCTAGTCAAGTCACTCTGAATCGAATCGGTCAAGCATTCATCAGGTCTCATCCAGTTACTAGTTATCCGTACTCTGCTCGCTCATCTCTGGGAGGGTCCGCTCCACGGGCTACAAGCTGATACTCCAAGTGCCCTGAAGTCCCACGAAAAAGTATTTCAAATGTCCGCCACGTCATAGGGGTATCAATGCAATAGATGGCATGTCAATCGGACGCCTGGTCTGTGAGTTATTAGCCTTTTAGTCCTACTGGCCCGATTGGTTTGGTGTACGAACCAACCCGACCATAACTCAACTATATCTCGAACTCCAGTTGGGTATACTAGAAGGGACGACTATGCTCCTAGTATACCGACACCGCTGAAGGTTCGTCAAACAGATGTTTGGTGCCAAAGATATGGCCCATGAAAGTAAATGAAACGGTATGGGCCCAGATCCAGTCCGACCCAGTCGGCCCAACCCAGTCTGGGTCAACCTGGTTTGGGTCAACCCGGACTAACTTTCTGGGTCTGACCCGGCCCATTGGGCGGGTCCGACCTCTATGTTTTGACCTGGTACTCTGGGCCCGGACCAGTGGACTGTGAGGGCGGTTCGACCCGATAGTCGCCACATAGGCGGTTCGGTAACTCGGCCCGGGATACCGGGCCGGTTTGACCAGCAACACCGTGGGGGCGCCGTGGGCCAGCTGGACTCCGGGCAGGCCGCAAGTGCACCCGACAGGGTGTGGGTGCCGGATGCCAGGCAGCGCGCGGGGGTGCACTTGCCAGTGTGTGGGGGTGCACCGGGCAGTGTAGTTCGGCGACGAGGGGTGCTAGGTAGGGCGGAAGGGTACCTCGTGTTGCGCCGGGGTGCGCCGGGCAGTGCGGGAAGGGTGCCACGGGGCACCGACAAAATGGGTAGGGTGCCACAGGGTGCGCCGGGTAGTGCGGGCAGGGCACCGTGGGGCGCCAAGGGGGCGCCAGAGTGCGCCGGGCATGCCAGGCAGTGCGCTGGGGGGCATGGGGAGCGCGTGGGGCGCACTGGGGCTCTGCGTGGGTGGCGTAGTTCACAGAGGCCGTGGGTAGCGCGACCTCTACTCGCCTCCTTCATCGCCGTTGCATGATTTCCAAGCCATCGTTACATCGCCATCAATCCAAGGTTCTAAAACGATAATGGTTGAGGAGGGGTCAGGCCGTGTTTGTTTGGCCCAAACCCTCCACGTAGGAATGATAGAAAGCGGCTCATGAAGTTGATTCAACATGAGATGATAAAGCGTTAAACAAATTAAAACACACTCCTACCTTATTAATTATCGGGCGTTCATTCGTCGCGGGGGAAGATGATGTTTTCGTCGTTCACCATACGCTTCCACTTCAAAGCTCATGCATCGGTTTGTTGATGAGGAAGAGAAAGGAAGAACGATCGTCGATGAGATCCCACATCGGAAGGGGGTTCCAAGGACGGAGCCATTGAAGAAGCATCGTCGTCAGAATTTTCATGTTCTTCGTTGGAGGATTCTATTCTCCCAAGCTCTCCACTAAAGAGAGAATAAACGTTCCAAAATAATAGATTTTAATCTATTACATCATTTGATGTGAATTAATTATGTGGGTACCACTTAATTAAATTCACAACGTTGGCACAATTATTCAAAATTAAAAAAAAAAAGAGCGGAGAGGCTCCACCAAATTAATTGTACGAGAGGTTGGCATATTAAATTTGGGGATTTTCGAGGGGGTTAGAGGCTTGGGTGGTCCCCACCTAATTAAACATGAAGAGGGTCAAGGGGGGTTTGCTTATGTTAATTGGGGGTTTTGAGGAGGTTTTATCCTCCTCCATTAAGAGGGGAGTTAGAGTCCAAGAGGCTCTCCCTCATTAATGCGGGAGAGTTGAGAGGTTTTCTCCCCTCCCATTAAATGGGGGGTTAAGCCCCATGTAGACCCCACGTCATAACCTCTCGTGGGAGGTTATGCTGCTCGGGTGGTCCCTAGCCCAATTTTCCTCCCATGGGATGTTAGGGTGTGGTGGCCCCACCACCAACTCCCATGTGGAGCTTTTAACCATCTTTACCACATGGCGTGGGTTCAACAAAAATAAAATAAGTTGTCACTTATTTTATTTTATTCATCCACATGAAACCCAAAAACAAACTCTCATACCCGATCATCCGCTGTTGGGGTGAAAGTCCTCTTAAGCAAAACCCGATGCTGGGAGTTCAACAGTGCCCTCAGATTTCAATTCCGAGCACCCATTCAAAAGTTGTAAAAACCCGCTCGTACGTTTACTGAACATACCCAAACAACACATAAAAAATTGATTTTGGGCACACCGGGCCTCAGAATCAAGCACCGTCAGATATTTCAGACTCATAAAATTCCTATATATTTTTAAAAAAAAAATCCACGGAAATATTGGGTCATTACAATATGTCTTGACCATAAAACGAAAATATATCTATTTAATATTTTGAAGGGGAATCTAATATATGGGGGTAATTGGTTAATAATACTTGTGAGAGATAGTAGAATTATTCCATGGAATATTATATATTTAAGAATCATTTCCTAGAAAAATATCACCATAAAGATGTTAAACATAAAATGAATATTTTTTTCAGAAAATAGTCAAAAGGAATATGATTCTGAAGAAAAATAGGAATAAAATTTTACAATATTGTATAATTAATAATAGAATTTTATTAGGGAATAGGATAATAAAATAAATAATATTTTCATATGTAGAAACCAATTTTAATATGTAATTTTTCCTCATATGAATTTAATTTTTTTGATAATTTTTATCTATTTTATAAGAATGAATATTTTTATTTTTATGTGCCTCTTGAACCTTATGAGAAAAACAGTAAGAAGAATTCAAGATGTCATTATATTGAGAATTAGTCAACTAATAAATCTTGAATTAATAACTTAATATGTTTCATCTGTGATAAAAAATTTATAGGAATTTTTTGTTAGGATTTGTAAAGGGTTACCAATGTGGTATGTTTTTTCATAGGGCTCAAGACCACAAAGAAAAAAAAGACTAAAATAATATAAAAATGAGGTAATATATAGCCAAAAAAATTTGATTTGTTTTAATTATAATGATATGATTAATTATTAGATCCTTCCTATGATTCTATTTAATTGGTATTAAAATATTCACGATATAAAGAGAAAAGGAGTTTCAAAATCGTTTTCAACTTATAACGATGATGTTGGACCATCTAATGAATCTATGATGGGTACATTACAAGCTCATTTAAATTATGAAGATTCCCTAGTTATCTCTGAATCAACAAATTTATTAATTTTTAATAAATATTCATGAAAAACTATAATATCTCCACTTTAGAATAAGATAAAACATTTAATGAAAACTTTTTGTGTAATTATTAATCAAACAATTATTTATTGGAATATTTATATAATTATCAGTGGGATTCTTTTTCATCAAAAAATATTGATCAACCGAAAGTATAGGTTGATATTTTTTTGGAAAAGGATTGTATTATTTTATGAATACAATATAAATTACAGAGCTAATAAAGTTATATTAAATTATTTTATACCATTTATTACATATAGAAAATATATTAAATTTATTAAATACATAAGTGAGTGTAACCTAGATCATGTTATTGAAATGAATTAAATTGTTCAAATTAGTGATTTACATGATGTTAATTAAAATTAGGATGTATCCCCTAATGTTTTCTGAGTGTTATTTTGAATCTAGAAGGTGACTAAATTTTAAAAATATTTTCTAATTTTAAGACAATTTTAAAGCCCACTTATCAACTTACAGATGTAGAACCTTTGAAATTAAAAAAAATGTTTCATGATTTACTTGTTAATTCATTCATTCAGCATAGTCTTTCATCGGGTGGAATTTTTTTGTATAATGGGTTTTCAAAGAGGGTTTGAATTGATTATGGACCCTTGGATAATATAACTAGTATTATCAAATAAATTTTACTTCATATTGATAAATATTTTTATCTTCTCTGTGGAGAATAATATTTTTCATAGATTTATGTCTGTTTAGGATACCAATATTTGAAGGTGAAATAAAGAGATATTCTAAGGATAATGTTTCAGATGAGAAATGCGCATTATGAGTTTTTGGTTATTCCCTTTGGGTTTCCAAATAAACCATTTTTATTCATATATCTTAAAAATAGTTTTTTACAATTAATATATATACTATTTTGGTTGTTTATTTTGATTTTATTTTGGTGTATTCTAAAATTCATGAGGATCGTAAATGAAACCTTTGTAGTTTTCTAAAAACCTTAAAAGTAAAACGCCCATACAAAAAATATCATAAATGTGAATTTTTGATTTAGTAGATTTCATACCTTGGAAATATTGTTTCTAAATATAGAAAAAACAATTGATCCATCTAAAGTAAGTGTTGTATAATAATGTATATGATGAATAACTATAACATAGTTTCATTGTTTTCATGTATTATAAAGAAAATATTGATGTTTTATTGAAAACATTGGTCAATTATCTGGACCATGAAATAAATTTTCTCGAAATGAAGATAAAGTAATTAGGAATGAATGTGTTATTATTTTTCCTAGGAACTAAATTGATCATTGTTAAATAATAATATTTTGACCTTACATCTTGAAACGATAAATTTTTTATCTTATTATATGATTTTATAATGATTATTAGTTTTCTTAATATAAAAAAAATCATGTAATTAATTATGAAACATGTTAATTATATCATCATTGGTTAAAATACTATACATTTGATCTAGAAATTGTTGTTGTGATTTTATTTTAAAAATATGGAGACATAATTTATATGAAATAAATTGAAAAATATATACTGATCATAATTTTTTTAATACACCATTGTAAATAGAATATATCCTGATAAATCTATACCAAGGATTAGAAGATCCATGGATATAGATTGTCTGCCCAATGCTAAACCCAATTTTTTTTTTAAAACTATGGGTATAGTGACTTAATTAAATATCCTCACTCAATCTAATCCTCATCCTCCCCATTAGAGTCCCTAGCTCTCCTATCCCACCACCCCCAGTGATGTTCAAACCCCCTACCCATCCTCAACCATATTTGCCCCCCCCCCCTCTTATCTTCTGGTGACATTACACCCATCGACCAACTGTTTTTATTCTATTTCGGGCATTTTTTACTTGAAATCTTAGAGATTTAATATTTCTTTCCTTACACTAATTGATTCTATTGTATTATAAAACACCTCTGTTTTCATTCTGACATTATTCCTCATGTATGGTTATGGCATGTCCTGATTATTCCATTTTAAAAAAATTTATTTTTTTTGTTTGAAAAATGGATTCCATGACATGATTTTTTTTATTTTGTGTGATTCCTTTGGGGGTTTTTGGTTAAATTAACAAAATAGTACTATTTGAAGTTCTCTGGAGAAGTAAATAGTACCCTCATGAAGAGTCTTTCAAGACTATTTATTTTTAACATGTGAAGTGTATGGTTTATTTTGGTGTTAGAGTAGTTGGTAACATTATAAAATAATAATAAATCACCATAATATATTTCTTATTGTAATTTAGTTTCAGGATCATGATAAAATAGTGTTTTCAAAAAACATATATCATCATTAAACATTATAAAATAATTGGTTATTTTTAAAATAATATTTTTAGCATGGTGGGGATTTATCCAATTTTTTGATGGTTTTAAATTTCTTCTAAAGATGAATGTTTGGTAATTAAAAAATGTTGGTATTATTATTAAATTTTTATAATAGTGTTTCCTATTTGGGGGATTAATTCTTGGAATTTATCCCTTATTTAGTTTTTGAAACACATTGAATATGGGGGTCCACATTTTTTAAAATATGATTTTTTTTAAAATCATTTTTATTTTTTTCTAGAGTGGTTTTATTTTGGTGAAATTACCATGTTGGGTTGATTTCTCATTTTTATTTAACATAGGAATCCTATAACATTCCAATGTAATGATATATTACTTATCTTTGGGGTTCATTACACATACTGGTGTTAAAAATTACCTAGGTACAAATATAATTCAACTTTATACATTCTCATATATATCTAGCATCTTAGATATTTCAATATATGTGATATATAGTGACCATGTATATAGACAACATAATTCAAGTGGTTTAAATCATCATCATAGTCCTAATAGTTGGATTGGTGAGGTCAAATTTTTATAGATACTTAAATGCGTGATAGTGTTTTTCCATCACTCTTATGTTTATTCCTTGTGGTTTTCTTATGGAATTCGTTATTAATTGTTAGTATAGATAATAGAGTACTCTATAATGGTCACATACATTATTTATTATATTCAATTGGGTTTCTTAGTAGTGTTATTTAATTTCCACTACACTACACTATTCATTTGTATTTTAATTTCGATATCATTGTAATTATGCTTTACATTATTGATCGTAATAGAATTTTCCCCCTCTTATATAATGGATAAAAGCAAGATTTATCAAACCAATCAGATTTGAACCATGTTTCAGGATAATTTGGCAACATTTTTAGATTTTTCATTTAACAATGCTTCAGATGGAGGTTGAGTAAATTTTCCATGTTATAACTAAATTGGATGACCATTGTTGATATGGGAAGAAGTTAGTTAGCATATAAATAAATATGGATTTAAACAAACTATTATGATTTGTATCACAATAGATAAAGGAGACAATATTTTTCTTTTCATGAATTGAATGAATGAAGTAGTATAGAGAATTTGATATTTTATTGGTTTTCATTTGTGTATCATTATGAGGGAGATTGTATTATAGTGTAATACGAAAATGAAATCAATTCACATGAGGAGAAGACTAAAGATGATGATGTTGAGAGAGTGAAAAATTTAATAGATGATGTCAGAACTCATGCATAGAAGGAATGAACTAAAATGAAAATGTTGAAATTTTTAATGTGGTTATATCCTGGAAAACCCATTTATGAAATTTATAATACTTTCATTGATTATATTGTAATATTTTTTAAGGAATTTATTCCTGAAAGAGTAGAAAATCCCTTAAATCATTATAAGGAAAGATTTTTTTTAATAAAATTGGATTTCCTAATAATAAAATTCATGCTAGTCAGAAAGATTCTTGTTTATTTTTCGAGGAAGCAGATGAACATAATGATTGTAAATAATGTGATACATCTTGATGGAAGGAAAATAAATATCTAACACCATCTAGTTTGATACATAATAATATGTTTCACATTCCATTGATTCATAGGATTAAAAATCTATTTACATATATAGAAATATCATCTAATATGTGATGGAATGATGCTTAGAGAAATAAAGGTAATGATGAGTTGGTTCATCCTACTGATGTTTATTATGACCGAAAATTAATGAAAAACTTACTAATTTTTCAGATGAGGTGCAGAATTTCAGGTTGGATCTATCCTATGATGTGTTTAATCAGTATGGTTATATTCTTACTGCTCACAACACATGTCTAGTTTTTATTAACATTTATAATATTCTTCTATGGTTGTTTATGAAAAAACCTTTCAATTTATTTATTATACTAATATATACAACATAAGATCCTATAAATGATATGGACTTATACTTTCATCCTTTGATATGATAGTTGAAGAAATGTTGGTATATGTGTATGTGCACATCCTGTGCTTTTTAAAAATATATATTTCACATGTGAAATTTCCTAATAGGGACTAAATGATTTATCTTCTTATTAAATAATGACTTATTGGATAATTAAGCGAAAAATATAATGTCTCATTTTGATAAACAATACTTGATTTATAAGGAGTAAATATCTTCATAGTTTCAGTTTAAAGGGGCATCGATGATTCATGCCAATGCATCATCAATACAGGAAGAATCATCAGAGGATTGAGAATAATATTGACACTTAATGGAAACATCAATTTATTTTAGTAACTAACATTCATAATGAATTGAAATATTTATGTTTTACACTATGAAAAGGTAGGATGAAATCTTGAAATAGAAAAAAAATGTTGACACCAAATTCACATACAATTACAAAAAGTGATGTATCTTTTCTGAGTTTCCATATTGGATACCAATTTTTTATTTTATTAATAATACATAATTTAAATTTATAAAAATATATGTAAAATGTTTCCTTAAATTATTCTAAATATCATTGGGAAGTCCAAATATTACACATGTTCTCACAGATAAATAGTCATGTACATATTATTTGATGAAGAATTTACTAAAAAATCATCTTCTAAGAGTATTAGATGATTTCATGGTTCATGATAAATTTTCCAACAAAATATCTAAATAATTTAAAATAAGTGATTTGAAACTATAATCCATAAAAATGGAAGATTATCACGTCTTTCATCCTGAATTGATTCCAATAGAAATCTATCATTTTCAATCAAATAATATAAGGTTGATAATGACTCTTTTATTATAATTTTTAGAGACCTTTGGGCAAAAATATCATCGATTACTTTATTGATAAAAATTTATCAACATGCTCCATTAATTCTATGGGTCATTGAAAAACATTTTCCCCATCCTTTTTTACATACATGCATCATTAAACAATTCATCATCCAATTAAAATACTTCTCAGGGGACCTATTTCATTTTAGTGGTTTTATCCTACTAAAATAATTATTTTTACAATGAAATCTTATCTCTAAAACAAGAATCACCCTAAAGAATCCATTGTGAGAGGTTATCATAGTCATGTATGTATGTATTTTTTCAATGTATTTGTTTGATGTGAGAACAATACATAACTGGACAATGCTAAGTGAATATAAGAATTATGGGTAAATTGATCCCCAATTTCCATATCTTCCCCAAACATGGGGATTTACTTGTTCATTTACATTTTCTACACTGAAACATGAAGATCTGGGTATGACACATCACATAGTCTTATTCAAATATGTTTTTTATGGATATATCAATTATATAATTCAAATATTTATATTCTATAACATGAAATATCATTTCAAATATACCATAAACATATATTATCATTTTATTTAGCAAATATAAACAAATTATAAGAAATTTTAATCGATTTATGCCTTTGATAAGGGGATAGGATTTTGATAGACAATATTTTCCTTCATAACTGAAATCAAAGGTATGTCCATTACTTTAGTTAATAAAATATAATCCATTGATGGATGATCAACCCTTCCATGATCGTTGGTACCACAACTCGGGTAGTGGATGAATGGAGAGATCTTCTTGTACCTTGATTTTACATGTAGGTTGCTGGTGTTTGTGGAAAGCCCAAAATAAGAGGATAAATGAGGGGGTGATCGCTAATAGTCTCCTGATTATTATCAGGGATAAACATCTACTTTTCAACTTTTCCATGGTTCTGGATAAATAGAGATATGATTCATCCCTTAATCATTTAATTATAGGGCTGCTAATATATTCTCAGGGGAATAATCATTACCGGGGAAACTGGGTATGTCGGAAACCCCCTTCTAAGGGGTCGATGATCAAAAATGATGGGTCTAGTGTGGCTTGTTTTATTATATGTGAATGGTTAGTAAGTGATAACATTAGATTGGTCATGGTGTATTTTTCATTCATGCTTAGGAAGGGTTCTTCCCTTCAGGGATAGGCAATGACCATGCTTGATCTTGCAGAAAAAAGGGTTTAAATATTAAAGAAGGTGAAATATATTCGATGATCCTGTAAAATGATCTTCTTGGTGTGGGTGTAACTCCTTGGTCAATTAGTTTTGTCATTATGAAATGTGTCACTATCCTGGGGGACAACATCATGGTATCCCATACATGGCATGAGGGAAAAAAGGTGACAGACTATATAGCTTCGGTTGATATTCATGGAAAAGACTGTTTAAAATTTCATGACTTGAATACCTTAAAGCCAAAAGGGGTCAATATTATTAAGGTGGATTGCCTCGTCTTGCATTAATTTAGACCCACTTAGGCCATGTTTTCCCTTGATCTACCTTTTAAGGCGTGAGTTTCTTAGTAATCCTTATATTTTCAACTGAATAAAAATTTAATATTATTAGTTATAATACACCAAAATACAATGGATTTTTTTTTTAAATTAAATGGGTTTATTTGAAGATAAGGATATGAGACGACACATAATTCTGAGGCCTGGAGTGGCGAGAATGTATTTTGGAACTATTTTTAAGGTTCATTAAATAAATGTGCAATCGAGTTTTTCTAACTTTTAAACCGGTGCCCGAAAAAAAAAATTTGAGGTCACCGTTGAACTCAGAGCATCACGATTCACCATGAAAGGGACTAACATTGGCCATTGAGGGGTAACAATGGAAATTAGTTCTTGCTCATAAATAAAATAATTAAGTAAAATTTATTTTATTTTGAAATATTTATAACTTAGAAATGGTAACTCAACTTGGATGTCTGAGAGTACCGTTGAGATCATGATGGAATGTTTCCCTTAGACAGATATTAACCTCAACCGGTGCAGGTTGAGAGTGAAATTTTATTTTCATACTTTTTGGAAGAAAAATAAAATAACCTAAAAAGTTATTTTAATCGATTTTTTCATCATCGAGCAGTGGAACAATAGTACTACGTTGCAGCGAAGAGGAGATGCTGAATCTCAATAATGAACCTCATTAATGGGTCATCATAACAATTCTACAACCCAATGTAATAGAAACGCTAATTGACATTTCGTCAATTAATAGCCTAACAAGAAATGTAAGACTGTTCGCACTATCATAGTATTTCTCTATGGCTTTTGTGGGTGGTGATAACGAATGAATAAGGAAAACTTCTCCAATAATAAACGTCGGCGAGTCAGGTGATAAAGAAAACACCCATAGAGAAAATATTTGAGATTGGAGATCAACAGATGATGACGAACAATCATCCTAGAGAAATATCCTTTCATAAGTTGTTGTTTTGAATCTGTGTGATTTTTTTCCCATGTTCTCCTCTCAAAATAAAGAACGTGGATCAACTATCTAACAAATTTATTTGTGGATATATTTTCCTTGCAGGGTTGGGAAAACATTTTTGGTGGTTGGTAATGGGATTAAAATCTTATTGATTTATTTATATGCCTTGTTTTTCTGCTAATGGGAACAAATCTGAGCCAACATGAACAAAGTTTGGTTTGTTCCATTGGGTATATGTGTGTTATTCATGAATAAACCCTTGAATCGTTGGAAAGAATACTTCGAGACAATAGTAGGGATGGTGGAGACCTGATAAGTTCAAGGGAATAGATTGTTTGATAATTGGACTATTGGAGCGGACCCAGTGGTTGTAGAAGACACCAATGGTGTGATAGTGGCCCACAGTAGCTGTCGTGGGTGGGAGACAACGTACCCTGACAGCCCACTGGGTCGGCGGAGGCCGCGGTCAGCTGGTGCTATGGAGGTGCGGAAGGGAGGAACCACTTGGGTTCCATGTTGGAGGAGCATACCACATTGGCAGGCCATGTAAATCAGGTGGCACATGGTCTATTCAAGATCTCATGTGGCCATAAAGTTTCCTCCCTCAGTCGACCACGTGGCGGTGAACACTGGGCACGTCAAGCAACTATGCTGGAAATAAGCCAACACTCCTTTGTGGGCCGAGCTGCTAACAGAACCACCCAGCCAGTGCAGGCTGAACCGGATGAAACTGGGATGCTGGTCGATCTGGTAGGCGAGACCCATGGTCAAACAGGGTCGAGTCCCACATGACCCAATGGGCCTGGCCTTTAGTCTAGGTTGGCCCTAACCCAACCGGGTTAGTTTGCGTGGGCCAAAATGGTTCGGGTTATGTGGGAACCCTATGATGGGTTGGTCTGGTCGGTCTGATATAGTCGGACCCGGTCTGGATGCAACCAACCCTTGTTTACTAAAACACAAATATCTTTCATACCAGGCATCTGATTGATGTTCCATATGTATCGTTGGGAACCTTATCTTGAGATGATCATTTTGGAATTCTCTTTGTGAGATTACTTGATAGTGAAGTTATGAATGATGTCTTAAGGATTAGAATCTCCCATAATCAAACACATTGGAGCACGAGAATCCCACGACTGGCTATGACATGAAAGATATGACGAGCGTTCCATAGTGATTCAGCACACAAGAGTGCCTCAATGGTTCAACATCTGAGTGTGCCGTAGTGGTTTACCCTAGGAGCATGACTCAGTTGTTCGGTATATGAGTGTGCGTCAATGGTTCATCATACAAGCGTTTCTTATCCGTTCAACATATGAGCGTTCCTAAGTGGTTCAACATATGTACGTACCTTAGTGGTTCAACATATGATCATACCTTAGTGGTTCAGAATACGAGACTTCCATAGTGGTTCGGCAAACAACTGTGCCTCAGTGGTTCAGGATACGAGCGCACCTTAGTGGTTCAGCATATGAGCGTGCCTCATTGGTTAAGCATACGATCGTACCATATTGGTTTAGTAGAAGAGCGTACCTATATGGTTTAGCGAAACATTTAGTGGATCATTGGGGTTGAGTCCCCTAGCAGTACAAGAAGAATCCTCTATATGATTTACAGTTTTTATTTTTATACTCTGAGTTAAACCTGGTGTGAGACTTCTTCTCTTTGTGATCTTGTTGTGAGATCTTTCTATGTTGTCTTGCTTTATGGTCTTTCCATTGTGGTATGGGGTCCCTATTGAGTATTGTGTTACTCACCCCTACACAAGAATCACCCGCACCTGTCGTGTCTCATTCAAGTGATCAATGATTTGATCTAGATCTTGGAGATCCGGGTCCAAGTGGTGCTCAGTGAGATAGGATGGAAAAGACACAATTCTTTGGATATAGGAAGCTACCCTACACCTACCCCTTCGGTAGGGTCTTGACCAGACGAACCACGGATGTTGTAATTTATTTTGTGGTTTTTGGATTGTATTCAGGCCCCTTTGTACTTTTAGTTGTACTATACTCTTAGTTGTTATCTCAGTGATAGTTTTGGTTTACTTTCCATAGTTTGAGCTTTGTTTGTGTGCATGTTTAAAAAAAACAACTTCCTTTTTTTGGGATATATCATTTTAAGTTCTAGTCACCAGTCCATGTCTTATGGAAGGTGGGCTTGTGGTAGTCATGGAACGGGCCCTGGGGGACAGGTCCTGAAAAAGGGGTATCAGAGAGGGTTAGTTATACCAGAAGAAAAAATAGTCTATAAATTTTTTCTGGGAAACTGTGTTCAGTGTTTTGAGTTCGTCTTTCAGGCCATGGAGTTCAGTGTGGTTTCAGCGTCTGATTTATCCATACACTCAGACCCTGAATTCTGTTTTCCAACCCGGTACCTAAATTTACTGGTTTCATGCATCATTGAGTGTTTTCCCACGATCTTTTTGAGTTAGAGTCATCTCACCTAGTATAATATATTTACTCTATTTCATCTTGATATCTTTCAGGATAACCCCACGCAGATAGCCAATATGGATTCTAGTGCGTGAACACAAGGATGGTCCACATAGCGATGGGGAATTAGTACATGGATTGTTGCCCCAGATGGAACCTTAGAGTATTATCCAATTGATACCAGCACCCATTGGTCAGTAGTTACTACCAGCACAACCTATAGAGGGTGAACATAGTCTCAGTTCCATACATGAGTTCCAACGATAGAGACCTCTGAGGTTCAGGGGAGAGACAGATCCTGAGGTTTTTTAGGATTGGCTGGATGCAGGGATTAAAGTCTTTTGGTTTGTGAGGACTCCAATTGAGAAGATGGCGGTTATAGTAGTGATATTTATATAGGGATTGGTAGGGAGATGGTTATGTTTGACCATCAAGATTTATGAGGATGCAACACTCACCTAGTTTGTCTTAGAGTGACTTTTTTAGGAGGAGTTTTTCCCTGAAACTTTTTGATCAATGTGAATATAAAAGATACTTAACTTACATCAAGTAAACCTAATAGTGGCTGAGTACTTTTCAAGGATCACAGACCTCTCCTATTACTGTATGGATATGGTGTGCAAACCTTTCTTCAGGGCCCGAACAATTGAGCAGGGACTCCAACATGAGATTTGCACATCAATGATTTCCCTCATCGCCCCTATGCATGATGGGTTGCTGGATTGAGATCTACTAGTCAATAGCTTTATCACTAAGCATGCAATAATGGTTGGAGCAACCGCCAGGTGACAGGTGGCTCCGTTATCTGTGGTGGGTACCTGACATATGAGGCAGATTCCCAAATGGGAAAGAACTTTCGAAGGATGAACCCGGGACTCTGGTTCACCAGTTCAAGGCTTCTGAAGAATATTGATTCATTATGGGAGTAGAGTATGTTATGCATGTGGAAAAAAAAGATTATGGATCATAATTTTTTGAATCGCCACATAGAGGATCGACATACCATTCAAGGGACCACTGAGGTAGCGGTAGAGACAAGAATAGGG
Organism: Viscum album; assembly: GCA_963277665.1. Taxonomy (NCBI): domain Eukaryota; kingdom Viridiplantae; phylum Streptophyta; class Magnoliopsida; order Santalales; family Viscaceae; genus Viscum; species Viscum album. Next base: position 1,292,158,621 of record OY728146.1, read on the forward strand.
CTATCCACCATGTAGTGGAAGTGGTAGAGGAGTGGGAAAAGTGGTAGGAGGTGGGAGTAGGTATGGAGTACCACGACCACCACCACCCGGAGGTGGTCCACCATAGACTCCATGAGCAGGTGGACAGGGGTGGGGTCAACTTTAGGACATCGAGGACTACGGTCCTGACGTCCTAGATATGATATGAGGTATGATATATGTATTCTCCACATTAGCTACAATTATTATAGGCATGAGTGACAGAAATACATTCTTTTATATGACCTTGTTCAGAGCATGAAGGTTCTGATAGTGTCGTGGAGTTTATCCTTAATATTACATAGTCCTACGTGATGTGATTCCATGGTCACACGCTAGTGCTACCAATGTGCGCTTACTCTTGTAGGTGATATCTTTAGCTCGGATCTCTTAGTAGTGGTGTTGAGGAATTACAACATCATTATGGGTATGTATTGTCTATCAGTAGTCCATTCCATGATCGAGTGTTTTGGGCGTAAAGTGCGGTGTGTCCGCAGAGATGGGACCAAGTTTTCCTTTATCAGTGAAAAAGAAACTAGAGCAATGCTGGATGGACTCGAACATAGGAGGGTGCATCCGATGACTCTCATTAGCTATCTAGAATGACCCTCAATGCTGTGGATGAGATGAGTTCACCATTTCATACAGTGGAGGAAAAGTACGAGTATGTCTCTCTAAATGTTGTTCTAGGACTACCTCCTCATAGAGAGGTAGACTTATACATTTATCTGTACCCCAAGACGACACTGATATCTACACTCGCTTATTGGATGGCTCATGCAGAGCTCTGAGAGGTGATAGTAAATTTGGAGGACTTGCAGAGGAAGGGGTTCGTAAGGCCCAATGTTTCACCATGGGAAGAACCATTGTGGTTTTCCCAAAAGGAAAATAGAATCTTGAGGGTATGCATGGACTTTTAGTGCCTGATACAGGTGACTATGAAGAACAAGTCTCCTTTATGGAGGATTGACGCCTCTTCAATTTTCTAAAGGGAGCATTATGTTTCTTGAAGATAGACCATAGATAACGCTATCACCAGCATCGAGTACGTGAAGAGGAAATATTGAAGATGGATTTCAGATGTCGCTGCGACCACTATGAATACATAGTGATGATGTTTGGAGTGATAAATTACCTATTAGTGTGTATGGTACTCATGAAATGGATTATTAATCAGCACATTGACTAGTTTTTAGTGGTATTTATTGATGATATTTTAGTGTATTTAGTGTCCAAGGAGGAGAACATGATACACCTGAGGATGGTTCGTGACACACTCTGAGGGAACCAGTTTTACGGAAATCTCTCGAAGTGTGAGTTATGGATACTAAAGGTCCATTTCTCAGAACATTTCATCTTAGTGGATAGAGTTGTGGTGGATCTAGCAATGATCAAGGTGGTTCTTGATTTGGAACCACCCAAGAGTGTTACCAAGGTGTGAAGTTTCCTTGGGTTGGGTGGGTAATATAGGAGGTTTTGTAACGTCCTGGTTGTGGAAGCCACCCAGATGCGCCCCGTACCCAGTTGGTCACATGGCCTCAAGCATGTTTCCACAAACTCCAGAGGCTGCCGACTAGCAGCGAGGTCCTTGGGTGTGATAATGGGGAAACTATGCCCTCATTGGCGGAGTACACAGTGGGAGTAACAATGCATACAATAGCGGAAGTAGTAAATATCCCACAACAATAAACAGCGAAAGACTAAACAGTAAACAACTGGAGTACCCATATATATATTTAAAATGAAATGATTCATGATACATATAAGTCTAGGAAATCATCCAAACAAGTCAAAATGATGAATACAGTACTAGACCAATGTACAAAAGAAAATAGATGAGCAACTCCTCAGTATTTCAAGCCTCGGATTGGTCCCATGCTCCCCAGCTTCAGTGAAATGAAGAACCTGAAGTAGAAGGGTGCTAGCCCTTATTTATAACTGCAACAATATAATCTTTTTGGGCCCAAAAGCATGTCCCAAATAGGGTGCGAGACAAGGTCCCAGTAGGAAACCACCCGAAGATCTGTGCCTAACTGTCAGTGAGTGTATGACAAGTAAAGTACAACAAGCAGTAAATAGGATAATACACAACAGTAAACTATCCACAGTATCTAGAACTTAATTTACAAACAGGTAAGCAGCCACTCAATCAAGAAGAAAAAACAGGTAACCTCTCGTTAGTTCTTATATCCTAACCCTAATGGTTCAACCTACAAGTACTATCAACCCTCTAGGAGGCATACACAGTCTCACCCCTATAGTTCAGCTAAAAAATGAATAGACTCTCTGGGGAAGAACTCACCATCAATTCCCCCTATAGTCTTGTATCTTACTAAAGGAACTCTGGGGAATAAATCAATTTCAATTCCCCCTATGGCCCTCGTTGAGGAACTATAGACTCTCTAGGGAAGAACTCAACATCAATTCTCCCTATGGTCTTGCATCATATAATTATAAAGACACTCTGGAGAATCCCTCAACGTCCATTCTAGCTATGGTCTATACACCGGGTTCTCACAACCATGTGTAAGTCAAGCAAGTTTAGCAGTGCATAAAGGCCTAGGTAAACCTTATGAACTACTTGGCTAGCATTATACAACACAACATCATAATAGAACAAGAGTCACACCATCCTAAAATACTAGGCATGGATCTAGAAATAGCATAACAGGAAAAAATAGACCAAACGGTCATAAACAGGAAAAACATGAATGGGAAAAACATACAAAGCATTGAAATTTAACCCTAATCACATACAAATATCCTCTACTCAAGCATACAAGAAAAGTAGGAAGCAATAGGTATAAAACGGTAAAAACAATCTGCAATACCCCGTTCAAGGGTATTGGGTACAATTGTACATAATATTCAAAACTTTCTATAAAAAGGAACAAACCACCTACCTTTAGGGTTCCGACAAAAATGATCCAAAATCTATTCCACCTCCTCAAAACTGTTGAACACACCCCTGGAAACAGTCTAAAATTCCTTCCCTAATATCCACATGTCTTGAAATCAACACCTGAGGAAACCACAACCCTATATCTACACACAACGAGTGTAGATCTTGAAAAACGGGGAATAACGAGATGTAGATCTAGAGGGAAACTCAAAGAAACTAAAAGGAGAGACTTACCTGAGAAGAACTGGCTTCGATCAGCCAAGAAAACCCTTTGATTTGCCTCCAAAATAAGTGGGAGAGCTACTTCAACCTTTGAGAACCCAAAATCCCGAGTGAGGCTCGAGTGGGAGAGAGTTTGGAGAATAAATGAGGAATCCCGAGTGGCCCGGGGATTCAAACCCTAATTTTTAAGTGGCCGCACGGTTTCCCCGCATGGCTTGGAAAACCATGCGCCAATTGTGCAGTTGACACTCTCTCTCCCAAGGACTTCGAATGGCCTACCCGCACGGTTTGATAAACCGTGCACCACCCGTGCAGAGACCACTGTCAACTACAGAAACATCGCATGGGTTGACCACACGGTTTGACAAACCGTCCACGTCCCGTGTGGAGCCCACTGTTAGGGGTGAACAGTTTCTTTGGGCTAGACGCATGTTTTGGACAAACTGTGCACAAACCGTGTTCCCCTGCACAACCTCTATAACTTTAAAATATTTCTTCTCAAAATTCCTCTTTTTCTCAAAAATGAATAGAAAAGAGAAACATACCTAAAAATATGGTCCGTTTTTTTACAAACTTCCCCCCTTAATAAAAATTGTCCCTGAATTTTCCTAGCACGGTGCAGAAAAAAAAAACCCCGAACAGCTCTAGCCACTGAGATCGTACATCAGCCTCCCTCTCCCAAGTCTCGTCATGTACTCGCTCGTGCTTCCATAACACTCGTACCAGAGGAATAGACCGACCAAAGAGAACCTTTGTACTGCGATCGACAATCCAGATAGGATGCTCCTCAAATGATGCATCCACATCAAGCTTAACCTCTTCTGGTTGAAATACATGAGATGGGTCTGAAAATCAACGTCAAAGATGAGAGATGTGGAACAAGTCGTGCATAGCCCGATACCTTTGAGGTAACTACAACTGATAGGAAACCAGCCCAACTCTCTCCAAAACCTCAAATGGCCCGACATACCTTGGTGAAATCTTACCCTGTCTCCTAATCCTCTGGTGTCCCAACCTCGGTGTGACACACAGAGAAACCTGATCCCTGAACTTGAACTCTAGAGGTCGCCTCTGCGGATCAGCATAAGACTTCTGAAGAGACTGTGCAGTAGCCATCCTCTTCCGAATAAACTCTATCTACTCTGTGGTCTCCTAAACAAGATGAGGTCCCAGCAAAGCTTCCTCTCCTACCTCCATCCAACATAAGGGAGATTGGCATGGCCTACCGTACAAAGCCTCGTATGGTGCCATCTAAATAGTTGCTTGAAAACTATTTTTGTATGAAAACTTCCCAAGAGGTATATTCTTCATCCAAGAACCTCTAAAGTATAGAATGTATGATCGGAGCATATCCTTAAGCTCCTAAATCATGCGATCGGACTGACCATATGTCTGGGGATGGTATGTTGTAATTAGAAGTACCTATGTACCCAAAGCCGTCTGAAGCCCCTTCCAGACCCAATAAGTAAAACACGCATCTCAATCTGAAATAATGGAGTGTTGAACTCTATATAGACGTACAATATGCTGGATGTACAACCATCATAACTCATCAACACTGAAGGTCTCCTTGATTGGAAAGAAGTGAGAAACCTTTGTAAGCCTATCTATGACAACCTGAACAACATCATTACCTCGGTGAGACATCGGAAACCCTGTCATGAAATCCATAGCGACGCCGTTCCAATTCCACATGGGAATGGGCAACTACTGCAAAAGTCCTACTGGTCGCTGGTGCTCCACCTCCAACTGCTGGCAGGTGGAACACCTCAAGAAAATACCAACAATGTCTCTCTTCATACCTGGACACCAATACTGACGGTATAGATCATGATACATCTTGGTGACACCAGGATGATCTGCCCAAACTGGGGAATGAAATTCCTGTATTAGCTCCTCGCGTATGTCTTCCGGCACCCATTCATGTCCCTAGAAACACAATATCTCATCCTCGCCTACTGTCTATCTAGGGATAGGGTCCTCTCCTAACATTCTTTCTCATAGGACGAGGCCTTTAGAAACTGATATCTGCCTCATTCGTACCCGATCATGATGTGTAGAGGTAATAACTACAGAAGATAGGAACGTCTGCCCCTGTCTATCATGCACCTCCAAATGCATCTCATAGAACAGAGCCATAAGCTGTCACTCACTACTGGCCTCTTGAACTACATGTTCTTGAGTTCTCCTACTCAACGCTCCAGCCAAAACGTTGCCTTTCCCATGTGTATAGGCAAGCGCAAAGTCAAATGACTAAAGATACTCGACCCACCTACGCTGTCTCAGATTCAGATCATGCTGAGTGAAGATGTACTTGAGACTCTTATGGTCGGTAAAAACCACAATGTTCTCTCCTAGAAGATAACGACTCCATCAACGTAAGGCATGAACAACAACTGCCAACTCCAGATCATGTGTTGGGTAATTCCTCTCATGTAGCCTCAACTGTTGGGACCCGTACGCGACGACTCTATCTCTCGGCATAAGCACAACTCCCAGCCTGATACCCGAGGCATCACAATAGATAGTGTAGATCTTTCCCGACTCTGGATAGACTAGTATCAGTGCTGAAGTCAACCTCCCCTTCAGCTCCTGAAAAGCTGACTCACAAGAATCCGACCATACGAACATTTCTCTTTTCTTGGTTAGACCTGTCAGTGGTGCTACTAGGCATGATAAGTTCTGTATGAAGCGTCTGTAGTATCCAGCCAGCCTCAGGGAACTCCATACCTCAAAGATGTTCTTCAGCTGCTCCCAGGAAACTACAACTCTCACTTTCTCTTGGTCTAATGGTACTCCTGTCGATGAGATAACATGACCCAAGAAGTGAATCTGGTCCATCCAAAAGTGGCATTTGGAGATGTTAGAATATAACTGTTGCTCTCTCAGTGTACTCAAAATGATATCAAGATGGGTAGCATGGTAGTGTCGAGTGTGGGAGTACACCAAGATATTGTCCACAAAAACCACCACAAAGGAATCCATGTATGGATGGAACACTCGGTTCATTAGTGCCATGAAAACTACAAGCATGTTCCTGAGACCGAACGGCATAACAATATACTCGTATAGACCATACCTGCTCTTAAAAGCTATGGGAGGTATATCATATGGTCTAACGCGCAACTGATGGTAACTGTACCTCAAGTCGATCATCAAGAACACCCGATCTCCTCGAAGCTGATCAAAGAGGTCATCAAGCCTAGGTAAGGGATATCAGTTCTGGACCATCAACTGGTTCAACTTATGATAATCCACACAAATCCTAAGGGTGTCGTATCCCTTCTTCGCAAACAGGACAAGTGAACCCCAAGGAGAAGTACTAGGTCAGATGAAACCCTCTTCCTACAATTCCTCCAATTGTTTCTTGAGCTCCAGGAACTCAGGTGTATCCATCCTATAAGGACGAATGGACACCGCTGCCGCCCTTGGCATGAGCTAAATTGAACATTCTACCTCACGATCTGGAGGAAAACCTAAAAATTTCTATGGAAAGACATCTCTAAAATGATCCACCACTAGAGGAAAGTCTAATTGTGAAGTCCCTTGGTCATCTTGATAAAGATTAGAAATCTGGGCTATAACCGATCCTAACCCATGATGCTCTAGTCCTTCTCTGCTCGGCTGGACATCCCACATTCCTTTATGAAGAAAATATCCACCCTCTGGTGATATAAAACTCACCCTTCGGCGGTAGCAGTCGATGACTGCCTGGAAGGTAACTAGCTAGTTTATTCTGAGAATGACATCATAGACGGTCATCTCCAGAACATAAAGAGACCAAAGTAATTGACACCCACCAACCTCAAAAGGGAACTTCTTGAATTGATGTACACTAGCCATTCTAGTCCCCAACAGAGTGTCTAGAATCAAGACATCAGTAGAGGAAAGGATACAGAGCCCAAGACTCTTCACGATAGAAAAAAATATAAAGCTATGCATAGAACCAGTATCTAAAAGAGATGAAGATAAAACTGAGGCTACTAAGATCATACCTCGAACCATAGAGGGTCCAGGATCCTACTCCTGATGGATCTGATCCACTTCAAAAGTCTAGCCAGCTCCGCGGCCCTGTGACCCTGCCTAACTACTATGAGAAGGTCCACCCTATTGTCGCTGGTAGCCTAGTGATAGACCGCCATGACCGCGACCTCCACCTCGTCCTGAATGGCCGAAATAACTCCAGTTCCCATACTGGTGAGAAACTAGTGAGGATACTCATTTACGTGGAGTCATAGACGAACCCCTGTCACCAGCTGCTAGTGAGAAGATCTGACAGAAGCGCTGCAGATGGCCTATCTTACCGCAAGATCAGCACTCCATCGAGTCTCTCTAGCACTGCGACCTAGTATGTTTATCCCTTCCACACTGGAAGCATACCACCTGGCTACCTGAAGATGTGTCTCGCTACCTCGGATCACTGCACGTAGACTCCCTTCGGCGCTTCCTACTATCAGATGGTGAAGCACTAACTCTGGAAGAGGAACCACATTGGCTCTCAGCTCCGAAATCTCTCAGATTGTGCTATACAATCAGTGCATGGTTGATGATGGAAGCGATGGAAGTCAGCCTGAATATATTCACCTAGGAACGAATCTCCCGTTGGAGAACACCCTCAAACTTCCTTTCCATGAACAACCAATCTGTGCTTTGGAGGGGTGTGAAATGCTGAAGCTCGGTGAAACGAGAGGATTACTCCATGACAGAAAGAGTACCCTGCTCTAGGCTCATGAACTCCTAGGCTCGGTCATCCCTTAGGGTTTCTAGGTATAAGTAATCGTAGAAAATACGTTGAAACTCCTCCCAAGCCATATTATAATGGCGTCCCACCTAAGAGAAGACATCCCACCACCTCTTGGAGGAGTCTTGGAGCATATAGGTTGCATGTTTCACCCTCCTCTCTGGTGGTACCTTGAGATGCTCAAAGATCGTCAGCGTGGCTTCGAGTCACAACTCTACAGCCTGATGCCATCTTTCCCCTAAGAAGGTGGGAGGGTGCTGCTTCTGGAAAAACTGCGTCAAGTTATCCATTGATGGGTCTTGAGGCTATGCTCCCTAGAAGGTCTGCATCATCCTCAGAAAACCCTCCCTAAACAGTGCATCAGCACCTGGGTCAGGTATAACTGCTAGTGCCAAGACTGACACAGTAGGAGGCTCTGATGGGATTCCTTGATTAGCCTTATCGGGTGTCTGATCACCGCCTCGTGGCTAGAGTACAACCAGAGGAAGTCTCGGTGGCATGACTCTTCAAGGTCATACACACACCTCCGATCAAAAATAACAGTGTCTAAAACATAGGAGGATACGACAACTACTCTGGAACCCAGAGAACACTGAAAAGAACATTGAAAGTTCCAAATTCTGATCTGTGAGGGCCCACACTCCCCACGAATCAATTCTTGGAATCTGAAACAAGTTATAACAAGGCAAACAAGAAATGATCCACCAATTTCTGGTCTATGAGGGCCCAGAACACCTTAAGAACCAAATATTGGCATCCATATAGGTAAAGCACTATACAAAAAAATTCCTGATTAAATAGTAGGCATTCTATCAAAGCATCTATCACAACAGCATGCATAATCTACACAACGCCTATCACAACAACATGAAACCGCTAATGCATCCTACATGGCATGAAAATAATGCATGGAATGTGATTTCTAACAAGTGCCTATGTGATGCATGAGATGGAATACCCTCATATCATCAGGTTGTGACAGAAATAGAACTGTAATAACTGCAATGGTAACAACACAAGGCATGTGAATCACTCAACAGTGAAATCAAATAAACTGTAAAATTGCAAACTAGTAAATTTTCAATAGAAGAGGTAATATGGATTTCCCATGTACATGAGTTAGATACTCCCAGGAATAACTTATTACCAAGTACCTATTTCATCCTATCCCTGACTATAGGCTCCAAACCGTAAAACAAGATAAAATAATTCCTCTGATACCACTTGGTAACATCCCGATTCCAGAAGCCACCCAGTGTTGCCCCTTACCCGGTTGGTCACACGGCCTCAATCCATTTCCCCAAACGCCAGAGGCTACCGACTAGTAGAAAGGGCCTTGGGTGTGATTTTAGGGAAACTATTCCCTCATTGGTAGAGTACACAACATATGTAACAACACATAAAACAGCGGAAGCAGTAAATATCCCACAACAAGAAACAGTGGAAGACTAAACAGTAAACAACTAGAGTACCCATATATATATTTAAATGAAATGATGCATGATACATATAGGTCTAGGAAAGAATCCAAACAAGTCACAATGAAGAATACAGTACTAAACCAAAGTACTAAAGAAAACATATGAGCAACTCCTCAGCATCTCAAGCCTCGGCTTTGTCCCATGCTCCCCAGCTCTAGTGCAATCAAGAACCTGAAGTAGAAGTGCGCTTTCCATTATATATACCCGCAACAATATAATCAGTTTGGGCCCAAAAGAATGACCCAAACAGGGTGTGGGACAAGGTCCCAGTATCCAAACAACTAATGATCTATGCCTAACAGTTAGTGAGTATATGGCAGGAAAAGTATAGTAAGCAGTAAACAAGATAATACACAACAATAAACTACCCACATTTTCTATCTCTTAATTTACAAAAATGTAAGTAGCCACTCAAGCAAGAAGAACAAATAGGTAACCTCTAGGTCGTTCTCACATCCTAACACAGATGGTTCAACCTATAAGTACAAACAACCCTTTGGGAGGTACACAGAGTCTCACCCCTATGGTTCAGCTAATAAATGAATAGACTCTCTGGGGAAGCACTCACCATCAATTCCCCCTATAGTGTCATATCGTACTAAAGGCACTCTGGGGAAGCACTCAATGTCAATTACCCCTATTTTCTTGCATCGTATAATTTTAATGACACTCTGGAGAATCCATCAACTTCAATTCTATCTATGGACTATACACCATGTTCTCACAACCATGTGTATGTTAAGCAAGTGTAGCAGCGCGTAACGGCCAAGGTAATCCTTATGAACTACTTGGATAGCATTCTACAGAACAACAACATAACAGAAAAACAATCACACCATCCTATAATACTAGGCCTGGAACTGGCAATAGCCTAATAGGAAAAACTAGACCAAACTGTCATAAACAGGAAAAATATGCATATGAAAAACATCCAAATCATAACAATTTAACCCTAATCACATACAAATATCCTCTACTCATGAATAAAATTAAAGTAGGAAAGAAATAGGGGTGAAATGGTAAATAAATTTCGCAATACCCCATTCAAGGATATTGGGTACAATTTCACAAAATATTAAAGACTTTCTATAGAAAGGAACAAACCACCTAACTTTAGGGTTATGGACAAAATAATTCAAAAGCTATTCCTCCTCCTCAAAACTGGAAAATGCACCACCGGAAATAATCTCAACCTCCTTCACTTACATTCAGAAGTCTTGAAATCAACACGCAAGGAAACTGAAACCCCAGATCTACACACAATGGGTGTAGATCTAGAAAACTGGGGGATAACGATATGTATATCTATAGGGAAACTCAAAGGAACCAAGAGGATAGACTTACCCAAGAATAATTGGCTTCGATCCTCCAAGAAAACCCTGTGATTTACCTCCAAAATGAGTGGGGGAGTTCTTTCAACCTTTGAGAACCCAAAATCCCGAGTGAGGCTCGAGTGGGAGAGATTTTGGAGAATAAATGAGGAATCATGAGCGGCCTGAGGCTTTAAAACCTAATTTTTAAGTGGCCGCATAGTTTCCCTGTACGGTTTGGAAAGCCGTGCGCTAACCATGCAGTTGACACTGCCTCTCCCAGGGACATCGCATGGCCTGCCCGCACTGTTTGACAAACCGTGCACTGCCAATGCGGAGCCCACTGTCTTCTTTAGGAACTTCACATGGTTTTCCCATATGGTTTGACACACCACATGCCTCCCGTGCAGAGCCCACTATTAAAAGTGCATGGTTTTTTGGGCTGGCCGCATGGTTTGGACAAACCGTGCACAAACCGTGGGCCCCTGAACAGCCTCTACAACTTTAAAAGTTTACTTCCCAAAATTCCTCCTTTTCTCAACAATGAACAGAAAGTGAAACATACCTGAAAAGTAGGTCCGGGTTCTTACAGTTTTGTACCCAACTACTCTAGAGTAGTAGCACCCATGATGACATTGATGAAGAAGGGAAAACCCTTCGTATGGACATAAGGATGCATTCAAATATTTTAGCATCTAAGGTAGATATTTATGATTTCTCTTATCATGAGGCTTCTAGAGTAGGGCACTGAAAAAGAGGTGTACTATGACACACCAGAAACCGGTTTGGTTGTTTCCTAATGTAGTGGAAAGAATTGATTAATTATAGATCATGATAATTAAGACTACATGATAAGAACTATGCGACTAATGAACTTGAGTTGGTAGTGGTATTCTTCGCACTGATGATGTGGTGACACTACAATATGGGTGAACAAATTATCATCTAATTTGACCACAAGAGTCTCATGTATATATATTCATAGATGAATCTGAACATGAGATAACAGAGTTGGCTAGAGTTCCTCTAGGACTATGACTTCGAGATAGTCTATAATCCAGTGAAGAGGAATGTGGTGAATGATTCTTTAGTAGAAGATCAAGTTCACATATACTAAATGAGACCTTAGTGAAATTTTACTCTCTTTAGATATCCTTTGTGGATAGAGATAAGACAACTTATCTTTAGTCAATTGTAGTTTCCTCCCCTCTCTTTCAATGAATTAGGGATGTGTAACTTGGAGATGTTATTTGAGAGTCCAGACATGCCTAGATGTCCATAGGGAATGCCACTGATGGATATTCAAATGGAGGGGAAAACATAATCCTTTTAGAGGATACAAAATTATACCAGTGGAATTACAGGATGAAGTATTGACGGAGTTCCATACATCCCCTTTGGTGGTGCATCCAAGTGTGTAGAAGATGTACTGGGACATCTAACATCAGTACTAGTGGCTAGGGATGAAGAAGGAAGTGGCAGAGTTTGTGTTGAGATGCCTCACTTGTATGCAAGTGAAGGCCAAGCACCAGCTTCCAACCGGTTTAACACAAACCCTCGAGGTACCAGAGTGGAAGTGGGATGGGATATCGATGGAATTTGTGATAGGTTTATCATATATGTCCAGAGGGCAGGATACCATCTAGTTGATTTTAGACCGACTCACCAAGTCATCCCACTTCCAACCATTCAATTGAGGGTTTTAGTAGAGAGATTTGGATGCCTCCACGTGTATGATATAGTCTGAATCCATAGAGTCCTATCTGCGATAGTCTCAGAACATGAAGCATGATTTACAACCTGGTTATGGAAGGTATTATAAGAAGCATTTGAGACTCTTCTATGCTTGAGAAAAACCTTTCACTGATAGACATATGGTCAGATGGATCAGACCATACATACCTTGGAGGACATGTTTTGTGCTTGAGTTCTAGAATCTATTCATAGTTGGGAGGACCACCTACCACTGGAGGAGTTTGCATACAACAAAAACTACCACTCCACCACCGGTATGGCACTGTTTGAGGTACTGTATTAAAGACTACACAGGTAACTATTATGTTGTATATACCCAGGGGAGTCATCACTCATGTTTCTAGGAATGGTATATGCTACCACTGAGAAGGTGCAAGTCATCCAAGTGCGAATGAAGAATACAAGGAGTTGTCCGAAGTCCTATGATTATAGGAGACAAATACCCTTGGAGATCGAAGAGGAGGGCACATATTCGTATGGGTCTCTCCTCAACGAGGGATATATAAATTTGTCCGGGGAGACAAGTTATCTACGAGATTCATCAGACCTTTCCTTATACTACGTAGAGTGGTTTAGGTGGTGTACCTATTGTCTTCACCACCACAGTAAGAGAGGGTTCATGACGTCTTCCATGTATCCCAGCTGAGGAGATACATGCACGACCCTTATAATGTCATCGACCATTAAGAGCTGGAGATTGACGTTGAGGAAACATTCGTGAAGTACCCTATGGAGATAGAGGATTGGTGGGAGAGGATCTGTTGTGGATGGATGATACCTATAGTGCGTGATCTTCGCAGCACAAGAATCTCCAGGAGAGTACATGGGAGTGGAAGGCTCAGATTCATGATCAGTACCCCCATTTGTTTTATTAGCCTCTATTTTTGGCATATGAGGACATAATTTTCTAAAGGGTGGGATTAATTTATAACTCCATAATTTCATTTTAAAAAAATTAAATTGTATTTTTTCAAGATTAGGCTCTATGATGACATGTAATTTTGAGACCCCTAGTGACAGAAACATATTTTTAAAATATTCTTAATGTTCATTAAATAAACATGCGAGAAGGTTTTTTCTAAATATTAATCTGATGCTCAGATCAAAAATCCATGGGCACTGTTGAACTTAGATCATTGGTATTTTTTTAAGAAGGGCCTAACATTTTCTGGTGCAGGCCAACAATGTAATGTAGTTTTTTGACATAAATAAAACAATTAAGTAACAATTATTTTTTTTTCGAATCCTTATGAATCCAAAATAGTAACTCCTATTGGAAATTCGACAGTTCTGTTGTGGAGGGCATTTTTACCTTAGGAAAATATTAACCTCAACCTGTGTGGGTCGAGGGTGAAAGTAAATTTTCAGACATTTAAAAAGAAAAATAAAATAAGATAAATAGTAATTTTAATTTTTTTTCTTCATTGATGAGCAATGGAACGTTAGTGTTGTAGTGCCGCAATGAGGCGACGATGAATCTCATTAATGAACCTCATTAATGAGTCTGCAGAATGATTCTACAATGTAGCATAATAGAAATGATGATTCATGTTTTTTCAATTAATAGCCTAATAAGAAATGCTGGATTTCTGGCACAATCTTGGAATTTCTCTGAGCATTTAGTGGGTAGTGAAGACAAATGATGAAGGAAAACCTCTCCAATGATGAATGGGAGTGAATCAGAAAATGATGAAGACACCCTTGAAGATAGGATTCAGGATAGGAAATTGACGTATGAAGACAGGTGATCAACCTCATGAATTCTTCTTTCTTAGATAGGGGTTTGAATCAGTGTGATTTTCCCCTGTTCTTCCCTCTAAATGAAGAACACAAATCAACTCTCTAACAAGTTGATACAAATATAAATTTACCTTGTGGGGTTTGGAAACATTATTGCATGTTGATAATGGGATTAAAATATTAGTGATTTATTTATTCACCTCGTGTTTCTCCTAATGGGAAGAAATACAAGCCAACAAGAACAAAGGCTGGTTTGTTCCATTTGTTTATTCGTGTGTTATTTGTGAATGAACAAACTAATAGATGGAAAGGTGACGTTGAGGCCAAAATAAGGATCACTACTACAAATAAGGATTTTATCAGCACTACAAATGACCTTTAACAGTGCTAGAAAAGCGCTATTAATGCCGGTGAAGTTAAAGGGGGGGTCCCCTTTATCAGCTCTCTAAAAAGCGATGATAAAGACCCCTTTTTATCAGCGCTTTAAAAAAGCACTCATAAAAGGGTTCTTTTATTAGAGCTAAAACAACGAGTTGATAAAAGGGTTCTTTATCAGTGATTTTATTTTAGTGCTGAAAAAGACCCCTTTTATCAGCACTTTTCTAAAGCACTGATAAAAGATAAAAAAATTAAAAATTAAAAAAATTTAAAAATATCCTGCCAATCGGGGGAATTTTATATCGTTGAGACCCCCTTTTATAGCGCTTTTCCACCCCCACCAGCACCCACATGCACCCCTCCAACCTTTATCAGCGCTATCCCCAAATTCACCCATGTGAGTGCGTCCTTTCCTACACCTGGATTTGATCTCGAGACCTCCCCCTACGCGCCTGAAGCCTTTGCCACTCCCCTATATTGATTTGTTCTTCTAATAGTGATATACTTATTTATTTATATATATATATATATTTAATTATATATATTCATATACTAATATATATTTATATTAATATATATATAGTTATATTAATATATATATTTATAGTTATATTAATATATATATGTAGTTATATTAATATATATATAGTTAGATTAATATATAGGTATATAAATATTCATATATTTGTATTTTAAATAAAATAGATATCAGTTATTATTTAGACAAAGCTAATATATTTTATATGTAAATATATTTTATTATTTATATTTATAATTAAATTTTTAGGTGTGAATATATAAAAAATATGTATATATTGTAATATATTTGATTATAAATAGCAGTGCATTATAAAAAGAGATAAATATCAAAGAAATAATTTCAATATTAATGTAATACATTTGAATAAATTCAGTCCCCACAAAAAAAAACCAATAATACCCCCTTAAACAAGGCTAAAAATCCACAAAATGTCAAAAAATCGGGGTACCCGGACTAAAAAATCAGTTTTGGAGGGCTTATGGGCCTTTTTTGGACTTGAAAGAAACCTCGACTGGGGTCCCCCCAGTCGTAGTGGTGTAGAGATCATTGCAGGATTTGATTTGATATGTGGTAGAGCTCAAACAGACACCCAGATCAAAAGTTATGGCCGTTTGAAGTTCGAGTTGCGTTTTCAACATATTTTGGATAATTTTTTAATTTTTTAAGTCTTCAAATTATATTGAAATGACTATTATTCTATAATAATTAAAAAATTATTAATTAAAAATATTATTTTAATTTTTTATAAGCCATTTTTACTAAATATCTTATATATTAAGTGTAACTGTATATTTATACTTATCTATAATATATTTAAAATTACATTTAAAAATTATATATTTTATTTATATCAATATAAATATACCTATATATTTAAATATTAATATATTTTGTTTAATATTTATTTTGGAAGTATACCCTTTATCAGCACTATTAAAAAAGCGCTGATAAAGGGGTACCCTTTAACAGCACTAAAAAAAGCACTGTTAAAGGGGGTACCTTTATCATTGCTAAAAAAAGAGCTGATAAAGGGGTAATTTTATCAGTGCTTTTTTTAGCGCTGATAAAGGTACCCCCCTTTATCAGCTCTTTTTCATTAGCGATGATAAAGGGTGGCACTGGCCTTGCCCAGTTTTGTGGTAGTGGATGGAAGTGACCTGAGAAGTTCAATGGAATGGATGGTTCAAGAATTGGACCACTAGAGTGGACCTGGTGGCCCGTGGAAGACAACGTTGGCGACTAATGGTGGAGGCTGTAGGCGTGAGGCGGCGTGCCCCGATGGATCTCCGGGTCAGTGGAGGCTGTGGAGAGCTGGGGATGTAGGGGTGTGGCAGGGAGACACTGATCAGGCACCGTGTTGGAAGAGCACCCCACGGTGGTAGGCCGTAGGGAGCGGGTGTCACACGACCAATGTTGTATCGCATGTGGGAAGCAGGAAGCCAACCATGAGGTGGTGCACCCTAGGTGTTCGAGATGGAAACAATATGTCCTGTTATTATGGTCTGAGATGATGGAGTGAACTAGCCCACTGAGCGACCCAAGAAGCAGATAGAACCATCCCACCAGTGTGGGTCGTGCCGGAGGAAACCAGGTTACCGGGGACACGGCGGGCTGGACTCATAGCCGAACATGGATAGGTCCAAAAATTCCCAATGGGCCTAGCCACTGGGCCAGGCAAAACAAGTCTATCCTAGACCCAACTGGGTCGATTCGGATCAGCCGAAACGGTTCGGGTCATGCAAGACCATTAGGCCGGGTTGGTCGGGTCGGTATGACGCAGCCACCCCCTATTTACTAAGACACCAATATCTATCAGAACTGGCATCTGATTGACATTCAGTTTGCGGTGTTGGGACCCTTGTGAATGGTCAGTACTTTGAGAATACTCCATGTAAGATTATGTGATAGCCGAGTTACGTCCGATGGATTTAAGATTAGATTCTCCTAGAATCAAGCACATGGTAGGGAGTGAATACTACTGCTAGCTGTGACCTGAAAGATATGAAGAGATAGCATAAGTGGTTCAGCATACGAGTGTGCCTCAGTGGTTTAGCATATGATCATGACTCAGTGGTTTAGCATACATGCATGCCTCAATGGTTAAGTATATGAGCCTTCCTCCTTGGTTCAACATACGAGCGTACCATTATGGTTCAGCATATGAGCATGCCTCAGTGGTTCAGCATATGAGCGTAACATAGTGGTTCAACATACGAGCATGCCTCAGTGGTTTAGAATACGAGCGTGCCTTATTGGTTCAACATACAAGTGTACCTCATTCGTTCAACATACGAGCGTGCCATAGCAGTTAAGAATACAAGTGTACCATTGTGGTTTAGCATATGAGCGTGACTCATGGGTTCAACATACGAGCGTACCTTAGTGGTTTAGTATATGAGCATACCTTAGTGGTTTAATGGACAAGGGGACCTCGGTCATCCGTAGATGAGAAG
This sequence comes from Viscum album, assembly GCA_963277665.1. Classification (NCBI taxonomy): domain Eukaryota; kingdom Viridiplantae; phylum Streptophyta; class Magnoliopsida; order Santalales; family Viscaceae; genus Viscum; species Viscum album. Next base: position 1,292,176,162 of record OY728146.1, read on the forward strand.
ACCTCAATTACTCATCAGGGATGTGTCCCTCAACAGTACAAGAAGAGTGAGCTCTACGAATGATAATCATTATTTCTATACATTGAGTAATACCTAGTGTGAAATGTCATTTTTTTGTGATATTGTTGAGTGATCTTGTTGTGTGTTATTTCTATGTGACCTATCCATTGTGCTTTTGGATCCATAATGAGTATTGTGTTACTCACCCATGCACGATCATCATCCAAACATGTTGGGTCTCATAAAGGTGGTAAATGTTTCAACGGAGAACTTGGTGGTCAGGGACTAGGTGGAGCTCAGTGAGACATGATGTACTTCTATGTCTATAGGAATATTACCTCCACCTACCCTTGAGTTAGGGTCTTGAGCGGATAGACTATTGTAGTTATACATTCTTTTGTGGATTTGGACTTGTATCCTAGCCCCTTTGTACTATTAGTTGTACTATACTCTCAGTTGTTGTCTTAGTGACAGTTGTGGTTTATATATTGTTTACATTCCATAGTTTGAGCTTGGTGTGTGTGTACAGGTTTAAAGTCAAATGGATTCCCTTTTTAGGTTATGCCTTTTCTGTGCTACTCACTATCCCCTATCCTATGGATGGCAGTCTTGGGGTAGTCACGACACGAGCCCTGGGGGAAGGGTCTTGAAAGTACTATATATATATATATATTAATATAATTGTATTATTTATATTTATTTGAGGTATTTATTTTACCTATTGACCTTATTTCTCAATAAGTAAGAGTGTTTTCTTTTGGTCCCAATTATTTGGTTCATGAATGTAAATCGTTAATAATAAATTTATATAAATTTTATACAATTTATCCAATGGTGAAAATGATAAGACATGATGACATCATTATGTTAACTGCAACAATAGACAAATGTTTAATGTACATCATATAGTTAGCCCTGATATGAAAATGTGTATTATTAGAAACTTGATGTGAAAATATTTTTATTGTATTACTATTATCAAGGTTGATTCATTATGATTAAATGAATATGGCTTTTATTAACTCACATGACATGGTACATTTATTCATGTGTGTGGATCTAGAGTTATTTAGGATGCATTGATTCCTAGATACTGATGAACCGTACATTTTGGAACCAAGGAAAAAACATGGGTTTTATGCGAATGATTTTATGATACCTGATCATGGTGTCATTATTGATGTAACAAAAATTAATATTTTTCATGATCTTGGGGATGAAATTAACACCATTGATTCCCTTATTAGTGTTTTCAATAATATTTCATTTTATGACTCAGATTGTCCCATTGTGAGAGTTGATGATTAAACTAATGTAGTGGATGGTAATATATAGAAGCAAACATATATATTCATAGTTTATTAATAATAAATTGAAATGGGTTTCTCAGTATGGTATTAATGTAATTACATTAAATTACTTTTATTTTGGAATGCTTTCAATGTTTTAGTATTGTTTGGTTTTGTTGCATTTAATAAGATTAATTTCAATTCAAAAAACTAGATTTAAAATGTGTTTTTAAAATATGTATAATTTGGTTTTAAATTTATATTATTAAAAAATTTATGAATATTTTTATGATTTCATTGGAATGTATTATTTATGAATTTTTTTTAAAAACTATTTCTATTAAATGTAAATTTCATTCATATGAAGATTATGAAATATTTTGTAGAAGAAGGAAGGAAGAATTTTTTTGACATTGATCAATATATGCATGAGCATGGGTTTCATCTTCTTCTTAACATATTGAGTATAATAATTGTAATATTTTTCATCAAAATTTCATATAATTTAATGAAAAAATTTTATATCCTTTTTTTATTATATGGATATAATGGTGCAACAGAGTTGACTTCTACTCATTCTACTACCATGGGCCCGAATAGAGATGCTCCTAGAATGTGACAAAGAACCAATCCTAAACATTCCCACTAAGACCCACCAAAAGAAACCCCATATACAAAAAATCATCATACTCCACTCTAATCACAAGGTATGTTCACACACATGCATCCATCATCATCTCATTTAGACTCTTCTCCCCATACCATGTCTATACCACCTTCAGGGATAATACCACCTTTACCATATCTATATCAATTGATGTATCCCCATCCCAACTACCAATATCCTTCCATGTCTACATTTCCTCCATTTCCTAATATCCATCTAGGTTCTAATGATTGGGTTCCTTCATTTTATACTCTAGTAAATGTAGATAACCCAAAGAATATAGTGAAACTCACACATACATTAGAGGCTTTGTATCCACGACAGCCAACAGATTCGTCTTAGCCTATTAGGCATCACATATAATTATTATTATTTATTATAGGTATATAAAATTAAATCATACCATTTTTCACTATTTTACTATGATATAATTCTTTTTCTTACCCGTTTATATTATTAAGTGGGGTCTTCTTGTTGGAAACTAGGGATCCCCAAGATATGGGAAGCCTGGAATCGACAAACACAAATAATGGTGGATTACAATGAATAAAATTTGATGAGAGGAAAAAATTACAAGAACTATAGAGGTTTAATGTCTAATTTATCAATGTTCCATGATATAATTCAGGTAGAATTAGTGTCATGGAGATGGATGGATAATGAAATCAAGGACAAATCAAGGGTGAAGATATGTGTAAGAAAATTTGTAAAATTTATATCTATAGTATTTTTATGTTTGTAAGAATTAAAATTTTTATTCTAGTTTTAGTTTTAATTTCCTTAAATTGAAGCTTCTAAGATTGAATGTTTTTATGGAACATGGGGAGTTTTTGAGATCATATAAGCCTTAGCTATATGTTGGTTGGAGGAGTAGAACAAGTTTTAATTTAGAGGGTGCACCCACAATCCCTGATTATCCAACAACACAATATAAAAAAATGATTGCATATTGGAATATTGATGACTTTAATGTATTAGTAATATTTATTAATTTTACTATACAAAATAAATAGTTTAAAATATATTGAATTTTGGTTTTTATGATGCATCAGGAAATAAATGAAAAATTATTCAGTGAAAAGTCTTCACACATTGAGGAACACTACAATTTATGAGCAAGAGATATTCTAGGTACTCTAATATGAATAAAAATAATATGTTGATTTATATTGTATCATAGATTTCATACTGATTTTTTGTATTTATTCTATCTCATATAAGAGTAAAAATACCCATTTAAAATGGCCTAATGGAATTACGATATAATTTAATTTTTTCTAATGGCCTAATGAAATAATTTAATATCAACTAATTACACTAATTTCATATAGTTGAATTTGAAAATTATCTAATTGTACTAAATACATAATATAATACTGTTTACTTGTCTAATTAGACTAATGGACTATTGTACCATTGTCCTAATGGCCTAATGGACTAATTCCCAATTGTCACAAAGGACTAATTCCCAATTGTCCAAACATACCCATGACCAATAAGACAATTTTCTAAAATCCCTGTTGTAAAATTGTCCTAAAGTCCAAATTTTCAATTTCCATAATGTCCAAATGGACTAATGAAATAATGTACTAATCGATTAATGGCTTAATGGGCTAATGTACTAAGGGAAAATTGGCCTAAAATCACAATCACCTAATCAAATACTGAACTACTAGCCGAATAGGCAATTTTCATAATGGAAAAAACTCATGATGGAAATTTTTTCAATCGAATTAAATGACCATTGGCCAATTTTCCTAAAGGAATAAAAGCCAATTGAACAATTATCCTAATGGACTAATGGGAAATTTACCTAATGATCTAATGGATAATTGTCTAATTTTCTTAATGGACTAATGGCCCATTTTCCCATTGTTCTAAGGGACATTTTTCCAATTGGCCTAATGGACAATTGGTATATTGGAATAAAAGAATAATGATCAATTTTCCAATTTTACTAATTTAATAAGGAATAATGGTCCAAATTGAAAATATTCCAATTGGATTAATTTCCTAATATCCAATTCATCTAAAGGCTTAATGAGATAATTGTCCAATTGTAATAATGTCCGAGTGGACAAATTTTCTAATGTCCTAACCACATATTTAATTGATTTCCTAAGGGCCAATTATCCTAGTGGACTATTGTATAATTTTCCTAGTTCCCTATATAATTAATTACCAATTGGATTAATTGACTAATGGACTAATGTCCAAATGGAATAATATACTGATGGCCTAATTTCTTAATGGAAAATTATCTTATTGTCCTACTAACCAATTTTAATAATTTTCTAATGTTCTAATGGCCAATTGTCTTAATGGACTAATGGCCAATTGGCCTAAAGGATTAATGGAAAATTAAAAAAAATTCCCTAATGTTCTAATGGATAATTGTAATAAAGGTGTAATGTCTAATTGGCCTAAAAGAAAAATGGACAATTGGTTAATTGGCATAATTTCCTAATGGATAATTCGAATATAAGCCTAATCCCAAATTGAACTAAAGTTCTAATGACCATTTGGATAATTTTCCTAATTTCATAATGTCCAACTGTACTAATTGCCTAATGAATAATAGTCTAGTTGGACTAATGGTGTAATTTCCAATGGGTCTAATGGCATAATGGCCAATCTAAAAATTGACCTATGTGCCTAATGGACAATTGGCCTAGTGTACTAATGGACAATTAGCCTAAAAATACAATGACCAATTGGCCTAATAGCCTAACGAACTGATTTAAAATTGGCCTAAAGGCCTAATGGAAAATATTCTTAAAGGACTACTGGAATAATGGCCAATTTTCCAATTTTTATAATGGAGTAATCCTCTAATGACCAATTATCCTAATGTAATAATGGACTTATGGCCTAAAAACATAATGCACTAACGAACTAATGGAATAAAAAATTAATCTCCTAGAGGCCTAATGGAATAATAGACTAATGGACAAACATCCTAATGGAAAATTATAATAATGTCCTATTGGATAAATGACAGTTGGGTTAATGTCTATTGTGACGTTAGCCATTTCACATTACTTATGACATAGAATTTATGTATTTATATATAAATATTATGAATTTTTCATAAGTAATTAATTTTAATTATTAAAATTAGGTTCATTATTTGGATATTATTGAAGCCACATAAAAATATTTGGGATGATACATTTGATCAAGGATTAAATATTATTAATTTTGATAATTTTAGATTACATAAATATTTTTTAAATATATTAAAATATAAAATATTTATAATTTAAAAAAAGTCATATATATAAAGAAACATCCATATAATCAGTATTTTGGAGTTCATATTATGGAATTAATATACGGAATTCATATTCAATTTCACATAATGTTCATAATGAGTAGCTAAAATTATAAAGTGTTTATGTTTGGCTTCAATCTGCTATTTCTTCATCAATGTTTTTAACATGTTTAAATCTATGAATTGTTCATTCATTTAAAATTTATTCCATCTTATTATTATTATTATATATTTTAATTTTTTTATTGTGAATATGTGTCTACCAATAAATGTCCTTTACAGCATGTTGTATTGGGAATCAAAGGTTGTGTTCCTTGAGAAAAAATTATTTTTCTATAATATGAAGAAAAAGGATGGATGTCTAGTAAATTTGAAAACAAAAGAAAACATTTTCTATTTAGTAATATATATTTCAAATATTTATACAATGTTTATACTTAAATACCTTATTTAAATTTTCCACCTTCTTCCATAAAGGCCCACGACGATAAAGAAGATGCCATCTTCAAGAAAAATGGTCATTTGAGTAAGGTATTAGGTTAAGAGAACTAATGTGAGCTTAAAACCATAATTCAAAAAATATTTTACCCACTAGGTATTGGTCCTCATTAGGTTATTATCAAACCTCTCAGACTAAAATGCTGTAAAGAACTCATGAAAATGATGTAATAAAAAACAGATATTTTTATAAGAGAGCGAAAGTAGTAAATTGATCACCAGACATTTCTAGAAATTAAAGTATTCTATAATTCAATAACACACATTCGGGAATAATACTTCAATTGATTCATATATGGCATCTTTGTGATATTTGAATTATTTTAAAAGTTATTCCAATTAGGTTAATAGTGGTGGTTGAGATGATGGTGGTGGCGATGATGATGATGATAATGATGATAATGATGTTGCTACATCAGATAATGATATTAGTTATGAGGATGTTCCTGATGGTGCTGAGTATTTGGTGATGGGGATGATATTGATCCTGTATATTTTTTACATATAATCAAGGTGACAAGTCTATTTTTTAAATGACTTGAGTTATTTGGTTTTTTGGATGAATATGTATCTTATAGTATTATAAATGGTTTGAAAATTATTAGAATTAGTTTTTCAAATGATAAATATACAATATTCACTTTGAATTGAATGTATAATATGTTTTTTATTTTGTTTATAGGTTCAAGGGAATGTAGAGATACTAATGCTTCAAAATGGGGACAACTACCTATACCCATGGTCTGGAGAACAATGGGTATATATTTAATGCTAAAAAAATATACCCACTATTATCAAAACCATGAGTATAAATATATACACATGGTTTGGATAAACTGTGGGTATACTAAAATATTATATGGGTTTACCCATAGTTTCTGTAAAACCTGTGAGTTAAGATCTATATTGGTGGATCCCAAAGCCAAGGATTCTAATTCTATCAGTATAGTCTATACCCATGGTTTTAGGGTCTATAAACATTGATTAGAACTGTGGGTATATGATATGTTACTGATAGTGATATATTCAGTAAAAATGAGTTGAAAATGAGGTAGAAAATATGGATTTAACTGATACGGGATTATGATATCATTATTTGTTAAAATCTCTGAATTGTAAACAATATTGTAAGTGATTTGAGATGAAATAATAATGAATCAATAAAAATAAAATCATTGGAACGTGTTAGTTTGTTTAGTTATTTAATGAATATTGTCCTTGAAATTAGATATACAAGAACACACGCTCTATTATTTTAGTTTTTGTGTATTTTTTATTATCATTTAAAATTATGAAATGACACATGTATGATTATTTATTTAATAAAAAGGTTGAACTTGTAATAATGTGTAATTTTTCATAGATTAATAGTGAAAATGAATGTTTTTTGAGATTTGGAAAAATGATTTGTTTGTATGTGATCTCTATGTTAAAAAAGGAATTGTTCTGTTTGTATTACAGTTATCCCTTACGAACTGATATAGATATTAATAATATGTAAATAGCCTATTGGGAGTATAGCTGGTTTGATTGAATGAATAGATGTATTATAAGAAATATAAGGATATTTATGAATTATTGAAGCATTAAAGTAGAATGAAAATTACTGAAAGGAATGAAATCATTTTCTTATGATAATGTGGAAAAAGAATATATATGTATTGATTTCATGGATTTATTTAAAAATAAATATTTCTAAAATAATTTAGTTTTATTTATTTTAAAATTATTGAATAAATATTCCCATTTCCATACAACTCAATATAAAATGTCTTTGTAAGAGCATTACTTATGGTATTTGAAAGAGCTAGATAGGATACATGTTGTTCCCCACTCTATTTAATCTGAAAATTGTACCATGTTTACTAATTTTTTAGAAAGAACTTTAGATGTAATTAAGTACTAAATTAAATTTTAGTACAATATTTCTACCTTAACATTTAATATAATGAGAGTTTATGATTTAGATAATGGGAGATATTCACCAATCCTTTTAAATGGATTACTGGGGATGTTGGGTGTAACATATTTCACTAGTTGAGTTTTATTTTAGTAATATATTCCATTATATCTCATATATAGAACTATTTTACACACATTATGGAATGCACTGTGAGACTCTATATTATTATGATAAAGTAGAAAACCAGATTTTTTAGAACCAAAATTATTAGAAGAATGGGTTGAGAATTTTAATATGTCATAACTTCATATGATGATGGTTCAATTTATGAAAACAATTCATAAAGATAACCTCCATAAATATATTTTTTGAAGTGGGTGATCATGTTTATTTCAATGTATCTCCATGGAATGTTTTTATAAATTTACATAAAAGGAGATGATAATTATGTGGTTTAAAATATTGCATGAAACCCTACATAATTTTGGATCACGTTAATAATAGGGGGCCTTACCTTAGATTTTATTTAATTTATTAGTTGTATTTTATGTTTTTTTCTATGCAAATATGGTTAGTATGCATCTTTTATTATAATCCATGTATTATTAAAGTTACATGAATAAAATTATTATGAAAAACAAGCTTAATATATTTTTAAAAATGGAGATAATGTCATGAAGAATAAAGTGATTTACTATGTTATTATTATAAGGCCTCGACCATAAAAAATAATTAATCTTTAGATATTTCAACAATTGATTTTAATTAACATCATGGATCTTTTTAGGTTTATATTTTTAGATAATTAGGTTATAACTCTTACATAGAAAATTAAATATTGCATGGTAGACACTTCTAATCTATCCAATTTTTTCCACAACAATATAACTCCTTCAAAAACAAGAATTATTTTCTTAATAAAAATCTTCTTGAATTATTCCATTCTATTACCATACCTTATACCCTATGAAAAACATTTCAAAAACACGGGATGAGCATAAAAATATCAGTAATGGATATAAAATAAAGAATGAAAACATTAGTCCATGAATACATAAAAATCAATGAAATCATAATTTTTACTCATAAAACATAATCTATTTAACATACCTCATGAATTAAAAAGATTTACCAATAACTCAAAGAAATAATAAATCATAATGGAATCTTGTGGAATCCATAACATACATACATTTTAGCTTTCATATCTACATAGGGAGTAAAATTCATGGTTAGGTTTCAAATACCCATCACAGTATATTACCTAAATCACTTAGGAGGAAAATTAATGCTTACCTCTTCCAAATAAAGCAATGTGTTGGAGAGATATCACGGGCTCACATGCCCCCAGTTTATCACAAAACGACCCATATATATAAGAAATTCTCAAGAACTATAACATAATCATAACACATGAACAAGAATAAAAGAAAAATAACATTACCACATTGCAATCATAAGAAAACATTTAATGATATTGATATAATAAATACATTCTAAATACCATATTAAATTCAAAGATACCTAAAAAATGAACATATTATTTACTTTTCATTTAAAAAACATTATTTCTTGTAGAAAAATCCAGATATATAATAATGCCTGTGGTGGTAGAAAGGTCATTGTCATCGCTTATGTTAAAAAGAAACATTCCTTTTTTAATTTAGTAAAATGAATCATATAAAAATATTCATTTTTACTTTTTTTAAATTAAATTAAAATTCAAAAGGGATAAATATACGATGAATAAAATAATGTCATATAAACATAAAAACATTCCATAATAAAAGAAGATTGAGATGAAGTACCTTACAATAATGATATCCTTAGATTAAGGAAAAATCAATGACATTATTATGTGTGGAAAATATAAATAAACCCAATATAAGGGTATATTAAGTTTAAAAAAATTAGAGGCCATACACCTATATTCTTGGAAAAACAAAACCAATCACATGAATATTTAACTCAATGAAATGAGATTAAATTATGATTTCCCTTACAAAGTTCATATAAATGACATAAGAATTTATAAATTGGGTGATTATGTGTTGAAACAGTATATCCACACAAAGAGAATTGGAAATTACATCTTAAATAAATAAATAATTATTCCAAACATAATCATGTCATAACATAATCAACAAAGAATGCATAAATCCCAATGAGTGGAAATTGAGTTCAGAAATTCCCTTACAAAGATCATTTTGTGAATCAAATAGATTGATTATGCGTATTCACTATAAATAAACATAAATAAATTAAAAATACTAGATAAGATATCAAAATTCATTTCTCATATAATCATAGCACGACATAATCAAGAAGAATAAGATCAACCCAATGAATGGAAATTGGGTGAATAAGTTCCCCTACCTTGAGTAAAACATGTCACGTAAAATCATTATGTTTCTGAATAATAAACTTCGGTTAATTTATAAATTAATGAGAACCATTTTCATGTTTATTATTCCTTTTATATAACTTTTTGCAATGTTATAAAATGTACATAATTCTTTATGTTCATATCGATCGTTTGGTCGATATTCGGTACGTTTGTTGAAAATGAACTTGTTTTGATGTAAATTTTCCATATGGTCAAAAGTAAATCATATATAAGAATATTAATAATGATTTAAAAATCATATATATCCATTATATATGTATTTTTATTATCCAAAACATTTTGATAAAATAAATGAAATGCACTGTTCATGGAGACGGTAGGTCGAATGTAAGCATGCAGGCTACTTTTATTTCTTTGTCAAATTAAAGGAATAATAACTAAGTGATACATAGGTATATTATAATAATATTATAATATAAATGTTATATATGTTAGATAAACTTATTAACACCATCCTTTATACATTACATGTATGGAATGAATGAGTCATATCACTTTGAGGGGCCGGTAATCCATACTTCCTCAAATGAAATTGTCATATTTAAACATTATGGAAATCATAAAGGTATGTTATAAATAAAAATTCAATAATCATAGAGTAAATATAAATAAAATATATATCATATTTATTCATTCCATTCATGTATATAATCCTGGATAAATGAATATTATGTCGAATGAATCACATCGCATCATGGAGACGGTAGGCCGTACGTACACACGAGCGACAATATCATCCAATTAATGGTTAAACAGTATAGAATAAGATGGTATATTAATTATAAAGAATAATTATCATGTTATATTAATTATTTAAATCTATTCTAATCATAATTATACCCATCCAAATTAATTATTGTTGAATAACAAATTACACAATGATGTGGAGACGGTAAACCGTATGTGCGAACACATAGTGATATTGTTATTCATTGGATGGATAAAAGGAGGTTTAAGGTTTTACCATAATTATTATAAAATAAAAGAATATAGATTATTTTAAATTTATTACTTTAGTACAGAAACTAAAAAATAAGAGTATGTCTAATAAGAAAATAATTTTTAATGATGTGATAAAACAAATACCTCTTTTTCGTGTATCTCCATTTTATTTTCACAGAAAGTCTCCATATGATGGATTTATAGTCAATGTGTGTCCTCTAGGAGGAAGGTAAGTATTTGTAAGATTATTTTATAATAATTTGTACTATAAAATGGTCTTGAGAGATGTGATTAAGTGGGTAGAGGTGGTTGCATTTTATATGAGGGAGGAGGGGCACTTTAGGAAAGTCTTGAAATATTATTTTATTAAAAATATATTTTAGAATTATATTATCTAAAAAGTGATATAATTCAAGGATTATATGACTATGGGTTGAAATATTCTAAACCAATATGTCTTAGGCATGTTCAGGTCATAAAAGAAACCTTATCTTTTATCTTTAACCCTTAATTAGAAACACTAATTCTTACCATGTCTTCTTTTATTTTCATAATATATGGTTACTATAGTCACTATAAAATTACAATAAAAAAACAAGTGGATAATTAATGCCATATTTAACATTAAATAAGTCATTTGGACAAATATTCTATTTTTAGAACTATTATATCATTTAATAAAATAGTATTTTTTTTAAAACTCATTTATGTAAATTTTTACACTATTTTGTAATTTTTTTGTTAAAGTCACAAAAACATGATTCCACTGAACCAAAGGCATTAACTCAACCCTAACATGTCAATTTCATCCAGAAAATTCTTTTATAGAATAAAAATGTTAAAAATAAATTAATTTTAATATTTAAAATATAATTTATTTGAATCATTCATTAAAAAGGTAATCACCACATCATCATTGTGTCATTAACAAATTTATTTATTTTATATCTCAAAATTATAAATAAAATAATATTATGTAGGAAATATATTTATATTTATAATTAATATTTATAGTTAATGATATTAGTTATATAACCCTATATTAAAATATTTTTATTAAAAAATACATGTTTATGTTATATTTCCTTTTTCTTTAAATTAAATATTATAAAATATCATTTTCACACCCATGTGGATCCCAAATATAAAAAGGTCATAATAAGGATGATAATGGTCTTAAATTTCTCATTCAATAATATCATGACACATTTTAGGATATTTTTATATTATTATAATATTATTTATTACCCTTATTTACGTGATTTACCCTTTAAACATGGTAAATAATAATAACTACTAAAGTTACTATTCGTAATATCCAAAAATAAAGTGTGTATATATTCAATTTATAACTTCTGATTCTAAATATGGAATCCATTTTTCCTAATTCAAAACAAAATAATAATAATAATTAGTTTAAAATTAATACCCATTGTTAAAACCAGAATGTTGATTTTTAAGAAGTAAAAAGAATCAAAATATTGACATATGTTTTGTCCAATTTAAATGTTAAATTAATTAAAATGAAAAATATTCGATTAAATTGTAAGTAAATAATAAAATTACACATTAAAACAAAATAAATGTACAATGTAACTATATTAATAAATTTGATGAAAAAGAGATTTTAAATTAAAATGCATTATTTTCCACTATTCATTATATTATGGATTTTATCACAAAAATAACCAAATTTCGACCAAAGTAAATTTAAATGTCCTAATTCTAAATAAGAAGTATATTTTTTCAAATAGAATATATAAAATTGATAAAAACTATATATAAAAAGGGTTCTCCATCAAAAGGCAGTAAAACTATATTTTTTTGTAAAATACTTATTTTATCTAATAATTGAAAAGTATCTTATATCAAATCTAGAAAGAATATAAGATAAATTTAGTACATTAAATTTAATAGATAAAATATATTTTTCATTAAATAAAAAATTCATAGAGTGATGTGACTTGTTAAACACAATTATTCTCTTTTTAAATAGGTTTTCATAAAAATAAATCCATTATATTCAAATGGTTTTTATTTCCTTTTCTAATAAATTTGGTAACCAATGAATAATTGTTTAGAAATGTGTAAACCATATATTCATTTTTTAGTTGATACTATTTATTCCTACCATTCCAACAGATAGGTTATAAAGGTAATATTTGAATAATAATATTTAGTTGTTTGTTTAAGTTTGATGTAGTGTAACATTTATGCTATTGAACATAGTGTTTATTTCTCAAAACTTGGGATGTTACATTTTTCCTCCCTTTTGGAAAATTTTTCCTCACCATTTTAAAATTGGGATCTAAAACATCATTTAAAATCCCACATCGTAAAATGAGTCAATAAAACTTCCACCTTAAAAGATATAAAGTGAAGTACAAAGGTCACCTGAGATAACACAAAATAGGGTTCCATGTAGGATAAAAAGGATATAGGAGAGAAAAATAACCATAATATTATGATGTAGAGTGATAGAAAACACGATGACGAGAAAGTTAAAAATCAAAAAACCATATATATGTGATTGGTTAACAGTTTTTTGATTTCCCTTTGTGTAAGGAAATCATATATATTTATTATTTTTGGATTCTCTTCATTATATTGGGAAATTATTTTACTATGTATAATAAGAACATAAGGAAATATTATTACTTTACAAATAGAGTTTAATACTTCAAAAAATTTCTAACACAAACTCATATTTTCTCTAAATGATGAGTATTCAAGATGACTTCATCACACTTGAAGTACGATAACCAAATTTGAGATAATCACATAAACCACAATATATTAACTATATAATCATCCTGCCTTGTAACATTAACCAAAACTAAAAAGGTCAGTAATATATTAGATAATACCATAAAAAGAAAAATCATTTTTAAGAAGAAATACTACCCTTAATCTCAAAGATTCAATAGTAATACAAAAAGTACAACAAAGGATATTCAACATATAATTGTCCATAAAATTCATCAAAATAATATAAACAATGATTGAAATAAAAAATAAGAAGGATTTAATAACATAATATTCCAAGGTAAAATTTAACACTTATCTCTAAATAATATAAATCAATCTTAATATCTCATACCAAAAAGCAATTTAACCTAATCACATATTCTACAGTATAGGTTAATAATATCATTAAATACTCTAATTACCCATAAGTCCACAATTAAAGTCATATATTATTCATATAATATAATTCAACCATTATTCCCCAATTAAATCCCATATTATTCTATTTACCTTAATCATAAAATGTTCCCAAAATAGTGGATAGATTCCAAAATAACATTTATCACTTAATACCACAATTATTTTTCTAATACCATGTATATCCGTTGGATAAAACTTAAGTTCCCAAAATAAACTTATTATTATTCTATTAACACATTAAACTAAAAATTAAATATCATACAAACTGAGGACATCACGCAGCCTAGGGGTAGGCAATATATCTATATCACACTTCGGTTGTGGCACAACTCCCAAACCCTTGTCTGATGTGATGGGTTGTCACCATTCATATGGGTAGTCCTTTTTCTAAAAATATATAGTTCATAAAACATTCCCAAAATGAGAAAAAATCTTTATAAAACTACCATAAAATAATTTAACCTCATGTTTATCTCATGCCTTTAATTTATCATCTCAAAATGAAATAATCCATCATTACCACTAAATCAAGGACCATATAAAGCCTAAATATTCTTTACTATTATATCCACAAAAGAAAAGTAACATCTTCCTCAAATAGAATTTTCACATAACAAACATTAGCTTACACATACTAGAGAATAATATTACAAAGTAATCCCATCAACAAAAGAGCATTAATACTTTTAAACATTTCATCCCCCATAAATCTAACAAAACACTCGAATTTCTAAAATGTTGACATCTTAATAATCCTACATTCTTCATGATCCCCTTACAAGGTCTTTCCAATTTATTCCATACTAATTACTTCCAACAAACAAAATCATGAATCATGTCTTATGATTTAATAACTTCAAAATAGAAGCTAATATATAATTCATACCTTTAATTGATCATTTTCAGTATCCTCATCTTCAATTGGAATGAAATTAGGTATTGGTAAACATATATTTTTACAGTCCCACATATCGCATTTCTGAAACTTCTTCGTAGGACATATATTTTCATAATGGCCATACAAAAATAATTTAAAACATACAATTGATCCAATGGAAATAACTTCTTTCCTTTTCCTGGAGTCAGCTGAATGATTCCTTTTTCCAAGGCTGGTTATTACATTATAACCTTCATTAAAACATCTATAAAATCTTCTCATCACTTTCGAAACACTTTTATAGGTGTTTTTTCCTACATCTTTGACTCATAGGTTGTTTTATACACTTACCTTTGTGATTATTACCTGAACCTTTATAAGGATTTTTTTATCGGAAATATGATGGGTTTGAAAAATCACCAAGGTTCAATTTATCAACAATGACTCCAAATAGTTGGTAATTAATAACCACAAGAGTTCTCATTACACATCACATTTCATTCACTTTCTTATTTTTAAAACCAGCAGATTTTCCATCACATCCATTATTACATAGGCACCTGCTAGATCCATCCATTTACCAAAACGAGAAAGGTTAGTGTGAGTATATAAGTAAAACAATCATATACTATCTTATGAGGATAGTAACCACTATGATATAATAATTCATTTTATCTTAAACTCAATCATTTTATTTAAAATAACTACGACTCTTTCTAATATGCTAACCATTCTTATTATATAAAACATGTCACATATTCTTAAATAACACCCTAACCTCTAAAGTAATCTAAATAGACCTCTGATACCATCTTTAGGGCCATAACCATAAACATTACTCAATCTTGAGATAATTTAAAAATTGACATTTATTCACTTCATGGATCTTTTGTGGTTTAGTTTTTTAGAGAATTAAGACATAACTCATACATAGTAACATAAATAATACAAGGTATTCACTTTTACTATATCCAATTTTTTGAGTACAATAAAACTCATTAAAATAAGAATTATTTTCTTGATAAAAATATTTTTAATTCATAATTTCTCTTACCCTTCTCTATACCCTATAAAAAACATTTAAAAAACATAGGAAGATGATATAAATCTTATCATGGGATATAAAATAAAGAAATAAAACATTAGTCCATGAATACATAGAAGTCAATGAAATCATACTTTTGACTCATAAAACATAATCTCTTTAACATACCACATTAAATAATTATATTTATGAATAACTAATAGAAATCATAAATCATACTGGTAACTTTTGGATTCTATAACATATGTAAATTGTAGATTTCATATCCATATAGGGAGTAACCTTCATGGTTACTTTTGGAATACCCATCACTATATATTCCTTAAATATCATATGTGGAACCTTATCGTTTACCTCTGTCACTTTAACCAATTATTTGGAGAGCTATCACAGGGTGACCCACCCCTGGTTTATCACGAAACAACTTGTATACATAAGCAATGCCCAAGAACCATTGTATAATCATAAAAAATTAAGAAGAATAATGGAGAAATAACATTTCAACATTGCAATCATAAGATATAATTTTATGATATTGAAATAATAAATCCATTCTAAAAACAATTTTTAATACCAAAATACCTAAAAAAGGATTATAGAATTCACTTTTCTTTTTAAAAACATTATGGCTAATAGAGGAAGCCAAATATCAAATAATTCTCGCGGTGGTGGAAAGGCCATTGTCACCTCATATGTTAAAAAGAAAAATTCCTTTTTTCATTTAGTGAAATTATTCATAGAAAAGGATTATTTTTGAAAACCATTGAATGTAACTAAAATTCAAAAGGGATAATTATACGCTAAATAAAATAAGGTTTTATATAAATCAAAATATTTCTCAATGAAAGGAGATTGAGATGAAGTCCCTTATAAAGATTGTATCCTTAGATTAAGGAACCATCATTGAAATAATTATATGTAAAAAATATAAATACATATAATATAAGTGGATATTTAGTGTAAAACAATAAGAGTTCATTCACACATATTCATGGAAAAACAAAACCAACGACATGGATAATTAACTCAATGAAATAAGATTGAGTTATGATTTCCCTTACGAAGATCATATAAATGAAGTAATAATTTATCAATGGAATGATTACATGCATAAAAAGTATATCTACACAATGGTAAGTGTAAATAACAACATAAATAAATAAATACTGATTCCACATGTAATATTGGCATAATATAATCAATGAAGAATGCATAAAACCCAATGGGTTGAAATTGAGTTTAGAAATTCCCTTACAATAATCATTTTGTTAATAAAATAGTTTGATTATGTGTATTTTCTATAAATCCACATAAAGAAATTATAAATACTAGAAAATATGTCAAAATTTATTTCTCACATAATCATAACATGAAATAATCAAGAAGTATAAGATCAACTCAATGAATGGAAAATGGGCTAAGAAGTTCCCTTACCTTGAGTCTGACTCATCGCGTACAATCATTATGTTCCAGAATAATTAAATTTAGATAATTTATACTATATTTAGAAAAAATTTCATGTTTATTATTCCTTTTATATCACTCATTACTGTATAATAAATATTATATAATTATTTATGTTCATATCGATCATTTTGTTGATATTTGGTACTTGAGTCGAAAATGAACTTATTTTGATGTAAATTGTACATGTGGTAAAAATTCCATCACCTCTAGAATATTATTCATGATTTAAATATCATATATATACACAATATATATGTGTTTTTAATATCCATAACATTGATAGATAATAAATTAAATTTACCATTCATAGAGATGGTAGGCCGTACGTACGCATAAATGCTACATTCATTTCATTGTCATATTAGAGGAATGAAAACTAAATGATACATAGGTATATTATAATTATAGTATAATATATAGGTTATATATGTTACATATATTCATTAAATACCTCCATTATACATTCCTCGAATGGCATGAAAGAGTCGTATCACTTTGAGGAGGAGGTAGTCCACAATTCCACAAATGAAATTATCATATTTACACGTTATAGAAAGCATAAAGTTATGTTGAAAATAAAAATTAATGAAGGATATATTAAATATAAATAAAATATAAATCATATTTATTCCTTCTATTCATGTATATAATTTTGGTTTAATGAAGATCATGTATAATGAGTTACATTACTTCGTGGATACGGTAGTCCGTATCTATACACGAGTGATGATATCATTCATAAAATGGTTAAACAGTATAGAATTTAATAGAATCCGAAAAGTGATCAAGTTCGGAAGAAAGTTTTAAAACGACAAAGTGAAGTTAGATTAGGAACTAGGGACCTTGTCCGGGGGTCCCAGAGGGGTCACGTGAAATATATTTAGAGGTGCGCAAAAAATATATATCACGCGCGGAATGTTCCTGGATTTGCGAAAGTTTTCTGGCGAGGGTGAGAAATATTTCACGCCCCAATCCACGGGGTCGACATTCCATTCTGCCGCCTCCTTCACACAATTTTTTCGCACTGACCGGGTTTCCGCATCACCAGATGCCTACAAATAGGAGGCAAAACCCTTCCATTTCGGGCGGAAGAATCTGAACCAACTCTCATGCACAAAATTCAGTTTCCACGCGTGCAAAGATGGCCTTCAGGTATGGTTCTTTTCATGCCAAGTCGCCCCGGGGTCTGCCTTCACGTGAGATCCCCATGGTTAAGACCAAATTCAAATCCCTTCGGGCTCCGCCCCTTGTGCGCCATCCCTTATCCTTGCACGCAGGACTGGTCAATTGCGCGTAATCCCTTCCATTGCGCGCACGCCTGCCAATTGCACACAATCCTTGAAATTGCACGCACCCCTGTCATTCCGTACAGCCTCTCCGAATTTCACGCCACTGATATTTTTTTCACGTAATCCTTTCAGTTGAACGCAAAACCAAGGCTCTAATCATGCGCAAGCATCACCGATTTTGCGCTAGCCTTGTGTTTTCTGTGCAGGCCTATTTATTTCGTGCATACCTCAAAGGTTGTTCGCAATTCCCCTGGGACCTCTCATCTTGGTGCTCCCCGGGCGCCCCCTTGCATGAGAACCCAATGCTCGTCTTATGGATTCCATTTGTGGGTTTATTTCACGCCCCAGGGATCCACATCATGCACCGTT
This sequence comes from Viscum album, assembly GCA_963277665.1. Lineage (NCBI taxonomy): Eukaryota > Viridiplantae > Streptophyta > Magnoliopsida > Santalales > Viscaceae > Viscum > Viscum album. The sequence continues at coordinate 1,292,195,357 of OY728146.1, forward strand.
TTCCCATACAACCTTCTAGGATTGTATGAAGTAACTTTAAATTTCCCTGAACAACACTGCCTGTTGTGTTGCTTTGCCTCATGCTTATTCGCATAGGCATGATAACGGCTATTGCTTCTGCGCATTTCCACACTAATGTGGACCCCTCGATGGTTCGCGTTAACATAACCCCTTGCAACGGCATTGCTGATACCTTCCCTCCCACAAGGAGAAGAGGGTACCAGTTATGTAAGTCTTTGGGGTGTGGAGAAAACCCACCTCGTTCGAGTTGCAAGATATTAAACTTCCAAGCACCATCGTCCTCATCACATGATGTTAAACTATGACCTGTACCCATGCTTCGCACACATGGTCCCCCACCTTGGACATTCTCCATTCCCACTCGTCTCCACGGGGATGGGATCACCCCTCCCAAGGGATGATATCCTCTTTATTGGAGTGCCGCTTGTCTATGGGAGAGGGCATCCACCTGGGTGTAAGCCCCTAGTTTTCCTTCCAGGAGGCATCATCCCTATTCCTCCTTTCATCTTCAGTCCCCAAGGCCAGTGTAGGGCATGATAAAGAACAAGGTTCCTCCTTTCATCGGGTCCCAAGTCCCTCTCCCGACGCGCTTTGTCACCGGTGGGCCTCCATCCTGGAGTAAGTGCCAATATTTCTCTCCTTGGGCCACCCCGTGTGTAAGCCCCTCTTCACTTCCCACAAATGCACCATTCATGACATGGTCATCAGGCCCTTACTTCCTCTTGTTTCTCACACCAAGAAAGACTCATGTGGGCTTAGAGTAACCATCGACCATGACAACACCCCCACCCTGCATGACGCTAAACTATACCTAACCCATTCTCGAACTACATGGACTTTCATCCATGTCAAGGCATGGTACGTAGAAAGCCTCCACAAGGTTCAAGCCCCACCACCTTGGGCCGCCTCAGAGTGTAATCCCCAACACATTCACGAACTACATGGACTTTGATCCATGTCAATGCATGGTACGTAGGAAACCTCGACGAGGTTCAAGCCCCAACACATTGGGCCACATCAAAGTGTAAGCCCCAACCCATTCCCGAACTATGAGGGCATTGATCCATGTCAAGGCATTGTACGTAGGAAGCCTCCACGAGGTACAAGCCCCAACACCTAGGGCCACCTCAGAGTGTAATCCCCAACCCATTCCCGAACTACGGGGACTTTGATCCATTTCCAGGTATAGTACATAGAAATCCTCCATGAGGTTCAAGGATTAACACCTTAGGATGCCTCAAAGTGTAAGCCCCAATCCATCCCGAACTATGGGGACTTTGATCCATGTCAAGGCATGGTACGTAGAAATCCTCCACGAGGTTCAAGCCCCACCACCTTGGGATTCCTCAAAGTGTAAGCCCCAACCAATTCCCAAACTACAGGGACTATGATCCATGTCAAGGCATGGTACGTAGGAATCCTCCATGAGGATCAAGCCCCAACACCTTGGGCCGCCTCAGAACATTAGCCCCAAATTCCCCCGTCCCGCATGACGTTAAAATGTATTCACCTTCTAAAATATGTGGTCTTTGATTCCCCACCATGGGGATACGTAGGAAGCCTATATGAGGTTCAAGCCCATCACTCATGTCTCATCCTGACCTCTCTCTTCAGTCTATGTGTATCGGGAAGCTCATGACTAACCCAGAGGTTCCACTTCTTTTGGGTCCCATACATGCATCCATTTTCATGGGTCACCCCCTTAGGTGTCCCATCGTTTCACCGAACTACGCACACTTTGATTCCTCGCTACGGGGATACATTGAAAGTCTCTTTGAGGCTCAAGAACTAATCCATCATCCATCCAAATTCTTAACAGGTCCGCCACATCCTGGTGAGATCATACCACCCCATTCCCCATTCTGTTTAAAAACATTCGAGAAGCCACCCACGTGTTGGCCCCAATATCAGTGTTCCCTATAGGGGGTTCCTCAATCTGATCTTCTATAATCAATGTTATGATCAGTTCGACCCATCTTCGCTGGATGTTAAACATGCAACATACCCTCTGTTAAACATGGGAAGATGAGGAAAAGCCCAGATACATGCCAATGGCATATGATTCCCCACATTCTATGTGGGATTCCTCGGGCTTCTGGTCCCACGAGAATCCCTATAATAAGGGACAGAAGACAAACATGCCAATCCCCCCAGCATCAAGACACGCCAGTGGTGCCCAACGTGACTACTCTTCAAACCAAATGTTGCTTGCCTGACCGGACCCCTTGCAGAATCCTGATAGAAGTAGTGTAATTAACTGTTGTCCATGAAGATATGGTGCCCAGAAGAGTTTCATGAACAATGTCTTAAATCTATGAGAGACACCCAGACTAGGTGATGAGCTCCGAGGAGGAATCGACAGAAGGAAGAGACAACATCCCATAATCCCATTTCGATCAAGGAGAAGACATCCTTAAACAAGGAGAAGATGCCACCTGCCTTTGGAAAGTGGGAATGCGAGGCAACATCAGCGTGTCCTCTGCATGACAGATGCATGCGCGTGCACCCCAGCGGAATAGTCAGAAACAGAAATTGTGAACCTGATATGAATCTCTTCTCCATAGCATGGAGACTAGTCACGTTTGAGGCACAAATAGGTTGTCTTGTCATCAGACCCAGTCATCCGACATTAGGTCCCCATGAAAATAGCGGGCCTGACGTGAAACTCGCCAGATGTTGGGACAGTCAGGACATTGAGCATTTCATTCTGCAATGTTGTCAGCGTGGATCCCTCTTACCGGCCAGGGAAGACGGAATGGAACTGGGATACTGGTTGTTGATTTCTTTTCCTAGCAGTGTTAATGAGGTCATCTCCCTGCTTTCAAGAACCATGGTGCTGCATCCGGAGCTCGATCACCCACCCACCGGTGCAGGGGCAGGGACAATATCGACGCAGCTACCCCACACAGTTCTGCCTATTCCATGACAGCCTCTACCGCCATGAATGCTGGGTGTCCGTGCCCCTTATCCCCATCAGAAATTATCCTACGAAGGGTTATTAATTACCTTGTACATAGGTATGAGGAGTAGGGGGTCATCCCTACCAGGGATATGGACTGCTTGGATCTCAAGGCAGCTGCACCTCACTACCAACGCCACCCTCGAGAGCTGCGCAGGGAGCCCCTAATCCCCACCCTGACATTCAACCATTTCAGAAGCTTGTCCACAGAACGCCTTGACAACTCCCTCTCCTATGCCGATGAGGTGAGGGATGTCTGGGTTAGACCAATCGGAGTCCCGCCTCATGGTCCCCCAGTGAGGGCTCCCACCAGGCCACGTTAGTGCCGGCACCCTGGCTCCCCAAGCCAAGGAGCAGGTAAGCTATGCGCCTAAACCACCAGCTCCAGTTCATCTGACCCGACACCAAAGTCGGGTGCAAATGGAAGAGGATGGCCGCCGCAGGGTGTCTACATGAGTGACTACGGTGGCCCGAGCCACCGTTGACTCATATCATCAACTCCCGACGTACGTTGAGCAGGGGCAGTTATATGCCCGACCTGGATCGAGGCCCCAACTGCCCCACGGGTAGGCTGGGTCGACTCTCCCGGTCACCGGCACAGGAGATGGCCACTGCGGACTAATCCACAGCAATGCCACCCAGTGTGGAGGCCAACCCCATACCACCACTACAGAAGGTGTGGGTCCTCCCTGTTTCTACCCTCATCTTGGAGGACTTCCTCATGCCACCTTCAACCCAAGCGAGGATCTTCCCCATGATAGTAGCACTCCATATGATGGTCTCTCCTGTGCTCACTACACCAGGTACGAGGTCACTCCCCCTACTTCAGACCACGGATATGGAGACATTGCATGTCCGGTCACTCTCCATCATGGAGGTCCTCCCCATGTATCTATGTCGATCAGCAAAGGTCCTCCTCACCCCAGCAGTTGGAGAAGTGGAGTCCAACTTCACTTCACCAATTCCCAACACAATGGTCCTCCTTGTGTCCCTTTCAAAATTTGTCCTGGTGATCCTCGCACCTCGGCTTTCTCGGGTGGAAACCCTCTCCACCCTAGAACCAGTGTGGCTAGAGGACCCCATGTCAGGAATCAGCCATGTCCCGAGGAGCCACCCAGGGGAATGAAGGTGAGTTGTCACCACTGCAAGAGGAATTCTGGGGAAGGCCAGACAGGAATCAAACCAGTACACTTCTCAGACTCTGAGGTGAAGTATGATCCAGTGCTGGATCCCTATCCTCAGCCCTCTGATTCAAGGGATGGGGAATGAACGAGGTGCATCAGCCTCTTACTCCCGGAATGAGAGATCCATAGGATCCCTATTTCCCTCCGAAGGTATATCCAGGAGGATGAGAACATGGTATGTACCTAGGGACCAGCCACACAGTCACCACCATCATCTTCGGAAGTGCCCTATACCTTTTCAAGATTCTACAGAGAGCTATTTTGGGGGTCAATGGCGGAAGAGCTACGACATAGACCACCCTCGAAAGACGCTGATGCTATGTCAGGATCTTTGGTTTCCGGTCTATCGTATCACGATATATCATCGATGCCACTACAACCCTCAAGGGACATCCCAAGATTCAGCAGCCAATCAGACCACTCGCTGTATTCTCTACCGGCCAGCCCGTTGTCCCAGCGGTCTACCTCAACGCAACCAGTTCATTATCCACACTCAGTTGACGAGTAGGGAAGTCAAAGGGCAGACCTTGAATCTAAGCTGAAGAGATTCTGGACTATCCTTGTAGCATGCCACTTCCCGGAGAAGTTTTGGGCAGTCGCAGGACCGAGTTTTTGTACGCCAGAATCGCTCACCCTGGAGGAGTTTGAATGTTTCTGCCAGACCCTCTGGGAGACTCACATCTATCTTCACCAATGGTGAGTGACTTATCCTGGGATCCAAGTGCACCTTGAAGACATCGGTGAACAATGCCATCTGATTGACCTGGTAACACTCCCCATGGTCCATCACACTGAGTCACCTAGTCACCATAAGGCCCTCCAACAGCAATGCATTTATCGTTTCCAAGTCTTCCGAAAATTTATTAAGGAGGCTACCCCCATGCACAAGTGCGTGGCTGGGGGAAGTACACCGCCCTCCTCTTTAGTGCAATTCGACAGTAGCCCGACTCATTAGGCAGCATTGGAGACATGCCCTCTAGAGGAGTTGCGGTCAACATAACTAATATTACGGGAGGGGAAAACGAGTTGGAAATTCTTGATGGGAACATCCTCCCTGAGGACATGCCACCACTAATGGACCCATCAGGGAGGATTACTTGTCAACAGAGGAACCTCCTAGGTCTCCCTCCGCCCACTGAGGAATTGGTACTCAGTCGGAATTTTAACAAGGGAAAAGAACACGTCGGGGCTGTCAAGCACTCCGACCCGCTGGCCTCAGTGCAAAAGATGGAAGAGGACCCTATGAAGGCCATGTTGCACCAACAACTTGCCTAGAATAAGCAGTTGGTCGATCAACCTCTAGCTGAATGCATTGCAGAACGAAGACCTAACTACGATGATCTGAAACCACTACAGCAGGGGTAGGAACAACTACTCCATGGCAAGCTACCCCCATGCAACCCTGATCATGCCGCATTCGTTGACAGGGCGGAAGCCAGGGCTCGTAGAAAGAGGGCTCGATATTTCTCACCAAACCCTCCTGAATGGCGTGAAAATCTATGTAATACTGCTCGGGCTCCTTCGGCATCCCCAACGGTCGCTCCACCAGCCGCTCCGCGAGCCTCCAAGCTTGTCTACCACATTGATGAACCCGGAAACGCGCTCATGGTTAGGGACCCCCGTCAAGATAGGGACCCACATCTAGATGAGCCAATGGAAGCACTCATAGCCTACTTAGATGATTTGGTAACACGACAGGAGGCCATCCCACCTGATGGAAATCCATATCCGGCATGGGTGGATGATATTCCAGAACCCCTGGGATTTAGAAACCCCACCTTCTCTCCCTTTAATGAAATGGGAGACCTGCTGCAGCACCTGGCCCACTTCAACTTGAGGTGTGGGCCTATGCCAGGGACTTGAGTACAACAAGAGGATTCCAAGATCCACTGTTTTGTTCAGACACTGGAGGGACCGACATTTGTCTGGTACAACCAGCTCCCCGTCGGATCTGTGACTAGTTGGGAGGACCTTCATAGGTAATTCCTCTACCAGTTCAGCTCTACCATCAGAAAGAAAAGTATCGCAGACCTATTCATGTGAAAAAAAGCCCTGATGAGCGAGTCTCAAACTTTATTGCTTTATAGAAGGGGATCACACACTCCCATTACATGCCACTGACTCAAGATAAATTATTGACGATGTGCGTGGGGAATGTCAAGACAGAACTGGTTCCCTCCCTGATCACTCAGAACTATCCCTGGGGATTCCGATTCTTCTCAGATAAGGCCCAATGCCTTGAAGAATCCCTGCAACAGGCCATCCAGTCATGTCTATTTCCCCCTGAACCCAGCCAGGAGGGCTGCCATAGCCGAGCCCGCCACAGTGGCCCAGATAGAGGCCCCCAGGCAGCTAGAATTTCTCCCAGTGGAGCCAGCTCCGCATCCCTACAGAGTTCCACCGCCACTGGCATAATTTCTAGCACAATAGCATCCACCTTAGAATCGGAAGGAACCTCCGCGTAACGCACCGCCACTGCCTAGGCGAGATAATCAAGTTCTGCCTCCTCGACAGGCTCCTTCAGCCCCTCATTATGGTCAGGCTCCTAGAGCCCCATTTCCAGACAGAATAAATCAGACATAGTCATTCAACAAGGCTCAGGTACCTTGTAACTTCCGCAATGCCTTAGAGTAGATAATTGTATGACTACCTGAGTGCAAAAAGCTAGAGGAGGTGCATCTCACTGATCAACCCAACTACTTCCCTTATCACCGGATCTTGGGGAACACCCTCATGAAATGCTATGTGTTCAATGACTGGCTCCAAGACCATATTGACAACAACATAGTCAGGTTGGGCCCGACCCCGTCATATGTGGCGGGTGTCTTTGTAAGGCCAGATAGTAGTAGCGATGACGAATACGAGTGACAACAGGTTTTTGATCGTGGATCTCAGAATTATAATGACTGTATGGCCCACAAAGTGGTATCCCATTCCTATGGCATTATCCGTGCATGCCTAAATCAGCCGGAGTCTTCAGAAGCTGCGGCCGCCACTTCTACTTCATCGTCTTAGCCGACCTCTTCCCAGAAAAGAAAGCATTAGCGACGCAAGAAGAACCAACGCGTCCCTCCAGTGTCTTCATCATCCAGCACTCTCGGTGACTTTAGTCCCCCCAGAGACGGGGATCCCTCCCAGAATTCGCCCAGTGGTGGATGGCTCTTCAAGTGATAGTAAAGGGTACGCTTCGGTTAACACCGTCGAGTTGGTAAACCCCTATATGACTCCCAACAAGTCGGGGAGCCAGGTGAACCTCTCTAATGTCCCCATACAACCCCAATTCCAGTAGAGCCACGATCATATTTGTTATCGGGGCATGTCATTTGGAACCTCCAGCTAGTTCGTGCATGTCGCCGAGACCAGACAGCAAGCCCAACGCAAAACCCAGCACACGCAGTCTCCTCATCCGGTGTCGACAGGCTCGCATCCACCACCATTTGTGCTATTAGATCAGGCAGAACCACTTTGACCATGCCATGACCAGCTTTTCCCCACTACAGTCTGATCTCAGTTGTCCGGTCCTCACCCGATAGCTACTCTCTAGGCTTCAACTAGTGAGCAGCGGGATATTCCCAGTACCAGTCAGCTGCCGGTCCGGCCGGTAGGGCCCCCCATGCCTTCCATCATAGATAGGCTCCCTATAAGAATAAGTTTCCACCTGGCATAAAAGTATGACATCCTCAAGCACCTCACTGGAATCCCAGCGAGGCTTTCTATCCTGGAAGCCCTTCGCTTGTCTCCAGATATGCGCGATGCACTCTCTAAGGAATTAAGGAGCCCCCTCCAGTTTGAGATGGAGGTAGAAGCTGCAGAATCTTTCCATACTGAGACAGTTGAGGATTCTAAATGCCAATCCATCATTTTATTCTCTAGAGAGGATGAAGGCTCCCCTATATAGGGGCACATCCACCCGCTGTATATCACCGACCAATTCAACAGAATGGAGGTACATCGCTGTCTCATTGACACTGGCTCTGGGATCAACCATATACCGACATGGACACTACAGAGGCTAGGTCTATCCAAGGATGACTCCCTCCAATTTAATAATCTAGGGATACGATAGGACAAAATAGACCCTAGTCGGCAAGATCTGGTTGAAGACCCAGTTTTCCGGCCTAGTTGTCAGCACCGAGTTTATGGTTGTCTCCTAGGACACCACAAACAATGCATTAATGGTCAGGCCATGGCTCCACCTGCACGCGACGGTCCCTTAATCATATCACCAATGTCTCATGTACTCCCTAAATGGTCGAGTATGAGTACTCTAAGGTGATCATCTTATTTCACCTCTTATGAAGCTCATTATCTAGTCGCTGACTATTATAAGAGTAAGGATAAGTAAGTCTAGTCAAATAGATTTGAGCATGTCACCACTACGACCGACCCTTGGGCAGTCCTGAGTGACGCCTAAGTCTTCCCGATCCATCGATTGGAGGACACAACCCTCAATATGGGGCAATTTTTTGTCATTTATAGGAAAAAGGGGAACCATACTCCCAAATATATGTGGCGTTGGAAGATCAGTTCGTATTATTATACGAACCAGGCATTAGTAATCCCAGAGCCTCCCACCCCCATTAGGTATTAGGACATCCAGCTCATGGAAATGGCAGTACGTCAAACTTTTCTATTTATCCGGTCTGGAATAAGTTGGCTCCAACTGACATGCCACTACTGCTTTGATATTTTCATGTGTAGCCCATTGGGCCGGAGACCAGATGGGATCGGGTCGATAGCTTTCGTCACTATGGTCTCGACAACTCCAGAGTTCCCCGATGCAATAACCCCTACCGCTCAAGCTGGAACCAGCCTCCCATCAGGCTTTGGTAGCTCATAAGCATCTTCCCCCATGGAGGATCCATCCATAAATAGAGAAGTGGATATAGTGGATGCCCCCTGCCTTTGAGGAAGGCGTCTCATCTACAGTCGACGAGTTGGTACAGGTGAACCTCGGAAGCGAGGCTGACCCGCGACCCACATTGATTAGTGTCTCCATGTCCCCTGAGGAGGAGTAGCAGTACATAGGATTCCACAAATAGCACCGTGATGTATTCACCCAGAGTTATGATGAGATATCAGGACTAGATTCTCAGGTAGCTATCCACCGCCTCGGTCTCCTGACAAATCATCACGGGTTCAAGCAGCCTCCCAAAAAGATGCACCCCTCTCACGGTGCCATGGTCAAGGCCGAGGTTGACAAGCTCATCATGGACAAATTTGTTAAGAAGGTCCAGTACCCCAAATGGATGGCCAACATTGTACCATTCAGGAAGAAGAATAGACGAATTAGAGTATGTATCGACTTCCGAGATCTCATCTGCCATTGTACGAAGGATGATTTTCCCCTTCCAGTAATAGAATTGTTGATCGACACCACGACGGGGTTCCGAGCCCTCTTCTTCATGGATGGTTACTCCAGATATAACCAGATCCGGATGTCCCCTGAGGATGAGGAGTCCACAGATTTCAGGGCACCCCAAGGTAATTTCTTTTACCAGGTTATGCCCTTTGTCCTGAAGAATGCAGGTGCCACCTATCAGTGGTCCATGCATGACATATTCAAGACAATCCTCAATACATTAGTGGAATTCTATGTAGATGATCTGGTGGTCAAATCTCGCCGACATCAAGACCATCTCAGGGATCTTGGGAATGTTTTCGGCTTCCTCCGTTCCCGCCACCTGAAAATGAACCCGTTGAAGTGTACCTTTGGGGTCACCTCCAATAAGTTCCTTGGCTTTGTTTTCAGGCACCGAGGCATCGATATCGACCCATATAAGATCAAGGCCATCATCTAGATGCCTCCCTCGAGTAATATCTGGGAGCGTCGAGGTTTCAAAGGCCACTTAGCCCACATACGTCGAATCATTTCAAATCTGGATGGCAAGTGTAAGCTATTTTCCTGGATCATGAATAAAGGATCTACCTACAAATGGGATGAAGAGTGCTAGACCGCATTTGAGGAAATCAAGAAGTATCTACTTCAGCCTCCGATTTTGATGCCACCCGTATCTAGGAAGTCAATGGTCCTCTATGTCACTGCCTTGGAATGGTCCCTCGGCGCCCTTCTTGACCATAAGAACAATAAATAGAAAAAGAATAGCCTCTACTACCTCAGTTGCATGATCCTTGATAGAGAGACCAGATACCCCCCCCCATCAAGTTAAGTTTCCTTGTGTTGGTATTCAGAGTATAGAAATTGCGACACTACTTGTAGCACCATTAGGTACAACTGGTGTCTTGAGTATACCCGTTGAAGTACATCCTCAACCGCCCCATGTTGAATGGCTGACTAGCGTGGTGGGCAGTGATCCTCCAGCAGTTTGATATCAGGTTTGTCCCTTAGATGGCTATCAAGGGACAGGCATTGGAAGAATTTCTAGCTGCATATCCAACTCTCACAGACCAGTGCCTGGACTTGGATTTTTCTGATGAGGGAATCCTCTCAGTGGATCCTACCATCCCATGTTGGCAGATACACTTCGATGGTGCCTCTCAAAGCCCCACCGATAGAAGGATCAATGATCCTAGGCTCAACATAACAGGCTTGGGTATCATCTTCATCACCCCAGCACAAGTCGTTCTGCCATACTCATTCCTGTTATCAGAAGGATGCACTAACAACGAGGCAGAGTATCATGCCCTTATCACTAGCCTGGAGATGGACCTAAAAATAAACATTCCACATTTTCATGTGAAAGGGGACACCGAGCTAGTAATTAAGTAGGAAAATGGTGGCTATGTTGTCAGGTATCCAGAGCTCATGCCATTGTTAAAATGCACTCTCCAAATAATGACCCAATTCCATTATTGGCCAGAGGTTACCCATGTCCCTCAGTAATAGAATGGTCGAGCAGATGCTTTGGCCAGCTTAGCTGCATCACTTGCAGAGGCCAAACATGATGATATAATTATCCACATGGCACATCGAAGATTCATAGCTCTAGTTACCCCAGAGGATGATGATGACCTGTGGATAATCCATCTTACCATCGGGTCCTCCATGTTAGGACCCCCAGGTCCCTCAGATACAGTGGTTGAAGTGACTCCCGACTGGAGAGTTCCTTTTGTAAAGTATCTCCAAAATGGTTTCCTCCCGGCTGAACGAGCCAAGCACGAGCGAATCTGATGCCGCACGTTGATGATGTTCTCTTCCATTGTATTCAAGGGGTTAAGATTCCACAAGTCATGCAAGAGGTTCACACCGGTTCCTGTGGTGCCCATCGGGCTGGGCCAAAACTGTCTCACCAGATCAAGAGATTAGGGTTCTTTTATCCCTCCATGATCCATGACAGCATCGAGTTCACCAAGAGGTGGCATGCGCGGAAAGTTCATGCTATCTTCATGCATTGGCCACCGGATCCTCTCCACAGTACCAAGTACTCTTGGACCTTTGTTTTCTGGGGATTAGATGTCATAGGACCATACCCATCGGCAATGGCTTGGCAATGCCGATTCATCCTGACTACTACAGATTTCTTTTCCAAGTGGGAAGAGGCAATTCCGATCAAGAAAGTCAAGGCCCATTCTATTTTTTACTTTGTGAGTTACAATATGATCCATCGATTCGGAGTATCTCACATCGTCCTCACAGATAATGGCACGAAATTTAGATTCATTCTGACCACTATAGATTTATTTTCCAAGTGGGAAGAGGAAATTACGCTCAAGGAAGTCAAGGCCCATTCTATTTCTGACTTCGTGAGTTCCAATATCATCCACTGATTTGGATTCCCTCACTCCATACTCACCAATAACGTCACCAACTTCCGAGCAGTCGAGATGAAGAAATTGTACGCCAAGTACAACATCCATTCGAGTCAAACCTCCCGCTATCACATGCAGGAAAATGGGAAGGTAGAGGAATTCAACAAAACCATCTCCAGCATTCTGCAAAAAATGGTTGTCCAGAAGAGGAAGAGTTGGTCGAATAAGCTCCCCAACAACCTCTGGAATTATCAAATGATGACTCATAATTCCAACCAGGTGACCCCATATTCCTTGGTGTACATGAACCTAGGCTATCCTGCCTGTCGAAATTCAGTTTCCCTCAATGCGCACAGTGGTCTATGACCAATAATCGCTAGATAGAGTGGCTGAAATCCGTCTAGCTGAATTAGAAGCACTGGATGAGAATAGGCTTCATTACATGCACAAACTATAAAGGCATTAGAGCATGATGGCTCGAGCTTTCAACAAGAAATTTCGCCTCCGCTCTTTCCTACAAGGCGACTTGGTGCTGGCTCTAAAAATGCCAATGATACCTGGTAGGAAACCACACAAGATGAAGCTCAAATGAGAAGGACCTTTCACTATTCATAAGGTTTATCCCAACATAGAATACTCACCGGTTACCATGGATGGTGAGCATATAACTCCTCCCACCAATGCCAAGTTCCTTAAATAATACTTTGCCTAAGCCCTCAAGTCCCACACGACCTTAAACTGTCGGGTCCTACATGACCTTAAACAGGATTACGATCCCACATGACCTTAAAACTGTATGTCATCCCGCATGACGTTAAACATTATATCATCCCCCATGACCTTAAACTATATGTCATCCCACATGGCGTTAAACTGTATGTTTTCCCACATGATGATAAACTGTATGGTGTCCCGCATGAAGTTAAACTGTATCTTAAAGAACTACGTGTGGCTTGATTCCCATACTTATTGGATACATAGGGCCGCCCAAAAATTTAGATCTTGGGTCCATCCCCTCTCAGGTTGATCCACCCTTGACCCTTTATATTGGTTCACCGTTGTGTTCAAGAGTACTCTGGTCTAGGACATGGAGTGTCGAATTCAGCTTGGGCAAGTTTCCATCCATTTGTCAAGATTCATATTACCCTTTATTTGGGCCCTCAAAAACTTTTGACACCTAAAGGACCCCCAAAACATCTTGGATACTAGGCCTAAGGTCTCTCCTACCATTATAGGCCAACGCCCCTGAGGGTTTTAGACCACAAATTGATACAAATCCCACGTTGCGAATATGGTCAGTGGTCGATGCTCATTTGTTTGTCTCCATTTCAGGCTAACACAACATGATGATGTGTTGCGAACATGGTTAGAAGTAGTCCTCCTTCATTACACTAGCCCCGTAAAGCCTTGAATGATGGTTACATGATTCGCATTATGTTCCATCCCATAATGTCTAGGTGGAATCTCGACACTCCTGGCACTATTTCTCAGTGCACCTCCGCATGTCAGGCCGAAAAAGCTGCAATATGACGTCCTTTGGGGCTCCTGTGGTCTGATCTCTAAGACCATAAACTAAGATCTTCTCTAAGCACTATGTACAGCTCGATTCGCATCCTCATGGGATACATAGGATCACCTGAACATCGCGTTTACAGGTCTATCTCAGCTGGGAGTTAGCTTCTCCCGTCGCTTATCTTCTGACCTTTACTGGCCTTTTGGCACGAGGGTCCTTTCCCAGAGTTGCACATGGTGATGATGTGGGACCCATCCTCATTCACGTTGGGTATTATTTATCGCATCATGCAAACTCCATAAAGTCCAAGCCATATGACCATAAACTGTGCTGTTTGGTCTAATCAGATGACCCTAAACTGTGATAATATCATCCCGACCGCACGATGAAAAACAACACTGCATTTTGGTGACCTCATCATAAGGGACATCACATTGGGTATCATTCATCTACCATACCATTTTTCAATTCCTGTAAACGGATATATTCTTGTGGCGATGCCGGGTATTTCTACCCTAGGCCAGTTGCTTCACAAAAAAAACCATTCACCTTAAAGGACAAACAAGATACAATAAAGAACGCTCCTTTTGGTGCGAGGGACAGAACCACACGTCCCTTTTTCATCCTTTTCACAGTTACCTTATTATGCCACTCCCAAAAACTATGTGTATCTTGATTTCCATCCTTATGGGATACGTAGAAATGCCCAAACATTTCATCTCGGGTCTAGCCCCAGGAGTCACAAATCCAATCCTTTCCCCCACCGTCGGCCCCTTTTCATAACCCTTTGGGGAGCTGTGTAACTATATCATTTGACATGAAAAAGTTCAGGATGCTCCATAATGACATTGGGAAGTGACAGTTCCCTCACTAGAGAGGCCCTTTATAAAAGTGGAGATGATCCATGATCAGATTAATGCACCCGTCTAATGTGCTTCCAACATGATGGCATAATTTCAAAAGTGCTAGATTCTGTTCGAACAAACCACCAGTCCACTTTCCACGCTTTGAGTTCCCCCTTTATTCAGATCCTCATCCTTTTTCATGTCTGAACGGACCCCCTAATAGTATGGATGCTTGACCTATGTTCTGTCTGCTGTCCTGGGCCAATGTTCTAGAAGAATGATGGATGACATTTGAGTTAGATCCCATGTTGTGAACATGGTCAGTGGTCGACCCTCATTTGTTGTTCCCATTTCAGGCTAACACAATAGGGATGTAGTGTTTTGAACACAGTCAACAATTTTCCTTTATTGCCACACCCCTCGCATAGTGTTCCCAATTTGGGTAACGTGATTCATATTTTTCATTCCCCTATGTTCAGACTGATTCCAATGACCCTGGCATTGCCCCACTCGTGCACTAGAGCACATTGAGAAGACGATACATGGATTGGTATGAGTTCCTATTCCTTTGGTTGAGCCTCCCTATTCTCCTCAAAAATACATATTTGAATTTTGAATCCCCAAAGCTTGGTTAACACTCCCATGATCAAACGAAGTAATAGTGCGAGCATTCCCTGTTTTTCACAATGGGTACGGCCCACGTGAGCTTAGGAATGGATTGATATTTATTTTGGGATTATGGTTGAGCACGTTAAACAAAGGAGACAAGAAAATAAAATTTTCCATACAGACATTTCAATAAAAAAATAAGCTGTAAGGTGACATAAGTTTATGGGTTCGGCCAATACAGGGCCCTTAAGGGTCGGTTTCTTGGATGGATCTTTCCAATGTCGCTAACTTTTGGCTGGTGGCCTCTAGGACTGCCTCTCTCCCCCTTAGGACACTTTCTTGATCGGCGGTCGTGGATCGCAGTTTGCTGACTCTAGCCCGTGCCTGCACCTATTCAGTTTGGAGCTCATCCATCTAGTGACTCGCTTCCACTAGTTGTTCTTGGGCGTCCGCCAGCTAGGCCCTCAACTGCTCCACGAACTTAGAATAGGTTGCCATGAATATCTCCTGTTCTTTTAGTTGTTCCTCATGGAGTTGAACCTTCTGATCTACCATCAGAAATGCACAGGTACTCCCTGAATCCTCTCGACACAGGGTGACGTCGGAGCGATGACTGCTCTCGTGCACCTTCTCGACCATGTAATCACGGAACGTCAAGTGAAGGCATTGAGCATCTGCCCCCCCAACACATAATAAATGCCACCAGGTGTGGAGTGATCCCATCTAGTTCATCCATTCTTCCTGAGGCTGACTGAGAAAATGTTGAATGCACTTCCACCCATTACGTCGCGTCATCTGGCTCTCCTTGGCTGATTTTGAGTCTAAATTATCAATTTCCTCGGTATCAGTAGACCGATTGACACGAAAGATAGCCAAGAGGTTAGCAGTGGGGTTTTCCTCGGAGATTACTCCATGGGGAATGGGCTCCTCATCATCTGAGCAACCTTCCTCTCTCATCTCGACCCTGGTGGCACCTTCATCAACTACCGTCCTTGCCTCGACAGCAACTCCACTGACATCTTCTACTCTCTTCTCACCAATTTCTAGGGCCAACTAGGTTTGGGAGGCATGCCCTGGATAAGGTAGTTTGTTGGACATTGGCTCGCTCGCGGATGGTTTGGGTTCAACATCCTGACAAGCCTCCAATGCAGTGATCATTGTACATACGAGGAGCACCCAAATCAGTTGAGTCCTCCGATGGTAAGTACCAGTATCAAAGAAAGGAAATTACATAAACCCAAGGGACCAGCCTCCAGTGTTTTGGCCTCTATAAAAGCTGTCGTAGCGGGGGATCCCTCAGTGCTCGTCAGCTCGATAATGGCCGTCAGTGCCCCATCTTATTCTATTGGCACTTCCCCTCCTCCTTCAACTGGAGATGCCTAATCGGCTCCAATATTCTTTTGAGTAAGATAAGAGAGGTGGGTTAAGGAATGAAAAGGAATGTAGAGAAAAGTAGGAGGAAAGATAAGGGTTAAAGAATACCTCTAGTAGTTCAGTCACATCCATATCAGAGCCGACGATCTCACCGCTCTCCCAGAGACACACTTGGTGGGACGCCCCCTAAGACCCCTCATCTTTGGGCTCCTCTTCTCCTTCACCCTCTATTTCTACCTCCCCTCCTATTTCTCCACCATCTAACTCATCATCGATGTCATCATCCCCCAGTGACATAGTTTCCGGGTCATGCTCCTGGCCGAGCATCACCTTCACAAACAAAGGTGGCTCTACACGCCAACCCCGTTGGCGTGCATACATGTCCTTGGCCGTCAGATATGCATGCCGATGATGGAATTTCACTCTGTCGACAACCCAGACAAGCCTGACTTCTAGCAGCTGGATCCCATCTCACACTATCTTCTGCCAATGGGATTCGGTGGTCATTGACTACCAAAGGGTTATCCAAGCCGACCATAGCGCGTGGAAAATGGCATCTTGAGAAGGATGAAGCGGGTATCTTATTTGCTTCCCGGGTAATTCTCTGGCCACCCTGTGGGACCCTCATCTAAAAGACAAGGGTGCGACCATGCCATGCGACACCCTAGCTGCTGAGGTCCTGGCCTATGTAATCCCCGTTGCCTGGCGCGCTTTTTTATCTTCTCCCTCTAGAGGCACCCTGCCTACTCTCTCGCCGCCAGAGCCCTACATTGGAGACCTTGATTTTCCAAACTCACTTCCGCAAGAGCCCCTCAGGGTATGCTATGGCCCAATGTTCAGCATACTCAGTTGAGAGACCAGCGTCGACTCCGGTGGGAGGGAAGGTGATGACATCACCGAAGCCGTAGGTTGTAAACATCATACACAACTGATGGAGAACACATGGATGCCTTTATTCCTGATTGTCTGTGCATACTTTCTTCAGCACTCGCTTGAGTCACCTAAACTACCTGGAAAACCTGGATGGAACATAAGGCTCACCAAATATCTTCCCATAAATCCGGGCCACAAGCACCCCGCCTCTGATGCTCTGGAAGTACTCCTTATGCTCTAGTGATCCTTGACCATTGTCTATCATCTGGCCATTTTGGATGGGGAATGGGCTGAAGGTGAATTTTTCATGGTTACTAATCTGGATCTGTACTCCCTCCTCGTTGATCATCAACGACATGAACCTGTCAATATTCAGCATAGAGGGTCTCAAGCCATTTCTCGGAGGACAGATTTCATTTGGGAAGGTGTACCCACCACAATGAGCCTCAACCCAACCATGGAAAATCCGGAAGGGGCTATAGACAATCCTAGGTGATCTCCCTCTTGAGATGTGTCCCAAAATAGAGTACATCCAAGCCAACATGGGGACCCCTAGATTGAACCTCTTGTTGGTAGCCATAATACCAGCCATCACCAGGGTCGCTGGACGGACGCCCATCCTTGCGTCCGTCCCCGGCAAGAGCTACCTGCTCAGGAATGTGTTGAGGAATCCATCACACCGAACATTCAGATCCTGAATCTCGTTTATGCTATAGCCCCTTGACTGGTAGTTCCCTACCTCCACGATCTTCCAGTGTGATCCACTCATGCTCTTCTGTGCCATGGTTGGACACCGTCTTCCCCTCCCTGACATCTTGACTTCCAGATCACTTTCTAGGAACAGGCTGAACCGTTCCTTGTAGGAAATGTCATTCCGGAAGTCCTTAACTCCTAGCTTCTCCTCGGCCAGCTCCAGCAGGTGCCATGACATTATGGGGGTTTGTGATATGTCTCCCCAGGTGTTCATCGGCAGAAGGAATTCGTCGTATTGGTGGCCCTCCAATGGGATATCCACAATGAAGTGGATGTCCCAGAGACTAATACTGAGTTCCCCATGATAGAGATGGAATGTGTTGGTATCAGGAGACCACTGGGTGAACAGCTCTGGCCTGAGCTTGTGCTGGCGGTAGAAGTGGAATTGCGATGTCCATACCACCTCAAATAAACCAATATGCCACAGATCGGCCCCAAATTGGTCACATGTATGGAGAACCCCGTACGCCCTGGACCACTAGCTAGTGAAGTTGCCTCCGGACCACAGGTCCCATTCCTACAGCCAACCTTTTGTCTTGTCAGTGACGCTTTGATGAAAGATGCTCACGTAGAGGGATGGAGAACTCTCCGCGACAGGGTCACCCCCAGCAACGGTCCTAGTCTTGGGATTCAGGACATATACGTCCATGTGCCTGGTTTCTCTAGCAAGATAACCGTTTTTGGTGATGTTGTATTGAGGAAGGTCATCCTCACGGGTCACCCATGACCGCGATGTATCCACCTCAATGCCCGGCAGAGGGACCTCCTCCAGAATGCTGAAGTCCCACAACGATAAATTGTTGGACAAAGCATAGTCCATTTGGGTAGGGGTTATCATATTGAAGAGGGTGTGGTTATTGGAGACAATCCTTTTAGCGCCATACAATTCTGGGTTTGAATCCATTTCATCCCTTCGAGTAGCGGCTTCTCCCTCACCATCCTGGTTTGTGGCCATCTTCTTCAGACAGGTGTTTGGGTGGTTGGCACAAAATCTGGGAGGATGGATCATAAAGGCAGCGGCGTCATGAAATTTCAGGATGTGGCATGGAAAACCCCTGGTTTTCACATAAAATGACCCTTGATATTGGTGGAATTACGCGCATCCAGAGCGGTTTTTCTATGAAGGGCTGGAGAAAATTTCTCACACGAGAGAAAAAAATTTCACGCACCAGAGCTCGAAGCCTGTCGCGCGAGAAAAGTAATACGGAGCATGGGACCTGTGGTTGGTTTTATAGGCTATGTCGGGGTTCCACGCCCACATGAAAATAGAATTTTTCACCCTTTTTGGGTTTTTCGTGCTGCTTCAGGCTTTTCACGCATGGACCCCATGGAGCCCTACATTTCTGCGTTTCCCTTGGAATCTAACCACTACGACCCCTCGCTGGTCCAATTCTGAGGGGGGGGGGCATTTGTAGACACCGAAAAAGGCCCAAGTGCCGAAGAAAGTTTTGAAACAACAAAGCGAAGTCAGATTAGAACCCATGGACCACATTCGGGGGGCTCTAAGGGGTCGTGTGAAATAAATTCTTAGGCACATGAAAAAAATATATCCCGCGCGGAATGTTCTGGGATTGACGAATGTTTTCTAGTGGGGGAGAAAAATATTTCGTTCCCCATTCCGCGGGGTCAACATTCCATGCCGCTGCCTCCATCATGCAATTTTTTCGCGCTGACTAGGTTTCTGTGCTGCTGGATGCCTATTAATAGAAGGTGAACACCTTCCATTTTGGGGATGAAGAATCTGAACTGGTTCTCGTGCGCGAAATTTGTCTTCCGTGCACATGAAGATGGCCTTCAAGTACGATTCTTTTTGCACCAAGTCACCCCGTGGTCTAACTTAGAGCGAGATTTCCATGGTTTAGATTGAATTAAAATCCCTTTGGGCTTCACTCCTTGCATTCCATTTGTTCCCCTTGTGCGCAAGACTGACCAATTACACACAACCCCTTCCATTGTGTGAAACCACGCCAATTGTGCACAATCCCTGAAATTACACGCACCACGATCATTCAGTGCAGCCTCTCTGAATTGTGCACCATTGGTATTACCCATGCGCAATCCTTTCAGCTGTTCACAAAACCTCAGGTCCAATAACACGTAAGAATCACCGATTTCTTTCTATCCTAGTGTTTTCCACGCATGCCTATTTATTTTGCGCAAACCTAAATGGTTGCGTGCAATTCCCCCTAAAACTCTCATCTCGGTGCTCCCCAGGCGCCCCCTATGCAAGTGCTCAATACTCTTCTTAAAGATGCCATTATTGGGTGTCTTTCATGCCCCGGGGATCCACATCATGAACCATTTTCCCGTACTAACTTCTAGGCTCATACGAAGTAACATTAAAGTCCCCTGGACGACAACACCCATTGCGTTGCTTCGCCTCATTCTTCTTCGCATAGGCATGCTAAAGACTATTGCTTCTTCGCATAGCCATGATAACGTGGACCCCTCATTGGTTCTCCCAAACACACCCTCTTGCAATGGAGTTGTCGATACCTTCCATCCCACAAGGATTAGAGGGTACCAGTTATGTAAGTCCTAGGGTTGTGGATCAAACCCACCTCGTCCGAGCTTCAGGATGTTAAACTACCAAGCACCATCGTCCCCATCACATGACATTAAACTATGACCAGACCCCATGCCTCACACACAAGGACCCCTTCCTTGTACATTATCAACGTCCACTCATCTCCATGAGGATGGGATCACCCCTCACAGGGGATGATATACTTCTTATTGGAGTGGTGTTTGTCCATGGGAGAGGGCAACCACCTGGGTGTAAGCCCCTAGTTCTCTTTCCATGAGGAAACATCCCTACTCCTCCATTCATCATTGGTATCCAAGGCCAGTGGAGGGCATGATAGGGAATGATGATCCTCATTTATTTGGTCCCAAGTCCCTCTCTCACTGTGCTTTGTCACCGGTGGGCCTCCATCCCAGAGGAAGTCACAATATTTCCCTTTGTGGGCCGCCCTGCGTGTAATCCCCTCTTCACTTCCCACGAATGCACCTTTAGCGACGTGGTCGTCAGGCCCATGGTACCTCTTGTTTCTCACACCGAGCATGACTCATGTGGGATTAGAGAAAGCATCATTCATGACAACGCCCCCATCCCGCATGATGTTAAACTATATCCAATCCATTCCCGAACAACGAGGACTTTGATCCATGTCAAGGCATGGTACATAGGAAGCCTCCACGAGGTTCAAGCCCCACCACCTTGGGCCTCCTCAGAGTGTAAACCCCAACCCATTCCTGAACTACAGGGATTTTGATCCATGTCAAGGCATGGTACGTAGGAAGCCTCTACGAGGTTTAAGCCCCAACACATTGGGCCACCTCAGAGTGTAAGCCCCATCCCATTCCCGAACTACGGGTAGTTTGATCCATGTCAAGGCATGGTACGTAGGAAGCCTCCATGAGATTAAATCCCCAACACCTTGGGCCGCCTTAGAGTGTAATCCACAACCCATTCCCAAACTAAGGGGAATTTGTTCCATGCCAAGGCATGGTACGTAGGAAGCCTCCATGAGGATCAAGCCCCAACACCTTATGCTGCCTCAGAGTGTAAGCCCCAATCCATCCCAAACTATGGAGAATTTTATCCATGTCAAGGTATGGTACGTAGGAAGCCTCTACGAGGTTCAAGCCCCACCACCTTGGGCCACCTAAGAGTGTAAGCCCCAACCCATTCCTGAACTACGGAGAATTTGATCCATGTCAAGGCATGGTACGTAGGAAGCTTCCATGAGGTTCAAGCCCCAACACCTTGGGCTATCTCAATGTGTTATCCCAAAATTCCCCCATCCATCATGATGTTAAATATATTCTCCATCTGAACTACGTGGTATTTGATTCCCCACCACGGGGATATGTAGGAATCCTCCAGGAGGTTCAAGCCCATCACTCATGTCTCATCCTGACCTCTCCCTAGATCCTATGTGTCTCAGGAAGCTCATGCCCTAACCCGAAGGTTCTAATTACTCTAGGTCCCATCCATGTGTCCATTCTCACTGGTCACCCCCTTAGGTGTCCCATTGTTTCACCGAACTATGTGGACTTTTATTCCACACCATGAGGATACGTAGGAAGTCTCTTCGAGGATCAACCCCAAATCCATCATCCATCTTGATTGTTACCCGGTCCGCCACATCTCGGAAAGATCATGCCACCCCATTCCCCATTCTATTTAACAATATTTGGGAATCCACCCACGTGTTGGCCCCAATATCGGTGTTCCCTCCAGGGGGTTCTTCAATATGATCCGCTATAATCAGTGTTCTGATCAGTCTGATCCATCTCCGTTGGACGTTAAACTTGTGGTATACCCTATGTTAAACATTGGAAGCTGAGGAAAACATCAGATACATGCCAATGGCATATGATTGATCATGTTCGATGTGGGATTCCTTGGGATTCTGCACCCTCAAGAATCCCTATAATAAGGGACATAAGACAGACATGCCAATCCCCCCAATGCCAAGACATGCCAGTGGTTCCAAATGTGACTAATCTACTAATCAAAGGTTTCTGCCCTGAATAGACCCCTTGGAGAATCCTGACAGAAGCCGTGTAATTAACTGGTGTCCATGAAGATATGGCACCGGGAAGAGATTCACGAACAATGTCTTAAATCTATGAGAGAGACCCGGACTAGGTGATGAGCTGCAAGGAGGAATCCATGGAAGGAAGAGCCGCCATCCCATCATCTCATTTCGATCAAGGAGCAGACTTACCTGAATAAGGAGCGGATGCCGCCCACCTTTGGAAAGTAGGAATGCGGGGAAAAAACAGCGCGTCCTCTATTTAACGGATGCACGAGTGCACGCCCCGAAGGATGTTTTGAAAAAAAATTATGGTATATTAATTATAAATAATAATTATCAGGTAATATTAATTATTAAAATCCATTCTACTCATCACTATACCCATCCAAAATAAGACGTTTTGAATAAAAAATTACACCACAACGTGGAGAAGATAAACTATACATACACAGACATGGTGATATTGTTATTCGTAGAATGGAAAAAATGAGGTATAAGATTGTACCATAACTATAATAACATATTAGAATGTATAATATACTGGATTTATTACTTTAGTATGAAAATGACAAAATAATAGTAAGTAGAAGAAGAAAATAATTTGAAAGATGTGATAAAACAAATACCTCTTTTTCGAGTATCTTCTTTTCATTTTCACAAAAGTTATCATAAGGATTAATTTATGCCAAATGTGTGGCCTCTAAGAGGTAAGTAGGGATGTTGGTAGATTATTATAGCTGAATTTGAACGATCCAATGGTCTTGAGAGGTGTGAGTAAGTGGGTAGAGGTGGTGACCTTTTATAAGAGGGAGGAGGGAGACTTTAGGAAAGTCTTCAAATATTATTTCATTAAAAATTTATTTTAGAATTATAATATTTAAAAATTGATATAATTAGAAGATAATAATAGTATGGTTATAAATAATCTCAACCAATATGTTTTAGATATGTTTAGGTCATAAAAGTATCCTAAACCTTTAACTTTAACCCCTAGTTATAAAAATTAACTTTTACCACGTCTTCTTGTATTTTCATAACATATAGTTAATATAGTTACTATAAAATGATCATAGAACCAAAATATGGATTATTAATTATATTTTTAACATTATATAAGTTATTTTTCTGAATATTATATCTTTAGGACTATTATATCATTTAATAAAGTAGTATTTGTTTTTTTAAACTCATGTATGTCAATTTTGACACTATTTAGTAATTGATTTTTGATAAAGTCAAAACAACTCCATTAATTTGAACCAAAGGCATTAAAAAAGCCCTCACAAGTCAATTCCATTAAAAAATTATTGTATGGAATCAAAATATTAAAATAAATTTATATTAATATTTATAACATCATTTATTTGAATCATTCATTAATAAGGTAATCATTTCATCATCATTGTATCATAAATAATTTTTTTATTTAATGTACAAAAATTATAAATCAAATTACATGATGTGGGAAATATTTTTAGATTTATAATGACTATTTATAGTCAGAGATATCATAAATATAATCCTATAATAATTTTTTTATTAAATGATAGATGTTCATGTTATATATTCTTTTCATTAAATTAAATATTATAAAATGTCATTTTCACACCCAAGTGGCTCCCAAATGCCAAAATATCCTCCTAAAGATGATCATGGTTAAAAATATCTCATAAAATATTATTACTAGACGTTTTAGTGTAGTTTTATGTAATTATAATATTATTTCTTACCCTTATTTACTTGATTTACCCTTTAACCACGGTGAATAAAAATAATTACTAATGTTACTATTCAAAATATCAAAAAATAAAAGGTGCCTATTTACACAATTTGGAACTTATGATTACAAATATGGAATAAATTTTTCCAAATTCTAAATGCAGAAATTGTAGTAATTATTTTAAAATTAATTCATGTTGTCAAAACCAGAAAGAAAGTTTTTAAAAAGTAAAAAACTATCAAATGATTGACATGGTTTTATGTCCAATTTAAATGTGAAATTGTTTCAAATGATCGAAATTATATTAAATTTTAAAAAAATAATAAAATTACAGTTTAAAACCAAATAATAGGAAAATCTAACTATATAAAAAAATTATGTGAAAAAGAAGGTTTGAATTAAAATGCAGTATTTTTCACTATTCATTAAAATGTAGAATTGATTAGAAAAATATGAAAGTTTAGACCAATGTAAATTTTGATATAACACTTATAAATAAGAATTATTTTTTAAAATAAAACATATAAATGTGAAAAAAATAGATTTAAAAATGGTTCACCATCAAAAGGCGGTAAATAGTATTTTTTTAAAAATTACCTCTTATATTAAAAAAGTTAAATAGGTTAATATATCATTTCTATAAAAAAAATAAGATGAATTAAAAAATTTAAATTTAATATATAATAAATATTTTTCATTAAATAGAAAATCCATAAAGAGTTACATGACATAATAAACATAATTATTCTATTTTTAAAAAGGTTTTCATACAAACATATCGTTTATATTCAATTTGTTTTTATTTACATTTCTAATAAATTTGGTAACCAATGAATCATTATTTAAACCTGTATAGACCATATTTTTCATAATTCATTTGATACAATTCATTCCCACCATTCCAACAGCTAGGTAATTATGGTAACATTTAAATAATAATATATAGTTTCTCATTTAAGATCGATGTAGTTTATCATGTACGATATTGAACATAGATTTTCTTTCTTAAAACTCAGTATGTTAAAATTCTTTTATAAAAAAATTATGATTGTTAATGATATAATGGAATCAAAAAATTATATTAATTAAAAATATCCCTAGTTATTTAATTAATGAAAAAATTGAGTGGAAATAGTATAAAAACAATGATGAGTTTGAAAACCCAAGTAATGTTTATAGTAAATAAATTTTAGGACATATTAATATTCATTAATTATAATTTATAGAATTATATTTATTGTAATATTATTATATTAATTTTTATAATAAAAAAATTCATTATTTCTATGAAAATTGGTGTTTCATGTATTATATGGTTTTTTAGATAAATATAGATTTCAAACATTATAATATGTATCAAATAAAATAATATTTCATTTTTTAATTACTCAAATCAAAATTATTTTAGGGTGATTTTAATATAATTTATATAAAATTTTTGTTTTCAAATGAAAAATGAAAAATAATGAATTATATTGAGCTGTATCTTTCTAGTTTGAAAATTTGCAATGTCCCATTATGTTTAAATATTTTTTAAGGTAACATTAGTTAATTAATAATAATAATAATAAAATTAGTTTCATTTGAATAAGTTTTTAACTTTATTTTGTGATAGAAACTATTTACACTTATGAAATAATTTGTTTTAGAATGGAAATTTTAATTGAATTTGTTTTTAGGTTTCATTTTGTAATAATAATATGAAAATTAAAAATATTTAATTTGATAAAAATGGATTTAATATTTTGAATCAATATTCCAAAAAAAATTATTACTGAAAATTTTATTTTTTCTCAATATTAATAGTTACATCATTAGAAATTGTGTTACTACATTAAAATGTTAAATTGGGATAACAAAAAATAAACAGAAGTGACATGGCCATAATATTTCATCTTAATTCTTAATAAATGGATTTATTCGAACCATTATCACCTCATTATCAAAATGTAATTATTTATGGGACACTTTTCAATTACAATTATGTAATAATATTTAAATATGTTTCAAATTTCCATGTATGTCATGTCTCTCACCTAAAAAAGAACACCCACTCTCCTATCGTCTAAAAAAATTAAGATCCATATAGTTTGTACAATTAATAAAAAATACCATAATATCAGACCTCCTAAACTCTTATATTACATTATCTGGGAAAATATCATACCATTTAGGGTGTAATATGTAATTCAATGTATTTTTTCCAAGGAAGATGAATATATTTCACCCCAATGTATTCATTCTATTTCAAATGATACCTATTTTAATTTTTCTTTAACTATGATGAAATGATATAATTGGTTTTATTAATATAATATAACATTATTATGTTCAGGTAATAATTAATGTTTTTCTACATAAATATCTACCGAATAATTAAAAACATCGTTCATGAATACATGATGACTACCACCTCATGAGGCGATGTATTCAATTTTCCATTATTAAATCATATGGATTGACATAATTATTTAAATAAAATAAAATAATGTGATATATAATAACTAAATATCATTATATAGTGAAATAACTTTGATTTCTTTCATTATAATCCAATGAATAATCAAAAACATATTTCAACAGTACATGAAAAATAAAACCTCACGATCCAATGTGTATTTTTTATCATCACATCACGTGGATTGTATATAAAAGTAAATTTAATGATAAATTATAATATTCATGATATAAAATACTAATATAATGATAAAATAATTATTACCTTTCTTCCAACAGGTTCACTTAAAAACAGATATGTTACAAATTCTTACATAAGGCCACCCATCCCCATGATTGTATCATAAATCATTTCTCATAACCAACTTACATGGGTTTTTTAAAAGTTTATAAAATGTCTAAAAATGATAATTATTACATGATTAAGATTATTTTAAAGATATAATCATGATTCAATTTTCCATATACAACATGAAAATCTCCTTTTGGATATATGGGTTAAATATCATCTAAATGTTTAACCTGAACAAAATTGATTGATTAATTGAATGTAACATGGTAACAAATAAAATAAAACGAATATTAATCATGTAAAATATTAATAATAATTTAAATAATTAACCATAGTTTATTATCCATGAATACAAATAATTTACAAGACAAGTCAGACGTGAGGTAATTCACACTATACATTAAAATCTTATTTTAAATATTTTAAGGATTCATTTTCTGAATCATTTTATTCTTTGGCCACTTTAATAACATTTATTTATGAATGAATTATTATGGAATAAATTTATTATAAATGATATTTTATGACCCCTTTTATTCCCTTTATGTGGTTTTAAAATTGAATATTTTTATAAATTTTATAAAGAATTTTTAAACATTGTTTACCAAAGAAAAAAAGAATATTGTAATTAATCATATGTCTCATCACTAGATTTTCAAATTCTGAATGTTTTTAAAATATTTTTATTTCATTAATATAATTTTTTTGTCTAAAATTAATATTACTTCTCCCATTTTTATGGTTATTTTAGTTTTTTTAATGACTTTTAAAAGGAAAAGGTATATATATATATATATCAGAAAGTGTTTTTTCATATATGATTGAAATAATTTTTTGAGAAATTTATGATGAATTTTTTCATGAATAAAACATTTTATTAATATAATGTTAATTTAGAACTATATAAGATTATAGGTGATCCCAATAAATCTTATATAATGGGTGAGCCAAATATAAAAGTAAATCACATTGGGTAATGTTCTTTTTCTTCAGAGGTAAGAAATAAAGAGATAAAAAAGGAGTTTTCCCTCATTGATTTAACTAATTTAAAATTATTTTTTACATGAGTGAAAATGGGTTATGAATATAATTATATAAGATTCATAAAAGGGTTTATATTTTCATGATATGGGTATTAAGGTTCTTATTTTATCAAAAAGTGTTTCCCCTTGTAGATAGGGATGATTTTATATAATCAATTAGTAATGTGAAATGGAATTTTTTTATGGTTTTCATGTTTATTAATAGAGTAATGTATTTCATAATTTTAAATTTGATTATATTTTTTTCACTCATACCATTATAGTAATACTTTTAAATAAGGTTAATTTTTTTACTTATATAAATGATGAGGTCATGTTGAATTTCAGGATGATTTTTCACAGAAAAAAGAGACTCATTTTATAATTTTTATATTTTGAGAAAAATGGGATTAAGTGGAGGTGAAGAAATTTTAATGATTATTTTTGTTAAGAAAAATTTCATCTAATTTTATAATGAAATAAAATAGAAGGTATTTGTGAATGAATGAATTTGAATTCTAGTATAAAGACAAAAGATTATGTAATGTTTTATTCTTGACTACTTATAAATATGGAAAGGCATCATGTTTGGAAAAGAATGTAATCATGCATGTGAATTATAATGTTATACTAAGAGGCCATCCAAAATAAATAACAAGATAAAATTCAAACCCAATGAACTAACTACTATTCACTATTTTAATAATATGTATTTTTAGAATGATGTTAACCAATGAATAACCCATGGCTAAAGGATGAAAATAAAAATAAAAAAACACCCATGCCAAGTGATAAAGGGAAAACGTAAATAATAAAAACTATTGAAATAGATCACAAAATTTGAAATTTTAATTTATAAACCTCATCCACTCTTGTAATTAAACCAACTTATTTTATACCACATATTCCCACTCATCTATCTCATGTATGCTTTATTAGAGAATTTATAGTGACCCAAAGTTTTATCAATGGAAATACCTTGTTATAATTATGCCATATAGTATAATAACTTTAGTAATCATAATGAAATATCGTGATGCGTAATACTATGTGACCATTAAACATGATTTTTCCACTTCTGTGTTTTGAATTTCAAAAATCTAGCATACACAGTTGTGTTCAAGGTGATTTTAGGAGTCTAATGGAACAAACATAATTTTTGGTTAATAGTAACATACCCTTATGAATAGTAATGTCATCTTTATGAATATTGATATACCATTATGAATTTTAACCACACCTGTGATAGTATAAATATAGGATTTATGTTAAAGTAGGATATACCTATGTTTAAGAATAAGTAAATAAATGTTTTAAAAACTGTATTTTTTCATGTAAATTATGATTTTAATTAAAAATTAAATTAATAATATTTATAAAATTATTTTTAAAAAATGTACCTCATTTTTGGATTCTACACATTGAAAAATAGTTAGATTGAATTTTTGTGATTTTTCTGAAATACTTGAATTTTTGGGTGAATAGTAAAAATTGATAATTTACAATAAATGCTAAATACATGAATTATGATGTCATAAGATGATGTAAGTATGATTTGAGGCCATTATCTAGAAATAAAAACCACAAATTACTATTCTTGATCATGGAATCATCACTATTATTTTTCTTGTGGAGAAATAATAAATTAATGAATATAATATTGAGAAAACCTATCTCCCCTCCACTATAAATACCACCCCTCACACCCTCATTTATTCACACCTCTATATGTTCAAGACTTTACAAAACACTACCCAATTTTTTTCCAAAATCCCTCCCTCACTTTAATGAGCTTATTCTCTAATAAAAAGGCCAATCCAAGGTTCCTTAAGAAGGATTCAAGAGGTAATCCCTCTCTCTCTCTCTTCCTTTAATTTTCTTTCAATTTCAAGTTTTTTCTTAATATCTCCCACCAATCCTCAAACCCATGGTATTTTAAATCTAATATCTTACATATAATGTAATTTTATGATACTAATGGGATAATATATCATCCAACCCCCTTCTCATCTTCTTTTTATTTTAGAAAGGAAAACATTGTTCGTGAGGTGTTAATTTATCACCTCCAAGAATGACATGTTTTCATTTTCCTTTACCGCTATAAGATATGGTCATAAAACCATTTTTCTGATTTAATAAGATTATTTTATATGTATTGTATCCTATTTAATTTTCTGTAAATAACTTATGTACATACAACTAAATTATTAAACAAAACAAGTTTGTTGTGGTTGAAAAATCGCCTGAATTAAACCAAATGGTCATCATTAAATTCATAACTAATTATTCATCCACATGGTATATAAAATAATTAATTAAAAGATAATTTAAAAGATTTTAATATAATTAATAACATGTAATACCAGTTCTTTATGTTTATCCATGTTCTACTCGAACTTCCATTCATGAATAGAAGTGAACCGTTCAAGAAAACCCTAAAAATACACATTTCCGAACAATGGATTTAAACTCTATAACTCAAAAAAAGGCCCATAAAAAATCTTAATGAAACCATAATAAACATTATTTATGTAAAAAATTGTTATTTAATTTTTAAATAATAAATATAATGTGGTTTTACATGACATTAAGGTGAATAAAGTGGCCAGATACAAGGTAAGGGGAAATTCTCGAACCCAACTTTCTTTATTCAGGTTCTCCCGCTTTCACTCCATTTTTTGTATAGTTACTCCTTAAAAGTCACATTTACATCATTATATTAAATTTTATGGGATATAAATGTTTTCCACTAGATTTTATGTTAAACAAAAGTTATTCCAAAAGAACTCTTCTTTCAAAAAATCACCTTTTACTTCTCATTAAAGGTTGATAGTTCTTGCATCAAGTATGTCCTTCCATATTTATTTTGGGAAACCAATGTTTATGAATGTGTTATGATGAGATGAAATCCATTACCTTTAATAGTTTATTTATTTCCATTACTAGTAAATGTTCTATGTGGTATGCATAATATTGAAGATGTTATGATGTGACAGGTGCGCCCGAAATTACATAGTGCAATATAATTGCTTGAATGTGATGAGTGCACCTGGAATTATAAAACACTCCTATGAATTGGGTAATGTGATGAATATCATGAGTTAAAAATAAATGATGCATGAAAATGATGCTACAATGGTTCACAACTATGTGTGGTAGTTAACCACTAAGACATGATATTTCATTGTTTATGCATTGCCACGTTTCAAGTCTTCTCTTAATGTCCCCTTTCAGGATTATTATCATATGCCTTTGTTATAATGATAATGAATATGAAAATTCAATGTTATTATGTTTAATGTTATTATTTATCCACTTATTGGGGTTTTAACTCACCCCATTTTGATATATATCCTCACATGACTACATGTACTAAGGAGAGGTTAAGTTCCAAGTAGAAGATATGGAATAAGGAATCAAATAAATGTATATTCTTGATGTTGTAAATTTTATCTATGGTCCTAGTTTTCTGAATAAAATAAAAATTTGGATCCTAATTTGTAATACTATTATGTTATTTATCTATAAATGATGTAATCGTTTTATAAGAAAAGGCGGGGTCATTATAGTTGGTATTAGAGGCAAGGTTTTTTTAATTTTGGAATTATGATTAATGAACCCTAGAGTAAAACTATAGTATGATTCTATGTACAAATATGAACACCAGAATATTTACATAGGTATCCCATAAGTTAATTTTTTAGTAAAAAAATTACAAATTAATAAGTTATTTATTCATGAATTGTTGACTCATGTTTTGTTATAACCTTTTCTATTTTAGAAAATGGTGGGAACCTAGGGAAACCAGGCTAACAACCTGTGTGAGGGCCAATGGAATGACTTCACAAACAACATCCCTAATGAATTTGGAGGTGGAGTTATAAACATCATGGTGATGTAAAACCAACTATCTCAGGTTATGAACAAAAAATATAATAATGGGGAACATCCTTCTTTACCCAAGAGGGTGAAATTGACTATAGAATGTTTTATGTGGAAACAACCACTGATGTTTAGTTGATCTTATGATCTACTAGTTGTAGAAAAAAGGGTCTACTTCATGGAGAAGTTATTTTTTGTGCTTCATTGTTCGGATACGCAGAAGGTGACACTAGTCATTTATTTTCTAGATAGAGAGGTCAATTAATGGTGGGATTTGATTAAGAATTCCATGTTAATTGATGAAATTGAAGAGATGGAATGGGAAGACTTTAAGATCATGTTTCTTAACAAGTATTTCCCATGAACTATTTATAAAAACATGAATAGAGAATTAATAGAGCTCAAGGAAAAGGATGGAAAATATTTCATGAACTACGAAGAGAGTTTCAAAAGGTTTTCAAGGTACAAATCATATTTTTTTATTAACAATGATGGTAAAATTGATAGATTCTTTAGTGGATTAAAACCACACATTTGAAAGGATCGTACAATTAAAGACTTTGGGAGTTATGAAGAAGTTTATTGATGTGACATCAATGTGGATATGGAGTTTGGAGAATGGTCCCATGGCTATGTTGATAAGAAACAAAAGATGGTGTTTCAAGACTGGGGATCTAATGATAATGGTGGGAAGAAAACTTGACAACCAACATGCTAAAAATGTGGGAAGTTGCATCATGGGAACTTTTTCATTGGGACAAGGGAATGATTCATGTGTGGAAAAGAAGGTCATAATTCTCAAGAGTATCGAAAGTACATAATAAATAAGGATAATGTGGTGGAATAAAGGAGAGAACCACCCATGGTCCAATGCTAAAACTATAGGGATCAAGGGAACTATGCAAGATAGTGCACTAAAACTTGAGTTTGTGAGGTTAATCAATATTAGCAGCCACCAAGGAAAAAGTAAAAAATGGAAGCCTTATGACATCACTACTACAGAAGTGGAGAAAGATAATGAAGTCATAAAAGGTGCACTTTATATTCAGTCAAGAATGGAAAAAGTCTTATTTGTTTCTGGTTCTACTCATTCCTTTATATCATGCGAGTTCGATAGAACTACAAAATAAAATCCATGAAACCATGAAGTAGAAATATATTTAAAAACACCAAGTGGTTCAATCATTACAACCCAAGGGTTTGACTCTTTTCCTCTTGGAGTATGTGGGATGATTATTCTAGAGAATCTCTTAATACATTTCTTGGTGTAATTTGATTCAATAATAGGAATGTATTGGCTCTCATTATACAGAGCACATATAAACTATCGAGAAAATGAAATATATTTTCATATTCTGAACGATCCCATATTTCTCTACAAATGAAAGGTTGATCATGAATCTCCTTTGAAAAATCCATCAACAGTGTGGGTGTTGATTCCCTCTAAATATGCATACCTCGCTCAAATGGTTGAGTTAAGGGAAAGTGTCAACTTAGTGGAAATGCCCATTGGGTGGGAATAAAGTGATGTATTTCTTGAAGAGTTACGCAGACATCCCCCATATCATGAGGTAGAGTTATCAATAGAACTCATACCCATAGCTAAACCTATCTCAATGTGTCCATATAGAACAACTCCTATAAAACTGAATAAGTTAAAGAGGCATCTACAAGATCATTTGGAAACAGGGTACATACACCCTTGTGAATCACCTTGGGGTATGCTAGTGCTATTTGTGAAAAATAAGGATGGATTAATGTGGTTGTGTATCGATTATTAAAAACTCAACAAGATCACCATAAAGAACCAATATCCTCTTCCAGGGACTAACGACCTGGTCAATTAGTTAAGAGGATATCAATACATCTCAGAAGGTGGATCTTCATTATGGATATCATCAGCTAAAGGTGAAGAAGGATGATATTTAGAACACTAGTTTCCATACAAGTTATGGGAACTATGAGTTTCCTGTGATGCCATTCGAGTTTACTAATGCCCCTGAAATCTTTATGAATTTGATGAATAGAGTATTTAGACATACCTAGAAAAATTTTCGTTAGTGTTTATCGATGATATTCTCATATAATTCACAATAAAGGAGGAATATGAAGAAAAACAAGGACATCTATTGGCGACATTGAGAAAGGAAAAGTTGTACTCCATGTTTAGCAAGTGTGAATTTTGGATGAAGAAAGTCATGTTCTTGGGGAATGTGATCACAAGTGAGGGAATTTTTGTTGACCCTTCATAAAAAAAAGTGATTGAGGAATGAACTAGACCCTATAGTGTCACAAAAATCTGTAGTTTTCTTGGATTAGATGGGTACTACCAATTTTTTTTTTGAGAAATATCTCACAACTGTCAATACCACTAATCAAGTTAACAAAGAAAGGAGTAAAGTATATCTAGACAAAAAAATGTGAGGAATGCTTCAATAATATTAATAGAAGGTTGATCACAACACCTATACTCACATTACCAAATAGTGGAGAATGTTTTGTTATATACAACGATTCTTCAAATAAATTCATAGGTTGTGTACTCATGAAAAATAAGAATGGGATATCCTATGCCTCATGAAAATTGAAGATCCATGATCATAACTACCTGATGGATGATATAGAGCAGGCGACCATGCTTTTTGCCTTGAAAATATGGTGGAAGTATCTTTATTGTGAGAAGTGTGACATATACACCGACCAAAAGAGCCTAAATTATATATTCACACAAAACGGCTCAATATGCATAAAAGGAGATGGTTAGATCTAATCATGGACTATTAATGATCTATTCACTATTATCCTTGAAAGGCAAACAAGGTAGCTGATTTTCTAAGTAGAAAAAAACCTACTACTCTATCCATGCTATATATTGAGAAAGTCCCTATATTCTTGGATATGCAAGGGATGGATTTGGAAATCATAAGGGTAAGGGATACTTCCTATGTTGTCCAAATGATTGTGCAACCATCAATCCAAGAGATGATTAAGGAGTTACAAAGGGATGATCTGGAGTTACAAAAGAAGGTGAATGCAGTAAAAGTAAGCTTCATGAGTACCATATCGATGATGATAGTGTGATTAATTTTGGAATGCGGCTTTATGTGGCTTCATCACCCATGATAAAGAAGGAGCTTTTAGATAATGCATAAATATCAATAATATCTATCCATCATGGGAGTACCATGATGTACCATAATCTCTGTGAAAATTTATGGTGGGAAATCATGAAGAAGGATATTATTTCATATATCTCATGATATTTGGTATGTTAGAAAGTTAAATCTGAGTGACAAAATTCCAAAGGGGTGATGCAACCATTGCCTATACCCATGTGTAAAATGGAGAATGTCACCATGGACTTTGTCCTATGTCTCTTGAAGACGTCAAAGGGAAATAATACGATATGGTTTGTGGTTTACCTACTCACCAAGACTTCCCACTTTATCGCTATTCAGGAACATATATTGCTTAAACATATTTCAAAGATATATGTGATTGATTTTGTGAGACTGCATGGTGTTCCACTCTCAATTTTATCTGATTGTGATCCAATGTTCACATCTAAATTCTAGAGGAGTCTTTAATATGCCTTGAGTACTGAATTGAATTTTAGTATAACATATCATCCCCAAACTAATTTCCAATCTAAAAGGAATATTCAGACGCTTGATGATATGTTAAGATCCTTCACTTTGGAATTAAGATGTGGATGGGATCAGCATCTCATATTAGTTGAGTTTCCAT
This sequence comes from Viscum album, assembly GCA_963277665.1. NCBI lineage: Eukaryota > Viridiplantae > Streptophyta > Magnoliopsida > Santalales > Viscaceae > Viscum > Viscum album. The sequence continues at coordinate 1,292,230,865 of OY728146.1, forward strand.
AAAACAATAGCTTACACTCGAGTATTATGATGTATCCATATGAATATCTATATGGAAAGCGATGTAGAACTCCAACCTGTTGGGTTGATATTGGTGGAAGGAAACTACTTGGACCTGATCTAGTACAAGAGATGACAGAGAAGGTTCAAATCAACTATAAACATATCAACGATTCTCAGAGTCAGAAAATGAGTTATAAAAACAACCATTGAAGTTACTTGGTGATTGATGTTGGAGATTGAATGTTCCTTAGAACATCACCATGGAAGAGAGTCATGTGGTTTGGGAAGAAAGGGAAGATAAGCCCAAGGTACAGTGGACCCTGTGATATCCTTGATCGCATAGAAGCCATGGACAATCAGCTTACACTTACACCGAATGTGGCTCATGATCATGATTTGTTTTATGTATCAATCCTAAAGACGTACAAACCAGATACCTCACATGTACTGAACTCAGAGTTGGTATAGCTGGAGGATGATCTCTCCTATGAAGAGTAGCCAATAAATATTCTGGACCAGATAGATAAAGTTCTACTGAACAAGACAACCCACCTTTTCAAAGTATTACGGAGGAACCATAAGTTTGAAAAAGAAACCTAGAAGCCAGAAGAGGCGATAAAGGAGAAGTACCCTCACCTGTTTGTGTAAACAAAATTTCAAGTGAAAAATTTCATAAGGGGGGAAGAATGTAGCGACCCAAGTTTTTATCAATGAAAATACGTTCTTATAATTACACCTTATAGTAAAATAACATTAATAATAACATATTCCTATTATGATAATAAATACTATGTGACCATTAAATATAATTTTGCCACTTATGTGTTTTTAATTTCAAATATCTGACATACACGGTTGTGTTCCGGTTGATTTTTGGAGTCTAACAAAACATGCATATTTTTTTGTAAAATGTAACATACCCTTATGAATAAAAATTTCACCCTTATGAATTATTATATACCCTTAAAAATAATAACCTCACATATTATAGTTTATATATAGGATTTATGTTAAATTAGGATGTACCTATGTTTTGGAATAAGTAAATAAATGCTTAAAAAATTTTATTTTTCAAGTAAATTAGGATTTTAATTAAAAATAAAATTATTTATATTTAGAAAAATATTTTTAAAAAATTGACCTCATTTTTTTATTCTACACATCAAAAAATGGTTAGGATGATTATTTAGGATTTTTCTGAAATACTTGAAGTTTTGGTGAATAGTAATATACAATAACTTGCAATAAATGCTAAATACATGAATTATAATGTCATCAGCTGATGTAAGGATGATTTAAGACCATTACGTAGAATTAAAATGCCCACATTACTATTACTGTTCATGGAATCATCACTATTACTTGTCTTGTGGAGAAATAATAAATTAATTAATAAAATACTGAGAACACCCCTCTCTCTTCCACTTTAAATACCACCCCTCTCACCCTTATTTCATTACACCACTCAAGCTTCAATACTTGACTAAAATCTATACAAACAAATTCCCTAGTCCCTCCCCCACTTCCAAGAGATTTTGGTCACTTCAAAACTCCAATCCAAGGTGCCTTAAGGAGGATTCTAGAGGTGATCCCTCTCTCTCTCTTTTCCTTTAATTTCCTTCCAATTTAATGTTGTTTTCTTAATCTAGCCCCACCTATTCTCATAAAAATTGTATGGTAACTCTAGTAAACTAAATATAATTGAATATTATAATACTAATGGGATGATATATCATACAACCCCTTATCCTCTTCTTTTTATTTTAGAATGGAATATGTTTTTCATGAGGTGTTAATTTATCACCTTCAAGAATGACATGTTTTCATTTTCCCATAACGACTTTAGATCTGGACAAGATAATTTTTTATGGTTGAAACAGATTGTGTTATATGTATTATATCCTATTTAAATTTCTATAGATAACATATGTACAAATTCAAAATTTTTAGACAAAACAAGTTCGTTGTTGTCGAAAAACCGCCCGAAATAACCCAAATGGTAGTCATTAAATTCATAACAAACGATTCATCAAAATGGTATATAAAATAATTAATTATAAGATAATTTAAACTCCTAAAATATCAATTATAACATTTAATATCAGTTCTATATGTTTATCAATGTTCTACATGAAATTCTATTCATGAATATAAGTGAACCATTTAAGAAAACCATAAAAGCGAACATTCCCAAACAATGAATTTAAACACTATAACTCATCCAAAGGACAATAAAATCACTTAATGAAACCATAATGAACAATATTCATGTAAAACAGGTTCTATAATTTTTAATTAATGAATCTTATGTGGTTATATAGAAGATTAATGTAAATAATGAGTTCAGATACAAGGTAAGGAGAAATTCTCAAACCCAACTTTATTTCTTCAGGTTCTCCATCTTTCACTCAATTTTTGGTTTTATTACTCCTTAAAAATCACTTTTCCATCATTATAATACTTTTTCTAGGATATAAATGTTTTCCAATATAGTTTATGTCAAACAAATGTTTTTCCAAATGAACTATTCTTTTAAAAACACACCTTTTAAATCAAATTCAAGGTTGATGGTTCTTGCAACAAGTATGTCATTCACTCTTTCTTTTGGAAACCAAAAGTTTATGAATGTGTTATTAGGAGATTAAATCCATTTTTTTAAATAGGTTATTTATTTTAATTTTGCTAAATTTTTTATTTGACATGCATAATAACGAGAACGTTACGATGTGACGGGTGTTCCTAGAATTATATAGCAGAATATGAATGTTTGAATGTGACAGGTGTGCCCAGAATTATACAGAACTCCAATGCATTGGGTGAAGTGATTAATCTATTGAGTTAAAGGTAAATTATTCATAAACATGATGATATCATTCTTCATAACTTTTTTGGTAGTTAACCACTAAGACATGGTGTTTCATTGTTTATACATTTCCACATTCCAAGTCTTATCTTAATGTTTCCCCTCATGATTATTATCATTTTCCAATGTTATTATGATAAAAAATTCTTCCCTTACATTATTATGTTGTTTCATTTTATTATTTATCCACTTACAGTGATTTTATCTCACCCTTTTTTGATGTATATCCTCATGTGACTACATTTACTAAGGAGAGGTCATGTTCCAATAAGAAGTTAGAGAAAAGGGAAATAAATAAATATCTATGCTTGCTGTTTTAAATGATATGTATCGTTATAATTTTCCCAAGACAATAAACCTTTGAATCCTCAATGTGTAATACTATTAGCTTGTTTTTATTTAAAATGATGTAATAGAAATTTAAGAAAAGGCTGGGTGACTATTTAATTAATTCAATAAACCAAATATATAATACTGAATTATTGATAAGAAAAAATTTTGGTGTGATACATGAATCAGAGTTTTAAATCATTTATATAATTGAGGTTTTTGGTAAAGTGATTTCTATAAATTTTTATTATTCTCTGTTCAGTCATATTTTATGTTATTTTTGGAATTATATAGATCTCTATATAGGGAGCATGTTACAATTTTTAGGACATGTAAATGAAAATATACATCATAGACAAACCCATCACAATATATTGATTTAAGGCTAACTAAACTATAAATATGAAACGTTATTCCATTATGGGGGTGTTGATAATAATCAATGAAATTTATATATCTAAAATTGATCTAGGGAACTAAAAAATAAAGATATTTAAATTTTTAGGTAATATTATGGGGTATTTATTTAAGAGTTACCTAAAACCCCACCAATCACATTTTTGAATTTTCTACTGAACTTGTACATGGAACAACACAAATATTGATGAACCCTTATAGAATAGACAATATGGATTTTACAAAATTGAATAAATAACAACAAGATATTTTTGTTAATGTTTTAATGAGTCTATGTCCTTAACCATATGGTGCGCAAGATATCTCTATTAAATTAGAGATTCAATTTTATACATCCCAATTCATGGAAGTGTAGTAAGATATGATTAAATTTTATAATTACAAAGTTGTGATTCAGTTATTATCCATACACATATCAAAATAATATAACAACATGAAGGATGCAATCCATTTTGTTCCCATGGATACAAAAAAATATAATCATAGATGGATAGTTATTTATCGATATATAATACAAGTAAAACTAATTTATATTGGAGTGAATTTATCTATTAATAAATATTCAATAATTTTCATAACATGTTAAGGTATAAGGGTGTACTGCATTCAATTTTACTTCACTAAGAATTGAGATTATCCATGATGTTTTTGAGGTGTCATTGGCAATAATTTTATGTTGATTTATTAATGAACATATCCTACCACCATTAGAATAATAGTAAATATAAAATAACAATTAAAATCTTAAAGACATGTCAATACCCTACCCAATAGATATCAATATATGTGGGGATAATCTTCTTTCTCTAGTAGAGATTTTATGTAAAAACTATTTCCATTATCACAATAAAATATTACAATATTAAGATCTATAATTAAATGAATGCATAATACTAATATGATTGGATGATTTGAGAAAGATAATTTTATTAGAAAATAATATTTCTAAAGGGTTGAATGAGAATATGAAAAACCATTCAGTGGAATATTTATGAAGCAAAATGTCAAAAAATTGTAATGTTGATAATAAATAATGTGATTTATAGATTGATGATATAAAATAATAACTCCTTTTTATAAAAAAAATGGAATAGTTTATGGGATTTATATAGAAGGGAAATTTATGACCATGATACATCATCCATTATGAGATTATTTAAAACATTGGTACTATATCTTATTGCATCGTGCTTCCATCAATCCAATTATAGATACATGATGTGTCCAATGTATGTATTTTGAAAATGTACACACTAAATAGATCACATGAATTTATCTTAGAGGATGTAAAACTTTATCATAATATAACTTAAGATGATAAACATATAGAAATTTTGGTACATATAATTAATTTACAAGGAAAAAATACCATGAACCTAGTAGCACACCTTCAGAGATATCACATGTTTAAGGGCGATACATCTAAATCTAGATATTTAATGACAAAAAGGTTTAATAATATATTATCCCATGAGAAACAAAATATTATGGTTGTATATTTTTTACATGGGTAGAATAAAAAAATTCATAATTTTATTCCTTTAATTCAAGGAATATTTTTCATTAGATTAAACTCTATACTAGAATAAAAAAATATAAAAAGTATTAAAATAGAATAGTAAAATTCATAATAAAATTTATTAAATTATGAGAATGAAATATGAATGATAGTTATGAATATTATAAGTGAAATTATTTAATATGAAAATAAAAATACCCTGAAAAATAAATCATTATCCTTTTGTTTTTTCAAGAAGATAATGCCATAAATTATAGATACAAAAATAATTTGAAATACTAGGAATATGATAGTAAATATGAAAATAAAAATAATGTGTTGGATAATGTAAATTTATATATGTTTTAATTTATATACATGAATATAAATGGGTAATATGATAATTATATTACTATAACAAAATATTATGTCCATTATGAAAACATATAGAAATTTGGAATGTTGAAAATATAATTATTAGAACAGAAAAATTATATCTAAATTAAAAATATATAATTAAGAGTAATTTATCATTTATTAAAAATATTTAACAACCATTAAATATATTATGATTTTGAATATGTGAAATGTAATCATTCATTAATTTAATTTTTTTTCTAAGATATATTTTAATTCCATATTATTATGCATGTTTTATTTAAAGATAAATTATATATATATATATATATATATATATATATTTATAATTATACATTAAATTTTTTATTATTAATTTCATTTTTAGAGACACATTTAAAATATATGATAGGATGTCCAATTTAATTTCTCTTGAAAAAATGTTAATATGTTGAAGAGTGAATGAAATCTATATTCTATGAGAAAGTTATGTTCTAGAATATAGTTCAAATGATGTTAAATATTATGAAAATAAAAATAACAGTTTATAATGGAGGGAATATCATTACCCCTTAGGTTTTTCAACTTATTATCAAATTTTCAAATAAATGTAATCTTATAGTCTACTATGTAAATATAAATGTCAAAATTATATGTCAAACTCATCTGTAAATGGCCCCTAATTTTCTATTTTGAAAACATATTTAATATTATTTTCCTTCCTGGCACATTAATTTTATGGCTTAAGGTGTTAAAGGTTACACGGTGGATTTTTGAGCACGATCATTAGGTTTTATGGTATTTAGACCTACATAAGAGAATAGGAATATATATTTATTATGTATAAGGTGTTTCATGACATATGAATATGTTTTAATAAAATATAATGTAAAATTCTTCTGGATTATATTTATTGAGGAGTAGGTGTGAATTCATTTTACATCATATAATAGAGATTTATAAAGTAATATATTTCCATACTAAGGATCCATTTTTTCTGTGTGTTTTAGAGTTTAAATGGTTTTATTGTGAATATGAGGGTTTTATATCTTACAATCCATGTCCCGTGGAACATGAAAGGTGAAATTATAAAATTTAACATAGTCAAAGAATGTTATAGTTTGTAATTAGGTATGTTCATCTCATTCATTCCCATTTATAAGTAATCTATTTTAATCTTTTTTTTGGATGAACCCAAGGATATTTTAGAGGATATTTCATCCCTCATTCTCATACATCTATCCTTGGGTTTCAATGGGTGATTTATATTGATCCATGTTGAGTTCTCATTTTGTACTAATTTTTATATTATGTTATCCCATCAAAGTTCTGAATAATTGGTGTCACCTTGGTTTGGGGACATGTTGGTTTATATTTTTTATGATCCTATGGTGTGGTGTAGGTTTATTCCTGTCAATTTTTGAAAGTGTGGGATTTATGATTTCCTTATTGGTCTTGTGGGATGTTTTGAGATGATAATTCTTTTCTGAGGTAGGAAATATCTTGTTTCTCACTTTTCGTATCATGCAAGAGGATATTACTGTAGTTTATATAACGGTGATGGTTTGTATTGGACTACGAAAGATACATGTTTAGATAAAATTATTTTTAAATTGTAATGTATTTGATCGTCATTTATTTAAATCTTTAATATTATTATCTTGATATTGTGAGTAGATGGAAATGATGCACAGTTGAAAAAAATGGTTCTTGGGAGCATTTTGTTACATTATAGTTGTTGTGATATAATAACCTTATCGTATGTTGTTTTTATTTCACCTCAATAACAAAATTGGATAATATCTTCTTTTTCTCTAATATATTAGTCACCCCATGATTTTTTTTTCTGAGAAAGCCCTTCAATAAAAAAGATTAATATAATAAAATTATCCTTTTCTAAAATTTGAAAAATATATTATGTGGGTGATGTGTGGTTGGTCTGAGGATGTGAAATGTGGTGATAATTCATTAATGTGATGTTGTATGGGGTTAAGTGTTCTTGGTATAATTACATTTTTTATGAAAGTGATGTGTGGTTGTGCATAGGTAAAGAAAGATGTGTGGTAGGTATAATGATTTAATATAAGGAGGTGATGTGTGGTTTTTATGGGGCCTTGGTATGGTATGGTAATTCATTGTTTTGATGTGGTAAAGGGAGATGTGTGATTATGATATTTTTTAGACGATACATGAATGGGTGGGTTATGTTAGATACCCTAGTAGTGATGAAATAACATACTAATAAGGATTGAAATGATTTGAGTTGGTTCATTAATTTTTATTGAAATTTTTAATGAATGAATCTATAATTGGACATGTCGTTTAATAGGTTTTCTGATAATCAATGAATGGAGTGTGTTTTTTTAATGATCATTTATTTGCTTGTAATGAAATTTATGAATTGGGTTATTGATTGTTTTTATTGTAGTTTTCTGAAATTCATGGTTTCGGTTAATGTGGTGATGTAGTGAGTTTTTGTGTGTGTTTGTGGTGAACCCATTATATTGTATTATCTCTATATTATATATATCAATGTTCTATTTTATTTCATTAACCAACCCACCCATATAAAAAATTTATTAAAGAAAACCATATATTTATCAGGGTTTCTTTCTGAACATTATTCTAGTGAGGATGGATTTTTGTATACCCTATCATTATATCAATCTATTCTGTGTGTGTGTTTATATAGGCTACGATATATGGAAGTATGATAGTATAATATGTGATGGCCTAGGTTTCTATGATAATTATGTGATGTGACCGTGTTGTGAGGTGCTAAGATGTGACGTGAATCATTGTGGGGTGGTTTGGGTTGTGATTCATGCATGGAAGGAGGATTGAATGAGGATGATGTCTTTTATGATTAAGATCATATACTAATCTATTTATATTTTTGATTTGATAACCTAGTAGTCTTAATGCGATATAAGATGTGACTAGGATATGGAATGGTGACCCAATTTTATGCGATTTTGAAGTGATGTGACTGTGTTTTGGGGAAGTGGTATATATTTTTTAGAGAGATGGTATATCCATGGAATATGATGTTGCAGTGTGAGAGTATAACATTAATGGTAAATAAATGTAGTATCATATTTTTTATAATATTCTTATTATGTTATTATACATGGATTTATTTATATTTTGACCACGTATTTATGAGGTTTGGTTGGAGAGTTGATTATTTTAGGTGACAATGTTAATTCTATATGCTCATAATTCCAATAGTACCATTCATTCAGAAGTTAATGACAGAATATTATTCCTACTTTGTATACTTTTATGCCCAACATATGTATATAAAATTATTATTTTTTGTTTTCTAATCATATTATATAGACTATTAAAGACATTACTAGCCTATACCATTAAAATATATTTTTTCTCTTCATTAGATTTTATTGGGGGAATTTACTTTAGAGACTTTTAGCATTACCCGTTATATTTATAAATTCATTTTGGGATTGCATTTTTGAACTATATTATATTATTTCTTGATGTTTTTTTATTCAACTTTCCTCCTTATCCTATAATATTTTTTAGGGGAATACCTCCAAATTTTGGAGATTATTATATCATCACTATAAGCCCGCCACATGAGACCCCATAGATGAGGAACCTTTTAATCATTATCTCCCTCTCATCATTGTTCTCTCTTATCTGAGAGGTGTCCATAGAAATGTGTTTCCATAGAAAAATGTTTATAGATAGGAATCATTTTGTAGTTAGTCACTTTGGGTATTTCATGGGACAATATAAAACAAGTGTTTTTAATCATGTTGTGTGTAATAGGCCATAGAGATAGTATTTGATATACTCTATGATTATTTAATTATAACATGAGAAAGATATATTTGTTGGCTAGAGACATATGAGAGTTACATGCATCATTATGACTTATTTTTTTTAATTAAGTGGTTTTGGTTCTATTATTATATAATAAATTAAAATAAATTAAATCAATATCAAATGAATTAAATTTTACTTAGTCTTAAGAAATATATTTCTTACATGATTTTTTTATGGTCACAATCTACATATTATTTAGGTAGTTGAGGTTCAACAGTCTGACATAGTTTATCACCTGAAGGTTATCTGGATGGGGTGAAAGATTAATGGAATATGTCATAATGATCATTAAAATTGAAGGATTTGGGGAAGTATGAGGGAATAATTTCCTATATTGATAATGATATAAAATTTGAGGTACATGGGATATTGTTCAATATTATCTTGTCCCAGGTGGAGTACCAAGCCCCTTTGTGATCTCATCAACTATAGGGAGATTCATGTTATTAGTGGATTCCTTATCTTGATGAGTGAAATTCAATATTTTTTTATGGGTGGGAATCCAAATTATTTCTTTCTAGATTTTATATCAATGACCATGAAGTCAATTTGGATGCATAAACATTTCTCTCTTCAGTATGTTTTTTATTGTGATTGTTGTGAATAATGTTTAATGACCTTCTTAAATTTCCCAAGATAATTTTACTTGGGAGGAGTGTCATGTGAGAAATCATGAAGAGGAACTCCATCCATCAATTTAGAATATTGTTACATCATTTATCTATATTAAGTTTTTAATGGTTCAGGATAATGTGTAGTTGGTCAATGGTATGCACTCGTGTGGTGTTTTACTATGAAAGTGGATCCTATAGTGTTACTTGAGATGTATAGTTGTTGGTGGATGGTATCATGCTCTATGACCTTCATGTATTCAACCATTTGTGAGATAACATCAGCAGTCCCTTTCTAGACATCTGGGGACAATGGGTTTTATGTTTTTCGTAGTGAATTCTATCCAATGTATTTTTTTTGTTTGGTGTTCTTGGCCATAAAGAAATCATATTCATAGGGGATCAGTCATCTCAATTTAGTGGAGGATACATTCTTCAACACCATCAATAGTATAATCTACTAGTTATATAGTTTCAATAAATTGGAGAACAATATTATTCTCTTCTAAGCACTGATAGAGTATGTATAGGTAGTCCTCAAGATGTTTTTCATGTTTAAGGACCTTGACATGAAATTGGTCATTGAGGAGTCTATCAGTAGAGAGGTAGTTCATCTTTTCATTGTATTTTTTTACGGTGGAGTTAGTGGTGTATATGGAAAATATATTGATTATTTTATGATTATATTATTATCTATCATTATTATTATTTTTTAAATTTAGTATATTCACACTCATTTAACGTTCTCACAGTAGTATGTGCTATTGGAAAAGACATACAGAGGCTTCCCAATCCCCTAGTAATGACTACACTAGTCATATGGAAAAACAATGTGTCTAATATATTCCATGTGTGTTGATTAATGATGGGGAAACTACATTCCTGGAGAGATCATTCCATAAAATAGATGAGGGCGTATGATGTCATCCTATGCATTGAATAGTTTTTTTCATTCATGAAATCATTGACTACGTTTGGAATATATTCTGGTTCCCAGATGTGGATGACCATCTTGTGGTTTTCATTGGTGATAAGGGATGTTAAGATGGAAGTAGATGTGTGTTTCCCCTTAATTCATTGAAGGATGGGTTGTCTAGGTAATTTATTTTGATTATGGGACAATGGGAATGCTCAGGGATATTTGAGAGTTATAGGATTTTTTTTTCTAAGGATTCTGTGATGATACCCCCTCAATGTGGCATTTCATTTGGGAAAGACTTAAATATTAGTTCCTTTAAAATTTTGATGAATCTGTATCAAATTAGTATATTTATAGTTGTGGGAGTATAGGATTCAAATAAATGATCAAATGTAGTAAGGATTCAACATAACAGGTGTGTCATTGTGGAGTTCTCTAGTGTTTTCTTCCAGAATGGATGATGAACGTCAAGGATTGAACTAGGTAACATTCAAGAACTATTTAATAATTATATGAATATATTTTTTTTACTACTTGAGAGGGGTGATTTTTCTTTCAAATAGCAACATGTGTTCTATATATCACCATATAAGGGTAAAAGATGAGGATATTCTATAGAATACATTCATATTATATATAAAAAATTATAGTTTATATTCATGTCATATAGTTTTACTAAAAAAATTAGTTGTCTCCCTAGGGATCATAAACTCCATCATAAATTAATTTTTGGACTAGTTCATAGTCATTTTCATTTAAGAAATACATACTCAAACCCAAAAAAAGAGAATGTTGATCATATCAAATCCATTTGTAGTTAATTTGACCCCACTATCTCTATGGAGTGTTTTATAAGATTATGTTCATGACATGAGAGGTTCAATTACATATGAATATGGTGTCTCAGTAGGGTGTTCAGCAAACCTGTAAATAATTAAATAATTATTTTCATTGAAATCAACCAGGAACATGAAATGGGTTTTTAGTTTATTTAATTTTAAAATTTATTAGTTATGGTCTATAATATATTTGACCTGAGTTGTTTCAAAATTGACAGATCTAACTAGGATATACGATGATGTTTTTGTATATTTATAAATACTATGATTTGTTTTGATACATAAAGTGGATATTTATTATTACTATAGTGCTACGGTTTCAAGTGGAGGGGTTGATGGTTGATGTGTTTTGTGATGCATCAATCATTGTTATTGGTTGTGTGTTTTGGAAGCAATTGGTATTTATCTATTATTGGTCTACTAACATGCATACCCATGATAATATTAGTGACACCATGATCTTGAGCTACTTTTAATTTTGTTTTCACTATGGTTGTGTTTGTATTAACTCATTGTAGAGAACTTTGTGAACATTAATGATCAAAAGTTATTGAGGGACATATTATCTTAGAGTGTTTTGAATATGTGGAAATAGAATTGGATGTAGATTATTCCATATTTTTTATATATCTTATACCATAAGAAAGGGAAATATAGAGTCTATCTGTTTGAGTAGGATGTTTTCAGAAGTCTAGGGATTCAAGGAGTGATATAAATGAGTTAGGTATAATGAAAATGGATTCAAGTGAGGTTATAGGTAGAGGATATTTGATTCATATGACCATGTTGTATTCTATAATATAATAAGAAAAAGATAATCATTAGGGGGACTCATATACATAGGTGATACATGATCATATTAGATATGGCGTTTCTCCTAAAGAATTGTTAGAGGATGGTAAGAACTAGATGATGCTTAAGGGGAGACTAATTCTTATGGAAGATATTTGGTAGTTAATACTTTGTTAGTTTCATAGCTCAAATTTGATGGTTCACCCAAGAGAATACATGATTTATAATATCTTTAGGACAATATTTTGGTGTCCCGAGATAAAACATCTAGTGGAAGAGTTTTTTGATTATTGTTTGTTTCACCAGCAAGTAAAGTAGAAAAAATATGTACATAATGTGTTTTTATCCATTATATATTCCCAATTGGGAATGGGAAGAAAAATATTCATTTTTTTCACAATGTAACATCATCTCTAGAGAATTTATTAATCTAGTTATGTAATTATTTATCTATTCACTAAATCATTCCACTTCATAGAGATCAAGGATTTGGGTGTTGTGGATTTTTATGAAAGGAGGTATGGGTATGGGGAGGTTCAGTTGAATGACTTTTTGAGGTCCATTTTTTGGAACTATATTGAGGTTTTAAATCATATTTCTATAGAGTATTCCATTATTATTTTTTCACTCTTTTATTTCACATAACATAATTACACCCTCAGCTAAAAATTTAGATAAGGAATACTATCCAGACACTAGAGAATACGTTTTGGGAGTGTTTATTGGGATTTATAAAAAAATGGGAACCAAAATTTCGTTCTATTTAGTTTTCCTATAATTATAACTCTCACTCTTAAATTAGAAATGATCAATTTTATTATTTTTATATGTTTCCATCTTTATAGGTTAGAGAGACAGTTGTAATTGGTCTTGATGCGTTTCAGAGAATGAATGAAATGGTTTATATTTTTAATGATAGTATGAAAGCAGCGAAGAACCAAAAATAGTCATATTTTTATCATATAAAAAGGCTCATAAATTTATATGTTAGAAAATGATTGTTTTTATGGTTTCCCCTTGATATGAGAAGTAGATGTTTGGCAGAGGGAGTAAGCTCTCACCCAAAATTTCATGACCATTCAAGGTTTTTGGACACTATGACAAGGCATAATATCAATTGGATAATACTCAACGAATAGACCAGTTTAATGATGTATTCTAAATATATTAGATACATCATTATCTAAATGATGACACACATTTAATTGGAACATGATTATGGGATATCGAGAATTATGAAACATTTTTTGAGTGTCTAGTGGAGATCCAGGATATTTTAGAGAATGTGCTATGTGGATGGGTCATTCCCTTAGTGTTCAGGTAGTGGAGACCTGGTCTTCTATATGAGAGTTCTTGGGAGTATGATATGTATATGTGTTCCTATTACATAATGTTTCATTGAGATTATTTTTCTCCATTTGTCCTTCTAATGTTTGGATCTTGAAGTTATATGAGGTTTTGTGTTCGTATGTTATATTTAATTGCTGATTTATTATATTTAATGAATATATCATATAAAAAGTGGAGTTTATGAGTCTTACACGTGAATAATTATTCAATTATGTTATTAAAATTGTGTGTGCATCACTTCCACCCAATGTATAAGATATCTTGACATAGAGGATTGAATTCTACGATCTATGTGAATAAGGATTGTTGTGTGATTCTTTTAATGGTTCTTATCATGAACTCTATGGTGTTTGGGATTGTCCTTAATGTGGTTTGGTAGATCTTATAGGGATATTTTGAATTCCATATCTAGAAATGAATGATGTGATGTTATTCTGGGTGAGATATGGTGATGTGGATTATAGATTTTTTTGTGGTAATATTGGTTTTGAATTTCTTGATGGTGGTAGTGGTTGTAATGTGATAAGATCCTCAAGATGTATCTCATATGGTGGTTCATTTAACAACATTCTATTATATGTTTGTTTTTTATTTATTATCGATGGAATAATTCTATAGGTATCTAATTAAATAATTTTTATCTTTACAACTCATTACTTTACTTGGTTAAGGAGTTTGAGATGATTTGAAGGAGTATTGGGGAGGTTTGTAAGGTTTTTTGGAGTTTAGAGTTGCAAGTGTTTTGAAATAGGGGGACTTACAGTGAAAAAATAAGTTTTATACCATAATACTATGGTTTACAGCTTCTATAGATGACTATTTTTCAAAAAATGTTGTACGAGGGCTACTTTTGATATTAGTTTATATCTTACTATGGGAATTATGGAAGAAGATGATTCGAGACCTGGGCACCATGTTTTTTTGCGTGTTTGAATGTTTATAGTTTCTTTAATAAATGATGGATTTTATTGAATAAAATAAATTTATTTGGAAATTAAATTGTGAATAGATATTTTTTTTCTATTATCAAAATAATTTATAGGGTGTACATATGTTTTTTAGACAATTCATTCGCATTAAATCGTATAAAATATCTCTATTTTTTGGTAAACACAAGGAAATTTTGAAAGATATTCAAGCCTTACCACATCATCAATATTTTTTTTCTATTGGTGATGTTATGGTTATTTAATGTGAGTTCTCATACATTCCCAATTGTTTTCCTTAAATTTTTCTAACCCTTTAGATCCATATAAATGGTGTCTCAATTTCTAGGGAGAATGTTGTTCTATGTTTTGATGATCCTCTAATATGGTATAGGTGTATTGGTGATTTCTTTTCTTTATTGGGGTTTGTTAGTGTTTTCTCTACATCTTGTAGATTGCAAAAATATTATAATGATTCTCTTGGGCAGGGTCCTAGTTTTCTATCAATTTTTAGTATCATATGGGAGGGGATTACTGTTTATTATTGATGAGGGTAAGTTTTTGTGGGATTGATCAGAAAATATTAATCTTATGATTAAAATTTATGTGAAATGGGTTTTATTAGCATGATTTTACAAATTTCATTTTATTATAATGATATTGTGAGTTTATGGTTTTTATTCCCCACTGTAGATCATGGATTTTGGGATCCTTTTTATCGATCATAGTTGTTGTGATATAGAAACCATGTCACATATTGTTCTGATTTCAATCCATCACATAAAATGGATAAACACTTAAATTTTGATAACAAAATGTTGTCCCCATTATGTTTATTTTAAATGACAATACCCATAAATAATTAAGTGTAATGTGATAAACTAACCATCTTAGAAAATCTAATATACGTTACAAATCTATGATGTTTTTTTGGTAGGTAGTCATGTTGTGGGAAGGTTACATGTAATTGGTTTGAGGTCCTTCTATTTGGGGACAATGTATGATTGACATGAGGTATGAGTTTGATGTGTTTCTATAATAAGGTTATACTATGGTGAAAAAACGTTTGGTTTTTAATGGTCATGTTTTTGGGATGTGATGTATCATTACAATGTATTATGTGGTGATGTATGGTTAGTATACAATCATGATATGGGTAATCAAGAGGTGGTCAGTAGGACTATATGATTTTTTCTTAAGATACATGGTTATGATAGAGTATGTGGTGATTTGTTTTGATATGCAGTAGAAGATATGTGAATGTATTTGTTATTCTAAATTCTTAGACAGTGATGAAATAATCGGATAATAATATTTGAAATGTCTTGCACATGTTTAGATTGTTGGATGGAAATGGTGAAAGAAAAATTAATAGTGGTTTTTGTAACATACCAAGTATGTAATGAAAAATATATATTCTTATATATGTATATTTAAGAATTTGATAGTTTTTTAGAGGATTAAAATGAGAATAAATCCAATCATAAGCATGAAATACACTAATATTTTTAAAAGATTGTTTTACTGCCTTTTGATGGAAAATCATTTTTAAATCTATATTTTGAAAATTTTATAAGATATATTTTTCAGAATAAACTTATTATTTATTATTGGTACATTGAAATTTACATTGTATAATTTTTTGATATTTTTCTGACAATGTTCATATTTTAATGAATAGTGAAAAATACTGCATTTTACATCAAAACTGCTTTTTCATATAATCTAACTATATGGTTACATTATCTTTTTAATTTTTTTTAAAGTTTAAATAGAATATATTGTTACCATTTAATCCAATAGTGGTCATTATAATTAATTTCAGTTTATAATTGGGCATAAACAAGTGCCATTATTTTCATAGATATTGTTTCTAAAAAACCCGCTATAAGTTTTGACAATGAGAATTATTTTTAAATTAATTATTGAAATTTATGTGTCTGGAAATTGGTAAAATGTATTAAATATTTGGAATCATAAGGTCCAAATTATGTAATTAGGACTCTTTTGTTTTTTGGACATTATGAATAGTAACGATGGTAATTATCTTTAATTAGTTTGATTAATTAGTAATCGAGGAGTTAAGGATAATAAAAAAATATCATAATAATAACAACTGACCACAAAATGTGTCCTAATGTTACTGGTTGTGTCATGGTCGACCATGGGATGCCTTTTTCCAAACATTGGGACCCCATGGAATCAATTTTGTGTGATAATGACTTTTTATCTTTTTAATTTTAACGAGAGTTAAATATAACAAAGAATGTATCACCTGAGTAAAACATTTTTAATTTTGTATAAATAAATGATCTATTGGACTATAAATAGTCATTGGAAATTTAAAAATATTTCCTACATCATATTTTTTTTATTATAATTTTTAGACATTAAACAAATTAAATTATTTATGAAATTATGATGATGCAGCGATTACCTCATTAATGAACAATTTAAATAAAATGAAAAGATAATGTATAATCTAATACTTACAATTGTCAAAGATCAATTATATGAGTTTATTTTGAACCCTTATCACCTTATCCTCTAAATACATCAATGTGGGACCTTTAAAATCCCAAAATCATTTGAAAATAAATTAACATTTTATACCTTTCCAAGAGTGCCCCTCCTCTCTTCTTATAAAAGGCCCCCACCTCTACCTACTTAACCACTCTTCTCAAGCAATTGGATCGGCCAAGATCTGCTCATTATATCTCTACACATACATATATTCATCCTAGAATCCTTAACTTAGGCATAAATCTCTTCAAGAAACCCTTTTGGTTCTAACCAAGAGGAGTTACACAATTTAAAGGTAAAGATTTCTCTAATGTTATTTTGTTTTATTTTGCTTCTCCAAACTCCTAAACTCTATTTATTCATTTATTTTGTAACAAAACCAGTATTTCCAATATACTAGGATGTTTTTATAAGAATTATTCAAGCTAAACTTACACACACCTAAATCTCATGGTTAAAGAACATATTATTTCCGTGGATGGCGAATTTCTGCCTCACGAAACGACGACTGTTAAATATTCTTATAACACCTGTAAAGGTGGCCATTAAGATGTCACTATATTTATATATGATATATAATATATTTATGTTTTCCTTAAGATTCTGTATTTTTCAATTATGGAATACCTTTATGGATTCCATTATGGGTATACGCGATATCTTCATTTTAGGAAGTGCAGATTACCGCCCCCTAAAAGTTATTTGATTCGTTAATGCCCTATGTGGGATGTATAAAGGATGGAATTAATTATATTATATATTATATTATACTATAATTATAATATACCTTTGTATCATTATGATTCATTCTATAAAATACTAAATAGAAATGAAAGTACCGTTCATGCGTACGTACGGCTTACCGTCTCCATGAACGGTGCATTTCATTTCATACCTCTAAATGTTATGTAATATTGTAAATGCATGTATATACTGGATATATATGAAATATATGATATTTATATCATGAATATAATTCTGGATACAATTTATATTTTACCACATGAGCAACTTTTAATTATAAATAGTTTATTTTTTACTCAAGTACCAATGATCGATAAAACGACCATTGTTAACTTAAATAGTTAAATAGTGTTCATAACATGGTAATAAGTGATATAAAAGGAATAATGAACTTGAAAAAGGTTCTTAAGAAAGTATAAATTAACTCAAGTTTATTATTCAGGACGTTAAAGAACGATCGAGTCAACTCGGACCCGAGGTATGGGACTTCGTCTCAATCTCCTTTCATTGAGGCATATTTTGTTTTATACACAAATTTCTTTTATACTGTGTATAAACCCTTTTTACTTTTACATTTATTCAAAAGGAATCTTTTTTATAAAATTGTTTACTAAATTACAAAAGGGAATGTTTTTTTGTCGTACGTATGTGGAGACAACGACTTCTCCGCCGCCGTGAAAATTATTTGAGCTTCAGCTTCCTCTACAAGCCATAACAATTTTTTAAAATGAAAAATAAATACCATGTTTTACTTTTCTTTTATTTTGGTATTGAAAATGGTTTTCAAAATATTTTTATATCAATGTGTTGTATTGATATCTTGTGATTGAAAAATTGAAATTTGATGTTTCCTTTATGCATGTTTTATGTGATACAATTATGTTATGGTTCATGGGAATTGTTATGAAGACAGGTGATTCCGTGATAAAATAAGGGTGGGTGAGCCCGATATAGCTCTCCAATGCATTAGGTAACGTGAAGGAGTTAAATGTTAAGGTTTCTTCAAAAAGATTTTTGGAATATACTGTGATCGGTATTCCAAATGTAACCATGAGGGTTACTCCCTACCTATGAATTTTATGAATGACTAATGTTACCTTTATGTCTTATGATTTCTATGATTTATTCATGATTTTATGAGGTATGTTAAAATGATTATGTTTTATGAGTAAATTATGATTTCATACATGGACTAATGTTTTCATTTCGTACTTTTATATCCCTTACTGAGCTTTTTATGCTCATCCAAAGTTTTTGAAATGTTTTTCATAAGTCAAGGGAAAGGTACATGATGTGACGATAGTGTCAAGGAAGTTTCATGAAATAATCCATGTTTTATTTTAAATATGTTTCTGTTGATGGAAAAAATGAGTACTATCTTTTATGTAACCACTTTGTTCAAATTTGGAATGTAATGCATGATTTATGATCAAATTATCTAAATCTGTAAACTTGAAAAGATCCTCAATGTGTAATCTTGTAATAACTGAAGATTAAGTAATGTTTAAGGCTGGAGCCTTATAGTTGGTATCAGAGGTCGGTTTAGATAACTTTAGGAGTTAGAATTCTATTAAATGATTATCCAAAAATATTTTCTTATGGTCAAATTGAAATTATATAGCATTTAAAGATTACCATGTTGCTTCATCTAAGACATGTTTGTTCAGAATGGTTTTCTGGTAAGGAAATAGGGAAGCAGTGCTAGGAAGGCATACAGAAGGAAATAACCTTCTGAATCAACATCCTGAGATGGTCAGAATTGGAACTGAACAGTTTGTTGATGTGATAGTGCAATTGACTCAAGCGATAAATGGTGGTGGTATCCATGCACGAGCCAGCCAGATCAACCACAGATGAACATGTTAGTGGTAGAACATTTCATGAGGCAACATCCCCTTAATTCATAGGATCTTCTGACCCTGTGTTAGCTGAAGGGTGGATTAAAGTACTGGATAAGATTTTCGATGTCATGGGGTGTTCAGAAAATCAAAAGTTTCGTCTTTCTATTTACCATTTGGAGGGTGAAGTAGATCAGTGGTGGTCGATGGTTAAAAATATCAGGGACGCTGATGATATTGATGCTCTCGACTGGGATGAATTCAAAGGTATGTTTCATGAGAAGTATTTTCCAAAGGCTGTTCGATTTAGGATGAAAAAAAATTCCTAGAATTGAGGCAAGAGGAAGACTCAGTGGCTGCCTATGAAGAAAGGATCACTCGATTGGCAAGGTATGCACCAAATTTTATCCAAGACCTTGATAGTAAAATCAATCATTTTTACTCTGGATTAAATCCAAAATATGGAAGGGCTTTAGCTTCTCGCGAGTACAAGAGTTATGAAAATCTTGTTTGATGTGCTGAGAAGGTGGAAATGAAGTTCGCCGATGATCAAGTGTTCTATAACAACCAGAAGAAGAAGAGACTAAGGTGGTAGGAGAAAGGAAAGAATTCTTCAAAAAGGTTTGACAATAAGAAAACTATGTTTCCAGTTTGTGATAAATGTGGTAAAAGGCATTCTAGGGAATGTCTTATGAATTCTGGAAAGTGCTACCTATACGGTAAGATGGGACATAAGGCTCGTGATTGCACTGAAAAAGATCAGGGTGATGGTAAGAACAAATTTGATTTACAATTAGTGAAAATTTTTAAGAATCTTCCTATCCTTATCCTTGGAAAGAACCTACTTGAAATCCTAATTATTTTACCTCTATTAGAGTTTGATTTTATCCTGGGTATGGATTGACTCTCTATTTACCATGCTAATATTGACTGTAGAGCTAAAGAAGTTTCTTTTCAGAAAGACTTTTAGTTTGTGTACAAGAATGAACCGTTACTGTTGATAACATATGAAGAGGCTGAGAAACTTGTAAAAGATGGAAATGAACGTTACCTTGAATATATTGTTGAAAACCAGGGAACTGTTCATATTAATGATGCAACAGTGTTAAAAGAGTATCCTGATGTTTTTCTAGATGAGTTTCCTAGAATAATACCAGACCGGGAAGTTGAGTTTACTGTTGTCTTAGTTCCTGATGCTAAGCCAATTTCAAAACCCCCTTATCGAATGGCTCAAATTGAACATTTAGAGTTGAAGGATAAATTGCAATATTTATTAGAGAAAGGTTTCATTCGGCCTAGTAAATCACCATGGGGTGCTCCTGTTTTATTTGTTAAAAAGAAAGATGGTTCTATGAGACTATTCATTGATTATAGAGCCTTGAATAACATAACTGTTAAGAACAAATATCCTTTTCCTCATATCGATGATTTGTTTAATCAACTCAAGGGAGGTTAGTATTTTGCAAAGATTGACCTGAGATCAGGGTACCATAAGTTGAAGGTAAAGGAAGCAGATATTCCGAACACCGCGTTTTGTACAAGATATGGCCATTATGAATTTGTAGTTATGTCTTTTGGGATAACCAATGCACCTTCTCTATTCATGGATCTTATGAATAGAATTTTCCATGAGTTCTTGGATAAGTTTGTGGTTTTTTTCATTGATGATATTTTGGTGTTTTCTAAAAGTAATGAATAGAATTAAAGACATTTAAGGGTTATTTTTCGAAACTAAAAATAAAAGAAATTGTATGGGAAATTCAGCAAGTGTGTGTTTTGGTTTCAACTAATTTCTTTCCTTGGTCACATTCTTTCTAAAGATGGGATAAATGTTGATCCTGAAAAAACAAAGGTTGTGGAAGAATTTCCAAGACCCACAAATGTAACCGAGATTCACATTTTTCTTGGTTTTGTAGGCTATTAGCCAAGGTTTGTTATAAATATTTCACGGTTATCTAGTCCAATGTCTAAGCTAAATCAGAAATGTGTTATGATTATCTGGACAAAAGAATGTGATGATTGTTTTTAGGAATTGAAAAGAAGATTGGTGAACACTACAGTTTTGGAACTACCTTCCAGGAATGGGGAGTTTGTTATCTTTAGTGATGATTCATTGAAAGGACTTGGTTGCATCCTAATGCAGAATGATGAGGTAATTGCTTATACTTCATGTCAGTTGAAAACTCATGAGGTTAATTACCCTACACATTATTTGGAATTAGCTGCTATTGTTTTCACTTTAAAAATTTGGAGGCATCATTTGTATGGTGTAAAGTGTGAAATATATACCGATCAAAAAAGTTTAAAGTATGTATTCACTCAGAATGAATTGAACAGGAGACATAGGAGATGACTAGATTAATAAAGGATTATGATTGTAGAATTCATTACCATCTGGGAAAAGCAAATAAAGTGGATGATTCTTTGAGTCGAAAAAGTAATTATTCATTAAAAATGTTTCATTTGGAACGTGATCCTTTGGTTAAGGATTTGATGAAATTTGGAATAGAAGTTGTCGGGGCAGGATTTCCTTCTGTTTTGTTTCAGGTATCAGTGAAATATTCTCTATCAGACAGAATTAAGCAAGAACAGAAGAAAGACAACGAGTTATAGAAAATGGTAGAGCGGGTTCAGAAGGGTAAGTTTCCTGAATTCAACATTGATAATGATTGTGTTTTGAGATTTGGGAAGATATTGTGTGTGCCTTATGATTCAATGTCGAATAGAGAGTTGTTATGTGAAGCTCATAGTTCTCCGTTTTCAGTTCATCTAGGAAATACTAATATGTACAGAGATCATTAGGAGTATTACTGGTGGGATAGAATGAAAAGAGATATTGCTAATTTTAATATGAAGTGTTTGACTTATCAACAGGTTAAAGAAGAGCGACAGTTACCGAAAGGGATGCTTCAACCTCTTCTAGTACCAGAGAGGAAATGAGATAATATATCCATGGACTTCGTTGTGGGATTTCCGAAGACACCTCGAGGTAATAATGAAATCCGGGTTATTGTTGATCGCTTGACTAAATCTTCTCATTTTCTTTCTATACAAGATAATATTTACCTAGATCACCTTTACTGTTTTAATCTTAAAGAGACAGTCAGGTTACATGGAGTTAATCTCTCCATTATATCTAATCGTGATCCTAGGTTTACTTCTAACTTTTGGAAAGGCCTTCAGAAGTCATTGGGTAATGAATTAAATTTTAGTACAACTTTTCATCCTCAATCAGATAGGAAGTCAGAATGAACAATTCAGACTTTTTAGGATATGCTACATGCTTGTTCAATGGATTATCAGGCAATTTGGGACCAACATATTTCATCGGTTGAGTTTTCTTATAAAACATTTTTCATTCTAGTATACAGATGGCACCATTTGAGGCATTATATGGGAAGCGGTGTCGAACTCTAGCTTTCTGGGATGAAGTGGGTGAAAGGAAGTTGATGGGATCAGAATTGGTAGAATATTTGGGAGAAAAAGTTCAGCTGATACAGAAACACATGAGAACAGCTCAGAGCAGGCAGAAGAGTTATGCAGACAATAGGAGGAAGGATCTCTCTTTTGAGGTAGGTGATCATGTTTTTCTAAAAGGATCACCATGGAAAAGTGTGATGCAACTTGGTAAGAAAGGAAAGCTGAGTCCAAGGTTCATTGAACCATTTGATATTTTGGATAGAGTTGGATCAGTTGCATACCGAGTGGCTTTACCGCTGAGTTTATCTCAGGTACATAATGTTTTTCATGTTTCAATGTTAAGGAAGTTCATGCCAGATTCATCTCATGTTTTGAGTCTAGAGGTAGTTGAACTAGAAGAGAATCTATCTTATGAGGAAAAACCAGTCCAGATTCTTGAACATAGGGAGCATGTGTTGTGGAATAAGTTGATTCATCAAGTAAAGGTTTTGTAGAAAAACCACATGACTGAAAAGGCAACATGGGAATCTGAAAATGCAATGAGGGATAAATACCCCCACTTATTCAATAAGTAAATAAATTGAGGGGACACAATTTTCTGAAGGTGGGAAGGATGTAACATCCCAAGTAAGTAATGAATAATATATATTCTTATCTATGTATATTTAGGAATTAGATAGTGTTTTAGAGGCTTAAAACGAGAATAAATCCAATCTTAAGAATGAAATACACTAATATTTTTAAAAGATTGTTTTACTGCCTTTTATTGGAAAACCATTTTTAAATATATATTTTGAAAATTTTATAAGATCTATTTGTCAAAATAAACTTATTATTTATTATTTGGACATTTAAATTTACATTGTATAATTTTTTGGTATTTTTCTGACAATGTTCATTTTTTAATGAATAGGGAAAAATACTGCATTTTACATCAAAACTGCTTTTTCATATAATTTAATTATATGGTTAGATTATCATTTTAATTGGTTTTAAAGTGTAAATAGAATATTTTTTTACCATTTAATCCAATAGTTGTCAATAGAATTTATTTCACTTTGGAATTGGGCATAAACAAGTGCCAAACTTTTTATTGATATTGTTTCTAAAAAACCCGCTATTTGTTTGGACAACATGAATTATTTTTAAATTAATTATTGAAATTTCTGTTTTTGGAATTTGGTAAAATTTATTACATATTTGGAGTCAGAATTTCCAAATTATGTAATCAAGACTCTTGTTTTTGGACATTATGAATAGTAACAATGGTAATTATCTTTAATTATCTAGATTAATTAGTAATCAGGTAGTTAAGGATAATAAAATAATATCATAACAATAACAAATAACCCCAAAATGTTTCCTAATGCTACTGGTTGTGTCATGTTAGACCATGGGATGCCTTGTTCCAAACTTGGGGACCCCATGGAATCACTTTTGTGTGATAATGACTTTTTATCTTTTTATTTTTAAAGAAAGTAAAATATAACAAAAAATGTATCACCTGAGTAAAACAATTTTAATTTTGTATAAATAAATGATATATTGGACTATAAATCTTCATTGGAAAGATAAAAATATTTCATACATCAAAGTATTTTATTTATAATTTTTAGACATTAAATAAATTAAATTATTTTTGACATCATGATGATGCAGCGATTACCTCATTAATAAATGATTTAAATAAAATGAAAAGATAATGTAAAATCTAAGACATAAACTTGTCAAAGACCTATATGATGAGTTTATTTCTGACCCTAATCACCATATCCTCACAATAAATAAATTTGGGACCTTTAAAATCCGAAAATCATTTGGAAATAAAGTAACATTTTATACCTTTCCAAGAGTACCCCTCCACTTCTCTTATAAAAGGCCCCCACCTCTACCTCCTTACCCAAACTTATCAGGCCATTGGCTCAGCCAAGATCTGATAATTTTATCTCTCTACATCCCTCTATTCATCCTATAATCCTTACTTTAGTCTGAAAGATCTTCAAGAATCCCTTTTGGTTCTAACAATGAGGAGTTACCCGATTTAATGGTAAAGACTTCTCTAATGTTCTTTTGTTTTATTTTGCTTCTCCAACCACCTAAACTCTTTTTATTGATTTATTTTGTAACAAAAACTGTATTTTAAATATACTAGGATTTTTTTAAAAGAATTATTCGAGATACACTTACACACACCTACATCTAATGGTTAAAGAACACACAGTTTCCATGGATGGCGAATTTCTGCCTCACAAAACGACGATTGTTCAATATTCTTATAACACCTGAAATCGTGGCCATTAAGATGTCAATATATTTATATATGATATATAATATATTTATTTTTTCCTTATGCTTCTGTATTTTTAATTTATGGAATACCTTTATGGCTTCCATTATGGGTATACGTGATATCTTCATTTTAGGAAGTGCGGACTACCACCTCTTCAAAGTGATTTGATTTGTTAATGCCATATGTGGGACGTCTAAAGGATGGAATTAATGATATTATATATTATATTATAATTTAATTATAATATACCTTTGTATCATTATTATTCCATTCCATAAAATACGAAATAGAAATGAAAGTAGCGTTCATGCGTACGTACGACTTACCGTCTCCATGAACGGTGCATTTCATTTCTTACCTCTAAATGTTATGTAATATTGTAAATTCATGTATATACAGGATATATATGAAATATATGATATCTAAATCATGAATATAATTCTGGATATAATGGATATTTTACCACATGAACAACTTGTAATTATAAAGAGTTTATTTTTGACTCAATCACCAATGATCGACAAAACGACCATTGTTAACTTAAATAATTACATAGTGTTCATAACATGGGAATAAGTGATATAAAAGGAATAATTAACTTGAAAAATGTTTTTAATCAAGTAGAAATTAACTCAAGTTTATTATTCAGGATGTTAAAGAACGATCGAGTCAAGTCGGACCCGAGGTATGGGACTTTGTCTCAATCTCCTTTCATTGAGGCATATTTTTTTTATACACAACCTTATTTTATAAGGTGTATAAACAACTTTTACATTTACATTTATTCAAAATGAATCTTTTTTATACGAATCATTTACTAAATGACAAAATGGAATGTTTTTTTGTCATACGAATGCGACGACAACGACTTCTCCGCCGCCGTGACCATTATTTGAGCTTTAGCTTCCTCTTTAAGCCATAATTTTTTATAAAATGAAAAATAAATACCTTGTTTTAATTTTATTTTATTTTGGTATTGAAAATGGTTTTCATAATTTTTTTATATCAATATGTTGTATTGATATCTTGTGATTGACAAGGGGAAATGTTATGTTTCCTTTATGCATGTTTTATGTGATATGATTATGTTATGGTTCATGGGAATTGTTATGAAGATGGGTGGTTCCGTGATAAAATAAGGGTGGGTGAGACTGATATAGCTCTCAAATTCATTGGGTAACTCAAAGGAGTTAAACGTTATAGTTTCTCCAAAGAGATTTAGGGAATATACTGTGATGGGTATTCCAAACATAACCATGGGGGTTACTCCATACATATGAATTTTATAAATGCATCAAGTTACCTTTATGTCTTATGATCTCTATGATTTATTCATGATTTGATGAGGTATGTTAAAATGATTATGTTTTATGAGTAATGTATGATTTCATACATGGACTAATGTTTTCATTTCGTACTTTTATATCCCTTACTGATCTTTTCATGCTCATCCCAAGTTTTTGAAATGTTTTTCACAGATCAAGGGAAAGGTCTATGATATGATGATAGTGTCAAGGAAGTTTCATGAAAGAATCCATGTTTTATTTTAAATATGATTCCGTTTATGGGAAAAATGAGTACTATATTTTATGTAACCACTTTGTTTAAATGTGGAATGTAATGCATGATTTATGATCTAATTCTCTAAAACTCTAAACCTGAAAAGATCCTCAATGTGTAATCATGTAATAACTCAAGATTAAGTAATGTTTAAAGCTGGGGCATTATAGTTTGTGTAGTTAAGTGAGGTAGTTGATTAAAAATGAAATGAATTAAGTGTTTAAATGAAAATGGGGTGGTGTGTAATGAAAAGTGGGATGTTTCTTTTGGGATGTGTTTGTTATGTGATTTTCTTCATTTATGTGGTCACGAAAGTGGTGATGTTTTGAATTGGTTGGTGAAAATGGTGAACCCATAGGATGGTTCTTTGTACATATATTATATATATATATATATTATGTTACATATGTTTTTCTATATACAACCCACTGATTTAAAGAACTATTTTTGGCAGTAGTATAATTTAATGAGGGGGTGAGTGGGTGTGTTTTTTCAACATCCCAATGGTGTGGATGGATAGATGGATACCCAAACATTCCCCTTATACCCCCTATTTGAGTAGATATACACATTATATGATTCAAAGATTTCTGATAGTGCACTTTTTTAGGGATTATGTGTCTTTGGGTGACATGTGATGTGATTGTGATGGGGGGTAGTGAGATATAATGTGACTATTAAGTGACATTGTTTATGGTAGTGGACTTACCTTATAATAAGAGGTCACAAGGTTGTTGTACATCAAGTTAATATAACCTAATATGATGGTTATTGTTTTTATGTGGTAGAACATGTTTATTTGGGAAACATATGATGTTACCATGTTTTAGGGAGGGGGTGGTATAATTGTATGGCATGAACAAGTCATATAACTTTGAGGGGGCGATAGTTCACACTTCCTCAAATGAAATTATCTTATTTATGCATGATGGAAAGAATAAAGGAATGATATAAATAAAAATTATAGAAGAATTGATAAAATATAATATATATCATATATGAATACATTCCATCGTAATGGCCACCATGATAGGAGGTAGGGGAAAATTGAAAAATCATCATTTCTTGAGGCATTAGTTTCTCGTACACAAAAACAATATATTCGTATCCATTAGATGGAGGCCTGTGTAAGTGTAGTTAGAATACATCTCTTAAAAATATAAATCCTTGGCCTTAAACCTTACATAATCTTGAGTTATTACAAGATTACACATTGAGGATCTTTTCAGGTTTAGAGTTTTAGAAAATTAGATCATAAAAAATGCATTACATTCCTCATTTAAACAAAGTGGTTACATAAAAGATAGTACTCATTTTTCCCATCAACGGAAACATATTTAAAATAAAACATGGATTATTTGTTGAAACTTCCTTGACATTATCATCACATCATGTACCTTTCCCTTGACCTGTGAAAAACATTTCAAAAACTTGGGATGAGCATAAAAAGCTCAGTAAGGGATCTAAAAATATGGAAAGGAAACATGAGTACATGTATACATAAGAATCAACGAAATCATAATCTACTCATAAAACATAAGCACTTTAACATACCACATAAAATCATGAATAAATCATAGAAATCATAAGACATAATAGTAACTTGAGGCATTCATAACATTCTTACATAGAGAGTAACCCTCTTGGTTACGTTTCGAATAACCATCACAGTATATTCCGTAAATCTCTTTGGAGAAACCTTAACATTTCAGTCCTTCACATTACCCAATGCATTGGAGAGCTATATTGGGCTCACCCTCCCTTAGTTTATCATGGAACCACCCGTCTTCATAACAATGCCCAAGAACCATAACATAATCGTATCATATAAAACATGCATAAAGGAAACATAACATTTCCACATTTCAATCACAAGATATCAATAGAAAACATTGATATAATAAAAACATTATGAAAACCATTTTCAATACCAAAATAAAAGAAAAGTCAAACATGGTATTTATTTTTAATTTCTTAAAAAAAGTATGGCTTATAGAGGAATCCGAAACTCAAATAATGGTCACGGTGGTGAAGAAGTCGTTGTTGCCGCATACGTACGACAAAAACATTCCCTTTTGTCATTTAGTAAAGTGATTTGTATAAAAATATTCCTTTTAGATAAAATAAAATTCAAAGGGGTTCATACACTGTATAAAAGAAGGTTGTGTATAAAACAAAATATGCCTCAATGAAAGGAGATGGAGACGAAGTCCCATACCTCGAGTCCGACTTGACTCGATCGTTATTTAACCTCCTGAATAATAAACACGAGTTAATTTTTACTTGCTTAAGAACCTTTTTCAAGTTCATTATTCATTTTATATCACTTATTACAATGTCATTAACACTATGTAATTATTTAAGTTAATAACGGTCATTTTATCGATCACTGGAACTTGAGTCAAAAAATGAACTCTTTATAATTACAAGTTGTTCATGTATCCATTATATCAAGAGTTATACTCATGATGTAGATATAATATATATCATATATATCCAATATATACATGCATTTATAATATCGCATAACATTTAGAGGTAAGAAATGAAATGCACCATTCATGGAGACGTTAAGCCGTACGTACGCATGAACACTACTTTCATTTCTATTTCGTATTTTTTGGAATGGAATCATAATGTTATAAAGGAATATTATAATTCCAGTATAATATTATATATTATATCATTAATTACATCCATTATACGTCCCACATATGGCATTAACGAATCAAATCAATTTGAGGGGGTGGTAGTCCTCACTTCCTAAAATGAAGATATCGTGTTTACCCCTAATAGAAACCATAAAGGTATGACATAAATGAAAAATAAAGAATCTTAAGTAAAACATAAACATATTATATATCATATATAAATATAGTGACATATTATTGGCCACCTTTGAAGGTGTTATATTAGTGTTGAACAATCATCGTTTCGTGAGGCAGAAATTCGCCATCCACAAAAAATTGCATCCCCACAATTTATTTACTTATTGAATAAGTGGGGGTATTTAGACCTCATTGCATTTTTAGATTCCCATGTTGCCTCTTAAACCATGTGGTTTTTTCAAAAAACCATTACCTGACGAATCACCTTATTCCGTAACACTTGATCCCTGTGGTCAAGAATCTAGACCGGTTGTTCTTCATAAGATAGGTTCACTTCCAGCTGAACTACCTCTGGACTCAATACATGAGATGGATCTGGCATATAAATTCTCAACATAGAAATATGAAAAACATTGTGTACCAGAGATAAACTCGGAGGTAAAGACACTCGATATGCAACTGATCCAACTCTCTCCAGAATTTCATATGGTCCAATGAACCTTGGACTCAACTTTCTTTTCTTACCAAATCGCATCACACTTTTCCACAGTGAAACATTGAGAAAAACATGATCACCTACCTCGAAAGATAGATCCGTCCTCATGTTGTCTGCATAACTTTTCTATCTGCTCTGAGCTGTTCTCATGTGTTTCTGAATCAACTGAACTTTTTCAACCATCTCTTCTACCAATTCTGGTCCCATCAGCTTTCTTTCACCCACTTCATCCCAAAAAGCTGGAGTTCGACACCGCTTACCATATGAAAATTCAACCAAAGAAAGATGTTGGTCCCAACTTCCCTGATAATACATTGAACAAGCACATAACATATATTCCAAATTCTGAATTGTTCATTCTAAATCCCCATCTGATTGAGGATGAAAAGCTGTACTAAAATTTAATTCAGTACCCAATGACTACTGAAGGCCTTTCAAAATGTTATAAGTAAACCTGGGATCACGGTAAATTACAATGGAGAGAGGAACTCAATGTAACCTGACTATCTCTTTAAGATACAAACGGGAAAGTTGATATAGGGAAAAAGTATCTCATATATGAAGGAAATGAGCAGATTTAGTCAAGCGATCAACAATAACCCAGATTGAAATATTACCTCGAGGTGTCTTCGGCAATCCCACAACGAAGTCCATGGATATATTTTACCATTTCCACTCTGAAATTGGTAAAGGATGAAGAATCCCTTTCGGTAACTGCCTCTCTGCTTTAAACTGTTGACATGTCAAACACTTCACAATAAAATCAATAATATCTTTTTGCATTCCATCCCACCAGTAATACTCCCGAAGATCTCTATACATCATAGTACTGCCTAGATGAACTGAAAACGGAGAACTATGAGCTTCACATAACAACTCTCTCTTCAACTGTGAATCACAAGGCACACACAATATCTTCCCAAATCTCAAAATACAATCATTATCAATGTTGAATTCAGGAAACTTACCCTTCTGAACCAGCTCTACCTTTTTCTGCAACTCATTGTCTTCCTTCTGTGCTTGCATGATTCTGTCTAATAGAGAAGATTTCACTGATACCTGAAACAAAACAGAAGAAAATCCTGAACCAAAAACTTCTATGCCAAATTTCATCAAATATTTAACCAAAGGATCATGTTCCAAACAAAACATTGTTACTGAAGCATTACTTTTTCGACTCATAGCATCAGCCACTTTATTTTCCTTTCCCGGATGGTAATGAATTGTTCAATCGTAATCCTTGATTAATTCCATCCATCTCCTCTATATCATGTTCAATTCTTTCTGAGTGAATATATACTTTAAACTATTGTTATCAGTATATATTTCACACTTTACTCCATACAAATGATGACTCCCAATTTATAAAGAGAAAAAACAGCAGCTAATTCCAAATCATGTGTAGGTTAATTTACCTCATGATTTTTCAATTGACGTGAAGCATAAGCAATTACCTAATCATTCTATATAAGGACACAACCAATTCCCTTCATCGAAGCATCACTATAGATAACAAACTCACCATTCCTGGAAGGAAGTTGCAAAACTGGAGCATTCACCAATCTTCGTTTCAGTTCTTGAAAACAATCATCACATTCTTTTTTCCAGATAAACTTGACACCCTTCCGAGTTAGCTTAGTCATTGGACTAGATAACCGGGAATAATTTCTATCAAAACTTCGGTAATAGCATGCCATACCAAGGAAGCTACGAATCTCAGATACATTTTTGGGACTTGGCCATTCTTCCACAACTTTTGTTTTTGCAGGATCAACATTTATCCCATCTTTTGAAACAACGTTACCAAGGAAAGAAATTTGTTGCAACCAAAACTCACACTTTCTGAATTTCCCATTCAATTTCTTTTCATATAAGGTTTAAAAAAGAACCCATAACTTTCTTTCATGCTCCTCTTTAATTTTAGAAAACACCAAAATATCATCAAAGAAAACCACCAAAAACTTATCCAAGAACTCATGGAAAATTCTATTCATTATGTCCATGAATACAGCAGGTGAATTGGTTAGCCGAAAAGGCATTACTACAAATTCACAATGGCCATATCTTGTACGAAACGCTGTCTTCGGAACATCTGCTTCCTTTAACTTCTGCTGATGGTACCCCGATCTCAGGACAATCTTTGAAAAATACTGAGCTCCCTGGAGCTGATCAAACAAATCATCGATATGAGGCAAAGGATATATGTTCTTAATAGTGATGTTATTCAAGGCTCTACAATCAATGCAAAGTCTCATTGAACCATATTTCATTTTAACAAATAAAACAGGAGCACCCCATGGTGATGTGCTTGGTGAAATTGTACATTTCTCTAATAAATCGTGCAATTTCTCCTTCAACTCTAAAAGTTCAATTTGATCCATTCGATAAGGGGGTTTTGAAAATGGCTTAGCATCAAAAACTAAGTCAACAGTAAATTCTACTTCTCGATCTGGTATTATTCTAGGAAACTCATTAGGAAAAACATCAGGATACTCATTTACCACTGGCACATCATTAATCTGAACAGTTCCCTTGTTTACAACAATGTGTGCAAGGTAACATTCATTTCTATCATTTACAAGATTCTGCCTCTTGATATGTTATCAATAGTAAGGGTACATTCTTGTACACAAACTGAAAGACTTTCTGAAAAGAAACTTCATTAGCTCTACAATCAATCTTAACATGGTAAATAGAGATCCAATCCATACCCAGGATAACGTCAAACTCTACTAGAGGTAAAACAATAAGGTTTTCAAGTAGGTTTTTTCCACGGATAAGGATAGGAAGATTTTTAAAAATTATTTTTTCCTCAAAATTTCCCCCAGGTGTTTTTACCACAAGCTTAGGAGTCATTTATTGAGATTTTATTCCCATTTTACTAAAAACAATTTCAGAGATGAAAGAATGTGTAGACCCCAAATCAAGCAACACACTATAATAATCCGAAAAAACAAACAAAGTACCTGATACAACTTCATTTGATGGCCCGACATCTGCTGAAGTAGTTGCAAAGGATATCAACACCCCTTTCTTCTTGTAGTCGAACTGCTTCCCATCACTCATGCTCTTTGTCGGACGGTCGTTTGCATAGTGACCCATCTCATTGCACTTAAAACATTTCACTAACTGTAAATAAAATTTGGTCTTACCATCACCCTGATCTTTTTCAGTGCAATCACGAGCCTTATGTCTCATCTTAACACATTAGTAGCACTTTCCAAAATTCAGAAGACATTCCCCAGAATACCTTTTACCACATTTATCAAAAACTGGACACTTAGTTTTCTTACTATCAGACTTTTTTGAAGATTTCTTTCCTTTCTCCTGCCACCTCGGTCTCTTCATCTGTTGGTTGTTATAGAACACTTGATCATCAGAAAACTCCATTTTCACCTTCTCAGCACATCAACAAAGCTTTTCATAACTTCTGAACTCACGATAAGCTAATGGAATTCAATATTTTGGATTTAATCCTGAGTAAAAACGATTGATTTTACTATCAAGGTCTTGGATAAAATTTAGAGCATACCTTGCCAATCGAGTGAACCTTTCTTCATAGGCAGCCACTGAATCGTCCTCTTGCCTCAATTCTAGGAATTGTTTTTCCATCCTAAGTCGAACAGCCTTAGGAAAATACTTCTCAAGAAACATACCTTTGAATTCATCCTAGTCGAGAGCATCAATTTCATCAGGGTCTCTGATATTTTTAAACATCAACCACCACTGATCTACTTCACCCTCCAAAGGGTAAATAGAAAGACTAACATTTTGATTGTCTGAACACCCCATGACATCGAAAATCTCCTCCAGTGATTTAATCCACCCTTCAGCTAGCACAGGATCAGATGATCCTCTGAATAATGGGGGATGTTGCCTCATGAAATGTTCCACCACTGACATGTTCCTCTGCAGTTGATCTGGCTGATCTCATTCATGGATACCGCCACTATTTATCGCTTGAGTCAACTGCTCCATTACTGCAGAAAACTATTTAGTTCCAATTACGACCATCTCAGGATGCTGATTCGGAAGGTTATTTCCTTCTGTATTCCTTCCTAGCACTGCTTCCCTATTTCCTCTGTGGAAAACCATTCTGAACAAACATGTCTTAGATGAAGTAACATGGTAATCTTCAAATTCTATATCATTTCAAAAAATATTTTTGGATAATAATTTAATAGAATTCAAACTA
Organism: Viscum album; assembly: GCA_963277665.1. NCBI lineage: Eukaryota > Viridiplantae > Streptophyta > Magnoliopsida > Santalales > Viscaceae > Viscum > Viscum album. The sequence goes on from OY728146.1 coordinate 1,292,265,515, forward strand.
CTAATGTTATCTAAACCAAACTCTGATAACAACTATAAGGCCCCGTCCTTTAACCTTACTTAATCTTGAGTTATTACAATATTACACGTTGAGGATCTTTTCAGGTTTAGAGTTTTAGAGAATTAGATCATAAAACATGCATTAAATTTCACATTTAAACAAAGTGGCTACATAAAATATAGTACTCATTTTTCCCATAAATGGAAACATATTTAAAATAAAACATGGATTCTTTATTGACACTTCCTTGAAATTATCATCACATAATGTACCTTTCCCTTGACCTGTGAAAAACATTTCAAAAACTTTTGATGAGCATAAAAAGCTCAGTAAGGGATCTAAAAATATGGAAAGGAAACATGAGTACATGTATACATAAGAATCAATGAAATCATAATCTACTCATAAATCATAAGCACTTTAACATACCTCATCAAATCATCAATAAATCATAGAAATAATAAGACATAAAGGTAACATGAGGCATTCATAACATTCTTACGTAGGGAGTAACCCTATTGGTTACGTTTTAGAATAACAATCACAGTATATTCCATAAATCTCTTCAGAGAAACCTTAACATTTAACTCCTTCGTGTTACCCAATGCATTGGAGAGATATATCGGGCTCACCCGCCCTTAGTTTATCACAGAACCACCCGTCTTCATAATAATTCCCAAGAACTATAACATAATCGTATCACATAAAACATGCATAAAAAAACATAACATGTACACATTTCAATCACAAGATATCAATACAACACATTGATATAATAAAAACATTTTGAAAACCATTTTCAATAAAAAAATAAAAAGAAAAGTAAAACATGGTATTTATTTTTCATTTAAAAAAAGTATGGCTTGTAGAGGAAGCTGAAACTCAAATAATGGTCACGGCGGCGAAGAAGTCGTTGTCGCCGCATACGTACGACAAAAACATTCCCTTTTGTCATTTAGTAAAACGCTTTGTATAAAAATATTTTTTTTGGATGAACATAAAAGTCAAAGGGGTTTATACACATTATAAAAGAAGGTTGTGTATAAAACAAAATGTTCCTCAATGAAAGGAGATTTAGATGAAGTCCCATACCTCGGGTCTGACTTTACTCGATCGTTCTTTAACCTCCTGAATAATAAACTTGAGTTAATTTCTACTTTCTTAAGAACCTTTTTAAAGTTCATTATTCATTTTATATCATTTATTACCATTTAATGAACACTATGTAATTATTTAAGTTAATAACGGTCATTTTATCGATCATTGGTACTTGAGTCAAAAAATAAACTCTTTATAATTACAAGTTGTTCATGTATCCATTATATCCAGAGTTATACTCATGATGTAGATATCATATATATCATATATATCCAGTATTTACATGCATTTATAAAATTACATAACGTTTAGAGGTAAGAAATGAAATGCACCGTTGATGGAGATGGTAAGCCGTACGTACGCATGAACGCTACTTTCATTTCTATTTCGTATTTTATGGAATGGAGTCATAATGTCATGAAGGTATATTATAATTCAAGTATAATATCATATATAATATCATTAATTAAATCCTTTATACGTCTTACATATGGCATTAATAAATCAAATCACTTTGAGGGGGCGGTAGTCCGCACTTCCTAAAATGAAGATATCGCGTTTACCCAGAATGGAAACCATGAAGTTATGAAATAAATGATAAATACATAAGCTTAAGTAAAACATAAACATATTATATATCATATATAAATACAGTGACATCTTAAAGGCCACCATTGAAGGTGTTATATGAGTGTTTAACAATCATCGTTTTGTTAGGCAAAAATTCGCCATCCACAGAAATAGTATGTTCTTTAACAATTAGATGTAGGTGTGTGTAAGTGTGGCTCTAATACATCTTATAAAAACATCCTAGTATATGTAATATACTGGTGTTGTTACAAAATAAATGAATAAAAAGAGTTTAGAGGGTTGGAGAAACAAAATAAAATATAAGAACAGAGGAGAAGACATGACCTTTAAATCGGGAAACTCTTTTTGATTTGAGCTCAAAGGCTTCATTGGGAAGACTTCTGTCCAAAGTGAGGCATCTCAGAGTTAGATAGGGATGTGGAGAGACAAAATGGGCAGGGTGTGGCTAATCCAAAGGCTTTGGAAGTGTGGTTAGGGAGGTAGAGTTGGAGGCTTTTTATAAGAGGAGAGGAGGGGCACTCTTGGAAAGGTATAAAAGGATACATTATTATAAAATGCTTTTCGTATTTTAAAGGACCCATAATTATATATTGTGAGTATAAGGTGATTATAGTTCGAAATCCGCCCATCCAATAGGTTTTTGACATGTGTAGGTCTTATATTTTACATTATCTTTTCTTTTTATTTAAATCGTTAAATAATAAGGTCATCGCTGCATCATCATGGTGTCATAAATAATTTAATTTATTTAATGAATAAAAATTATAAAAAATATATCATGATTTATGAAATCTTCTTATATTTCTAATTAATATTTATAGTCTTAAATATGACTTGTATAACCCCATTTAATTTTTTTTAGTAAAACACCTCATGTTTGTGACATTTTTACTTTAACATTAAAAAAGAAGATATTAATGTCATTTTCCTTCCAAAGTGGCTCCATGGGGTCCCCAAGTTCACCCATGGATTTTCTTGGTCGGCCATTACACATCCAATAAGGTTAGGACATGTTTCATGTTCATTTCATATTATTAAAACATTATTCTAACCTTAAATTACACCACTAATTACCTCTAATCGCGATTAAAAACGTAAAAGTTACTATTTACCAAAAAATTATTTTAATCCCATTGAACCACATATTACTTCTTAATAACAACCATGTATGTCTTATTTTTGAAATTCAAATCACAGAGGGGGTAAAATTTCATTTAAACTAAAAATCATTTTTTTATGTACAACTTAGTTGTTTCACTATTCATAAAAAATTGATGTTTTTCAGAAAAATACCAAAACATCACCCTAAGATATATTTGATATTCCGAATTAAAAAATGATTTATATTTTAAAAATTCAAAACATATATGTTAAATTAATTAATTTAATAATTAATTCCCACTGTTAGAGCAAATAGCGTGTTTTTATGAAACAATAATTATCAAAATATTGACACTAGTTTAAGTCCAATTTCGAAGTGAAATTAATTCCAATGACCACCATTGGATTAAATGGTTAAAATATATTCTAATTTAACTTTAAAACCAATTAAAAAGATAATCTAACCATATAATTAAATTAGATGAAAAAGCAGTTTTGATGTAAAATGCAGTATTTTTCACTATTCATTAAAAAAAAATTGACATTGTCAGATAAATACCAAAAAATTATCCAATGTAAATTTCAATTTCCCAATCATAAATAATAAGATTATTTTTAAAAATAGAACTTATAAAATTTTCAAAATATTGATTTAAAAATGGTTCACCATCAAAAGGTAGTAAAACAATCTTTTAAAAATATTAGTGTATTTCATGCTTAAGATTGGATTTATTCTCATTTTAATCCTCTAAAACACTATCTAATTCATTAGTAGACATAGATAAAAATATCTATTATTAATTAATTTTGTGGGATGTTAAAAAATTATACCATATTGTGGATACTGGAGTAATTATTAAATTAAATTATAATAAAATCATAGGGTGTGGATAAGGAAAATAAAGGAAAAGAACTAGAGAGAAGACATTACCTCTAAATCGGGTAACTTATTTTGATTTGATCCAAAAGGATTTATTGAATTCTCTTATGCACAAGGTAAGGATTATAAAAGTAAGTGAGGGATGTTTTGAGATTATTTTTTTCATAATATGGTAGATCCAAGGGGCCTAAGAGGTGTTATTATTAGGGTAGAGGTGGTGATCATTTATAAGAGGTAGAAGGGGATCTTTAGGAATGACTTGAAATATCATTTTATTATAAATTTATTTTCGGTTTAAAATGGTCAAAAACTAATTCATTTCAAAGAAAAGATTCTTTTGGGTCAAACAACTCTCAAAAAATAGGTTTTAGAGAAGTTTACTCACAAAAAAATCCTTCTCTTTTGGTATTACCGCTTAGTAAAAAACATTAACTCTTACCATGTCTTCTTGTATTTTCCTAATATATGGTAACTATAGTTACTATAAAATGAAAATAGAAAAATAATTGAATAATTAATGACATTTTTAACATTATATAATTCATTTGTCTAATAATTATATTTTTAGGACTATTATATCATTTAATAAAATAGTTTTTTTTAAAAAACTCATTTATGTCAATTTTGATACTATTTAGTAATTGATTTTTTTAAAGTCATAGAAACTCGTTTCTTTCAACCCAAAGTAATTAAATTAATGGTAATATGTCAATGTCATCTATAAAATTTGTGGATTACATCAAAATAAACAAATTACTTTTGTTTTAATATTTATAATATCATCTATTTGAATATTTTATTAATAATGTAATCACTACATCAACATTGTGTCATAAATAAATATATTTACTTAATGTTTAAAAATTATCAATAAAATATCACTATGTAAGAAATATTTATATCATTATAATGAAAATTTATAGTCAAATATATCACTTAATAACCCCATATAAAAATTCGTTTATTAGAAGATAAATGTTTATGTAATTTTGTCCTTTTTTTTAAATTATACAATGTCATTTTGACACCCAAGTGGCTCTCAAATTCCACTAGTTTGCCCTGAGGATGGTCATAGTAAAAAATATAACATTAAATAGGATTATGTAACATTTAGGGTAGTTTTATATTATTATAATATTATTTTTACCCTTATTTACCTAATTTTTGCTTTAACCATAGTAATAAAAAATAATTTTTGAAGTTACTATTCATAATGTCAAAAAAATAAAAGCTAACTATTTACACAATTTGGAAATTATGATTCAAAATATGAAATCCATTTTTCTAAATTTAGAACACATAAATTTTATTATTGAATTTAATATTAATTATTCATTTCAAAACCCAAATTCATGTTTTTAATAAGTCAAAATTACTTAAATATTGACATATGTTTATGTCCAATTTCAATTTCAAATTACATATAATTTAAATATTGGATTTAATGATAAAAATATATTCTATTTATACTTTAAAACTATTAAATAATATTATTTAACCTTATAAATTATGTCGATAGAAAATGTTGTTTTCAATTAAAATTTAGCGTAGTTTTACTATTCACCAAAATATCATAGTTATCATAAAAATATAAAAAATTCATCCAAAGTAAATCTTTATGTCACGCATATAAATAATAAGTTTATTATGTAAAATTTAACATATAAATGTGTCAAAAATTAAATTTCAAAAGGGTTCACCATCAAAAGGTGGTAAAACAACTTATTTTTAAAAAATACTTCTTTTATATGAAAAATATAAATTTGTTCTTTTATCATATAAAAAAACATATAAGATGAATTTAAAACATTAAATTGAATCTATAACATATAGTTTTCATTAAATAAAAATCCATAAAAATTGATGTGCTTTTATAAGTATGACTATTATCTTTTAAATAAGTTTTTATAAAAACAAATCATTTATATTCAATTGGGGTTTATTTTCATTTCTAATCAATTTGGTAACCAATGAATCATTATTTAAACATGTGTTAAGAAGATTTTCATAATTCAGTTGATATTATTCATTCCCTCTTTTCCAATGACTAGGTTATAATGGTATAATTTAAATAATAATATTTAGTTGTTTGTTTAAGATTGATGTAGCATAACATTTATGCTATTGATAATAGTGTTTATTTATTAAAACTAGATATATTACAATAATATTCTAATATATTAATTAAATTCTTATTTTCCATTCATATAAAAATGATAACGTCATACATGCTTACCTGTGCACTATCACCTCCACGAAATGATGCGATTAGTTTTTAAAAACCCCATAAATTGTATGATATATAAAAGAATATTTAAATGATTAATATGATATTAGTTATGCTATTTTAATTATATTAATATAAATTAATACAGAACATGTTTCCATAAAGATCAATGAAAAATGGAAATTTTACTCATGCATACTTACGAGTTACCATCTTCGTGATGAAAACATTGTTCATTGTTGATATCCATATTTAATGAATTGATTTAAAAGTATAATTGATATATACATGTGATTATTAATTCATTAATATAATTCTTGAGATTATGGACTTATGAAAATATGGACTGTTGACATCACACCATGATCATTTTCTAATTAAGTACTGAATATCAACCAAATGTCTGACATAAACTTAAATAATTATGTAATTGTTATAACATGGTAATAAGTGACATAAAAGGAATAATCGACATAAAAAAGGTTCTGAATCAAGTATAAATTTACATATTTTTATTATTTTTGGGGATGAATAACATAAGTGATGAATTGGACTCATGGTAATTTACTTCATCTCAATCTCTTTTAATTGAAGAATATTTTGATATCATATACCACCTTCATTTATAAGGTTAATAATAAAACTATTTTTTACTTTTAATTACATTATAAGTTTGAAAATAAACCTTTAAATAGGAAACATTTTACTTTATTTTCAAAATGAAAAAAGTGAATGTTTTGTTCTAACATATACCGCAACAATGTATTTTCCATCGTCATAACATTTATTTGACATTTGGACCCCTCTATAAACATTAATGTTATTAAAAGAACAAAAAAATACCTTATTCATTTTTTTATTTTGGTATTGAAAATGGTTTTGAAAATTAACTATCTATTTCAATATCTTGAAATGATTTCTTGTAACATCAAATGGAATTTTACTAGTGGAATGCTAATAAATGTAATCTTTTATGTGTTATGATTTCATAATGGTACTTGTACATTTAAAGGGTGGTTACATGATAAACCAATGGCAGGTAGTTCCATGATAAACCAAGGATGAGTTGTTACATTATAACTTAGAATTCATTAGGTATGGAATTCAGATGCATGGATATTCCATTTATAAGAGTGATATGCATGCAAGTCGACCGCATGGTTATTCCATTTAAGAATGATTTTGTCCGATGTAAACATTATATGTTATAAGTTCTTTATATGGATTTTATGGTAATATGTTCATTATATAAAAGGTATGAAATCATCTTAAATTCTAGGTAATATATGTACTACTTATTAAGGTTTAAATGAATTTCTTTATGATAAAGTATTCATTGGTTTACATGTTTTAATAAGACTAATAGTTTTCCTTAATTTTTATCCCTTATTATGATTTTTATGCTCATCCCATGTTTTGAAATGTTCTTGACAACATTTAAAGGATAATAGAGTCACGTATGGGATCCTGGAAAACTTATAATTATTAAACATGAAATGAAACCATGTTTCTTTTAAAATGATTATTTTTTTTTGAAAAAAATGGATAGCGAGTATAAATTTCTACTTTATAATATTTGAGATATTATATATGAATTGTTTCCTAATTCTATAATTGTCTAAACATGAATATATCCTCAATGTGAAATAAAGAAAATTTATTGAGTTAACTCAATAATATGAAATTATTAATGCTAGGGCCTTATAGTAGGTATCATAGAAATGTTTACATAACATTATAGGTTAGGGTGTAAAATCCCGACCCAGCTCACCACTAAACCAGTGGCTAGACCGATCGCCAAATAACATCAAATGCATCTCCCCGTATACTAGAGGCTTCTGAATAGCATACAGGGTCTATGGATAGTGGAGAGACTATACCCTCATATCAATGATAAATAAAATATAATGGAAATAAATATAGGATGCATTCAAATAAATGATAAAGTAGCAGAATCCAGATTTTATAAAACTTGTATAAAACAAATGGCCAACTTCAATTATACAGCTGATGCATGTATGAAATGCTACTGATACAAAAATAGAAAGTAGGGAACAAAACAACATGCATTACATTACAATACAGAAATAAATAAACAATGACTCAAAGCCTAGAGGGAGGTCTCCTCTAGCTTCTCGAGCTTCTGCTCGGTCCTTTACTCCTATCTCCCAAGTAAATGAAAACATCAAAATCCTGCAACCAAATATAATATACTAAGGTACCCTAGTGTAATGGCAGCCCCAATAGGGTTTGAGATATAAATCTCAGTAGGTCGGTACCACCGGTGTCTACCCCAAATCTAGACATTTAATAAATAATTTAATCCGTGAGAAATCATGCATAAATAAAGTATGTAGTACAAAGTAACTATATACCAAAGTACTTGCTTCAGCCCTCAGCTGGTGTCTACACCTGCATTATACATTTTTCATGGATACTCAACACTCATTACACAATAATTTTCATTTATCAATTATTAAAACCTCATTAAATTATGAAAGTCTCAAGATTCAGCCTAATCCCTACCTCCCCTGTATAAGTCACTCACCATAGATGTCTCTAAAGACCATCTAAATAAAAAAAGTAAAGATCAAATCAAATCTTGTGCTTTTTCTTGGATAACCTGTCATAAGATATTCAATTTATTCTATCATATACTACATATGAGACCTTGCAAAAAAATAGTGATTTCCTCCTCGGTCCATCCACTAGTAGTAATTCACCCAATTCATTAATAAGTCCAAACCCTTTCTCATAATCAATTCACAAATCATTATGTCACAACAGATTTTATTAACCATTAATTCATTTCATGTATGACCAATTGGTCCTATAATCCAATGTCAATTAATGGGTGTAGAACATCATGTCTAGCATCCTCATGAGTATTTGGAGAGTCAGTCCTTATCTCACAACCCATGTGTATTTGGAGCGTCAGTCTCTTTCCCATAAAAGAATATTATCATGAAAGATGAGTGTAGAATGCCATGTTTATCACCCCGTGAGTATTTGGGTATTTAGTCCTTGTCATAGAAACCATTTATCAATAATAAATTTATATTTATCATTGGTTTATAACACCGTGTCTATCACCCAATGAGTATTTAGAGATTCAGTCCTTATCTCACAAACCGTTTATCAATCATACATATATATTTATCATTGGTTTAGAACACCATGTCTAAAACCCCAAAATGATCCATTAAATAATTCGTAAATTAATTAATCCAATGTGTTAATTAATTAAACAAATAATTAATAACTTAAATTTCCCATCAAATATGACAAAAATTAATTAACCATTCAACATATCAATAGAAAATAATTAATTAACAATTAATTATTCTTAGCAATCCAACGAAATAATTAAGTCAACATTTAATTATCCAAATTATGTAACAAGTATGAACCCATACACTCAAGCAGTGATTCTTCTAGGACTTATAACAATTTACATGCATGTTATAATCATCTCCACACATGCTGAACAAAGCCCCGATATTTAGCAACCATGACACAAAACATGTCATATTTCTAAACAACTCCGTCCAAGAGAACACAAGGCATGGAAAAATAACACATATCAAAAGGTACCCTTGACCAACAGTCATAACAAAAAAAAATTCACAATTATAATTTAATGAATTCAAATGAATAAATTCAACAATTAATTAATAAAACCTTATCTTTTTAACAAATCATCAGTTAATTAACCATTTACAGTTTAACATCTAATAATTAATCCGTCCATTAATTATTACCAGTTTCTAATTTATATTCCGAACATGTTAAATATTCAATATTCTCAATAATCAATAAAAGCCACAATTTTATTCCAACTCATGAATTGATAATTAATTCTACAATTAATAACACTATTACACATTCCTCACATTCAAATCATTTAACTATTTAATCATATCACTTTAACCAAATTAGAAAAACATGCATAAAATCAACACATGTACATGTCCTCATTTATATCACATGGGAGAAATCATTTAATAACAGCATAAATTTCATGCATCAACAAATCATATATCATCTCCAACAAGAAGTCTTATGAAGAGAAAAACCACAACAAGCATGATATGATATTAACACTAACCAATAGTTTATCTTTAATCATCATTTCAAGAAAACTTAGCAGTTCCATAATAAATGAAACTTATATTCTCAATTTATTTAAAGAAGCTATAATTCTTAAATAAAGTGTTTAGGATTTGGGAAAATACTTTAGGGTGGCACCATTTTTATTCTATATTGCTTTAATGTACTTAGTGTAAACCAGTCCAAAACCAGTTCACAGTCGCATGTGCAGACACCTTAATATATATATATATATGTGTGTGTGTATGCGCGTGTGTGTGTGTGCATTGTCTAAATTGATAAAAAAATTAAATATATTAAACCGGTACCCATAATCAAAGTAGTAATCAACAACACACCTCTAACATGTTTCCATGGACTCATAAAAACTTAACAAGCCTTTATATAAATGGTGAAAAACTAAATAGTGTGTTTGGAAGCTTACCCGAACCAAAGGTGGAAAAAAATTCAAGACAATTTGCCTCACCGTTGGTGGATAATTCCAGATTATGAACTAATGGGTCCCAAGTCAACATTCTCATATTCTAAAAAAATAGAGGAACACAACGATTAGATTAAACCCAAACCTTAGGGGTTTGACTAAGAAAACAAGGCAAGAGAGAGTAGTCAAATGGCTGATGCGAATCATGAGTTATATTTATACAAAATCACATTGATGAGGTGAAAAATATTCATGAAGAGTCTAAGAGGAATCGTCATGCGTAAAGTAGAGTCCGGCAGAGGGGGTGGTGCACCTCTAGGTACTTCCCAGAGGGGGGTCACACCACGGGAGTCGCGCGCTATTGGAGCTTTACCCGGGAGTCATGGTGCAGCAGGGAGGGTCTCCTGGGGGTTGCACGCTTCTTGAGGTTCTGAGGAGGAGGGCCGTGAGTAAGAGGATGCTAAAGATTCTTTTGTGCCGCGCATGGAGGAGGAGAATCATGGGGGTTCGCACCACCTGTAGGTCGCGCTTCCTCGTTTTATTTTCCTCCCCCATTAAATTAATCCATTTAATTAAATGTAATAATTAAAATAATAATACTCATTTTATTATTATTATTATACACATTAAACACTTATCAAATAAATGAAAAACTCACCATTTAATTAAAAATTCTTTTTATTTATTATTCTCTTAATAAATGTTTCATAATTAAATATGAAACTCCCTATTTATCATTAAATTATTTTAACATTTATTTAACTAAATAACCACAAAAAATAATAACATCATTATTATTATTCCAACTTTAATTTATTTAAAACTCAAACCCCCAATTTGTTAAAATATCATTAATATGATAAAAAATCTAACCCATAACCTCTAATTTAATTTCCATAATAATAAAAATTATTACATTCATAAAACTAAAATAATAATAATATCATTTATTATTTTTGAAACCTTTGAAAAAACCAACACCACTATTTAATAACAACGCTTCAATAAATATGAAACTCCTCATTTTATTAAATGTTCTTTTGAGATTATCAAAAGCCACATTAAATTATCATAAATGATACACTCCTTTAACATGAAAATAAAATTTCAAAGCATAAAAATAATTTATGACACCATAATAATAATAATAAATTTATTATTATTTTCACATTCTTCCATTTAATAATAAATGATCCTTTAATAATTCTAAAAATATTTATTTAATTAAAAAGTTCTTCGAGAAACCCAATATCCATATTAATTTCTTGAAAAATTATTTAATTAATTATTTATCATTTATTTAATTAAAAAACCACAATTATAATAATAATTACTTCATTATTAGGTGTTCCAACACTCGTAATAAAATTCCAGAGCTCAGTAAAAAAAGACTTATTGATAAACCAATTTTTTTTGAAAACCGTCGTATTTTGACCCAATTCAAAAACACATGACTTTACAATCTACCCACCTTAAAAAATTATCATCCACGAGAATCCATTGGGAACCACTACTAAAGAAACCAACCTACCAAGGTCATTTAATCTCATCAGAACTGACGTGTTGTGTTCCCAACACCAAACACACCTTTAACCTTTTACAAGCCTAATGGCTATGCCTTTAAAACCAGAGCCAAGGCTCGCTTTATGGATTAAACATAAAAATAGAGCTTATATATGAGGCCATTACAGGGACCTCGTCAACAAAAATAGTTGAATCTCGATCAACTAATAGAACAGGTTTCACATGCATTCCTTGAAAGAAGTTGCAGACCTAAAACCCACATTCACCCTTTATCTGATGGTGTGCCTTTAAAACTATTCCAAAACCATCTGCATGTATAAAGAAGTCCCCACCCAACCTCTGGTGAAATTTCAATGTCAATGCATCGCAAGGATAATTAAAAAAACTGTGCCCCAACATGAATAATGAAGTAGCCCAAAGAAACCATGCATCCCACGTACAACCTAGATAACAAACACATATCAATCCAAAAAACATTTGAAACTTTGTCACGACGTAATACTGACACTATCGTAGTGTCTTAATAACAAGGACAAGATAAGGGACACAATCAACATATTCAGAAGAGCACACTAAGAGAAAACCAAGGTTATTAAGATGATCAGTCGAACTACTACCTGAATACTCTATTCTAAAAGCTCGACATCTCTTGCCGACACATTTATTGAAAATGATGTGACACTACGCACCTTAAAATTGTCTATTATGTCGAAATAAAAAATCAGTCGCTCACCAGTTCTTTATTTCATAACACTTAACACATGCGTGAGACATTCCTCAAAACACAATCACCATGTCAAACATTGATTATAAAAGCCGTAACATAAACCTATCAGCGTGCTATAATAGCAGAGTCCTATGAAGTCCTCCCAAGTAGTGGGATAAAATTACTTTAACAGCTTAGAACATTCTAAGGGTACTACCTACTACAGGTAATCCAATTACGAAACATAAACGTCGTACCTCTCTCCTTGTCACACAAAACCAAAATCATAAGATCCAAATTCCCCTTTTTCTTTTTTTCTTTTTTAATTAATTCATTTCAACCATTCATCATTTTAATGAATTTTAACAAACACGCCATTACATTTCACAACAAGTCACTTGGTTTTCAAAACAACTACCTACGGAAAAAAATGGTCATGCTATCGTAACCATCCTCTTTAATCGTTTAACATTCACTTTTATTCAAATTTAAACAGAAAATTTAGCATCTAAATTCCTTTTACAAAGAAGGTGATGTCTGAGGGTCCCATTTATTCAATCAGGGTTCTTTAAAAAGCAACCCAACAATAGTTCATTTCAATCAAAACTCCGTACTTTTACATTTATAACCATTTTCAAACATACTATGGTTATATAAGGTTCAAAAACATGGGTTTCCATATACCAATTGATAAGGCACCCATAAAACATATCGTAGAAATTTGGATTCCATTTATAACAATCATCATTAATTTAACATTTTAACTTTAGCAAACCTTTCACACATCAAAACATCTCCAACATGTTATCATAAGAAGTAACACAAAAACATGATATAACATTTATGTTAGGAACAACAAGAAAACATGCTAATAAGTATGGAATATAATAACTCAAGCATGTTATATCTATCATGGAAAAATGCTATCTACAGAGGCATGCTAAATCAGATCAAAAAATGGTATTGCTCCCAAGGAACAAAATACAAATTAGCAGGCATCCTAATAAGGAAACTACATGTCATGTTATATTCATGACATGTGAATATCTAAGTGCCTAAGATGATGCATGTATAAAACTTCCTTGCCAAATCATACCAAGATAATTATTTTCTAAAATTTTTAAAATCGTTAAATAGTTCAAAATACACCAGTCACTCAAGGTGAAATCATATCAACTGTAATATCGAAAAGCATGAATATCAATTCCCAGCCCTGGACACTGGGTCATTTCCCATACATGGGGTGATCAGTCCCAAGCATGGCTATTAACCCAAATGCTGACACATTTCTAGTCTCCTATATACCAACCCCAAAATAGTAGGACAAAAGAAAAGAAACCTTCTAATACCACTTTGTAACATCCCGACCCGGCTCATCACTAAACTGGTGTCCAGACCATTCGCCACATGACCTCAAGCACATCTCTCCGTACGCCATAGGCTACCGACTAGTAGTGCGGGTCTATGGATTGTTAGTGGGGAGACTATACCCTCATATCAGAGTTCAATATAAGACAATGTAAATAAATAGCAGATGCATTTGAAAAAATGATAAAGTAACAGAATGTAGATTTTATAAAACTTTTACAAAACAAATGGCCAATTCCAATTATATAGAAGATGCATGCATGGTATAATAATGATAAACAATTATAAAACAATGAAAAAATAACATGATTTACATTCCAATATAGAAATAAATAAACAATGACTCAACGCCCTCAAGGTGGTCTCCTCTAGTATACCGAGCTTCCAATTGGTCCTCTACTCTTATCTCCCAAGTAAATGCAAAAAACACAATCCTACAACCAAATAGAATTTAATCAGGTACCCCCAATACAATGGCGGCCCGAGTAGGGTGTGAGATATAAATCTCAGTAGGCCGGGACGACCAGTGCCTACCCCAAATTCAGAAATTTAATAAATAATTTAAACCATGTGAAAGAATTCATAAATAATGTAATCATTATAAAGTAACTATATACACAAGTACCGGCTTCAACCCTCAGCTGGTGTCTGAACCTGCATTATATATTTTTCATGCATACTAAAAAAAATTACACAATCATTTTCATTTATAAATTATTCAAACCTTATTAAATTATTAATGTCTCGAGATTCGGCCTAAACCTGATGCCCCCCATATAAGTCACTCACCACAGATGTCTCTAAAGACCATATAAGTAATCAAAGTAAAGACCGAATCCAAACTTGTGCATTGTCTTGGATAACATGTCATGAGATATTAAATTTAATCTTTCATATAATATAACCGATCCCATCCACTAAAAATAGTGATTTGCTCCTAGGTCCGTCCACTAATAGCGATTCACCCAATTCATTAATAAGTCTGAACCCTTTCTCATATTCAATTCACAAATCATTATGTCACAAAATCTTTCATTAACCATTAATTAATTTCATGTATTTCCAATTGGACCCATAATCCAATGTCAATTAATTAGTGTAGAACATCATGTCTTGCACCCTTGTGAGTGTTTAGAGCATCATTCCTTGTCTCCCAACCCATGGGTATTTAAAACATCAGTCCCTATTCCATAAAATAATATTTTCATTCAAGATGGGTGTAGAATGCCATATCTAGCATCCCATGTGTATTTGGAGCTTCATTCATTGTCTCTCAAACTATTTATCAATCAAACATATATATTTACCATTGGTGTAGAACACCATGTCTAGCACCTCATGGGTATTTGGAGCTTTTGTCCTTATCTCACAACCCGTTTATCAATCATACATATATATTTATCATTGGTGTAGAACACCATGTCTAACACCAAAAAACAACCCAATAATTAATTCATAAATTAATTAACACAATCCATTAATCAATTAAAAAACTAATTAACTACATAAATCGCTCATCAAATAAGTAAACAATTAATTTACAATTCAAAATCTCAATAGTAAATAATTAATTAAAAATTTATTATTCTTAGCAAGAAAACTAAATAATTATGTCAACATTTAGTTATCCGAATTCATAAAAAATTATGAACCCTTCCACTGAAACAGTTATTCATACAGGACATAAAAAATTTACATGCACGTTAATACCATATCAAAACATGCTGAACAAAGCCTAGAGATTTATCAAACATCTCACATAGCATATTATATTTTTAAACAAATCCATCCAAGAAAACTTATGGCATGTAAGAATAACACAAATCCAAAGGTTACCTTAGCCAACATCCATAACAAACAATCAATTCAGAATCATAATTTAATTAATGAAAATTAATTAATTCAAAAATCAATTAATTAAATATTATTTATTTCACCAATCATCAATTAATTAATCATTTACCATTTAAAATGTAACAAATAATCCATACATTAATTATTATCAGTTTATAATTTATATTCCAAACAAGTCATATATTAAATATTCTCAATAATTAGTAAAAGAAAATATTTTATTCCAACTCATGACTTGATAATTAATTTTACAATTAATTACGCTATTGCCCATTATTCCCATTCAAATCATTTACCTATTTAAACATATCACTTTAATGAAATTAGAAAAACATGATTAAAATCAACACATGTTCAAGTGATCATTTATCTTACATGGGGGTCATCATTTAATAACATAAAAAATGTCCTACATCAACATATCATATATCAGCTCTAGCAAGAAGACATATGAAAAGCCAGACCACAACATGTATGATATAAAATTACCACTAACCAACAATTTATCTTTAATCAGAATTTCAAGAAAACATAGTAGTTCCATAATAAAGGAAACTCACATTCTCAATTTATTTAAAGAATATATATTTATTAAATAAAGTGTTAAGGAATTGGGACCCTTCCTCGGGGTGTCACTATTTATATTTCGCAACGATATAATGTACATGGAGGCAACTGATTGACAACTATTCAGTAGTCGCATGCGCACACACCTTAATATATATATATATATATATATTTATATGTGTGCATTGTATACATTGATGAAAAAATAAATATATTACACCAATACCCATAATCAAAGTAGTAACGAATAATTCACCTCCAACATGGTACTGTGGACCCATAAAAATTAAAAGGCTTTAATAAAATTAGTGAAAAACAAAAAAATGGATTTGGAAGCTTACCTGAACCAATGATGAGAAAAAAATTTGAGACTATTTGCCTTGTCCTTGGGGGAAGATGTCAGATTATGGACCAATGGGTCCCGAGTCAACATTTTTATATTCTAAATAAATAGAGGAACACAACGATCAGATTAAAACCGAACCTTCTGGTTTTGTTCGAGAAAACAAGGAAAGTGGGAGGATTCAAATGGATGATGAGAATCACGAGTTATACATAGATAGACTGAACTTGATGAGACAGACAAGATTTGTGAAGATTCCAAGAGGAATTGTCGCATGCAAAGTGGAGTCCGGGAGAGGGGGTGGTGCGCCTTCGGGTACTGCCTGGAGGGGGGTCGCGCTATGGGGGTCGCACTATGGTGGTCTCATGCTGTAGGACCTCTTCCCAGGTGTCATACTGATGCAGGGAGGGTCTCCCAAGGGTTACGCACTACTGGATGTCACTAGAAGGAGGGTCATACAGAGGACGATGCTGGAGATGCTGCTGCATCACACATGGATGTGGAAAAACATGAGGGGTCGTGCCACCTACAGGTCACGCTTCCCCTTTTTATTTTTTTTCTTTACCCATTAAATTAATAAATTTAGTTTAATGTAATAACTAAAATAAAAATACTCATTTTATTATTATTATTATAAACATTACACACTTATCAAATAAGTACAAAACTCCCCTTTTAATTAAAAATGCTTATTTATTTATTATTCTCTTAATAAATGTTTCTTAATTAAATATGAAACTCCCTATTGATCATTAAATTATTTTAACATTTATTTAAATAAACAACTAGAAAAATAAAATTATTATTATTATTATTATTATTATTATTCCAACTTTCATTTCTATAAAACCAAAACCCACAATTTATTTCAATGTGATTATTATGGTAAAACCTCCAACCCATAACCCCTAATTTAATTTCTATAATAATAAAAATTATTACATTCATAGAAATAAAATAATTATTATATAATTATTATTATTTTTGAAACCATTGATAAAACAAACACCACTATTTAATAACAACGCTTCCTTAAATCTGAAACTCCACATTTTATTAAATTTTTTTGGAGAATCTAAAAAGCCACATTAAATTCTCATAAATGATACACTTCTTTAACATGAAATTGAAATCTAAAAAACCATTAAAATAATTTATGACACCATAATAATAATAACATTATTATTATTAGAACATTAATTAATTTACTAATAAATGGTCCTCTAAAAATTATGAAACTCTTTATTTAATGAAAATGGTTCTTCAATAAACCCCAAATCTGCATTAATTTCTTCAATCATCATTTAATTAATTGTTTATCTTTCATTTAATTAAAAACCCAAAATAATAATAATAATAAATTAATTAATTATTATTATTAAATTTTTTAATTAATCCCAATATCTCTTATAAATTTATTTAATTTAATTAAATAATTTATTAAATTGGATAAATAACACAGGTTGGACCGCAACCATGCGCTGCATGTGCATATCCATTAAAGTGGAATTTTCCTGATCTGGTGCTCCCAAGACTCATTTGGACACCTGATAAAACTATAGGATAATTATGCAAGTAAAAAAAATGACACCTTTAGGCATTCCAATAATCAGAATAAAATTTTAGAGCTCAGTTTAAATAAAAGACCCATTGATAAACCAAAAAAAATCAAAATCCATTGTATTTTAACTCGGTTAAAAAACACAGTACTTTACATAGGGTGACATTAATACCATTCCTTGAAAGATGTTACCTCATGATCAAATTAAAATGTTATATAATTTCAACAATACCATGTTTCTTCGTCTAAGATATATATGTTTGGAATGGTTTTCTACATATGAAAAGGAGACATGTTCTATGAAGAAATCAAGAGGAAAATATCCTACCAAATCTGTATCTTAGGATGGTTGTAATCAGAATATAATTTTATAATTCATTGATAGACCAATTAATTTAGGTGATAAATAGAAGTGGCATCTAAGAACATGATCAACCCGACCAACTACAAAAGAATATGTCTATAGTAGATAATTTCATGAGGAATCATCCCCCATCATTCAATGGTTTATCATACCCTATACAAGATTAAGGGTGGATTAAAGAACTTTAAATTATTTTTGATGTAATAGGGTGTTCAAAAAATCAAAGTGATAGTCTATTTGTTTATCATTTTGAATGGGAAGTCAATCATTAGTTGTTAATGGTTAAAAATAATAGATTCAGTGAAGATAGTGATTCAATGGAATGAGATGAATTTAAGAATATCTTACTTCATAAATATTATCTTATGGTTTTCTGAGATAGGATAGAAATGAAATTCAAGGAATTGAGAAAAAAGGGGGATCATTTGGTGGAAGTGTATGAATAAAATTTCACATATTTGGCAAGGTATATCCATAATTCTATCCGAGAAATTGATATTAAGATAAATCAGTTCTACTTAGGGTTGAAGCCAATATATTTAATGGAATTATCATCACATCAATTAAAAATGTATTATATAAATCTCTGATGTGATGAGAAGGTAAAAATGTGTATTTTCTGTTGATCATGTGTTCCATGAGGGAATGAAAAAGAATAGGTCTAGTGGGCAAGTAATGGAAAATAATTCATCAATGAAGATTGGAGGAAAGAAAACTAAATTTCCATATTTTGAGAAGTGTGGTAAAGAATCATCTAGAGAATGTATGTAAAAGTATGGGAATTACTTCTGATGTAGTAAGACATTTCATATTTCTCCAAACTATAAATGAGATGATCATGAAGGAAATAAAAATCTAGCAGTAAGATGTTTGACTTGCATTGAGTTATGGAATTATGTCAATGTATACCCAAAGTTGATTACCCAAGGTGGAAACTAGGAAGATAGATTGAATAAAGTAATGGAATAATAATTTTCTACAACTATAGTATATTTGGGAACATCAAATGAAGTAGTGAAAGGTATGTTACATGTTTTTTCAAAATACACCAATAATTTGCTCGACTTTGGATCATCACCTTCATTCATTTATGATCTATTTACAAGTAAATTAGAAATATTTCCTCATGATTGTGATATATATCTTTTAGCAAATACTCTATGTGGAATTATTAAAGCATCCACAATTTACAAGAATATTCTTATTATCATTTGTGGGATGGGAATTCCTACTAATCTTGTTGAACATCCCATAATGGAATTTGATATAATTTTGGGTATGGATTGGCTTTCAATTTACCCTGAAAAAAAAAATTATAGATCCATGAATGTTTTGTTCAATGATTTTATGCCTTTGATAACATACCCTGAATATGAGAGATTGAATAAATATGACAATGAAAGTTATCTAGCTCATGTTGTAGAAAATAAATAAATGGTTTTGATTATTTACATTCTAGTAGTGAATGAATTTTCATATGTTTTTTCCTTATAAATTGACTAGTATTGTTCATGATAGGGAGGTTTCATTTACTATTGATCTAGTTCATGATGCTAAGCATATATCTAAACCTCCTTATCAAATGTCTAAAGTAGAACAAGTGTAATTGAAAAAACCTGTTGCAAGAATTGGTTGATAAATATTTCATTCTACCTAGAACATCACCATGAGGAGATATTTTTTTATTTGTGAAAAACAAATATGGTTCTATGAGGCTTTTTATTGATTACAGATCCTTGAATAAAATCAATATTAAGAACAAATATCCTTTGCCTCAAATTAAAAATTTTTATGAATATATACATGGATCTCACTATTTTTTGAAGAATGACTTGAGGTCTCGGTACCATTAGTTGAAGGTGAAGAAGGAATAAATTCCCAAGACATGTTTCAAAATGAGATATGGGAATTATGAGATTGTGGTTATGCCCTTTAGGTTATCTAATGCAACAAATTTATTTATGCATATCAGGAATGGATTCATTCATTAGTTTTTTGGATTAGATTGTGGTTGTTTTTATAAGTAATATTGTGGTATATTCTATAATCTAGTAAGAACATATAAGTCACTTAAGGATTGTTTTGAAAACTATAAAATAAAAGAAATAATATGGAATCTTTATTAAGAGTAAAATTTGGTTGCGAAAAATTTCATTCCTTTTTCATATTATTTCTAAAGACTGTATAACTATTGAACCTTCTAAAACAAAAGATATTTAATAGTGGCCAAGAACTACCAATGTAACATTGATTCATAGTTTTTCTGTATTCTCAAGTTATTATCGATAGTTTTTTGAAAAAGTTTCTATGTTATCTATCCCACTAACTATGTTAACACATAAGGGAGTTAATTTCATCTTGAATAAGAATGTGATGACTATTTTAAGGAACTACAAAGAAGATTGGTAAATTCTCCAGTATTGGCCCTGACTTCGATGGATGGTGAATTATTTATCTATAATGATTCTTCATTGAATTGACTTGGTTGTATTATAATGCACAACGATCAGGTAATTTCTTATACTTCACGTCAATTGAAACTTCATGAGATAAATAACTCGACACATGAATTGGATTAACTATTGTTGTTTTTACATTAAAAATTTATAATAATCATTTGTAAATTGGGTAACACCCCAAGATTCCATGGTATGATTATATTTGAATAATACATTAGCTTACACTGTACGCATCTCTGAGATTTAAAACACCAAGAACAATCAAACTAGACATTTGAAAAGCAGTTATGAATAGTAATAGAAATTTTTTGAAATTTTATAAATATTATTTTTCAAAATGTACTTTATTTTTGGATTCATAATATAAAAATTATCTTATGGTGATTTATTGGTATTTTTATGAAAACATTCAATTTTTGATGAATAGTGAAAAACACTGCGTTAATGTTTAAAAATGAATTTTTATTTAAATAATTATCTGTAATTTAAATTTATTTTAATGTCAAAATAGATACATAATACTTATATTAATATAATTTAATTCATTGATGTCATTTTATAATGATATTAGATATATAAAATATTTATTGAACTTTTTAACGTTTTTACCCACCTTTTAGGCATAATTGCAAATTTTCATGTAATGTAATTTTACTGCTTCTTTGAATTGAATTTCAAAAATACTAAAGACACAGTTTTCATCACTATGTATTATGTGGTTCAATAGGGTGAAAATATATTTTTGGTGAATAGTAACTTTTGAATTTTATTTACCACGGTTAAAAGTAAATAGGGAAATTAAAGGTAAAAATAATATTATAATATCATAAAATTACAATAAAACATGTCCTGATTCAATTTTATAAGTTTTTTCAACCACAATAAACCTTATGAAAAAATATGATCCTTTTTAACGTACTTGGATATGATTAGGACATTTATTATATTTTATTTAAAGAAAAGTTAATAGTGTGTAATTCAATTTTTAATAACTAAACCATTTTTAATATAGGGTTCTACATAATATAAATTCTGATATAAATATTATTTAGAAATATAAAAATATTTAATACATCATGGTTTTTTATTTATAATTTTTAGAAATTAAATAATTGAATTTATTTATGACACAATGATGATGAAAAAATTACCTTATTAATGAAATATTAAAATAAATGATATTAATAATTTTAAAATAAATATTATTTTAATTAATTAATGATATAAAATATTTTTATAAATAACTCAGAAATTTTAGTGACTCATTGGATGTATTGTTTTGAATTTTTCATGTTTGTTTGATATTTTTAAAAATGAAAATATTGAATAGTAAAAAAATTGATATAGATGATATTTTAAAATAAATACTAATTATTAAATGATATAAAAAGAAATAAAAATATAAAGCTAATAAAAATAACATGGATAGTTATAAAAATTTAATAAATGATCCAATTTATGTTTGTTTGAAAATTTATAGTAACTATATTAACCATGTAGTATAAAAATACAAGAAGACATGGTAAGAGTTAAACTATTTAAGTAAGGGATAAATCTAAAAGATAAAGTTAATTTTATGACCTAAACTTGTCTAAAACCTATTGGTTGAGAGGGTTTTGTCCCATACCCATATTATCCTTGAAATAAATCAATTTTACAATATTATAAAATGATAATCATTTTATAATAAATTAATATTTCAAGATTTTCCTAAAGTGGCTATCATATCTCTTATAAAAGGGAACTTCCCCTTCTCTTAAATTAACACATAAAAAGACATTTGGATCGTCCACAAACTACAATAATATCATCTCAAATACAGTTAATTCATCTTAGAGGCCTTACATAGACCAGAAATCTAATTTACGGAGCCCTATTGTTCAAATCAAAATCAAGAACCCAAAGAAGAGGTAATTATTTTATAACCTCTTTCAAAATTATTTTATTCTTCTACTTCCTCTTTCATTGTTGTTTATGTACTAATATAATAAATCCAGTTCATTATACATTCTTAGGATTTTATTATAAATATGGTTGAACCGTATTCATTATTCTATCCATCCTATGAATGAATAAGTCACCATATGTGCATACGTACAACTTACCGTCTCCATGTCATGGTGTAGTTTGATATACAACACTACATTTTTAGGATGGGTATAAAAGTGATTATAATTGATGTAAATAATAAAAATAACATGATAATTATTTTGTATATTTAATTTACCATCCAATTACATACTATTTCACCATCAATATAATGATATTATTGCTCGTGTGTACGTACGAATTACCATCTCCACGACGCGATGAGATTTGTTCCCCATCGTAACCATTCAAGAATAATTATTATTTGATGATTAAAAATAATCTTTAAGATCATAATATCATTTTGGATATGAATCAAATAAATCCTATCCATAAAAAATGTGAATGACATATCAAAACATATAAAGGAAAATGAATCAGTTAACACCTTAAACAATTATAATACTAAAATATTATCAACAAAACAATATTAGAGGAATATATATGATATCACATATATATATATTTGGTTCTTGTATAATTTAAAAGAAATTCATTAACAATTATGCAGGACGTTAATGTACCCTCGACTAAAGAAAAGTACAAGGTAAGAAATATTAATACTTTAACCATAAATCGTGAATGCATTGGATATTGCAGGTGATGGGTGGGGCCCAATATAGCCCCTCGATGCATCGGTAGGTCTAATGAGACAAACTAATGTCTTGGCACAAGGCCTTGAAATTATTTTCATTTTTAGTCTTTTCACGAGGCCTTGACTATGTGGTTATGATGTACAAAATTATGCATTCCATTATTATGAGATTAGCTATTGATTTCACATGTGATTATTAATCTAGTAGAATATCCATGTGAATAAGTAAATGAAATAATTTGATTTATCATTTCCATATTAAAATGATGTTTATGTTTAAAATACTTGTATTTTAGTTTTATCCATTAGCTTAAATGTTTATGCTTATTTATGTTAGTTTTCGCAATATTTTTATCCTTACCTAGCATCAGAGCTCACCTCGTTCTTATGTTTTATTTTTACCAGGATGTGAAGAAGTACATTATGACTGACCTTCATAGATAGTCTAAGGGATATGAGTGTGTTCAAAGGAGACACAATGTTGTTTTTTTAATTTCACAATTTAATGTAAAACTTATGTATGTATCTAGTACTTTTAGGGCTACTAAACTAATCGGTATTTTTGGACATGATATCTTGTGATCATGCCATTATTATTTTATAATTCACCGACTATAGGTAACTAGGAACAATGTGTTACAGTTGGTATCTGATGAAGTTTAGTACAAACCTTGGAAACAATATTTATAAAAAATCCGATTAGAGAACATTACCCTATGATAAAATTTGAGGATTATTATAGAAGAACATCCAAAATTTTTCGTAATGTATATATTATCTAGGTTTTACAAGTAATACATCAATTTCTAGATACTACTAGTGGACATGGTTCTTACACTAATGTACCTAGGAGTAAAAACTCTGAAAAGGAGTTTCGGGCATGACCCGAGGTATCCTAGTACACAACAACATGCCTTACTGTACAATTGGTTTGACACTATCAGGGGATATGCTTAGGATAATTCAAATTTTCATTACAAATCACTATTAAGGATTTATGAGAAAATACACCCCCAAAGAAAACATTTTTATGATTATAGATTATATACATAAAATGTTCCATTTATGTTAATTATTTTACATGTTTAGAATTACGCATTGTGATTTATAAACTAATATAGTGTATTCATTTTTTAGAAATGGTGCCTAGTGGAAGGAATGTAAACCATATCAATGCGCATAATCCATGCAGGGATTTAACTTATATTCAAGATAATTATTGTGTAGATGGTGATGAAACTTGTGTTGGACAACTTATATCCATACTAGGAAAACTCACCCAGTTTATGAATAATAACCTTACCCATATAAAGCACCATGATTCACAATGTAGAGGGTCAATGTTAGACTGTATAATGAGGCAAAAAACACCATCATTCAATAGGACTAAAAATCAATTTGTTGCCGAGAAATGGATAAGATCCTTAGAGAAAATATTTCATACTTTGGGAAGTAGAAAAAGCGGGAAAGTTGTCATGGAAGGTTATTTCCTCTTAAGAGATGCATATCAATTGTGGTCATTAATTCAAAACAAAAAGGAGGATGAAGAAGTATAGAATTTGGAATGGAAGGATTTTAATGAGCTTTTCATATAAAAATACTTTCCTCTTGAACATTGAGCAGATAAGGAAAGAAAATTTTTGAGTTTCAGGTAAAAGAAGGATGATAATGTCGCAAAGTATGAGGCCAAAAGTACAAGGATAGAATGACATGATACATATTTTATATGTAACCCAAGAAACAAGATTAATCAATTAATTTAGGGGTTAAAACCATTTCTCCAATGATAATTAGTCTCAAAATCCTTCTCATAATATGAATATATAGTCTCATGGGATCTAAAGATATAAAATTAATTCTATAAGTCTTATGGCATTAAAGTGATGGAATAGAAGAAGAGTTCCACTGAGGGAAGAAGGTAAAAAAGTTGACTTTCCGTCCTATAGTAATTGTGGGAAGAAACACCCTAGTACATGCCTAAAAGGGGTGGGAGTATTTTACATGTGTGGAGAAAAAGTCCACCAAGATCGTGATTGAAAGGGGATGAAAGAGGCTATCAATGTTCAATGAAACAATAATAAAGAGACGAGGCATTATGAAGATTAATTTTCTAAGAGTCAAGGAAACTTACCTTAGAAAAGTCCAAGGGGGAAAGGCCAATCTTATGTGATCATAATTGTTGAGGTTGATGTTCTGATTGATATGGTGGCAGGTACATTAATCATTTCCTCAAAATTAGAAAATGCTTTATTTGATTCTATATCATTTCATTCTTTCATATCTTACCAATTTCCCAATAAAATTCAATATTTACAATTTGACTTAATAAGGGAGTTGTCAGTCAAATCTCCTATGTGAAGTATCATTTCAACAAAGTTTTGTCAAATAGTTACCATTATGGAATATAAATGTGCTTTATCTTATGATTTTATTGTTATAACCATGATTGAATTAGATATAATACTCAGTATGGATTGTATTTCAGACCATGATTTGAAAATTTATTGTAAGTATAAAGAGGTTACAATTTTTGATGATGATAAAAAAAACCTTATCCTTAAGGCAGACACATGACCATCTGATTCTTGTATAGATCCAACCCAATTATGTCGATTAACTTCTATTATTTGGGAGGAAGTTAGTGAAATAAATATTGGTGAGGAAATGAATTGTTAAATAGAAAATGTACCTTTTGTGAAAAAAATATTTTGATGTGTTTTCAAAGGATTTATATGGACATACTCTAGAATGAGAAATTGAGTTTTCCATTGACTTAATTCATAGTTCAAGGACCATATCAATGAACATATATAGATTGGACACTATTGAATTCATCGAACTAATGAAAAATATAGAGTAATTGAGTAATAAAGGATTTATTTTACCTAGTGTTTCTTCATGGGGTTCCCCTGTTCTTTTTGTTAAGAAGAAATATTGATCTATGAGGTTTTTCATTGACTACAGGGACATAAAAGATATAACAAAAAAGAAAAAGTATCCCCTACCTCACATTGATGATTTATTTGATCAATTTCATGGAGTGAAATATTTTTCAAGGATTGATATTCGATCTGAATATCATCAGTTGTGCGTGAGGAAGAAAGACATTCCAATGATAACATTTCGAACTTGGAATGGGCATTACGAGTTTATAGTAATTCCTTTTGGACTGACTGATGATCCATTTGTTTTCATGTATCTAATGAATACAATTTTCAAGGAATATCTTTATGACATTGTAGTGGTATACATTAAGGATATCTCGGTATACTAAAAAATCATCAAAGACCATGAAAATCAATTTCTCACTATTTTGATAACTCTAATAAGAAATGAATTATATGGGATATTTAGCAAGTGTGATTTTTTGGATTTAGGAAATTTCTTTTCTTGGCAATATTAGCTCTTAGTAAGGAATCTCTATTGATCCCTAAAAGATAAGGGAAATACAAGAATAGCCAGTACTGACGAGTATAACTGAGGTATTCACTTTTATTGGTTTAACATGTTACTATCAGCATTTCTCCAAAAAAAATCTGATTGGCTAATCCATTAACCAAGATCACATGTAAAGTGGTTAAATTTGTTTGGAAAAAAGAGTGTGAAGAATGTTTTTAATAATTTATGTGAATATTAGACAATGCTTCTATCTTGACTCTTCCTTCGAGGAATAATGGGTTTGTTATTTATATAGATGCATTAAAGAAAGGACTTGGATGTTTCCTTTTGCAGAATGATAGAGTTATTGCCTATGCATCATGAAAGTTAAAACTTCATGATGAAAAATATCACACTCATTATCGTGAGTTAGCAGCTATAATATTTTCTCGGAAGATATGAAAACACTATATCTATATTGAAAAATGAGAGATATATACTGATTAAAAGAGTCTAAAGTTCATTTTATCATTTAAAGAACTCAACATGAGGAAAAGGAAATGGCTTTAACTACTCAAGGATAATTTTTGCACAATACACTACCACTCAGGGAAGAAAAATAAGGTGTAATATGCTTTGAGATAAAAAGATCATGGAGTTCTGAAAAGATTAATATTAAAAGGGATCCTATATTCATGGATATTATAAAGATGGATATGGGAATAATCATGGATGGTGAAACATCAATAAAAATTTGAATGGCTTCCAAACCATATTTACTAGAAATGGTAAAAATTTATCATATCGATGATGAGAATTTTAAAAAGAAAATTAAAGTTGTGAAAGATGGGATATTTGTTTACTTTGTATTTGAAGATAGAATTTTGAAATTTGGGATGTGGCTTTGTGTTCTCGATATACCTGATCTAAAAAATGAATTGTCGGATGATGCTCATAGCTCTAAATTTTATATGCACCATGGTAGAACAAAGATGTATATAGATTTGAAGGAACATTTTTGGTGGGACAATATGATGTGGGATATTACTAATTATGTGTCATTATGTATGGGTTTTCAATAGTTGAAGGATAGATGAAAACATCCTAGAGGAGCCATGTAACCTCTTCCCATACCTAAGAGGAAATGGGATCATATTATGATGGACTTTGTCATGTGGATACCAAAGACTCCTAGAATGAATGATGTAATATGGGTTATTATTGATTGTCATACCAAGTCAACACATTTTTTTACTATAATAGATAATTTACAACTTGAACGTTTAGAAATAATATATATTAATGAAGTTGTATTACTTCATGGTGTACCCCTATCAAATTTTTTCTAACAGTGATCCCCATTTTACATAAAGATTTTAGAAAAGTCTTCAGAAAGTCCTAGATACAGAACTTCATTTGA
The DNA here is from genome assembly GCA_963277665.1 of Viscum album. Lineage (NCBI taxonomy): Eukaryota > Viridiplantae > Streptophyta > Magnoliopsida > Santalales > Viscaceae > Viscum > Viscum album. The sequence goes on from OY728146.1 coordinate 1,292,294,170, forward strand.
GCACTGCCTATCACCCTCAAACTGATGGACAATCAGAAAAGACTATTAAAACCTTATAAGGCATGTTTTGATCTTTATCATTTTACTTTCAAAGTATGTGGGATCAATATTGACCTCTCATCGAATTTTCTTATAAAAATATCTTTCATTCATGTATTCAGATGACACCATATGGGGCATTATATAGAAAATGATGTTTCACACCAACTAGTCAGGATGATGTTGGTGAAAGAAAACTCATAAGCCCATAACCATTTAAGTAAACAATGGAAAAGTTGAAGATTATCCAAACCCACATCAAGGAATATCAAAGTAGGAAGAAGTGTTATATTGATATTCGAAGGAAGGATTTGGATTTTCAAGTAGATGATCATGTTTTACTAAATGTATCTATAGGGAAGGGTCTTATAAGATTTGTTAAAAAGTGTAAATTAAGTCCCAGGTACACCAGAACTTTCAAATTTATAGAACAAATTGGAGTTGTAGCATATTTTTTGGCAATGCTGCCAAGTATCTCCAAAGTTCATGATGTTTTCCACGTATCACTATTTAGAAAATACATGCCTGACCCAATGCATGTACTCACCTATAAAGAAATAGAAATAAAACCCTATATGTATTATTTTGAAGAGCATATCAAGATTCTTGATACTAGAGAATAGGTGTTGAGAAACTGGATGACTCGTTTGGTAAATGTTCTTTAGAGAAACCATATAATGGAAGAGGCAATGTGGGAACCTGAGGATCATATGATGAAGAACCACCCAAATATTTTAATGTACTAATATTCGAGAAATTTCTAGGACAAATGTATTTGAATGAGGGAATAATGTAACCCCCATGCTTCCACAATACACTTCTCTTTTAATAATACAATATCTTGTGTTGTACGGAACTCTGAGTTCTAGCACACCATGACCAATCAAACTATCCATTTAAAAAGATGCTATGAATAGTAATACCCACATTTAGAAATTTTAGAAATTTTATTTTTAAAAATGGACTTCATTATTGGATTCATATTATCAAAATTATCTTAGGGTGATTTTTTTGTATTTTTCTAAAAAGTTTCTATTTTTGATGAATAGTGAAAAACAATATATTATTGTTTAAAACCAACTTTTTATTTAAATAATTATTTTTAATATAAATTTATTATAATGTCAAAATAGATTAAAAATAGGTATACCAATCCAATTTAATTCATTAGAGTCATTTTATAATAATATTAGTTATATAAAATGTTGTTGAACTTTTTAACTTCTTTGTCACGACCCGTCCCCCAGGACCCGTGCCGTGACTACCCAGTGCCCACCTTCCAAAGGCCAGAGGCTGGTGACTAGCACCGAAAGTCGTAATACCAAATACTAGGAAGGAATTTCCTTTATAACCTGAAATCATATACAATGAAGAACACAACAAGATACGAACAAAAATAAACTGAATAGTAAACAGAGTGAGTACAATATGTAAAATGGGCCAGAATACAAACCCAACTAAAAAAGTAAAAGGAAACTGGAAGTACAAGTGATTTGGAACTTCTCATGGATCGTCCCTCACGAATCCTACATGAAGGGTAGGTACAGATCACGAAAAACCATCTCTGCGGTTCACCTCATCTAACGTCCACCTCCGAGCTACCTCTAGTCCTGGTACCCTCATCCACAGTCAGCGATGTCAGTCGTTTGGACCAAACACAACGAAGTGTGGGTATATCCTATGAAGGGTGAGTATAATGATACTCAGTAAGGACCCCAAGAACCTCAAGGTCTCATAAATCCACAAAGGATAAACCACAAAGCAAGGAAACAACTGATATCCCTACTTAGGTATATGCCCATACATATAACTAAGTTATCATGTAAACCCTTATCAATCACGAGGAAAACACAGAATCCAACTCCAAAGCCCCAGGATCAACTGGTTCACAAAGGAAGAAATACCATGAAGGTAAGTACCGCACAGGTATGACACATAGAAGAATAACACCAAGGTATTACCACGAAGGAAAGTACCACACAGGCACAGACTCATCTCACACCAAGTATAACTTAAGTACTATAGTAGAGATGATTATATGTAACTACTGAATCATATTACTCTGTAAAGAAGCTGAACCACACATGATCACTATGAGATGACCCACACAGGATCGCTAGGAACTGACCCACAAAAGATCGCTAGGAGCTGACCCACACATGATCGCTAGGAGCTGACCCGCATGGGATTGCTAGGGGCTGACCCACACAAGATCGCTAGGAGCTGATCTACACAGGATCTATAGGAGCTGAACCACACAGGACCACTAGGTGCTGACCCACACAGGATAACTCTTCATTCATCTTGTTATAGCCAGCTACTGGGTTCCCACACTAATCCTGCTCGTCTCCAGGAGGATATTCTCCACAAGTCACTGGTTGATACTCCAACTTCTAGGAAGTACCATGGGTAAGTATCCCAAAGGACCGCTATGTCATAGGGGTCTCAATGAAATAGACGATTCATCATTCTCACACCCGGTCTGTGATTTATTAGCCTTTTTGTCTCAAGGGCACGGTTGGATTCCTACTCGATCCAACTCGACCATTCCCCAACATTATCCAAAACTCCAGTGGGTTATACCAAAGGGACCGTCTCGCTCCATGGTTTCCAGTGCTGCTGATGGTTCATCAAACGGATGTCTAGTGCCAAAGTTATGGCCCATGTAAAGTATAGATTCATATATGGTCTGGGTCCGGTCCGACCCGATCAGACCGAACTGACCCAAACATGGCATGTGTCGACCCGGTTCGGGTCAAAGTGGGCCAATTCGCTGAGTCAAGCCCGTCTTGTGGTGCGGCCCGACCTGTGGCGCGGCCCGACCTATGGTGCAGCCCAGACCCGTAGGGAGGTCCAGAAAACCTCTAGGGGCTGCGGAGGCCACGGTGTGGCAGAGGCCGCTGGTCGGCTCAGCTGCGGATAGCGGCTCGGCCAGGGGTTTCTGCGAGGGCTCGGGGTGGCTCGACCGGGAGGGCAGAAGCCATGGGGTGGATCAGCAGGGGGTGTCGTGAGGGCGCAGGGCAGCTCGGCCGGGAGGGCGGAAGCCGTGGGACGGCTCAGCTAGGTTGGCCTGGCCGGGAGGGCAGAAACCGCGGGGCGGCTCGGCCGGGGGGTGCGGCGAGGGTCGAGGTGGCTTGGCCTGGAGGGAGAAATCTGTGGGACAACTCGGCCAGGGGGTGCCGCTAGGGCGCGAGGTGGCTCGACCGGGAGGGCGGAAGCCATGGGACGGCTCAATCGGGGTGGTACGTCTGGGAGGGCGGAGGCCATGAGGGGGCTCGGCGAGGCAGTGAGTAGCGCGGTAGGGCCGCAGACGGTGGAGCCATGGGGCGGGGCTGCAGACTACGACATTAGCTCAGGAGGCGAGGATGCGGGCGACGGCTCTGTCGCAGATGGTGGCAACGGCTCGGCCATGGGGCGTTGAGGTCGCTGAAGGCAGAGCTGTGGGATGGTGGGGCATCGTGGTGTTGTTCCTTCGCTGGCTGCTGGTTTAGCCATCCTCTCTCGTCATTTGTTGTCGTGGTGTAAGCCACCTTCTTCCATCACGAAGAACACAATAAGAAAGAACGACGGAGGGGTCGGGCCATGTTTGTTTGGCCTGCCCCCTCCGCATTAGAGAGGAAGCATGTGGTTCGCCATTTTCGAATCAATAATGTGTATGGAAGATATTAAAGAACATTAATCCCCAAAACCTTCATTAATCACTATTCCCAACACCGTAAAAGAAAAATTAGAAGGGAATAAAATGGGAACTAAACCCCTACCTCAGATTGTTCGTTGACGTTGGTGCGAGAAGGGTGTTGAATAAGGAGAATGGAGTGCCAATGATCGTCGCTTATGAAACCATGTTTTGATGTCAGGCTCACTCGTCATCCTCTTCCTTGATTTCTGAATAACATTCTTCGATGGCGTTCTTCGCTAGAGAAGTGTAATCTTTCCAATATTTCTCCTCTCCCCAAATACACGAAATTGCAAAGTATCCAACTTATGATATATTTCCCCAATTTTAATTGTTGGTACAATTTCAAAAAGGCTTAATTAATTAACTATGTTGACATAATAAATGTTGTAGGAGTTGAAGAGGCTCCCCCACATTTAATATTAAGTTTGAGGGTTTCTCCCATTAAAGGGGAGTTCAAGGGGGTTTATACTCGGGTGCCCCCTACGACCATAGCCTTTCAAGGGAGGTTTAGTTCTGGTGGTCCCCACTTGTGAAACATCCACATGGGACATTCAAAATAAAATAAAATAAAATGTTACAAAAAATTTATTTTATTTATTTCTTTCATGAAAGCCCCAAAAATTAACTTTCACCCTCGACCAACTTCTGTTGAGTTGAAAGTATCCATATGTGAATACTGACACTATGAGTTCAAGAATGTCCTTGGATTTAAATTCTGAGAACCGGTTACAACATTACAAAAACCCACTAGCACATTTGCTGAATGTACCCGAAAAAAAGTTCAAAAATTCATTCCGGGCACACTAGGCCTCGGAATCACACGACGTCAATTTTCACGGACTTGAAAAAGTACCATTTAATTAAAAAAAATTACATGGAAACTATGAGTCTTTACATTCTCCCCACCTTAGGGATTTATGTCCCCATAAGCCACAAATCAAACTAAGGGAACAAGTGGGGTTACTGAGCACACATCTGAGCCTCCCGCTCCCATGTGCTCTCCTGAAGGTTCCTGTGATGCCAACGAAAGCACACCGGAGGTATCGACCATCCATGAAGTACCCGCTCCTGTTGATCCTCAATATCAACTGGAACCTCCATCAAAGTCTCCCCATAATCAATGTCTATCTATCCATGGTCGATGACGTGGGAAGGGTCGTGCACGTATCTCCTCATCTTGGATACGTGGAAGATTTCGTGCACCTGGTGCAACTGAGGTGGAAGAGCTAAGCGGTACACCACCGTGCCAACTCTGCTATGGATATGAAAAGGTCTGATGAATCTCAAAGATAACATTCCACCTCGACCAAATCTATGCATAACTCATCGGGTTGAGACACATATAAAGACATGGTCTCCATCATTGATCTCTATAGGTCTCCATCTCTTATCGACATAAGACTTCTTCCTACTCTGTGTAGTCTTCATCCACTCCTAGATGATCTGCACCTTCTCTGTGGTAGCCTGTACCATCTATGGTCTCACAAGTCCTGACTCCCTTAGGTTAGCCCAACACAAAGGTGATCTATAAGGTTTCCCATACAAGGCCTTGAAAGGTGCCATCCCAATGGTGGAGTGATAACTGTTGTTGTATGCAAACTCCACTAATGACAAGTGATCCTACCAGATGTGACCAAAATTGAGGATACAAGCACATAGCATGTCCTCGAAAGTCTGAAGTGTTCACTCAGTCTAACCATCTATCTAAATATGGAAGGAGGTGCTCAAATGAAGCTGCGTCCTTCAAGCCTCGTACAATCCTTCCATAGTCTGGAAGTAAAACGTGCATCACGATATCAACCAATCGTCGAGGGTACTCCATGAAGCCACCATTTTTTTCCCATAGAGGCGTCACATGCTCTCTACTGACCCCAGTTCTCTGATCAGTAGGAAGTGGTCCAACATGGGGAGTCAATCGAAGATCACCCAGATAGAATCATGTCCCATATATGTATGTGGAAGTACTGTCACAAAGTCCGTTTATATCCCATACCACTTCCACTCTGGGACCTCTATAGACTGAACCAACTCTGTTGGTACTTGATTCCCTGCCTTCAATTTCTGATTAGTGAGGCATCAAGAGACAAACTCAGCTACTGGTTTGTTCATTCCCAGCCACCAGTGCTATCGTCAGAGATCCTGGTACATCTTTGCAACTCCTGGATGTACTGTTAGAGGGGATTTGTGGAACTCCCTCAACAATTCCCCCCGAAGCGACACTGGTACCATGGAACATCCTTTGAAGAGGATGACATGCTCCCAACCTTTAGAAAATCCATCAGGTGACTATCCTATGGATATCTGAGCACATCTTGTCTTGCAGTCAGTGTCCTCATGATGCGCCTCCATAAATTTCCGAGGAAGTGGGGGAGTGACTGTAAGAGACTGAAGAAAAGTTACTCCATCTCTATCCACAAAGGATATCATCACAGTGGCCAACTTCTCCGTCATGTTGTCTAGAAGCTATATACCAAACCTCCTGCTGAGTGCATCGGCTACAACATTTTCCTTCGCAAGAGTATAGACTATCTCAAAGTCATAGTCTTGCCGGAACTCATGCCAACATTACTGTCTCAGGTTTAGGTCCTTCTGAGAGAAGATATACATGAACTCTTGTGATTCGAGTAGACTGTAAAACGTTCTCCCATTAGATAGTGCTACCACATCTTCAAGGTAAAGACCACTACTGATAAATCCAGGTCATGGGTAGCGTAGTTCCTCTCATGATGTCTCAGAAGTCAAGAACCATATGAGATCCCTGCTCGCTTATGCATCAGGACACATCCAAGCCCGGTCCCTGATGCATCGCAGTAGACTACGTACCCTACACCCTCCTATGGAAGCCTTAAGATGGGGGCACTAGTCATCCTTTGTCTCATCTCTTGAAAACTCTTCTAGAATCTCTCCGACCAAACGAAGGGTTTCCCCTTCTTCGCAAACCATGATAGAGGTGCTGTAACTCTGGAGAAATATGGCAAAAACCTCCGATAGTATCCAGCAAAACCTAAGAAACTCCATACCTCTATCACATTCCTGGGTGGCTCCCAAGAAAGTACTGCCTCAATCTTCACTAGATCCACTATAACTCCCGCCTCTGATATGACATTTCCTAGAAAGTGAACCTCTCAGATCTAGAACTGGAACTTTAAGAGCTTACTATATAGCTGGTGCTCTCAGATTGTATCCAGAACTACATGAAAATGATAGGCATGCTCCTCCTCAGTAGCCGAGTAGATCAGAATGTCATCTATGAAGACTACTATAAGGAGATGAAGTTATGGCTGAAAGATCCTGTTCATGAGTCTAATAAACACTTCTGGAGCATTGGTTACACCAAATGGAATAAACAAGAAATCTTAATGGTCATACCGACATCTGAAAGCTCTCTTCTACACATACAAATCTCGTACTCTGAGTTGGTGACAGCTTGATTTGAGGTCTATCTTCTAGAACCACCGTGCTCCCTTTAGCTAATCAAAGAGGTCATCAATCATCCAAAGTGGGTACTTTTTCTTCACGGTCACCTGGTTCAGGCACCGATAGTCAACAAAAAGTCTCAAGTTCCCATCCACCTTCTTGGTGAACAAAATTGGGGTTTCCCAAGGAGAAACACTGGGCTGAATGAATCCCTTCCCCTGCAAGTCCTCTAGATGTACCCGCAACTCATGATGATCCGCAGGGAGCCATTTGATATGCTGGTGTAGATATCGGTTCCATCCCGGGGTATAATTCAATGTTAAATTCCACCACTCTACGAGGAGGTAGACCCAAAAAATCATCTGGGAAGACATCCACGTACTGGTACACCACTACACGATAACTCAGACTCTCCACATCAACTACTCTGAGGGTAAGGCTAGCCAACGGATGAGTGATCTGCTGCACTCTCCTCCGAGTATGTTCATCCGGTGCTGCAAAGGCTCCCTTCTCACCGGTGAATGTAAACTTGTTCCCATCCATGCGGAAACACCACACTTTGTTCCTAATACAGTCAATCTGAGCATGTACTGAAGCTAACCAGTCCATACCCAAGATGACGGTGTAAGGACTCGACGTTTATACTAGGAGATCACAGCTGCAGATCTCACCTCCTAGAGTAAGATCACACTGCCGACACCAGTGCGTAATCATCGAATCTGATCCCGTAAGAGTCTCTATCAGTAAGGATCAAGCCCACGACTCTGTCAGAATTTCCATGTTCCGAATGAGGGATGTGGAAATAAAATAATGACTGGAACCTGGGTCTATAAGTTCTGTATCTAAGGTGGATTAGACACAGATCGGACCATGTATCATCTCCAGAGCTCCATGATCATAGGCCTCAGCTACATGGAGCTGAGCTCGCCCCTATCCGCCAACTCCCTACGGTCAGGGTGGACCTCCTGGTGGTGCTGGCGGTAACATATTGAATCGTTTCCCACTTCTAGCTACACAACCATCTCCTCTGCCACATCCGCCTGCTCCCTGAAGAACTCATTATTTGAATCTATGTCTCTACCTGGGTGGTCCTTCGACCGTCTCCTGATCATCCATATGGCGGCTCAGACAGTCACAAGCCATGTGACCCTACCCGTCGCATGCGTAACACTGCCCACTCCTGGAATGACTATCTCTTCCTTGGGTGCCCCACGCAATTGATCCTGAGTCATGCGGTCATCCACCTATAGTTCTGGTCCTCTTGGACCTCTGCGACATCTGTATGTTGGCAGTTACAAAAGACTTTTCTATATGATGACTGGTGGTGGGTCTCCCTATTGGTGACTGCCCAGCAAGAAAACTCTCCACTAAGAGGGCTCTCTCTAACACCCCCACCTATGTCGGGATGCTAAGTGAGATCATAGAAGCCTTGATCTCCCGCCTAATCCCCTAGTCAAAGGTCTAGGCCTTGAAGAATGTGTCCCGAACCATATCAGTTGAGTAGCGTGAGAGGTCAGTGAATCTCGCCGAGTATTGTGCCACAGTTATGAAGACCTACTGAATATGAAGTAGCTCCTGTATGCACACTGTGCGAACTGGGTTAAAATCTATCCGAAACAGGCTCTCGAAGTCTGCCCAGAGAAGCGTCTCCTCTTCTTGAACTTGGAGCATCAAGCTCCACAATTTTCCTACTGCTTCCTGTAGAAGGCTGGCGACAAGGATCACAATGAGATCAGCTGGTGTCCCTACAAGTCAGAAAACATTCACCACGGGCTCCAGCCAATCCTCATCCGCCTGTGGGTCCATCTCTCTCCTGAACCTAGGTGGCCTCTGGCACTGGAACTCGTGCAACACGCTCAAGAGGTGTGCACCCTCTACTATTGGGGATGGTGTCATCGGTGGCCCAAAGGGTAATAGTACCGTTGGTGCCTCCACTGGTGCCTCTACTAGAAGAGGGCCCTACATTGAGGTCTCAATGCTCGGTGGGCTATCAGTGCGTATAACTCTCAGAACCCTAGATGGTTGTCTTTGTGGAGGCATCCTGAAAATAAATAGGTGTGCCATGGTCAATAAGATATTCTTGGAGAGATGACTCAAAAAGATTACAAAGAAGACTCATGAACACACACACACAATCAGTGTTTTCATGCACTGAGTCAGAAATTAGAAGTCAGGGTCCTGGTGTATGGATATGTTGGCCGCCGCACCAATACTGGATTCCCTAAACTGATAACCACACTCACTACACTTAAAACTATTTCCATTTAAAATGATCAGAGTCTTATGTTATACAGTAGAACAAACTCCTTTGATACTAATTTGTCATGACCCATCCCCTAGGGCCCGAGCCGTGACTACCCCGAGCCCGCCTTCCATAGGAAAGGGCCTGGAGACTAGCATCGAAAGGTTTAATCCCAAATACTGTAACCGCATTTCCTTTATAACTTGTAATCACACGCAACCAAGAAAACAATAAGATACGAACAAAAGTAAACTAAATAGTAAACAAAGTGAGTACAATAAGTAAAAGGGGCCAGAATACAAGCCCTACTAGAAAGTATAATGAATATTAAAGTACAAGTGAACCGGAACTGCTCCTGTATCTTCCACCATGAATCCTACCCGAAGGGAAGGAACATCTCACGAACGGCCGTCTCATAGGTTCACCTCATCTAACATCCACCTCCAAGCTACTTCTAGTACTAGTACCCTCATCCTCTATCAGCGTTGTCCATCGTCTTCATGAAACACAATGATATTCCTACATATCCCATGTAGGGGTGAGTATAACGATACTCAGTAGGGACCCCAAGACCATCAAGGTCTCACAAATCCACAAAAAATAAACCAAAAATCAAGGAAACAATTGTTAACCCTACTTAGGTATATGGCCAAACATATACCTAAGTTATCAAGTAAACCCATCTCAATCATGAAGAAAACACATAGTCCAACTCCAAATCCCTAGGCTCAACTGTTCCACAAAAGAAAAAATACCACAACGGAAAGTACCACACACGTATGCTACACAGAAGAATGCCACCAAGGTATTACCACACAGGTACAGACTCAGATCACACCAGGAATAACATAAGTATAATAGTAGAGATGATTAGATGTAACTACTGAATCATCTTACTCTGTAAAGAAGGTGACCCACATAGGATCTCTAGGTGATGACCCACACAGGATCGGTAGGTGTTGACCCACACATGATCACTAGGAGCTGACCCACATTGGATCACTAGGAGCTGACCCACAAAGGATCCCTAGTAGTTGACCCACACATTATCGCTAGGAGATAACCCACACAGGATCTCTAGGATCTGACCCACGCAGGATCACTAGGTGATGACCCACACTGGATCGCTCTCCATTCTTCTCATCATAGCCAACTACTGGGTTTCCACACTAAGCGTGCTCTTCCCCGAGAGTATCTTCTCCACAAGTCACTAGTCGATACTCCAACTGCTACAAAGTCCCATGAGGAAGTATTCTAAATGACCACCATTCCATAGGGGTCTCAATCCAACAGACGACACCTCATTTTGATGCCAGGTCTATGAGTTATTAACCTTTTTGTCCCAAGGGCCCAGTTCGATTCGTGCTTGATTCAACCTGACCATTCCCTAACATTATCCAAAACATTAGTGGGGTATACCAAAGGGACCATATCGCTCTAGGGTTTCTGGTTCTACTGATGGTTCATGAAATGGATGTTCGGTGCCAATGTAATGGCCCAAGTAAAGTATAGGTTTGTATTTGGTCCGGGTCTGGTCCGACCCCATCTGACCGACCTGACCCAGACCTGGCCTGGGTAGACCCAGTTTGGGTCAACCTGGCCCGAACCACTAGGTCAAGCCCAGAATGTGGTGCAGCCCGACTCGTTGGGTGGTCTGACAGGTCGTGAGGGTCGCGAGGGGCCGCAGAGGCGGTAGGTGCCGCGGGGCGGCGGAGGCCGCAGGTTGGCATGGCCGTGGATAGCGGCTCAGCCGCGAAGGTGCCACGAGGGTGCGAGGTGTCTCACCCTAGCTCGGGGTGACTCAGAGAGGAGGGCGAAAGCTGTGGGAGGGTGCGTCTGAGGCGGCTCGGCCGGGAGGGCGGAGGCCGCAGGAAAACTATGCCAGGGTGGCTCGACCGAGAATGAGGAAGCCATGGGGCAGCTTGGTCGGGACGGTGGAGGCCGTGTGGCGACTCGATGAGCCTGCTTGTGGCGCGGCAGGGCCATCGATGGTAGAGCCTTGGGGCTGTGTGCCAGGGACACAGATGACGGTGGTATCTCGGGGGGTGAGGCTGCGGGCGGCAACTCAGCCGTGGATGGTGGTGTCGGCTCGGGTGGTGGCTGGGCCGTGGGGTGGGGATGTCACAGACGGTGGAGCTGTGGGGCAGTGGGGCGCCGTGCCTTCTCCGGTGGCTAGTTTAGTCAGCCTCCCTCTTCGTTCATCATCGTGGTGTAAACCACCTTCTTCCATTGTGAAGAACACAATAAGGAAGAACGACGGAGGGGTCATTCCATGTTTGTATGGCCCTCTCCCTCCATGTTAGAGCAGTATCAAGTGGTTCACCGTTTTTGTATCATGAACGTGTATGGAAGATATTTAAGAACATAAATCCCCAAAAACTTTTTCAATCACTATTCCCAACCTTGCAAAAGAAAAATTAGAGGGGAAGAACATGGGAACTAAACCCCTACCTTGGATTTTTCGTTGACGTTGGAACGGGAAGGAAGTTAAAGAAGGCGAAGAGAGTGCCAACTATCGTCACTTCCGAAACCATGCTTCGATGTCGGGCTCGCTCGTCGTCGTCTTCCTTGATTTTAAAAGAATGTTCTTCAATGACATTCTTTGTTGGAGAAGTGTAATCCTCCCAATATTTCTTCTCTCCCCAAATCCACCAAATTGAAAAGTATCCAACTTGTGATATGTTTCCCCAATTTTAATTGTTTGACCAATTTTAAAAAGGATTAATTCCTTAACTTGGTTGGCATAATAAATTTGGAGGAGTTGAAGAAGATCCCCCATATTTAATAGAATGTGTGAGGGTTTCTCCCATTAAAGGGGAGTTTAAGGGGGTTTATACTCGAGTGGTCCCCAAAACAGTATCCTCTCAAGGGAGGTTTAGTTTAGGTGGTCCCCACTTGTGAAATAACCACATGGGAGTTTCAAAATAAAATAAAATAAAATTTTACACAAATTTTATTTTATTTTATTCTTTCACAAAAAACCCAAAAATTAAATTTCACCATCGACCAACTACCATCGAGGTGAAAGCCTCCTTAAGTGAATACTGGCGCTGTGAGTTCAACGGTGTCCTCATATTTCAATTCCGAGAACCTGTTCAAAACATACAAAAAACTGCTAGCACATTTACTGAACGAACCTGAAAAAAAGTTCAGAAATTAATTCTGGGCATACCGGGCCTTGGAATCACGCACCATCAATTTTCCCGGACTTGAAAAATTCACATTTAATTAAAAAAAATTTACATAGAAATTCTAGGTCTTTACTGTCTTTTACCCACTTTCTAGGCACATTTGAAAATTTTAATAAAACGTAATTTAACCACTTCTATGAATTGAATTTGAAAAATCAGACAGAAATGATTGTCATAAGTTTTTAAAATGTGGTTCAGTAGGATGGAAATATTTTTTTTGGTGAATAATAACTTTTGATTTTTATTTACCACAATTAAAAGTAAATAGGGTAATTAATGGTAAAAAAATATTATAATAATATAAAATTATCCTAACACGTGTCCTAATTCTATTGGATAAGTGTATTTTCACAAAAATCAACCTTAGGACTAAAATATGATCTTTTTTGATCCACTTGGATATGATTATGACATTTATTATATTTTATTTAAAGAAGAGTTAAAAGTGTCGAAATCAAATTTTAATAACTAAAATATTTTTAATATAGATTTATACATAAGATAAATTCGACTATAAATATTAATTATATAAATGAAAATATTTAATATCTCATGGTATTTTATGTATAATTTTTAGAAATTAAATAATTAAATTTATTTACGTTAAAATCATGATGCATAAATTACCTTGTTAATGAAATATTAAAATAAATGACATTAATAATATAAAAATAAATATAATTTAAATTAATTAACGACATACAATAATTTTTCAAAAAACTTATACAAGTTAGTGACACATTAGAAGTATTGGGTTGAAGTTATCATATTGGTTTATAAATTTAAAAATGAAAATATTGAAAAGTAACAAAATTTACATAAATGATATTATAGAATAAATACTATTTTATTAAATGAAATAAAAGTTGTAAAAATTGAAAGTTCATCAAAATAAAATGGGTATTCTTATAAATTTCATAAATTATCCCCTTTAATTTTGATTTGAAATTTATAGTAACAATACGAACCATGTATTATAAAAATACAGGATGACATGATAAGAGTTAAACTATTTAACTAAGGGTAAAATGTAAAAGATAAGGTTAATTTTTTGACCCAAACATTTCAAAAACCTACTGGTTTATAGGGTTTCAACCCATCCATATCTTATTGATGAAATAAATAAATTTTAATCTATTAGAAACCGAAAATAATTTTATAATAAATTAATATTTCAAGCTTTTCCTAAAGTGCCCCTCACCTCTCTTATAAAAGGGCACTTCCCATTATCTTAAATTCACAACTCCAAAGGAATTTGGCTCGGCCAACCCCAACCAAAATCACCTATTAAATTCCATTAATTAAACCTAGATTCATTACCTTGATCATTAATCTAACCTATGTAGCCATTATTTCAAATCAAAAGGAAGCACCCGAAGAAGAGGTAATTATTTTATCATCTCTTTCAATGTTCTCCTCATATTCTACATCCTCATTGTTTGTTGTTTATATAATAAACTAATAAATACAATACCTTCTACGTAATGAGTTATTATTTTAAATATGGTACAACCATATTCATTATTCCAACCATCCTAGGAATAAAAAAGTCACCATACATCGTATGTACGACTTATCGGTTCCACGTCTTGGTGTAGTTTGTTATTAAATGCAACATTTTTTGGATGGGTATAATTGATGTAAATAGTAAATATAACATGTTAATTGTTCTGTATATATAATATACCATTAAATTAAAAAATATTTCACCATCAATAGAATGATATTGTCGCTCGTACGTACGTATGAAATACCGTCTCCACGATGTGATGAGATTCGTTCCCCATCATAACCATTCATGAATAATTTTTATTTTATGATTAAAAGTAATATTTAAGAACTTAATATTATTCTAGATATGAATAAAATAAATCCTTTCCATAATAAACATGACTTACGTAAGAAAACATATAAAGGAAAGAAAATTAGTTAACACCCGAAACAATGATAATACTGAAGTATTATTAACAAAGTAATATTATAGGATCACATATGATATCATATTTATGTATGTGGTTCGTGGATAGTTTAATAAAAAAAATTTAATAATTATAATGGTTTTTAATGTACCATCGAAAAAGGATAATTACAAGGTAAGGTTTAATATTGCAATCTTTCTATTATCCGAGGTTGTTTATACGTAAGTATCTACTGAGAATTCATTACCATCCATATCCATATTTATTAAAAATGTATTTTAAATAATTTTTACTACTTCCTAGAATATGCGTTAAAGTAATTTATACCCTTCTGTCACGACCCGTCCTCAGGCCTGTGCCGTGACTACCCTAAGCCCGCCTTCCATAGGCCAGGGGCTGGCGACTAGCACCAAGGCGTAAATCCCGGTAAAAGGGAAGGCATTGCCTTTGGAAAGTAAACCACAAACACCACAGAGAAAGCAGTCAGAAGAAGTAAACACTAATTAAAAACTGAGTACAATAGTAAGTGCGGAAAAGCATGTGGGCCAGTATAGAAACCCAAACTGAAAGTAAAGTATAACTCGAAAGGGAAAACAACAAAGGAAAAGTAAAGCCGCAGTGTCGAGCCTTCCACTGGAAGTCCCACCTGAAGGGTGAGTACAGATAGCCTCTACAGCTCCTCGGGTCCAATTGTCCACTCCAACCACGTCCCGCCTAGTGGTCCACCTCTAGGTACCGTCCTGCTCCGCAAGCCTCAACCACGATCAGCGATGTCTGTCGTCTGCAACCAACACAACATAGTGCGGGCATAGCCCATGAATGGGTGAGTATAAGCTACTCAGTAGGGACCCCGAGACCTCCGAAGTTCTCCTAGAATCCGCAAAGGATAATACACAAAGGAATGATGCAATCAAGAAGTAACATCCGACACAGATTAGGTATATTCCCAAACATATACCTAAGTCATCTATTCCAAGTTCGGCTCCAACATCCTAGCCCAAGTACAACCCAGTCCACACAGAAAGAAAAAGGTAAATCCACACAGGATAGCACAACGCAATCCACATAGGAAAGAAAAATGTAAATCCAAACAGGATAGCAAAACACAATCCACATAGGAAAGAAAAACAGGATTCAACTCACACAGGAATACTACTTTGTAAGAGGATGGAGATGATCAGATGTAGCCACTGATTCATCTAAGCTGTCATACCCACAAAGGATCGGTAGGTACTAACCCCCGCAATAACCCACAAAGGATCGATCAAGAAGTGGAGACCATAGCTATTGGGTAACTCCTTCCCTATCAAGTACAGTGGGTATGCCGCTATAACCGAGCGCTTCCCTCTAACCTTGGACTGCTGTAGTATATTACCTATCGAGTACTGTGGGCTTGCTGCTACAACCAAGCGCTTCCTACCATTGGTCTGCCGCTACAACCAAGCACTCCCCCTCATAGCCTCTAGGGGTACTCCTTCTGTTGAGTACCACGGGTCAGCCGCTACACACAAGCTCTCCTTCTTCGTGGGTCTGCCGCTACAAACAAGCGCTCATCCGTCGTGGGTATGCCGCTAAAACCAAGCGCTCCCCCTCATAGCCTCCAGAGGTACTCCTTCTATTGAGTACCATCGATCTTCCACTACAACCAATCGCTCCTCCGCCGTGGGTCTGCAGCTACAACCAAGTGCTTACCACTAGGCTATCCATAACACACCGAGTCATTCGATCAGCAGTCGTCATGTCTCAACCAGCTCTAGGGTTTCCGCACACAGCATGCTCATTCCAAGAGGGTCCACTCCACCAGCCAAGAGGTCGATGCATCAACTGAAACATAGTCTGGAGTTGATGTATCCCAAAAGTACCATAGTGGTCACTACCGAACCCATGGAGGATTCACATACGGTCTTCATTTTCGTCGTAGAAGCAGCCAACACTAGGGTTCCCGCACACGGCAAGCTCGTTCAGGAGGGTCTGCTCCATGAGCCGAGATTCTGATACATAAACTGAAACCTATTCTAGATTTTATGTATCCAAAAGTTCTGTATCGTCAACAGGAACTCAACATTGCAGACGGCGCGTCAATCGGACGCCCGGTCTGAGAGTTATTGGCTCTTTCATCCCAGGGACCCGGTTGGTTTTTAAGGAAAAACCAACCCGACTGTACTCCACCTGCATCCAAACCTCGAGCGGATTATTCCAAAAGATGCGTCTCAGTTAGAGGAATCTTCCAAAACCGATGGCACATCAATCGGACGTCCGAAGCCCAAGATAGGAGCGTTTCCACTCCGAGGGCCCGATTGGTTTTGTGTAAGAACGAACTTGAACGAACCCAAATTATTCAGAAACCTTGAGTGTGATATACCGAAACGACCATCTCGATCCAAGGATCACATAGCCGCTAATGGAGCATCGTTCGGAGGACCATAGCTCGAGTTATGAGAAAAAGAGAGAAAAGGTCCGAAAATGGGGGGTCTAGGCCCGGACCGACACGGCCCAACCCCCCTGGGTCGGCCCGAACCGGGTCGACCCAAACTGGGTCTGGGTCCTACCCGGCCGGCGCGGCCCGGCCCGGTCGGCTGGCGGCTCGGCCATAATGGCCGAGCGGGTGCAAGGGGGCACCGCCCCCCTTGATGGAAAGCCACGGCCCCACGTGGGGCCGCTTGGTGTCACCGGACGCTGCTTAAGCCGCGTCCCTTCCTCCGCGGCCCCGCGCGGTCACAGGACTGGACAGCACCGCGCGGTCGCGGGACCGGCCAGCGCCCGCCACGACTTCAGCCATGGCAGGTCTACCCAGCGGCGCACCGGACGCCGCCGTGTCCGGGGGGCCGGCCAATACCGGCCGCCGGCGCCGCCGCACCGGCGTGGTGCACCGGCAGAGACTTATGCGGACCACCGGACGTGCTCCGGTGGTCCGATTCACCTGCGGTCATTTCCGGTGATCGTCTCAGGACCCGACCATCGCTGCAAAGCCTTCAAAACACCCGAGCGGCTTGTTTTGTCACCGTCCGCCGTCCGCACACCAAGAACAAAGGGCGGTGGGTTCAGACTTGTTTGTTGGTCCACCCCCACCGTGTTAGTGGTTTAAAAGTCTCAGAACAATCATTTAATCACAATCCACAGATATAAATCACAAATATTTAAAAGAATCAATCCTTTACCTCGTCGTAGTCGCCGGATGAGTTCTTCGCGGAATTGACCATCATGGAAGAAGATGATCATCGAGTCGCGGAAGGGCATCGCATCGTCGAAGTATATGGCGTTGCGTCGACGATCTCCGAGGTTTAAAGAAAAACACACAGATTTATTTCATGAATTAAATCTATGTTATGGATAAAATCCACAAAGGAAATTTAAATGTTCCGAAATCTCCTACCTCAAGTAGTTAATCGAAGATTTGTCGCGGGAGGAGAAATGTCGCAGAAGAACGTCGCGGGAGAAGAATCGTTGGTGTCGCGGAACACGACGTCACATTGTCGATCTCCGATGGTTCGGTGTTCTTCGCGTTCTTCGCGTTCTTCGCGAAGGAGGATGAAGATCTCAAGCCTTGGAGTCTTCTCCAAATCCTCTCATCGAGCAAGCCTCAAGAAGACAAGCGTTGGTCTTACTTTATTAACATGCCAAGAAAATGAAAAAAAACTAGGTAATGACCCATTAGTTCATAGAATTAATTTCAATGAATAAACCACCCAATTAATAGGAGCGTGTAAGTGTTTAAGAAAACACCCCAGTTGACTTTCATTAATGAAGAGTTTTCGCGGGTGCGTTACTTAGAGGAAAGGAAACGGTGGTGCTCGTGCGGTCCCCACCTCACAAATATCCTAACAAGAGGGTTGGATATTTTGGATCGCACCCTATCCGCTTCAACTTAGCTCAAGTGGCTTTAAGTGGCTTTTATGTGACTTTATGTGAAATAAAAATAAAGTGGCCGCACCACTTTATTTTATTTCTTAACTTAACCCCAAAAATTTAAAAACCACACCCAATCAAACGCATCTCCAGAAGAGGCGTTTCTAAGAAAATACTGGTGCTATGATTCCATCAGTGCCCTCGGAATTTGATTTCGAGCACCGGTTCAAAACATAGAAAAACCCGCTCGTTCGTTCACTGAATGTACCCGAGCCGAACTTCATAAAATGATTCCGGGCACACCGGGCCTCAGAATCAGGTGCCGTCAGAAACTGTGTTCTTGTAAAATTCCAAAAAAATTAAGAAAAAAAATTTCCTTGAAATTTTCGAGACTTTGCATCACTCCCACCTCAGGGATTTAAGTCCCCGTATAGATACATCATAAACTAGGGAAATAAAAGTGGGTACTGAGAACGCATCTGAGCCTCCCGCTCCCAAGTGCTCTCCTGGAGGTTCCCATGCTGCCATCTGATGCGCACTAGAGGAATTGATCATCCACGTAGGACCTGCTCCTGTTGATCCTCGATCACCACCAGGACCTCCGCAAAAGTCGCCCCATCATCAATGCCCATCTCCCCATGGTCAAAGATATGCGTCGGGTCGTGCACGTACCTCCTCAGCTGAGCTACGTGGAAGACGTCATGCACCCGGTGCAACTGAGGTGGTACAGCCAGGCGATAAGACTCCTCACCAATCCTGCTGTGGACCTGGAATGGTCCGATGAAGCATGAAGACAACTTGTCGCCTCAGCCAAATATCCATAACTCACGTCGAGGTGTGACCCGTAAGGAAACGTGGTTGCCATCCTAGAACTCTAGTGGTCTCCACCTCCTGTCAACACAAGATTTTTACCGGCTCTAAGCTGTCCTTATCTGCTCTTAGATGACTTGGACCTTTCTGGTCCTACTTGAGCTGCTGAGATCCAACCGTTACTCTCGCCTCCAAGGGTTGAGTCACACTGTCGGAATCAGTGTATTGTCACTGGGTCTCCACCAGTAGGTATCTCAAAGTGAGGGTCAAGTCAATGGTTTTTAAACCGGAACCTCTTCGTAACAACACAAAGAGAGGATATGAAGGTAAACACCAAAAGAAAGATTCCTTTTATTAATGAAGCTCAAATTAAAAAGACACAAAACATCTTCAGACAAACATAAACATCTCTAGAAGCAGCATAAACAAAAGTCTCCAGGTCTGGAGCTAGTCCCGCTCCTATCCATCTGATCCCGGAGCTCCATGATCGTAGGCCTTAGCTGCCTGAAGCTGAGCTCTCCTATGTCCACCAGCTCCCTACGGTCGGGGTGGACCTCTTGGTAGTGGTGGTGGCAACACATCGAAGCGTCGTACACCTCCAGCTCCACGACCAGCTCCTCTGCCTCGCCCGCCTGCCCCCTGCGGACCGCCATAGTCGACCCTTTTCCTCTGCCTGGGTGGCCCCTAAACCGTCTACTACTCCTCAGCAAGGCGGGTCGGGCATTCACGAGCCATGTGACCAACCCCGCTGCATGAGTAACTCTGTCCTCTCATGGTAAGTCATTGTCCACCATGGGTGCCTCTCAAAAATGATCATGTGTCACGTGGTCGACCACCGGTGGGTCTAGTCCTCTTGGACCCCTGCGTCATTTGTCTACTGCCCGCTGCAGAAGACTCTGCCACATGCCGGCTAGTGGTGCGTCCTACTGCTGGAGACTACTCAGTAATGAAACTCTCTACTAAAGAGCTCGCTCCAACACCCATTTCTATGTCAGAAACCTGTGAAAAACAACTGAAGGTCTGATCTCTCACCTGAGCCCCTGCTCGAAGGTTCGGGCCCTGACGAATGGGTCCCATACCAAGTCCGTGGAATAGCGCGAGAGATCGGTAAACCTTTCCGTGTACTAGGCTACCGTCATGATTCCCTGATGCAGCTGTAATAGATCATGGATGCGTACCGCTCGGAGGGTGGATGGGACGAACTCTAAGCAAAAAAGGCTCTCAATGTCTGTCAAAAGGAGTGATTCCTCGTCATGCACCTGGAGAATCAAGCCCCACCATCTGCCTACTGATTCATGCAGGAGGCTCACTACAAGGACCACCATAAGGTCTGCTGGTGTCCCCACTAACCGGAAAACTCGTAAAACATCCTCCAGCCAGTCCTCGGCAGCCCGGGGGTCTGTCTCTGCGCGGAACCTGGGCGGTCACTGGTGTTGGAACTCATGCAATGCACTAAGGAGACGTGCATCATCAGCGACTGGGACTGGAAGCATCAGTGGCTCGGCAGGTAGAGGTACCGCCGGTTCCTCTGCAGTCAAAGGGCCCTACACCGAGGCCTCATCGCTCGGCGGGCTATCGTCACACTCAACTCTCAGAACCCAAGCTGGCTGCCGTCGTGGGGCCATCCTGAAAAGGAAAGAGGTGCACCATGGTCAGAACATTATACCTGGTGAGCTGACACAAAGTAATCACATAGAAAACATTAAACACACACATGCAATCAATGTTTTCGTGCATTAAGTCGGAAATCAGATGTCAGGGTCCTGGTGTACGGATACGTCAGCCACCGCACCAACACTGGACTCCCTGAACTGATAACCACACCCAATACACTAAACACTATTGCTTCACATAGAAAATATCAGAGGCCCATGGTTCTGCGGTAGAACCGAACTGCTCTGATACCAATTTGTCATGACGCGTCCTCGGGCTCGTGCCGTGACTACCCCAAGCCCGCCTTCCATTGGCCAGGGGCTGGTGACTAGCACCAAAGCGTAAATCCCGGTAAAAGGGAAGTCATTGCCTTGGGAAAGTAAACCACAAACACCACAGAGCAAGTAGGAAGAAGAAGAAAACACTAAGTAAAAACTGAGTACAACAGTAAGTGCGGAAAGGCAAGTGGTCCAGTATACAAACCCAAACTGAATGTAAGGTACAACTTGAAAGGAAAAACATCAACTGAAAAGTAAAGTCGCAGCGTCGAGCCGTCCACTGGAAGTCCCACCTGAAGGGTGAGTACAGATAGCCTCTACAGCTCCTCGGGTCTAACTGTCCACTCCAAGAACGTCCCGCCCAGTGGTCCACCTCCAGGTACCATCCTGCTCCGCAAGCCTTAACCACGATCAGCACTGTCCGTTGTCTGCATCCAACACAACGTAGTGCGGGCATAGCCCGTGCAGGGGTGAGTATAAGCTACTCGGTAGGGACCCTGAGACCCCCGAAGGTCTCCCAGAATCGGCATAGGATAATCCAAAAATGAAAGATGCAATCACAAAGTAACATCTGACATAGCTTAGGTATATGCCCATACATATACCTAAGTCATCAATTCCAAGTTCGGCTCCAACATCCGAGCCCAAGTATAACCCAGTCCATACAGGAAAGAAAAACATAAATCCACACAGGAAAGCACAACACAATCCACATAGGAAAGAAAAACGTAAATCCACACAGGATTGCACAACACAATCCTCATAGGAAACAAAAACGTAAATCCACACAGGATAGCACAACACAATCCACATAGGAAAGAAAAACAGGATTCTTCTCATACAGGAATACTACATCGTAAGAAGATAGAGATGATCAGATGTAGCCACTGATTCATCTAAGCCATCGGACCCACAAAGGATCGGTAGGTACTAACCCCCGCAATAACCCACAAAGGATCGATCAAGAATTGGAGACCATAGCTATTGGGTAACTCTTTCCCTATCAAGTACAGTGGGTATGCCGCTATAACTGAGCGCTTCCCTCTAAACTTGGACTGCTGTAGTACTCCACCTATAGAGTACTGTGAGCTTGCTGCTACAACCAAGCGCTTCCCACCTTGGGTCTTCCACTACAACCAAGTGCTCCCCCTCATAGCCTCTAGGGGAACTCCTTCTGTTGAGTACCACGGGTTAGCCGCTACAACCAAGCGCTCCTCCGTCATGGGTCTGCCGCTACAACCAAGCGCTCCTCCGTGCTGCTATAACCAAGTGCTCCTCAATCATGGGTCTGCCGCTACAACCAAGCGCTCCCCCTCATAGACTCCATAGGTAATCCTTCTGTTGAGTACCACAGGTCTGCCTCTATAACCAAGCGCTCCTCCACCATGGGTCTGCTGCTACAGCCAAGCGCTTCCCACTGGCCTATCCATAACACACTGAGTCATTCGATCAGCAGTCATCAAGTCTCAACCGGCTCAAGGGTTTCCGCACACAACATGCTCGTTCCGGGGAGGTTCCACTCCACGAGCCAAGAGGTTGATGCATCAACTGACACATAGTACGAAGTTGATGTATCCCAAAAGTACCGTAGTGGTCACTACCGAACCCATGGAGGATTCCCGTACTGTCTTCATTGTCGTCGCAGACACAGCCAACTCTAGGGTTCTTGCACACGGCAAGCTCGTTCGGGAGGGTCCGCTCCACGAGCCGAGAGGGTGATACATCAACTGACACCTAGTCCAATGTTGATGTATCCAAAAGTTACGTATCATCAACAGGAACTCAACGTCGCAGACGGCGCGTCAATCGGACGCCCGGTCTGAGAGTTATTGGCTTTTTCGTCCCAGGGTCCCGGTTGGTTTTTAAGGAAAATCCAACCTTACTGTACTCCAACTACATCCAAACCACGAGCGGAGAATGCCAACAGATGCGTATCACTTAGAGGAATCCACCAAAGCCGACGACACGTCAATCGGACGTCTGGAGCCCAAGATACGAGCGTTTCCGCTCCGAGGGCCCAGTTGGTTTCGTGTAAGAACGAACCCAGCCGAACCCAAAGTATTCTGAAACCTTCAGTGTGATATACCGAAAAGACCATCTCGATCCAAGGATCACATATCCACTGACGGCGCATCATTAGATGGAACGTAGCTCATGTTATGAGGAAAAGACCGAAAAGGTCCGAAAACGGGGGGTCTGGGTCTGGACCGACCCAGCCCAACACCCCCTGGGTCGGCCCGAACCGGGTCGACCCAACTCGGGTCCAGGTCCGACCCGGCCGGTGCGGCCCGAACCAGGTCGACCCGACCCGGGTCCGGGTCCGACCCGGCATGCGCGGCCCGGCCCAGCCAGGGTGGCCAGGCCCGGCCCAGCCAGGGTGGCCAGGCCCGGCCTGGGCGCGACCTGGCCCGGCCGGCGCTGGTGCGGCCCGGTCGGCTGGTGGCTCGGCCGTAATGGCCGAGCGGGTGCAAGGGGGCGCCGCCCCCCCTTGATGGAAGGCCGCGGCCCCACATTGGGCCTCTTGGTGTCACCGGACGCGGCTTAAGCCGCGTCCCTTCATCCGTGGTCCCGCACGGCCGCACACCAAGAACGAAGGGCGGTGGGTTCAGACTTGTTTGTTGGTCCGCCCCCACCGTGTTAGCGGTTTAAAAGTCTCACAAAAATCATTTAATTTCATGCCGTGGATATAAATCACAAATATTTAAAAGAATCGAACCCCTACCTCGTCGTAGTCATCGGACGAGTTCTTCACAGAATTGATCGTCGCGGAAGAAGATGATCGTCGCATCACAGAAGGGCGTCGCGTCATCGCGGTATACGGCGTCGCGTAAACGATCTCCAAGGTTTAAAGAAAAAAACACAGATTTTATTTCATGAATTAAATCTGTGTTAAGGATAAAATCCACAAAGGGAATTTAAATGTTCTGAAATCTCCTACCTCAAGCAGTTAATCGAAGATTTGTCGTGGGAGGAGAAATGTCACAGAAGAACGTTGCGGGAAAAGAATCGTCGGCGTCGCAGAACACGGTGTCACGTCATCGATCTCCAAGGGTTCGACGTTCTTTCCATTCTTCATGTTCTTTGAATTCTTCGTGTTCTTCACAAAGGAGGATGAAGATCTCAAGCCTTGGAGTCTTCTCCAAATCCTCTCAACGAGAAATCCTCAAGAAGATAAGCGTTGGTTTTATTTTATTAACATGCCAACAAAATGAAAAACAAACTAAGTAATGACCCATTAATTCATAGAATTAATTTCAATGAATAAACCACCCCATTAATAGGAGCTTTTAAGAGTTTAAGAAAATGCCCCAGTTGACTTTCATTAATCACTAGTTTTCGCGGGTGCGTTACTTAGAGGAAAAGAAACGGTGGGGCTCGTGCGGGCCCCACATCACAAATATCCTACCAAAGGGGTAGGATATTTTGGATTGTACCCTATCTGCTTCAACTTAGCTCAAGTGTCTTTAAGTGGATTTTAAGTGTCTTTAAGTGAAATAAAAATAATGTTGTCGCACCACTTTATTTTATTTCTTAACTTAACCCCAAAAATTTAAAAACCACACCCGAGAAAACGCAACTCCGGAATAGGCGTTTCTAAGAAAATACCGGCGCTGCGATTCCATCGGTGCCCTCAGAATTTGATTTCGAGAACCGGTTAAAAAGTTAGAAAAACTTGCTCGTTCGTTCACTGAACGTACCAGAGCCAAACTTCGGACAATGATTTCGGGCACACCGGGCCTCAGAATCAGGTGCTGTCAGAAACTGCATTCTTGTAAAATTCCAAATAAAATTACGAAAAAAATTTTCCTTTAACTTTATGGGTCTTTACACATTGTTTGAAATTTTATAATTTTTTTTGAAAGGAATATTTCTTTTGTTTTCCAAATAAGGTACTTTATGACCTTTTCAAAAATTAAGGAAATATTTTTTTTACTTGTAAGGTGAGTGTGTAAATTTTCCGCCATTATAACACCTTAAAAACCTCCCTTACAAGATTATAAGAATATATTTAAAATAAAGGTTTTCATTTATAATTATTATACTTTTAAATGATTTCAATGTAGGAATAGATATTTCTCTCAAATTATTTTTCATTCATTTCATATGTGTCAATATTTATTGTTGGATTTTATGTATAATTGAATTTGATTTATTATTATACAATATTCTATATTGTATAGATAGTTTTTTGATACTTTTGACGGAGTATTTTTTATTTTATGTCATTCATAGTTTATGGTTAAATTATTAACATTTCATATACAAGTTTAATAGGAATGTTTATGTTATGTTTCACCCTTTTCATATGAGGAATGCATTGGACATATTAAGTGACAGGAGGGGCCCACTACAGTCCCTTGATGCATCGGTAGGTGTAATGAGACAATCTAGTGTCTTGGAACAAGGACATGATAATATTTTTATTTCTAGTCTTAGCAAGAGGCCTTGACTATATGGTTATGATGTCCGAAATTATGCATTCCATCATTAAGAAATTATCTATTGATATTAAATATGATTATTCGCCTAGTAGAATATCAATATGAGTAAGTAAATGGAATTATTTGATTTATATTTGAAATATAATGCTGAATGTTATGTTTAAAAGTATTTTGTTTTAGTCTTATACAATGAATTAAATATTTATAACTATTTATGTTAGTTTCTGCTTTATTTTTATCCTTACTGAGCATCTGAGATCATCACTTTCTTATGTTTTATTTTTTCTATGATGCAAAGAAGTATATTATCAATGAATTGTAGGGATAGGATAAGGGATCTAAGTGTGGTCAAAGTAGAAACAATGTTGTTTTTTTTATTTTATAATGTAATGTAAAACATATATATGTATCTAGTACTTCTAAGGATACTAAAATGATTGGTATTTTAGGGCTTAATATGTTGTGATCATGCCAATGGTATGTAATAATGCACCAACTATGGGTAATTTGGGTCATGGAGTTAAATGATATAAAGTGTTATGTACATACTACTCAAAAAAGTTATAAGTACATATTTACTCTGAACGAATTGAACATCAGATAGAGGAGATGACTGGAACTAATCAAGAAAAATGATTTTACAATTCATTTCCATCTAAGAAAAGAAAATAATGTGGTCGATGTTGTGAGTTGGAAAATTAATGCTATATTAAACATGATATATTTGAAACATGATCATTTGGTTAGTTATTTGATAGATTTTGGATTTGGAGATTCTGGTGCATAAAATTACTATGTTTTGTTTCATGTGCCAGTGCAATCATATCTATTAGATAGAATTATGAAAACTCATATGGAAGACATTGAGTTAACGAAAAAGTTAGAATTAATTCAGAATGTTATGTTACTAGAATTTAAAACTTATAAATATCGTGTTTTGAGGTTTGGAAAGATATTATGTGTGCTTTGTGATTCATAGTTAAAGATGGAATTATTATGTGATTCTCATTGTTCTATGTTTTCAGTTCATTCAAGAAGGAATGATATATATAGAGATGGTCTGGAGTATTATTCATGGAATGGTATAAAAATAGATATTGATGATTTTACCCAATGATGTTTTAATTTTCAACATGTTAATGTAACGTGGAAGTTAACAAAAGGGGTGTTTCAACATTTTTCAGTGCCATAATTGAAATGGAAAAATATATATACATGGAATTTTTTGGGGGATTAACAACAACATATCGAGGTAACAATAAGATCAAGGTTATTATTAATCAATTGACTAAATCTTCTCATTTTATCCCTATTAATGATATCTATCTATGGATTAACACTCATAGATGTATATTAAATAGATATCCAGGTTACAACATGGTCCCCTCTCCATTGTATTTTATCATGATCATAGGTTCACTTAAAACTCCTGGAAAGGCATTCTGATGTCATTGGGCACTGAATTAAAAATCAGCACAACTATTCATCCACAATTAACTGGGAATTTAGAGTGAATAATTTAGTCATTGGAGGAAATGCTATTTTTTTCAATTTATTACTAGGGATGTTGGGATAAATACATTATTTTGGATTAATTTTCTTATAATAATAGTTCTCATTCGAATATAAATATGGTACCATTTGATTTATTATATGGATAGTGGTTTCAGTGACCTACTTTTTGGAATGAAGTAGGTGAGTGAAAGGTCATGGGACAAGAATTTATAGAAGAGATGGAAGAGGAAGTTCAATTAATTTAGAGATAGATGAGTGTATCTAAGAGTATGAAGAAACATTATACGAATAACCAGAGGAATGATCTTTATTTTGAGGTAAATGATCATATCTTTCTCTATGTCTCTCCATAGAAAAGTATTATGTATTTTGGTATATAGGAGAAGCGGATTTCACTATTCATTAGACCCTATGAAATACTAGAGAAAGATAGATGAGTTGCATACTGAGTGTCTTCACCTCTAAGTATTTCCCAAGTACACAACTTTTTTATTGTTTAAAAGTGATGAAAGTATATGCCAAATCATTCTAAAATTTTGAGTCCAAGAGTATTTCCGTTGGAAAAGAATCTCTCTTGTAAAGAAGGATCATTCCATATTTTTTATCATAGAGAGAAATTTTTGCAGAATAAGATGATCCACTGAGTTATGATTTTGTGAAAAAACCCTATCGTTGAAGAGGTAACATGAATATCTGGAAATTATATGAGGGAAAAATCCCCCCACTTGATTGATAAGGGAATAAAATTGATAGGAAAAAATTTCCAAAAGGGGGAAGAGTATAAAGATACAGGTAATGATAAAATATATATATTCATTTATAAATTATAAATTACATAAAATAGATATTATATTTAATTATACATATAATAAAACTAGTTTTATGGTTAAAAAATTATTTTTCCAAAAAATAGTTTTATTTAATTTTGATAGAGAATATATTTTAAATATAGTTTTGACACTTTTATATGTAATATTTGAAAAGATAAATTTTTTATTTTGAAAAATGACATCAAAATGTAATTTTTTATATTTTTTTATTTTTTTATGATAAAATTCACATTTTAATGAAAATTAAAAGACAATGCATTTAATTCAAAACTAATTTCCATCAAATTAATATCTATTGTTAGATTATCATTTTAATTGGTTTTAAATGTTATTTATATTTTTATCATTTAATTTAATTTAGGTCATTTTTATCAATTTAATATTGAATTTGTATATAAAAACTATGTGACCTTTTGAACGTTTTACTAAAAAATAATTTTATTATTTCATTACTAGGATTTATTTTTAATTAATTTCTTACAGTTATGTGTTTTTAATTTGAAAAAATTAATTCCATAGTGGGAATCATAAGGTCAAAATTATGTAGATAGGTCCCTTTTTAAGACTATATGAATAATATCTTTAGTAATTATTTTAATTAACATGATTAAGTGTAAATCGTGGAATTAAACAATAAAATAATATTATAAATATTATAAAATTACCATAACATGTTTTCTAATATTATTGTAGGAGTTTTTTTCAACCATGAAAATACGTGGGTCGTAATTGTGGATATTGGAAGCCACTTGGGCATTATTATGACATTCATAACCTTTTATTTAATGTAAAGACAAATATATCATAATCGTGTTTCTTATAACTAAAACAATTATTATGGAGCTATAAAAGTTATATATTTGACTATAAATACTGTTTAAAAATAAAAAATGATTATCTATATCATGTTATTTTAGTTATAAATTTTAGTTAATAAATAAGTAAATAAAATTGCCACATAATGATGATATAGTAATTTCATAAATAATAAAACAATAAAAAATGATATTATATTTTATAAAATAAATATAATATGACATTATTCATTCCATAAATGAATTTTATATATTATTTTTACATTCTAGTGATGATTTAATGTGGTGTTTTTGAACTTATCTTTGTGATATGATATTTTGAAAACTAGTGTAAAAACTACTGTCAAAATTGGCACTATTAGTATTCTAAAATATCACATATTTTTTTGAATGTTATAGCACTTAAAAAATCCATGATTCTAAAAACTAGTTGGTAAATGTAATAATATGTCATAAATTTCACTTTTATTGGCGTTTTTGAATGATATTTCAATTATATTATCCCACAAAGTGTAAATAAGATGATACCACAATAAGATTCAATAGGGTAAAATAAGGGTTAAAACAAAATGATAAAGATTTAAAAATAATGAAAACATGGATAATTTTATTTGGATGAATTTATTTCTTACCATCCACTATATATTCTAACTAAATCAATTATGAACCATTTGTAATAGAACATTATTTTATATTATTTTATTATTTTATGGGTTTCTAAGGGTTCCCATCCCCTCTCCTATAAAATGGAATCCATTCATCTCTATCAGAAACACTTCCAAATACTTTTGGATCAGCCAATATCTCCCCAAAACCATTCTTAGAATTACTCCATGCTTTATTGAGGACTCATTTTTGTTAGAAAACACTCCTTATAGGTGTTAATGTGTTATGAAAAGTGATTATCTGAACGAAATGTAATGTTTTTATTTAAGTGTTTCTATTTTATTTCTTCATCTAATTCTTTTAAAATTTTTAAATCCTTTATAAAAAAATAAATCTAGTATCCTCATTATACATAGATGTTACTATGATAACATTATCACCAAAATCCATCTCCAATTCCATTAAATGGTAATGTAATTAATCATTTTTGCGTATGTGTGAACCATCAACTCCATGAATTGATATATTTTGACTTCCATAATCATCTATAATGACTTGTTATAAAGATTAATTAATGAAAATATGTGAAATTCATGAAATATTGATCACTATAATATAATAACATATCAAGTATGTTCTTACATCCATGCATATAAAAATGATTACACCGTTCATGCGTATATGTGAACTATCACCTATATGAAGAAATGTGATAATCTTGTAATCACCACATCTATATTAATTATGTTATGATATTTATGAAAAAATAAATTAATATTTATCTTAATTCCATAATTATCAATGAAAAATTGAAAATGGTACTCATGTGTACGTACAACTTACCATCTCCAAGATTGCACTATTGTTCATTTTTCATATCCATATTTAATGAATGGATTTAAATGTATAATAGAAATATAAATGTTATTATTACGTAATGAATTTTATTCTGTAGATTATGGACTTATGATAATTTGAAAATTGACATCATACCAATATCATTTTTTACAAAAGTACCGAATATCAAAAAAATGACTAATATAAACATAAATAATTATGTAATTGTTATAACATGGAAATAAGTGATGTAAAATGAATAATAAACAAGAAAATGTTTTGATGAAAGTATAAATTAATGTATGTTTATTATTTAGGTGGATAAATAACATACATGACGAATTGGACTCAAGGTAAAGATCATCATCTCAATCTCTATTCATTGAGGTATATTTTAATATTGTACAGTGCCTTCTTTTATAAGGTGTATAATCAACCACTTTTGACTTTAAATTTAATTAAAAGGTTTAAAAATAGAATCTTAATATATGATTACTTTTACATTATATTAAAAATGATAAATTGAATCTTTTTTTTAACATATATGGTGAAACCTACTTTTCCCTCCTATGAACTGTTATTTTATATTTTGATTCCTCTAAATTCTTTAATGTTTTTAAAAATAAAAAGAAATCCTTAATTTCCTTCTTGGGTATTTGGACATTAAAAATGGTTTTGAAAATGAATGGACTATTTCAATATCTTTAAATGAATTTGTGTGATTTTAAATTGATTTTTATGAGTGAAATTATAATATTTACAATCTTTTATGTGTTATGATTGTAAAATGGTACTTGAAATGTTGATAAGTGGTTATATGATATACCAATGATGGGTGGTTTTGTGATAAACCAAGGAAGGGTGGTTATGTTATAACCTCCAATGCATTGGGTGTGGAAGTTGGCCTTATGTCTATTCTATTTGTAAAAGTGATATGTATGGAAGTCCACCGCATGGTTATTCCATTTAACTATGATTATGAACCATGTTATCATTCTATGTTATATGTTCATTATATGGGTTTTATGGTAATCTATTGATTACAAAAATGTAATAAATGAGGTTAAACTCAATGGAAAGTATTTAGTACATCTTATGAGATAAATCTATTACATTATGATAATTAATTCAAGGGTTTATATGTATTCATAAGACTAGAAATTTTGTTTCATGAGTATCACATACCGAGCTTTTTATGCTCATCCAGAATTTTAAAATGTTTTTCACTGGATTAAATGGATACTAGAGCCAATGATTGGATCAAGGAAAATTTAAAATTATTGGACATAAAATAAAGCAATGTTTCTCTTTAAAAGTATATATTTTATAAAAAAATTGATTGTGAGTATAAGTTTATACCATGTAATAGTTTCTAATATATGTCAGAGTTATGGACTTATTCTAAAAATCTCTAAACATCAAAAGATCCACAATTATAAATAAAAAACATTTTGTGACTTAACGCAAGAATATGAATTGTTTATGGTTCAGAACTTATACATATGTATCCTTATGAAAACCACTATGTAATTTAGTGTGGAACTCCAAAATTCAAGGTGATTTTAGAGAAAAAAAATACTATTGAGACCTATAATATCTATGTAAATGGAGGTGGAAGATATATCCATTCATTATCACATCATGATAAGCCTTTTTTGATGGAAATGGTATGCTGACATTGATCCCTGGGATCTAAAGATTGATATTAGATATGTGTTTAATCTATAAATTAATCGATTAATTAGGTTTATGAGATTTTTGTATGAAATGAAAATTGATAAATTGGATTGTCATCCACTTTAATATTCTTGATTTAATAGGGATGGTTTTTATCACTTGAATCTTCCACCATAAATTTCTCAACTTCATTATATATTACACGTAACTCTTATATTCACATTTAATAACATCACAGGCCATACCACTTGAGAAATAACACTCTAAAGAGGAAAATCTGGTATATATTTTTACCGCAGAATGAATTTCATAGGAAACAATACCACTCACATGGTTATAATTTTGCATTGAAACCTCTAATTTGAAGACGTCACATTAAAGAGTAATGATTATTTTGGGTATAGGCATCTTTAATTATTTATAGTAGGGTGAGGCAATTATAGGGAGAAATTTATTTTATGGTGGGTAAGACATAACACGCTTATAATTATATATTTTTTCTAATAAATTTAATTTTGATGATAGATTTGTTTATAGTCAATACTTATTTTTAAATAACCATGATAAATTATTAATTTAAAATTTAAAATTTTCCATTATAACCTATCCATTAAATTATGATTTATAAATAGTAATAGAAATTTTTTTAAAATTTTATATAATGGCTTTACATAAATAAAATATATTTTTATTTAGTTATTTATATTCTTCAAAAATAGTTTTTCATATAAATATTTTTTTAATTTTTTGGTGAATAAAATAAAACTAAATTTTTTGACATTAAAAAATTTATTTGAAAAAATAATCAGCATTTTTTAATTGCAAATATTAAAATTATATTTCATTTAATTGTTTTTAATTTTTTGATTAGATTACTCTTTCTCTGAATAGTAAAATTATAGGTTTTATTATTTAAAAACCATTATATAAATTGAAATAATAAATATTATTTTAAAGATGTTTTAAAAGGAAAATTACTTCAATTTTTTTTATTAATCGAATTTAGGTAATTTTGATCAATTTGATATTAAATTTTGATATTAAAACTTTCAATACTTTTAAAAAATATCTTTTTAGAAAACTTATTTTTCTTCTAATCTATGGGATTAATCTTAAATTATCATTTTAACCATATATGAATAGAATGTGTAAAAATGAAATAAGTATTTATATTAATATTTTAAATTTTTTTATAATAAGTACATCATAATTTTTGGTCAATATTAAAAGAAAAAAATTATAAATTAATTACCATGGTTATTATTAAAATTAGATTAAAGAGGGTTAAAATAATATGATAATGATTTACATGAACTATAAACCTATTAAATTACTATTTATTAGACATATTTCAACCATATATGATCTAAGGTATGATAATGAACTATTTATGTTCCATTCTTAATTTTTAATATGTTGGTAAACTCTTATCTTTTAAAAAAATCAAAGCGTGTCATCTCCTCCATATATAAAAGGGATCAACTCTCAACTCCAATATAAAATTTAAAAAATATTTATCATCCAATACCTATAATGATTCATTCAATAATTATATATCCACTTACCTGATGCCATTGATTGATTATGGAAACTTCATAGAATGTCATTAGGTATAAACCTATATGGTTATCCGATTAAGAGGTGCAGTCCTTAACCATGAATTATCATTTTATCTATTTCCATAAATTCAAATAATATTTTTCAAAAATGATGATGTAAAAAAATATTTATCTACCATATAATGATATTATATTATTTTAATTTAATGATATACAAACATGTCATGTAACATCAAGTGGGAATAGAAACTATCGATTGTGTGTATGGTGTACTACCACCTCGTTAACTGATGTATTTTTTCCTCAATGAAAAAAATTCATGACTAGATATGAAATGTATTTACAAATTTTTCTGATAATGAGAAATAATTAAACATTTTTAATTATAATATCAAATATTCCTTCTTACATTAAAATTCATTGGAATACAATAACACAACTCATGTGTATGATGGACTACCACCTCACAAAGTAATGTGATTGATTCATCAATTATATATCGTATGAATGGAAATATAAATTTATGTAATAAATATATGTTATATATATCACATAAAATGATTATTTAATTTTAATATATTAATTTAATTTCCTTTTTTTTATCTATATTGAACACTTTGACAATATTGAATCGTAAGTATGACATTCTATATCTTTGAATGGTGTAATTCATTTTCAATATCTATATTTATTTAGTTGATATGAATAAATATATATTAAATATATATTATATTTATATAATTTATAATATTATTATGATTTTCAAACCATGATCAATTTAAAATAACCAAAAATAAAAAACCAATACATATATGAAAAAAAAATTAGATATTAAATGAAATTTTATTTTCGTTAGAAATTGTTAATAAACAAAAAATAAATGGTAATAATTAAATAATATGTTGTATTATACATATTAATATGGTTATTTAATATATATATATAATAATAATAACATGATTAATATATATAATTTTTGAATGGGTCTGAAGTCGAGATTTAAGGTATTGTATTGTCATCTCACTTTTATTTCATTGGTATGCATGCCTTATTCATAACTTTTTATGAATGTATTATATAATAAACATGAATTCCTTTTACGATCCATATTATAGTAATTATGGAACATAAATATCTATCTAATATAAATCATTCATGGCTCGTCTGATTTTAATAATACAAAACTGGCACAGTCTTAAAGTTGCTCTCTCATTGTTTTTCATGAATTTTTATTATATTCTTCCAATGATGAGATCTTATGTTTTTCTGTTAAAAATCCCTTAATTTTATTATAATATATTTATTTAATTAAATTTCATGTTTTCCATTCATTTTAACTGTATTTACATACTCCATATTCGATAAAGATATTTTTATGAACAACTGAAATTTATTTTTTCATTAGTTGAAACTACTTTTTCTTCTATTTATATATTTTTCCAAAAAATAATAATATATTTTTTTATTGTCAAATGTTTTTTAATATATTTTTATCTCTATATTACATTTTTAAAGATTATTTAAATGTATTATTCTTTCCATTTTCTAAAAAACTCTTTCCCTACTTGTTTTTAGAGATATTAATTGAATATCTTCTTTAAATTGAAAGACATGGAAAATATTTTCTGCCATCATGAAGGCTAATTATTTTTGTGATTCATTTATTATTTTTGAAGGGAATTTTTAATGAAATGGTATTTAGATATGTTTTAGGAAATATATGTTTTTAAAATGTTATTTTTTATGGAATTTCTATTTTCACAAGAAATTATTAAAGAACTATTTCAAAATCACTTTCCATCTAAAATTTAATCCTTTGATATTACTTATGAATTACTAGGTATATTATCTACTAATAAAAGAATTACCATTTCTATAAATGGATAATATATATTATGAAAATATTTTTAGTAAATTATTCCCTTTTCTATATGTTATGTTGGGTTGAATTAATGAGATTATTTGGAATCCCATTTCATATCTATGAGTTTTTCAATGAATAAATGTTTTTGAAATACTTTTATTTTCATGGGTTTTGATATGATGAATTATTTATGATATTATGGAACCCATATGTTTTATTTTTTATATGATAAATGTAGGATATAAATCTCTTTACAATGAATTGGGTAATGTATTATATCTCTTCAGATAGCAATGTGAATTAAGTTAATTTTCTTGATTAAAAATGGGAATCATGTCAATGAGAAAGATCTACTATGGGAATTAAGTGACGATTTATGATCCATTATTAAATGAAAAATATATTTTTTCTTTCTCAATTATTATTTTATTGAAATTAATGTTATAATTTATATTTGAGATGGTTTGTATACTTATGATGGTGCCACACTTATATAACATGAACATATGGTCCATCAATGATTTTTGAGGATTTCTCACTATTTATGTTCATATATAATGAAATTATATATTTTTACAAAATTGATCATGTTTATGTTCGGATATTGTTTAGGTATCGACTTATATGTTATACTCATAATCTCATTTACTTATATTCATCACAAGAATTCATATGATCATTGATTAATTCTACTATGTTTACACATAGTGAGCATATAATCTGCCTCTTTTATATGTTTCCATTCCCCATGATATAATTAAGGGTTTAGATAGGAAATTTATATTAATTAAAAAATATTAGAAGTTCATCATTAGAGATATAGATTATAATTAATCAAATAATAATATTATATTTCTTGTATGAAATATAATTGGACATAAATGATTCAAGAATATAACATAATTTAATTCATTTAATATTAAGGTATCTGGATAAAATATTTTTCAATTATTGTTAATTTATTTAAAATAAATGGTATTTATGACTATGGGAAACATCTTTCATAAAGTATATGTTAAAATAAATATTCACTTCAATTTTTTTTAAGAGTAACTCATTCAGAAAATGACTAGAAGAAAAAATATAATAAAATCCATAGAATGTAAAAAATATGTAAAAATATAATCTATTAAATAATTATATAATTGGAAAATAATTCATGGAAAAATATTTGATAAAATATTGAAAACAATTAATAAGAAAAAATGGAAATCAATTTGGTCATTCCTAGTGAAGATACAATTCCTAGGGAAGAGACAATTCCTATACGAATACAAAAGAATATAGGATTTCCATAAAATACTTTTTTAATCATTTACAGATTAAGATGAAAATGTAATAAATTATTTTTATTTACATAAATAAAAAGAGTATGTGAAATTATTTAATATTTTTTTATAGATTTATCATTTAATTATATCATTGTAAAATTTAATCATAGAAAATTTGTGTAAAAAGAGAGATTGAAAAATAAATCCCTTACCTAAAGTTTTATAATATTGATATGAACAGTATCATCTAGTATAATGAGTTTAAATTTATTATCATTATATACAAGAAACCTATTTATATTTATAATTCCATAATTTAAATAATTATAATATCTTATTACTCTTTAATTAACAATTATTTATTAAAATCACAATTCTTGGCTATAACTCTTTCAATTTTCATGTATGTATAGATGTGGTTGATATTTTTAAAAAATAATGACAAAGGATCATTCCTAATTTGAATATTGATGATGATATAAAAATAATTTTTTCAACATATTTCTATATTTGACTATCCAAAATGGCTGAGATATAAAATTTAGTTACACAGTTCATGGAGATGGTACTATCAACGTACGCATGAATTCCATTTTGATTTTTTAATAAGTTTTGGGAAATAATGATAAATAATATAAAATAATTCATAATTCATAATTATTTCATATATATACAATATATTTATTAAATGAATTTTTATATCAATAAATGTGATGTAGGTATGGAAAATGAGTCACATCACATCATGGAGGTGGTAGTCCGCACATATGAACAGGTGATACATTCATCTACAATTTGAGGAAATGGAGGGTGAAAAGGTTTATTAAATCATAATTATAACAATTGAGTATATTTATGATACTGGACTCATCATGATAGTAGGTATATAACATGTTTAGAGTATTTTTAAGAATTAATAAAATATAAATATATCGGTCAATATTTATACATGTTCATTGATTGACCTCATTTATATAACAACATATTTATAATGAAATTAATCATAAAATAAAACCAATGGATCTAAAACTAATTTAAGAGAAATATAATGGTTGGTAAAAAGGGGTTCTAAAATATTTAAAAATACAAAATCATCAACAAGAAAGAAGAGTATATTCCCTTTTTTTAATCGGGTTAAAGGACACACATGGAATTACAAAAAGGATTTTAGTAATATAAGTTTAATTTCGTATTATTTTTGAGAAAATGGAAAAGGAATGAATATAAAGATATTATAAGTCATAAATAACTTATTTAAATTATAATTATACATTTTTATATGATACTCTTACACTTATCTATTTGGGTAACACCATAGTATAAACATTTAAACCCTAACCATAGTAAATAATATTTCTATTTATATAGTTGATTATGAAAAAAATAAATTTAGACACATTAGAAAATATGGACAAGTAACTTACAATCATTGAATCAATATTATAAATATATTCCATTAAGTTGAGTAAACTAAATTTTAAATAACTACTAAAAACCCAACAAATATTAATTTTTTAGAAAAATTTACTTTTATGATGAAAATTTAAATTTATACAATTACCTACCTTGTAAAAGGTGTTAGAAGATTTGTAAAATGTTTTAGTGAATATATAATCAATAAATTTTTTTCAAAAAATTAAAAAATAATTATTTATTAAATTTATTTTTATAAAAACACATTTGACATGTTAAACAGTTCTTATGAAAAATAACCCTTTATTTAAATTAAAATATTTCTTATTTATTCCAAACACGATTATTAATTTATTAATAAATAATATAAATTAATTATTTTGAAATTAGTTTTTAATAGTAAATTATATATATTATATTTGTTAAAAATAAGGAATATATATAAAAATTAATTTCAATGAAATATTTTTCATTCAATTGTTAAATGGATTTATTATAATCGATTACATGTCAAACAAAATGAACATTATAAATAGACATCAAAATTTGGATAATCCTATCCATAAAAATAAATAAAAAATCTAGTCGCTAAATTTATACTATACAACAATTTATTTAGACTCAAAATTACATGTAAAACATACTATTGAATACTTCATGTTTACTTCAAATGAGAGAGATATAAAATCATTTGGTGTTACATTCTACCCATTTCATAAAATAAATTTCTATTATAAAATGAATGTACTGTGATAAAAAATGAGGATTTCATAGGATCCTATAATCCATAGGTTATCATTTAGATTCCTCAAATTCATCATTCCTACTAGAAACTTTAACAAGATAAGTAGTCTTGATTGATATCACTTTATCTATTTTATACATGATTAACATTTTTTTCTTCATAATAAATATCATTATCCAATTTTATAACCTTTGAGTTATATTAATGTGAATTATCAATTATTTACCTCTTAAAAATAAATAATTGGAATACATCATGAACATTTCAGAGGATCAGTTGAATTACCATGAAATAAGAAATCATCTAGATCTAACAGAGATTCTCATAAGGGACAATATATATGGTGAAAAACATTCAGTATTTTTGAATCTGCAAAACTTATATTATAGATAAATTCATATGGAATCATTCTAACCATCATAAAATTCAATACCATTTGAATGATTGTTATCATGACTCTTATATATAATTTAATATTTATTGATGTAATGATGAATGTTTCTAAACATATCTATCATACCTAATCTCGTTCATGTACCAATAGGTTTAAATCTAAAATGTATTCCCATATATACTAAGTTTTTTACTTATTTACACAACAATGTTCATAAATATAAATGTGAATATTTCAATGAAATATATTTTAAAAATATAATTAAAAATATGAAGCTATTAAACCTAACCATAATACAAATGAATATAAAGTAATATTTTTATCCCCATTCGAATGTTTTTCCTTCCAAACAGACCAATTTTCAATGAATACGATCTTCTAATAAATCAAAATGTGATATCCAGAGGTTTCTTGAGACATCGATTGAACATTTAGGTAAATCTAAGATCTCGATTAGGTACTACAAAATTATGTACCCTATAAAAGATCCTCACTTCCTTCATGTATATCATGAAAATTTTAAAATATATAAATATTATTTTAATGAAATGAATTGGTTTAAATTCATATAGTGATCAAATAAAACCAAAATATCATTATAAAAATTAAATATTTTGGGGAGTTCAATAATGAAATCAATGGTGATGTTATCCCATTTCGATCAGAGTATTGTTAATGATTGTAAAATACCCTTATAATTTTTCTCTACAAAAAATAAATTATGAACATACAAAGAAGTGATATATTTGATCATATTGCTTTAAATATTGTTAAATATTAGTTCCCTTGGTATGAATATTGAATTATGATCATTAAACATTTTTTAATAGATCCTTTTACATTTATGGGATTGATGGGACACATACCTTGTTACATAAACATAAAATTCAATTACAATCAAGGATGAGATAAGGAATACTTGTCAATTTATTTTTTAAATATACATCTTACTTAGCATCAAAATTAATCATAACATAGATATATAGTTGAAAACTCATTTGAGATAGAAATTGTTTGTCCCCTTACATTCAAATTTAATGTTCTATCAATTGTAAATTCATAAATTTTGGATGTTATTAAATAACTATCATATATAATATTTCATAATCCATAAGACTCAAAGAATCAGAGACCTTGTTTTCTTTACAAGGTTTTTAATTTAATGAGTTATAGTTTCATTATGTAGCCCAAATTTTTTTACCTATTTCATTTTCACCTTTTTATAAGTTAATGAAAATAGTATAAATTTATAATAACTTTATATGTAATAGATTTTAAAGTAATGATAATGCAATAATATAAATAATTAAAAATATCAAATTTTATATCTATGTCATGGATTGGGTGGTTCTTCTCCCAAACCATTAATTATTGATATTCATAAAATATTTACATGTAATTATATACGATAAAACATATCATTCCATTCATAAATTAATCACTATATGTCAGAATGAATTTTGTATTTTTATGTACTATGAGCATAGCTGTAGTAAACAACATTCTCTTAAGTTATCCTAAATTTTCCTCACATTCAACCATACAAAGGAACATAATTACCATTTAATTTAACATGGTGACTATATTATATATTTTTGTGAAATTATTATATAAGTATGTATAAAATCAATCAAATTGAAGAAAATTACATATAATATTCAGTGTTGTTGATTTTTTTGTATTATTTAATGATATTAATTTCTTATAGATCCATCGACATACCACCTATTAAGATTATTTCACCCAATATTTAATATTTAGACAATAAAAGGTTGAAATTTTATATTTTACATGAAAAGAAATCATCCCATTGTGTCTTCAATAGAGTCATCATGTGATCTACACGCTCGTAATATCCCTTATAATATATAATAATATCATCTATAAAGATGTATATAATTAGATAAATGTAATCTATAAATAATATATTAAATAAATTAATGATTATGGAGATAAAATTTGTAACACCTTGACATCGTAATATATAATTTCCCTTAAAAATTTAATTTTTTTTTCAATAGATTTCTCCATAGGCATAAAATAAAATGAAACTATGATATTTTTAGCTAAAATATAAATATTTATGTAATAATATTAAAAACACATCCATTTATTGTGAGGGAATTAATTAGAGTAACCAATATATTTATAATATATATAATATAAATAATTAATAAAATATAAATTGAATTCAATTAATTTACCACAAATGACTAATATGATCATTTATTATTTACAAATGTATTTTTTTAGAAAATATTTTATGTTATACATATTTACATTTTAAATAAGTAATGACTAATAATAATTTATGTCTGATGCTAATACTATTTTAACACTAAATTATTAGGTATATGATGTGAAAAAATAATAAATATAGTAAATATTTAAAAATTTCATTCTATAATCTAAATACATTTTCAAATTATTATTATATTAATAAAAAAATGAATTTATTAATTTTGGAACATTAAATTAATAAATATAAACTTCATTTTATAATTACTCAAATAGAAATTCAATATCTTTGAATTTTTTATCATTTTCTAAAATAAGGAGTTTAGTCAATAAATAAAAGAATAGTGAAACATATAATTGTTATGAATCTAACATGATATATTATTGATAAAAAAGATTAAATAAAGTATTAGGTGACCAAGTATGAATATTTGGAAATACATAATGCATTTTAGAATATTCTCTCATCTTAAAAATCACATTACATTCATTTTTAGATCTAATTATAATGATACATAGTTAAAATCCTATGTTTAATTTTTCTATTGAATCAAGTATTTTCAAGGAATAATTAGGTTTATCTTTTAATTAAAATCAATTTCAAAAATACATACTTTTTATAATTATATTTAATTTATAAGATCATTTTTTCTCAAAAAAATACAATTTTTATGAAATTAGGCTTGATTATATAACAATTGAAATTTCACACATTTATAAGATCAATTTCATATAATTAATTAAAAATTTGATATAATAAGTATAAAATTAGTTAAACGAGTCAATAAAAATCTTTTAAAATTTTTTTACTTTGGTTAGAAATTAATTTTTAAGGTTAATATAAATTTTTTGGTATTTTATATTTAACATTAGATGCATAAAACACTAAAATTTTTAAAAATAGTCGGTGTGGTTTCATTCAAACCACACTCATAATCCCAAAAAAAATTACAACTTTTCTTCATTGAATATACCATATTAATGTTACATTGTTAAAAATTGAATTAATTTCATGAAATATTGGTATTCTCACCAATTATGTAATATAATCTATACATACCCACCGATAAAAATTATATAATCAAGAGTTTAATGTTAGGAAATTAGTCCCTTATATCTTAGGATCATTTTAGTTTTAAATTTTTATATAATTAGAATATTACTCATATATAACAAAATCCTATAATAAAATGTGGACACATTGAATTATTATCCATTTTTTTATTATATAATTTTATTAAAATAATGCATGAATTATTTTCCTAGGAAATATTCTTGAAATTATAATTCAATTATACCATTCACATACCTATCCTTAAACCCAATGTAAACCATCTTCAAATTCTTGGATAATGCACAAACTTTCATTAATTAATAAAAATAAAAGAAATCATTATTTTAGTAAAAACACGAATACCAATGAATTATTTAAATTTTCATAAATTTCCTTTTAAATAAAGAAATAAAACATTTTCCCAATAAAAATATTCTAATGTTATTCTAAATTAAGTCCTTTAAATCCCATAGTAAAATTAAAATCTCATTTTCATTATCATAGAAATAAAATTTAGAAAACAGTTTTAGTAAGAATAATCATACAATGGAAATATAATATAATCATTAACCATTGAATTTAAGTTATATAATGGGGATCACCAATCCTATATTATATCCAGAGCTCAAGAGTGAGATATAATGTGGCTCATCTCTTTGTATAAGATATTTTGAAAAAACCTATCTTTAATGTTCTATAAGGAAGCTCAACCATTCATTAAAGTTATATCGGGCTCACCTATGTGATATAATGGGGATAAAATCTTCATAAATTCAGAATTAGAAACACATATTTCAAATTACATTCAGGTTACATACAATTAATAAAACAATTTCACTATAAAACCCATTAAAAACAACATAAAAACCGTATTGAATACTCTTTTAGATTAAAATACCCTTTCATTTTTTAAAAACCTATTTCAATACCTATATAACCAAAAAAGAGAAAGAAGGTTTTTAGTTGAATAAAACATGAAATATTTAAAATTAATATTGAAATGAAATAATTTCCATAGTGGCTGACAATTCATTTATATCATCTATGTTACGAATTTAATATTCTATTAATCTTTTTTGAATACATTCTAAATGAAAAATGATAAAAATTGTCATTTTAATATCCCCTTTAAAATAAAGTAAAAAGATACACAAAATTTAATTTTTTAATATATTATGTCAATATAAAATAATTTAAAAATGTAAACAATGAAGTGTAAATGAATACATTAAAGGAGATTTTATTACCAATAATTCCCTTAAAAATTTGTAAATATTGTAATCATAATCTGCATGAAAGTATAAAATTAAATAAAAACATAAATACCATGACAGTATAGAAATTAAAAATATAAAATGTTAAAGTAATGGAATATAAACATATTAAAGGATTATATATTTATAAAATAAAAATTTTCCTCAACAAAAGGAAACCGAGACAAAGCTCCCTTACCATGATTCTGGTTTATCTTTTGTATCTTTATCTTCCTCTTCTTCAGGTAAATACTATTGGTTTTATCCAAAGGCCTTAAATTCATGGATTGTTTCCCAATATAATAATTATAGGAGTAGATAATGGTATATTAAAAGTAAATTTTACTGTTTTTAGTGGATCCAAATAGATTGAGAAATGTAAATAACTGAGGGGAGTGAATTCCCTTTTATAATTGTGGAGTGAAATTATTAAAAATTGAAAAATGTATTCACTATTGCAAGGTATCCCATACCTAACAAGACTTATAAAAGGAATAATAATTTATTGGTTGATGGATTTAGTTTATTCACACCTTCACCACACAATGTAAATATATTTTAAAAATGTTATTCTTAAGTATTATTTTATTCAATTTTATACATTTAGTTTCTACCTTTGTAACTAGTATCATTTTGCACAGATAATTAATATTTCAATTATAACTAAAATTATAAAGATTTACATTTAATAAGTTTTACATAATTATTCAAAATATTAAATATAATTTATTAAATATAAATCCCATGTATGTGTAAATTAAATTTTATTATAAATAAACGTAAAAAACATAAACATATTTCAAATTTAATCATTGTGATTAATTTTAATATCGTACAATGATAATTAAGTTAAAAAATTAAATTTTACATTTTTTAAAATATAAATTATTATTATTCCAAGTACAAATTTAATTTTTATAAATTAATATCATATAAGTGGAAGAATGTAATATATAACTAATCTCTTAGACGTAGAGATACATTTTTTTAAAGATTATTTTTAATCAATATATAACTTCTTGATGCCTATATTATTAATAATAATTTTATGAAACTCAATTAATATTTACTAATATACAATAAAAAATTCATTTAAAATGGTCCCCATTACTAATTTTTTAAATTAATTAATATTGAGAAACATTATCCATTTTAAAGTAGTTTTATGAAACCCAGATTTTAAACCAAAAAACAAACATATACTAAATAACAATAAAATATAATTAGATATAAATTATGTGAATTAAATTAAATAAATCATTATTATATGACATTAAAATTTTAAAAATATATAGATTATTTAAAATTATATAATTTCTTAAAAAGAAAATACTTTTTAAAATATCAATGTCTTCCAATGATCACTAGAAAATAAATACCTTT
Source organism: Viscum album (assembly GCA_963277665.1). NCBI lineage: Eukaryota > Viridiplantae > Streptophyta > Magnoliopsida > Santalales > Viscaceae > Viscum > Viscum album. The sequence continues at coordinate 1,292,339,140 of OY728146.1, forward strand.
TTTTAAGTACCAAAATTTTAACCATTAAAATTTTTCATAATTTGATTCTAAAATTGAATTTTATTTTATCAAATAAATTTTCTAAAAGTTCTAAAAACATATTATAATATATTTATTGAAAATAAATAAGAATGTTTTTTTAAGAATACATATTTTTGATTAACTAAAAAACTTTAATAATTTATTATTATTATTTACTAATAATTTATAAATAATTTATATTTACTAAGACACTCACACACACAATGATAAATATATATATATACCAAAATATATTTCATGATTTTTTTAACATTATTCATATCTATAAATTTAACTATTATGATATAATGGTAATATATATCAAGGTTCATTTATGTTTGGTGTTATGTGTTGAATAATTAATCTAATGTAATATCATTATTTTTAAATTATCAGGTTGTTACATCCTTTGAAACATAAAAAAATTAAAACATTATCTCAATAATTAATTGTTGGAACAATGAAAATAATTTTTTTCTAACCCCATACCCAAAAAGGGCTAAATTTTCTTTTAAAAATAGAGAATGTGAATAAAAAAGGACGTATTGAATGACACATAACAAGGTTTCATATTGAATAAAATTGGTGGGAATGAATAAAAGTAATAAATAATTAAATAGTATGATTTAGTTAATTGATATAAATCATGTTAATTATAAATGTTATTTAGAGGGACTGAAATCCATAAATCATTTATGATCTAAATGAACATATGATTCAATATATATGAATGTAAGAGGGATAAATTTTTTTTCAAGATCATTTTCCAAAAGTTAAGGAATTATTATTATATTTTTGAATATAAAGAAGTATGATTACTTGATATGTTTCAATTTCATAAGAAAAATTTCATCCATTGGTTATGCTTCGATCATTTTTTAATTCGTCCCTTACTCCAATAATTGAATATCCAAAAATTATTATTTTTGTCCCTAATTGACTAAAATTCACTTTTAATGGATTATAAGATCCATAAATGAGTGAATTGTACTTATACTTATCTCTATCCGTTTTAAAAAAACAATATGGTTAGAAAAATTAAATGATGTATAAAATTAATAATTGAACCTCAAAAGTAACACAAACGATTAATCATTAAAATTTATTTATAAAAATTTTTACATAAAATATTTCTTATTATTTGTAATCTTTATCTATACATTTAAAATTATGTCTATGAAATACCAAGGTATTGTAACTCAAATTAATTTCACTCAAAAATATAGTTCACAAATCTATAATAACTCAATAAATTTATCCAAGATTATTTCAATTACATAAAACATCAAAAGAGGGGAGCCTAGGATATTGATATAATGGAAATTCTTAGAAAAGTAACAAGCTTCCTAGAGCTATCACCACATCACCAGATGGAACAAAACCAATTGTAGATGTAGAAAATGATTTTGCACTAACATTTTTGCTTCAGATCACAATGATTTCCACCCTATGTAAGTAACTTCAGACACACATTACCATAATCTGACAACTCATTTCAGCCAAATCTTTTTAATTTAAACTGACTAAATATCATTTCATTATTATATTTTTTAGAATATTTTCTTTACATTCATGAAAATTGTAAAAAAATATTAGATCTATAAGACATTCTAGATCCCAACAATCATTCCTTATAATGTATTTTACTACACATGGAACATGTTTTTGTATTAACTATTGAATTCATAGTTGGATATTTATCCATTTTATTCCATCATGACTATTTCATAATATTGTAATCTCATGGAAAATTAGTTTCTAAAGACTCTATATCAATATTCTAAGAAAAATTAACAACTTTATCATAATATTTGAATTGGTTTGCGTATAATTCTCTTTGTAATCTTTTTTTTATTCTGAATTAAAATCAATTAATATAATTATTAATGTATCCAATAATATAAAGTATATAAATATCCAATATATCAAATTTTTATTTATATTCATACATATAGACTTAATATTTTTAGCTAATTTCAGGGAATTCTATGTCAATCCTTATCCAAATATAGCTTGTGAAAATATTTTTCTAGAAAAATATTCTAAAATGTGTCAAATTATTTAGAATTAATATCATTTTTATCATTTTTATTATTAACAAAAAACCACCATTGACCATATTCACTAATAAAATGATACATGGAAAGATTTACCTTTTGACGTTATGAGAATTCTATGACGTCAAATATCATATCTTGTGAATTGTTCCATCCATTAGTTACCATTGGGTCATATGAACTGTTGAGTGATGGGGGACGTTTCCTTATAAAATAACACACTCTATACATGTTCCTTTCTAGTATATATGGTTCCACTTTGAAATGGATAAAATTACTATTTATTAAATGAGTCAATTGATCTATCACTATTAAAAATCTATTTGTTATAATTCCAAAAATCTTTGGTTGATGACTTGGAAGGATATTTCCCTCTGGGTTCCTTCTAAATACAAATTTCATGAATCTTATTTTAAAATACATTCTTTATAGACATAGGTAAGTTGAATCCATGTATAAATCCTATTTTTTTATAATTTCAATTTAACAATAAGGTAATATATTCCAAGGGCACGCTATTACCACTAACCTAACCTATAACGTTTTCTAAACTATCATTTGATATCAAATATAAGTGAATGATATTAAAAAATACATAATATTGATTTTAATTCAAAGAATTAATTATAATACATTTGAGGATATTTTTAAGTTAAGAGTATTATAGAATTAGGCCAAAACACATATATAATAAAACCATAATATATAATGTAGCCATATCTGATTAGTATCATGTTTTTCCATAATATAAATCATTTATAATAATTAATGATATTTTCATTGAATATATCCCTACAATAAATCTTTACTTATTTCTATCCCTCAAACAAACTTAAAACTGATGAAAGTCATTAATATAAACATGGGTTGAGAACCAATGATTAGTCTTTGATAAAGAATTGTTAGTTTAGTAAAAAATGAAAACCCATGAAATATTTACCATTACATAAATGATCCATGAGTGAATGAAATAAAAATTTATCACAAAAAAATACACATAATTCCTTCACAAATAAATAATTTAATAAACTAATTCATAAATTAATTTTCATTTTCTGTGATATAGAGAATGATATATATATAACCCTCAAAACCCCTTTTAATTTGAAAATCCATTTAGAAAAATTCCAATATTATAAATTTACCAATGAATTGGATAGATGTAACAAGCATCATCCTTCATATAAGCTATTTATCACACACCTAAGAGCTATAATAGGACTTAAACCATTTTATAATCAATATTAGGCTGACCCATTTTTGATTAGTTTTAATTCGGATAATCCCCTTTTATAAGATATATTAGTCTTGGACATGATATATAATGGGGTTCAACAGTTTGTATAATATATATCAAGCTAACCAATTTTATATAATTCTGAAGTACCATATAATGGAAAAAAAATCATCATAAAATCCATTGATTTTTTTAAAACAACACAAAAAACACATTCCATTACAAATAAATTTTCTTTTTTAAAACCAATTTTCAATAATGAAATACCAAAAAAATATAAATTGGTTTTTAAAATGAATATAAAATTAAATATCTCATTGGAATAAATTAATCATGCAGTTTACATGATAGTATAAATTAATTTATTATATATATATTAATAATATAAAATTTGTTTTGTTAGTTTTGATAAAGTTCCTATAAAACACATGCAAAGATTTATTTTAAAAACCTATAAAATATAATTATAAATAGACATAAAATGTGCTTGATAAATATTTTATTTATAAATATAAATTTTAAAAATAAGGACATTGAAAAGAATGAGTTGGAAAGAGAATATTAATATATATATATATATATACAGAAAATTCCCATATCAGTTTGAAAATATTTGAATCATATTCCCAATGAAAGAATAAAAATAAATAAATCTATAAATAACCTGATAAACTATAAATTCAAGATATAACTTGTCAATGTGGCTATATATACTCCTATTAAAATATTATAGGTCATATAATCAAAATATACTTCAATGAATGGAAATTGAGACAAATCCGTTACCATGAGACTGATTCGTAACATTTATCTTTATCTTCCTCCTCTTTGGATAAATTAGTTTCCATTTCACCAAAGAAATTGGTTATAATTATACCTAAAGTAAAAATATGAATGGAGGAATGTTGAGAAGTTTTTTCTATATGGATTGGTCAAGACAAATGGCTTTAGAGGTGTAAAAATGTGATTTGAGTGATTCCTCTTTTGTAATTGAAGAGGAATGTCATTCTTGTAAATAACCAAAGGTATTAAATAATGAGAGGTTTCCCGTAACTCATGTTTAAAAAATTGAATAATAATTTAGGGAAGGTATGATGTGGTTTAATCACACCTACATAACAAAAATGAAAGTCATTTTTATAATTTTGTTCTTTAGTCATTATGTTTACTCAATTTTAACCTTTTAGTTCTTACTATGGTAAATTATAACTTATTATATACCTAATTAATATATCATTCAAGGCTAAAAATAAAATTATATTAATTAGGTAATTTAAAACAACTAATTCTATTTAGGAAATAAAAATCATTAAATAAAAATACTACATGTGGGTAAAATTAATTTAAATACAAATTCATGTAATTAATAAACCCAAATTTTATTATTAATTATGGTAATTAGTTTTAACAGTTCTCTATAATCATTATGTTAAAAAAATAATTCTTGAATTATTAGAAAATTTTTTATTATTCAAAATATTCCATCCATTTTCCAAAATTCATCTCAGAAAAGTAAAATAATTTCATTTAAAATTAATGTTATAGACACGGTGAGAGGCTGAGTTTTTAAAAATAGTTTTTTAAGAAACAATTATTCTATAATAACTCTATGAATAATAACATGCATTGTATAAAAATAGAATAATATTTAATAATATATGATCTTAATATTTCCTTTAAAAAGTTCCCCTTTTATTATCATTTTAATAAATTAATATTGAGAAAAAATAATATTATTAACACATTCATTGGAAAAACATGTTTTTAATCCAGAAAAACTTATATTAAAATTAAATATAATATTGATTCAAAAGTAATTAAATTAATTAAATAAAAATAAACAATAATTAGGTAACATGAAATCATATTATAATTTATTGAGAATTTTATATTTATTAATCTATTGAAAATAAAATAATTCTTATAAGAAATGTTGTTTTTCAATATTCCCTGAAAAATCAATATTTTCAAAAAAGTAAAAAATTTTAATCAAAGAAAACAATGATATTTAAATTGATAGAATGATATTAATTATATTATATAAATTTTCATAACATTGAAAAAAAATATTATAATACATTTTCATTAAATGAAATTAAAATCATTTTTGAAGGATCTATATTTTGTAATAATAAAATCACGTAACTAATAATTGATTGATTATTTAGTAAATATACACCCGTAATATAGATTTATTATTTCATATATATATATATATTATATTTTTTTAAATCTATTAAAACACTTAAATTTAACATAATAGTTATAATGGAAATATATATAATGGATCATTTAAGTTTGGTGTTGCGTGTTGTATATGATATCAAACAAATTTTTTTTAAAATAATATAGTTTTACTGTATCATATCCACCTATTCAAGATTACCATTAAAATAGAGTTTATCATTGAATTTTTATACATTATTTCTCATATATCCCTCTCCCTTTATCAAGATATTTTGGACATCATTAGTTAGAATAATGCCTTCCATTCAAAGGAGACTTCTAAGGGAAATTAAATTCACTAATGTGAGTATTATCAAATACATATCTTTTCTTTAAAATTTAATTTAATTAAATTTATTATATCCATACAAATTTATTAATATTAGTATCATTTATAAACTATAATTTTTATATATTAATGGTAATATATTTTTTTATTCATATACACAATCAATTAAGAAAAACAAAATCGTAGTTTATATATTGTGTGGACTAACTTTACCACAATGAAAATTGTTTCAATTTTCCTTCACCACTATACAGATTTTTAGATATTGATTTTATGCTATTGTAATTATATGTAAATATTTAACAATTTAATTAATGAAACATCATTAATTCTTTAATAATTATCAAAACAAGCTCATCAATCATTTCAACTTTACGGTTCCTAAGAAATAATGAATTGAAATGAAATTAATGATTTCTAAAATATATTTTAACATATTCTAAAGTATGTTAAATTATATTATAGTGATATAAACATGAAAAATAATTGATACCAACATGGATTTTATAAAATTGGTTCAAATAGGTAAATTATTACATACACATTGTGTTGAAAATATATAAAAATAATAATATATATGTGATTAATATAAATGGTGAATAAAAATAAGTATACATTGAAATAATGTTATTTGGTTCATATTTAATGCACATTATTATATTATTCATTAGTTCTGTGGTGTATTCAAAATGGATTAGAATAATAAGAGGTTTTCAATTTCATGTCCATCTATTTAAGGCTTATTTTTAATTATGACCATAATTTAATTTATTTTGTGTATAATCTAAATATTAGAGATATAATATCATTAAATATATTTTAATCCTTTAATTTTTTGTTAAAATTTTAATCCATTTCATTGAACGGTTTTTATTCAATATATTTTAAATCCAATGGTTTTCTTGGTCACAATTCAAGTTATTTTCTAAATAATACATTTTTTACACCATTATACATTTTAATGTTGTATTCTATAACCATAGGTATATTTAAATTACAATCGATTTATTTCATGTAATTTTGTATACAAATAGTGTTCTATTATTTATATATTTGTTGATTCATGTGTTTCCCTAGTGGTGAGGAATTCTGGTAACTAAATTTTAGTTCATTTAGTAATCATTTTTCATTGAATATATTTCATCTAACCTGATTAAATTATACCCAATGACTGTATTATGTGTTATTATGTAATTTTTTTCTATGGATATACATTCCCACCACATAACCCATTGAAAAATATTTCTCACTTATTTAGTAATGTTCTTTTTAATCTATTCAAATTCTTTATATTGGTAGATTATGATCTTGTAATTATAGTATTGTGTTAGCTATATATGTTTTTTAATATGTCATGAACATAAAATTTTAGATAATTTAATTTAATTATGTTCATATAGAATGAATTTTAGTCTAATAACATGTGATAATATATGGGCATTAAATAAAAATATTATCCAATTCAAATCATTGTTGGAATGTAGATTGTTTATTTTCTGACCATAAATCTTCATTACTTGGATAGGTTATGACCGTGTTATATGTTTTATTAATATGAGTATGTTTATAGAAATTATTTTCAATTATTTAATATAGATTTAGGTTGATTATATTTTCAAATTTTGTATCATTCATTATATGTAGATCCATATATTAATTAGTAAATGTTTTCTTAGAGAATTATATAAAAATTATCATCGAATCTTATGGTGAATGAATTTGATGTAATCTAGTATCATGTGGGACCTAGAATTATATATCCACTTTATTCAATTAAATATCTCAAGAAACAAGATATGTTTTCTTTTGGGGATTTCAACACATCAAAATTAGATAAGTTTCTTGCAACATGTCATTGATGTCATGATTAAGATGTACCACATTATATATTCAACTAGTTGGAGTTCATTATTGTAGATATTTATGATTTCATTTATTTACGTCGATATAGAAAGATCTTATTTTAATTTTTTTTGTTTCATGTTGTTTACTTATTCCTTTCATAATATTCATTCCATGTTTATCATATGTTTTCCACAATTATGTGTTTTCCCTTATTAATAATTTTATATCCTGACTCTTAATGTTTTCATTTATATATGTAATAAAGAATAAAAAAATTAAATATTTTAATAGGGATCATACTTATGGAAGAATATAAGGGAGGTATTTAATTCCCATTATTTATTAATTATTTTTTATGTAATAAAAATTTATATACATGATAAAATGGACCTGAAATTTTTGAGTTATTACCTTTTTCATATTCTCAAAAGAAATGAACCTTAAAATATCCTTGACATATAATATATGAAATCATAATTATTAATTAATTATTTATGTGTGTTTGTATACTCAATTTCAAAAATACAATAAATTCAAATATGTAATGTATGTTTTTATGGATCCATATCGCTATGAATGGGTCTAGAGTGTCATAATTTTTATCGTTAGGAATATTTAGATGACATTATAGTTTATAATTTCTATTAAGTATAATTTAAGGGTTGATAAGTTATCAATAAGTACATCTACAAAGGTGTAGTTGACCCTTTGAGATAATATAAGATTTGACATTAATGTAAGGATAATATTTTTATTTGGTTACTATGATGAAATTACAACATTTGGATTCATAATAACACATCTAATTATAGGTTAATATCATGAAGATTTGTTAAAATATGGATTTTTTGTATTTCCATAAAATTTCATCCATTTATATATACATTCACGTGGATGTAGTTTAAATAAATATGTACCTAGGTGATATAAACCTAGAAAGGGGATGTTGGGTAATAATGAAATTGTGACATGTTGCACGAAAAAGAGGTATTACTACTCACATGGCCAGACACACTCAAGAGATTTGAATTTTGAATTAAAATTCCCCATCTAAACTATTATTAGGGGCTTGAATGTTTTTTTGGATATTCTTGTTAATTCAAAAAATGGAAATGGATAAACGGAACAACGTGAGACATAGGTCGATCTAAAAAAATCATGTGATAAAACACAATTCATAATTGTATACATTTTCAGATTTATTTTTTCATATTAATAAATTGAATATTATCATAATCAATTTATTCATAGTATTTGGTCAAAATATGATTAGTAAAATGAAGAAGATAAAAGTATTTACCTAGAAACAATTTTTCTTATTACCAACTATGAGAGCATACATAAATGGTTGAGAATCATAGTAGTTTATGGTTAAAATACAAGAGGTGAGTTTCCTAGTCTCACATATGTTAATTAGATTGATAGTTAATAATAATGAAAATCCTACCTATTAAAAATTGTGATTGATATTTATCAATTATATTCTGGTATATTCTAAAAACAATGAATATTGTGTAAAATATCTATGGATTTCCTTCAGTAGTTTTACATTATATGTATTGAAATATTTATTAATTTTTATTGATTACAATTAAAAGTTATTTTTTTAAAATGTTATATTTCTAGGGAAAAATATTTTATAACACTTCATTGAGGTATATAAAACTATTATATAAAACATCACCTGATTTTGAGAAATAAAATAGTTATTATATATCGATGAAGTAAGTTAGATAATAATTTTTAACATTGGGATTGATAATTGATTAATTATTTTAATGGATTTCCTCTCATATTTTTTGATTATGATATATAGTTACTATTGTTAAACCATATAAAGTATTAGTTAATACCATATGAGAGATAATAAGGGAGTTAAATTTAGTGAAATATATTTCTCCAAAGAGGTTTATATAGATTTATGTTAAAAAAATTTAGGAATGGATTTTTTTGAGAATATATGATTATAAAATATACAAACATGGGTTTATGATTGTATGAATGATTAATGTTGTTTTAGGAATGATATATAAAGATATATATCCTAAGTGACTATGGTAGATTGCATATTAGAGGATATTATATGAAAGATAAACATGATATGAATAACCTCACATATATTAGTCAATATTTAATAATCCAAATTATGATAATTTAATTTATTTAAGCAGATATAATGTATCGCGCAAAGAAATTTAAAAAGGATTTCTTTTAATTATGTCAATGTGTTTGTTTTTTTGACGATCAACACCAATTATAAATGAGAAAATATATATTTGGATAAAAAATAAATATTTATGTATGACCGTTTATATAAAATTCATTGAATTAGTGGGAATAAGTATGTGTACAAAATTTATAAATTATATTTATGTTTAAAATAATGGAATATTTTACAATAAATTCAATTCAATTGGTTTACCTAAAATTATTAATAAGAATATTTATTGTTTAGAAATTTTTTTCAAAAAAAATTCTTATTATATTGTATTAATTTCAATAAAAAAATATGAATAAATATAAATTATGATGGATATTAAAAAATGTTCCTAAAAAAATTGTAGGTAATTAAGATGAAATATGAAAAATAACACTAATATTTAAAAATATCATTTTCTAATATAAAACTATTTTTATTTTTATATGTTATATATTTTAAAAATATATTAAAAAACATAGGATATTTATTTTAATAAAATAAAACTTATTTTTTGGATTCCCATATAAAATTGTCTTAGTATGAATTTTTGATCAATCTATTTAAAATTAGAGGTTTCGTTGAAAAATATGCCTTTCTAAAATCCTTTTATTTTTATAACATTATAATTAAATAATAATGGTATATAAGAGTAAAAAAAAATTTATATGTTCATATATGAATATATAAAATGAAACATTGGGTATAAAATATTTGTTGTTGTTATTGTTCATAGGTTCAACATTTGTAGAAATATTTAAAATAATAATAATATTTTTATGTCATTTCATTAAATCAACTAATTTCTTATGAGATTTATTCATTTTCATTAAATACTCATTTAAATTATAAATTAAATATAATCTTAATATATTTCATTATAATAAATATGAAATATAATTTTTTTGGTTTATGTAAAATCAATTTTTTCTATTAATTTTTTCTGAAAATTTTATTTACACAATTATGTTGGTCTAATTTGAAATAAATATTTCAAAACATTTTTTTAATAAATTCAATTAAAAATTTTAAATTATAAGAATAAAAACATTTAAAAACTTATTATTAAGAATAATTATTAAAATTAATTTGTCATGATAAAACATATTTCTATGGGAATTATAAAGTAGCGAAGAAGGTAAAATTTCAAAAAAACCATGAAAACATAAAATTCACCTAAAAAGAAGTGTTTTTTATAATATTATTAAAATGATGATATAATCATATTGTTTCAAATTATCGGCCATTAATCCTTGAATAGAAACCTTAAATTATAGAAAATGTAATGGTTACTCTTAAAACTAAAGTCCCCCACACTTATAAATAATTAATTTATTTACCACATCAAGGCAATCCATTACCTATAATATCTCCTAAATAATATATTAAATTCAATGTACCAGATCCATATACCGAATTTATATTCTTTAGGGAACAATTACTTATCAAAAGGACTTTATTTTAAAAGAGATATCTATAGAAAATTCAATTCCTTGGTGAGAGTATTATCATCTAAATACCCGTCATTTTAATTATCATCTTTAAAATTTATTATATACACATTGGTATAATGAACATAATATCATTTTTATATTTCAATTTTAATATACTAACTATATTCTCCTTGATTATTCATATTCCCCATCATTTAAGAAAAATGAAACTGTTTTTCATGCGTTGTGCAGACTACCACATTCATGACACTATATGTTTTTTTTCTCCCAAAACCTTACAAAGTTTGACATATTGATAATATTAAAATATAATAATTATATTTGTGATATCATTTATGTTTTGGTTTGATCAATTTTATAAATCACTAATGATATGACCAACAAATGATCATTGTTAATTTAATTATATAAAATTAGTGTACTAAGTGGGTAATCTTTTACTCAAATTGAGTAAAGTTTTAATATCCATTATTTCATACTATAAATACATGAAATGATGATATATTCCCATAATAAGAAAAAAATTAGCATTTTTATTATAGTATAATAATATTATAAATAAACTATCTCCTAATCATTCGTTTATCGTGGGAGGTTCATATTAGGGATTTTTTCCACCTTCATTGACAATAAAAAAGATTAATGTCAGAGATGAAAATGATATAATATATAGTATATTATTAAAATATAAATATGAAAATAATGAATTTTTTTCTTTTATGGCTAGATCTACACATTACTCATTAATTGAGAAATAATATTTCATTTGTTAATAATCAGTAAAACATGATCATCATCGATTTCATCTTCATGGTTCATATCCAAAGATAAATATAATGAAATTATCATATTAAAAAATATCTTGTAACATATATTACAATACCTTATATGGTATAATAGTCATGGATATTGGAAAAATAAAAAAAACAATTATTACTTTTTTGAAACTAGTCTAAAACACTATAAGATTACGCACACAAGATGTTTAAAAAAATTATAAACTAGCTAATCTGTATACATATAGATATATGATAAATAAAATTGGAGAGTATAGATTTTCATTGTTATGAATAATTTTTTATGGATCATTTATTAATTGTAACTTTATTATTAATTTTGTTTGGTGCAAGTGCTGACGTATTAGGGTAAGATAATGGTTTTCATCTCAAATTTAATTCTTTGATAATTTATTTATATTATGAATATAAATCCATTTAGGTGTTTTATATAATCTTATCTGAGATATAATATAAATAATATTATCCTAATAATTTAGTTTTATGTTTAATTTTATAACCACCATTTTATCGGGTATTGATTCAAATGATTCCAAATTTGTAAGGGTTTTTTGTCCTAATTCTAATTTTTTGTGGTATAATACTTTTGATCTTATATTTTTAATTTTTATTCTTCATTAAAATACCATGGATTTTATAAATTTTATCTTTGAATTAAATGGGTTTTTTAGTCAAATTATGTTCACTTATTCATGTGGGTATTGATTTAGTTGTTTCCCATTAGTAATTATTATTGGAAACTCATTTTTCATTGATGGAAGTTATTATTATTATAATTTTTTTCATATAATTGAGGTACCAAAACACCAATTAATTTTGTTTGTTTTTTCTAATTATTTTCTATACATTAATACCACATATACACTTTGGTGAATATTTTTCACTAATTTGGTTATGTTATTTTCTCCATCTAACATTATTCCCTTGATGGATTATGATCATTTTATTATAGTATTAAAATATATGTATTCATGATAGAGTAAATTTTAAAAACATCATATTTTTAATAATTCTTATTTTTTGATGTTAACCTAAAAAGAAAATTTCTCGATTTATAAGCATAATTTTATTTTCCTTCCATATATTATAATTAAAATCTAGATAACTATTGGAAAGTTATCTGTTTATTTTAGGACTATAAAACATCATTCATTTTATGGTATATGATCATATTATCATATATTTTAAAAAGTGGGAAATAATCAAATTCTTGATGATTATGTACTATATATATTGGATTATTATAGATTGATATTATGCATCTTACATTCAAACAATAGTCATGTTATATTTAGTTTTAAGTTCCTTAGGTAATAAATTAAAATCCATTATTGTATCATACAGAGAAATAATTTTAATTATTCAATTCATTTGTATGGTATGACGTTATATATCCCATCAATGTATCAACAAGTCTTATTCAACATTAAAGGGTGGGTTCTGGTGTCTGGATATCCCCATAATATTGTATTTGTCTTAATATAATGACTGAATAACATGTTGTTGATGTATATAATTATGTATTACATAAGTATGAGAATAATATAAATGATATATATTTTTTTTAATTTTGTATGTGTATATAAAAATTACAATGTTTACAATCTAATATGGGTTCATGTTGATGAATACTTCTTACCATACTTTTTTGGTCATGACTAATCTATGATTTCTTTAGTTTTTTGTTCTCCCTTATTGAGCATTTGAGTTCACCAATATGTATGTTTCTACTTCCCTTGATTATGATGAAACTATGTACACATAAAATTTTTATATGGATAAAATGTGTGAAATTAGTTTATTGATATTTTGAAGATTATTTATGGATAAAGTAGTCCTAGATAAAAAGAAAAACAATCTATTCAATACAAAGAACATGGGCCTTGATAAATTCTGATATATCCTATTTCTTTAATGATATAACCTTTAAAAGGTCCTATAAATTTAAATCAATTAATAAAAAATATTTATTTATTACTTAAATATGTCCATATAATAAATTTTAATGTTTGTGTTATTATGATAATGTAATGTACATGTTTTGCACACTAGATCAATGAGTTCAAATCCTGGGTGCCACATGATTATTAAAACCAAAGGGAATCACTATAACTTTATCATGTGCATAACTCATATGGAATATTATACTGTGCATGTCTTCAATTATTACAATAAATTTAATGTATTAATATCAGAGATGAATAAAATAAAAATATTCAGTTCTTAATAATTGGACGAACAAGTTATCAGTATGGAGAATATATTCCATATAATTGATCATGGAATTGGTAAGTTCTTAATAATAAATATAGATCCACATTTATCTATATTTATTCATAAAAAATTATAGGGTTATCCCACGGTGATTTACTCGTTAAAATGGATCTATAATAACAATTTTTCAAAAGATTCCCATTTAATTCCTAAAACTAAACTTGTTTCATTCTATAGAGATTCATTAAAATAGATGTGGTAATATGTATGAGTTATATTAAAAAATGGACATCATGAAATGAGTTAATAATATTAACAAATTCCTGAAATTCATTAAAAAACTCCCATAAAATAATAATAACATTTATTTTATTTTATACCCATATATAAGTGATAAATAATTCTCATGTATAGTAATTAAGACATAAAAAATGAATTTAATTTCTATAAGAATTTAATATTTATCATTATCCCAATTGAAAATAATATGTTTTATCCAAATTAATAGTATTCCATTAATTCCTAATAAATTGAAATTTGATCGTTATAATGAATGATAATCCCTGACCAAAATAACATGAGATTCAACTAGAGATAGAATAGAAATATTTTTAGGATGAACATCCCCAATAACATCAACTTGAGAATATTCATATTCATTAGTTATTATCATTATAAAATTTATTATTTTCACTATTAATTAAATATCTAGTTATATAGATTTTAATATGATAAACAAGGAAAATTCATCATATGTATGAGTGTAGGTACATCTAGAATAAAAAAATATATTATCATTTATAGGGTTGATGATTAGTATAACTTTCATCATTTCATTATCATAACCCACATTATAAATAGTGATCCATGAGAATTACATTTTTCATTATGATTATGTAGTTATAAAAATAGATAAGAACCATTAACCATTAGATTCAATCACTGGTTAGAATAATTCCCATAATCCTTGAATTTTAAGAACATGAGTTTTTGTTTAGCATTGTATGTGTATTTCTCTTCAGTCATATCATTATCTATCATCATACCCTTACATTAGAAATAAATTTCTAGATGACCATCCATTATATACTAAAATAATTTACTAGTCATCTTATGAAATTTTCCTTTATGTTTTATTCAACATGTATGTAATAATGGAATACTCATATTCTTCAATAATTTATTATTATTATTATTAAAATATCCATTAAAATTATTGTATATTTTCATATATAAACTTTGACATTGATGGATGAATACACTATGTTTTTCAGCCTTGATAGCACATCCAATGATTTTTTATTGGTAATTAATTATCTTATTGATAACCCCTTAAATGAAATTATTTTATGAAACTGATCAATAAATAAATCATTTATTTTTGTTGGATGATAATTAAAAAATAATACCTCACATAAATTTTGAAATTTTCATCACAAGTAATAACAGATTCAGAATCCAATTTTTTTATATAAAAAAATTCCATTACCATTTTCATATAAAGAATAAAAGAAACATATATATTGATAAATATATACATAAACACATCCCACTCCATAGATTACGAACCATCATCTTTCATCATGATTTATAGAAGATTCCACCAGGGATACATATCATCATACTAATTATAAGTACCCAAAATAACATTGTCAATATTTGATTACTTGAGAGTGGAAAAAAATTGAGTGGTATTGATCCATTACTCATTATTTTTTATTAGATAAATAAAAAAATAAGGTTGATGATAGAACATTATAGTATCAAATTAATATTAATCCCTTATATTCCTTTTTGGAATCTCAATATGATTCACTTCCTCTAAATTATGTGTATATGTAGTATTAGGTTTTGATTTCTAGGCCTAATAATGTTAGAATTTTTCTGATGTGAATCGTTTTATTATCCATCAAATTCAATGTCATCATGGTTCCATATATTTCTAAGCATTGATTAAAACCCAAAATAATATTATGGTGAAAAATATTAATATATATCAAAAATTTAATCATGAAAATAATTTATATGATGTCTAAATGAAGACACCGAGTTTTCAATATATAACACTATAAGAATATTCCGTGATATACATAGTAATAATCTATTCAAATCATTTTTAATTTTCAATAATGAAAATTTGAATTAACCTAGTCATCTCACATTCTAGTGTATATAACGGTGTCATGAGTTATGTCAAATTCACATGAAATTTCCACGATCTTGTTCAATCCTAATATATCTCTTTTATAGTTACCACCCCTAGTTATATATGTGCAACTAGCATATAAGCATTGTAGTGTCCAGAGAGTGATATATTGAAACTTCCTCGGTAATGATTGTAATAAATTATATTTATACCTTATTAGTATTCTAGGATGATATTTTATATAATTATAGTCATTATAATAATATTATAATTTTTTCAAAATGAAAAATATTTTTAAGGAAGTTTGGGTTTAATGTATTATCTATATTTATATATAAAAATGTTTTCAAAATTATAGAATTGTAATTCAAACAATTATAAAAATTATTAAATTATTCCTGTCAAAAATTACATTGGATTGGTTTTTTATAATTTTCTTATATGTTTGAGGTTTTAATTATAGTTGGGAATTCAATATGCAGTTTAAAAAATTTATTTTTTCATTTTAAAAAATTGCAATCATAAATTTTATTTCAAAATTCTTTTAAATAAATCCCATTAAATTTATATTAGGAAAAATATAATTATAGTCATTGAAATTCACATTATTACTAAAATTGGTATGAAAACATTTTTATACTTAAAAATACATTTTTATTAAAAATAATATTTTCATTTAGTTTTCCCCATCTAATATTAAAATAAAATTTTATAGTTTGTTGAATTAAATTTTACAAAATGGATTACATATTTTGAATAATAAAATTTAATGTTATTTATGTATATCAATTTAATTTTTTCCCAAAATGAATATTAAAAACATTAAAAATATTTTTACTTCAACTAATGTTAAAATAGGTCCACTAGGGTTAAAAAATATAAAAGAGGTAAAATTTACTATAAATATTTCTAAAATATATTTTATATATAAAATTTGACTATATATAACCTTTATATAGAAATACTATATTATTGTAGTATTTTTTATGTATGATATAAAAATATTTTATTCGTTTTAAAAATTTCAGGTGTTCCCCCTATGAAACATATAAAAAGACTACCCTTATCATCTCGAATATTTACCTATAAAACAATAATGTCACTCTTTTTAGCCAATACCTACACATATAACATCATTACATCCACCCCCATGTTTTTTCTTAGAAAAAGAAAAAAGTATTTATGTATAAACCTAAAGGTATCATATAGAGAAGAGGTATCCTTCATAACTTGGAAATTCCAATTTCCCGCTACCTAATTCAAATGTCTTTTCAAAAATAAAAAAATAATTATATATAATTACATATACATTGTTTTTATGATAATATAATAACATATATCTCTATCATTTTCCATAAAATGGGGTATAAAACCATCATTTTTGTGTATGGAAGACTACTTCCACTCGAATAGTTGTAATGAAATTTTAATCATCAACTATCAAAAAAGGTTATAATTATGGATTTGATTTATATATATAACATAAATAACATAATCACCACTCTGAAAAGATAATATAAATCCTTTTTATTACATTTCAATCGATTGAAAAATGATAATGTAGTTCATGAACTGATGTTGATTACCACCTCGACATAGAAATGATATATTTTTTTCATCACATTTTCATATAAATGAAATAAATAAATTTTCAATGCTATAATATTATATTTAATATATAATTATAATTCATTAAACATGTAATAATACATACCCATATTTATAGTTGAAAAAAGAAAAATTTTCTTATGTGTATATCTGACATACCATCTCCAGGTTGTGAAGCAATTCATGTTTCTGAACAATATTTAATGGTTGGTTATATAAGTAAAATTTATTTATAAAAATAACCATAATTTCTTGATTATTATTAATACTATTGTTAATGAATGAATCCTTTGACCAAGATAAACACATAGAATTCTTTTTGATATTCTAAACAAAACATCCTCATAACAACTCACATGGAAATAATTAACTATTTAAATAAATAAGACATTAAAATAAATTAAATAATTTAAATATACATGAATAATAACTCTTAAATATAATGATAAAAACATAAAAATTTCATTTTTTATTTTATATAGATAAATGCGACATTTTTTTTCAATAAAAAACATATGACACCAAAATGATTTTTTTTATAATTTATGCAATATGTCAAACTACCCATATATAAACATAACATATTAATATAATTATATTTAATATATTAATTTATAATATATTAAATAATACATTACATATAATCCTCTTATAACATGGCCACATAAACAAATGGTCCATAAGGGAGAAACAACGTCTACAACTATGTTCATAACTATATCACCTTTTAGACATAACACACATAATACCCATCATGATAACATAGGGAATGGAAACATTTGAAATAGTGAGTTTATATTCTAAATAAGGGAGAAATGGGGGGATATCAAAATTTTAGGAAAATAAGGAAATGAGAACATGATAGTTTCATTCAAAAACCATACCCTTTAAATCATTTATCATAAACATTATTAATGGGAAAAAATAATTGCAGTGCATAAGAAATGAGTTATAATTGAATCAATGAACATGAATGATGATAACACAAGATTATGTTAAAGAATATTTTTTTTGGAATATAGATATCCCAATAGAATAATTTACATAATATTTGAAGGATCATTTATATGACCATTATAGTAGTCAAGGTTCACTCCCAATTATACCATAGTGGATCAAGTCTCATCCTAATCATGGTTCACTCCCCATTCCATTCATAAATATATTATAATATATAAATATTTAACGAATTAATTTAATAGAGATATAGTTCCCACTAATAAAATTATTAAAACAATACATAAGTGTACCACATGATTACAAAACAATCATCATATTATAACCCATGAAAATAAATGGAATTTATATACATTTCATAACAACATGTATTGTGGAAAATAAAAAGCTTTCATAAAGCTTTTATTATTTCATCCTGTAAAAAACTATGGAAAATGATGTGGATATATTTTTAATTTCATTTTATACCTATTAAAAGATAAATGGGTTTATTAATTATAATTACATCTTAAAAATAATCAATTTAGAGATAGACTAAGAATTATATCATTTGATTGTGTCCCTAGAAAAGTATAACTAACATCAAAGTATGAAATAATATATGGAACATTATTTTCATAGATCAATTGGAATATTTCATGAATAAAATATCAATTACATGTTGAAAAATGCATCATAAAACATAAATAGTTTTTTTAAACATTTTCTTTGAAAATAACCAAAAAACATATAATGGATGATTTCATGATAAATTAAACGTATCTTATGAAAAATAAACTATTTAGAGTGAAAAATATTTCTAAATGATAATACATTTTATATTACATTTATTTCAAAATATCATTAGACGCTTATAAAGGAAACATTAATGGTCAATTGATGCATTTCATAAAGATAATAACATTTTTATTTGGGGAAAAAGATTTTTAAGGAAGAAAATATTTTTAAAATGGGTTTCAATAAAAATAAAAATAGATAATTATCAATGAATATTCAAATAAAATAATGTTCATGATTGTGGTAAATTAATTTCATGTTGTAAACATAAAAATATAGATTCATTTTAGTTTTTCTGTAAATAGGAAATAAATCATTTTTTTTTTAAAAAACATGAATGTCAAATTTTAATTTTTTTTTGTACAAAATAAATCAAGTGTAAAATTGAATTTAAATAAACAAATAATATCATTAAATAATTATGAATGCATTTTTAGAAAACTTGATTATGGAAAAAAGAGGGGTTTTAACTGAAGATTAAAATAAAGTCAATTTTATTTACAAACATTATTTTTGAATTATGAGAACATAAATGGAATAAAATGAATGGACATTTTTTCTTAATAAATAAAAAATGGGAATAAAATAATACATTTTATTATATAAATATCCAATAATTTCTTCATAAAATCCGTAATGACATAGAATCAAGATTAATAATTTGATTATGTTAGGTTTATTTGGTAAAATACTTTGAGGGGGGGATAATGATACGATATATTAAAACTACATTCCCATAAAATTATATTTCTTCGTTAAAAAACACAAGATTCTCTTTATCCTATATAAATATATGAACAGAAATGAAATCATGCTCATGAAACAATTATTTTACATGGATCACCCTCACAAGGCTATGTTCATGGAGCATACAACGATGAATTTTAGATGTACCAAATCCACTAATTCTCATATCCAATTACAAGGTTTGGGATACAAAAAATTTATGCCCAAGAACACGACCATTATAAAATTTAGGGTTAACTCACTTCCTTCCCAAGGGTCACTCTATATGTCTCTTTATGTGGCTCACTACTGGTGGAAAGGATCATCATCATCCTATTCCATTACTCAATGCTCTTGGAAGGGATATACTCACGGTTAATGGAATTATTGGTCCCTTTATTTTCATGGAATCTTGAATCCTAAATTCTAGGTAAGTTCTTTTTTGAAGTTCATTTTTCACCGGTAGATGAAATCCACATTTCCTTTCATTGATAGTTAGTGTAAATTACTTTCCGGAACTATTTAATCCCCATTATGAATAACCTTATTCATACAAGAAAATTAAAACACCTCATAGTATGTATACTTCGTGGACCACATATTCTACAAACTACCTCTATGCACCCCTCAATGAACT
The DNA here is from genome assembly GCA_963277665.1 of Viscum album. Classification (NCBI taxonomy): domain Eukaryota; kingdom Viridiplantae; phylum Streptophyta; class Magnoliopsida; order Santalales; family Viscaceae; genus Viscum; species Viscum album. The sequence goes on from OY728146.1 coordinate 1,292,360,328, forward strand.
GCCTATGAAAACCACATCCACATATCGCCTCCGTGAACTACTTCCACATACCAACTCTTCTTACTCCTTTCAATTTAACATAATTATTTATTTCACAAATTTCTTCTTTAATTCAACACTTCTTCTTCATGGAAAAAATCCTCCTCAATGTACCACATTCCATTGTCAGGTACATAGCCCTGAAAAAACACTTTCGTAATCCATTCTTAGGAACTGTTTCACTTTTTGGAATCTTTCCCAACAAACCACTTTCAAACATAGCCTAATTATTCAACTAAAATGTTATTTTCTAATGAAAATAACTCTAATTATTGATGATATTAGAGTTTCTTATATAATAAAAAAGATCTGAAAACCCGATAATTTGTTTTATATAAATTATCAATGTGGTACATCCTTCACCGCATACTAAGCTCCTCCAAAAAATCTTTTTCCATTCATAGTCCGCATACTATCTTCATTCATTCATGGTGCCCACTATCTTCCGCTAATAAATATTTTTTCAACCACACAAATTTACATCTCATTTTCATGAACTACGATCCATCTTATATACTATAGGACTTTCATGAATAGTTGTCCTCCTGTTAACCACAAGCCTTCCCTCAAACCATTCTCTTTCTGTCCATATACCACACCTCACGGTCCACATATTGTGCTTCGTGGTCCTCATAACTCGGGTATACAGAATCACACAATTCCCAAATTCCCAAAAGCCGTTCTGTTTAACACCTTTTGTGTTCTTGAAACTATGGTTTGCGATCCGCATACCATGTACTCATGAGCAAAAATAATTTTTTTTTTCAAAAATAAATCACCTGAATATGATTCCCAGGAATTACAAAAAATAGGGAAACCATACCACCATCAAAACATGTTTTGGAAAAAATTATTCGTATACATTCACAGTCATTTAGATTTTTCAACAAACCCAATAACTCCCAAAACTCTAAGAGGATTCCTTGAGGTATTTCCCCTAACAATCCCCCCCTTAGGATTTGTTGACCATTCTTCTCATTTTGATATCTCATGAATTATTTTCTCTTATTATGAAAATATTATCTTGTTACGATTAAGATAGAGGTCAAGGATTTACTCAAGAAATACTCTAAGACATCATGAGCAATTCACGACATGAGAAACAAAAGTATAATGTAAATTTCACCAATGAATCACAGTATTTCATTTCAAAACCACACTTCTGATTTCATCAAGAACATTAGATATTGAGCTATGTATCCTTTGATTGATCACGTCAAGCACTGTAATATTTGATAACCCCCCTCATTGATTCAACTAGCCCAATATCACTGCTTCAACTAGAAACATATCCCCAAGTATTGAATAATACATATTCTACATTTTACAAACCATAACGTCTCCCCCTTTGTCAATAAACTCGGAGGATACTTCTTCATGGTCTGCCGTAGTGTAATGAACAAAGATTAGAAAATTAGGTGAAAACTTACCATATCATAGGTATAAGGGGACCCACATCCTCACCATTTCTAGTTTGGGGAGTCAACCAAACACCCCAAGCCATTCAATGACTTTCCAGTTCTTCTTTGGGTAAGGCCTTCTTCAGAATTTCTATAACCTATTGTTCTACAGGAACATACTTCAAATTAAAAAGTCCTTGATCCACCTTATCCTTGATGAAATGATACTTTATTTAAATTTTATTTGTATTTTCATGATGGAATGTGGATTTATATGATTTTTAGCACTTTATTTATCACAATAAATTACGATCAGAGACATCAATTCAACTCATATATCATCATGCTTCTACTTTAAACATAATATCTAAATTAGTGTATGCGTGGAGGAAATATATTCAACATTTGTGGTACTCAATGAGATGAAATCCAGTTATTTTATTAACAAATAAATACACAATACTATATAATGAAATTCTCCACTTGGTGTTGATTTTGTATCATCCACTGATCTGGCCTAATCTACATTTGTATATCCCAATAACTCATGCTGATATTTTTCATTGTACATAAAAGCAAAATATATAGAGACATTGATATAAAAATGTACTTCTTAACAATAATCTAGTGTATTTCCTTTGTATTTCATATATACCTCACAACATGACACATAAAAAAAATCTGGTATTGTTCTTGTCATGCACAATAGGTTTCTAATGATCATCATGCATTCCATGACATTAACCACTTTTCATTCATCACCTTGAGGAAAGTTCATCCCTATATCTATTGGAGTCATTATATCCTTTGAATTTTCTATTTCCAATCTTATCAAAACCCCCTTGAAATATTTTGATTGATACATGAATGATCTATTATTTGCTTATGTAAATTGTAAACGAAGGAATAGTGTCAGCTCACCAATCATTGACATTTCAAAATAACATTTCTTGAATTTAAAAATATATCTAAAATAAACATCATTCGATCCACTAAATATTATTCCATAAACATACACCAACACCACATTCTTGGATTACTGTCATTGTAAACATATAGATTTTAATCAACTCTAACATGCTAAAAGCAGTGCTTCTTCAAAAACTGATATATCCTTGAATACCATGATCTTAGTTCTTTCTTAAAACCATATAAAGATTTCCTAATCCATCAAAATCTATCTCATCCCCATGAATGGGAAAATAATATTTCATCTCAATAATAAAATATTCTTTGAGAATCCTATTATGAAATGACGACTTGACATCCATCTATTAGACATTGATCTTTCTTTTCACTATTGTGGAAAAGAATAATTTTATTATCTATACCCTTGCAAAATGTTCCAATGTTTCATCAAAATCTATACCCTCTATCTGGGAGTAACCGTTTCACACTAGTAGTTATTTATTTCAAATCAAAATACCACCTTCATTCAACTTATTACTAAACAACCATTTAATCTGGATTTCATTATTGTATATTAGTTTAAAGACATTCCCCCATGTTTGATTCATCTTAATCATTCCATTATCTTGATTGATACCCTAATCCCAATTGTCATCACTTGTTTCTTCATCAAAACCTTTATTCTCTACTTGTGATAAGAATTAATATTGCTGCTGATTGATTATCCACATTAAATCCACTAGCACTGTTTAATAACCAATTATGTTTTTTCTATAAATTTATTCTCTTCTATTTTATCATTGTGTGGATACTTAAATATTCTCATCATTTTCATTATTTAAATATTATTCTAAATCAATATATGGAACTGGATCATCCCCTAATCTTTTTGACTCTTTATCTCTATCCTCTTTATTCGGATCATGTATTTTCTAATGATTCTTCTCATTCTCCCATATAGTTACGTCATGAGTTTCAACTTATTTTACTTTATACTTTTTGAAGAATTTTTAATCATTTATTTTCTTTGAATATCCACGAAATATCCCTTCACCTCCATAGGATTCAAACATCATGTGTTTCTCCTTATTTAGAATAAATCAATTACATCCGAACACTTGAAGGTACTTCAATGATGGTTTATTTCCATAACATATCTCATATGGATTATTCTATTATTTAGGACATAGAAAAACTCTATTTGGAGTATATACTGTTGTCATTGCTACATATTTCTAAAATTTATCAAGATAGTCTTTCTCAATAAGAATAGTTATGGCCATGTTTTTGACAATAAGATTTATTCCATATACTAATCCATTCTACAGTGGAGTTCCCACCACTGAAACTTGATGGTGTATCCCATGTTTTTCAAGATAATCCTCCACTTGGGTATTTATGAACTCTCTAACATTATCATTTCTGATCTTCTAGATTTTCTGAAAATGCATCTTTTCAAAGTCCCATCGATATGTTGTAATTCAACTGAACGCCTTAGACTTATGTGTAATGATTAATACCCATGTCATTCTGTTATAATCATTAATAAAGAGAATATAATATAAACTTCTATCAATACATCTTTGTAAAATTGTTCCACACAAATCAATATAAACCAACTCTAGTTATCTTGATAAATTTTTCTTTTTTTACATATATGTATTTTGAATGATAATCTGTTGTTGGAAGGCTTCGCACATATGTGTATGTTCACATGATAATATAGAAATATCTTAAGAAGAATCTTATTTCACTAGATCTTCCAACGACATTGGTCTCATGTAGACAAGATGTTTATACCACAACTTATTATCTTATTCCTTAGATAAAAAGCACAAATCTCATTATCCATTCACGAGGAAGAGATTACCTTTTGTACATTTTCCTTATGATACAAAAACACTATTATTTTCTTTGATGAAACCTAATTTCATGGAAATTCTTATAGAATGTCCTCAGTCAAACAATTGAATTACACATAATAATTTGTGAATAATACATTTAACAACCAATACTTATGAATATCTCATTTATATGACCCCAAACATTACTTTTCATGAGACAATAATTTTAAACCCTTCATCAATAAAATTTTGTTAGATACCTTCTTTATCGTAGCTACTTCCTCTAAACAGATCCTTATTTCTTGTCATATGAGATGTGAATCCACAATAAATGATCCATATCACATGTGATCTGATTACATGAATTCAATTTCTAAATCCATTTTCTGCTCATATATTTTATTTTTTATCCATGTTATGGATTCATTCCTAATACATATCAATTATCTTGATATTCCTCAGAATATTATGGACAAGCATAATCTTATTGAGATATAAATAAATTTTTCCTTTTCAGCTAATTTGAAGATACATTTTCATGAATATTATTGCTAACCTCAGTCTACCTCAACACATTCCATTGTATTGTTGATGGGAACAATCATTCCATTTGTTCGAATCCTACAAACCTAAAATAGTGACCATGAAATGATGACCTAGAAAATACATCTCTATATGATAGCCTATGTTGAGCCTATTTACTTTTGTAAAAAAATTTTATGATACAAACATATTTCCAGTTTCCCATTTTTCCACAACAGTAGAATCTTATGTGGGGTACATTCCTATGTAGAAATATATTACCACTATCTATCCCATAGGTTATTTGAATCTTCTGAGTCTGTCTCATACCCAAATCAGTCATCAATCTCAGAGTGGGTGATTGTGGTATAACATCAACCTTTATTGATTATTGTTTATGATCAAGGACCTTACCAGCCTTATCATATAGATTTGATTGCTTCTTATATTCTTCTTGAAAAATATGGTCCACATTCAGCTTTTCTGTTTCATGGGTTATCTTTTTTCTTGATACTGTTATGTGATTCAAAAAAATTTCTTGATCCTCAAGACATCATTACATACCAAATACTTCATATTCAATTTCATCAATATGTTTTTTTATCTTATCCCTTTTTATTCTAATTATTGATTTCAATTTTCTGTTCTTTATTTTTGAGCATGTAATCACCAATCCTAACTGAAATCTATGAAATTGAATTCTTCATCATTTCAATTTATTCATTTAGCTCATACTTCCATTACTTATACTACTACATGTAATGTTTAGAATCATGAACCAATTTTTTAAATTCTTCATTTTAGCTCTCCAAACATATATTTATATAAGAGAATATTATAATTAAACCTAATGGTCAAATCATCCATTAATTTTATGTTTTTAAATGTCACTTACTTCTTTTGTTATGGAATTTTGAAAAACTGCCACCAACTAAGCTGCTTTATGATCCTTACAGTCCTCTAACTCTTATGCCTGAAATTATTCTAAAAATCCATCTTATTTTGAAATAATATTCTCTATTTTAAGAACATTTTTTATCACTTATCCAACATTTTACATTAGGTGAATACTTTTTTTAGGAAATTTCAACATTATCTTAATCATCATCTTCAATCTTCTTGGGAAACATTTTTGAAAGTTTTAAAATATTTCTACATCGATGGCATGAATGTGGAAGTTTAACTTTGATCTTTCTTCTTCGTATTTTCAAATATTAGGAGATAAATTATGTTACATCATCTAAATTGCCTTCATCCAGACTATCTTCAACATAGAGATTCTTCATTGACTTGAATGCCACTTCTTTGGACATCCCATTTCCACAGCATCATTATCATAATTTATCATTTCATATAAAACAAGAGTACTTTACAAGTTATCCAATATCAGGTCCTTTATATACTTTTCATTATAATACCAAAACCATATGATAAAACTGAGGTGTTAATTTTCTCATGATATGCATTAAAAGTTTTATATATTCAATGATTTGTCCAACACCACACATGTCTTCCACATCAACATTCACCCGATAAAATTATTGACCAAAATAATCATTATGGTACATTCTGAGGTCATCATATGTGTTCCATAGAACCAGAAACTCTACATCTCTGAATTTTGAGTCTCCCTAATAAATATTCAAAAATAATTCCCTCAAAGCATGTGATGACTTACATTACACCACCTTCGTATAAATTCCATTTGATAGGGATCACCCAAAAGCATTGATCCCTTTAGAATTACAATCTAATTACCTTCAGTCTGATTCTAATAAATCACCTCTATCAATATTGGATGAAATTCCATCAATAGAAACATTAAGACATCCATTACTAATTATTAGATGTTGTGTTACATCTGATTTTTCCATAGTTGAAAATTATTTCCTTCAAATATTAGAATCCTTTTGTGATTGAAAATATCCATTTATTCTATTAAGATGGAACCAATGACTTTCAACCATTCCCTCTAATAATAATTTTAAGTTCTACTATATAAAATACCATGAGGGGTGCGTCAATCAGTGTATGATAGATTAAAACTACTTCCCCTTCAGATCTTGTTATGTTGCTAAACAGAAAACAGTCATCCCATTATCCCATAATAATATATAAACAAAAATTAATAAATGAATATGAAACAATGATTTTACATGGTTCCTCATCACTGCACTATGTCCAAGAAGAATATAATGGAAATGTAATAATGTATCAAATTCACTAGATCTCACTACTAATTACAAGGTTTGACTACATCACTTCTATGCCCATTCTCACAATCATTACAAGATTGAGGGTCTTCTCGCTGTATTCCCAAGGGTCACTTCCTATATCTTTTTCTATGGCTCACTCCGAGTGGAAACGGTCACTATATTCTCTTCCTTTGATCACTAGTCATGCAAGAGATCCAATTATAGTTTATAGACATCTATATAACTTAATTTTCATAAAATCATGCATCCTCAATTGTAGATAGATAATCTGTTGTTGTTATTTTTTCAAAATTAGATGAAATCCACTTTTCCACATATAGTAAGTTAAAAGGAATTTCATTATTTAGTTGTTTATGTACCTTTGAGAACAACCTGCTTCCTCAAAAAACTATGCTGCACCACGTAGCATGTAGGATTTGTCAATCACCTGGTTCGTGAACTACCTCCACATAAAACCTTCATGAACCGCCTTTATTTAACTCCTCTATGAACCACCTCTATGTACCTCCTTCTCAAACTTCATCTGCATACCACCTACACATACAACTTTCAATTTTACGGAGTTCCTTCATCTGGAGACTGATTCATCCACAGACTCCTTAATCTATGTGAACCAAGTCCCCATCCATGAACCACTTTATTTTTAAATCTATAAATCCCTACAAAAAAACATTATCAAACCATTCTGATTAACTATTTATATTATAGGAATCATTATTCACGAACCACATATGGAAAGTCGAATCCTTCCATTGAAATGATATTTTCTAATAAATATATCTCTATTTAATGATGTCATTGGAGGTAATTATATAGTTAAATATACCATTATTACCCTCTAATCACTTTTACTTAAATCATTAGGGATGTACAACCTTTACCACGTACTAAGCTCCTCCGCAGAACTTTTTTCCATTCATGGTCTTCCTACTATATTCATTCCTTTATGCTTGCCTATATCTTCTGTGACTGAATACCTTCATTTCCCCACAAATCAGCATATCATTTTTGTAAATTTTGATACATCCCATATACCATAAGCCTTCCATGAACTACTTTCCTCTCACAAATCTCAATCCTTCCCAAAAACCATTTCCACATGGTCCTCATACAATACTTCGCGGTCTACATAGCACTACTATATGAAATCCATCCTTTTTTGAATTCCCAAATCCATTCTACCTACCAAATTTTGTGTTATGTGAACTCTGGTTCACAGTTCACATACCTTGTTCTCGTACACGGAAATATTACTGTTCCAAAATCCAAACAATTTATTATGAAACCTAAAAATTTGGCAATCCCTGGGAAACTACCCCACTATAAAGAAATGTTTTAGAAAACACAATTCATAAACATTAGCTATCATATATCACTTTCAACAAATATATTCACACCTAAAAACACTAAAAGGATTCCTTGAGTGATTTTTTCCCAACAGATTATAACGTCAATCATTTAAACCTTTGGTATCCCCTGAATCATCATTGATATTAATGAATAACATCAAATGAATCAACTAATATCCTAAAACTAATGATATTCACAATATAACATGTGAAAGGGTAATTATATACATCCCATATACTAATAATAGTTCCTAACGTAGCTTATATCTCAATGATAGAAATTCTGGACAAAGAAGACAAACATTAAGTCCCAATAATCATCGTACACATATAAACCTCCTATATAATTTTTTTTACTATACAAAAAATAACGAACCATAATTGTACATATAATAAAATTTAATATTTATTTATGACATTTTAATAATTGTTTATTAACAATTCAATGTTAAAGTAACGTTTTAAGAAATAAATAATTTTGCATGTATTTTTTAATTTTTTATTTTAGTTCCTATTACATTGATCACAGATACATCAAATAAAAAATATAACCATTATATATATATATGATAATATATATATATATATATTGTTTTTTACATAATTTGTAGAGATAGAAAATGAAATACAACATTCATGAAGATGGTATGTAGTAAGTATCCATGAATGTTGTTTCTATATTGTCAAATGATAGAAATAAAGAAATATAAATCACAATTACCTTTAAAATATCATTTTAATTCCATAAATATCACATATTATAATTTAGAATAACCTCATTACCTTAAATGAAAGTATTTATTGAACCACAACGCTTCATGAGGCATAAGTATGTAATACACAATAGCAAAATTATCAAATTCCCATAGAATTGATGAATGATGTTATAAATAAGATAATAATTACAGATGTATAATAATATTATAACTATGATTTATAACAAATATGTACATCATTATATTTATAATTTATAAGTGATGATGGAAAATGAATTACATCAGTTTGCGAGGCAGTACTCCCCCATTCCCACTGATAAGGATTATGTTTCCCATTGGAGACAGGATGAGATATTTTTAGGTCATTATTATAAAATAAAAATATATAATTATCATTAAGATATATAGTTATGTTATTTTAACATCCCTTCTTAAAAATAATATAATTATGGTGATGAAGAAATAATGTAATATGATTAGTTAGGATAGTTACCTATTCTTCGATCAAATTCTTTCAGTTCACATGAAAACCATTCCTAGGATGGATTTATGAACAAACTAAGGATTCATTGATGATAGGATATAAGGAATTAAGGGATTTTTCCATTTAATGGATGGACCAAATGGTTTTTGATGTATCAGGAGAAGGGGAGATATGTTGGACATTTATAAGTGATGTGAGTGGAATACTTGTAATTTTTGAGAAGAAAAAAGTATGAAAATATAATTCACATAGATTAAGGATTAAAAATGGGCCATTATTGATACTTAGAGGTTATAAGGACTATATATGGCCACAAAAGGGTTTTTATAGGTTTCTAGTTCATTTTACAAATTATAATTTTACATTAACCCCTTTTCATAATATTTTTCTCCTTAACCACAATAATTAATTTTTATTGTTATTTCTATTTATTATAGTCAAATAATATGACGACACTATCAAAAAATATTTTGAATGTATATTTAAAATATATAACCCAATTTTCCAAATCCATTTACAGAAGTGAGAAATTTCAATTTATTGTTAATCCCATAGAAGTAATGATAAATTTATTTTCCAAAGAAAAATGTTTTAAATGTTTAAAATATTTCTTAATGATTATTTATAAGAAAATGAATAAAATGACATAAAATGTATCGATAAATATATATATATCATTTAACTGATGAATCGCATTAATCCATATTTAAATAATTTTTAAATTTCTATATGCTTTAAAAAAATAAAAATTCATAATAAAAATCAGTATTTTTCACTTTTCATCAATTTTTTTTCATAAAAGTATCAATAATTAAATCCCATTAAATTTTTACATGATTATTTAAACAAATTATTTTAATAATTTTAATTTAATTGTTTAAAATATTAAAAAATTAATTCTAAAAAATTGTACATAGGGAGATAATTATTATTTTTAGAAATAAGCACATTTTAACCCTAGAATCAAATTTATTTATATATCATATATAGAAAACAATATGATTATTTTAATTATTTTATTGAATATATAATATAAAAATTTAATTAATATAAAAAACCAAAACCTAATATTTGTGTTTTATGAGGATAAATGCGTTTCTATATATACACATTGTTTTTCAGAAAAAAAAATCCTTTATTTTAATATAATTAAAATTTTCAATTGTATTTAATTTTTTCTTTGAAGTAATTTTATATAACTATGCAATCTATGTAGCTTGATATTTTAGTTATTTATGTTAACACATGTCATTCCAATGGCTAGGTGGTAAAAATCATATTAAATAATAATATTTTAATAGTATGCCATATTTTATTTAAACTAATGGTTGCATATTGTGAAAAACAATAATCTTTTGGTGTAATTAATGAAAAAAAATAAGATTTTTGTCTAACAAAAGATAATATTTGTGTTTTTTATATCAAAAAATATCTACAATAATAAATTTGTTTGAAAATATAGTTCACAAAATATTTTATTGTTACATTTTATCTCCATCAAATTAAAATTATCTTTGAAAATTCATCACAATGGTACCATAATTTGATGATACTTGTGTCCATATCTACATTCTCATGTTCCAAAAAAAATTCTTCAATATGTTTTTTTACATGAAATATATTCCATGTAAGTTGTATTGTTTCATAGAACTCTTTCAAATATACAATCCAAAATCGTTGTTCTTCAGAAGAATGATCGTGCTCCATTGGTATGTCAAATGAGTTCATAACATGTGATGGATCATGAATGTGATTACATAATAGATATACATGTAATAAATCATGAACCTAACATTTTATAGGGGTAGATCTATGTGATAAGCTATGGTCTCAATATTATGAATAATTTTATAGAGACCAACAAATACAGGTCTTACAATTTCTTTTAATCATAACCAATATCTCATTCTTTGGTTTTGCATCAATATATTTAAACTTCATCTCTCGCTCCATGAAATAAAGATGAATTTTTTTCCTGATATAATAATATATCAATAGATCAATAATGAAATTAGAAGTCATTTTTTATCTATATAGATCATAATAAAAATATAGTTAGTGATAGATAATTAATATACATAAATGATCATATAGTGAAGTAATAAATTAATCTATATAATCACATCTCATGTTAAAAATAATCCATTCAATAAATTGAACCCCATATGACCCTTCCAAAATAAAAAATATATAACATGGTTGACTAAATTTTCCAAAATATACAAACCAGTAATCCTCTAAATATTATTAGTTATCTCATCATGGTTACAAGAAAAATATTTTTATACAATGGTATTACATTTTCATGAAGGATGATGATAATTACAATTACTATAAATCCCCAATAAAAACATTCATGCTTACTGTTCCCTTAAATACCACCACATATTATCTAATATATTCCTTAAATATAAAAATGTTCTAAACTACATCAATGAAAACAAAAAAAAACATTTAAAAAATAATAATTTATCAATGTTTTAGTCATTAATAAAATCCAATTGACATTATCCATGGCTATCATCTCAGTAAACAAAGTAAAAAAATATTTCTAAATAGGGGGGAACATATTAAGATTTATCTACCATTATTTATTTGATTTCTATAAAATATCACCATTCCATTAAATCAAATTTCTTGGTCATCATAACCATATAAAATATCCATTCAAATATTTAATTAAAAATATCTATAGAACAAGACATATATATTTCATGATTTATATCACATAATTAATTAATTACTATACAGAAAAAAATAAATCGATCCCCCTCATTATAAAACTATAAGATATTACTGATCTTCATATTCATTAAAAACTCATTCAAATAATATTAAATTATGAATAATGACTAAAGATTTACAAACATAAATTTAATAATGATTCTTATGTTAAACATAAAATACACTGTTAGAACATCACATATCTTTTATATAACATGTTAAATCACTTGATAATACTATTAATAACAATTAAACATTATAATTTTATTATTATCAAAATGTTATTTTCCCTAGGAAATCTATTTTTAAAATTACAATATTTTCAACATTTATAACATTATTCCCTCAAAGATTCTTTAGAGATACCATTATTCTCATTCATTTCTTCATCAGAAATGTTACTTTTTTACTTGGAAATTATGTTTTTATTATCAATTATTTCAACACTAAAAACATATTTTTGTTCATTTAAGGCATTCCATTGATTTCATATTCACATATTATTTACATATGGTAAACTGAAACTTATTTACACCCATGGAATACACCACCAAATCTCTCAATGATCTTTATCCGTCTCTTTTTTAGTGACTGTATGTGTTTGGTTATGGTGCATGGTGTTAACCATATATTATGATTGTTGATGAGTAAAAATCACAATATCGTATAATCCATAAATATCCCCATGGGTTTTCTCATCAAAACATTATGTAACACATTCTACGTTAACCCAACTAAACCTAGTTCCTTCCCTTTACTAAAACTAGAAAGAATAGTGTGAAAAATTCTTATCATAGTGGAAAAACACATAATCCTGAAAAATATTTTTTAGCCAGTCTATATAACGACACATGGTTTTAAATATATGAAATAGTTGGTTTAACATAGGTTATAAAATACATTATTATATTCAAATCCTTGAAAATGTTTCATAAAGATAATGTGGAATAACTAAAAGATATAGCCTAGGAGTCTCATACCAGATATATGTCAAGGACCATATTCATTCACCATGTGAGGGTCATGTCCAAAAAAATTTACCCTTTTTATTTTTATCCATATGTACATATATTTCATATACACAACCACTTATAGTATCTATATATGGATATATTTCAATAGAAACTAACAAATAAATTTATTACATCAACATTTTGATGTTACATTATACATAATAATTATCCCCATGGTTTTAAATAATAATTCATAATCCAAATTTCCAAATCATCAGCAGACCATTCTCAGATAGAAACTGTAAAAACTAAAATTCACATACACAAATAATGCATCATATTATATGAATATAATTAAAAAAATAATGATACATTCAATAATCATTTAGGTGTAGTGTATTTGGAAAATTAGACACATAAATAACTAGTCCATTATTGAAATATATCATCTCCCACAATATTTTTCATAACTATTACCCTTCATAGATATATAAAAAATAATACAATTCAACATTACATGGGATAAATAATCAAAATAAATGGTTATCTCATATTATTAAAAAGGGTAAACCAAGGATATATCTATATATCATGAGAATAAGTATATGAGAATAAGAGAGTAACATTAAAAATAATACCTATCATATCATAGATCATAAAAATGAGTAATATCATAATTTTTTGTTGTTCCTAAAAAATGAATCATAGTATAATAAATTACTATCAACTAAAAGAAAATAAATTGGTATATGTAATATATGTGTGTCATAAAATTAAGAATAGTAAATCATTTCTATAGTAGACAAAGTATCTTTACAAATATTATAATAAATGAATGTGTTAACTACCCAAACCATACAAAAAGTCATGGATCACTCCCAATAAAACTATAATGGATAGAGTCCCTTACTTATATTTTATAACTCTCTATTTCAGTGATGTTTATCTCTTGATATATCAATCTTTACCTAATTCATTGGAGGGAGATATAAGTCCAACCCATCACGTAATGAAAGTCATAAATATGTGTGACTCAACATCATAATAAATTAATAATATCCAAACACAATAAATGAATAGGGTTTCAAAAAAACATAATCATAACATACACACTAGATAATAAAATGGTTTTTTAATCATTTAATCATTTCTTCATATTATAACCCTTGAAAGAATACACATGTTTAATATATATTTAATCATTATATAACTCGTTGAAGGGAAACATGTTTCATAAAAATATTTTCATCATAAATTTAAACCATTCATACAATTATTAAAATGTTGTATGCAGAAAAAAATATCACATAAAAATATTCTTTTTACATCATAAAATTTTGAGGCATGAGGTTTTTTATGTTTTTACATTTCATAAAAAATGGAAATTTTTTCTTGGATACTCACAAGGGGTAAAATGGCCATATTAATGAATAGTATGGTATTAGATAATTATTTTAGAATATCATTATTCATAGAATAGTATTTTCATCATAGGACTGAAGTTTGGTGGAATTATGAAAAGTTTGAATGAATATTTAATACTTAATTATTTATGTGTTAAATTATTTATGTGGTTTTGGGTTGTGGTAACTCATAAGAAGAACATATTATTTGGATTATGACTCCAAGGTTGAGTCTATAGTGGGGGGTTTGGCCAAGGTGTGGTATAAACATATATCGGGATTTGGGACTCAAATGACTGTTAAATGGGTGATTAGTTAATTAATTCATTAATTAATAAAATTAAAAATATATATAACTCCACCCTACTATTTGGGGTTCCAATTTAAATAAGGAGAGTGGATCCTGAATCTCTTTCATGTGACAATCATACATAGTGGGGGAGGGTAGAGATATGCCACCATACATCTTCCTTGGCATATATCGTGTCTCGATCAAGATGCATCAGCTTCCTAGAGTGGATTTATCCTAAATCTTCAGTGTTTATTCCACGATGTTGGATTATTTTTTTTATTGTCCAATAAAATTATATAATAATATTTTTATGTTTTATATATTTATAATGGGTTATAAGGACCCCATATGGATGAATCTATGCATATTTAGGGAAAACTCAGGCCCCAGGAGGTTTGGAGGAGTTTCCCAATAAAAAAGCCTAAATACACTAAATGTGAATATATGTGAAAATCCAATGATTTCTTCCCGTTCTTGGAAGAATGATTTTTTATAATTAAAAACTGTGTACTTTAATCAAACATCATGTAGTTGTATATGGCCATGTACTTGGAACTGTGTAAAAGTTTATGGGTAGGGAATGTTTGGAAAGTGCATGATGTGTACATTGGTTACCTGAAATATAGTAGTACACATGAAGACCCCGCGTTATTCAAGCCATGTAAATTTAAATTTCAAGGATGCTATATGGGAATACATGATGTTTACTCAAATGTACATTCAATGTACGTTTTATATATTTGATATTTTTCATGTATTATGCCATAAAAGTTAAATTCTGACCTAAGAGTTGTCTATTTTGAGTGATTATATATGTATATCATGATGGTGGGATCCTATCATCATAAATAGGCGTTAGGTATGGGTTTTCTGGAAAAATTTAGTTAATTAGGTGGATTTCATCATGTTTTTTTTGGTGTCCTATAATGAGTTGGGTTGTGAGCTTGGAGGCCTAGGTGAGGGTCGTGAGAATGGTAATCGGTTTTCCCTAAGTGTGTTATGGTGAGTTTGAGGATTCATGCTCAAATCACAAAAATATGATATTAATTAGTATCTCGTGGGAGATCATGAATTTTGTTTATATATAAAGAACTATTTTTTAAAGTTAGAGTAGTTGATTTTAAGGTCCTATATTTTAGGTTCATTGTCAGTGGAGCCTTCGAGTTTTGTAGATATAAAAAAATAGAGGTTATGTTTGGGTGATGTTGTGTAGTTGGTTTGAATATGTGGGATTATTTAAAATTGGAACAGTAGGTTGGTTTTTGGTTAAGTGAAATTTAGATTCCTTAGTGTCTTGATTTTGATCTAGGATCAGTTTGAGGACACTAAGGACTGCTTAAGGATGGTTTCCTCATTAGGGATTTCCTTGAGAATTGGATATTAGAAGATATTTTAAAGGACCACTTGAATGTTGGTTTTTTAGATTCAAGTAGGGATTCCAATAGTTACGTGTTGTTCTAAAGGGATTAGTTTGGGACTAATTGATAACGTACCCTAAGTGAGTGTGTGTCCTTTAGTAGTTTGGTTATGGGTGTTTCCTTGGGACTCATTTTGATGTATTAGCCAATGGGGCTTAAATATTATTTTTTATATTTATTTTTATTTACTATTTCAATAAGGTTGATAGTATTACATGTGCATGGAATTATGGTAGTAGTATATAGGCTCATCATTCAGTATTTACTGCTAGGATTTATTTCTCACCCATGTACATGCACCTTGTTTTTAGTATAGACCTTATGTATATATTATGGTCAAGAATTGGTTCATGATAGATTGGGAAGAGGACCCATGTTTCATGGTTGAGTGGGATTCTTGTGGGGAGTCTATAGGTCGGTCTGGAGCATCATGACATGGTATTAGAGATATGATATGTGTTTAAACATGATGTTTTCATAAGGGCCTACTGAAATTTTCTTTTCAAATTTTCTTTTTAATAATTTGATCTGCCAAGTGGGAGATAATTGTTTGATGCATCATACGGTAGTATAGGATTTACTATATTTTCATTTTATTACTTATTGCTTTGATTCAGATTATTTATTCATCAAAATTCTCATGTTTTTATGGGTTTTGGTTAATTTTTTTAGTTGATATGGGGGTATAATATCCTCATCGTTCAACCATTAGAACCCTACATCTATTCAGTAGTTTCTAGTGTATGAGGATGTATTATTGAGTTCATGTGGAAGACCGTCTTAGAGCACCGATGTAGAGACCCCGACCCCAGAAACCCAAGAGTTTGTGCCTTCTGAACATGATTTGTTGTCTTAAAATAAAACACACTTTGTTAACAACACATCATGTCCCATACAAAGGATCATGTGCGTTTCGGGTTCTGGGAAACTGAAAACTTCTAAAACAATTCATCTTTTAAAAGATGATACCTGAAAATTTTAAATCAAAACGTAGGGAGGGCATTGAAATACTCACTAAGGGGTTTTAAAAAGAAATAAACACATTGTAACATTTGAAAAAATTCTTTTAAAAGATATTGACCACTCATTATAACACAAAAAATGCTCAATCAAGGTTTTCAGGAAGAACATGAAACAATTATGTTAATTCTCGAAGGAATAAAAATGGTTATCATAAACAAGTATGACATGTGTCTCACTTAAGAATAAATTAAACAGTTAAAAGTAATGCATAATAAGAGTTGCGCATAAAGGAAATAACTAAATTTTCACATGCTGGTTACTATTCTACTAAGTGATAACACCAGTCATGCCCCAAGATTTATACTAGGGAAATAAGAACATTATGAAAACATAAAGGCATCAGTCGAAAAGAACTTTATCTTGGAAATAACTTGTTACATAACTCGAATTATGTGGAATCAACATTTAACATAGACAATCATGAACATATCACCAAGGTCCATCCCCAAGGTGTCATTGCAAATTACCAAGGTAAACCCCAAGGTATCGTTAAAAATTTTAATCTCTAGTTGTTACATCATTACCCAATGCATTAGAGCACTATCAAGGCGCACCCTTAAACTTGCCTTTATTATCATGTGAGCCACATATCGTTCATGCTTTACTTAAATGGTTTTTATATTCAACATGTCCCATAAAACCTTGAATATCTCATTCATTTTCATTTTACCCAAGGTGTCCCATACCACTTTGGGTAATACAATTTCTTAGTTCATTTAGTTATGTGTCATAAGCCTGAATTATGTTCAATAATAAATAATGAACGACCACAATTTTTTTTTCTAATACAAGGTATAATAGTTAACTTTGAAAAATGTGTCAATAACTAATCAAAGGCATACATAGCTTAGTAAAACATCCTTTTCACTAATGCATATAAAATAAAGATATAATAAATGATGAATCTTTGTCATTATATATCCATGGAAATTGGAGTGCTTAAGGAAAAACATTTGAAATCAGTTGTGGTGATAAATAGGCCCTTGAACTTCATTAATTAATACATTCACGAAAGTAGGTTCATTATGACTTAAGATAATAGGTGAACACATCATGATATCATGACCCATTAAATCTTAAAACCTCTAATACATCTTAATTCAAACCAAAATACACTCTTTATAGTAAAACGCATCATGAGGGATGCCCAATATGCCTCTTTAATAAATCATAGTTATCATAAAATAAGGATTTAATTAAAGGTTTGTACCTACCCCTTGAAATTATAAAATTGATTTGTATTGGTTTACATATTTATGAGTACGTAGAGATATGTAGATACCAAGTTTAAAACGAGGGGTTTTAATGGTGAAACAATTTCAAACAACCCTCATTAATGCATAGTAAAACATGTTGGATCATTTTGAAATCCGAAAAAAATATATAGAGTTTTGGTTATAAATATTTGTATATACATATAGAAAATTGTATATTTATATCTGTAAAGGTTTTATGAAAAAAAACCGAAAGAAAAAAAATCAAAACTTAACACCCCAAAGCCCTGTCCAACATAGGTCCTCCCAATAAGAAAATATAACCTATATATATATATATAAAGGGGTAACCCGTATATATATATGAACCATATTATTAAGGGTTGTTTTAGAATAATGTATGATAACTCTTTTCCCTTTGTATCCTTTGTAATAAACTTTAGGAAAACCCGTTTTAAGACCGGATAGATTTCATTATACATAAGTATGTACATGTATAAACTGTATATACTAAAACATAGGAGAGTAGTATTATGAGGTAAAAACATAAAAACCACCACACTTGCACCTTGCTGGAAACACGACTGCAAGCCCCTTTTGAAAACATCACAACCTGAAGGGTTTATATTTAATTATATATATATATATATACTGTATATATACACCGAGAATATAAATGTATGGGTTTCTTCAAAGGAGATCAAAACATGTAAACACTCTTATGTATACACCCTATAGAGAACACACAACAGATTCTATGAAGGTGATACCATCTGAGGGGTCTATATATTAAGTATATATTAACAGATATATGCTATATATATATATACCGAAGGTTTCTTCAAAAGAAGGAAAGAATTCAAGAACCCTTATAGTGCATGAGGAGAAAGCTCAGACCGGGTGTAACTTGCTGGGTTGCTGGGAGTTCGAGGGAGAGGAAGAAGGAGGAAGAAGAACCGTCGCGGATTCAAAAGTCCAAAGGCATTTATATTGGCCTCGGTATCCAAAGGCGACTCGACCCAAGAGGCTAGGCCGATGTGTGGAAGACAGGAAAACAGAGACCTAGGAGGGGGTGTTCGGAAGTCAAGGGGATCAGTACGGTGGGAGAGTCCGAGGCGTCCTTGCGCAGGCCTAATGGTTGGTTGCTACTGCGAGGAAGAAGATGACAGGGGGTCGACCCGGTAAGGAAAAGGACGGCCGGGATTAGATCTTGGGTGAGATCAGGCGGTCGTGGTGATACGCGGGGCGATCGAGCAGCTAATAGGTTCAGACGGTCGAGATCGAAGTTTGATTCGATCGGACTGTCCTGATTATGAGGAATGCATCCCACATCGAAACGATCCGAAGTTGAGGCGTGGCTTATAATACAACGCATTCCGGCATCGGTTCGATAACACAAACACACACACACCGGGGCCTTATACATGGGCACCATGTGGGCTTCGGCCCACCCCTATGCACTGCGCACCGCGGGCCTTATACACGGGCCTTTGCGCGACCTAGAACACCTATGCACTGCTCGGGACATGGCTTGGACACTCACTGGACACTTGGGGACCCCAATGGTCGGCACCTCGGGTCCCTTGGGGCCTGGTCTCGGCCTAGAGGGCTTGTCCCTCAAGGGATTCCCTCGGCTTGGCCAGGCCCCAAACCATTTTTTTATTTAAAAATTTTTTTTAAATTTATATCATAACCAGTATAAGTATACTTATTTCAAAATAAAGTTTAGTATAATATTTATACAAAAGGGAGTTAATACAATAAATACAATTAGTTTTTTTAACTAAAAATCTAAATCCTTTTACTAGCTTATGGAAAATATTTCATACCAACACAAATTTTTCAAAGAAAATTTATTTAGACTTTCAAAATAACTAGTTTAAGTAGGATTAGTTCAAAATATAAATATTTTCACAAAATGAGTCAATATACTATAAAAACAAATATTTTTATCTTAAAATTTAAATCCCTTTACCAATTTATATATAAATCTTTTAAAAGACATACCTATCTTATTTTACATATAAAACCATTATAATTATTTGAATATTTAAAGAAATTTTAAAAGACCACTAGTTAATTCATAAATTCATAGTTTTAGAGATCAAAAGATATTATTATTCATACCCTTTTAAATATATCTTTTATAAAAAGAATACTAAGTTTTCAATATATAAGTATCCATTGAAATTTTGTGAATACAATAGGGTTTATTTATGAGAACCGTCTTTAAATTTTAAAACTATGATTCTTTTGTGAAACATACATTAGACATATTATTATAAAATTTTAAGATAATTAAAAACAAGTTTTAATATAAGGATAAATTTTGAACAGATACCCAAAGGTTGTTTTGAAAACCCAATGACTATATTTTCCAACGGTCATAATTCAACGGATCATTATAAAAACAGGGGTGTAGGGGGGTTTCTAAAAATCAGAACACTTGAGCTAGAAAGGATGGTTCTCCTCATACCTTTGGTGTTGAGCATGTGTAACGTGGCCCTGGCTATTATATTTTTTACGCTGATGGACTCTGAAGACGAGGACTATCTGATTACTCACGTTGTGGTTCTTAGTAGTCTTGTTGTGGCTGTGTTAGGTCTTGTGCATGGTATTTTCAACTAGTTGGTTCTTGTTTCAATATAACTTTTAATTATATATCAGTTTACCTTATTCTCTATGTTTTATTTTATTTCAAATTCCTTATTAGCACAACAAAACTCAATAAATAAAACAGGAGACATCATTAAAATCCTAATAAAAAAACAAGATGTATTACTAAAAGCATAATGTTGTTTACATGGACCAGTTCATAAAACCTGGGGCATCACATTATTCCCCGCCTTTGAAAATTACATCCTCGCAATTTATTTCACAACACTACAAGGTCTAGAAACGTTCCTACCACCTCCACCAATGTATAGGGTCAACAGGTGCATTCAGCAGAATCCCCATAACGATGCCCAACTCCTCCATCTCCATAATACAAACACGCCTAAGACAGGAGAGGTTGCACTTATGTTCAGGGCCTTCAGGCCTCTAGAGGGAAGCTCAAATAGTACAAAGTTTTGAAATGTCTTTGCAGACCAAAGTATGAAGGACTTTCCAAATCATGTCTCGGTCGAAGACATCGAAGCCATAGATACGGTCAAACGGGCTACAACTGAGAAGTTGGAGCATATAAGCTGCGTAAAGGTTTTCCTCTAAAGCAGCCTCCTGAAATTTCACTCTGGCCATGTAGTTTCAGCCTAGGGTGAAACATAGAAAGAGCCCTTCGGGGTAACTTCCTTGTCATTCAAGTCTGGCTAGCTATGAAGAGCCAATTCCATAATAGATGGAGGCATTCCCCTGGAAGGTGCGGAGAATCTCCGGACCGTTTGTTACCTCAAAACACTTCTTTCAAGTTCTTCGTAAATTTAAAAAGGGGTTATACTCATCCTCACACGTTTTGATTTCAATGATTTCAAAAATCTCTGTGGGAAGAGATAACAAGTGGGTTTGTCCTTCCATATGAAAGTTTTAAGACGGAAATTCAAACACTTGAAAATCATTCAAGGAAAAAAACAAGGTAAAGACAAGGAATGGGAAGACAAAATTTCAATAAACATACGTTTATTATTATTATTTCTTGAGTTTCCTTTATCCACTGACTAAACGAACTCCACACAGAGAAGCAAAACTCCCCAACTCCTCAAACCAAACCAGGCCGATCATTTAGGGGAAAACTCATGGGGGAACCTATGATGTCTTATGAGTATAGAATGATGGGTATGAAGTTGATAGACATCCTCATACACTTGTCGTCTGCAAGATAGTCAGGTGGACTCGTCTTCCAATCTTCCAAATTCCAACAACTGACCCCAGAAGACATAGTTTAAAATCTTACAAAGGTAGCTCGCGCAGAGGTCTCCGTCAGCAGCAGCTCCTTGAAAATGGTTATCAATCATAGTTCCAAATCTCTTATCTGCCATGAAAATAAGGAAAAGTCCCTCATAGTACCTTCCCTGACTTACATAGGAGGGAAACTGGGTTATCATCATAAAAAGGTAATCTATTCCTACCCCTTGGTGTAACTGATGCACCCGTGGTGAAATGGATACATCGTAAAGGTGTTTTCATTTCATGCAGATATGGGCACAACTTAGAAAATCCTCACGGCTAGCTAAATACAGATTGGTCTCTAGGGCCTCTGTGGGGAGAGATAAGAGATTTGTGCCTTCTTTTTTCCATCTGAAATTTAAAAAACAAATTTTTTAATAAAATTGAAATACATATTCATATATATATATTTGTTTCAGTTTCTGTCTTTCCAGAGTTTTCCAAACCGAACCTCTGATACCAAATGTAAACACCCCGACCCCAGAAACCCAGGAGTCGGTGCCTTCTAAACATGATGTGTTATCTTAAAATAAAACACACTTTGTTAACAAAACATCATGTCCCATACAGAGGATCGTGTGCGGTTCGGGTTCTAGGAAACCGACAACTTCGGAAACAATTCATCTTTTAAAAGATGATACCTGAAAATTTTTAGATCAAAACGTAGGGTGAGCATTGAAATACTCAGTAAGGGGTTTTAAAAAGAAATTAAAACATTGTAACATTTGAAAACATTCTTCTAAAAGAGATTGAACACTCATTATAACATAAAAATGCTCAATCAAGGTTATCAGGAAGAACATGAAAAAATTATGTTAATTCTCGAAGGAATAACAATGGTTATCATAAACAAGTATGACATATGTCTCACTTAATCATAAATTAAACAGTTAAAAGTAATGCATAATCAGAGTTGCACATAAAGGAAACAACTAAATTTTCACATGCTGGTTACTATACTACTAAGTGATAACACCAGTCATGCCCCAAGCTTTATACTAGGGAAATAAGAACATTATGAAAACTTAAAGGCATCAGTCGAAAATAACTTTATCTTGGAAATAACTTGTTACATAACTCGAATTATATGGCATCAACATTTAACTTAGACAATAATGAACATATCACTAAGGTCCATCTCCAAGGTTTCATTTGAAATTACCAAGGTAAACCCCAAGGTATCGTTAAAAATTGTAATCTCTAGTGGTTACATCATTACCCAATACATTAGAGCACTATCAGGGCGCACCCTTAAATTTTCCTTTATTATCATGTGAGCCACATCTCATTCATGCTTTACTTAAACGGTTTTTATATTCAAGATGTCCAATACCACCTTGAATATCTCATTCATTTTCATTTTTACCCAAGGTGTCCCATACCACATTGGGTAATCCAATTTCCAAGTTCATTTAGTGATGTGTCATAAGCATGCATTATGTACAATAATAAATAATGAACCACCACAAATTTTTTTCTAATACAAGGTATAACCGTTGACTTTGCTAAATGTGTCAATAACTAATCAAAGGCATAAATAGATTAGTAAAACATCCTTTTCACTAAAGCATATAAAATAAAGATATACTAAATGATGAATCTTTGTCATTATAAAACCATGGAAAAAGGAGTGCTTAAGGAAAAACATTTTAAATCAGTTGTGGTGATAAATAGGCCCTTGAACATGATTAATTAATACATTCACCAAAGTAGGTTCATTATGTCTTATGATAATACGTGAACACATCATGATATCATAACCCATTAAATCTTAAATCCTCTAATAAATATTAATTCAAACCAAAATACACTCTTTATGGTAAAACGAATCATGAGTGATGCCCAGTATGCCTCTTTAATAAAACATAGTTCGCATAAAATAAGAATTTACTTAAGGGTTGGTAACTACCCCTTGAAATTATAAATTTTATTTGTATTGGTTTACATATTTATGAGTACATAAAGATATGTAGATACCATGTTTACAAAGAGGGGTTTTCATGGTAAAACAATTTCAAACAACCCTCATTAATGAATAGTATAACATGTTGGATCATTTTGAAATCCAAAAAAATACAGAGAGTTTTGGTTATAAATATTTGTATATACATATAGAAAACTGTATATTTATATCTGTAACTGTTTTATGAAAAAAACCCAAAAGAAAACAATCAAAACTTAACACCCCAAAGCCCTGTCCAACATAGGTCCTCCCAACAAGAAAATATAACCTATATTTATATATATATATATAAGGGGGTAACCCATATATATATATATATATGAACCATATTCTTAAAGGTTGTTCTAGAATAAGGTATGATAACTATTTTCATTTTCTAACCTTTGTAATAAACTTTATAAAAACGCGTTTTAAGATCGGATAGATTTCATTATACATAACTACGTACATGTATAAACTGTATATACTAAAACATAGGAGAGTAGTATTATGAGGTAAAAACATAAAAACCACCACACTTGCACACTACTAGAAACACGGCTGCAAGACCCTTTTGAAAACATCACCACACGAAGGGTTTATATTTAAGTATATATATATATATATATTGAATATAAACACCGAGAATATAAAGGTATGGGTTTCTTCAAAGGAGATCAAAACATGTAAACACTCTTATGTATGCACCCTACAGAGAACACAAAACATATTCTTTGAAGTTGATACCATCCGAGGGGTCTATATATTATGTATATATAATCATATATATGCTGTATATATATACCGAAGGTTTCTTCAAAAGAAGGAAGGCGTGCAAGAACCCTTACAGTGCTTGAGGAGAAAGCTCAGACCGGGAGTAACTCGTTGGGTTGCTGGGAGTTCGAGGGAGAGGATGGAGGAGGAAGAAGAACCGCCGCGGTTTTAAGAGGCCAGAGGCGTTTATATAGGCATCGGTATCCAAAGGCGACTCGACCCAAGAGGCTAGGCTGACATGGGGAAGATGGGAAAATAGAGGCCTAGGAGGGGGTGTTCGGAAGTCAAGGGGAGCAGTGCGGGGGGAGAGGCTGAGGCGTCCTTTCGCATCCCTACTGGCCAGTTGCTGCTCCGAGGAAGAATATGACGGGGGTCGACGCGGTAAAGAAAAAGGACAACTGGGATTAGATCTTGGGTGAGATCGGGAGGTCGCAGTGATACGCGGGGCGATCGAGCGGCTAACAGGTTCAGACGGTTGAGATCGAAGCGTGATTCGATCGGACGGTCCTGATTACGCGGAACGCGTCCCACATCGAAAAGATCCGCTATTGAGGCGCGTCTTATAATACAAAGCATGCCAGCTTCGGTTCGATAACACAAACACACACACATCGGGGCCTTATACATGGGCCCCATGCGGGATTCGGCCATCCTTACGCATTGCACTCCGACATGGGCCTGTGCGTGACTTAGAACACCTATGCATGGCTCTGGAAACGACTTGGACACCCACTGGACGCTTGGGGACCTCGATGGTTGGCACCTCGGGTCCCTTGGGGCTTGGTCTCGGCCTAGAGGGCATGTCCCTTAAGGGATGCCCTCGTCTTGGCCGGGCCACAATCCATTATTTATTTAAAAACTTATTTAAATTTATAACATAACTAGTATAAGTATACTTATTTCAAAATAATGTTTAGTATAATATTTATACAAAATAGAGTTAGTACAATAAAAAAAATTACATTTTTAACTAAAAATATGAATCCTTTTACTAGCTTATGAAAAATATTTCATACGAACACAAATTTTTAAAATAAAATTTATTTAGACTTTAAAAATAACTAGTCTAAGTAGGCTTAGTTCAAAATATAAATATTTTCACAAAATGAGTCAATATACTATAACAACATATAGTTTTAACTTAAAATTTAAATCCCTTTACCAATTTATATATAAATCTTTTAAAAGATATACCTTTCTTATTTTACATATAAAACCATTATAATTATTTGGATCTTTAATGAAATTTTAAAATACCACTAGTTAATTTAAAAATTCATAGTTTTAGAGCTCAATAGATATTATTATTGATACCCTTTTAAACATATCTTTTATAAAAAGAATACTATGTTTTCAACATATAAGTATCCGTCAGAATTTTGTGAAAACAATAGGGATTATTTCTGAGAACACTCTTTAAATTTTAAAACTATGATATTTTGTGAATCATACTTTAGACATATTATTATAAAATTATAAGAGCATTAAAAACAAGTTTTAATATAAGGATAAATTTATCAATGGAAACCCAACGGTTGTTTTGTAAACCCAATGGCTATATTTTCCAATGGTCATAATTCAATGGATCATTATAAAAGCAGGGGTGTAGGGGGTTTCTTAAAATCAGAACACTTGAGCTAGAAAGGATGGTTCTCCTTATACCATTGGTGTTGAGCATGTGTGTCATGGCCCTCGCTGTTATATTTGTCACGCTGATGGACTCTGAAGATGCGGACTATCCGATTACTCGCGTTGTGGTTCTTAGTAGTCTTGTTGTGGCTGTGTTAGGTCTTGTGCATGGTATTTTCAACTTGTTTGGTCTTGTTGAAATATAACATTTAATTATATATAAGTTTACCTTATTCTCTATGTTTTATTTTATTTAAAATTCCTTATTACCACAAAAATACTCAATAAATAAAACAAGAGACATCATTAAAATCATAACAAAAAAAAAACAAGATACATTACTAAAAGCATAACGTTGTTCACTTGGACCAGTTCATAAAACTTGGGGCATGACATTGTTCCCCCATTTTGAAAATGAAATCCTCTCAATTTATTTCACAACACTACAAGGTCCAGCAACGTTCCTACCACCTCCACCAACGTGTAGGGTCAACAGGTGCATTCAGCGGAATCCCCGTAGCGATTCTCAACTCCTCCAGCGCCCTAATCCAAACACACCTAAGACAGGAGGGGTTGCACTTATGTTCTGGGCCTTAAAGCCTCCAGAGGGAAGCTCGAATAGTACAAAGATCTGAAATTTTTTTGTAGACCAAAGTACGAAGGACTTGCTAAATCATGTCTCGGTCGAAGAAATCAAAGCCATAAATACGGTCAAATGGGCTAAAGCTGAGAAGTTGGAGCATATAAGTTGCGTAAAGGTTTTCCTCTAAATAATCCTCCTGAAATTTCACTATAGCCATGTAGTTTTGGCCTAGGGTGAAACAAATAAAGAGCCCTTCGTGGTAACATTTTTGTTGTTCACATTCGGCTAGCTGTGAAGAGCCAATGCGGTAATAGATGGAGGCATTCCCCTGGAAGGTGCGGAGAATCTCCTTACCATTTTTTACCTCAAACCACTACCTGCACGTTCTTCAAAAATTTGAAAAGGGGTCATACTCATCCTCCCAAGTTTTGATTGCAATGATTTCCAAAATCGCAGTGGGAAGAGATAACAGGTGGGTTTGTCCTTCCATATGAAAGTTTTAAGATGGAAATTCAAACACTTGAAAATCATTCAAGGACAAAAACAATGTAAAGACAAGTAAGGGGAAGATAAAATTTCAATAAACATACATTTATTATTATTGGTTCTTGAGTTTCCTTTATCCACTGACTAAACGAACTCGACACAAAGAAGAAAAACTCCCTAACCCATCAAACCAAACACAGGCCGAGCATTCAGGGGAGAACTCATGGGGGAACCTATGACGTCTTATGAGTCTAGCATGAGGGGTATGAAGTTGAGAGACATCCTCATACACTTTTCGTCTGCAAGACAGTCGGGTGGACTTTTCTTCCAATCATCCGAAGTCCAACAACTGACCCCAGAAGCCATAGTTTAAAATCTGATAAAGGTAGCCCGCGCGGAGGTCTCCATCAGCAGTAGCTCCTTGAAAAGGGTTATCAATAATAGTGCTAATGCTCTCACTTGATGTGAAAATTCAGAAATGTCCCTCATAGTACCATACATGACGTACATAGGAGGGAAACTGGGTTATCATCATAAGGAGGTAATCTATTCCTACCCCTTGGTGTAACTGAAGCACCCGGGGTGAATTGGATACGTCGTAAAGGGGTTTGCATGTCATACGGATATGGGCATAGATTAGAAAATATTCACGGATAGCTAAAGACACAATGGTCTCTAGGGCCTATGTGGAGAGAAATAAGAGATTTGTGCCTTCTTTTTCCATCTGAAATTTAAAAAAACCCAATTTTTAATAAAATTGAAATACATATTCATATATATATTTTTGTTTCAGTTTCTGGGTTTCCCGAGTTATCCAAACCGAACCTTTGATACCAACTGTAGAGACCCCAACCCCAGAAACCCAGGAGTCAGTGCCTTCTTAACATGATGTGTTATCTTAAAATAAAACACACTTTGTTAACAACACATCATGTCCAATATAGAGGATCGGGTGCGGTTTGGGTTCTGGGAAACCGGAAACTTCTGAAACAATTCATCTTTTAAAAGCTGATACCTGAAAATTTTAAATCAAAACGTAGGGTGAGAATTGAAATAATCAGTAAGGGGCTTTAAAAAGAAATTAAAACATTGTAACATTTGAAAACATTCTTTTATAAGAGATTGAACACTCATTATAACACAAAAATTCCAAATCAAGGATTTCATAAAGAACATGAAACAATTATGTTAATTCTCGAAGTAATAAAAATGGTTATCATAAACAAGTATGACGTGTGTCTCACTTAAGCATAAATTAAACAGTTAAATGTAATGCATAATCAGAGTTGAGCATAAAGGAAACAACTAAATTTTCACTTGCTGGTTACTATACTAATAAGTGATAACACTAGTCATGCCCCAAGCTTTATACTAGCGAAATAAGAACATTATGAAAACTTAAATGCATCATTTGAAAATAAATTTATCTTGGAAAGAACTTGTTACATAACTCGAATTATGTGGCAACAACATTTAACATAGAAAATCTTGAACATATCACTATGGTCCATCCCCAAGGTGTCATTTGAAATTACCAAGGTAAACCCCAAGGTATCGTTAAAAATTGTAATCTCTAGTTGTCACATCATTGCCCAATACATTGGAGCGCTATCAGGGCGCACCCTTAAATTTTCCTTTATTACCATGTGAGCCACACATCATTCATGCTTTACTTAAAAGATTTGTATATTCAAGATGTCCCATACCACCTTGAATATCTCAATCATTTTCAATTTTACCCATGGTGTCCCATACCACATTGGGTAATCCACTTTCTTAGTTCATTTATTGATATGTCATAAGCATGCATTATGTACAATAATAAATAATGAACCACCACAAATTTTTTTCTAATACAAGGTATAGTAGTTAACTTTGCTAAATGTGTCAATCACTAATCAAAGGAATACATAGCATAGTAAAACATACTTTTCACTAAAGAATATAAAATAAAGATATACTAAATGATGAATCTTTGTCATCATAAATCTATGGAAAAAGGAGTGCTTAAGGAAAAACATTTGAAATCAGTTGTGGTGATAAATAGGCCCTTGAACTTGATTAATTAATATATTCACCGAAGTAGGTTCATTATGTATTAAGATAATACGTGAACACATCATGATATCATGACCCATTAAATCTTAAATCCTCTAATACATCTTAATTCAAACAAAAATACACTCTTTATGGTAAAACCCATCATGAGCGATGCCCAGTATGCCTCTTTAATAAAACATAGTTCGCATAAAATAAGGATTTATTTAAAGGTTGGTACCTACCCCTTGAAATTATAAATTTGATTTGTATTGGTTTACATATTTACGAGTACATAGAGATATCTAGATACCATGTTTACAACGAGGGGATTTCATGGTAAAACAATTTCAAACAACCCTCATTTATGCATAGTATAACAAGTTGGATCATTTTGAAATCCGAAAAAAAATATAGAGTTTTGCTTATAAATATTTTTATATACATATAGAAAACTGTATATTTATATCTATAAAGGTTTTATGAAAAAAACCCGAAATAAAACAATCAACACGTAACACCCCAAAGCCCTGACCAACATAGGTCCTCCCAACAAGAAAATATAACCTATATGTATATATATATATATAATGGGTAACCCGTATATATATATGAACCATATTCTTAAAGGTTGTTCTAGAATAAGGTAAGATAACTTTTTTCCCTTTGTAACCTTTGTAATAAACTTTAGGAAAACCTGTATTGAGACCGGATATATTTCATTATACATAACTATGTACATGTATAAACTGTATATACTAAAACATTGGAGAGTAGTATTATGAGGTAAAAACATAAAAACCACCACACTTGCACACTACTGGAAACACGGCGGCATGCCCCTTTTGAAAACATCACAACCCAAAGGGTTTGTGTTTAAGTATATATATATATATATATAAACTATATATATACACCAAGAATATAAAGGTATGGGTTTCTTCAAAGGAGATCAAAATATGTGAACACTCTTATGTATGCACCCTACAGAGAACACAAAACATATTATTTGAAGGTGATACAATCTGAGGGGTCTATATATTAAGTATATATAAACATATATATGCTGTATATATATACCGAAGGTTTCTTCAAAAGAAGGAATGCATGCAAGAACCCTTATAGTGCTTCAGGAGAAAGCTCGGACCGGGTGTAACTCGCTGGGTTGTTGGGAGTACGAGTGAGAGGAAGAAGGAGGAAGAAGAACCGCCACAGTTTCAAAATGCCATAGGCGTTTATTTAGGCCTCAGTATCCAAAGGCGACTCGACCCAAGAGGCTAGGCCGACGTGGGGAAGACGGGAAAATAGAGACCTAGGAGGGGTTTTTCGGAAGTCATGGGGACCAGTGCGAGGGGAGAGGCTGAGGCGTCCTTGCGCATGCCTACTGGTCGGTTGCTGCTGCGAGGAAGAAGATGATGGGGGTCGACGCGGTAAAGAAAAAGGACAGCCAGGATTAGATCTCGGGTGAGATCGGGCAGTCGCGGTGATACGCGGGGCGATCGAGCGGCTAACAGGTTTAGACGGTCGAGATCGAAGCGTGATTCGATCGGATGGTCCTGATTACGCGGAACACATCCCACATCGAAACGATCTGAAGTTGAGGCGCTAATTATAATACAAAGCATGCCGGCTTCGGTTCGAAAACACAAACACACACACACCGGGGCCTTATACACGGGCCCCATGCGGGCTTCAGCCCACCCCTATGCACCGCGCACTGTAGGCTTTGTAAACGGGCCTGATCGCAACCTAGAACACCTATGCACAGCTCGGGACATGACTTGGACACCCACTGGACGCTTGGGGACCCCGATGGTCAGCACCTCGGGTCTCTTGGGGCTTTGTCTCGGCCTAGAGGGCTTGTCCCTTAAGGGATGCCCTCGGCTTGGCCGGGCCCCAACCCATTTTTTTATTTAAAAACTTATTTAAATTTATAACATAACCAGTGTAAGTATAATTATTTCAAAATAAAGTGCAGTATAATATTTATAAAAAAGTGATTTAGTATAATAAAAAATACTTTTTTTAACTAAAAATATAATTCCTTTTACTAGCTTATGAAAAAAATTTCATACGAACACAAATTTTTAAAAGAAAATTTATTTAGACTTTCAAAATAAATAGTCTAAGAAGGCTTAGTTCAAAATATAAATATTTTCAAAAAATGAGTCAATATACTATAAAAAAATAGTTTTAACTTAAAATTTAAATCCCTTAAACAATTTATATATAAATCTTTTAAAAGATATACCTTTCTTATTTTACATATAAAACCCTTATAATTATTTGTATCATTAAAGAAAATTTAATAGACCACTAGTTAATTCAAAAATTCATAGTTTTAGAGCTCAAAATATATTATTATTGATACACTTTTAAACATATCTTTTATAAAAAGAATACTATGTTTTCAATATATAAGTATCCATCAGAATTTTGTGAACACAATAGGGTTTATTTCCGAGAACTCTCTTTAAATTTTAAAACTATGATTATTTTGTGAAACATACTTTAGAAATATTATTATTAAATTATAATAGCATAAAAAACAAGTTTTAATATAAGGATAAATTTATCAATGGAAACCCAAAGGTTGTTTTGAAAACCCAACGACTATATTTTCCAACGGTCATAATTTAGCGGATCATTATAAAAGCAGGGTTGTAGGGGGTTTCTTAAAATCAGAACACTTGAGTTAGAAAGGATGCTTCTCCTCATACCTTTGGTGTTGAGCATGTGTGTCGTGGCCCCGACTATTATATATTTCATGCTGATGGACTCTGAAGATGAGGACTATCCGATTACTTGCATTGTGGTTCTTAGTAGTCTTGTTGTGGCAGTGTTTGGTCTTGTGCATGGTATTTTCAACTAGTTGGGTCTTGTTGCAATGTAACTTTTAATTATATATCAGTTTAACTTATTCTCTATGTTTTTTTTATTTCAATTTCCTTATTATCACAACAAAACTCAATAAATAAAACAAGAGACATCATCAAAGGCATAACAAAAAAAAACAAGATACATTACTAAAAGCATAATGTTGTTTAATTGGACTAGTTCATAAAACCTGGGGCATCACAACCAATATAGTGGCTACTAGTTCAGGACATTACAAAGTGGTATTACATGTTATAATTTCCAAATATTTCACTATTTGGGGTTATTAGAGATGATATGTAATAATTTTTCAGAACATGTGATGGATATTAGGATGGTGTGACATGAACACATTTTTATGGTAGAAATTCTAGGTAACCATAGATTTAGATTGATATTCTAGATTTTTTATTATATAATTTTATATTATTTTCTAATAGAGTGACATACATGTTGTTTAGATGTTATGGCTTATGATAGATTTTAGGTTATTGTCCCTTCACAAGAGGACAATGAGTTGGTTTTTAATTTTGGAATATAGTGGAAAGAGTCAACTCATGCATCTTGATAGGCACATATGATCCATATGTTATTAGCATGGAAATGTGTGGATTTATGGATTTTGTTCTGATGGAAGGTTGGGTGGATCCATTGTGAGGTGTGATTCAATGTGGATGCAGGTGTGGATCTCAGGCATGGTTGGTGAAGTAACCATGGAGGGTAATTATGGTGCTATTTGAGGATCATTGAACCCCTTAGATTTTTTTATTGATGTTTTTTATGTACTGGTCTACAAAGGATCGGTCTAATGTACTGATTTTCAGAGAAAAACGACTCCCTAGTCATGGGTAGTGGGTTCATTTGTGTTGGATTTATAGATTAGACACTAGAAATGGGTGTTTGCATTATTTATGTCATCTGATGATGAGGCACATTCATGTGGATACCCCATGATTTGTGGGCTTCTATGAATCAACTTTTCCAAGGTGGTCAGAACTAGTATCTTGATGCGAGGCTTTATCAGAATTGCCAGTTGGGAGTTACTAGAGGCCTTTCAACATGAATCTATAAATGGGAGTAAGAGTTGTTTGAATTTTAAGGGTATCTTATGGGCCAGTTGGTCAAGTCACCAATTATTTTTTATAATTGAGCCATATATAGTATCTTGGACTCTTTAAAATTATCCATGAAGGGTGGATATGGGTATTGAAGACCAAACATGTTTCATACATTATAATTTTTGGGGCGGTGCACTTGTCTGCTGGTTCCTCCACCTTTTAGTTATTATCGACAACAATGTTTTGTTCATTTTCTTCATCCAAAAAATAGTTGTGCTTACGAGTTCAAGCCAGTGGAATTGGGTTAGATAAATATGATATTAATTTATATAATTTTAATGGTTTTGGAATTTGATCTAATTTTCCCAAATATGTTACTCTATGGAGTAAAAGTAGTTTTTGTGGTTGGGTAACACCAGGGCATGCAATATGTGTTCGATGGAGATATTTTTGAGATATGACTATTGGTGATGTTTTTTTATCATTTATTTTGTGGATTGAAAATTATGGGGCATTATGTCTGAGGTTATTGAGATGGGAAGGCACATGTGAGAAGGATAAGAATCAATGTTGTTGTTGTGAAAGGATCGTGTGCTTGGTTACTAATGGCCCATGAGATTGAACTGTGATGTTATGGATTGAAATATTTTTTGGTGTTAGTCATAAATGACATAGTATTATACTCATAGTTTTTAGATTACATTGACCAATATATTGACATAGTTCTCAGTAAGATAATAGAGAACCAACATCAAGCCATGCTATAGATATGTGTTCTAGGGTTTTTACAGGGCCTCCAAAGAGGTTTTTCTCATAGATCAGTGTGTTTGATTTCATATGTTGGTAGCACACCAATGGATTTTAATGAGTGGGGTCCCTATTAATGATCATATATTAATTAATAACAAGGGTCTTGTTCATAAATATTTGAAATAAGAAATTGTAGTTGTATGGTTTTATTGCTCTGGTGGGTGTGATATGGTCGTGTCTAGCCCTAGGGTTTTGTTCTTCTTGGGGAATGGGTTGAGAAAAAATATGTTATGATACGAGGTGATGATAAGGGAACTTTTATGGTTGGGAGTACAAAATTGGGTATGGTTTTGTGACAATTGTGTAGGGTCGATGATGCAGTGAGGACCATATAGAGTGGGATGGAGGAATGATGAGAATGTGTTTTGAATGGTGAATTTCATGATTGGAAGTGTCATTAATTAGAATTGGTAAATGTGGGTAGTGTTCTATGGTAGGGAGCACAATGATTTTGAAAAATATTTTTAAATTATGATGTGGAATATCAATATGGATGGGTGTCGATTCAGAATATTCCTAGTGGGTTATTATTTGTGGAAGGTGGTGTCTCACCCTTTGATAGTTTTTATTCATTTTCTCCAGAGTTCTAATGAGAAACTTAGTTGGCATATATAATTAGTATTTAATTATTTGATCATTAGTTGACAACCATAGTGAATTAGTATTTTTGGTGGTAAGACCACATAGTCTTCGCAAGGATTAGAAAATCTGTGGTGGGGAAGTTGTGCCAACCCATGTTTTTCTAAGATTTGAAATTCAACCAAAAAATAAAAAATTTTCTCTCGGGTACTCATGAGTGGTAGAATAGAAATTTTACCCTATAAGATGGTCTAAGATAATTTTTCTGACAATTTAATTGGTCCTACAATATATATTTTACCCTATTAGAAGAGTTTGTTGAAATTATGAGAAGTTGGATATTTTGAGGAATTTTTAACATCTATTTAATTAAATAAAAAAAATTTCATATGGTTTCGAGTGGATGTATCATTTTAAGGTGGAATCATATTGTGATTATAGAATACATGGTAGAGTCTAGAATATGTGTTTTTTTGGGGAAAGGTAAATATTCGATTTAGGTTTCAGGACTAGGGATGAGTGTTTAATGGGTGATTAATTAATTAATTGGATAATTAATAAAATAAATAAAATAAATCCCACCCACATTATTTGAGGTTCCTAAAAATGGTAGTAGAGGAGACGGATCCTCCCTTGGACATGACAACTAGAACAGGAGGGAGAGAAAAGGGAGATACCACACACATCATTTTTGGTTTTGATCAAGGAATGATCAAGGTGCATCAACTTCTAGGATTGGACCTAAACCCAAAGCATCATCATGTAATATATGAGGTTTTTTAGTTTTTAGTTTTATGCCAAAACCCCACTATACTATATTTTTCTAGTTTTTGTTTCCATATAATGGTTTCAAATGACCCATTTGGGGAATGTCTGTGTTTATTTAAGAAAAAAGGGTTTTTTCGGTTGGTTTGAAGGGGGTTCCCATTCAAAACCCCCAAATACAAATTGAGTGAATCTGTGAACACAAAAACACACAATATTCTTCCCATTATGGAAAGAAATAATTTTTATAATTACACACTATGTACATTAAGTTCATGCCATGTAGTACTACATTTCCATGTAGAAAATTACATGTGTGGAAAATGTTTGGAAAGTACAGTCTATGTACATTGGGTACACACATTATAGAAGTACATAGAGAGAAACCACATATGATCTGGCCTTGTAAATATACATGGATATGATAAGATATGATAGTACACATCACAAACTCAAAATTACACACCATTTACCTTTTCCATATAGTGGGTTTGGGTGTTGTGTGCCGTGGAAGATAGAATTCAAGAAGTGAGTAATATATTGTGATAAATTTTCCATGTAGATCATGATGGTGGGGTCCAATTGATATATATAGGTGTTCTGAATGGTGGTTATGAAAAACTTATTTCATTATGAGGATTTCATAAAGGTTTGGTATCAAAATTTTCTTGTAGGTTGGGTTGTGAGCATGGGGGGCCATGTGAGGGTTATGAGCTCAGTTATTGGCCTTACTTGACTCTTCCATGGTGAGTTGTTTGAGGTTACATAGATGGATCAAAAAAGGTGGGATGAAGTGGAATCTATTAGGATATCTTTATTTTTCCTTGTGTATCAGGACCAATTGATCAAGGTTGGAGGACATGAGGTTTAGACCCTATTTATGAGGTTCGGTGTGGTTTTATCCATTGGCCTTGGATGGTATCATAGAATGGTGGTTATGGTTGAGTGAATTTCTGGTGTTATGTGGAGTTTGCGGGACTCTTGAAGAATCCCATAGTTTAACGGTTTCTAGTAACATGATAATTTGATTCCTTTCTAGAATGATGTTGATAAAGGATTGGTTCGAGGGAAATGAAGATAACTCTATGACGTATCCTGTTTTAGGGATAGGATGGAGTGTTGGTTGTTATCATATACTGTATGGGGATACATCCAATTTATTTATGGTTTTTAGGATAATATGATGGATTCCTCTATTTAGGTTTGATTCTAGTGGGCTGAATATGTGCCCGATTGATATAACTACCATGAGTGAGTGTGTGTGTGATTTAGTGGTTTGTTATGGATTAAACCTTGGGAATCATGTTGATGTATAAAATGGAAGGTATGATATGTTAATGAATGAAATTGACTATCATCAATCAATTGATATATGTAGCCTTCAAGTTGAGAAATGGGTTATTCCTATGGGGCAGTTTTTTTGATGGGTTGCTGTATTCTAGAACCCAGTTTAATGGAATAAATATATATGATATCTGAGATAGTCATAAAGATGATCCATAAGTATTGTTGCAAATATACATTATTGATATTGTATTAAGGCTCTGTATCAATATAGGGATTTTGTATATGGTTTGGGTGCTGGAATGAGGATCAATGAACATTTTTTGATTTTTTTGAATATATTGATGTGGTGTCACATGTATGTAGTATGCTTTTAGACTAGGGTTCCCGGAATAAGATTTATAATACTATGATGGTGTTAGATTGAGGATCTAGAATAGGATAGTAGTATCATGGATAGTTCACTAGACTGGGCCTATGGGAAATTATGGAATGCCATGCAGAATAAAAAGGCTAGATTGATGCCCCTTCTCCATGTATTTAGTCCAGAAATATGCTCCAGTCCCCACCAATTTTATTTATATGGATGGTTTTTATAATGAAATTTTAAACATTGGATGTTTACTAAGGAAATTGTTTCAAAATTAGGATATAGACACTACTAGTATACATCATGGATCGTGCACCAAAATGAGGCTCTAGGCATTGTTGTTATACTAATTGAGATGGATGGTGGACTGAGGATCCACATCCTTTGTTTAAATTTTAGACTCATAACCTAGGAATGTTTAATGGAATATGTGGAATTGTTTTGGACTGATTCTCAAGGAAATTAATTTTTGGTAAATGATATAAAATTTAGATAGAATGTATGAGGTTTCTAGAAAATTTGAGTTGTATTGGGATAGATGTGTTGATTGGTCAAGTATGAGATGATGTTTTTAAGTGATGACTTATATGGGGTGAATTATATTAGTATCTTGATTTATATGACTATCGATGGATTGGTCACTAGTTTTTTCAGGTATGGTTGTGGATTCCAAGTGTGTGGAGACCAATGTTGTTGTCTATTCATGGTCCTTCATATGTCGTCAGATATTTTCCAGCATTGGTTGAAGGTGGTATAGTCGATTGAGATCTCAGGACACAAGATTGATGGTCATTTTATTTATATTTATTTTCATGTTATGATTCTAAATGGAAAATCATATTAAATTATATTGAACTTATGGAATGATTCAATAGGATCACCATTGTAGCTGGTATACAAGAATTTACTTATAACCCCGGTACGTGCACCTCAGTGTGTGTACAAACCATATGTATTCTTTCATGTTGATAATTGATTCATGATTGATTGGGATGAGGATCAGAGTATCATGATTGAGTGGTATTCTCATGTAAATTCTATAGGTCTAGATAGTGTAGTGTTACAGGGTACTTGAGATCGGGTATGGGTTATAAATTATAGTTGGCAATGGGGCCAATTGTATTTTCATTTCACTTTTCTTCTTTATATATCTGATCTACCTACTGGGTGTCCATTTTTTCAAGTATGAAGTGGTTTTTTGGTTATCAATGAATCTTAATATTATTACAACATTCTTAGATTTATTTTAATTATTGTTATTCATTCTTTGTTTTATATGGTTATTGGTTATTTACTTCTCTTTTTGAACTCTATTGGGTGGGGGGGTATAGTCGCCTCAAAGTTCAATCATTATACCACCAATACTACTCGGTATCCTTTGGCATATTGGGATGTACACTTTAGGTCTTGTGGATAACTGGACCAGGGCACCGATTTAGTGGATACAAAGGAGGGATGTTAAAATAATCATTTTTAAGATCATTTTTATTTAAAATATACTTTGAAAAATAAAAACGTTCTTTAATGATAATGTTAAATATTTCTTGTTGAAAATAAAAATCTCACATTGAAATTGAAATTTATAAAAAAATTATCTATATATTTTCTAAAAAATGAACAAGGAAACATAGAATATAATACTAAATTAAAATAATTCTCGTGATAGAAACCAATTATGTTCATGTAGTACACGCTAAATAAATATTCCATTCCCATTTTCGATAAATGCAAAGTAAGATGTTTTATTTAAAACAACAAGATGATTATATGAAAAAATTTGTAAATAAAAATGTATAAATATATTATTAAAAAAAATATAATAATAGTATAAATATTTTGAAATCGTTTTTAAAATACATGGATATGGAATTAAAAGTTTTTTTTAACTAAATATATAAATATAGTTGATTTTCATTACAAACATTTTTTGGGAATATTTTGTACATACATTTTATAAAATGAATGGAGAAAATCACTAATTTAAAATAATCATCATAGATGAAAATTAATTGGTTTCTTGAGAGATTGATAATAATATTTCATCATCATATGAATGATCATACAAAATAACGATAAACAATGGGATTATAACATCAATCCTTTACAATATAGGTATTATTTGAATCATAAGAACAATTATAAAATAAAATCAACTGATAATTTTAATATAATTAATATAATTATATGAATGATATAATTTATCAATGTTTTATTATATACACGACATCTAATAATATAGGTGCATGATATTACTTGTATCCCAATGCAGTCAATTTGCGAAAAAACCAAATAATTTATGTCTCAACATCATATGTAAACATTGAGAAATCATATATAATAAATATATGTTAATTAAAAATCAATTAAGGAACCAAAATTATATATATATCCTACTATATATGATTTACTTCTGACCTTTTATTACTTGTTTGTTAACAATTACATGTCAAAGTCACTTTTGTACAAATAACTATTTTTTTCATGTATTTTATTTTATTTTATACTATTTATCCTCTTAAATTTAACATGGTTATGTAATTTCAAATATGGTAACCATTATATAGATATAATTTATAATCACTATATATTCCTTTAATTTTTTTTATAAATGTTAGAGGTAGAAAATGAATTACACCATTCACTGAGATGGTAGGTCGTACATATGAAAGAACTATGGATCCATATTATCGAAGTAATTTAAAAATAAAAATAAAATATATATTATAATACCAGAATGATATTTCTTTTATTTATGAAAAAATATATTCATTATTGTTTTCCTCATTACCTTCAATTTAACGTGTGATGGAATCAAATTTTTTTGTGAGAATATAATCTTTTATACACACAAGAGATATTATTGTGATCCCATATAATGGAAATTAAGAAGGTATATGTGATATAATAATTATATAAGTACAATAAATATGATAAATATAATACAATAACTCAATATACTTCATTACATCAAATTTAATATATTTGTGATGAAAAATGTATTATGCTTGTATAAGAGGCAGTTTTCTTCCATACACACGATCAATACCGTCATTTCCCTTTTTAGGGTAGAGGAGATGGTTTTTGGTAACTCCATTAAAAAATATTCTATGTTTATGGAGGATACATATTTTATTATATAATTATGGTTAAACAATAATTTATCTATTTTGAGAAAAAATAATATAAAATGATCAGTTATGGATGTTACCTCTTATTTAAAAAACATTTTTTTGTTTGAACCTAATAACTTCCATGTTAGGATTTATGACCAAAATAAGGATTATACGATGATAAGAGTCAATTATGGAAGGTATTTGTGTTTTTGTTGGCTGACCAAATAATTTTTGGATGCGTAATGTTAATATTATAGCAGGTGACCTTTTATAAGTGAGTTGAGTGGAACACTGGTAATTTTTGTAATGAATAATGTGTAACCACGTTTTTAAAATTATATTGGGCTCAAAATATTCTAATTAATAGACCTTATAGTTTATATGCTAATAACTTGTAATTAAATAGATGTTGTACATGATTAATTTTCATTTTATCCCATTTCATTTAAGTTTTACCCTCATTAAACCCATTTTCACCATAACCGCGGAAACTGAATTTTACTATTTTTACTATACATTATATAATAAAATATTGACATCCATATTAGATAATATAAATTATTGTTATTACAAATATGGAATCTATATTTCCCTATTTAATTAACATTATTTGAAATATTTAACATAAAATTAATCCCATAAAAATGTATAAAAATTTATTTCTCAAATGAGATTGTTTTAAAAAGTATAATATATTTTTATATAAAAATTATATAAAAAGCCAATTCCAATGACCTAAATTGTAATATATATATATATATATATATATATATAATTTTAATAATTTTAATTTTAATACCATCCTAAACTAATTTAGATGTATTAAAATGATTTTAATGATATAAATAAAATTTATAAAAACCATTATTTTATATATTATTTTAAAAGTTTATATTTTCACGAAAATCTCACAAACTCACTCCAAGTTAATTTTGAAATAATTATTTCAAAAATTAAGTGTAAAATATAATTAAATATGTAAAATCTGAGGTAAATAAAGAATATGAAATTTTTTATTTATTAATATTTTTGAAATAAATATTAATTTTACTTTCAATGAGATTCTATGTACAATAACATACTCAACATGCAACAACGAGTTTTTTTAAAATCTTACGTTGCACACAACTTTGAGTTATACTGAAAAATAATTTAATAATATTGTTATTTAAATGATCGATAATTCAAAGACATTATATTGGTAGAAATAAAAATAACTAACTACAATATGATTACACAAGTTTTTTAAATGATTTTTCTTTTAACTGATAAATTTTTGAGGATTAAAATAGGAATGTATTCTATTTTAATCATGAAATACTCTAA
The DNA here is from genome assembly GCA_963277665.1 of Viscum album. Lineage (NCBI taxonomy): Eukaryota > Viridiplantae > Streptophyta > Magnoliopsida > Santalales > Viscaceae > Viscum > Viscum album. The sequence continues at coordinate 1,292,402,349 of OY728146.1, forward strand.
TATCCTTCAAAAGATAAATTTACTGCCTTTTGATGGTGAAGACATTTCTAAATTTAGTTTTTATCACTTTTATATGGTTCATTTGACAAAATAAACATATTCTTTATATTTGGGACCTCAAAATTTACTTTGGGTAAATTTTTGGTATTTTTCTGATAAAGTTCATTTTTTAATGAATAGTGAAAAATACTACATTTTAATTCAAAACTACCTTATAATATAATTCATTTATACGGATAGATTATCTTTTTAATTGGTTTTAAATTGTAATTAGATTATTTTTAACCATATAATCCAATGTTTGTCATTTTATGTAATTTCACTTTTTAATTAGACATAAACACATGTCAATCTTTTGATAGTTATTATTTATTAAAAAAATGCATTTTGGTTTTGACAACGAGAAATAATTTTAAATTAATTTCTGAAAATTTTGTGATTTTACTTTGAAAAAATGGATTCCATATTTATAATCAAGGGGTCAAAATTTTGTAAATAGGTAACATTTATTTTTAGACATTTTGAATAGTAACACTACCACAAAACCGCCGCGAAACATTGGTTTTTTTAACACCTGACCCTTCCCCCCACCCCGACCCTCCTTCCACCGCTTCCCCCAGGACCCCACTTCCCCCACGTCCCCGGCCCCCGGCTTCCCCCGGAGACCCCGCGACCCCGACCCCGGCGACCCCGATGACTCCGCCGACCCCGGAAACTCCGCGACCCCGACCCTCCGCGACCCCGGAAGCTGCACCGTCTTCCCCTCTAGGTAGGGTTTTGTTTCTCCTTCTTTAGGTTTTTTGGTTTTCCAGTAGGTTGGTTTTTAGTGTATAGTTTGGTATAATCTCCACATCAGTTTACAACCTCCTAGTCTCATGATTTTAAACTGTATGGTATTTTTTTTAAATTGGCCAAATAACCTGATTAGTGGGAGTGATATGATATGAACTTTTTCTGAAGATATAATTTAGAAAAAAACCCTATGAATTAGGTTATATATTTATAATTTATCATAACACTCATTATTTATCGATCGATGTTAAAATAAATATAATTCAATACTCTATTTTTTAATTATCTTATGAATTTGGTAGTTCGACAATCATAAACTCTCAGATAACTAGTTGAACACAAATTTTCTAAGGGAAATGATAGGAGAATAATAAAAAGATACAAAAGGAAAATAAATTACTAAATTTCTAGTTATTATATATTGTATATACAAGAATTTCTCAATAATATTAGACTAAAAAATAGTTTTGAATCATTTACACATGTTATAAGTTGAAAATAGTTAAAAAATATGGCATGATTCTAAGATAGTGAAGATTAATTATATGACAAGTAATGAAGTTTTGGAAATTTTTAGTTTTTTTTTCAAAAATAGTATTTTATGTAAATATTTTTTAAAAACCAAGATAAATTCATTGGATATTATTGAGATATATAAGACTTGACTATTTACTAAATGGTTTACTTCGAAAGAATGGAACAATTATACTGATACATTTTCTCTAGTATATAAAAAGGATTCATTATTCCATGTATTGGAATTACTAGATTATTTGGATAGTATATCAATGGGATATGTTCAACACTGTGGGGTAGGGTGAATTAGTGTTGGTACCTTATAATATGATTAAACCTTTATCACTGTTTATAACCTCACTTTTTTAGTGAATGGATCTCTCTCTTTATTTCCCTTAATTTTTAAGTAATTAGTTTATGTATGAAATTAAATTAACATAGAAACCATGATTTTTTAATGAGTTTCATATCAATTTTGGATTACTATATACCTAGTTCATTGCAGTACTTCTTCAATACACAGAATTTCCATCTTATTAAAATAGAAACTTGGGAAATGGTATATTTTTAGACATGTTGGAACCAACCTTATACTATGTAATAATCAATTTTCTATTATTTTTTTTATAAGATAATAGTATTTCATCCCTTGATGTAGATTAGCAATGAAAATCCTGTGTCCCTCTTGCGTAGTGTAATCCCAGACTTCATTTTCAATTGCTACCTTAAACACCATTAGACTTATACAGTAGTTGTTTAGCAGCGGTATAATGTAGATTATTCCAAACTATATACTAATTGTATAGTTGAATATTTTATTTCTATGAAAATATGTATCTTATATATTGGGTATTAGATATAGATCATCACCTTTTTACAATCCCATACAAGGATGAGATATTAAATTCCAAACCCCACTAAATGAGAAATTGATCAACTTAGAAGTATTTTCCACATGGTTGACAAGTATATTAGAGAATTAATGCAAATATTCCTCACATGTGATATAAATCTATGCAATGAATCATCTATAATTATAACTACAAGTTGGATTGACTCCCATCACATTAGGATATGTACTGATATCTAGGTACCCTACAATGGAACCAACTACCATATTCCTTGTCAAAATATTATAATTAATATCATCAATATATGTGGTGAATCTATGTAGTATATTTTTAAATGGGTTATCTTATATATAGACCCATGATAAGAATAAAATTCCCCTTTCCTTTTATATGATTCGTATCTTTGACAGAGGGATTTTCATTTCAAGAACTATGTGTGGCTTTATTCTCATTCTAAGGAAATACATGGTGAGAATGATATCTATTTTCATAGGCATGACCAAAAATACATTGTACATGTACTACAAACATAAACATTATGAATTTACCCATGGGTAAAAATATACATCAATTGGGATCCCAACTGAATTTGGATATGTCCTCCCCATTGATGTACTAGTTGTTCTACCTTCCAGGTCTAAGTTAAGTGACATTGAACCTCAATTTTTTTTTAAATCTATATGACCTTAAATTTTAACCCTTTTTCCTAATAAAAATTACATAAACTAAAAATCAAAATAGTCTCAACTATTTGTTAGGTCTAAACCCTCTTAAAGAAATTATTATAGGTCTAATGTTTCACTCCCACTAATCTGTTCCCTATTAGGGATTATGAAAAATATTTCTTATAATAATAATATCATAAAAATCTCATGGGGTTCACTATGTGATACTTGATAATTTATTCCTATTCCCCATAAAAGTTTCATCTTAGAAAAAGTTATATTGGATATCCCATCCCATTTTCAACTAGACTTAGGAAATTTTAATAGTACATTCACCTCAATTAAAATACAACCTCTTCAAATCGAATATATCACTACATTAAGTGATTTAATACATAGGAGTCTCATGTTTCATTACATCACACAAGAAAAAATATCAGTACATGTTGGAATAACATATAATGTTTTAATATTCTTTTTGAATATTTTTTTCTCTATGAAGCCAGTTCATAACTCTGATGTGTGATCCAACACTAATAAATATCCCAAGTTGATATACTACTCATAGGATCCCTTAAACTTGATTTAATCAATAATTTTTCTATATTCATATAAAAATTGGTTGTGGATGTTGATTTATTTGGAGCTAACCTATTAGGATTTGATACTGAATATCAAACCTTTCCTTGAATCATATAAGGTTATCCCTATGGGATATTTCAGTCATGGATGATAGTTCCACCTAAACCACATAATCAATCAATGGACTAATTGAGAAAATATCAAACTATTATATGATACTAATAATCCTTAATTCACATTAGGTTGTGTTTTGGAATATCTATGAAGACTAACCAATCATTGGTTTTATGTTTTTATATATAAAAATGTTAGCAGCTACAGGTCTGAGAACCATGACCATAAAATATCTGAGTCATCCCCTAAGGATTTATGCATATGTGTGTCAAGATCTACATCCATATCATATTTTTATTCCTCTCGTATATCTCTATATATATCACATAATTTTTTTCAAGGATACATTTTCTTAAACTCTATACATAGATTGGTCTATGAACAATGAAATTAAACATAGTGTGAATATCCATGAGATTGATTATATGATCATTGGGATCACAATTCATGTAATTCTCTCATTTACATTGTTTTATAATATTCCACACCCACCTATTATATCCATGATATATGAGATTAAAAGGCAATATTATTTTATCAATACATCTAATCCTAAAATAGAATAAAAATATTTTTATTTTTTTACATTAAAATATGTGCACAACACCTCATGGTTTTCTGCAATAATGAAATTAGGCACCAAGCTCACATCATTTTATTCAACACATTTCAAAATTACAAGCACCTCACATTCGATTAAAAATGAATTCCCATAAAAATATTCAAATTGGACTAACATTCAATAATTTAAAATACTAATTTGAAGATACATAGAACTAACTATGTTATATAAATACAATATGAACATAGATAAATATTTGAGTCTCCCCTTCTATGAATGCGCATTGAAAAACATATGAAAAGTATGATAATTCAAAAAAAATGGTAAATCCATAAAAAGTTTCAAGTTAAATCCATAAAAAGTATCAATAACCTTTCATGGTTTGTTATATATTCTCCAAAGATAGGGGTCATCAATTATGTGAAAGATCATTTCTTTGGTGATGGTCTTCACCCAGACCTTGGTACATCTCTACTTTATTTGGGCATAACATCCATTTTAGAGTTTGTCACTAGGGACATGTGAATGGAAGCTAAATATTCTTGGAAATTAATGGTTGGTCATTCCATAGTTTTATCATCTATGCAACAAATTAATAGAGGGAATGAAGAGAATCTAATGTGGATGGAGTAGAGGCAGGATGAACCATAACATGATGAAAAGGACCATTCATATAGAAGGAGTTCATCCATTTTTTGGGTCCAGTTTAGGGACTTTGAGGAATTTTGAGCCCCATTTCTTGATATATCCTTGAATTTTTCTCTATTATGGAAATTTTGTTCATCATTATTTGTTTCTGATTATGGCGTTATAGAATATGTCTCATGTTTTATTCCTTGTTTTTTGTGTAGGCACATTGTGATATACATGGATAAAAGCTGGATCACATTACTGAGGAACAAAACTCAGTATGTTAAGGGTTTGAATGAGTGTTTAGATTTTTCAATTTCTAATTGATCTGTTGAAGGGAGAATAAAATGTCCATGTCCTAAATGTAAATTTAGAACATGGTTGAAGAGAGATGAGGATTATGAACATTTAACACTGAATCAATTCCCTGCTCAATATTTGTGTTGGATTTGGCATGGAGAATCGAACGTTCCAGAAAGATTGAGCATTGATGTTAATACGCATAATGAGGTCCCAAGTTCTTTGACAATGGAAAATGAAATGCAAAACCTAATAAATGATGCATTCGGCACTACAACACACCACAATCAGTATGAAAACATATTAGAACAACCAGAAGAGGGTTCTACAAATTGCAACGTGACAAGTGATATTTTGGAGACTATAACACAGGCAGATCAAGATTTTCATATATCATTGGATCCTACTCTTGATTATATGGTGCCAAATGTAAGAGAAAACATCACTGAGGAAAATGTGTTTCATGATTTAGTTGATAATGGAAATCAAGAGTCATATAGTGGGTGTTTGAAATATTCAAAGCTTTCATTTTTGCTGATGTTGTACTATATCAAATGTCTATGTGGAATTAAAAATAAGGAAATTTCCATGATATTGGAATTGATTCGTGATGCATTTACTGAAGCAAAAATCTCAGTACCTTTTTATGATATGAAAAATGTTGTTAACAAGATTGGTCTAAATTATACAAAAATACATGCATGTCGCAATGATTGTATGCTTTATTGGGGAGAGGATTCAAGTAGACATAATTGAATGAAATGTTCTTCTTCCAGATGGCAGGCAATGGGTGATGTTGGAAGTACGAATGAACATAATTTCATGGAGAAGAAGCAAAGAAGCACACCTGCAAAGGTTTTCCGTTACATTCCTTTGAAGCCTCGATTGCAAAGATTATTCATGTCATCGAAAACCGCCGAACACATGAAGATTCATTCTGTAGATAATAACAATGATGGGTTAATGAGACATCCACGAGATTCCCAATCGTGGAAGACATTTGATTCATTACATCTCGATTTCTCAGCTGATCCTAGGAATGTTCGGTTGGGATTGGCTGCCGATGGATTCAACCCATTTGGGACTTTGAGTACCAATTTTAGCATTTGGCTAGTTGTTTTGATTCCTTATAATATTCCTCTTTGGATGTGTATGCAACAAACATATTTTATCCTTTTGATGTTTATTCCAGGAAAAAAAATTCAGGGAAATGATATTGATTTATACTTACAGACTTTGATTGAAGAATTTTAGGAGTTATAGAGCAACGGTGTTGAGACATTTGATGCTTCTTCTAAAACAATGTTCAAAATGCATGCTGCAATAATGTGGACCATTAGTGACTTCCCTGGGCTTGGGAATTTATCTGGTTGGAACACTTACACGGGTTTGGATTTTCCAATTTGTAACTTTGATTTTGAGCCCAAACGGCTTCCTCACAGTAGAAAATGGTGCTTCTTGTGTCATCGAATATTTCTTGATGCATCTCATAGATTTCGGCTGAACAGATCAACATTTAATGGTTCCATTAAACATAGACCACCTCCAAAGTTGTAAAATGGTTTTGAAATATTGGCACAGCTTGAAAATGTTGAAACAAAATTTGGGAAGGTTCATCATTTGAATGATAGAATAAAATGGGTCTAAAGTGCATCATCACGCGAAACAGGAATGCAACAATGGAAGAAAAAAATTATATTCTTCAAACATCCATATTGGGAATTTAATTTGTTGCAACATATTCTTGATGTGATGCATATTGAGAAGAATGTCTATGAAAATTTGATTTTCACATTGCTTAATGATCATGGAATGTCAAAAGATCATCTCAATGCTCGCAAAGACTTACAAGCAATGAACATAAACCGCGATCTCTGGCCAGATGAGAATGGAAAGAATCTTCTGTAAATTTTTGAAATGAAAAATAGGGATATTGATACATTCCTTTGAATGTTAAAGAATGTTAAGGTATCTGATGGGTATTCAGGTAACATCTCGAGTTGTGTTGACTTAAAGAATCATACGTTACATGGATTGAAAAGCCACGATTCACATATTTTGTTACAACAGTTACTACCATTGTCATTGCATACATTATTACCAGAAACAATTACTTCTATAGTACTCCAGTTCTGCACATTTTTCATAAAACTATGTGAGAAATCTCTACATCCATTTCAGCTTGACAACATCTAGGAGAGGTTTGTATTGACCCTTTGCGCAATGGAGATGATCTTTCCTCCATCCTTTTTTGCTGTAATGATTCATTTAACTATGAATTTGGTTGAGGAAGCTAAATTAGGAGGCCTCGTTCATTATTGATGGATGTATCCAATAGAGAGGTACATTATTAATATGTTTCCTAGTTAAGTAAACAATTTTTGGTACTTAATTAAATGCATAATTATGTTTATTTTATTTCACATATATCTTGGGCATTTGAAATCATACGTGAGAAATAAAGCTAAACCAGAAGGCTCAATTGCTGAAGGATATGTGGATGAGGAGTGTCTAACCTTTTGTTCTCGATACTTGGATAATATTGAGACATATTTTAATCGAGTTGGATGTGTTGACGACGCATCGACTCAATCTCAAATACATCAGAAATCCTAAATATTTCCTGCTATTGGCCGATCAGTTTGGATGACCTCAAATGTGACACTGACAGAATTGGAATTATTATAGGCACATAGATATGTGATGCTGAATAGTGAAATTGCAGATCCATTTATTGAAGATTTCAGGATACAAAAAAAGAGATGAATGAGAGGCCGAACATGAAATGAGAAAGATATAACGAAAGATATTAATAAAGATCTTGTAGAATGGTTTTCACGACGTGTAATTTCATAAATATTGCAATAAATACGAATATTCATTAGACACATACATTTTATAAATCTAATAAAGTATATTTCTTTTTTCAGATCATGAATACTAATACTCGAGTAGAGGTATCAGAATATTTGAAGTTTCTTGCTAGAGGTCCTCTAAAAGAATTTAGAATGTTCGATGCTTATAATGTGAATGGATTTAGATTTCGTACAGTCGATCGAGAAGTGGGTTTGAGAACACAAAATAGTGGTATATTTACATTTTCTGAAGTGGAATACTATGGAAAGTTTCATAATATTATTGAATTAAACTACCACATACTTTTTTCGGTTGTTTTATTCAAATGCAAATGGGTCAATATTATTAGAGGCGTTAAAAGAGATTCCTTGCAATTTACTTCTATGAACAACTCTCTCTTTATGGATGTTGGTGATTGTGAACTGCATGATCCATATATCATAGCATCGTAAGAAAAAATGGTATATTATGTGAATGATGTTTCTGATGAAGGGTGGAGTGTAGTTGCTCACGTAATACAAAAAGATTTGTATGATATAGGTGATGAAGTGGAAAATTTGACCTTTGAAATTGATTTTAATCAGCAACAGGAAGCAGAATTATTTTTCCATCATGATATTGAAAATATTAGTATAGAAAGGATGATTGAAGTGGATGAAGCAATGGAGCCGGAAACCGATATGATTGAAGGGGAAAATGATTGTTTGTACAATTATTTATTTATTCAGCAACCACTTGATTCATTTATGCAGTCATTCATTATCTTTGTTATATATATTTTGTCTCTTAGTACTCCATTTGTTATCATTTTTAATTTTATTTATTTTTTTTAATTTTTTTGAAATATATATTATGAACATAATTTTTTTTGATTAAATGACAGTAATTCCAAGGAAGAAGTGTTACATTATTTCATCCAGTTCTGTGACAGATAACTATCCACCTGGCTCCCTCCCCACGACATCTGATGCACTAGCTGCCGACTCCCCCTTCAACAGCCTCAACATTGGGGAAGAAATGTGCCCCTTCCGGTTCATCCCAGACATACTGGAGCATCACTATCATAGGTACAAATTTTAATTAAATAAATTTATTGCATTTTTTTTATACTAATTTTTTTCTCATTGAGGATGAAAAAAATGCAACCATGGAGAAAAAAATAAAAAGTTCAGATTTTTGGAATCTTAATGGAGAGAATATTGTTGTTCCATTTGATTCTTATGGGGTCCCTACAGATGATGCCGTGGGGTTGCTCGGCCAGATTCTAGGCTAGCTGGAAGCAGAGCCAATTTCCCTTCCCATTTCATATGACGATTGGAGACATATGCCACTAAGCTGGAAAAATGATGTGTTTTATTCTCAAATCAAGGTAAATTTATTACATTATGGTTTAATTTAATGTCATGTTAAAAATATGTTCAAAATTAATTTCTGTATACAGATGTTCTTCCACTTAAACATTGCTGATGTGATAGCATGAAAGTGGATGTTAAAAAATCATTGTAAGAAGTGGGAAGATTTTAAATGGAGATTGGGGTGTGATGTCAATGATGCTTCATTGACCATGCTGCAAATGTATGAGAAGGCACCCAGTGGGGTACCGAAAGAGCAGTGGAAAGTGTTTCTTGACAAACATCAAGATTACAAGAAGATGGTATTGAAATATATATATTATTATATTATCCTCATTTTACATTTATACATGTATATGAGAAGAACATGACATTCAATACATCAGTATTAAATTTCATTTTATTTATTTTAGGATCTATCAAGACAGAATGCGTCAAACCGAGTGAAGCAAGTCATCCCACACAGTGTGGGATCAAAAAGTTTTTCTTGAAATCAAAGTACATTGGTAATCTTTTAATTAGTTTAAATATTTATAATACAATATTATCCATTTAATATATTGAATTGTTGATTTATCTTTGATTAACGTAGTCACAATGTTTAAGCCATGATGCATCCAGAACTGAACTGTGGTTGGATGTTCACAAGAAATCGGATTGATGTTATGTTAATGAGCCTGCTAAAGAAGTTGGGGTATGAAGTCAATTTTTTATCATAATAAATTCTTATCAATTTTTTCTGTGTTAATATATATTGATATTTTATTTATAGGTCAAAATTAAAGAACTATGGGATTCCAATCCTCCGCATTTCTACTGTGTCTCCCAGGATGACCCGATTGCCAAAGTCCTTGGGAAGGAGCATCCTGGGAGAGTGCGCTGGATGGGTTTGGGACCCGTGCCATCTGAGGTTTTTAGCAGGCCACCAGAGATAGCTGCTGCATCTACTCCTGAGTTTAGTCAGCCCAGAGATGCTAAGAAAGAGATTGTTTCATTACGAAACACAGTTCACCAGCCGGGGGATCAGATATCTGCATTGCAGAAAGAGTTGACTGAACTACATCAGCAGATGAGCAGATATGCCCCCGGTGGGAGTGCATCGATTGGTGGTCTGCAGGTAAATCACAAAAAATAAAAATCATTTAGTTTTCTAACTTTCATTTGTTTTAAGTTTTAATATAAATATTTAACCTTATTTAATTTTCAATATAATGTTCTTACAGGTGACAACACAAAGTGGAAATGAAGGTGGAGAGGGTGATGATGCATTATCAAACTCTGAGTAGTTGTAGTTTTGATGCGTGGAAGAAAAATGGAAACAATTGGTTTGTATATTTAACATTTGTGGCACGTAGTTTCCACCACTCATTTTCATGTCCTAAAATTTCCTTGATTTCTCATGTTTCTTTTTATACATTTTATTGATTTCTGATGTTTCTTTTTATGTCTTCATTTCTCGAGTGTGGTATACATCATTCCATTTAGGTCTATGTTTGAATTGGTAGTCGAGATTTTGGATGACTAGGAGTTCAACCCATTGTTGATGTGTTGAAAAAATTGGGTCATTTCATAGTGATCAAGGGGATAGTGTTGTGGACACTTTGGTGAGGACCATTGTTGAAAATGTATGATTTAAGGGTCAAAAGTATCTAAACATGCTCTAGATCTTCTAAAATGTCATGAGAATGTTTTAAATCAAGGGTGGTTCACTAAGATATAGGTGTGACTGAGGTGTAATAATTTAGCATAAGACCATGAATATATGCAAGAATACTTTATAAATTAAAATATAATCTCGAAGATGGATGTTGACTTGACGCAAAATTGGTATGTCTTATAAAAACATGAATTTAAAGAAAATAACTTCTACCAAATACTTCAATATTAGGATTGTTACAATGGACCATTTCCAAACATAACTCTTTTGATCACTGAACTGTTACTTCATGAACTGAACTGCATTCCCAACACAATTTCCACTTAATCATGGTCTATCTGGTAATTATTACCTATCATTATATCCCTGAATTATTTATATTATTATTCTAAATTCCATTTTTTTGATTCATTAAAAACTATATGGTCATGAAACTTTAATTACTGGAATTACAGAACTTTCTTCTTTACCATTCATGACTATTCTTTCTAAAACCACTCTCCCAAAGGTTACATTTTCCATGACCTGTGTGATTCTCACCACCATATGATTTTATTTTTCATCATTTTAATAAAAATAGGAATCTAATTCCCATGAAAAACACTCTGTCCACTACTAAACATGGTTTCTGGATGTGAGTCAACATAATTATACCATGTTCCATCACGACAATACATCCTTGCCATACGCTGAAGCCTCATCTGGAACTAATATTCCATCCTTGAACAACCTATGGATAACTTCCTACCACATAGATTTACATCATCCACATAATTATAAATAGAAATGGTATATTCATAATTACATGCATTATTCAATCCTCCTTCCATGCACACACATTCAATCAACATCAATAACTATATATTTAACATTATCCCAGATTGATGATGTTATAAAACTAGATCCTCTTATATAGTCATCCATAGAACTAGGATAACTTATCTTCTCTACTAAAAATTGTGGTCTACATCACTCACCACAACATTGTTAATACCTATGTAACCTCACTCAGGGAGTGACCAGTTTACACAACCCTTTCAGATCCCACAACCCTAAACCAAGTAGTTATGTGATAATACCCCTCAAGGTGTTACCTTTGATTTCATCCCTTAAACTCTCAGAGACATGAAATTTTTCACAAAACACCACACAACTCTCTCCAAAAAACCTTAGTTAAATATGAAATTTACATGATAATGAATACTAAATTGAAGTTACATCAATGAAATGGGAACACCAATTTTATATAATTCATAGGACCAATGACACTGTTCATTCTTGGTATTTTCTAGCCTACTCAAAAAATCAAACCCAAGGGTCACATTATCCTACATAACCATTTAACATGGATGATGACTTCTTGAGTCAGACATCCTTGAAGTTAAACTCACACAACTAACCAAACTAAATAAAATTATATCGGCATGTCATTCCCACTAATCTCAAGAATTAATGATGCTCATAACACCTAGAAGTTTTACTTATCTCATGATCGCCTACCAACGTGGGAAATCATTCCACAACTAGAGTTCTACTCAATCCCAAAATACATAAAAACACATTCTATGAACAAAAACTAAAAATATGCATCCAATGATGCTTAATATCTCCAAGTATGCTAGAAAAACTAGGTTAACCCCTCACATAACACGAGGAATCAACTCTAATTCTAGGTTTATTCATAAAAGGTCACTAGAATCTCCCACCTAACCTATATTCCAACATAAAAAGATGTCAACTAAGACTCACTGGAAATATCCACATTCCTATAAAAGCTATATCTTAATGTAACTCTAATAATATTCCCACAATAGGATTTTTTATAACAATATATTTCTAATGTGTTATTTAAGCTATTTCATCAGTTCAAATTTATTATAAGTATTAAGGATGGTTTCTAGCCCACAAAACCAAAAAAAATGATTATATAAATTGGTTGGTACTAATATAAATACTAATTCTTCAATTATCAATTTTTATAAGTAGAGTGGAATTGCTATGGATGATATATCCTAAGAAATTGAAGTTATAAGATTTAGTGGAATCCAGTTTGGGATGTTACAATGTTGTATCAATGGTGTTTTATCTTCCTCGTATTTACTATTTATGATATTGTATTCATGAGTATGGGATGTTACAATGTTTTATCTTTCCGGTTTTATTTGTTTTTCAGGGAAGTGGTGCAGTAGAAGCAATGAATTATTATTTTTATTCTAGGTAGCTTTTCGCGGCGGTTTTAACTGCGGCGAAATGTATACTGGTGGCGGTTTAAACCGCCACAAAATGTAAATTAAAATTTACTTTTAGCGGCGGTTATAAGCGCCGCTAAATAGGAGCATCATGGTTGCCTCATTCCGTGGCAGTTCACGTGACTTTAGCGGCAGTTTTACGGCTGCTGGAATTTGATTTTATTGGCGGTGGTTATAACCGCCGCGAATAAAGTGATATCCAGGGCTCATAAAACTGCCGTTAAATTCAGGGGAACTGCCGCGAATTAAGGGAGCGACAACACTTTCCTGAAACCTTCACAAAATGTAAATAACCACCGCTAATAGATTGTCGATGCCCTATTAGGCGGCGGTTTCTGTAAACCGCCCCCAAACAATGTCGTGACGGTTTAAACTGCCGCTAAAAGCAAAAAAAAAACCACCGCTAAACGATGATTCTGTTGTACTGTAACATCAGTAAATATATCATTTAACATTTTAAAAGGGTAAATCTATAAAATAAGGGTAAAAAATAATATTATAATAATATTAAATTACCCTAAAACGTGTCCTAACACAATTGGATGATACTGTAACAACTATGGCCATCATTGGGTCGATATTGGGACCCCATAGAGCTACTTGTAAGTGAAAATGACACTTTATAAAAATTAATTTAATGTTAAGAATAATGTAACATAAACATGTATCTTTTACTAAATCATTTTTAATATGGGGTTATATAAGTTATATATTCGAATTTAAATATTTATTGGAAATATATAATAATTTCCCACATCATGGTATTTTATTTATAATTTTTAGTCATCAATTAAATAAATATATTTCTGACACAATGATGATGTAGTGATTTACTTTTTAATGAATGTGTAAATAAATGAGATTTTAAATATTAAAATAAATTTATTTTGAAACTTTTCTTTCCATCCTAGAATTGTAGATATAATAAAGACAGTTAATGTTGTAATTAAAGAAGGATGTTCAAAATAAAAATGTTTTTATATATTTTAAAAGTCTTTATATTAATTGTTTATAAATTTACATAAATGTGTTTTTAAAACAAATAATTTTTTTTAAAGGGTAAAATAATCCAAAAAATCTAATATTTGTACAAATGACATATATGATGTTAAATATGTCATTAATAATCCATTTTTGGTCAGTTTTAATTTTATTGTATATATACTGACCATATTGTATGAATATAAATGTGGACATGTTAAAAGTTAAATTAGTTAACTAAGGGTTAATGCTAAAAGATAAGGATTAAAAAAATATCCAAAATGTAACGCCCCAACCCCAGTTACCTAGATTCGGTTCACTATTACATAACATTGGCATGATCACAAGAAGGATCAAATCTCGAAAGACTGATTGGTTTAGTAGCCTTGGAAACACTAGATATACTCATAAAGTTTTACATTACATCATAAAAATGAAAACAACAACAACATCGTTTCATCATATTCCACACTCATATCCCCACACATACTATCCCTTCAGGTCATTCATAAGTTACTTCTTTACTTCCTGGGGAAAAATAAAATATAGAAAAGGGGTGAGCTCAAATGCCCAGTAAGGATAACAATATAGCGGAAACTTTCATAATTAAGAATAAACATTTAAGGCAATGTATAACTAAAACAAATGCCTTTTAAACTTGAACTTAAACATAGTATGGCAAAAATAAATTGAAATAATTAAATTTACTTATTCACATGGATATTCTAATAATCAAATAATCACATGTAATATCAATAACCACTTTCATAATGATGGAATGCATAATGCCAGACTATCATAACCACATAGCCAAGGCCTAGTGCCAAGACTACAAATAAGATTTTGTCAAGGCCTTGTGCCAAGACACTAGTTTGTCTCATGAGACCTACCGATGCATCGAGGAGCTATAGAAGTCTCCACCCGTCGCATATTAAGTCCAATGCATTCCCATATGAAAAGGTTTAAACATAACATAAACATTCATATTAAAACTAGCATACGAAATGTCAATACTTTCACCATAAACAATGAATGGTATAAAAATAGCACATCCACAGTCAAACATATCAAAAAAACTTCAATACAATATAGAAGTTTTGTATGATAATAAATCAATTTCAAATAAGCGTAAAATCCATCAAAGGATGTTGACATAGATGAAATCAAAACTCTTTTTAGAGAAATATATCTTTCTATTTTGAAATCATTTAAGAGTCATATATTTATAAAATAAAACATTTTCTGTGAAAATATTTTTATATGATTCTAAGGGAAGCTTCGATGATTTTATAATGGCGGAAAATAGCCGCACACGCCGTATAAGTTAAAAAAACATTCTTACCTTAATTTTGTCGAAAAGGCTAAAAAGCACTTTGTTTGGAAAATGACGGAAATATTCCTTTATAAACCTCTTATAAAAAGACAAATAAGGGTATCAAAGACTGTAACCCATATTCTAGTAAATAGTAAAAGTGTTTTTAAATTCATTTTTAAGAAACATGGATGTGGATGATAAAGAGATCCCAGAAGATTATTACGTATAAACAACCTCGGATAATGAAAATATTGTGAAATAACCCTTACTTGTACTTTTCCTTGGTTGGGGTAGGTTAACCTACTGTATAATAGTGAAAAAATTGTTATTAAATTATAAAATAATCATATAGATTCATATGATATCATATATGATCTTTTAACATTGCTTTGTTAATAATATCTTAGTATTATCGTCGTTTTGTGTGTTAACTTACTCGTTTTATTTTATATGTTTTGTTACATAAGACATGTTTTGTCATGGATAGGTTGTATATTATTCATATAAACAATGATATCAAGTACTTAAACATTATTTTTAAATCATCAAATGATATTTATACTTGAATGGATACGATGGAGAATGAATCTCATCGCATTCGTGGAGATGGTAGTCCGTACGTACGCACGAGCGACAATATCATTATTTTGATATTAAAATAATATATAAATGGATGCTATATCATATATACAGAATCATTAACATTTTATATTTATTATTTAATTGAGTTACACATCATTATTATACCCATCCAAATAATAATATATTGAATAACAATTACACCACGACGTGGAGACGGTAAGCCGTACGTACGCACGTATGGTGACATGTTATTCAAAGGGTGGATAGAATAATGAATATGGTTGTACCATATTTATAATAACATCATAGTATATTTATGATACTGGAGTTATTATTTTATAATGGTAATAACAAAGGAAGAATAAGTGGAAGAAGAAAGGAACTTGAAAATGGGTGGTGAAAACATTACCTCTTCTTCGGGTTCTTCCTTTTGATTTGATCAAAAGGGATCCTTAGGTTGGCTTTCTGATCAAACTAAGGCCTCTAGGTTGTATTGAAGGAAGTTGGTAGAGTATTTTGGAAGATTTTGGCCGAACCAAAAGGCTTTGAAGGTGTGAAGAAATGAGGAGGAGGAGTTCCCTTTTATAAGAGGGGTGAGGGGCACCTTTGGAAAATCTAGAAATATTAATTTATAATAAATTCATATTCGGTTTCTAATGGATAAAGAGTTGATTATTTAAATTTTAATCTGGGTATGGGTCGAAAACCACTCAACCAATAGAATTTAGACAGTTTTGGGTACTTATATTAACCTTATATTTAAGTAATAACTCTAAGTTAATTAGTTTCACTTTTACAATGTCTCTTTGTATTTTTCTATTATATGGTTAATAAACTTACTATATACATCCAATAGACCTCAAATTGGTCCATTAATGATACACCTATCATTATAGAAGTCTTTCGGCCGAACATTAGATTTTTAGGAATTTAATATCAATTATTAATATAATATTTGTTTTAAAAACTCTTTTATGTCAATTTGACACTATTCAATAGTTGATTTTTGAGAACCTCATAACAGAATGATTACTTAGAAAAAAAGTAATTAAAGAAATACTAATATGTCATATTATCATAGAAAATTATTTTAATTCATTAAAAGTCTCAAATTATATTTATTTGGGTATTTATAATATCAATTATTTTAAATTTTCACTATTATGGTAATTACTGCATCATCATTGTGTCATAAATAAACTTACATATTTAATGTTTAATATTTTTAAATAAAATATCATTATGTAGTAAATTGTTTTATCTTTATAATTAATATTTATAGTCGAAAATCCAACATATATAACCCTATGTAAAAATTGTTTTTCTAAAAGATATATGCTTGTGTCATTTTTGTAATTATTTTAACATAATTAAAATTAAGTGTCCCTATCACCTACAAGTGGCTTTACGGGGCCCCAAAATCGACCAAAAAATGCCTATGGTAGAACATGTATCAACCAATAATGCTAGGACACGTTTTTGTGTAATTTAGTATTATTATAATATAATTTTTTTTACCTTTATTTACTGAATTTACCCTTAACCATGATAAATAAAATATTTACCGAAGTAATTATTCAAATTGTCTAAAAATAAAAGATACCTATTTACACAAGTTTAAAATCCTGATTCCAAATATGGAATCCATTTTTTCAAATTCAAAACACAGAAGTGAAAAAAATTAATTTAAAATTATTTCCCGTTGTTAAAACAAAAGGCGTGTTTTTAAGAGATAATAACTATCAAAAGATTGACACTTGTTTATGTCCGGTTTCATTGTAAAATTATGTCTAATGACCAAAATTATATTTAATGGTAAAAATATATTCTAAATATACTTTAAAACCACTCATATTCATAATTTATCACAATTAATTATTTTTATTAAAAAAGTTGTTTTTAATTAAAATTTAGTAATTTTCACTATTCATCAAAATATTAAAGTTATCCGAAAAGTACCAAAATTTCACTTTAGGCTAAATTCGATATTACAAATCCATGAATGAAGTCCATTTTAAAAAATAAAAAATATATAATTTCAAAAAGTAGGTATTACTATTCATAACGGCTAGTTTGATTGGTTATGATGTGTTAGAACTCAGTGTTGCGTACAACACACGCTATCACATTATTCAAAGAGAAGCATACCATAGAATCCTAGGGTGTTACATTCTCCCCTCCTTCAAATAATTTCGTCTTCGAAATTTCTAGAATATTATCGCATGGAAAGACTCGGGTGGTTCTTCATCATAAGTTCCTCGGGTTCCCATGTTGCCTCTTCCATCTTATGGTTTCTCCACAAAACTTTTACCAGACACGTCGTCCGGTTTCTCAGTACTTGTTCTCTCGTATCAAGAATCCTGACAGGATCTTCGAAATAAGACAGACCGGGTTCCAGTTTCAATTCCTCGTAGGTGAGTACATGCGTTGGGTCAGGCATGTATTTCCTCAATAGAGATACGTGGAACACATCGTTAACTTTGGAGAGACTTGGCGGCATTGCCAATCGGTATGATACAGCCCCAATTCTCTCTAGAATATCGAATGGTCCGATGTACCTGGGACTCAATTTACCTTTCTTACCAAAACGTATGACTCCCTTCCATAGAGATACCATCAGGAAAACATGATCACTGACTTGAATTTCCAAATCCTTCCTTCGATTATCGGCATAGCTATTCTGCCTACTTTGAGCTGCTTTGATGTGACCTTGGATTACCTTCACCTTTTCCATCGTTTCCACCACCAGTTCTGGGACTACAAGTTATCTTTCACCAACTTCATCCCAACAGGTTGGTTTACGACATATCATTCCCTATAACGCTTCATATGGTGCCATCTGAATACTCGAATGGAAGTTATTGTTATATGAAAATTCTAACAGAGGTAAATACTAATCCCATATACCCAGAAAGTCAAGTGAGCAGGATCTCAACATGTCTTATATGGTTTGAATAGTCCATTCTGATTGTCCGTCTGTCTGAGGGTGTTAGGCAGTGCTCAAATGAAGTTTAGTATCCAGGGATTTCTGAAGACTTTTCCAGATCCATGAAGTAAAACGGGGATCACGATAAAAAACAATCTATAGGGGTACTCCATAAAGTCTTACAACTTCATTAATATATAGTCTTTCTAGACGTTCCAGGGGTAGATCTTCTCTTATAGCAAGAAAATGTGCTGAGTTGGTAAGACGATCGACAATAACCAATATTGTATCGTTCCTTCCAGGAGTCTTTGGTAGCCCCATGACAAAGTTCATCATAATATTGTCCCATTTCCACTCTGATATGGGAAGAGGTTGCATGACTCCTCCTGGGTGTTGCCTTCCAGCATTCACTTGTTTACAAACCATACATCGTGACACAAAATCATCAATCTCCCTCTTCATATTGTCCCACCAAAAATGTTCTTTCAAATCTCTATACATTTTGGTGCTCCCATGGTGTATAGAGAAATTGGAACTATTAGAATCATCCAGCAATTCTCTTTTTAGATCATGTATATCGAGAACACAAAGTCTCTTCCCAAATTTCATAATTCCATCTTCATACACAAAATCTCTCAATCTCCCATCATTAACAGCTTTAATCTTATTTTGAAATTCTCCATCATTAGTCTGAGAACTCTAAATCCTTTCTAGTAAAGATGGTTTGGCAACCATTTGAAAAATCATTGATGTTTCTCCTTCTCTGGTTATTCCCATGTCCATCTTCACTAGATCCATCAAAATTGGATCCCTTTCAATTCTCATCACATTCAA
Source organism: Viscum album (assembly GCA_963277665.1). Lineage (NCBI taxonomy): Eukaryota > Viridiplantae > Streptophyta > Magnoliopsida > Santalales > Viscaceae > Viscum > Viscum album. The sequence continues at coordinate 1,292,422,113 of OY728146.1, forward strand.
AACTCCATGGTATTTTCTTCTCAAAGCATCTGCCACCTTGTTTTCTTTCCCCGGGTGGTAGTGTATCGTACAATCATAATCCTTGAGCAATTCAAGCCATCTCATTTGCCTCATGTTGAGTTCTTTTTGTGAGAAAATATACTTCAAACTCTTGTGATCAGTATAAATCTCACATTTTTTACCATAGAGGTAGTGCCTCCATATCATCAAAGAAAATATCACAACTGCTAACTAGAGATCATGAGTAGGATTGTTTTGTTCTTGACTTTTCAATTGTTGTGATGCATAGGCAATAACCCTATCATTCTGCATAAGGACACAACCAAATCCTTTATTTGATGCATCACTATAAATAACGAACCCATCATTACTCGATTGTAGAGTCAATATAGGAGCATTGACTAATATTCTCATCAGTTCTTCGAAACATTCTTCACACTCTTTTGTCCAAACAAATTTAACCCCTTTACGTGTGAGCTTCATTAATGGGTTAGCCAATCGGGAAAAATTCTGGATGAAACGTCGATAATAACCTGCCAAACCAATAAAACTACGTACCTAAGTTATACTCATAGGTGCTGGCCATTCATGGATTGCCTTGGTCTTAGAAGGATCAACAGAGATTCCATCTTTAGAGACAATATGGCCAAGAAAAGAAATATCATGAAACCAGAATTCACACTTGATAAACTTATCATATAATTCATTCCTTCTCAGAGTCATCAAGATAATGAGCAAGTGATTTTCATGATCTTTGTAGTATTTGGAGTATACCAAGATATCATCAATAAATACCACCTCAAATTAATCGAGATACTCCTTGAAAACTCTATTCATCAGATCCATGAATACAGAGGGTGCATTAGTCAATCCAAAAGGCATTACAGTAAACTCGTAATGCCCGTACCTGGTTCGAAATGCTATCTTCGGAATATCTTCCTTATTCACACACAACTGATGGTATCCAGATCGAAGGTCAATATTTGAAAATTATTGAGCTCCATGCAGCTGGTCAAATAAATCATCAATACGTGGTAGGGGATACTTGTTCATTATTGTTATAGCATTGATTTCCCTGTAGTCGATACATAACCTCACAGATCTGTCTTTCTCTTTAATAAAAAGAACATGGGCTCCCCATGGAGAAACACTAGGGCGAATAAATCCCTTATTACTCAATTCCTCTGGTTGTTTATTTAGCTCAACTAATTCTACAGTGGACATTCTATAAGGGGTCTTTGATATAGGCCTTGATCCAGGAATTAAATCAATGGAAAACTCAACTTCTTGTTCTGGAGGATGTCCTGGTAAATCGTCCGGAAACACATATATATATTCTATAACAACGGGTACATCCTATATTTGATCATTCCTTTCCTCACCCACAGTTATTTCATTCTCTTACTCCCCAATAATTGAATTTAGTTGTTCTACTGGGGTGGATCTAAATAAGAATTTGGTGGTGATGATTTTGCTCTAAAGATAAGGTGTTCCTTATCATCATCATCAAAAATTGTAACTTCTTTCTTCTTACAATAAATCTTCGCATCATAGTCCGAAAGCCAGTCCATACCGAGGATTATATCAAACTCAACCATAGGTATGACGACGAGATCAGTAGATAATGAACAATTATGTGCTCTAATGGGGACTGATTCACAAAACTTTGTTGCAATGATACTTCCCTTAGGAGTTTTAACTGACAAATCCCTTGTTAAATCAAATTTGAAATATCTAATTTTCTTAGCAAACTGGAAATATATTAAACAATGGGATGATCCAAAATCAAATAATGCATTTTCTAAACTTGAGGAAACCATTAAATTACCTGCCACCACGTCTTTCGCAGCTTCTACCTCAGCAGTAGTGATAGCATAAGCATAGCCTTGATCCCTTGGCATTTTCTGAGGTAAGTTCTCCTAACGCTTAGGACATTCATTTTCATAATGCCCCATCTCCCTGCAATTGTAGCACTGAACATTGGTAGCTTCCTTCTTCCCCTTGCAATCATGAGCATGGTGGCCTTTTTTACCACACTTGTATCAGACTCCCGTTCCCTTCAAGCAAGTACTGGGGTGTTTCGTACCACATTTACCACAGGATGGATATTCAAAATTTCCCTTCTTCCCCTTATTTCCATTCCCAGATTGATCAACAGGTATCTTATTATCTTGCTTTGCTTTAAAGTCATAAGACTTAGAGAATTCTTTTTCGGTCTTGATAGCACATGAGACAATGTCTTCGTACGATGAGAAGGATTGTGAGACTAATGCTCAACGGAGAAATGGTTTTAACCCATCAAAGAAACGATCAATCATACTTATTGGGTTATTTATATAATCTCCAGCATACCTTGCTAACCTTGTAAAGTTAGCCTCATACTTTGCGACATTCTCATCCTCCTTTTGTCTCAGACTCAGAAATTGCCTTTCCATATCTGCTCGATGGTCGCGAGGAAAGTATTTTTCAAAAAACAGATCTTTGAACTCCCTCCATTCCATATTTGATACTTCATAATCTTCCTTTTTGTTTTGAATAAATGACCACCATTGATCAGCATCTCCAGTGAGTCGGTAAACTTCCATGATAACTTTTTCCCATTCACTACTCCCCAAAGCCTGAAATATTTTCACTAGGGAATTTATCTATTGCTCAGCTACTAAGGGATTTGTACTCCCATTGAACGTTGGTGGTTGTTGCCTCATGAATCGATCTAACATTCATCCTCCACACTACGGATCAGGGTGCTCTATACAGGTAAGGTTATTATTCATAACCTGAGTGAGTTTTCCTAGAATGGTGATTAGCTGATCGGCACCAGTTGCATCACCAGCTCCACTATAATTATCTTGACCTGGAGGTAAATCCCTACATGGAGTGCGTTAATTGATACAGTTTCCATTTCTTCCACTAGGCGCCATTTCTAAACAATGTCATAAACTAGATCAGTTTATGAATCAAAATACATAATCCCATACTTATAAAACACTTAACATAAATTGAACTATTTATGGATATAATCCATAATCATAAGAATGTTTTCTTTGAGGAAGTATATACTCATAAACACTTCATAATGATTTGAAAAGAAAATGAGAGTTATCCTAAGAATATCCCCCGGGAGTGTCATAACCAACAGTGCAGCAAGGCCCGTTTTCGTGTACCAGTTCTCGTTCTAGTCTAGCTCAATGTGGTGTTTTCGAGTTTTACCCCTAGGTACATCTGTTCTAGAGCCGCCTCTACCTTCTCATATCCAGACAGGGATGTATTGCTCAGAAAAGTCACAAAATCTCTACAATACCAAAATTCCATGAAGTTATTATATACTAATCCTCAAAGTCCATCTTAAATATATGTGCTCTAATCAGAGTTTGTCTAAACCTAGCTTCCAAGGTTTGTACTAAACTTCCTCTAATACCAACTGTAACGCCCTGACCCTAGTTACCTAGAGTCGGTGCATTATTATATAAAATTGGCATGATCACAAGAAGGATCAAATCTCTAAAGACCGATTGGTTTAGTAGCCTTGGAAACACTAGATATATTCATAAAGTTTTACATTTCATCATAAAAATGAAAACTACAACAACATATTTTCTTCATATTCCACACTCATATCCCCACATACTATCCCAGCAGGTCATTCATAGGTTACATCTTCACTTCCTGGGGAAAATAAAACATAGAAAAGGGGTCAACTCAAATTCCCAGTAAGGATAACAATATAGCGGAAACATTCAAAAATTAGAATAAAAATTTAAGGCAATGTATAACTAAAACAAAAGCCATTTAAAGTTGAACTTAAACATAGTATGGAAAAAATAAAATGAAATAATTTCATTTACTTATTCATATGGATATTCTACTAATCTAATAATCACATGAAATATCAATAACCACTTTCATAATGATGGAAAGCATAATGCCAGACTATCATAACCACATAGCCAAGGCCTCGTGCCAAGACTACAAATAAGATTTTGTCAAGGCCTTATGCCAAGACACTAGTTTGTCTCATGAGACCTAACGATGCATCGAGGAGCTATAGTGGGCTCCACCCGTCACATATTAAGGCCAATGCATTCCCATATGAAAAGGTTTAAACATAACATAAACATTCGTATTAAAACTAGCATACGAAATGTCAATACCTTCACCATAAACTATGAATGGTATAAAAATAGCCCATCCACAGTCAAACATATTACAAAACCTTCAATATAATATAGAAGTTTTGTATCATAATAAGTCAACTTCAAATAAGTGTAAAATCCATCAATGGATGTTGGCATAGATGAAATCAAAACTCTTTTTAGAGAAATATCTCCTTCTGTTTTGAAATCATGTAAGAGTCATATATTTATAAAATAAAACATTTTATTTGAAACTATTCTTTTAAGATTGTAAGGGAAGCTTCGCTGATTTTATAACGGCGGAAAATAGCCGCACCCGCCGTATAAGTTAAAAAAAACATTCTTACCTTAATTTTGTCGAAAAGGTTAAACAACACCTTGTTTTGAAAACGACAGAAATATTCCTTTATAAACCTCTTATAAATAGTCAAATAAGGGTATAAATGACTTTTACCCATATTCTATTAAATAGTAAAAATTTTTTGAAATTCATTTTTAAGAAACATGGATGTGGATGATAAAAAGATCCTAGTATATTATTACGTATAAACTACCTCGGATAATGAAGAGATTGTGAAGTAACTCTTACCTTGTACTTTTCCTTGGTAAGGGTAGGTTAAAATCCTGTATAATAGTGAAATAATTTTTATTAAATTATACAAGATTCATAAACATTCATATGATATCATATATTATCTTTTAACATTGCTTTGTTAATAATATCTTAGTATTATCATCGTTTCGGGTGTTAACAAACTCGTTTTATTTTATATGTTTTCATACATAAGCCATGTTTTTCATGGATAGGATGTATATTATTCATATACATAATGATATAAAGTCTTTAAACATTATTTTTAAATAATCAAATGATAATTATACTTGAATGGATACGATGGAGAATGAATGTCATCGCGTTCGTGGAGACGGTAGTCCGTACGTACGCACGAGCGACAATATCATTCTTTTGATATTAAAATAATATATAAATGGATGGTATATCATATATAAGGAATAATTAACATGTTATATTCATTATTTACATGAGTTACACATAATTATTATACCCATCCAAATAATAATATATTGAATAACAATTACACCACGACGTGGAGACGGTAAGCTGTACGTACGCACGTATGGTGACATGTTATTCAAAGGGTGGATAGAATACTGAATATGGTTTTACCATATTTATAATAAAATAAAAGTATATATATGATACTGGAGATATTATTTTAGAATGGTAATAACAAAGGAAGAAGAAGTGGAAGAAGAAAGGAACTTGAAAATGGGTGGTGAAAACATTACCTCTTCTTCGGGTTCTTCCATTTGATTTGATCAAAAGGGATACATAAGTTGGCATTCTGATCAAAATAAGGCCTCTAGATTGTATTGAAGGATGTTTTTAGAGTATTTGGGCAGAGGTTTGCCGAACCAAAAGGATTTGAAGGTGTGAAAAAATGATAAGGAGGAGTTCCCTTTTATAAGAAGGGTGAGGGGCACCTTTGGAAAAGCTAGAAATATTAATTTATAATAAATTCATATTCGGTTTCTAATGTCTCCAAAGTTGATTATTTAAATTTTATGGTATGGATGGGTCTATGACCACTCAACCAATAGAATTTCGACAGGTTTGGGTACTTATAATAACCTTATCTTTAATTATTAACTCAAAGTTAACTAGTTTCACTTTTACAATGTCTCTTTGTATTTTTATGTTATATGGTTAATAAACATACAATATACATCCATGAGACCCCCAAGTGGTCCATTAATGATATAACTATCGTTATATAAGTCTCTTGGCCTAACCTTATATTTTTAGGAATTTAATATCAATTAATAATTTAATATTTGTTTTAAAAACTCTTTTATTTTAATTTTGACACTATTCAATAGTTGATTTTTTTGAAACTCATAACATAATTATTACTTAGAAAATAATTAATTTAATCAATACTAATATGTCATATTATCCAATAAATTTATTTTAATTAATTAAAAGTCTCAAATTATATTTATTTGGTTATTTATAATATCAATTATTTTAATTTTTCACTATTATGGCAATCATTGCATCATCATTGTCTCATAAATAAATTAAATTATATAATGTATAAAAATTATAAATAAAATATCATTATGTAGGAAATCGTTCTATATTTCAAATTAATACTTATATTCTAAAATCTAACATATATAACCCTGTGTAAAAATTCTTTTTCTAAAATATATATCCTTGTGTCATTTTTGTACTTATTTTAACTGAATTAAAATTAAGTGTCCCTATCACCTACAAGTGGCACCATGGGGTCCCAAAATCGACCCAAATATCCTATGATCGAACATGTATCAACCAATAAGGCCAGGAAACGTTTTAGGGTAATTTAGTATTATTATAATATTATTTTTAACCCTTATTTACCGGATTTACCCTTAACCATGGTAAATAAAATATTTACCGAAGTAATTATTCAAAATTTCTAAAAATAAAAGATACCTATTTACACAATTTGAACATACTGTTTCCAAATATGGAATCCATTTTTCCAAATTCAAAACATAGAAATGGAAGAAATTAATTTGAAAATAATTCCCGTTGTTAAAACAAAAAGCGTGTTTTGAAGAGATAATAACTATCAAAAGATTGACACTTGTTTATGTCCGGTTTAATTGCAAAATTATGTCCAATGACCAAAATTATATTAAATGGTAAAAATATATTCTAAATATAGTTTTAAACCACTCAAATTCATAATTTATCACTATAAAATTATTTTGATTAAAAAAGTTGTTTTTAATTAAAATTTAGTAATTTTCACTATTCATCCAAATATTAAAGTTATCCGAAAAGTACCAAAATTTCACCTTAGGATAAATTTGATATTATGAATCCAAAAATGAAGTCCATTTTAAAAAATAAAATATATATAATTTCAAAAAGTAGGTATTACTATTCATAACGGCTAGTTTGATTGGTTATGGTGTGTTAGAACTCGGTGTTGCGTACAACACACGCTATCACATTATTCAAAGAGAAGTGTACCGTAGAAGCATGGGGTGTTACACAAAACCTATATAATTATTATTGGATGATATTATTTAGGCTTATATACACCTTATATTTTAATTAAATAAGGTTTGGACCTTTTGAAACCGTAAATAATATTATATTAAAATAATACTTTCAAACATTCCTAATGAGCCCCTCCTCCCTCTTATAAAAGGCCACCACATATAACCCTTTTCAAACACCTCTCAAGCCCCTTGTATCATCAAAAATCTTCTCCAAGAATCTCCCAACATCTCTATCTTCCTCATATAATCCTTTATCTAGGAATATGGCAATTCAGGAAAGCCTTTTGGTTCATACCAAACAGAGTTACCCGATTTAAAGTAACGTCTTCTCTCAAGTTCTTTTCTTTTGTTTTCCTTAAAAAAACCCCTTAACTCTATATATTCCATTATTTTATATAAAAAATAGTATCTTTAGTATTCTATGATTTTTTATGAGAATTATTCTAACTACACATCCGCACACCTCCATCTAATGGATATGAACGTACTGTTTCTATGGACGAAGAACTACTATCTCACAAAATAATGAATGTTCAATTATATTCTACTTCCTCTCATTGTGGCCATTATAATGGTGATATAAATTTATGTGATATATATTATATTTATATTTTCTCTATTCTTCTATGTTTTTAATTTATAGAATACCTTTATGGTTTCTTTAATAGGTAAATATGATAATTTTATTTGAGGAAGTGCGGAATATCTCCCCCTCAAAGTGATATGACTCGTTCATGCCATACATAGAACACATAAAGGATAATGTTAATGAAATTATATATTATATTATAATGGAATTATAATATACCAATGTTTCATTTATTTTTTATTCCATTAAATATGAAATAGAAATCAAAGTAGCGCTAATGCGTACATACGACTTACCATCTCCACAAATGGCGCATTTCATTTCTTATCTCCAAATGTTATATACTATTATAAATATATATATATATACTATATATATATATGTGATATATATCATATCTAAATCATGAATATAATTCGGGAGATAATGGAATTTTGATGACATGGGAAATTTTCAATTTTAACAAGTTCATTTTGACTCAAGTACGAAATATCGACAAAAAACCGTTATTAACTGAAATGATTATGTAATGTTTATATAGTGGTAATAAGTGATATAAAAGAAATAATCAAAATTAAAAATTTTCTAGAGCAGATAGAAATTAACTTTAGTTTATTATTCAGGAGATTAAATAATGAATGAGTCATGTCGGATACGAGATATGGGACTTTATCTCAACCTCCTTTCATTGAGGCATAGTTTGATTTATACACGACATTCTTTTATACGATGTTTAAAACACTTTCAATTTTAATTTCATTGAAAATGAGTAATTTTATACATAGATTTTTACAAAACGACAAAGGGAATGTTTATTTTTAACGCACACAGTGACGATGACCTTTCTACCGCCACAAGAATTATTTGATATTTGGATTTTTTAACAAGACATAATATTTTTAAAAGGAAAATAAATACCATATAGTTTTTTTATGTATTTTCATATTTAAAAAGGTTTTGGTAATGTATTGATTATGTCAATATATTGAAATGTTATATTGTGATTGTGATGTGGAAATGTTATATTTCTTTTATGCTTGTTCATGTGTTATGATTATGTTATGGTTCTTGGGAATTGTTTAGGAATACGGGGGGTTGCATGATAATCCTAGGGTTGGTGAGCCCAAGATAGCTCTCCAATGCATTGGGTAATTTGACAGAGGTAAACGTTGATATTTCTTCTAAGAGATTTATGGAATATACCGTGATGGGTATTCCAAATGTAACTCTCGATGTAGCTGTGAAATCTATAATGTATGTATGTTATGGATGCCATAAATTACCCTTTTGATTTATGATTTCCATGTGTTATTCCTAAAACTTATGATTTTGTGTGGTATATTAAATATTGAAAAATATGATTTCATTTATTTGAATGTATTGATGGACTAATTTTTTCTTTCCTAATTTTATAACCCTAACTGAGATTTTTATGCTCATCCCATGTTTATAAATTTTTTTCACAGGGTATAAGGAAGGGTAAGAGAAAGGACGAATTCAAGAAGATTTATATCAAGAAAATAAATCTTTTTTTATTTAAGGAGTTTTATTATTGTGAAAAAAATTGGATAGAGTAGAAGTATCTACTTTATAATTTTTAAAGTGTAATTTAATAGTTACGACCTAATTACCTAAAAATATAAACCTAAAAGGATCATTAATTTGAATTTTTAAATTAATTATAGATTATGTAATTTTTATGTATCGGGCTTCGTAGTTAGTATCAAAGGCCGTTTTAGATAATTTTAGAGGTTAGTGTGTTATATAAGAATAAGTTATATAACCATAATTGTTAGCATATAATAAAGAGTCGTAGTTATTTTAGATAAATTGAATGGGTTTAAGATAACATGAATAAGTATATCTTAGTATGTACCCTCTTCATAAGATATTATGTGATGATTTAACAGATATACTCACACTGACCTTTTTGGTTTTAGTAAATGGGTGGATCTAGCAGGCACCAAAGTAATAATGGATGTGAAGAAAACTGTGATGGTCTTCTGAATAAGAAACTAAATGAAATGGGAGATTTAATTAGAAATATTGTGGTTATTCTCAACCAACTATCTAGAGTCATTATTGTCCACCTGAACCATGTTGATTCTTATAAGTCATCGTATATGTGAGAACCAAATCTATACAAATGTTTAAGTAATAATCATAAAGGTAAGTATATTAAAAAAACATATGGGTCAAGAATGTGGAATGAAACACCTATTAAAATGCTTTAAAGGGATGGGAAGATGATATAGATGTGGTAATGAAGGTCATAAAGCAAGAACCTTCCATGTAAAAATGAAGCATCCAACTGACTCTAGGATAGGGAAAGAATTTATTTCTGAGGGATCAATTTAATGTTTTTAAGGTGTTGTGCATGGTCATTATACAAATAGATGACTAATAAAGAAGGTTCAAGAATGGGATCAGCAGAACCATAAAAATATATGTTTCCAATACCTAATGCAATTAAAATTTAGGATGAGGAAAATAACATTGAACAATGAAAGGTATATATTTTTTCTTACGTGATGTTTTGAAATTATTGAATCTTACGACATGATTCATGTTTTTTTTGTAGGAACAAAGTATTATGTAATATGTTGGGAAATAATGGTTAATAGATCATAAAGAATTATGAATGAGTAACAAGTCTACATATAATGTATTTAAGAGTTATACTTGATTTTAGGATGACGAAATGCTTAAAAGTATTAAGGCTCTTTTGATGATGGGATTACATTAGAAAATTTTTTTATAGTATGTGTAAACCTAATGTTTGATATGTGACAATGTTATTCAAGGAAGAATTATCTTTTCTTTTTTAGATATAGTTGTAAACAATTATTTGAGTTTATATGATACTTGAATTTTATGTATTTATGGTTTATTACTTTTTGGGATGAAAATGAGATGTATGAGATAAAATTTGAGGTTAACATATGATATGTTAATTTTTGAGGAATTTTTATCATTTTTGGGAATGTTATAGAATTATTTAGATTCTTAAAAAGGAACAAACACAAACTATGTAACAACTCGTCGCGTCAGCCAATGCTGTGGGAATTGAACCCACAATCAAAGTGTGATTGACATTTATCACCTACAACTGGACTACGTCAAGTCCCTAGTTATATTTAATAACTCTTTTTAATTAGAAAATTTTATGGATCAACAATAAGTTGATTTTTGGAACTTCTGTTTTATCAAATGGATATCCTTAGTATAGGAAACAAATTTGGTGATTAAGTGATAACAGCTATTTTGGAAGATGTTCTCTCTTTAGGGAACACTATATTATTAATGAAAATAGAATACTATGATATCTCATTTTTGGAGTTATACTTGAAATTTTATTTTGGAAGAATCTATGTTTTTATTTTTGACATGTATAAATTTGGGTCATTTTTGGAAATGATTAACCATTCACAGAGAATATGTGATTAGGTTAATTACTCTTTAGTATGAGACTTTAAGAGTAGTCAATGCTTTTTGAAGATAAATGTTAATATTTAATATGGAAGTCTATGTGATTAAATCCTTATGAGTTTTGGGTTTCAATATTAGTTTTGTTTACTTTGAAGAATTTTAATGACATTTGTTTATTGAATGGTCTTTGCTAAACTTTGGGTATTGTTTGTGGAATTTTGGGGATTAAGAGTAGTATTTATTTTTATAAAGTATAATACTTTTTTGGGATTATTTGATCTTATACTAACTATTTTGGTTTTTGTTGATGTCTAAAGACAAGGGAAATATGTAGTTCATCTTTTTTGGATTATGTGATTCTCTAGAAGTTGATTCTAGTGATTTAGGTTTGACCAAGTCATCTTGAATACTCATCATTTGGAGAAAAGATGTGTTTTTGGTAGAAACTTATTAAAGGATGAAACTCTAATTGAAAAGAAAGTAGATTTCCTAATGTCATTAGTCAATATCATAAATAAATTCTTGAACTTTATTAAATGAAACTTTAAACAATTTTTTTTCCATTTACTTTTCACACTAAGAAACCAATGTCCATTCAACCTGTCACAAGTTTTTAATTTTCTTATGGTTAACATTCTCCTAATCGTGTTTTCTATCACTCTCCATCCGAAAATGGCAGTTAGTTTCTCCTCCAGATATTTGTTTTCATGGAATCATAGTATTGTTTATCTTGGGTGACATTTGTAATTCTCTTTATTTATTCTAAAGTGATAGTTTTATTAACACTTATTTTATGTGCGACCATCAATAACGTTTCCGAGCCTATTTTTAAAATTGTGAGGATGCAATTCTCGAAAGAGAGAAAGGATTTAACATTCCAAGTAAATAAATAATATGAAACTATTATAATTTTTAGTATTTGTGATTTAAATATTAATTTTACATTCAAGGGGATTTTATGTCTGATAGCGTACTCAACACACAACAATGAGTTTCGTTGAAATCTTACATTTCACACAACATTAATTTATACCAAAAAATAATATAATAATAATATTATTTAAATGGTAGTTAACGCCTTGCCAATGTATTGGAAAGAATGAACAGAAATAACTTCAATATTATTACACATTTTTGTTAAATATTTTTACTTTTATCTGATAAATTTTAGAGGATTAAAATAAGAATGAATCTGATTTTATGCATTAAATACTCTAATATTCATCAAAAGGTTGATTTACCACCATTTGATGGGGAAAAATTTTTAAATATAGTTTTTTTCACTTTAATATGTTTCAATTTAGAAAATGAACCTTTTATTTAGAAACAAGAAATACAAATTCACTTTGGGAGAAATTTTGTTATTTTTCTAATAAAGTTCATTTTTTGATGAATAGTGAAAAAATACTGCATTTTTATTCAAAAATGCCTTTTAATTTAATTTTGTATATAGTTATATTACCTTTTAAATTGGTTTTAAAGTGTAATTATATTATTATTTTTACCATTTAATCCAATTTTTGTTATTAGAAGTAATTTCACAATTTAATTAGACACAAACACATGTCAATATTTTGATAGTTATTATTTCTTAAAAACATGCTTTTTGGTTTTGACAATGAGAATTAATTTTAAATTAATTTCTGTAACTTATGTGTCATGAATTTGGAAAAATTGATTCCATATTTTGAATCAAATTATCCAAATTATATAAATAGGTATCTTTTATTTTTATGCATTATGAATAGTAACTTCAGTAAATATTTTAATTACCATGGTTAAAAGGTAAATCTGGTAAATAAGGTTAAAAAATTATATTATAATAATATTAAATTACCCTAAAACTTATTCTAACCCTAATGGATGATACATTTCTAACCATGGAAATACTTTGGAATATTTTAGGATCCCATGGAGTCACTTGTAAGTGAAAATGGCACTTTATATAAATTAATTTAAAGTTAAGGAAAATGTAACCTAAACATATATTGTTCACTAAAACAATTGTTATTTGGGGTTATATAAGTCATCTATTCAACTATAAATATTCATTGGAAATATATAATTATTTCCGACATCATGGTATTTTATTTATAATTTTTATACATCAAATAAATCAATTTATTTGTGATACAATGATGATGTAATGATTCACTTTTTAATGAATATTTTAAATAAATGTGGTTATAAATATTAAAATAAATTTAATTTTAAACATTTTTTGCCATCCAAGAATTTTATATATAAAAATTAATTGTTATATTTGAATTAATTAAGTGTTTTTGAAAGTATAATGTTTTTATATATTTACTATATGTATTGATATGAATAGTTCATAAATTAATATAAATGAGTTTTTAAAAAAATAATATTTTATTAAATGATAACACAGTTCTAAAAATCTATGATTTGGAAAAATGACATATATAATGTTACAAATATTATTAATGATCTATTTTGTGTCTCTTTTCATTTTATTATTAATATATTAACTATATATTATGAATAGACAAGAGGACATGGTATAAGATAAATTATTTAACAAAGGGTTAAAGCTAAAAGAAAAGGATTAAAAAATATAAAAAACCAATCTAATTATTGTTGGATGATTTTATTTAGACTTATATTCTTTTTATTTTTTAATTTAAAAAGATTTTGTTATTTTTAAATAGAAAATAATTTTATAATAAAATAATACTTTCAAACATTCCTAAAGAGCCCCACCTCCCTCTTATAAAAGGCCACCACCTCTAGCCCATTACACACACATCTCAAACCCCTTGTATTTTCCAAACTATGATTCAAGAAGGTCCCAAAATCCCTCTATTTATTCTTGAATAATTACCCTAGACATAAGGTAATTCAATAAATCCTTTTGGATCAAACCAAAAGGAGTTACACATTTTAAAGGTAACATCTTCTCTCAAGTTCTTTTATTTTATTTTCTTTCTCCTAAACACTATTTGTTACATTATTTTGTAACAAAAACAGTATCTTAAATATACAAGGATATTTTTATGATGAGGATTCTAACTACTCATCCACACACCACTATCCAATGGATACAAACATACTATTTCTGTGGATGGAAAACTACTGCCTCACGAAACGTTGATTGTTCAATTATCTCCTACCACCTCTCATGGTGGCCATTATGATGTAACTATATTTATATGTGATATATATTATATTTATATTGAATTAATAATTCTTTATTTTTCATTTATATCATTCCTTATTGGTTTCCGTAATTGGTAAATATGATAATTTCATTTGAGGAAGTGCATAATACCACCCACTCAAAGTGATATGACTCATTCATTCCATACGTAGAATGTATAAAAGTTGGAGTTAATGAAATTATATATGTTATTATAATGGACTTATAATATACATATTTATCATTATGTTTTCATTCAATTAAATACAAAATATAAATGAAAGTAGCGTTCATACATACGTACGACATACCGTCTCCATGAACAGTGCATTTCATTTCTTATCTCCAAATGTTATGTACTATTATAAAGAAATAAATAAATATATATATACTAGATATATATGATATATATGATATCTAAGTCATGAATATAATTATGGAGATAATGAACTTTTTACCACATGGACAATTTTTAATTTTAACAAGTTCATTTTGACTCAAGTACCAAATACCGACAAAACAACCGTTATTAACATAAATGATTATATAATTTTTATATCATTGTAATAAGTTATATAAATGGAATAATAAGTTTAAAAAAGGTTCTAACGAAATTATAAATTAACTTTAGTTTTTTATTCATGAGATTAAAGAATGAAAAAGTCAAGTCGGACACGAGGTAAGGGACTTCGTCTCAGTCTCCTTTCATTAAGGAATACTTTGATTTATACACTACATTATTTTATACTATGTATAAACACATTTGAATTTTCATTTCATTCAAATATAATCCTTCTCTATGTATCTTTTTACCAAATGAAAATGTTAATGTTACTTTTTAACGTATGTGGTGACAAAGAACTTGCCGCCTCCGTGAGCTTTATTTGATATTTTGCATCTTTAACAAGCCGTAATGTTTTAAAAAATACCATATACTCTTTTTATGTATTTTGGAATTGAAAATGTTTTTTTGAATGGATTGACTATGTAAATATATTTAAATGTTATGTTGTGTTTACAATGTAAAAATTTTATATTTCTTTTATGCTTGTTGATATGTTATGATTATGTTATGGTTCTTGGGCATTATTTATGCATATGGGAGGTTCTGTGATAAACCTAGGGTGGGTGAGCCCGAGATAGCTCTACAATAAAATGGGTAACATGATGGATGTAAACTTTAATGTTTCTCCTAACAGATTTAGGGAATGTACCGTGATGGGTATTTCAAACGTAACACCTTATGTAGTTGTGAAAGCTACAATGTAAGTATTTTATAAATCCCACGAGTTACCTTAATGATTTATGATTTCCATGTGTTATAAATAAAACTTCTGATTTTGTTTGGTATGTTAATTGAAAAGTATGATTTCATTTATTTATATGTATTGATGTACTAATGTTTTATTTTTTTTATTTTATAACCCTTACTGAGATTTTTATGCTCATCCCAAGTTTTTTAAAAAAATTTCACAGGGTATAAGGAAGGTTAAGAGAAAGGAATATTTCCAGAAGATTTATATCATGAAAAAGACTCTTGTTTTATTTTAGGATATTTATTATGTTAATTTTTTTTCAGATATAGTAGAAGTGTCTACTTGGTAATTTTTGAAATGTAATGTAATAGTTGTGGCCTAATTATCTTTAAATATAAAACTGAAAATATCCTCAATGTGAATTATTAACTTAATTCAATATTATGTAATGTTTAAGGATAAGTCCTTATAAAATATTTTCAAAATTTTTAAAAATTCGTTTTAAAATATGTGCACAAAAAGAGAAAAAAAAATTTCAGAAAAATATAGTTTTCAGAATAAAATTGGATTTATTATTATTAATTATCATGTAAATACATAATATGAATTTAACATATTTTATTTAATATTTAATTTATAAATTTCAATACAATCATTCCAAACGATTTATTTTTGTGGTTGATTTTTTCTAAAATACTTTTTCTATATAAAAATATTTGTTTAGAAAAATAATAATTTTTTTATTAATAGTCTATTATTCATTTATAATTTTTTCACCTAATAATTTATTTTATGTAAATGGTTAATCCAAATATTTTTATAATTTAGTAACTATTATTTATCATATCTATTCTGAAGGCTAGTTTATATGTACCATATTAATAAATAATATTTCAATAATATGCCATGTTTTCTTTTAGCTTGTGTTTCTTATAATGCATGGAAAATCAGTTATGTGAATTACATAATATAAATTTAGTGTTCAATTTTACATATTTTAAAATAATTATTTTATATAAATAATATAAAATATAAAAATTTTATTTGAAAAATGTCTCAAAAAAATATTGGAGTGTTAAATCTTTTTTACGAAAGACATTTTTGGTTTAGTGTTTTAGATAATTAAGATAAAATCATTAATCAACAATACCCATTACTTGAATAAACTATTTATTCTAGAAAAAAATAATTTTTATTTTCCATATTGAGTCTTCAAACCCAATATAAATTTTTTTAAATAGGTTTCATTTAATAAAAAATAATTTATTAATATTTATTATAACATGGGGAATTATTGATATAGAAAGGATAAGATAAAATGATTATAAAGGGTAGAAAACATTATTATTAATGAAATTTCATCTGTGAGAATAATATGCAAATAAGGTTATGATGACATAATCAATGTGAATGAGTATATAATAATATATTTCAAAGCCATTATTACCTTGATCATAAATTATTAATCAGGGAATAGTTCCTTAACAAATGAATGAGTCTTATTAACAACCAATTTTGAGCAATGTGATTCTATTCATAATCAGAGAATAACTAAAACCCCTTAGATAAGAAAATGAAAATGTGTTGGTATCACAAATAATTATCCTCATAAAATGCTTACCAAACCATGAAGAGAACCATAATAATTTTAATAACCAAATGAATATCTCCCAATATAATACTCTAGAGAACATAATCATTACCCAATTAATTTGAGTGATATCTAGGAACACTCATTGTATATGCTATATCAGGAACACTCATGAACTAAAATGGGACTCAAACCTTATTATATTTTGTATCAAGATCGATCATTATTAAAAAAAATTAAAAGAACCATAATATAAAAAAATAATAGAGATTTTAATTCATCAAGTAAGTCATAGAAACAACTGTTATTCAATTAATTACATGATTAAATAATTGAAAATAAAAAGGGTTGATGAAAATTTGTCTAATAAATGAATAATAAATCCAATTAAATAATGAAAATCATATCATTTAGATATATTACCAAATGATCATATATAACACCCTTCATTGATGATGAGGGTGAATTTATATAAAATTATTAAATATTCTAAAACATTTTTGAGGAAGATATACTTTTAAAAATTAAAATAACTTTAATAACTAAACACACATAAATTAATTTGTAGATAATTTTTTGATAAAAAATAGTGAATCATATAAATAAGATTAAATCAAAATAATGATCATGATATCATGGAAGATATGATGATATTATATACATTAAAAATAATCATTATATTCAATAATTTTGTAATGGTAGCCTAATACGACCTTTTTGGAAAAGATTAAGCAATTTCATTTTAAAAACATTTATGGGATGGTAAAATATAATTAATAATATATATGTGAAATAATTTTTGTTTATAAATTAACATTCGTGTAAATATTTTAGAAAACAAGGATATTGAAGAGAATGATTCATGATATAAAAGAAGATATAAGATTGCTATTACTTCTAATTTTTTTCTTAATGGTCATTCAATCAATAAGGAGGGAAATGAAAATTAAATATGTTAACAAAATAATAAACATATGATATGAAAAATGTTTTGGTTCAATTATATAAGTTTATAAGATTTCTTCCTGGATAAAATTAAACATAAATAATCAAAGAATGTAAGAGGCTTATACCCCAAAGCGTTTTTAAAAAATTCACAATTCAATTACAAACCCAGTGAAGAATTACATCAACTGGGACTTTAAATATAATGAATAAAATAAAAATCATGATATAAAATGTTAACATAGTAGTATATAATCCTCATTAACGTATATAGGTCCACATCATAAGAACATGATTCAATTAACGAGAATTTGAACAAATAACATTATAATTATCAAATCATAAAATTAATATTCAATAAACAAAGGGATTATTTATTACAGAATAAAATCCCTAAAAACAATTATAAACATTGTAAAATATAATTCCTGATAAATTAAAAAATAATACAATAATAATATTGTTAATTATGAAGCATTATAACCCAATTTTTAAAAAATTAGTTAAGAATAATTTTTCACTAAGTAAAAGTAATATAAAATGTTCATTGGTGAAGTAATTAAACATAAATGTATAAATAACATGATGTATGAAGGATTAATTATATAAAATGAAAAATTGATATCAAATACACTCTATACATGAAATTAGTTTCATAACATAAAAATATTCCTTAATAAAGGGAAATTCAGACAAAATCCCTTACAACGATCCAAGAAATGCTATATATGTCCTTTAACACTTATATAAAAAACCATTATAAATTATTTAATTTCTTAAGTAAATTTTATCACATTAATATCTTATCATTAAGAAATACATTTCTATTATTTTGATGAAAAATTTAATTTCATAAATAAGTAATTACTTTATGGGTATTTTGAGGTTGAGGGGTTTGTAATTTTCAAAGAACCTTTGTCATGCTGACCATGGTCAATGGATTTAGTGTTCCATCATCCCCATAATAATAATAATGAATAAAAATTCATTTTATAGATAAAATATTTATTTATAAACAACCAAGGGTGATGGATTTGATAAATTAACTATGTTAATATCATTGAAATGGTAAGTTGTATGTATTCTTGAGTATAATTTCTATTTTTCAATGATAATTCTTAAAACAATTTTTTTAAAATTGTAATTAATCAAAGATAAAAATATCAAATATAAATTATTATTTCATTAAACATACTCTTATATATATTCCATTTTACTTCATGATTATGAATGGATAATATAGCTTCATGGAGGTTGTTTTTTAATCAAATGCATCAATGAATGATTGAAAAACAATGAAAATATGTATTATATTATCTGTTAATAATGATAAAATGTTCACTAATATATTTTTTACAAATTTAAATTTTCATTACAAATATAAGTGAGATGTGGGGATGGAAAATAATGACATCAGTTTATGAGGCGGTAGTTAATCATTCACATGAATTATGGATTACATTCCCATTAGATGGTGTATGAAGGTGGTTATATCTTTTAAATTAACATAATAAAACCTATATACATTAATTTTCTGGTAGGTATCCATTTATTTATGTATTTTATGTATTTAATGTTTTCAAATTATTTTTGAAACGGTCTAAAGGAATTTTGGGATGTTTTTAGGAGTTTTCTAGAGGTTCTTAGCTTTATCATGGTTAATAGTAACCATAAAACACCAACATAAAACCTAGAAAAGTGAGGCATTGAGCTATGGGTTATCACAATGTTTGGTTCCCAATTTGGCCAAACCATACTACCACCTTGGAGAAACGGTTCATTTGGGGATAAATGAATTTTCAAATATAGAAGATCACATTCATAATTGTGCACCAAAACATTGTAGGAACCCAATTATATAATAAAATTATGGATATGAATTAGTTATTCCATTAAGGGGTCATTTTACCACTATATCAATCCTAAAACAAATTTCTCTCCTCCTAAAGGTTGTAACAAAAATTTCTCTTTATCCAAGTAAAATCTATTTGTGTTTCTTGGTGTATTGAATCTCGAATTTCGTAGTAAGTCTCCACTAATCATTGGTTTTCTTAAGATTCTATGTCTTTTCCCTATAAGAACGATAAATTTATTCAATTGGGTATGGATCTATGTTTTTTATGACAATATATTTGATATATGTATTTTTATGTTAGGGAACATGATCAATGACAGTTTATACTGCCTCGACCTATTTCTATTGAAGATTTTTCGTGCATTATTAATTTTCACGATAGTTTCAATGTTATATTCCTTCCTTAAAACTTTCATTATTATAAATAGAAGTATTAATTTGAAATTATTTTAATTTCATCAAATATATTGTGAAATTATAGTGTAAATCTTGGTTGAAACCTTTATTAGTGATGGTTTTTGTAATTATGAAAATTTATTATTGGGAAAATTTCAATATTTGTGGATTAAAAAATTATGTTTCTAAAATGTGTATTTTTTTTAATCATGTAAATGTATTCATGTAAATTTTTTAAATAAAATAAATGATTAATTAAAATAGAATGAAATGGTTGTTTGGAATTTTTTGGCATAATGGTTGATGTGTGTTAATGTTCATTAGGGACATATACGTGTACAAAGTATCCCCCATCCAAAGTGGGATGGATAAGTGTATGATAATTACGTAGTTAAAATGGTTCACTATGTACCAGCTTAGTGAAAGGATCAACCACCAATAGAACTGAGCTAGCTATGGTGTTTCTAGGAATACAATGAATTCTCAGCAAGGGCTATCTCAACATGGAAACAAATGAAAAAGTGAAACAAGTAGTTATATGGAGATGATTAGGCTATTGTTGATGATCAATATAAACCATTGATGATAGAGATATAATTTTTTTGAATTCTACCCTTATGATATATTTTTAAATATTTATGAATATCATTCATTTATTATATTATTTGCTATTGATTTGATGGATTTTTAGGTAGAGATGATTTCTTATCTGTTGAAACATGTAATTCCTCTTGGACATTGATTTTTTCAATCCATTTTGTGAAAATAATGTTATAGAATAATTTATGGAGCATTGATTATATGGGATCTATAATCTCTTGAGATGGATGTCTATAAAATAATACATGTTATGTATTGGTGAAAATATCTGAGATCACACAGCCTTTTATACATGAAATATTATTTTTAAAAAGGATGATGGTGTTGAACATATCTTTATGGGATATTTGAATGAATGGGATGGTGTGGAAGGATTTTCGTCACCAGTATTTGGAATGATATAATACATGTTTGTTGAAATTACATTGGTATCAATGGATGATATTAGGAGTAATAGTTTTCCAAATGTTTTTGATGACTTTTTATAAATATTTCTTGATAATTTTTCTAGGTTTCCACTTAAAATAAAATGAATGTTTGTGATTGATCTCATACTATATAACATTCATATCTAAATTACCTTAGGCCCGATAGTATTGAGAGAAGTGATTGAATTGAAATTCTAATTGGATGAGTTTTAAGGAAAAGTGTTCTTTCTGCCTAGCACATATCCCTGGGTAGCCCTGGTCTTGTTTGCGAAAATAGTAGATCAAAATATTCCATTATGTATGAATTTATTGTATAAATAACCAAGATACAATTAAGAATCGGTATTCACTTCCTTGAATTCATGACCTATTCATTCTATTTAGAGGATCCCATAGGTTCTATAAGATTGAATTGTGATTGGGATATCATCAATTGTGTGTTCGAGAAAAGGATATTCTAATGAAAAAATTTAGGAGTATATATGAACATTATGAATATATGGAAATTCCTTTCAGTTATATGAATGAACTACTGATCATTATAGAATTGATTAATCATATATTTCAATGATATTTTTATTCTTTTATGATCAAGTTTGTGGATGAAATAATAGAATATTCAATTTCATGGGATGATAATGAAAAACAGTTGGTGATAGTGTTGGGAATATTGAGGTATCATATTATGTATGAAAAATTATTAATGTGTTTTTGGATATAAGAGTTACATTTTCTTGGCCATGTAATCTCAAAAACAGGTGTTTTAGTTGATCCAGAAAACATTGGAGTTATTATCTGTTGGAAACTTCTGAATAAATTCCTTGAGATAAAAAATTTACATGGATTGGATGGATCTTATGGATTATTTTTCAGGAATTTTCACAATAATAATCACTTTTTAAAGTGTTGAAAATGAATTTTTTTATATTTTAATTGAATGAGGAATGTTATAAGCATTTCAATGAGATTCTATTCAACTTACATCTTAACAGTTCATGATTTTTATAGACTCAAGATAAGGGTATGTGGTGTACTATGATGTTTCAATATAATAATTGGGAAGTTTTATTAGATATATTGATCATGTTTTTTATGGATCATGATATTATAGTTTCATTAGATGAACTAATCGACACATGATTTGATGTTTGATTTAGTAGTACATGCTTTGAAAACATGGAATCATTACCACTTTAGTGAGGAGTTTATAATTTTTAAGGATCATGAGAGCACGAATCCTATCTTATGATAAATGAATTTAAACCTATGACAATGAACATGGATATTAATTATCCAAATTTTTGAATTTTAATGGATGTATAAAATGGGTAAAGTCAATTCGGTGGAATATACATTATGTAGAAACTCATATGCTCTATTCGAAAAACAAGATTCAAATATGTCATAGTTGATGTTGGTGATAGGTGACATGAACATGGATTGTGACAACCAGGGTAGTGTTTTAGTTTTTATTATGGTTTCCTTGGATCCAAATATGGTGAATACATTTAAATATTCATAGACACTGAATTTAGAACATGTTGTGATGAGGTGAAAACTCACTGTTGGGGTGACTAATGATGGATTGAAACTTGATTAGAGATTAGTTTTGCAGTTTCAGGATCCTATGGTCATACCTATAGTTTTTTAGGAAAATTATTTTATTTCATACCACTATTATATTAGGTATATATATCCTTGAAAACATAGGATTTTCTACAAAATAACCTCAATATTTTTTTGGTGTGGCATGAAATGAAAGGTGGTTGTGTTTATGACGAGATACATCAACTTTCAGTAGGTTAAGAAAGGGAACAAGTCACCATTTGATATATTATAGTCTTTACCTATTCCTTTTATAAAACAGGGTAAAATATCCAATAATTTTTTTATAGGCCTCCCATGTAATGTTTTGAAATATTATTCCACATGTGTACTAGTGGACCGTCTCATAATGTTGGATCATTTCATAATTATTTTTTAATCTCATATAGTGGAGTAGATGTCTCAAATCTATAACTGATACCTGTTAAAGAGGAATGTAATTCTAGTTTTGATAATATTTGATAGAGATCATATTTTTTAATCATATTTCTAGTAATCAATAGGGATATCCCTCAGGACTCAATTGATTATGAGTATACCATATTATTCTCATATGGTTGGAAAACTTTGAAGGCTGATAAAAAAATTGGAAGGCATGATGACCACATGTGTAATGGATTTTGGTGGAACAAGAAAAGATCCCATACCGTAAGTGGAGCTGCCATACAAAAAGAATATTATCAGGCCTCAGAACATGTTGATAACCTTGGTGAATTATTTAGATATCCAAGTCATTCTCCATGTTATTTGGTAAAATATAGCAAGAACCACCAATTGGGGTGAGCCTTTTCTAAGATATAATGGAGAGGAAACTATTGAGGAGGAAATGGATGTATATGTCTCAAATTCATTATAAATATTATGTGGATAATTTTTTATAACCTTCTTCATCTGAGGTGAGTGATCATTTTTTCATGAGAATATCTTCGGAGATTTCATATTTTTTATGTAGCAGGAAATGGTATCTCTTCTAGAAATAGGAACCTTTTATATACATCAATTGGTTTGTGATGATTCATGTCTATTTCCTTTTAAAACATAGTTCAATTTAGTGCATAATGTGTTTCACGTATCTGAATTGAAAATTTATGAACCTGTTCTAGACCATATTATTCAATGTGATCATGTTTAGCTAAAGCTAGATGGTATGTTTTTCACATGTCAGTATTGATTGTGGATAGGAAGGAGAATGTATTGAAAGAGAATATCATTGGTCTATTCTATAATTTTTAGGAATCATGATCAAATTCAAGTAGAGTCTTGGGAACAACAGAATTAAATCACCAAGAAATGGTCCGATCACTTCCAGGGAAATGATGGTTTTCTACATTCATAGTCTGAAAATTTCAATGGTGGGGAGAATATAGCACCTCTGGTTTTAGGTATGCAACCCTTTACTTTTTATGGAATGTGATTGGATGATATTAGTAATTTTTTTGAGTGTGAAATAAAAATGGATAATCTCACAAGGGGAACCGTGCTTTAGGGTTTCCCCCTCATCACCACCACCTCCTCCCATCTCGGACTAGCACGATTCTCCTCCTCATGATCAGTGAGATTATGGTGGTGGTTCCTATGTTGTGGTGGCATCATTCACAGGCTTGGTTATCTCAAATTGTTTTCAAAATTTATATCCTTTCCTCACCTAATTCCCTCTTCATTGGATAGGGCTACCTTGAAGCATGGTGATGGTCCACAGCCAGTTTCCAACTTTAGCGACCTGTGGTATACCGCCTTTTCTCCGGTGGTTGTATAGGGTAGTTCTCCATGGTCTCTAAGATCATCCCAATTAGAGGCAGCATGACTTGGTTGTATCAGGATATTATTCCAACGTGCTAATGATGGTCTCTTTTCATTTTTTCTAATTTATTTTTTGATTTGGATGTTTTTTGGTGGTTTGTCTATTCACGATACCATCAATGAATCTCTTCCAGTGAGATTTGGATATAATGATGAGTTGACCCATTTGAGTGTTGGGATTCCTGTTCATTGGGATTTTGGGAGGTCATCTATGATCATTGTTTATTTGATATCATTTTTTTGCTTTTTGATTTCTTATGTTCGTGGGTCTTGGTTCTGATCTGGTTAGCTCTCACATGTCTGTGGAGATTCAACGGGAACCCTTGACATCAAAGAGTTGTGTAATCTAAAGGTGGTGATTTTCTATTTGTTACTTCTGATTTGGTTTGATGTTATTGTATTTTTCATTCAGGAAGTGAACATATTTTGGTTGAGGTGTGATGGTGTGGAGGTGTTATCACAGATTTCTCCTTGTGATGTCTAAATTGGTTTGATCTCCTTTGTTGATTGTGGATATCTTGTGGTCCTACTATTATCACATGAGATGTTCTTGAACCTTGAAGATATTGGATTCAATTTTCTCATCTTTGGATGAACACAATTCAAAGGGATGAAGGGATGATGATGGACATGGGATGGTGCTGGTTGTGATGATGTGGTTGTGAAATTTGTGTACTACCAAGGTGACCTTACTCCTCTGCATGAATGTTATTCCCATACGACCTACTATTCTGGGTTCCTGACTCATGATTATCTTTAGAGAATGCTCCAAATGGGGTAGAGCTATAAGTTTTCACTAAACTTATGAGACAGTTTGGGATGTTTGAGAGGGTATGGTCTTTGCCATCAGTACCGGACCATCTTTGTACGAGAATGCCTTTCATGTAGTGTTGGAATGGTGGAAATTGAACATAATGTTGTTTATGTTGGGGAGTGGCATTTCTTGTTTTTATCTGGTTTTTTTAGATTATGGACCATTGGATCACAGTTTGATGTTTTTAGTCGTTGAACTCATGTTCCTTGGTTTCTCACTTTTTAATTCAAAGTATTTCTATAAAAAATTTAATTTATTGTCAGTTAGTGTTTGGATTATTTTTGGATGGTTAAAAATAATTTTCTGATGTTTTGGGGGATTTTATAGTGGTTCCTGGTTTGAGAAGATTTAGTAGAGATAATGGAACTTGTATAGAAAACTGTGAAAAGCGAGGTAGTGGGGACTTATTTGTTGCACTAGTAGTTGAATGGTTTGGGAAAACCATGAGGTATTGTATGATAAACCTTCATTTGGTAACTGATTCATTTTTATGGTTTGAAAATGGTTTTCTAACCATGCACACATACATTTCTAAAAAAAAGATCTGAAAATGGTGGACAATTTTTTTCTTGTTAGTGTCTTGTTTTTCACGTTGGTCTACATAAATTTAACTAATATCATTCCAAATTATGTTGAGACCATTCATCTTGGTCCTGTAAAAATCCATTGATGTTTTTTGTTGTATTGAATCCCAACTCCATTGGTAAGTCTACGCAATTCATTTTTTATCCATATATCCTTCAACTTCCTTCACATAGAATGATAAATCCAATCCTATGTGGTAATATCTCTATTTTTCAGTTGAATAATTCGTAGAAATAAATGTTTTGATATTAGTGAACAAGATCTAAGGTGGGGTCTGTAGTTTCAACCCATTTATTTTGAAGAATTCATTTATTTATTTAATTCACCATTGTTTCTGAGGTATGTCGAATCATTATCGACTACTATTATTGGAACTATAATGAATGATTTTAAAATTATTGAATTTCATGAAATTTATTATGAATATTATGTTCAATTCTTGTTAGAAACCCTCTTCATTGATGGTTTGTGGAATTGTGAAAATATTTTATTGTGGAATGTTATTTGTTTGCGGATTTTAGTATGATAATTTTGAAATGTGATCTTTTTTTTATTGATGGAAATTTATTTATGGTAATGTGTTTATTAAAAGATATATTTATTTAAATGGATTGTGATGGTTGATTTGGAATCTCTTTTTGGAATAATTCATCTTGCGTGTTCATGTGAATTTGGGATGGATTTTGGTAAGGGAAATACCCCATGAAAAAGTGGGATGGATAAGGGTAGGAAAATTCCCCATCAAAATAGTTCACAATGTGACAACATACTAAACTGTTGTCTAAACACTCATGAGTATAAGAAGTTCCATGGTGTAACGTCCCGACCCAGATCACCACAAAACTTGTGGCCTGACCGGTCACCACATGACCTCAAGAATGTCTACCCATACACTCGAGTATGCCGACTAGTATTGAGGGTATATGGAGAGTCAGTGGGGAGACTATACACTTATATTAGAGTTCAATAATAGACCTTGAAAGTAAATAGCATATTCATTCTAATAAATGATAAAGCAGCAGAAGGAGGATTTTATAAATCTTGTACAAATCAAATGGCCGATGCCAATTATATAGCAGATTCTTGAATAACATGTTAATGATACAAAAATTGAAAGTAATGATCAAAATTACATGCTTTACATTCCAATACAGAAATAAATAAAGAATGACTCAAAGCCACCATGGAGGTAGCCTTCAGCACCTCGAGCTTCCGATCAGTCCGCTACTCCTATATCTTATGTAAATGAAAAAAACAGAATCCTATAACCAAATAGAATCTACTCGAGTACCCTAGTGCAATGGCCGTCCGAGTAGGGTGTGAGATAAAAATCTTAGTAGGCCAGGACCACCAGTGTCTGCCCCAAATCCTGAAATTTAATAAATAATTTAAACAGTGTGAAAGCATTCATAGATAAAGTAAGTAGTACAAAATAACTATATACCCAAGTACCTAATTCATCCCTTAGCTGGTGTCTAAACCCGCATTATACATTTTCCATTCATACTCAACAATAATTACACCATCATATTCATTTATCAATTTTTCAAACCTCATTAAATTATGAAAGTCTCAAGATTCGGCCTAATCCCAACATCACCCATATAAGTCACACACCACAGATGTCTCCAAAGACCATCTAAGTAATCAATGTAAAGACCGAATACAAGCTTGTGATTTTTCTTGGATAACATTTCCTAAGATATTCAATTTAATCTTTTATATACTATAACTGAGCTTGTCCACTAAAAATAGTGATTCGCTCCTGGGTTCAACCACTAACAGTGACTTACCTAATTCATTAATAAGTCTGAACCCTTTCCCATATTAAATTCACAAAACATTATGTCACAATAATTTTCATTAACCTTTAACTAATTTCATGTATGACCAATTAGACCCACAATCCAATGTCAATTAACGGGTGTATAACATCATGTCTAGAACCCTCGTTAGTATTTGGAGCATCAATCCTTGTCTCACAACACCTAGGTATATGGAGCATCAGTCCCTATCCCATATAAAAAATATTTTTCATCCATGTTGGGTGTAGAACGCCATGCCTAGCACCCCGTGAGTATTTGGAGCTTTATTCCATGTCTCACAACTTGATTATCAATCATACATATATATTTATCATTGGTGTATAACACCATATCTATCACCCCATGCATATTTGGAACTTTAGTACTTGTCTCACAACTCATTTATCAATCATACATATATATTTATGATTGGTTTAGAACAGTATGTCTAACACCCCAAAACCATCAATTAATTAATTCATAAATTAATTAATCCAATCCGTTATTTAAGTCAACAACTAATTAACAACATAAATCTCCCATCAAATAAGTCTAAAATTAATTAACCATTCAACATCTCAATAGCAAATAATTAATTAACAATTAATTATCCTTAGATATCAAACTAAATAATTAACTCAACATTGAATTATTGAAATTATTTAACAAGTTTCAACCCATCTACTCAAATAGTTATTCTTCCAAGACATTAACAATTTACATTCCCATTATATTGATCTCAAAACATACTGAACAAATACCAAATATTTAGCAACCATATCACACAACATATCATATTTTTAAACAACTATATCCAACACAAATTAAGGAAAGGAAAAATAATACACATCAAACGGTATCCTTGGCCAATATTCGTACCAAACAATAAATTCACAATCCTAATTTAATGCATGAAAATTAATTAATTCAACAATAAATTAAATAAATATTATCACTTTAACCAAACATCAATTAATTTACCATTTACCATTTAACATGTAATAATTAATCTACCCATTAATTATTACTGGTTTCCAATTTATATTCTGAACACATAAAATATTCAATATTCTCAATAATTAGTAAAATCCTCAATTTTATCCCAACTCATGACTTGAAAAATAATTATACAATTAATTAACCTATAACCCATTCTTCCAATTCAAATATTTTATCAATTTAATCATATAACATTAACCAAAATAAAAAAACATGATTAAAATCAACAGATGTTGAATTCCTCATTTATCTCCTGTGGGTGTCATCATTTAATAGCATCAAAAGTGTCATGCATCGATAGATCATATATCAGCTCTATCAAGAAGACATATGAAAATCCAAACCTCAACAAGAACGATATGAAATTACCACAAACCAGTAGTTTATATTTAATCAGCTTTTCAAGAAAACATAACAGTTCCATAATCAAGGAAACACACATAATCACTTTATTTAAAGAAGTTATAATTCTAAAATAAAGTGTTATGGATTTGGGACCCTACCTCGAGGTGTCACCATTTTTATTTCGAAACAATTTAATGTACTTGGTGGAAAATAGTCCACACCTGGTCCACAGTCACATGCACATACACCTTCATATATATGTATATATATTTTCATGTTTGTGTTCCCTAAATTGACAAAAAAATAAATATATTAAACTAGAAACCATAATCAAAGAAGAAATGAACAACACACCTCTAACATGGTACCATTGACTCATAGAAAATTATCAGGCCTTAATATAACTGGTGAAAAACTAAACAGCGGGTTCGGAAGCTTACCCAAACCAATGACAAAACCAAAATTTGAGACCATCCGCCTCATTCTTGGAAGAAAATTCCGGATTATGGAACAATGGGTTCTGAGTCAACATTCACATATCCTAAAAACATATAATAACACACTGATCAGATTAAATCTGAATCTTAGGGTTTAGACCAAGAAAACAAGGAATGAGAGAGGAGTCAAATGGATGATGAGAATCACGAGTTATACATAGACAAACACACCTTGACGAGACATACAAGTTTTGTGAATAGTATAAGAGGAATCGTTGCACATAGTGTGGAGTTTGGGAGAGGGGGTGGTGAACCTATGGGTACTGCCTGAAGGGGGGGGGGGGGGGGGTCACACAATGGGGGTTGTGCACTACGTGAGCTCTTCCTAGTTGTTGTGCTACTCCAAGGAGGGTTTCCCAGGGGTTGCATGCTACTGGGGGTCCTGAGGAGTTGGGTCGTGCAGAGGAGGAGGCCACAGATGCTTCTGCGTCGTGCATAAAGGAGGAGAAACATGCGGGGTCTCGCCACCTACAGGTCACACCTAATTTTTTTATTTTTCCCCTTAAATTAATCCATTTAATTGAATGTAATAATTTAAATAATAATACTCATTTTATTATTATTATTATACACATTAAACACTTATCTAATAAGTAAAAAACTCCCCATTCAATTAAAACACTTCCTTATATATTATTCTCTTAATAAACATTTCATAATTAAATATGAAACTACCAATTGATAATTAATTTTTTTTAATATTTTTTTAACTAAATAAAAAGACAAATAATAATATCAACATCATTAATATTATTCCAACATTATTTTTTTAAAACCCAAACCCCCAATTTATTAAAATATCATTAATATGATAAAAACTCCAACCCATAACCCGTGATTTAATTTCCATAACAATAAAAATAATTACATTCATAAAAATAAAATAATAATAATCTCATTATTATTATTTTTGAAACCATTGATAAACCCAAAACCACTATTTAATAATAACGCTTCATTGAATCTAAAACTCCTTATTTTATTAAACATTTTTTTGAGAAGCTCAAATGCCACATTAAATTCACATAAACGATACACTCCTTTAACAAGAAATTAATATATCAATGTACAAAAATAATTTATGACACCATAATAATAATAAAAACATTATTATTATTATAAAATTCTTCCATTTAATAATAAATGGTCCTTTAATAATTTTGAAACTATTTATTTAATTAAATAAGTTCTTTGATAAACCCCAAATCCACATTTAATTTATTCAATCTTCATTTAATTAATTATTTATCATTACTTTAATTAAACTTCCACAATAATAAGAACTTCATTATAATTATTATTATTATAACTTTCATTTATTTAATCACAATCTCTCATATAAACTTATTAAATTAAATTAACTAATTTATTAAACATGATAAACCACACGGGTTGGAACACAACCATGCATTACCCATGCATATCCATTAAAGTGGTCATTTCGAGATCTGGTGCTCCTAAGACTCATTGGGACACCCGTTAAAATTATAGGATAATTACGCAAGTCCATAAAATGACACCTATAGGTGTTCCAACACTCATAATAAAATTCAGATCTTGGTTTAAAAAAAATACCCCATGGTAAACGATTTTTTTTCAAAAACCATTATATTTTAACTTGGTTCAAATACACAAGACATTAAAGTCTACCCATTTCAAAAACATCTCATCCCCAAAAAGCTATCATGAATGAATACTAAAACAACCAACCTACCAAGGTCATTTATTCTCTTTAGAACTGACATGTTGTGTTCCCAACGCCAAACACACCATTAACCTTTCACAAGCCTAACAATTAAGCCTTTAAAACCAGATCTAAATCTCACTTTACAACATAATCATAAAATCTAAGCTTATATTTGAGGTCATTATAGGGAAATCATCAACAAAAATGGTTGAATCTCGATCAACCAATAGAACATGTTACGCATGATTCTCGGAAAAGACGTCGCAGACCCAAAACCCACATTCACCCTTTATATGATGATGTGCATTTAAAACTATTCCAAAACAATCTGAATGTATAATGATGTCCTTACCCGACAACTGGTGAAATTTACAAATCAAGCCATCATAATGATATTAAAAAAAACAACTGTTCCCCAACACGAATAAATGTTTTTCCCAAAAAAACCACACATCCCACATACTACCCAGATAAAAAATACTCATCAAGCCCAACAACATTTTAACTCTACCACAGCATAAGACCAATGTTATCACAGAGTCTCTATGACTAGGATAATATAGGGGAAATGCTTGTAATATTTAGAGGAGCACCCTAAGAGAAATCCATGTTCATTAAAAAGATCAGTTGAGCTAATACTAGATGACTTTGTTCAAAAATCTTGGCATCACCTGTAGACACGTTTACTAAAATCGATTCAACACTACCCACCTTGGGATTGTCCATGACATCAAAATAAAATATCATCCACCCACCAGCACCTATCGAAATTCAATAATACATGAGTACCAAGAATTCCTCTCGAGCAGTGGGACAAACACACTTTAACAGCCAAGAATATTTTAAGGGTACTACCTACCACGAGTTAACCCTTATGAAACATAATTGTTGACCCTATCACTTGGTTACTAAAAAATGAAATCATATTCTTTACAATTACCCATTTGAGACATTCTAATTAATTCATTTGAACCTTTTTAAAAATTGAAATTTTTTCAACAAACACACAAGTACCGTTTCAAAACAAGTCACTAGGTTTTCAAACCAATACCCCCAGGAAAAAAAGACATTCTATAAGAAACATCCTCTTTAAAAATTTTGTATATAGTGTTATAAAAATATAATAGGGAATTTAGCTTCTAAATACCATATTCCCAAAAAGGTGTCCTCAAAGGGTCCCATTTATTCAATCTAGGTTCTTTAAAATGTAACTCCACAACAGTTCCTTACAAAAAAAAATTAGTAGTTTTACATTCATAACCATTTTCAAACATACTATGGTTATATGTTTCAGTCACATGGATGTCCATCTACCGGTCGATAAGGTACCCATACACCTTACCACTGGAATTTGGATCCAATTTATGATATTTTATTTTCATTTAACATTTTTACATTTTCATCACTTTTTAATTATTTGAAAAAATGTGTTACCTTTCTTTTTGCAGTTATAAGGCACCCGTACACCTTACAACTGAAAAGCAATTCCATTGTAATTACAACCATATAAATTTATCCGTAGAAACCAATCATTTATCATTAAGCTAGCATGTCACTACAGGTAGCTAACATAGATTCACATGATAAAATCACTAAAATATGCTATAACACATGAGCATTGAACATAAGCATTGAATATTATTACTCATGAATTATAATTATATCAATGAAACATGCTATCTAAAAGGCATGATAAATAAGTACAAAACATGGCATATATTCAAGGCACACAATCCATATTTGTGGTCATCCTACTAATGAAACTACATAACATGTTATATGAATGGAATGTGAATCTATAAGTTCCTAAGATGTTGCATGTATGAAACGTGCATTCCATATCATGCCAATAAAATTATTTTTCCAAAATTTTCAAAATAAATAAGCAGCAGAAAATACACTAGTCCCTCAAGGTGAAATCATATCAACCATAACCTCAAATATTAAAAACATCAATTCCCATCCCTGGCCACTTAATCATTTCATATACATAGAGTGATCAGTCCCAAGCACAACTATTAACCTAAGAACTGACACTCTCTTAGTCTCCTGTCTAACAACCCAAAATAGAAATACAAAAGGAAAAGAAACCATTCAATACCAATTTTTAACATCCCGACCCGACTCACCACTAAACTGATGGCCAGACTGGTCGCCACATGACCTCAAGTGCATCTCTCCATATGCCAATGGTTGCTGATTAGCTGTGAGAGTATATGGATAGTCAGTGGGGAGACTATACCCTCAAATAAGAGTTCAATAATAGACCATCAAAATAAATAAGAAGATTAATTCAAATAAACTATAAATAAGTTGAAGGAAGATTTTATAAATCATGTACAAAACAATTGGCCGACACCAATTATACAACAGATGGATGTATGACATGAAAATGATACAAAAATAGAAAACAGTTATCAAAATTGCATGCTTTACATTCCAATAAAAAAATAAAAAAACAATGAATCAAATACCTAAGGGTAGTCTCCTCGATCATCCCAATATTCCGCTCAGTCCTCTGCTCCTATCTCCCATGTAAATGAAAACAACACAATCCTACAACCAAATAGAATCTAATCAGGTACCCCAGTGCAATGGCGACCTAACCGGGGTGTGATATATAAATATCAGTAGGCCGGGACCCCCAGTGTCAACCCCAAATCCATAAATTTAATAAATAATTTAAACCTATGAAAGCATGCATAAATAAGGTAAGCTCTACAATGTAACTATAAACCCAAGTACCTACTTCATCCCTCATCTAGTGTATGAACCTGCATTATACATTGGCATGCATACTCAACAATCATTACACAATAATTTTTATTTATCAATTATTCAATCCTCATTAAATTATGAAAGTCTCGAGATTTGGCCTAATCCTGACATCCCCCGTATAAGTCACTCACCCCAGATGTCTATAAAGACCATATAAGAAATCAATGTAAAGACTTAATCCAAGCTTGTGCTTTGGATTTGATAATGTGTCATAAGATATTCACTTTAATATTTCATTTTATATTACTCAGCCTATCCACTAAAAATAGTGATTTTCTCCTGGGTATGTCCACTAATAGTGATTCACCCAATTCATTAATAAGTCTGAACCCATTCTCATATTCAATTAACAAAACATTATGTCACAATTGATTTCCTTAACCATTAATTGCTTTCATGTACGATAAATTAGAACCAAAATCCAATGTTAATTAATGGGTGTTAAACATCATGTCTAGCACCCTTGTCAGTATTTGGAGAGTCATTCCTTGTCTGACAACCCATGGGTATTTAGAGCATCAATCCATGTCCCATAAAAGAACATTTTCATGCAAGTTGGGTGTAGAACGCCAAGTCTAAAACCCCATGAGTATTTTGAGCTTCAGTCCTTGTCTCACAAACCATTTATCAATCATACATATATCTTTATAATTGGTATAAAACAACATGTCTAGAACCCCATATGTATTTGGGAATTCCGTCCTTATATCACAACCCATTTATCAATCATAAATATACATTTATCATTGGTTTAGAACACCATGTATAACAACCCAAAACCATGCATTAATTAATTCATAAATTAATTAATCCAATCCGTTATTGAATTTAACAACTAATTAACAACATAAATTTTCTATTAAATAATTTATCAATTAATTAACCAATCAACATATTAATAGTAAATAATTAATTTAAAATTAATTATTCTTAGCAAGCCAACTAAATAATTAACTCAACATTTAGTTATCCAAATTCTTTAACAAGTCTGAACCCATCCACTCAAACAGTGATTCATCCAGGACTATAAAAATTTACATGAACATTATATTCATCTCAAAACATGCTAAAAAATGTCTAGATATTTAGAAACCATCTCACACAACATATCATATTTTTAAAAAAATACATCAATGAAAAATTATGGATTAGAAAAATAACACGCATAGAAGGGTACCCTTGGCTAATAGTTGTAAAAAACAATCAATTCACAATCTTAATTTAATGCATGAAAATTAATTAATTCAATAATTAATTATTTAATTATTATCACTTTAACCAATCATCAATTAATTAATCATTTTCACATAACATGTAATAATTAATCTATCAATTAATTTTTACCAGTTTTCAATTTATATTCTGAACAGGTCAAATATTTAATATTCTCAATAATTATTAAAAGCCACAATTTTGTTCCTACTCATGAATTGATAATTAATTCTAAAAGTAATTAACCTATTACCCATTCTGCCTATTCAAATATTTTAAATATTTAGTCATATATTTTATTACCAAATTAGAAAAACATGCTTAAAGTCAACACATGTTGGAGTCCTCATTTATCTCATTTGGTCGTCATCATTTATTAACATCAAATGTGTCATGAATAGATATATAATATATAAGCTCTAGAAAGAAGACATATAAAAATCCAAACCACAATAAGAATGATATGAGATTACAACTAACCAACAATTTATATTTAATCAGCATTTCAAGAAAACATAATAGTTCCATAATCAAGGAAAAAACATTCACAATTTATAGAAAGAAGTTATAATTTTTAAATAAAGTGTTAAGTATTTTTGAACCTAACTTGGGGTGTCACCATTTTTATTCTACAACGCTTTAATGTACATGGCGAAAACCAGTCCACAATTGGTCCAGAGTCACATGCGTGCACACCTTTATATATATATATATATTTATCTGTGCACATTGTCTACATTGATAAAAAAATTCAATATATTAATCTGTTACCCATAATCAAAGTAGTAATGAACAACTCACCTCTAACATGGTTCCGTGGAATCATAAAAAATTAAATGGCCTTAATATAACCAGTGAAAAACTAAACAACGAGTTTGGAAGCTTACCTGAACCAATAATGGAAAAAAAATTCGAGAACATCTGTCTCACCCTTGGCGGCGAATGTCGTATCCTATTCAACATTCACATACCTTAAAAATAGTGGAACACAATGATCAGATTAAACTCGAACCATAGGGTTTCATCCGAGAAAACAAGGAAAGAGAGATGAGTCAAATGGATGATGTAAATCATGAGTTATATGCAGACGGACTCCCGTTGACCAGGCAGACAAGATTTGTGAAGTTTCCAAGAGGAATCGTCGCACGTCGAGTGGAGTCTGGGAGAGGGGGTGTTATGCCTCTGGGTACTGCCCCGAGGGGGGTTATTCCATGGGTGCCGCGCACTACAAGAGCTCTTCCTGGATTTTTTGTTACTATAGGGAGATTCTCCCATGGGTTGAGCACTGTTGGATGTCATGGGGAGGAGGGCCATGTGGAAGAGGAGGTCGGAGATGCTTCTAGCATTACACATGGAGGAAGAGAAACGTGGGGGTCGCACCACCTGCAGGTCGCACCTCCCCTTTTTATTTTATTTCCCCCCTTAAATTAATCCATTTAATTGAATGTAATAACTTAAATAATAATACTCATTTCATTATTATTATTATTATACACATCAAACACTTGTCTGATAAGTGAAAAACTCCCCATTTAATTAAAACCCTTCATCATTTATTATTCTCTTAATAAAAGATTCATAATTAAATATGAAACTCCTTATTGATCATTACATTATTTTAACATTTATTTAACTAAATAAGCACAGAAATAACAATAACATCATCATTATTATTATTCCAACTTTCATTTATATAAAACCCAAACCCCCAATTTATTACAATATCATTAAAATGATAAAAAATCCCACCCATAACCCCTAATTTAATTTCCATAATGAAAAAAAGTATTACATTCGTAAAACTAAAATAATAATAATCTCATTATTATTATTTTTGAATCCTTTGAAAAACCCAACACCACTATTAAATAACAAACACTTCATTAAAACTAAAACTCCTAATTTTATTAAAAATCTATTTGAGAAGCTCAAAACCCACATTAAATTCTTCAAAATGATACACTCCTCTAACATGCAATTAAAATATCAATGTATCAAATTAATTTATAACACAGAAATAATAATAATAACAACTTTATTATTGTTAGAACATTCCTAAATTTTATAATAAATGGATCTTTAATAATATTTAAACTCTTAATTGAGTTAATATGGTTCTTCGAGAAACCCCAAATCCACATTAATTTCATTAACTGTCATTTAATTAACTCTTTATCATTCATTAAATAAAACAATTACAATAATAATAATAATAACATCATTATTATTATTATTATTATTAAAACTTTATTTTAATTAATCACAATCTCACACATAAACATATTTAATTAAATAAAATAATTTATTAAATAGGATAAACTACACAGGTTGGACTGCAATCATGCACTGCCTATGCACATCCATTAAAGTGGAATTTTCTAGATCTAGTGCTCCCGAGACTCATCGGGACACCCAAAAAAATTAGTGGAAAATTATTTATGTCCAAAAAATTACACTTTTAGGTGTCACAACACACGAAATTAAATTATAGATCACGGTTAAAAAAATACCTATTGATAAACTGATTTTTTTTAAAACCATCATATTTTAACCCATTTCAAAAAAACAGGCCTTTAAAATATATCCACCTTAAAAAAATCTCGTCCCTAAGAAGCTATTAGGAATATCTACCAAAACAACAAATTATCCAAGGTCATTTAATCTCACCAGAACTGACATGTTGTGATCCGAATGCCAAATGCACCTTTAACCTTTCACAAGCCTAGTGGATAAGCCTTTAAAACCAGAGGGAAATGTCACAACCCAATCATGGTGGTCCTATCCCACACCAGTAACAACATCAAATATGCGGTTCATTTGGTTTGTCCCTCTCTAAGAGATAGCATTCGCCCTGACAAAATAGAGGATGGTGCATGTCAGACATGAAAACAATGGTTGGGAGTTGGGGCCACTCTTTTGATGAGTACATGGAAGAATGAAACTAGTTATCCTCATATATGAAGAGTTGGATGGCTGTACCCCACTCACCTTGGAAGGGGATAGGGTGCTGCATGAGAGAACTGTTGTGCTGATATGCTCAGCCCATGATATGGGGCGGGGTACCGCACATGCGAACTACTGTGCCAGGAGACTCAGCCCGTGACAAGTGGTATCAGAGCGAATGTGCCTCGTGGTGTTGAAAAATGCTGCAGGATGGACCTTGTTGGGGGGAGCAGAGTCCCAGGGTGTCATGAAGAGGTAACACAATAGAGAAGGTCATTCTCAAGAGATGTCCGAGGCAGAGACACCACTATGAAGGGTGTGTCTCGTGGAGGTGGTGTGCGACCTTGAGAGTTGGTGGACCATGGTTGTTTGAGACACATAGAGGGGGTGTTTCATTGATGCCAATGAAAATGAATGATCATTCCATGAGGCCATGCTTGGTAGTCAGTTAGTTGGAAGCTGACCATTTCATGGACACACATAAGGCCACGATCCTGCATGCATGAGGGTGTGCATGGAATGGTGGTTGGAGAATGTCACAACCTAATCATGACTGTCCTATCCCACACCAGCAAGAACTTCAAGGCTATAGTTCATTTTGTTTGTCCCTATCTAAGAGATGGTATTCGCCCAAAAAAATAGAGGATGGTGTGTGTGAGACATGACACCATTGGTTGGTAGTTTGGGCCACTCTCCTAATGAGTCCAAAGTAGGACGAAACCTATGAACCTCATATATGAAGAGATGGATGGATGAAACTCACCCACCTTAATGGGGGATGGGGTGCCGCATAGGTGAACTGCTGTGCTGAGATGCTCATCCCATGGAAAAAGCCCACTTTATAGCTTAAACATTGAAACCGAGCTTATATCTGAGGCCATTACAGGGACCTCATCAACAAAAGTTGTTAAATCTCAATAAAACAACAGAATATGTTGCGTATGATTCCCTGGAATGATGTCATAGACCCAAAACCCACATTCATCCTTTATATGACGATGTACCTTTAAAACTATTCTAAAACCATCTGCATGTATTATGAAGTCCTTTCCCAACCTCTATTGAATTTTACAAGTTAATCCATCACAAGGCTTTTAACAATAAAACAACTGTGCCCCCACATGAGTAAAGGATTATCCTAAAGAAACCAAGCATTCCATGTACTACCCGGATAAAAACTACTCATCAAGCCCAACAACATTTAAATTGTAGAGCGGCGTAATGCCAACACTATCTTAGTGTTTCCATGATGAGGTCAATATAAGGGACATGGTCATCAAATTTATAGGATATCACTAAGAGAAAATGAAGGTCATTAAGAAGATCAGTTGAACTGGTACCAAAAAAATATGTTCAAAAAGCTCAGCATCACCTGCCGAGACATTTACAAAAATCGATTCGACACTACCCACTCTAGGATTTCCCATGAAGTCGAAATAAATGCTCATCCACCCACCAGCACCTATCGACGTTCCATAATACCTGAGTACCAAGAATTCATCTAGAGTAGTGGGACAAACTTACTTTAATGGACTAGAACATTCAAAGGGTACTCCCTACCAAAAATTATCTCCTTAAAAAACATAAACGTTGACCCTCTCAATTAGTCATGCAAAACCATAATCAAGTGGTTCAAAATCCCCTATTTTAGTAATCTTAATTCATTCATTTAAACCGTTTTAACATTAGAATTTTTTTTCAACCAACACACAAGTACCTTTTCACAACAAGTCACGTGGTTTTCAAAATGATGCCCCAGGGGAAAAAAGACATGCTATTACAAATATCATCTTTAAACATTTCACATATAGTGTTATTAAAATATAAAAGGAAAATTATAATCTAAATTCCTTTTTACCAAAAAGGAGACCTCAAAAGGTTCCATTTATTCAATTTGGTTTCTTCAAAAAG
The DNA here is from genome assembly GCA_963277665.1 of Viscum album. NCBI lineage: Eukaryota > Viridiplantae > Streptophyta > Magnoliopsida > Santalales > Viscaceae > Viscum > Viscum album. The sequence continues at coordinate 1,292,462,557 of OY728146.1, forward strand.
AAACCCCACAATATTTCATTACAATCAAAACTCAACAGTTTTACATTCATAACCATTTTCAAACACACTATGGTTATATGGTTCAGTCACATGGATGTCAATATACCATTCAATAAGGTTGAAATACACCATACCGCTGGCATTTGGATCCTATTTAAGACATTTTCTTTTCATTTAACATTTTAACTTTATCATACCTTTTTAATTGTTTGAAAACATGAGTTACCATTTCTTTTTTCATTTATAAGGTACCCATACACCATTGACTAAAAACCAGTTCCTTTTTAATTTCAACCAAATAAATTTATCTATAGAAACCGATCATTTATTAGAAAGCTAACATGTTACTACAAGTTTCTAACATAGATCAACATGCTGAAATCACTAAAACATATTATAACACAAGATCATGGAACATAAGCATTTCATATTATTACTTAAGCATGTTAATTATAACACTGAAATATGCTATCAAAAAAGGCATGAAAAATAAGTACAAAACAAGGCATCTATTTAAGGCACACAATCCATATTTACAGGCATCCTAATAATGAAACTACATGAAATGTTATATGAATGGCATGTGAATCTATAAGTGCCTAAGATGATGCATGTATGAAACTTTCTTTCCATATCAGGATAAGACAATAATTTTTTCATAATTTTCAAAATCAACAAGAAGTGGAAAATAAACTAGTCATTCAAGGTGAAATTATTTCAAAAATAACCTCAAATATTACAAACATCAATTCCCATCCCTGGACACTTGGTCATTTCCCGTAGATGGAGTGATCAGTCCCAAGAATAACTATTAACCCAAGAACCAACACTTTCTTAATCTCATGTCTACCAACCCAAAATAGGAATACAGAAGGAAAATAAACCCTTTGATACCACTTTGTAACGTACCAACACAGATCACTACTAAACTGGTGGCTGGACCAATTGCTACATCACCTCAAGCACATCTCCTCATACGCCGGAGGCTGTAGACTGGCAGTGTGGGTCTATTGATAGTAATTGGGGAGACTACACCCTCATATCAGAGTTTAATAATATAAAATGGAAATAAATATAGGATGCATTCGAATAAATAATAAATCAGAAAAAGGAAAATTTTATAAATCTTTTACAAAACAAATGGCCAGCGCTAATTATATAATAGATGGATGCATGACATGCTAATGATACAAAACTAGGAAACAATGATCAAAACAAGAAGCTTTAAATTCCAATACAGAAATAAATAGACAATAAATCAAATCCCCAAGGGCGGTCTCCTCTAGCATCCCGAGCTTCTGCTCAGTCCTCTTCTCTTATCTCCCAAGTAAATGGAAATAACACAATACTGCAACCCAATAGAATCTATTTGGCTACCCTAGTGCAATGGAAGCCCGAGTAGGGTGTGAGATATAAATCTCAGTAGGCTGGGACCACCAGTGTCTTCCCTAAATCCAAAAATTTAATAAATAGTTTAAATTGTGTGAAATCATGCATAAATAAAGTAAGCAGTACAAAGTAACTATATACCCAAGAACCTTCTTCATCCCTAAACAGGTGTCTGAACCACCATTATACAATTTTCATGCATACTCAAAAATAATTACCCAATCGTTTTAATTTATCAATTATTAAATCCTAATTAAATTATAAATGTCTGGAGATTTGGCTTAAGCCCGACATCCCCCATATAAGTCACTCACCACACATGTCTCTAAAGACCATCTAAGTAATCATAGTATAGACCAAATTCAAGCTTGTTCTTTGGATTGTATAATGTGTCCTAATATATTCAATTTAATCTTTCAAATATTATAATCAATAATGTCCACTAAAAATAATGATTCACTCCTAGGTCCGTCCACTAATAGTGATTCTCCCAATTCATTAGTAAGTCTGAACCCTTTATCATATTCAATACACAAAATATTATGTCACAACAGTTATCATTAACCATTAACTCATTTCTCATACGACCAATTAGACCCACAATCCAATGTTAATTAATGGCTGTAGAACATCATGTCTAGCACCCTCGTGAGTATTTGGAGCATCAGTCCTTGTCTCACATCCCATGGATATTTGGAGCATCAGTCCCTATCCCATAATAGAATATTTTCATGAAAGCTCAGTTTAGAATTCCATTTTTAGCACCCCATGAGTGTTTAGAGATTCAGTCCTTGTCTCACAACCTGTTCATCAATCATATATATATATATATATATATATATCATTGGTATAGAACACCAAATCTAGAACCCAATGAGTATTTGAAGCTTCAGTCCTTATCTCACAACCTGTTTATCAATCATACATATATATTTATCATTGGTGTAGAACACCACGTATAACTCCCCCAAACCATCCATTAATTAATTCATAAATTAATTAATTCAATCCATTAATTAATTCAAAAAATAATTAACAACATAAGACACCCATCAAATAAGTCAACAATTAATTGACCATTCAATATCTCAATAGTAAATAATTAATTAACAATTAATTATTCTTAGCAAGCCAACTAAATAATTAACTCAATATTTAATTATACAAATTAATTAATAAATCTGAACCCCTCCACTCAAATAGTGATTCACTCAGGGATTTAAAAATATACATGCATGAAATATTCATCTCAAAACTTGCTAAACACAGCCCATAAATTTAGCAACCATCTCACACAACAGAACATAATTTTAGACAAATCCATCAATGAAAACATAAGGAATGGAAAAATAACATGCATCAAAGGGTACCCTTTTCCAACATTCATAACAAACAATCTATTCAAAATCTTTATTTAATGCTTGAAAATTATTTAATTCAATAATTAATTAATTAAATCTTATCACTTTAACCAATCATCAATTAATTAACTATTTACCATTTAACATGTAATAATTAATATATCCATTAATTATTACTAGTATCTTATTTATATTCTCAAAACATCAAATATTAAATATTCTCAATAATTAGTAAAAGCCATAAATTTATTACAAATCATGACTTGGTAATTAAATCTACAATTAATTACACTATTACTCATTCTTCCCATTAAAATCAATTAACTATTTATCATACCACTTTAACCAAATTAGAAAAACATGCTTAAAATCAACACACGTTGAAGTCCTAATTTATCTAATGTCGGTGGCATAATTTAATAACATCAAAAGTGTCGTGCATCAACATATTGTATATCATCTCCAGAAAGAAGACATATGAATAGTCAAACCACAACAAGCATGATATGGAATTACCACTAACCAGCAGTTTATATTTAATCAGCATTTCATGAAATCTTAATAGTTCCATAATCAAGGAAATAAAATTTCTAAATTTATTTAAAGAAGGTATAATTCATAAATAAAGTGTTATATATTTGGGACCCTAACTAGGGGTGGCACCATTTTCATTCTACAACTCTTTAATGTACTTTGCAGAAACCATTCCACAAATGGTCTGCATTCACATGCGCACACACCTTTATATATATATATATTTAAATGTGCACATTGTATACATTTATTAAAAAAAATAATATATTAAACTGGTACCCATAATCAATGTATTAATGAACAACACACCTCTAACATGGTACCGTGGACTTATAAAAAATTAACAGGCCTTAATATAACTGGTGAAAATAAAAAATTAGGTTTGGAAGATTACCTGAACCAATGATGGAAAAGAAATTCGAGACCACCTGCCCTGCCCTTGGTGGTGGAAGCTAGATTATAGAACAATGGGTCTAGATTCAACATTCACATATCCTAAAAAATAGGCCAACACAAGGATTGGATTAAACCCGAACCTTAGAGTTTCACCCTTGAAAACATGGAAAGGGAAATGAGTCAAATGACCGATGAAAATCAGGAGTTATATGCAGATGGACTCACTATGTTGAGGAAGACATGATTCATGAAGATTATGAGAGGAATAGTCTCACGTAGAGTAGAGTTCAGGAGAGGGGGTAGTGTGCCTCAAGGTACTATCCCATGGGGGGTCGCGCTAAGGGGGTAGGGCACAACAGAAGCTCTGCTTGGGTGTCGTGCTGTGGAATAGAGGGTTTTCTGAGGGTTGCGAGCTACTGGACGTCCCAAAAACGAGGTTCGTGTGGAGAAGGAGGCCGGAGATGCTTCTGCATCGCACATGGAGGAGGAGAAACCTGGGGGGTCGCGCCAGCTGTAGGTCGCGCCTCCCCTTTTTATTTTATTTCCCCCCTTAAATTATTCAATTTAATTGAATGTAATAATTAAAATAATACTAATCATTTTAATATTATTTTTATACACATTAAACACTTATCTAATAAGTTAAAAACTCCCCATCTAATTAAAAAATTCTTATTCATTTATTATTATTTTAATAAATGTTTGGTAATTAAATATGAAAATCCCTATTGATCATTAAATTCTTTTAAAATTTATTTATCTAAATAACCAAAAATTATAATAACAATATCATTATTATTATTATTCCAACATTAATATATTTAAAACCCAATACCCCAATTTATTAAAATATCATTAATATAATAAAAAATCCAATCCATAACCCCTAATTTAATTTCCCTAATAATAAAAATTATTAAATTTATAAAACTAAAATAATAATAATATAATTATTATTATTTTTGAAACCTTTGATAATCCCAAAAACACTATTTAATAACAACTTTTCATTCAATCTGAAACTCCTCATTTTATTAATTTTTTTTAGAATCTCAAAAGCCACATTAAATTCTCAAAAATGATACACTCCATTAACGAGCAACTAAACTATCAAAGTGTCAAAATAATTCATGACACCATAATAAAAACAACATTATTATTATTAGAATATTTCTCTATTTAATAATTAATGGTCCTTTAAAAATTCTGAAAATCTATATTTAATTAAAATGGTTCTTCGATAAACCCGAAATCCACATTAATTTCTTCAACCATCATTTAAATAATTTTTTATCATTCATTTAATTAAACAACCATAATGATAATAATAGTAAAATCATAATAATTATTATTAAATATTTATTTTAATTAATCAGAATCTCTCATGTAATCTTATTTAAATAAATTAAATAATTTATTAAATAGTATAAACTGCACGGGTTTGAACGCAACTGTACACTACCCATGCATATCCATTAATGTGGACTCTTCCAGATCTGGTGTACCAAATACTCATCATGACACCCGCTAAAATTATAAGGTAATTACAATGGTCAAAAAATGACATCTTTAAGTGTTCCAATAGTAGAAATAAAATTCCAGAGCTTAGTTAAAAAAAAGACCCATTGATAAATCGAAATAAATTAAAAAACCTTTATATTTTAACCCGATTAAAAAACATAGGACTTTACACATAGATTTATTAATGGTTGGATGTCTAGATATATGGAATGGAATGGGTTATCCCCAAATATAAAATTGATAGGTGTTTATAAATAATTTTTTGTTTCTTCTCTTTGGAAATGGTCTTTTTTTTAGAAAACAGTTTTCTATGAAAACTATTTTTCTTATGAATGGTCTAACTTTGATATAATATATTTTATGGTGATTTAAATAAAATGTTTAATTTATTTTTTTATCTTTTTATCATAGTAGTATGTGTAGGAAATTAATTTTTAGAAAACCAACTGAGTTTTATTTGTCATCACCTACAAGGGAACATTGGTGCGTTTGTATATATTTTTCATTGAGGAATAAGAAAAGGAAATATATAAAAAAAAATTAGTGGTGAATCTTGATACTTTTGGCTATATTTTGGATTTGAGTCTTAGAAAATCTTGGGAGCTGTGGATTTGGTGTCTTTGGAGATATTGAGTTCTATTACTTTGTTCTTTAATAATATTATTTGATATTGGTTTTGGGTTACTGGATTTTTGCCCTGATATTTTATATACTTATAGGTGGGTTATTGAGATTTTGGTATTAAATTGAGTTTTGCTATGTTTTATTCATGAACAATATAACATTTTTTTGGTTGTGTATATATTCTTTGGTTGTTTTATTCTAAAAATTTGAAATCACCCACCAACTATTTAGGAATCCTTTAGCATTTATTTCCATCCAATAGTGTGTTGGGGATGTCAACTAAATCCATTGAGAAATTCTGACTTGTCTCAATAAAATAAGGAGAGGAGGGATGATATTAATCAGTATATGGGATAAAATAATGTTATTATATCATCATGTTTATTGAATATTTGATGGAGTTGGATGATGAATTTTTAAAAACCACTTGGTTAGTAATTATACATCATCTCTAGACAACCTATTTCACTTTATACCAAATGAACATTAATGTTGTTATTATTCCCACAATAAGTAAGATTGAATTTGGGAATGAATTTTTGGATGGTATTTTTACATGATTTATATGATCAAAATAGTTCATGAGGGTCTAATAAATTATAAAAATATGTTTCTTCTTATAAGAGATGGGAGGAGAACTCTTAGAATCAATTAAAATCCTAAATTAATATTATTTAATTTTAGGGAAAATATATCTAAATTAATTAATATTGAGTATATCATGAGTATGGGTTGAAATAATCTCATATTATTTATTTTTTACAAATTTTGACAATGTTTTTACACACTGCTATTGGTTTTCTCCCTCTATTACCCCTTCACACACATAACAAAAAAACATGGATGTTTATTTGTCTGTGGTTCATAATAGAAACAATTATAGAAATCACAAAAAATAAATGGACCAATTTATGATATCTTATACCATATACCATTAACATGACTTAATAAAGGATTTTTGGAAATTTTCAACAATTTAATAAATTATAGTTTATTTTAAAATATCATTATGGTGAATTTTAGAACTATTACATTAATTTTTCTTATAAAGAATGATAAAAAAATAATATTCAAATAAAATTTATATAAACTTCAATAATATGTTAAATTTATTTATTAAAAAAATGGAACAAAATAATTATTTAAAATATTATTTTGTTTGACAACATTAAAATCATTTATTTTTTGTTTCTAATAACTAAATAATTACTTTATCATTGTTGTGTAAATTTTTTTTTATTTATTTCATTACTAAAAATATAAAATTAATTACCATGATAATCATATATAATTTATCAAACAAATTAATTTTTATTATGATAAATAACCTCTATTTTTCCATGATCTAAAAAAATATCTTTATTAAAAACAATATTATTACATTTTTTAATTGTCTTTAAAAAAATATTACAAATGGAATGATGTCATCAAAAAGAAAAATGTTCATATAACCAAATATTGGATGATTATGGATGAAATTAACTCATCTAATTAAAATAATGCATGTTTTTGGGTAATTAATATTCATTATTATATTATTTTAAGCCATAATTAATCAATTTGCCAGTTATCAATGCGCCAAAAGTTAATAAGGTTTTATTCATATTGTCCAAAAGGGCTAATTTAAAAAGATTAGACATCATAATTTTAATTATGGAAACCATTTTTCCTAATTAAAAAATACAAGTTGAATAATTTAATATTAAATTGATGTTGAAATATGAAGTGTTAAAAAAATTTCTAAAAATTTCAATATTTATTATAAATATATTTTTAAGTCCAAAACTAGTCATAAAAAAACTTTAATACAATAATTAAATATTTTTTAATGAATATAAACTAAATAAATTCAAAAAATAACATAAAATATAATTTTAATTTATAAATTTAATTATTATAAAAATTTGTTTCGAATAGAAAATAGTATTTTCACTATTCACGGGAAAATAAAACTTTTCAAATAAATATTGAAACATTACCATAAAAAAATTTATATGTATTTTTAAGAAGTTATACATTTTTTATCAATTTATATAAACAAAATTTTTACAAATAAATTATTATATTTTCTAAACAACTAAACAAAAACCCAATTTTGAAGAAAAAATATCATCGAATAATAGAAAGGATTTAGTAAAAATTGAATATTTGTTTTACATATAATTTATCTATTATTTTTTTATTATAACTTATATATAAGATTCAAAAATATTTAAATCCTATTCATACTCAAAAAAATTATGTGTATGGTATAATAGTAATATTTAAATATTAACATTTTATGGTTTGTTTATGCTCAGTGTTGTGTGTCTTTCATGTTATTAAAGAGATTTTACTTCTATTAAAATACTTGGATATTATATTCAATATGCCCCACCAAATTAATAAAATATTCCTTAAAATTTAGAAATTATAATTCCTAACCATGGGTCTAACTTGTCAAGATATCATTTTGTAAATCCAAAAATTGTTAATATAGTTAGTAAAACGTCCACTTGAAAATAGGTAATGGGAAATTTTATGGTCAACTGAAATAACAAATACTAGAATATAAAATTAGAGATAATTCATTGGAAGTAAAGATATAGAAATGGAATTGAAATATAATTTCAAAACAATTATGGATAGTTATATATAATATTTATCAAACATAATTAAATGGTGAGAGAATATTAATAACTAAAAAATCATAACATAAATATAAGTGAAAATGTCATTAATTTATTAGAAAATATAGTAATATGGAATATTGTTTTTACATGAATATTTTCCTTGACTTGATGAATTAATTTATATCTAGATCATGAATATAATGATATATAATTGATAATAATAATTTCGTCCTCTAGAAAATATCAACCATAATACCATTTTCCCCCAAATGATGTGGATTATGTTTATTTTTTCAAGCATGAAGAAATAGAATCAAATCCTAATTGACAACAGAATTCTGATAACTTATAAAAATTTATTCCACACATCTATAGAAATTAATTTTAATCAAATTCATTAGAAAAAATGAATATATCTCCAAAAAATAAATAAACCTTCATATGATGAAATAATCCATCAATCCAAAAAATTGAATAATAATACCAAATATTGAATATTGATTCCAAAAAATAGAATTATTTTGTAACATATTCCTAGAAGATACTATTAAAATTTATCTCCAAATAATAGAAATTATTATTAATTACAACAATTGATTATGTATATTACTAAATCACCTTGTCTCCTTGATATCATAAGCATTCTAATAAATATATAACCCTATGTCCAAAATTATAAAACTATTCAATATATTAATGTCAATGTTCATATCATACAATTCATTCTATATCCTCAAAAGTGTAATATAATTATTTTGAAATAAAATTTCTTGTTAGTCTTAAGGGAATCATATACCTAAATCCAATAATATTTCTCCCAAAAAATCATCAGTCACCTTGATATTCCATCACATAAACCCAAAAAGTTAGATTCTATTATATTAAACAAATGATAAACCTTAAAATTAGAAATACCTTATGGAATCCACAATTCATTTTATAAAGTACCATGAAAAAATACTTATCTTTAATGTTATATGTACCCTCTTTTGATAAAAACTGTAATAGCCTTGAACCCACCATACATGATTGAGTTATAATAATATAAAAATTACATTATTCACTAGCACAAAAACCTTTTTATAAATCTATTTTTAGGCAACTTTATTATGAACGATGTTAAAAATATGATTTTTATGTCATTTATTTAATAAACGACGTTAAAAATGGGGTTTTATGGTTTTTAACGTCAATTTTTAAAAAACTGCTGTGAAATAAGTTCTGGAAATGGCATTATAACGCCATTTTTTACGTCGGTAATTTAATAACTGATGTTAAAAGTTTTTTTTAACATAGGTTATTAAATAACTGACATAAAAAATGATTAACATATTGTATAATATTTCCTATGATTTCATTTTACAGGTCATAAGGCTGAAACGGAGTTACGAATCAAAAGATAGGACCATCATAAGTTTGATATTTTTTCGAGGAAAGATTGAATGAGCGAACCGTAGCTTCATCTTAGAATGAATTTTTCAATCTATAGGGGGATTCATAGTTTTACCATGATATAAATAATCATCCATCATTATAATAAATTAATAATAGTTAAATGGTATATCAATTGAGAAAATTACTCATAGAAAATATAAATCATGGGAAAATGATTACAAATACCATGACAAGGTCGAGGAAATAAGAAATTGTTGATTCAAGTGGAAGATCAAACAAGTTGATTTGGTGTAATGATGATGGTTGGATGAAATTATCATAAATTCGTATATTAATTATGACAAAATCATAAAAACCCTAAATCATGGATATATGATTTAACATACCTTGATGAGATCGCAGAAAGAAGAAATAATTATTTAAGTTGAAGATCAAAAGATTCGATTTGGGGGAATGATAATGGTTGAAATAAATGATCGTTGAATTATGATATGTGCATAATGGAAACATATAATTGATATGATAAGAGACAGACGGTATTAAAAATATTTGGTGGCAATTCAAAATTTGGATGTCGCGATGTAAAAAAATTGAAATTTCGCATTCACGGGATATTAAAATTATCTTTCACATCGGTTTTATGATAACCCATGTGAAAAGATATTAAATGTTTTTCTTATTTTTCACATCTCTTATTATAAAACTGACTTTAAAAATCAATCTTCATCACTTTTTCACGCTGTTTATTATTAAACCGATGTGAAAAATTGATTTTCATGACTTTTTCACATTGGTTATTTAATAACCGACGTTAAAAGATATTTTCCACGTCGTTTATTTAATTAATGACATAAAAACGTTTAGAATAATGTATTTCATTTTCTTCCCTTTAATTTGATAGGTCACAGAGCTCAAATGGTGTTAGGGAATAAAATTTATGGCCTTCAGAAGTTGATAATCTCAAAACTATGTCTTAGGGAAAGACAACATCTGATGGCCATAACTTTTAATCCGTAACTCTGTTTGAGCTCTGTGACCTGTCAAATTAAATATTGGGAAATGAACTACATTTTTGTAAACTTCTTTCACATAGTATATTAACTAACGGACGTGAAAAATACCTTTTATCTTTGGTTATTAAATATCTGACATGAAAAAAGTCATGAAAATCGATTTTCCACATCGGTTTTATAATAACCGACATGAAAAATAAGAAAAACATTTAATATATTTTCATCAAAATGGATTTTTCATGTCTGTTATTAAATAACCGATGTGGAAAAGTGATGTACATTAATTTTTCACTTAGGTTATTATATAACTGACGTGAAACATTAGATTAAATTTATTTTTCACGTTGGTTCTTTTATAACCGATGTGAAAAATCTGCGAAAATGTTTTTGTATGTCGGTTATATAATAAAAGACATAAAAAATTGATTTTCAGATATTTTCACGTCGGTTCTCAAAAACCGATGTGAAAAAGTGTGACCTAAAAAAAGGTTTTCGTACAAGTGATTTGATATGATAGAAATAATTATGTTCAAATTTTATCCATCCAAAACATACAATGTAGAATAGAAAAATTGGGTCACATGCACACACAAGACCTTTCTGATTTATAGTTTTATATATTTTGGGAAAAATATTACATAAATAATACTCATGAACTTAATAGATTATTTTTTCATCAATAAACATATATTTTTATTCCATATTTAGGATTTAAAATATATCATAAATTTATTCACAGATGAAAACCTTATTTACAAAAATAATTGAGAATCATACTTCATAACATAATTAATAGGAATCATAATAAGGGTGATCATAAATACTAGATAGGGGTAAATATTATAATTAACAATTTAATTTCAACAATGAGAAATAGATCCACATAATATTATGTTGTCCTAATCAATGATATTGAGTATAAAATGACATAATTCATAACCATTAATACTTTTATCATAAATCATGAATCCATTCATAAATAATTAAAAAAATGCATTAATAAAAATCAATTATCATGATCTTGGTGATTTCAATATTTATCAAATGAATCACTAAAAACCCATAAAAGGGAAAATAAAATGTCTTGGTTTCATAAAAAAATGGTTTCATTAAACACTTAACAGACCATTAAAAGAACTATTTAAATAATAATAATGACATGACATAATTCCAAAATAATCCATTTTAAAACATAATCATTAATTAAAGCATTAGAGAACTGTCATGGCATACCAACTGTCTATGCTATATAAGGTAACCTAGAAGATATAATGGGGCTCACCTTCTCATATAAGTTGTATCAATCTCACCTATTAAGATAAATATTACCAACAACCTTAAGATAAATAAATTAAATTAAACATTAATTTTATCATAAAACACATAGCAACCATTATTAATTTCATGACAAGATCAACTCATGGAAAAATAAATTGCATCTATGTAAATATGATTGGAAAAATAATAAACCATCTAGAGATATAATTCATATGGAATCATTAAAAAATATCCTAAATAACGAATACATGAGATCAATTATTTTTGATATTGATGAATTGAAATATCATAAAAAGACAATTTTTTTTTTTTTGAAAATGCACTTTTAACATTTTAGGTCACATATATTAAATATAAAATCATAAAATATTGTAAAAATTATATTTATTGAAAATTAAAATTATAAATTTTAAATAATTATTTGTAAAGAATAATTTTTTTTGAATTAAATAAAATCTATATATATTGTAAATATAATTAATAAATATTATTTTCAAACATTTTTTTAATGGATTATAAAGGGGTCCATTTGGAAAATGATAAAAAGATTCCCTTTTGAAATATGCTAAAATATGGTTAATGATCATTCAAAATATAATTTGGAAATTTATTATTTTTGGAATATAATATTCATAGTTGTTTTTAGAAAAATGGATATTGGAGAGAATGATTCCAAATCTAATAGAAGATTAAAGATCAATATTATATAAAAATATATATCTTGATGTTTATTCAATGAATAAGGTTTAAAATGAAAGATAAACTTGTTAAAAAAATTCACAAATATTGTATAATAAGTTATATATGGTTCCATAAAATAATATCATATCATTTTCTTACAAATAATATTCTACATGCACAATCTTGGAATGAAATGATATTGTAAAATGAATTCTTTTCCAATATGTTAACATCTAACTCACAAGAACAATAAATAAAAAAATCAAATGAAGCATTAAATATAAATAAAATAACATAAATCATGTTATAAAATGTCAATGAGGTAGTATATTCACTTCATAATATAAGATAGATGCACATCATAAACACATATCCCAACGAAATATAATTTTCGATGAATAACCCTATTATCTATCATATCAAAGAAATTATAACTAATCAATGAAATGAATATGAGTAAAAATTTATATACATATAAAAAAGTTTAAATATATAATTTAAGAATATATAGATCAATTAACATATAATAATTTCATAAAAATGTCAATGAATAATTGTTATAACCCAATTAATCTATGTTGAGTTACGAGTCCTTTTATACCATGGTAACATTCATATAAAGTCCCATTGAACAAATTATTTCAAATTGTAACTCAAAATTTCATAATGTATGAAATATTAATGATTATATATGTTAATGTAGTTGTTGATACACAATTTAAATTAAATTATTTGCGTAACATGAAAATATTTTCTCAATTAATGGAGATTGAGATGAAATATTGTTAATTTGAGTACAAACATGCAATATATTTCCACTAAAAACATTATAAGAAACTAATATCAAATAATTTATTTCATCAAAAAATATTATTTATTTACTATCTAATCCTTAGTCAATTTATTTCAATAATTTTAATGAAATAATTAATTACTTAATCAATTACGTCCATGTCAGGTTTTTTTTGTGGATGTTGGGTTCATAAATTTGAATAAAAATATATTATATTGAATTTGGTAATTGGGGGAATTACTTAAACATGTCAATAATAATAATAATAATAATAATATTTACATAATTATACTTAAATTATTATTTTAATACCATCCATGAGTGATGGGTTTTAAAAATAAACTATGTTGCAAACATAGATACAATATTCCATACATATGCAAGAATACTGTTTCCATTATGTGACAACCATTTTAAAAATAAGTTAAATATTACTTTATATTTATGGAAATATCATAATATAAAAAATAAAATATTATTTTAATTAGTATAAAAATATATTTAATCAATGTGATGTGATGATAAAGAAGAAATTTCAATACATCATGTATGTATTAGTCCGTACATATGCCCGGACAAAATTATCATTTTTTGGTGAATGAAAATGTAAGAAACATAGTTTAATAATAGTATTAAAAATGTTAAAAATGTAATTAATATCATATAAATATATTAAATTCATCATTAATTTTATCATCAAGAGGTTTGGAAGGAATACGAGGCACATCATTTTGTTAAGTAGTAGTCCATCGTTAACATGAATGATAGATTGCATTCCCATTTGATTGAGGGTGGAGAAGGATATAGCTTGTTACATTAACATAATAAAAATTTATTATATTAGAGATAATAATGTATTTATATAATCAATATTCATTATGACTTTAAGGAATAAGAAGAAAAATTAAAACAAAAACAATTGATTATGAACCATACCTCTTCTTTAGACCAACTCCTTCGCTTTACACCATATTAACTATAAGAATGGTATCCTAAAAAAATAACACTATTATAATTTTTATATATATTTTACAATTTTATTTTGGTTGGTAATGGGTGAACCAAACTGTTCCTCAGGTATGAGGAAATGAGAAGAAGTTTTTCCCTTTTATAAAAGAGTGGAGGGGAATTCGAATAATTTCAAAAAATATTATTTTAATATTAGTTTATTTCACTTACCAAATGGATCCAAATTGATTTATTTTATGTATACAATAATTATGGGATGATATATTATCATATTTGTTTTAAAATTATATAATATGTTTCTACCCTTATCATTTTTTAACCCACCACACCTTTACCATGAATGATGTTTTTTACACATTGATGGTCATGATTGTAAATATAATTGAAAAACAATGATTAAATTGAACATGAATAATATTTTCTATACTATCCAAATCCATTATAAGAATTTGGGTTTTTAAGAGTTTTAATTTATTTTGTCAATTTTTTTATTATATAATACCATTATTGTCAATATTATACCCATTACTTTAATTTTTTCATCACTACCAAAAAAATGAATTAAATTAATATTAATAAAAACCACTTTCAAATGAAATATTTATCTTAAAATGTAACACAATGATTCAATCAAATAATATTTTTTTTACCATTTTTAATATCATTTATTTTACTTTTCTATTTTTTAATAAATATTGTGTTGTTATTGCATAAGTATTTAAGGTAAATGTTTATTAACAAAAACTAAAAATAAATTTTTCTAATGAATATAAATCCTTAATATTTCAAATTAATATTTAAAAATGAACATACACTATGTTTATCAGCATTATAAAAATGAATAATTTATTAAAAACAATAGTGTGAGATTTTTACTCTTCTATACATAAAATATTATAATGTTCATAATCACATAAAAACTGAATTAATTGCATATAGTTGTGTATTTTATTAGTACAATTGAAAAGGACTACTACAATAGAATTATTTTCTGTTTTAAGGCCATTTTATAGTCATCATAATATTATTTTTAAACATAATGACTCTATTTACACTTTACTACAGTAACAAAAGATAATAAGGTTATAATTCATAATGAAAAAAATTAAATGGAACATATTTAAAAAAAAATTCATAATGATTATAAATATGAATAATTTTTTCATTATACAAAAATAATAATTTACACAATGTTTCATAAAATTATATGAGTAATACACAATGAAAAATGACAGTTCAGAATATTTTCTATTAAGAAATAATATACTTTTATAAATATTTAAATTATAAAAATAATTAAAATGAATATATTTGAATTATTTTTAGCTAATAAAATATAATAAAATTTTATAAGTAGTAAAATATTTATTTTGACATTATGAATACGTTAAAATAATATAATGTTTTTAGTAAAGATCGTTATTTTTCACAATTCATTGAAAAATAAAGGTTTCTTGAAAAATATGACAATATCATCATAAGAAGGTTTTGATATGATGATTTCAAAAATAAATTAATTATTAAATTAAATTATCTAAATTATATTGAAATAAATTATAATTTTTCTCAAAGAATTCAATATAGACATATTTTTGAACAAACTATATATTTGAAGAATAAAATTTATTTTCTAAAATATTAATGGTTATTTTTAAAAAACAATTTCATTATAATTGAATTAATTTTTAAAAAAATTATATATTTCAAAATGTTTTTAATCCTATTCATATCATCCAATTTAATAACTATTTTATTATAGTCATATTTAAATGATAACATTTCACAATTTGTTTATGCCTGGTGTTGCATATAATTCACATTATTGAACCTAATATCCTATTAAAATCTTATAATATTAAAATAATTAGGTTATTTATAAGGGGAAAAACCGGTAAATGATACTTATAAATTAAAATAATTAATATAAGATTATTATAGCAAGGTTCATACACATACATGATATATAATTACTTTATTTTAGGTATCTCATCTAAATTTTACCTCATTGAGGCATATTCTAATGTTATAAACCAAATTTATTTTATATTGTGAATATAATTCTTTTTACATTTAATAGCATTATTTTTTATTATATTATGGTATTTATAATGTCAAATAATAATATTTCACCCAGATGGATTTGATATGATTTCTCACACTTTCAATGGTGTTTCTTTACTTAATTTCAATTCATTTGGTATGTACTCTTCACAGTAGATTTTTTATACCATGAATTTGAGTAAATTGATATCTAAATTAATTTATAATATATTTAAATATATTTTATTTTTATTTTAATATATTTAAATAATCAAATAATTTAGTATATATCATTTATAATTTTGTGATATTTTTTGGATATTCCTTATCCTAATGTCATCATTCTGAGACACAATCCATGTTGTGCACCATGATTTCATTGTATGGGGTACATAGTAACAAATTTTTGATTTTTTCAACATTACATAATGAAATTAATTAGATATAAAAATCCATATAATTCTCTTTATTTCTATGAAATTTAAAGAAAAAATATACCAATTTGATAATGGCTTAATAAATGAATGATATTTCTTTATGAGATCATTTTCGTTCAAGCGTATATGGGAGGAAAGCCATTAAACTTATATTTCAGAAACACATCAATTTTTTATCCTTTTTTGTGAATGTTTTTTACGTTTTGATTTTAAATTTGTTAACATATTCCATAAAGAAACACCATGAATGTTTATTATAATTGATATTGATCATTTATCTTCATTTGTTACTATTTTATCACACTATTAACCAATTTTTTGGATGGATTATACAATATTTTTATGAAAATAGAAATTAAAATGGGTATTTTTAGAATATGGTATCATTTGATTAATTTTTGTTACAATTAAATTGTTTTTCAAGTTGTAATTTTTTGGGTACTCCGTAAAATTTAAATTTTATTACTGGTTTTATTTTATTATGTTCTTTCTTAACCACTTGATAGTTTTAATCATAAAAAATCATTTTTTACTCTACCATGTAATGAAGTTGAGGTGATAAAAATATTTGTAAGAAAATCAGAATAGAGAAAAAAATTCATTATTATATCAAGGTCGATCATCTAGATTTACTTTGCTCTATCACTGGCCCAAGAAAATTTGGAATCCTTCAATCATGTTGGGCCAATGGGTGATGGTTTTTTATGTTTTTACCATCCAAATGATTATAGTTAGAGATGCTAGTATTTTATAATGACAATTATGGGTCTTTCGACACAAAAATATGGAAATAATTTTCCATATATATTGAAATTGAGTTATCCATTAAAAAATATTTTAAAAAAATGAATGGATCTTCATGAAGTTGATATAAAATTTAATACATTCACATTGATCCGTATATGTCATTGCATGTTATAGAATATAATGTTTTCACTCAAGTGTGTATATATTCAAGCCAATAAATTTCTCTAGAATCATAATCTATATCCTATGATGAATCTTGAAACAATACATCTTTTGAATTCCATGTATTCCATTCAATAAGGTTTTTTTTTCCAATAAATATGTGATCATGTAGGGTTCTGTGTCTTGATTGAGATAAGACAAAGCACATGATAAATCATTCGACCTATTCTTGGGTAACCATTATCATTCAATGATTGTAATTTGGTGGTAGAATAAGTTCTAAATTGTAAATTAGAATACAATAGATTACATCATTCAATTGTCTAGGTCAACCAATCATATACATTGACAGAGAAGTTGCGTGACCCAATCACCATGGTGAGAACCAAACAAATATGTGATCTAAATTGTTGTGCAGTCAAATTATCCATGTAAATGAAATGGTTATGTATTTATTCGGTTAAATGATGGGATTCATCCATGTAATAGGATTTTCCTACATGAGAACTAGTCTCATGTATTCAAATAAAATAATATGATAGTAGAATTGGAAACATTGAGATTTTGTTATGTGAGACTTATCACATTTGTAAAGTAAATTTTATATTTTGTATAATTTGTTGTGTTTAATCCTAGGAAGAGGGATTTAATGGTGTATTGCTGGAATTAAAAATTTATGTACATGTACATAGAGGCCACCATAGAAGCTCTATATTGATCAAAATTTCATGCCTGAATGGGGGAATAGATTTTGTGTATTTCTGTTAGGGATTAGGTTGTGATATGGTGAAATTATGGATGTTATGAATGTTATTTTAAAAAATTAAAATAATGGTGAAAATAAATTAGTTTGAGAGTATAACTGAGAGGAGAAGATGGTGGTTGAGGGATAAGGGTTAAATTATCCTAATTCTGAAGAAGAATTATTTAAATCCCATGTTGGGAGGATTTTTGTTAGTTATTATTTCATACATTTTTGAACCCTATTAAGATATATTGAATATGATTATGAAAATGGTATAGAAAACATTAACTAGGGGATGATATTGATTTAGTGAGGATATTTACTTCAATCAATTGTCGGGTGTGGATTTAAACAATAATTTTAAGACTAATAAGGAAATAGTTATCCTTTAATGGATATAATTCAAAAACTATTGTTCATTATTTATTATTATATATTATAATTCATCTAGAATTACAACATTGATGAGGAGAGTCCATGAAAGTAAGGGTCATATATTTTCATAATTTAGTACAATAATGGAATATATAGATGAGAAATAGGAAAAACCATTTCTCCTCAAGTCTTCCACTAAAAGGAAATGTCCGCCCCCCCATTTCAAAAGATCCATTTTCACATATACATGTATGGATGTATATAAATAATGATAAAAATATAAAATTTTAATAATCAACCATAAAATAAAATTACCTTATCCTTTTAGTGTTCTTAGCCCTTCAATAATGTCTTCTCTAATATCTTCACTCACATTTTTGTGACAATAAGATTTCAAACCTCCATCTCATTGACTCAATCACTAAAATTGATCTAATAATTAATCCCTTTGTTAATTTTGGTATTTTATATTGTTCTTGATTTTAATGGTTAGACACAAAACTTTATAGAAGCTATGGAATGCAGATCAATCCCCACTAACCACTAAACTAGTCTACATAGGGTTTAAAAACAATTAATTTTTCATGATGAAGTTTACAGCATAGGACTAATGACTATATTTTTTCTCCACATCCTACAGAAGAAATGTGTGCCAATTTAACCAATAAATATATTTTTCACTGGGTAGTGAATGTATGTTCGGTCATCATCAAAAAAACTAGAGGAAATCATCCCTGAAATCAATAGACTATAAGTTCCTTCAAAATCAAGGAAACAATTTAAATGGAAGTATTTAAGATGGTATCAAACATAAAAAAATCATAAATATCATCTACGATGTATATATCAACCCTCAACAATTTGGAAGTGCAATAATATATAGATTGAGTATTATAATATATTTTGTGACTATTGTTTTTAAATAATCCATCATCTATTAGTCAAACCTTGAGTTCAAGAAACTGTGATATTATATAATCCCAACTTTCTATGTTAACATTATACCATGGAAACCCCATCAATGATTAATTGGATTTCATATGGTATTTCTAAATAATAATACAAAAATTCCATATAAAAGATTTAGTGACAACGAATTGAAATTGACAGTTTTCTCATTTTATATGAAATAGCAATAAAAATATTGCTTCCATCAAATGAATGTAGAAATAATCATATTGTGGGGTACACTATAAAATTATTCTTTCATGATGTTCTATATAAAGAGAATTATTTTAAAGACCATCCATAAATTTCTTAGCATTATACATGATGAAGGTGAGTTGAACCGCGAATCTTGTGGTTGATTTAGAGGGATTCATAGGTATTTCCCAGAAGAATAATGTTCAATAGAAATTCTCATATATAAATTTTATAATACTATCCACCATGACACATGATCCTAGTTAACCAATAATTTTTATGATATTTATATAATTAAATATATCATGATCTGAAACCGATTTTGAACTATTTGGAATAGAATTCACAAAATAAATGTTCTAGAAGGCAGAACATTGATTAGAAGAAAACCACTCCCAACCCTAAATATAAGTCAAAATCTTTGGGTTTTTAAAATTTAAATTCTCAACACACTCTTAGTGAAAAAGTATCCAATGTGGATTTTTTTTCATTCACAACCATTTTTTCCAAACTATCATATGGTTTATGAATTTCATGAAAATGTTGATTCTATTAGATATTCCCCTATGATGCATCAGATAGATAACCCTTTTTCAAATAACTATAACCAAGTTTCAAGAAACCCCCAAACCTATATTAATAATAATACGATGTTATGATACCAGTGGACCCATATTTTTTAACATAATACCCTATAATTTCTTCCTCATCATAGGGAAATACATCGACCATGAATGATAAAGTGAATGGATTTTCCTAGAAGATCATGGGTGGGTTTTATGATTTAAAAGAAAAAGGGAGTTTCATATGCAATAATATGATGAAAATCCTAAAAAAATAGTGTATCAAGTCGCACATCTAGTCAAAAATTTGGGTTTTAGAGATTAAATAATGCTTCCTAGTAACAGAAACTCAAATACTAAGGCAAATGAGAATTTTTTAACAAGAAGGAGTGGAATCAATATTCATGATGAGGATAAAAAACATCAAATATTACACTATAAAAATACTAATAAATATGAAGAATAGAATTTTGATGCTAAACAATATATTAATTCTGAACACCAAACTAAAATTTAGATAAGGGCAATTTTAACTACAAAAGTATCACAATAAAAAAATACGATAACTATGGAATATAAAGAAAAGAAAATTATATTTATGGAAATATGACGGGATTTATACAACTAGAATTTACTATAACCCCATTATTATATTTTCTTAATTAATTTAGATAGAATGTCAGGATTCTGAATAGTTAATTTTTCTAAACGTTGTCATGAAAATTAATATCATTATTATTTTTCCTAAGGATCTCATTCAAATTACATGTAATAATAAATTTTTAATTAACATATGATGGATAAATAATAATGTAGATAGGTTTTCAAATGAAAATATTTCATATGAGTGTATTGTTTTCCTTCAAAAAAGGATACCTGTCAAACATCAAGATCAATGGTTTTTTCATTTCATTCAATTTTGTTGATAGGGATACCTAGTTTAATTGCCAATTTCATCATGGTGTTAGTATAAATTTAATCCCATTATTATTGTTCCATTAATTATGACTTGAAGTCTAAGAACCCTATAATGTATATTTTCCACTTGTAGATTGATCCATTACCCACCCAGTTGATAGGGAAGATAGACTGCTTGTTGGAGTGGTTATTAAATTTATGCACAATTGATTGCATATGTTATATACTAATTGAGATAGAGTAGAGCCTATTATTATTTGATGTCCCATTTTTCAAACATTTTTTTGGTAATGAAGTTTTTTTGGGGGAAATAGATTTTAGCATTTATGAGAAGAAGTAATAATTTAACGTGTTCAATAATATAAACGAACCAATCCAATGCCATATCTTTACAAGATATGTTATTTTGAAACCTAGTAAATTTATAAATAAATAAGAATTATGATTTTTAATAATTCATAATGAAATTAATTATACACCTATTTTACCTAGAAAAATATGAATTATAATTTGATAATTCAATGGAAAATATATCATGGATATATTTGAATTCGAATTCATGGTACACATTGATTAATTTACTATAAAATTATTTTGAACCCACTAAATAAATAATATTGTTAGAAATATTTTATGACTGTAACAGGGATGAAGGAGAATATTTTGTCCACTATATTCTTTTAGTGAAAACCTGAGGCTCAAGTGATAGTGAAATAAAATAGTCTTACCTCTAGGAAATATCTCCCACATTGGAGTTCAAAGCTCTGCTCTTATATATCAGATTTGATTTTTAAAAGAAGAAACACCATTAATGGTAATAATATCATCAAAATTATAAGAAATTCAATAATATACCATTAATTTTGTTTCTAATACTTTTATGTATATTAATAAATGCTCTAATTTTCTTATCAATTTTATAATCACATCATCCTTCATGAAAAAAATTAAAATAGAAAATAATTATACACCATGGATTGAAGATTGAATAAGGATCAATCCTAATATGAATGAGTTTTACTATAAAGATGTGATTATACTTTTTAAAGTAGAAATAATATCTTCCATTTTATAAAAATTATTGTTATGTCCTATATAGGTGGTGCCAAAGAATAATTGAGTGACTATGACCACCAATGAAAAGAATGCAAAAATTCAAACCAGAACTATGAATAATTTGTAGAACTATATATAATATAATAATATTAACACATCTTCTAAAATTTAATATTTTCAGATTCTTTTTTGAGATCAAATATAATAAGTATTGGTTAAAAATAAAATTTTAATCTTTCTCAAAATATTCTGTGGTTACAATCATATGCCCATTTTTCCTAAGGAAAAAGATAATATCACATTCAATATTCTATTTGGTACATATTATTAAAATCAAATTACATTTGGTTTTAGTGGTTATCCTACCAAATTTTATATTTAAAAAATATTTTTTTTATTATATTATTGATCAGTTTTTTGACGTATTCATAAAGAAATTTTCTACAGAGGGTTCTAGTCTTGATGATTTTATGAAATTATAGGAAATTGTTTTAGAGTTTTTTTAATCAAAGGTAGTTTGATATTGTTAATAATATAGGTTAATAGTTAATGAAGTAATTTTTTTGGTTAAAATGTTTTGATGAATGGACTAGAAGATTATATCGCAAAAATTTATGTGATAAAAAATCTTCCTCTTCTTGAAAATTATAAAGGAATTAGAACCCTCCTATGAAATCCTATGTTTTAATGTAGAATAATCAAGGATTTTTTTGATGATTAGTAATCAAATTTATTACCTTAATATAAATGTATTTTATTGACTTTTATTTGGTATGAGTGGATTCCATTAATTTAGTAACTGTAAATCACATTTTCCACCCATTTTCACAACCCTAGAATAGGAGCTCCATTTTGACATCAGGTGTGATAATATTGAAATTGTAGTGTGAGCAATTTTTAGTCCCACAAAGGAATGGATGTTTCGGGTAGTGTACAATGATAAAAGAAATCTCGTTCATAATCTAAAGTGTAACACTACTAAAAATATAGAAAACATAAAGGAATATTTTTATTTTTTTAATTTGGTGAAATACTTTATTATCTCCAAATTAATAATCTCTACATACCAGTGAGCACATAAATATCTATTTTCCAAAAAAACTAAACCATGAAAAATGAGATAGATTTTAATTATAGTATAATATAACATCATTTTCAAACATAAACATGGGTCTAAAATTTTCTTACAAGGCCATTGGTCTAGGATTCCCAATATGCAAAATAATGATCCAAGGGTGATAAAATCTTCTTTTTGGAGGTGATATACATTTTACTATTTATAGTTAATAATTCCATAGATTAAAAACTTATGTAACTATAATTCTGTTTGAATGATATATATGGAATTTTCTCATATACATTGAATGAATATTATATCTTATATTATGTACTTTTTCAATGATGATCCTCTATATTTTAAAAGGTATACAAATTGAGTTATGAAATGATGTGATTTTGGGTAAGAAACATTTCCCATTATAGGGAGTTGTAATTCATATTAATAGAAAATAAAACATATATGTGAGATAAAATCTCATATTATTTCTCAATCTATATTATATTTCTCTACAAAGATAGAGGATTATTGAAGACAAGTTGTTAATTTGAAATGTTTTAATGACTTGGAAATATATAACGGAAGTAAGAGATTCATCAAAAATGTTATTTTGGTGGTTGATATTTTTGGGAATGGAATACTAATGAATCATTCCTTCCTTATGTATAAATTAATTCCTTTTTTATAATCTTGAATATATATCAAAATATACTATGGTGGTATTACTAAAAAACAACCATGATGTTACTCTGTTCAATTTTATCAATAATAATAATAATCCATTGTTTGATATCCAAAATTATTTCATTACTAGAAATATAACCCATTTCAAATATTATATTTTCATGGATTTAATGAAGAACTGTAGTTTTTCTCACTGAAATTGTATAACCTACCACTCATAAACATGTGTGAAGGATAAGGTATCTAACAAAGAGTTCAAAGAGATTTTGGATAAGAGAGTTTCTAGTTTTTGGAATGATTAGTCATTAAGGATTTATGAAGCTATATGAACTTATTAAAAATAAATTTTATCCCCAATCTGTATGTTTCCATATTGGATTCTTCATGGAATGACATCCAAATTACATATAGAGATCTTATATTTGTTTGATAGGGAATACTACATGAATTAACTGAAATAGAATAAATCATGAGATAATATTACGAGAGTTACAGGATCAATAGGTAAATGAAAATGATTATCATGATTCATTGACACAAAATTGACACATTAATATGTGGTGGATGGTGATTCTATTATATTCCTGATTGAATATGTATCCTTGTAAAATTAGAATATAGTGGTTGGGACTATTCACTATTTTGATGGTACTTGTAATTGCAGATGTGGAATTAGCTAACATGATAACCAACCTTTTTTTACAATGGAATGAAAAAGAAACATTATTTCATGGTTCATACAAAGG
Source organism: Viscum album (assembly GCA_963277665.1). Taxonomy (NCBI): domain Eukaryota; kingdom Viridiplantae; phylum Streptophyta; class Magnoliopsida; order Santalales; family Viscaceae; genus Viscum; species Viscum album. Next base: position 1,292,487,796 of record OY728146.1, read on the forward strand.
GTTTGTTTTAAATATTCCACCTTAATAATTGGAAAAAATATTTAGTCTGGATGAAGACTATAAACTCAATAATTTATGGCAGACAGCCCATAATTCATTTATTTTCCCTTTTTGTTTTCTGTTGTATCATATATATTAATTTATTTTATATGAATTCTATTTTTATTCTCTATTAAATTTATTTTTTTATGTACAGAACATATTTTATAGTTGATCCAATCAATGGGAAATTGGATATTTTTTAGGTTGATATGAAAATTGAAAAGATTCTCCCTCAAAGATATGTTGGATCTATTATTTCCATTTTATTTATTTTCAAAACTCAATTTTATGTGTGTGGTAATTTACACTAATGTTTTGAAAATTTTCTTCCAAATTTCATTCTACGATGTTAATTTTATAAAATTGAAATCAATTAGATATTAATTTTATTTCAAAATGTATCCTAACAATCCAATTGGTTATGCATAGATTGTGATATTTTTAAAAATTATATAACTCCCAATTAAAATAATTGAAAAATATAAATTAATATTATATAATAAATTTGTAACCACATTAATATTCATCATTAGGAATAAATAATGTTATATACATGTAAGGAGTTGGGAAATTTTTCTACCTTAGTAGGGCTTGAATCCATCGTTATCAAAATACCCAACACTTATTTTACAAAATACTTCCTCCTTTGAGAAATTAAAATAAATTATGGTATGCGTAAATATAAGGTCTATGTTCCTCTTTATTAACTAATTTATATATATTTTGTGTTTTGAGTGTTTGATGATTTCTGAATGTTTTTCTACAATCATCGTAGAAATGCTTCTTAAAAGTAGGAAAAACTACATTTGATAGGATAAATTATATTTTAATTGTTACTATAACTTGTGAAATATTGAACTTAAATATGAACAAATATACTTATTAAGGGTAACATGGAAGACCATAGGGTTCCAAAAAATTTGAGATATTTTTATATCGATTAAATATGGAGTAAAATTAAAAATGGGTATCCTATGGTTATTATATTATACAATGGAATCAGGTGTGTTTCTATAAATAAATCCAAATTAATATGTTTCCTATATAGTTTTAAACATAAATTCATGGATGAGGAAAATTAAAATAAATCATTACTTTAGAAAATGATCTCATTGAACTGAATGGAATAATGAAACCAAATGAACATGGAGAAACATTCATAATAGAAAAATTATTTGGGATGTGTCAAAAATGTTGGAAGGTAATTTTTTGGTTCAAGAACCTAGGTGGGAGTGGCTGTTTTTGTTCCAATTATTAAAGATATTATTCCTCTTGGTAATCTCTAGTCCTTACTCCATGAACTATCATTTGAAAATTTATTGAAATAGGGTATTGTGAAATCCTTCCATAGAAGGAATGAAATTCCTTATTTTGGATTAATCATTGATTTTGTTTAATTTTTGAATTTTTACTTGACACAATTAAGTATTTACATCAACCTACGTAATGAATTCATGAAAATAAATTATTGAAGGTATTGCACCGGGAACTGTAGCATGCATTGTTTGGAAATGTGGTAGCCAGGAATATGCCCCTGTTTGGGCCTTTAGGTCACCGATTTTGTCTCTATGTCCTGTAAGGTCTTCGGTCCACCCAGGCCTTCGAGTCAGTAAGGCCTTTGGGCCACCTCAAGGCCTTCGGGCCCCCATAAGTGCAGATGCAAACCAGAAAACCTACAAGGAATAAGCTCTACAAGTAGGATGAGCAAGGGGATTTCACCACAGCAGAAGCTAAACAGATTGCAAGAATAAGAGGGTATGGAACCTTCCATTAGGAAAATCTTGTGCATGTATGGGAATGCCAGCCAAATAGCCATGAAAAGGTGGAGAGCTGATTTCATGATGAAGATGATGGGGAGGAGCAGTTCCAAGTAGTTATTCTGGGATGTATGTAATGTTTAAAGCCTATGGGTAATAAATTGTTCTAAGGTCTACGGGCCATGTAATTCTTACACCTATGGGCTTTGTAAGGGTTCCACCTCACCCATTGAAAGGTGGATTATCAAAATCAATAAAAAATGAAGGCTTTAAAGCCATTGGATAATAATTAAATCTATAATGATATTTTGTATTACTATATTCTTTGAATTTTTGGGATATTTTTTCTCTTCGGGTGGTTTATAAATTTAAATTATATTTCCTTTTTTATATTTCTTTATTCATCACACTTAGCCATATTTAGAGTTTCAATAGTAACAAATTTGTTTTTCTATTTTATCTTGTAAAATACTTGAGGAGATAAAATTCCTTATACTATAAGTTAATGATATAAAGTTATATACATTTTTATGTGATGGTAGATCATTTGGGATAACTCTACAATGGAACTAGCCTTTGAAAAACATGTATCCTGCTACTCTACTAACCCTATAGGTGAAGGATGATGATTACACCACCCTCCCCCATTTCAAATTTTGATCTCTTTGTTTTTTAGTGGAACCTTGGGGGACCCAATGATGTCGAAGTGGGTGAATCCATTTTTTTCACTATTGACATAGATATATCTATTTCAAGTGGTAAATCAATGAAGTGGATCTTCAATAAGATTAATTTTATGCTTAAACATGATTGTGAGTCATAATCAATGATCATACATTATCAAATATGATGTTTTCATTCATTTGGGCTGATATTTGATCTGATTCATTATAGGAGAATATACATATACATCCTCAGATGTATCTTAATTTTGCACTTCCCATTGATAAAAAGAATTAAATTCATAATTATTTTTCTTTATGAATAAAGTTATGATCATATAAAATGTTTTACCAAAATCAATCTCAGCCGAAGGAAGCGAGAAATATTACTTATCAATCTATTTGTTTATCTATCAACCTACAATAGAATTTAAGAAAACAATAGGTTGGAAATTTAATTCAATAGTAAAATTGGTTACATCCTTGAATCATCTATTCCCATCATGTAACACCCATATTTTTATATATTTCAATTTTTTGTTTTTATTTTATTCTTTTTTATTTTTTTTTGGATTTAGAGGTTTATGATATTAATTTTTACATTAGAGTTGTTTTTATTATATTTTTTAGTTTATGTGCATGATTAAGGGGTAAAAGTTTTTCCTATTGAGGATAATCCACATTCCAATTCATTTTCCTCACACAAGGATTAGGATTTTTGGGATGTACATATTTTCATCTAACTCATGCATATCCGAGGTGAAATTTTTTGTTTCCATAGGTTTACTAGTAAGTGTCTCATGTCCTTGGCATTGTTTACCAAAACAGTATAAAACATGGGTGCATCAATAAATATTTTTTTATAAATCCATGTCACACAGTTGATGCATATTTTTCCATGTTACATAACTGATGCACATTTTTAAATACAATGTATATTCCTTACTTTCTTTCAAAGGTCTTGAAGGATTCCATTGTCAATGTGATTTTTGGATTGAGGTTAGATTCATTTTTTATTTTCCCATTAAATTGAAGAAATATTTATTTTAATTTTAAAAACTATCAGTAATGATAATTAGTGATTTATGTTTTTTTAGGATTTTTTTTATAATAAAAAAGTGAAATGAACATTTTATTTAAGGGGATGAAAATATTTTACTAATCAGGGAAAACCAAGTGTTCGTTGAAATTCCTATTTGGCCATTAAAATATATTTTCTATCTGAAGTGGATGGTTTTGTCTTCGTAAATGTTTTTTGGTTCCTAAAATATATTTCATTATGGTTTTGGATTCATAAATGGTATTTTATATAATTTTTCTAAGTGGTTTGTTATTCAAATGTTATTGGTGGCCCATTTGGAACCTTCATAATAAATCTATTGAAAACTCCCTTTAGATGGATCTATTACCTCAAGGGAAGGTAATAGGAATAAAAGGTCTATAGCATGGTATTTCCCTCATGTTTTCCTGGTTTGATGGTAAAGAGATCTTCCTTAGGGTGAATCACGGGTGATTATTGGATGTGTGGCTTATGCTTGTGATTTTTATATGGTTGGATTGTTTGGCTCAAGCACACATTCGAAATGACAAGGGGACATGAAATATCTATCTAATTTTATGAAAAAGTTCTTTTATAGAGTTTATATCACTCTCCAAAAAGAGGCTCTTAGTTTCTACCTTGCACTTCTTTGATATTGTTCCCCTTAATGAGGTTATATATTATAAGACAAAGTAGTCATTTTAGATGATGTAAATGGGTGACATACATATATGGGATGCATCTGGTTTCATTATGTACATGATTATCCACTGAGTTCCTAGGTTCTTCATTAATTTGATGTCACATATTCCTCTATGGTGGAAAATGTAGGTTCCACAGATGGATTGGTTTCTGGTGTTCTGTCCGCCATTTACCATGTTGTGTGATTATTATTTTCAATTTAATATATTTTTTACTTATTTTCTGAAAGTGGAAAATGGGTTTTGAAATGATTTATTGAAATAGTTTTAGGATTTTTACACCCTATTTATATTTTAAATATAAACTTCACATCTTTTAGTATACCTCTCATTAATTAAATTATAAGAACTATTTTTTTGAAAAGAAATCATATTTTTATTAAAATAGAAATGGACTATGATTTTCATTTAAGTAAAAATTTGTGAAAGAATTATGTTAATATATGTTATTTAAAAAATAAAATTTATGATTCTTTTATTAAAAGGAAATTCATTTTGTATATATTGCATTGGCATTCATACTGAGTTTAAATACTCAAACATATACTTTCATACTATCTTTATTCACATTCTTCGGTTCTATCATGGATATGATCACCGTAGTGTGATCTTGGGTTTTTGGATCAAAGAGTGACCCACTAGGTCACATGGAGTTATAATGATCATCAATTTTGATTAGGTTTTATTTTTATTTTTCGATTAGTTGTTTTTTTGTTAAAACTGATGTTTCTCAATTGGTTCTCCTCTACATTTGTTTATTTTCATTGGTTAAAATCATTAACACTATCTTTTTTTTCTGAAATTTCTGATTTTTTACACCCCAGGGTGATCAGTAATGCACCTCAAATATGTCATGAGCCTAATTGGGTTTTCTAGTCTGGGGTCATTGGGAGTTAGTTCATGACATATTTTTATCAGAGTGTAGGTTCATTATATGACTGATATTTCAAGGATCCCTCTTTTATTGGGGTTATGAATATTGAAGGAGTATGAATATTGTAATTTTATGTGTTGGTATGAGAGTTTGTAAGGCCGCAACCTAAAATATTACATAATCATGATTTAAATCCAGATTTCCACTAAGGATCTTTTCTAGTTTATAGTTTTAAATAATTAGGCCATAAATATTACATAAAAACTAAAATAAATCACAAATCAGTCAAATATACTCCCAATCCATTTTATTCACAAAATTAAAATATTTAAAATTAAACATAAATTCTTATTCTTGATAAAAATATTCTTGACTTCATCCTTTATTTTACCAATCCTTATACCCTATGGAAAACATTTACAAAATATGGGATGAGCATAAAAATATTAGTAAGGCATATAAAAGAAGGAATAAAACTATTAGCCCCTGAATATTTGAAACCCATGAAAATATTTTAAAAAATTCATACTTTTCACCCATAAAACATTAACAATTTATCTTACATCATATAATCAGAGGATTCACACAGAATATCATATAAATCATTGATAATAAAGGTAACTTGTGGCATCCACATCATACATAATTTTTAGCTTTCAAAACTACATATGGAGTAACCTTCATGGTAATGTTTGGAATACCCATCACAGTATATTCCCTAAATATCTTCTAAAAAACCATAATGTTTACCTCTATCATGTTACCCAATGCATTAGAGAGCTATCACGGGTTCACCCACCCTTGGTTTATTATGGAACCAGCCATATACATAATCAATTCAAAAGAACCATTACATTATAATAAAACATAATACCATATTAAAGGAAAAATAAAATTTCCACATTTCCAATCACAAGATATCATTTCAAGATATTAACATAATCAATAAAATTTAAAAAAACACAGTTAAAAAATTTAAAAAGAATATTTTTGAATCAATGTGTCCCATTAAACTTTCAATCTTTTAACAGAATTAACATTTTAAAACATTAATTTCCGTATATGTAAAGCCTTAAAACCACTTTGAAAAAATTGACAATAATGAGAGGGATTCAGAATAATAAATCATTAAATCATTTAAAATAATGTTTTAGTTAAATATTCCCTTACCACATGAGAAAATACATAAATAAAAATAATTAAAGAATAACATTAAACAAAAATTTTAATATCATTGGAATAAAGAGATTCATGATATAATATTTCAAAGGGCAGTATATACTATATATAAAACTGAATTGGTGTATAAGAACAAATAAATCTCAATGGAACGAAAATTGAGATGAAATCCGTTACAAGGATCATATCCTGAGATTAATGAAATCAAAATGACATAATTATCAGTGAAAAATATAAATATAGAAAATATATTAGGATATTTTGTGTAAAAAAATCAGTGGTCATTCACACATATTATTGGAAAAAGAAAACCAATGACTTGGAAATTTAACTCAAGGAATTGAGATTGAGTTATGATTTCCCATTAAAAGTTTTTATAAATGACATAAGAATTTATAAATGGGTAGATTATGTGTAGAAACATTATATACAAAAAAAGGTAAGTGGAAATTAAAACATAAATAAATAAGTAGTTTTTTTTCACATAATCATGGCATTATATAATCAATGAAGTATGCGTAAAACCCAATGTGGGGAAATTGAGTATAAAAATTCACATAAATTGAGTCTGACTCCCCACATACAATAGTTGTGTTCTTAAATAATAAAAATAGGTAAATTTATACTTTTTTGAGACCATTTTTCATTTTTATTATTCCTTTTATATCACTTATTACCATGTTAAAAAAATTACATAATTATTTAAGTTCATATCTGTCATGTTGTCGATATTCGATACTTCAGTTAAAAATGAACTTGTTTTGATATAAATTTTACATGTAACCAAAATAAATCATATCTAGAATTTTACTATTCATTATTTAAATATAATATATATTCATTATATATTTATTTATTATATTTATTGTAGGAGATATGAAATGAAATGTACCGTTCATTGAGATGGTAGGTTATATGTACGAACACTACTTTCATTTCATTATCATTTTAAAAGAATTAGAACTAAATTATACATAGTTATATTTTAATTATAGTATAATAATTATGTTATATATGTTACATAAGTTCACAAACTCCATTCTTTATACATTCCACATGTGGAATGAATGAGTCATATCACTTTGAGGGGGCGGTAGTATGTACTTCCCCAAATAAAATTATCGTATTTACACATTATGGAAAGAATAAAGGTATGTTCAAAAAAATATACAGAATAATATATAAAATTTACATATAATATAATTCATATATAAATACAGTGACGTCCTAATGGCGACCATGAGAGGTGGTATGAGAAAATTAAACAATCATTATTTAGGGAGACAATAGTTCAACGTACACAGAAACAATATGTTCATATCCATTAGATGGTGGTGTGTGTGAGTGTAGTTCAAATAATTCTCCAAAAACATCCTAGTATATTTATGTACATTTTTTTATGTAATCATATAATAATAAAATTATAGAGAGTGTAGATGGAAAATATAGGAATGGAACATGGGAGAAGATGTTACCTCTAAATCAGGTATCTTGTTTTGATTTGAGAAAAAATGATTTCTAGATTTCTTTTAGCCCAATGTAAGGCTTCTTAGAGGAAAAGAGGGATGTTGTAAGATTATTTGAGTAGAATTTGGAGGATCTTATGGGCTATAGAGGTGTGTGTATGTGGTTATATTTGATGCCCTTTTAAAAGAGGTAGGTGGTGCAATTTTGGAATGTCTTCATATATTATTTTATTATAAATTTATATCAAATTATAATAGTTCCAAAGGGATATATATATATATAAGCTAAGATGATTATGGGTATAAAAAATATCGACCAATAGGTTTTATAAATGTTTATGTCATAACATTTACCTCATCTTTTGGCATTAACCCTTATTTAAAAATATTAACTCTTACCATGTCTTCTGGTATTTTAATAATATATGGTTACTACAATTAATATAAAATGCCAAGAGAACCAAAATAAGATCATTAATAATTTTTTTAACATTACATAAGTCATTATTATGAATAATATATTTTTAGGACTATTATATCATTTAATAAAATGTTAGTTTTTTTTAAACGCATTTATGTCAATTTTGACAATATTTAGTAAATTATTTCTGTTAAATTCATAACATTAAGATTACTTTGAACCAAAAGAATTCACACAAAACTATTATATCATAATTATCCAAAATATTTTTTGATGTCATAAAACATTTCAAATTACGTTTATTTTAATATTTATAATATATTTTATTTTAATCTTTCATTAATAAGGTAAACATTACATGATCATTGTGTTAAAAATAAATTTATTTAATTAATATTTAAAAAGTATTAATAAAATACGAAAAAGTAAGTAATAGTTTTATATTTCTAATTAATATTTATAGACATATATATTGGTTATATAACCCAATATTAAAATCATTTTAGTAAAAGATACATGTTAATGTTATATTTTCCTTATCTTAATATTAAATATTTTAAAATGTCATTTTCACACCCAAGAGGCTCCCAAACGGTAAATTTCATCCAATAGGTTTTTTTGGTTTCCCATTACTCATAAAATAATATTAGGACACATGTTAGGGTAGTTTTATGTTATTATAATATTATTTTTACCTTTATTTAACTAATTTAACCTTAAACCATGGTACATAAAATTAATTATTGAAGTTACTATTCATAATGTCAAAAAATAAAAGGTACCTATTTACAAAATTTGAACCTTATGATTCCATGTATTGAATCCATTTTTTAAATTTCCAAAGACATAAATTTTAGTAATTAATTTAGAATTAATTTCTCTTTTTCAAAACCAGAAATTAGATTTTTAAGAAGTAAAAAATATCAAAAGATTGACATGTTTTTATGTACAATTTAAATGTGAAGTTACATACCATGACCATAATTGGATAAAATTATATAATATTAATCAAATTACACTTTTAATCCAATTAAATGGACAATCTACCTATATAAATAAATTAAATTAAAAGGAAGTTTTGAATTAAAATATAGTATTTTTCACTATTCATTTAAAAAATTAATTTTATCATAAAAATACAAAAACTATACCAATGTAAATTTTTTATGTCCTTAATATAAATAAAAAATTATTTTATAAAATTAAAATTTTAAAAGTGAAGAAAAATTTATTTTTAAATTGAGTTGTCCATCAAAATGTTGTAAAATGACATTTTAAAAATATTAGTGTATTTTTTTTAAAATTGATTCATTATCATTTTAATACTATTAAATTAATTGGAAAAATATAAAAACATTAATTAAATATGTAAATTCAAAATATAGTTAATTATTTTCATTCGAACAAATACAATAGATAACTGTTAACAACTATTTTATATAGTAATAATATTATAGTATTATTTTTTGGTATAACTCAATGTTGTGGGCAACATAAGATTTCAAATAAACTCGTTGTTGAGTGTTGAGTACACTTTCATAGATAGTTTCTCCATTAAACTAAAATAAATATTAAATTCATAAATATTAATATATATGAAAATGTATTATTCAATAAATACCATGGATGTTACATCATTTCCCCTATTGGAAATTGTATCATCATAATATTAATATTTGGCTCCGCAACATCATTAAAAGTACTACATTGGAAAAAGGGTTAATAAAATTTCCAAATTTAAAAAAATAAAGAGAAGTAAAAAGGTCACCTAAGATAACACATACTAGGATTCTATGTATGAAAAAATGGATATGGAATAGAAACTAACCATATTGTTTTGATGGAGAGTGATTGAAAACATTATTATGATAATGTAAACAACTAGAAACCCAAAATATTTTGATGGGCCACTGGTATTTGATTTCATTGTAGGTAAATTAAAAGGAAAAAGTTTTTGTTTTATGATATTTTTCATAAATTTGAGGAATTTATTTACGATCTTGACTAATAGAATAAGGAAACATACATACATGTCAAGTAGAGTTTCATCCTTTAATAAATATCTCACATAAACTCATATATTTTCCAAATGATAATTATGTAAGAAGACTTGGTCCCACCAGAAGTTCTAGAATCAACTACTAAAGAATCAAATAATCCAGAAACGATGAAATATATATTACCCCTACATTTATAAATTAAAAAAAACAAAAATAGTAAGTACAAGATTAGATAATCCACCAAAAATAATAATCCATTATAAGGACAACGATAACTTTTAAACTACAAAATCCAATAGTAATACCCTTGTTCTACATAGACCATTCAACAAACAAAAGTCCATTAAATTACTCAATATAATCTATCTAATTTTGATACCCAAAACTCAGAAGGATTTGATCACATAACTTTCCAGTATAAATTTTAATAGTTACCTCTAAATAACATCAACCACTTTTAATGTATCATACCAAAAAAGTAAATAACCAAACCACATATTCTCCATGATTGTTTAGTTATTTTGAAAAATAACCCAAGTAACCAATTTTCAACAATAAAAACATATATTCTTACAAATTAAAATTCAACCATTACTCCTCAAATGAAATCCAATAGTGTTCTATTTCCCTTAGGGATATAGTATTCCAAAAAGAGATAATTTCATCCCAAATAACTTTTATTACTTAATCAAAAAACCATTTTACTATAATTAAGATATCATTTTGAAAAACATAAGTTCCCAAAATCAAATTATTGTTTATCCATAAAATTATTTAATTAAAAAAATATGTCCTACTAACTAGGGACTTCTACTAGGTCAGTGGTTGGCAATAAATCCCAATCACACTTCAGATTTGGGTTTGATACCCATAGCTTTGTACGACATGAAGGGTTTTCACACGGTCAGTGTGTTGTCCTTTTTCAAAAACAATATAATTCTAATAACTTTAACAATATAAGATAAAATATTTAAAAATAATCATAATATGTTTTAACCTGAAAAGAAAATTTCATACCTCACATTTTGAATCCCAAAAACTAATAACCCATTATTTTCTCAAAGGTAATTGTCTCAAGAAATACCAATAATCACATTAAAATTTCATAATATATGACTCAAAAGGGGTTCATATGTTATTGAAAATATAATTTAACAAAATATTATATACCATTGATGATATAATTAACACTTAAAAAACATCCTAATCTCTAATGTTGTCTAAACCATCCTCTGATACCAACAGTAAGGCCACAACCACTAAAATTATTTAACATTGATTTAAGTAACGATTTAACATATAAGATATATTAAGGTTTAGGGTTTTAGTTAATTATGCCATAAATATTATATAGAACCTAAAACATTAGAAATTAGTCAAATCTACTCACTATCAATTTTTCTCACAAAATGGAACTACTTAAAATAAAACATGACTTATTTTTCTTGATAATAAACTTCATGACTTCTTCCTTTGTATTACCCATCCTTATACCCTATAAAAATAATTTCAAAAACCTGGGATGAGAATAAAAAGCTCAGTAAGGAATATAAAATAATGAATATACCAGTTAGTCAATGAATATTTAATGCCCATGAAAACATTTTCAAATAATAAAACTTTTCACCCATAAAACAGAAACTATTTATCTTACATAATTTAATATTAAAACTCACAAAAAACATCATAGAAATCATAAAACATAATGTTAACTTGTGGAATATATATAATACTTACATTGTACCATTTATAGATACATATGGAGTAACCTTCATTGTTACGTCTAGAATACCCATCATAGTATATTCCCTAAATCCCTTATGAGAATCCTTCACATTTACCTCTAAAAGGTAACCCAATGTATTGGAGAGATATCAAAGGATCACCCACCCTCATTTTTTCATTGAAGCGTCCATTTACATTATAAATTAACATGAACCATAACATAGTTATAAAATATAAAACAATCTTAAAGGAAAAATAAAATTTCCACATTTTCATTCACAAGATATCACTTAAGTATATTAATATAATCAATTCAATTTAGAAAAAACATTTAAAACATTTAAAATAGAATATATTTTAATCAAAGTGTCCTATACCAATTTGAAATTTTTAAAATAATTAAAATTTTAAAACATTAATGTCCGTATAATTAAATCCTTTAAATAATTATGAAAAAATGGATATTAATGATAAATATTTAGAAGAATAAATCCTTAAAACATTTTAAATGATGTTTTATTTAAAGATTCCCTCACCACATGAGAAAATAATTGAATGAAAACAATTAAATAATAACATTAAAAAATATTTATAATATCATTTGAATAATGAGAATAATGATATAATATATGAAAGGGAAACATATACACAATATAAAAATGAATTGGTTCATAACAAAAAATAAGTCTCAATAAAATGTATATTGATACGAAATCCATTATAAATATAATATCCATAGATTAAGGATAAATCAATGACATAATTATGTGTGAAAAAAAATAAATAGACCCAATACAAGTGTATATTTAGTGTGAAATAATCAGAGTTCATTAATACATATTCTTCTAAAAACAGAATCAATGTCCTGGATATTTAACTTAATGAAATGAGATTGAGTTAAGATTTCTCTAACAATGTTCTTATAAATGATGTAAGAATTTTAAAATGGGGGTGATTATATGAAGAAAAGGTATATAAAAACTTGGGAAAGAGAAAATTACAACATAAATAAACAAATATTGATTCCACACACAATCATGGCAGAATATAATCAACTAAGTACACATAAAACCCAATGAGTGGAGATTGAGTTTATAAATTCCCTTACCTTGAGTTTGACTCATCTCGTACAATAATTATGTTCTTGAATAATAAAAATAGGTTAATTTATACTTTATTGAGAATATATTTAATGTTTATTAATAATTTTATATCACTTATTACCATTTTATAAAAATTACATAATAATTTATGTTCATATTGATCATTTTGTTGATATTCGGTACTTGAGTTGAAAATGAACTTGTCTTGATGTAAATAGTCCACGTAGTAAAATTTTCATAATATCTAAATTGTTATTATTCATGATTTTAATATTATATATGTTGATTATATATGTCTTTTTTATATCGAAAATATTTGAAGATATGAAATGAAAGTCACCATTCATGGATATGGTAGATCATATGTACGCATGAATACAACTTTCATTTCATAGTCATATTAAGGAAATAAAAACTAAACGATACATACATATAATGTAATTATTGAATAATATATATGTTATATATTTTATCAATTTTTATTAAATCCATCCTTCATATGTTCCTTGTATGGAATGAATGATCCATATCTCTTTGAGTGGGTGGTAATCCGTACTTCCTCAAATGAAATTATAGTATTTACATATTATGTAAAGCATAAAGGTACATTGTAAAACAAAATTACTGAGGAATAGAAAAAATATAAATATAATATATTTCATATATAAATATAGTTCAATCATAATGTACCCCATGAGGGTTTTTTGTATAAAATTAAACAGTTATTGTTTTGTGTAATTGTAGTTTTCCATACATAGAAAAAAATATGTTCATATCTATTAGATAGAGGTGTGTAAGTTTAATTCAAATAATTCATACAAAAACATCATAGTATATTTTGTATAATATTTTTTGTTATGTAATCATATTATAAGATGAACATAGGGAGATGAGAAAGAAAATAAAGTAAAATAACTTAAGAGAAGATGTTACCTCTAAATCGGGTGACTTCTCTTTATTTGACCCAAAAGGATTTCTTGAATTCACTTATTTGCAAGGTATGGATTTTAAGTGGAAGATTGGGGTGTTGGGATATTATTTTAGGATAATTTGGATGATCAATGTGTCTTCAGAGGTGTGAGTAAGTGGGTTTAGATGATGCACTTTTATAAGAGAGATGAGGGACACTTTAGTAAAGTCTTTAAATATTATCTTGTTATATATTTTTTCTAATTATAATAGTTACAAAGTAATATAAGACAAGGATATTATGTGTATGGGTCTAAATCCTCTAAATAAATAGGATTCAGTTAATTTTAACTCATAAAATTAACCTTATCTTTTGGATTTTACACTTTTTTAAAAACATTTACTCTTACCACGTCTTCTTGTATTTTCATAATATATGGCTACTATAATTACTATAAAATGATAGAAGAACCAAAAGTGGATTTTTAATGACATTTGTAACATTTTATAATTCATTTTCTGTATCATATATTTTTATGACTATTATATCATTTAATAAATTGTTATTTTTTTAATAACTCAATTATGTCAATTTTGACACTGTTTAGTAATTTTTTTTGTTATAGTCATATAATATTTATTCCATTAAAAAATAATAATTAAATCAAAGATAATATTTCATAATAATCCAAAAAATTAGTGGATGTCATCAAAACGGTCATATTATATTTATTTTAATATTTATAAGATCATTTATTTGAATCTTGAATTAATAATGTAATCACTACATCATCATTATGTCAAAAATAAACTCAATTATTTGATTTATAAAAATTAAAAATCAAATACCATGATGTAGGTTATCATTTTATATTTCTAATTACTATTTATAGTAACAGATATAGGTTATATAACCCTATATTAATATTGTTTTATTTAAAGATACATGCTTATGTTATATTTTACTTTTCTAAAAATTAAATACTATAAAATGTCATTTTCACACCCAAGTGGCTACCAAATAACAAAGGATCATCATATGTATTTCTTATTTCTCCCATGACTCAACCAATAAAATTATAATAGGTTTTAGTGTAGTTTTATATTATTATAATAATATTTTTACCCTTATTTACCTAATTTAACCTTTAACCATGGTAAATAAAAATTACTACTGAAGATATTATTCATAATATCCTAAAACAAAAGGTACCTATTTAAAAAATTTAGACATTCTGATTAAAAATATTGAATCCATTTTTTAAAATTCAAAACATATGAATTGTAGTAATTAATTTAAAATTGTTTCTTCTTGTAAAATATAGTACGCGGGTTTTTAGGAATTAAAAACTATCAAAAGATTGACCAATGTTTATTCCCAATTTAAATATGAAATTATGTCCAATCACCATAATAGGATTACATTACATCAACATATTCCAATTACACTTTAATATAAATTTAAATAAAAATATAACTATATTAAAAAATTCGTTGAAATAGCAATTTTAAATTAAAATGTGCTATTTTTCACTATTCATTAAATATGGAATTTTATCGTAAAATACCAAAATTAAACCCAAGAAAATTATTATTTCCCACTTGTAATGAATAATTTTATTTTATTAAATTGAAATTATAAATGTGGAAAACTATTTTTAAAAAGCGTTTTCCATCAAAAAGTATTAAAATGAACTTTTAAAATATTAGAGTATTTCATACATAAAATTGATTTCATTCTCATTTTAATCCTCTAAATTTCATTACAAAATTTGAATTCATTAAAAAAATATGTAAAATCATAATATATTTAATTTTTTCATTCCCTTCAATTCAATGACTATGCGTTAACTACCATTTAAAATATTAATTATATTATTGTGTTATTTTTAGGAATAACACAATGTTGTCTACAATATATAATTTCCAAGAAACCCTTTTTTTCATGTCGAGATGATTTTATACATAGTGTCCCATTTAACATAAAATTAATATTGAATTCATAAATATTAATAGATATGGAAATGTATTATTCTATAAATTCCTGGGATGTTACAAGGAATGTACAACTAACACTTCTTCTTCTAAACATGTGGTTTAGATGTGAATTTTGATTTTGAGTATTTTTATTTTAATTTTAGTAATCATTTTTTAGAATTATGGGAGTCTTTATAGTCTTTTAATTGAGCTCTGAGGTCCTCTAATTCTCGTCAGAGATGGGGGCATGGTCATAAATGACTCATAGTAACGGTGGTGTGATTTTTTATGGATAAAGACCATATATCAATTTCAAACATCAACATAATTTTCTCCTCAGATGAATTTTCTATACTCTCATCGATATTGAAATATTTTTTTGTTTAAAATTTTAAAAAAATTTATTATAAATGGTTTATATTTTTGGGTAAAATGGAAAATGAGGTTTAAAATTTCATTCAATGAAATTATTAAAAAATTCATTTTCAATAAATTGGTTTCATATATACTAGGTTTTTAATTAAATGGTTTTTTATGAAATGAGGATTCTTTGATGTTTAGGGAAATGATTTATATGAGATGAGAGTGATTTTTGAATAGAATGTAATGGAAATATTGTGGAATAAAATGGGATGGATTATGGAATAAGGAATTAGCTTCAATTAGATATTTCAAAAATCCTTTTGATGATTGAGAAAAATTTGTAACACGATTTCTTTTTGGGTCTGATGTTTAATTATGGGATGTTTTTTCTGAAGAGATCATTTTATTGTTTTTTTGTTTCTTGTTGTTTAGTGTTCTCTCCAACTAATAACCCTATGGACACTTGAGTTGCAGTTATGGATGGTTCAACATTAGCATACCCTTTACTTAATAACATAAAGACATTATTTTTAATATTTTACTGTTGAAATATCCTCAATTATATTGTCATGTCAATCCTCTTGAATCAGAAGAGTGGATGCAGCAATTTGAGTGGATCTTCAGTTTCCATGAGTTTCTTGGGTCTCTAAATGGGAATTTCACCACCTTTATACTCAAAAGGTCTATGTTGGATGTGGTTGTAGTCATCCATTATAACACATCCTTCAAAATTCTTCCCATGGTAATTCATCAGGTATTTTTTCATCCTGCATTACTTCACTGAGGTGGTAAAGGTGGAACATGTGGTGGTGATGTGATTCATTTAGCAAGGCGATGGATTAGTATTGGTGTTTTTCCATCATTGTTTTCAATATTGTTTTTTATATTCCATAGTGGGATGATTATGATTATAATAAGGATCTAAATTTTGAGGATGTGCATCATATTTATCTCTAGTTAAAGGATTCATAATTTTTTCTAACCTCCATTTCCATTTTAGTGAGGTAATCTATTTGGATTTACCCTGTTCTATAAGGGGTTCTTGAAGAAATTAGTCATCCTTATTTATCGAGAAGTTGTGAAATGAATTATAGTATAGAGATTGGGATGTGGCATGATGTCAGTGAATCTAGTAGTGGAACTAAGAGGCATCATGATCTTTTATCAGCTTCTTTAAGGTATAGGACCATCCGACCTCATCAATATGATAGGTCAGTTCACATTATTCTTTTTTTCAATTTATCCAAATACATTTCATATATTTGCATTCTTATATCACATAAATTTTTTAAGGGTATTTATAGGAATTATTAGGGTGAATGATATACCCCTTTAGAAAAAACACCCATCCCATTGGTAAAAGTAGGGTGTTAGTCTAGGTTTGGTTCAAATTTCTCTTTTTGAAAACTCTATTTTTGTATTAATGGATTTATCTGGATTCTTTATATTTTGTATAGAATGTGAATGTATTTTTATATTAATATTTAATATCTTTTTTAATAAGTTAATATTTTTTAATTTTAGAGTTTTTTAAACTTGAGTTTAAACTATGTCTAGTAGTGTGTTTTATTTGTATTGTTCAGATCTTGACAGGGATTTTCTTTATTTGATTCTATTCATAATCTTGATTATGAGGGATGGTGTTTTATGTGAATATATATAAAATTATAAAATGATGGAGAGTCCACATAGGAATCCCTTATTTATTCATATAAGTTCGTATTTCATTTTTTTCTCCATATCCTTAAAGAGTTGTTGGTTGGTTAGTTCTTTCCTCCAGTCTGCTCTAACCTTGAGTCTTCATTGCACATTCATGAAATTTGGGATCTTGGTGTAAGACCAATGGATTTTATATGAGGTAATGTGATTGTATGGTGATTTAAGAGGTTATTTGTAATTTTATGAATGTTTTGTGTTCATTGGATTATTCACATGGAAGTGTTTGTCGTCATCGTAGTGGTGGATAAGGTGATTTTGGGTAAAAGGAATCAGATCATTCAAGTGTATGAAACTTTTTTATTTAACCATTAATATAAAACCTTGAGTCATGTGGGTGGATAAAATATTTATGTTATAGGGAATTTTCACACCCATGTTTATATTTTCCACATTTATATTGGATTATCAATTTTTATTTGGCTATTATTTTTAATATAAGATATTTATGAACAAAAATTTTAGTTTTGGGTTGTTTTTTCATAGTTAACAAATTTTGGCGAACAGCTAAGGGGAAACATTGTTTCCTCATATGGATGAGTCACTTTCTAGTTCATTTTCTTCTTACATGGTTAAACATGCACATTTTTCTCAATGATTGATCCGAATAGTGTGCCTATCAGGACAATCATTGTTTGTTTAAGTCTTTCTATGGTCAAGGGTACACATCTTAATCATGTTTATCTCAAAAATGTGAGGATGACAGGTGTAGGGATCTGTCATTTTTTAAAATAAACATGTCACAAAATTGGCTAAATTTTTAAAAATTATTCATAAAAACTACGTGGGAACATAAATTCTCTACTAAGGGGTGAAAAATTGGAATAAGGTTTGGATAACTATGTGGAAAAACCATTAAAAGTTCTCATTTCATTAAAAATATGATTTTCATTTTATACCACTCTCTTATTTTTTTCATCAAAATTTTTCATCTCCCCCTAATGTGGATTATTGAGTCACATGAAATGGTTTTAAGGGTATTTATAAGAATCATTGTGGATAAATATCTAACCCTTTAGAAAACACTCACATTCCATTGGTAGATGAAAGGTGTTAGTCTAGGTTTGGTTCATGTTTCTCTTTTTGCGAAAAATATTTTTTTGTTAATGGATTTATCTTGTTATTTAATATTTTTTATGGAATGTTAATGTATTTGTATATGAACATTGAATATATTTTTTAATATGTTTATTTTTTTGTAATTTAATAGTTTCTAAAACTTAGATTTAAACCATGTTAGTTGTGAGTTTTGTTTGTATTTTTTTTTTATGGTTGGGTTTTTGTTTATTTGATTCTATTTATAATCTTGCTAATGAGGGATGGTGTTGTATGTGAATCTAGAAAAAAATTATAAATTGGTGGGGAGCCCACCGTGGCCTCCCTTATTAATTGATATAAGTCCATATTTAGTTTTTTTTATTTTTCTCTTTATCCTTAAGAAGTTGTTGGGAGGTTAGTTTTTCCCTCTAGAATGGTCTAACTTTGAGTCTTCCTTGTCTGTTCATGAAATTTGGGATCTTGGAGTAAGTCCAATATATTATATAAGAGGTAATGTGTTTGGATTGTGATTTATGATGTTATTGGTAATTTTATGAATGGTTTGTGTTTATTTGATTGTTTAATGTGGAAGTGTTTGTCGTCATCTTAGTGGTGGATAAGGTGACTTCAGTTAAAAGGAATCAGATCATCTGAGTGTATAAAACATTATCATTTAACCATAAATACAAAACCTTGAGTCATGTTGGTGGATGAAATATTTTTGGTGTGGGTAATTTTCACACCCGTGTTTTTTTATTTTTTTCATTTATATTGGATTATAATTTTTTATTTGGCTATTATTATAAATTTAGGATGTTTATGAACAAAATTTTGAGTTTTTGGTTGTTTTTCCTTAGTTAAAAAATTTAGGTGAACAGTTAAGGGGACACTTTATGTCCCCTTATGGATGAGTCACTTTATATTTCATTTTCTTCTTATATGATTAAGCATGCACAAGTTGGTAAATGTTCGATCATAAGACTATGGTTATCAGGTCAATCATTGTTTGTTCAAGGCTGTCTATGGTCAAGGGTGCACATTCTAGGCATGTTTATCCCAAAAATGTGAGTAAATAAAGTGTATGAATCTGTCATCTTTTAATGAAACATGTCACACAATTGGCATAAATTTTAAAAAATGAGTTTAAAAACTATGAGGGAACCTAAGCTCTCCAGTAAGGGGTGTAGAGGTGTATTAGAGTTCGGAAAACTATGTAGAATAACAATAAAAAGTTCCCATTTCATTAAAAAGATGATTTTCATTTTATACCCCTATTTTATTTTTTCTCCTCGAAAATGTTTCATATCCCCCTCATTTGGTTCACACAGCCCTAGAAGAACTCCTCTCTTCTTTTTGAATCCTCTAGTCTTTCTTATACTATAGTTTTATATGTATTATACATGGTTTTGGGAGGTTTTATGAAGGTAATGTACTCCACACATGTTTATATTCCTCATTAATCCTTTTTATTTATGGTTCCTCTTCTCCGTTGGATATATTTTTGTAGGGTTATTTTTTCTTTATTATTTTTTAGATTTTTTTTATTGTGAAGGATCTTTAGGGTGGTTCTTACATCATTGGTCCTTATTGGTGTTATTATAGGATGTTGCTTTTCTATTGATTGTATATTTAGTTTGTTTTTCCATTTTTTTTCTTTAAATTGATGAAACATTGATTTATTTATTTTCAAACCTCTTTTTATTGAAATATTATCTTTTATGATTTGTAAAAATATTTCATGATATGAAAAGAAATTAAATTCCATTAGTATTGAATTATATATATTTTTTGATCAACGTTTCACATCATGTGTTCATTGAAATGAAATTTATTTCATTGAAAGTTAGTTTTTGTTTTTTAAGAATGGATTTGTCTTTGGAAATGTGTTTTTGTTCATCAAAAAGATATAAAAATGGTTTAGGATTCATAAATGGATTGTTTCATCCTTTTTAGAAATGTATTTTTATTCAAAGGCTACGTTGGGTCTGTTTGGAACATATATAATGTGGTCCTATTTTGAAAACACTGTTGGTATTGATATCAGGACTTGATGGGTGATAATGGAAATTAATGGTCCATAGAAAAAGATATCCCACATGTGTTTAAGGTTATAAGAAAATGGGGTATTACTTTGGATTGATCGAGGGTGATATTTGGTTGTGTGGTTTGTGGTTGTGAATTGTATATGTTATGTTTATTTGTCTCAGTAATACTATAAATATGACATGGGAACCAAGAATAGATTGTGATTTTATGGTAATGTTTTATTCACTAGTTCAGATTATGCGCTATCCAGTATCCCTTAGTATGAACATTGTTATACTTCATGATTTTTCCACATGGTTAGGATGGGTAGGGTAAGAATAAGCATTTGTATAGTTCGATGGCATTGGGTGAGGCATGCATATGGGATGAATTATGTTTCAGTATTTACTTGATTATCCTAGGAGCTCCTTGGTACTCCCATATTCCACTATCACTTATTTGTTTTGGTTGGATAATTTTTTATCGCCATATGGTTTTGTCTTTCGTGTTGTGTGTCTAGTTTCACTTATTATGTTATTGTTACTTTCACATTCTAGTATGGTGTACATCATTGAATAAATTTGACAAACGAGTTTTAAAATTTTATATGGATTAAATTTATGACTTTTTTATACCCTCATTTTATTTTAAATAAAAACCCCACACCATACTTGTACCCTCATTTCTTTAAAATATATTCCGTTCTTTGCGGAAAAAACCTATTATAATTTAAAGTGAAATTAACCATGATTTTTCATAATTTTTTTTAAATTACCTATGTTTATATATTATTTTTCAAACCTATAATTTATGAATCATTTATTTAAGGGATATCAATAGATAATTGATTATATTGGGATGCATAATAATTTTTAACCCACGCGGATATAAATTATTATTTTTTGTATAATGTGGAGGTTCCAACACGATTACAATCATTATGGTGTGATGTTAGGTTTTTGGATCGTAGTGTGTCCTACGACATCATATAGAGATATATAGTTCATAAGGTTTGTTTTTGTTTAAATTTCAATTTATTCATATTTTTTTGTTTAAATTCTTTGTTTACTTTGGGGTTTCTAAATTGGGTTTCCACTACTTTTGTTTCATAGGACAATATCTTATGTGACAAACAGTTACCAATGTGATAAAAAAACATAAGTTGTTTGTAAGATACGTCAAAAAATTTATATATTTATATTCAGTTATATGAGATCATTTGACTACGTAAAATGATTTGGCTATCTGAGATCTATTTATGTGCATCAGCAAGAATTATATATTTAGGATGAATATACTTCCATAGGTTTTGGGTATGAGAAACTTATCACATATGATATACAAATTTTATATGTTTATGAATTGGTAATATGGATCCAAATGGATATGAAAATATTAACCTACATTGGCCAATTTCATATTTTCATGAAAATAACTTCATTTATCAAACAAATATTCATAAATAAAAATATATGTGAATATAATTAGATGCATAGATAAACATATATGTGATCAATTTGGTAACATAAATTTGAATTCCAACATACATCAATTTGGCTATGATAGAATAATTATATATTTAGATTCTAATGATGAGTTCTGTTATTCTAGACTAAAGGAATACCATCTTTTGAAACCTATATTCGACAGGAACCCATGAATCTATATCAGTTTCAAAATTTCTTAAATGATAGAAGGTTACGTATTGGTGAATTTCTATAAAGAAGTGTGTTATGTTGGGGATAAATTATGAAATTTATAAAGTGTATTTTAAAAAATAAAAGGGGAACAATGAAATAGATAGAGATTATTATCAATATTCCTAGATAGTATAGGAGGAACACATAGATGCATGATCATATAACTTCATTAGGTGTTTTTGAATCCCTTTTGGGGGGTTATATTTTTTATTTTCATTTAAATATTTGCTAAAAATTATTTTGATATATTGAATTATATTATTTAAATGTTTGACTTGACAAAAACTACAAGATTATATTGATCCGTGGATGATAATTATTTGATTCATGTGTCTATTCACTAGTGCAGAAAATGATTTTTAGGTCGGTTATTTTTCATTTTTTACGTTGGTTTCTAGCCGATGTTAATACGGGCGACGTTATAAATAACATTTTTGACGTTGGTTATTTAAAAATTGACGTCAAAAACATAAAATCGTGATGTTTATGACGTCAGTTATTTTAGAACCAATGTGATAAAGAAAATGGGAGGGTTTTATCACATCGGTTATTTAACAACCGATGTGCTAAAAGGCCTGGAAAAAGGTTTATCACGTCGGTTATTAAAAAACCAACGTGATAAACGGACGGGGAAATGGTCTATCGTGTCGGTTATTAAAAAACCGACATGATAGACCGAGGGGAGTGGGGTTTATCATGTCGGTTTTTTAATAACTGACGTGCTAAACAAGTGGAGGGGGTTATCACGTCGGTTATTATATAACCGACTTGATAAACCGGGGTGAGGGGGTGTTTATCTCATCGGTTATTATATAACTGACATGATAAACCGGGGTGAGGGGTGTTTATCACGTCGGTTATTATATAACCGACGTGAAAAATCGGGGGAGTGGGGTTTATCATGCCGGTTATTAAATAACTGACGTGATAAACCATTTTCCAGGCCTTTTATCACGTCGGTTATTAAATAACCGACGTGATAATCCATTTTCCAGGCCTTTTATCACGTCGGTTATTAAATAACGGGCGTGATAAACCCATTTTTTTTTAAAAAAATTGAATGCTGTCAATCCTCTCTCCACCAGAATCAACCAGAAAACAAATCAAGAAATCATAACACAGAAACAGAATTAGATCAAAATTAAGCATGTACATTGATAACATATAACACTTACCCCCTAGACAGCACCCACCCTCATGTATACCCCATGGACAACCCTCCCCCACCCCGTTGGAGCCCCCACCCTCATGTATACCCTCTAGACAGCCCTCCCCCACCCCATTGGAGCTCCCACCCTCATGTATACCCCTTGGACAACCCTCAACCACAACACTCCTGGACTGCCCCCGACCCCCGGACAGCCCCAAACACCGCTCGAAAACCCCCCACCCGCCTGAACAGCACCCCCTCACCCCACTTGACAGCCCCCACCACACCCCTGGACATCCCCAAACACCCCTGGACGACCCCCCACCCTCATATATAGCCCCCCACCCCTGGACTGCACTCCCACACCCCTGGACCACCTTCCCACACCCCTCGAATGCCCTGCCACCCCCCAGGACTGTCCCCCCACCCCACCGGACAGCCCTCCCAGACCGCTAGACACCCCCAACCCCACTGAACACACCCCCACACCCTTGGAACCCCTCCCCCACAGACCCAAATCCATACCAGATAAACCATCAAAAGTAAACCAAAACAAGAAGTAGAGAAAAATTAAACATTCACCTATATAACATTCAAAACTTACACTGTCAACTTAAAAAAAATAAATCCAACACATACAACTACCAAACACACAATTACAACGACAATATTTAAAATTACATTTTACATTACAATCAACTAAAATTTAATCAAACCTGTAAAATAATTTCACCACTTCACTTGTAAGTGTTTGTTGTCTTCAGCAGTATAGGTTTTAGGGTCATCAAAAAGCTACAAATGAAAAAGAATGTAGTTAACGTGTATAATGAATAAATAAAATTGAAATATTATTGCAATGTTTAAGTGGAAATCATTCCAGGTCAAAATTCACAACTGTCCCAGTTGTTATTATTTCATACATAAATCTTGACATATAATATCCGCATTCGATGAGGCCTTGTTGTTCATGACAATTCTGTTTGAATGAGTGTAAATTCAATATATTATTTTTATGTAATAAATCAAAAAGTACAAATTATAAATAGAAATTTACCTTCGCATTTACATATTTGATCTTTGCATTTCTTTTCTTTGTGTTTTTTAGAAAGTATTCCCATGCACTGTAAGAAAATTATACAAATGGTGAAAATTTAAAATTCATTATAATATATAAACTATTGAGAAATTGAAACTTACCTTTCCAATATATTCTAAAAACTTTCCCGCACATCACCATGGACATAGCATATCCAATAATGAGCTTTCTCCCTTGGAAAAAAACCCCCTAAGATCCAATGATCACTGATAAAAGGAAATTTATCTTTAGTGATTTTTATGTAAAAAGATAATTAACTCTTTGAGAGAAATGTGTTTCATACCTCTCACAAAAAGGAATCACCCAACATTGTGTGATTATATTATTTTAAAATATTTCAGCAATATAAACCATTCATTGTTCCTCATTCAATGTACATGCTTCGAGGGAAATCAATTGCGGGTCCATGAATCCATATACTTCTGTCAGCTCATTCCTCTCACAAATTTTATAAATATAGCTAATACAAAACATACATAAGTATACATTTTTAATAAATATAACGCATGGAAAAGGTGATAAGACTTACATGGAAAAAAATTTCACCACGTTGATTCCCAACTTTTCTCCAGCAACAAGCTCCATGATATCATTTTTTATAATCCCCACACTTATTTCACATCCACAAATATGAGCTTCCATTGGAAACTCATAATAACCCAACAACAAATGAGAATATCATGACAATCTGTCAAGACCATTTGAATCTGTATCTGATGTCATAGCCATTTGTCTTTGTTGTTGTCTATACAGTATTTCTTTACCTTTGAAGTATTCCTATAAACAAAATTGAAAAATATATTAGTTTTCAAATGATAAAACAACATTAATAAAAAAATAAAATAAAATATATAACATTCATACCTCTATGGTAATGAGTCGAAGAAGTCTGGATGGCCAAAATAAAAAATGGCCGATACTCTGTCCAACTGTCGCCACCTCATCTGTAGGTATTGGTACCCTAGCTGATCTATCTATAATATCCTGTACAGTGACACTATGATTGTCGACCTCTAATTGTTGATGATGAACTGTATCTCCTATACAATATACCAACCCATATGCTACTATATGATTTTGAGAATCATCAACATACAACTCGCTATATGTAGGAAGCTGCAGCGGAGGCATAGGATAAAAAATGGGGTCCGCTGGCTGATGTGGGGGAGTTGGAGCTACTGGAGGAGGTGGAGGATAAATAATGGTGTCTGTAGGGGGAGGTGGAGGAGTGGGAGCTGTAGTCTGAAATTGTCTTTTCATTTCTACAAACATAGACTGCACCGACTCTCTAATCTTGTCCCCTATCGTCGCATTAATATTATGAACTTCATCCTCCAAGGATTCTATTTATTTTATAAACCCCCTCAATGTTAGAAGTTGAAGAATATGGCAACACTTTTCTTACCGATACACCTGCCGGATATCCTCTTACACGACCAGGATGTTCGGGCCTTCCCAATGCAGCAAATTAAATATCTTCCCTCCCAGTAGATGTAAATGCCCCCTTCTGAACTCTGCTCTTCAAGAGAGTCCTGTATTACTTAATTGAACATTTCTGTAATGATTGAAATTATATTAAGAAAATAGTTAACATAAATAAAATAAATAGATATCTTACAATCCTCTCAGCTACGATTCTCGATTATTCCGAAAGATATTGCCCTTTTTTCCCTTCCGAGCTCTCTTCAATTTTTCATGTCTAGATGGAGGGGATGGAGGGGCCACCTCTCCAGAGCTTGAAGACTCAGCTCTTAGTTGTTGAAATTATTCCGCAATTATTTTTATTTCCAATAATGCATACCCTCCCTGAGATAAACTATGAGGGTATACATTTTTAGATTGGATCTCCTGATAAGCTTTCCTTGTTTGCTGTAATTTAAGAATAATAAATCATTAACAAAACATTAATAAAATCATTTATATAAGAATGTTTATAAAAGTTTACATTTCCCTTACCATAAATGACTCTTTTCATCTACTTTCAAAAAACTGTCTTCATGTGTCTTCATCTATAAAAGTATATATACGACATGGATTATCATGACTCCTATGACCATAAATGAAATCAGATGAGAGGGTTGATTTAAAATCCCTCTATCTCCTGGTAGCCAATGATAAGCATTTATTCATGACTCCTCCAGTGTCAGGAATATCAAATGTCATCTGATAAATAAGGTGTTAAACATATTATATATACTAAAAACATTAAAATAATGGTCAAACAATGACAAAAGATCTTACCAAAATCATCTCCCACAACTGAGAGATAATTGCTTTATCCACACATCTCCAATCATCATACAAAATGCTTACTTTTCTCTTAGCCTGAGTTGCTACAAAACTCTTAAAATCATTTGCGTTCAGACCTCTTGGAATATCATCATCATCAAACTCAACGACATTCCTCTGATCCTACGTACGAGCAAATGATAATTTTGGTAAACGTGTGAACCCACGTTTACCAACCTTTGAACTCTTTGTCGTAATAAGAGCATGTGAATGTTCATCCCCAGAGGTATGACCAACAATATGATCCTCTCCAGAATCATGTGGTTGATCATCTGAATGATCTTTCATTATCCTTAAAATAAAAAAAACAAACGTCAGTTCATAAATATACAAATTCAAATATTTTAATACTACTGTAATCAGAAAATAGAAAGGTGCACTAAGTTACATAATAGTAAACATTGGTAATATGGTAAGCATGTTAAACTATGGTAAAGATGGTAAAGATGGTAAATATGTTCAAGATGGTAAAAATGGTAAAAATGGTAAACCTGGTAAACATGGTAAACATGGAAAAGTAATTTTCATGGAACAAAAAAATAGATATATAATTCATGTAATGGTTATAGACATGATAAAGTAATCTAAACAAACTTAAAACAAACAAAAAAATATACTTATTTTGTTTTAAAACATGTTTTAATAAATAAAAAACTTACAATATCTAACATTTATGGAAAAAATAAATGTAAACAAGAAATAAACATATGTTACCTGTAATTTTAGGAATGTACAAATGGATTGCTTTCCCAAATTCCTTCATCGTGATCGTTCCTTATGGCAAAAACTATGTCTTCAACATGATCATCATTATGTTATGTTAATCTTTCCATGGAAGTATAGATCTAACATAAATCAGCATATTCATCATGTTCATCCTCACTAACATATTGTTTTTTCCCTTGTAAAACAACAGCCCACTGTATATCTGATTGATATACTACATAGAAAATGTGTTTTGCATGTGTTTCCATTATAAAATAATCAGATGTGTCTTCCAATCTATTAAGATTAACATGTGTCATTCCAAAATCATCGTGTCTAACACTATTTTTACCGTTAAACCATTTAAAGTTAAAAATGGGAACTTTAATTTTAAAGTAATCAACCTCCCATATGTCTTCAATCACTCCATAATATGCAGTTGATGATGAAATTGGGTTTTTGTCCTTAGCACTCGAAAAATTCATTGCTTCTGCAAACACTGATACACCACTATTCTGAACTGCACTTCTGTTGTCCTGAGCTTTTGTATGAAATGTATAACCATTAATGTCATAACCGGACCATGTTATCATATTTAAACATGGACCACCCACTATCCATTTTAATGTCTCTGATACATCTGATCTACCAAGCAATGTTATTTTAATCCATGACAAAAAAGTTTTGTTGTGCTCATTCAGAATCCACATTTCATTTTTCTTTGGATGACATTGTTTTAACTCATTAATATGCAATGTGATATATGGTTGAGCATCAGCTATGTTATTCAAGATGTATGATTCTAACATCTTTATCTTTTCAGCTGATAATGATTTGACTTTCAAGCCATGAATCCCCTTTCCCTCATTATTAACTCGTTCATGTCGAGATGGAGGTAGTCATATGTGTTGCGCCGCATCCATGTAGCTTGTACAAAACTCTGTTACCTCCTCAGAAATATACTTTTCAATAATTAAGGCTTTAGGTCGATATAGATTTTTAACATACCCCTTTAATATTTTCATATACCGTTCAAAAGGATACATCCAACAAAGATATACAGGTCCACAATGCGTTATTTCTCGAACCAGATGAATCATTCAATGCACCATTATATCAAAAAATGTTGGAGGAAAATACATTTCTAATTGTCAATGTATAAAAATTGCATCCTTTTCCAAAATGTTCAAAGCATTCACATCAATCGCCTTGTTACAAATTGAATTGAAAAAATAACACAACTTCATTATAGTCTTTCTGACATGACTGGGCAATATTCCACGCAATGCAATTGGTAGAATTTGTTGAATCATGACGTGACAATCATGTGATTTCATACCTATCAACTTCAAGTCCTTTAATGAGACAAAAATTTTTACATTAGAAGATAACCTTGAGGCACTTTGGTATCATGAAGACACTAATAGAAGCTAATTTTATCCCTCTTCGATAATGTATGACAAGCCTGGGGAAGAAATGTTTATCTTCCTTTAGGAGTGGGAGCTAACTCCAAACGTATTCCCATTGATAGTAAGTATAATCTTGAATTCAACCCATCTTTAGTAATTCCTTTAATATCTAACAATGTCCAATCAAAGAATAACAGATATTCTTCTCCACGTGTATGACATCAATATTATCTTTACCTTCATGATACCTCCAATATGGTATCTCAAATAAAATTGACCTTTTCTTCCAAATATGTCTATCATTACCAGATTTCTGTGTATTTTCCAATGTCACGTCAAGGGTTTTCACCCTCTCAAAATACTGATCCGGGGATAAAGGTTTTGGAGTAGTATCAAAATCGTGTGAGACATTGAATGCCTTTTTTAGTCTTCTATAAGGGTGTTCCATAGGCATTAACTTTCGATGACCCATGTAAACTGTTTTACTCCCATGATGTAATTGAGAATATGACGTCTATTGTTCTCAAATTGGACATGCTTTATTCCATTTAACATTGTATCCAAACAAATTTCCATACGCTGGGAAGTCATTTATATTGAACAGAATCACTACATGCAGTTGAAAATAATCCATTTTATAAGAATCATACACCCTAATACCGTCCGCCCATAACAATTTTAAATCATCAATCAACGGTGACAAGTAAACATCAATATCATTACTGGGTTGCTTTGGACCGGAGATCATTATACACAACATGACATATTTGCAATTCATACAAACATCAGGAGAGAGGTTGTAAATTACCAATAAAGCAGGCCATGAACTATGTGTGCTACAGAGTGTTTGGTATGGATTCATTCCATCTTTGCACAACCCTAGTCTGAGATTTGTAATTTCATTTCCAAATGTAGAATATTGCGCATCAATTTTCTTCCATTGTGGAAAATCAGCTGGATGACGTATTTTTCCATCACATACCCGCTATTCAGCATGCCATATTAACTTTTCTTCATCATGTTAATTAGCAAATAAACGTTTGAAATGATTAATTATAGGAAGATACCAAAATACCTTTGAACGGAGCTTTGTAATCTCTACACCAGCCTGTGATTTTTCTTTCACCTTATACCGTGATGTCCCACATTTAGGACACTCTAATAGAAATTCATATTCCTTCCTATATATAATGCAGTCATTCGGACATGCATGTATTTTCTTGTATCCCAATCCCATCGGTCATAATATTTTATTGGCTTTGTAATGTGAATCTGGAAGATCGTTATCTTCTGGAAGAATGTCTTTCATCAATTGTAGTAGCTCTGTAAAACATCAGTCACTCCATCCATGTTTCGCCTTCCGGTTAATCAATCTTAACCCTGCCGACAAAACCGTAAAATCTATACAACCATGATATAATGGTTTTTCAGCATCACCTTATAGACATGCAACTGTCGGTTCTATCTCAATTTGTTCAGCTACAATATCGCGAATCATTTCTTCAATTCCATCAGAGTTACCATCTTGCGAATCATCATCATCAGTGCCATTCCATCTAGTTTCACCATGCCAAATCCCAGGTCTATAACTCGGATTGAAACCATGAAAAATCAGATGATCTTTTATCTCTCTACTTTTCAACTTATTCATATTCAAACTTCTCAGGCATGGACAGAAAAAAATGTCACTACTTGGGACATTTCGTTTTGAAAATTCCAAAAAGGCATCATCACCTTCTTCAAAATCATTGGTCATTCGATGTTCCGTAATCCAACTTCGACTCATTATTACCTATAACAAATATCAACAAAAAATATATATTTTTAAAACAAGACCAATATATGTTTATATGAAAAAATCATAATTTGAATGTAAAACAATTTAAAATCTAAAACAAATCTATGGGTATTTAAAAAAATATGCATGAATATTATTTTTAAAACAAAATATATTTAGATATAACATTTTTAAATTTCATTGAATCAAATAAAACCATGACACCTACATAGTTGACAGAAAATTGGAGAAAATGGAGTAAACCTGAGAATCACCCCACCCCCCGGACAACCCCCCAAACCCTCTGGACCGGCCCCCACCCCCTTGGACAGCCCCCACACCTACCCACCCCCTTGGACCACCCCTGGACACCCCCCAACCCTCCGGAAATCCCTCCACCCCTCTAGATAGCACCCCACCCCTCCTGGACACCACCCCCACCCCTACCCCTTGAACACCCCCCTGGACACCCCCAGCCCTCTGGACAACCCCCCACCCCACCGTACAACCCCCAAAACCCTATGGACAGGCCCCCACCGACGTGGATAGCCACTCACACCCACCCACACCCTTGGACACCCCCCCAGAGACCACCCATTTCCACATATTTGATATAATATATTTTTTTTAAAAAAATGTTTCATGAAATATGATGAAGTGTCCAATCGTATTTTTATGAAATTATTCATACTAGAAAATGTCTTAGTATTGGATAGAATAGTAAATAAAGTGGCATAAAACAGCAATATAATCCTAAAAAATGCCTATAATCTATCTTAAATATTTGAGTAAATATTTTTGTAATCAACCATCAAATCCAAAAGGTGTATGAGAGAACAATTAGAGAAAAAATTGGCAATGAGAGATCATAGTCATTAAGGGGGGATGGTGTCAAAGGAAATACAAAATCAAATGAACCGAGACCACTTTTTGATGTAATGCATGAAAAAGAAAATCCTACATCAAATAAAATCATTTTGTAAACACATTATGTCCACACATTAACATGTGTGAAAAATATTATTCCCATGCCATTTTGAACAAACTCATTATATCCACACCATACTATCTTATGAGATATAAAACAAAATCAATGAAGTGGATGATGATATATGACCCCACCCATCAACATCCATATGTATGTGTGAGATATAAAATAAAAAATCATTATATCACAAATAATACATGGAAAAAATGGGTTTAATATCCATTTAAAATGGAATCATATAAATAAAAAATTTATAATTCAATCAATAAACATGATAATCCCATGTAATATAAATGGGTTCCAAATGATACTAAATAAATTTCTTGGTAGATACCATTCAATGATTATATGGTATTGAAACCATATAAATAATGAGTATATAGGTTAGTCAATAATTTTCTCAATCATTTTATCTTTGATATCTTGTTGAACACCCTTCAATCAAAGGAATAGAAAACATGGTATTCATAGTGGATGGTTTGGAAATAAAAAGCAAACGATATTCAAAAAGATGTAATAGGGTTCGAAATGGAAGAATATAACCTAGTTTAAACAAAAAAATCGCAAAACATTATTATAGACTATCCGTGAAAAAAAAACGAACGAAATAAATTCGTGGAAGGCTTATTTGAGTGTTGCGAGTTGAGATGATAGATCCAAGAGGAGTAAAGAAGATAAATGATGAAGCCAAAATGAGTTTAACGCAGGTCGATAGACGAGCCGATTAGGGTTTACTATGCGAGAGAGACGAGCAGGCGGACTGTCAATCGAAAAATCGTAAATGACATTCCACGAGGCTTTAATTTTTTAAATTCTTTATAATGGTGGTTATATAATAACCGACATTATAAACTATTTTTTAAATTTATAATGTCGGTTATTTTAAAAACAACGTAAAAAACCAAAGCACTGGGGTTTTTTTACGTCGGTTAAAAAATAACCGACGTAAAAAACCAGTAGATAACTCGTTATTTACTTCGGTTATAAAATAACTGACGTAAAAATCCCCGTGCATTGAGTTTTAACGTCGGTTAATTTATAGCCGATGTAAAAACCAAACACGCACGATTTGTAACATAGGTTATTAAAATAACCGATGTTAAAAATCTATTCACCGCATTTGTTACATCAGTTATGAAATAACCGACGTAAAAAACCACGTTTCACAGAATATCATGTCGGTTATATATAACCGACGTAAAAAATGGTGACGTAAATAACATTTTCTGCACTAGTGATTGTGACTGGAAACTAAAATTTTCTTATGGAAAAAATAAAATATTTCATTTACCCACCTAAACTCAAATGAAAAATATTTTTGATTTATTATAATAAATAAAAATTTTATATAGTATTATGTAAAATAATATGGTAGTCCATTCAATTATAGGTCACATAGATTCATGATTTAGTAAATAGGTATAATTTGATGTTTAGAAACTTGAGAATCTTTTTATTTGTATCTCTACCTATATGAAACTACACTAATCTAGGAATTATGAAAAAATGTGTGATAAAAAATATAATATTTTTATAATCAACCCGAAAATATACTATTTAGTTTCTTCTCCCACTCTTATCCCTTCATGTCTATGTTATCATCTCTATGCAGTCACATTTTTGATGTCAAATGATTTCCAACGACCATCTCATTAACATCATCACCATTATTATAGTCACAATTCCACCATTGTGGGGTTATTTTAGTTTTTTTTCATGATATTACATGGAATCACTCACCAACTATCTATAGAAGTACATCCATATAGATAAAACACTACTCACCGTAATATTAGTCATATATAGGGTTTATAAAAACTAGATTTTTCAATAATAATGATGACCTAGGATTAACATCCATATCTTCTTTTACCACAGGAATCATTCTCTTCTATATAAATTTTTTCTATAATTTATTCATGAATAATCATTTAAAAATAAAAAATTATTTTTAATGTTATTTCACATGATAGTATTCCTTGGTTTAAACGTTTTTTTATTAAATTTACTAACATTTACACATGGGTTCATTTTGAATCTCTTTACAAAAAGCAAAACAATCATTATTTTTAATATTTACGATAGGAATATATTTACATACCATCATCAGAGTTAAATATTTTAATGATAACATTATATAACTATAATTTAATTTATAAAGAAATCACTTTTTTAATTATTTTTTTAATTTTATAGTTTTTATGGTAATGAAAATTTTTCCAATTTTACCATATTTTATGATTAATGTTTTTAATGTTCAATTTTTGGTATGTTTATCTATATCAAATTCATTTAATGATTTTGGGGAATCATACGGATTACGAATCTTATAATCACATCCATTTTCATTCTCTAAATGGGTAACATTATTTGATTTAAACAGTTTGTAATGAAACATGTTTCTTTTTTATGAGTAAATAAATCTATATAAGAATGCATGATGTTGTGAAAATTTTGTTGACTAAAATGAAGTATTTAATATTTAATATTTAATGATGCTACATTAACAATATTTATGATGACATGTGATGCCAATATATTTCATGATGATGGGAGATCATGACAGAAATTATATGATAAGTAAGCCTGATATAGCTTATGTGATGGATGGGCCCTATTATATCACTTCAATGAATTGGGTAATTTTTTTTAAAATTAATTGAAATATGGATGATTTTTAACAAGAGGTTTTTTCAACGTATTTAAGGATTATGTTGTTTTTCGTAACATAATTTATAATGATAATGTTACAAGAAACCAACACGTTTTATTACCTCCTACAATGTTTTTTTAATAGTACATTTGATCATGATTATCATCACATGGATCATTATTGTTGATTCATATGATTATTGACTCTGTTAATGTATTATTCCATGTGAAAAGGTAAATTATCTAGGTTTTATGGGTATAAGATTATCTATGTTATACTAATGCACATTTATTATTTAATTACACAATTATTGACATATTATGATTAGTAATGATATTAAATTATTAATTCTTATGTTTACTCATATTGATCTTTTGCAGTCACCCATATTTTTATTTCCATTATTCCCATGTTATGAGAAAATATTTTAAATTAATTATGTTGAGGAAGATTTCATCTATGGATAATTTTATTGGATATGATAAATAATAACGATGAAATATGATAAGTTTGGTATAGTGGAATAAATAATCATTTAAATATTAGAGTCTTATTATTTAAGAGATTGTAAAAAATTTCAAAAAATGTAAACCTGAATGGTCGTTTTTATGCATGCGACCCATTATTTTTTGATGTAGTGCGTTATGAATGCACAAAATTAGTTGAATTTATCCTTATCAATGTTAAAAATGTAAAAAATATTTATTTATCATTCATTAATAGAGTGTGGGGGTTTTGGGAAATTATAGCCTAAATCCAATAAAATGAAGGTATCATATCCTATGAAACTTTGACACATTAACATTGGATGAAGTGTGACTATCTAAACAAGGGTTAATGAAGAAAGTGATACCACTATAAATGGCGATAAGAGTACCACCTATTAGGTTTAGCTACCGATATATTTCAAAAATATATATCAAATATAGACCACTTGTTATATGTCTAGAATATTATATTGAGTATAATTATATGGTTTTAGAAAAAAAAAGAATATGATTTCTCCATGAGAGTTTATCATAATCGTTATAAAAATTATCAAAAGTGTAAATTTTTATGGATTATCATATGTTCAATAACATAGGAACCCCAATTTAGGTTTTTAATGTTAGGATTTTCAAGTGATTTCTAATATTTTTGGGAGATGTTTGATTTAGATAATGAATATATAACCATTAGTTTTAACATATATGATTATTTTGGAATAATTATATTACATATTTAGACTTTTATGATTAAGGGTATGATATAACATTTGATTATAAAAAAACATTAATGTTGAAGATACATTTTACAAATGTGACACAATGTTAGTTATTTATTAAATGATATAAATTAAACCTTTTGAGTTATTGTTTAATTATTGTGTTAAATTTATTTATTCTTCATATAAGGATGATAAATTTTTTATGTTATTTTAATTCAAGCTAAGAATTTAATTTTTTAATTTAAACATACATGATGAATAAATTTTTATCCTTTTCTGTATTATATAATCCCTTAATAGTTTTCATTAGTTATTCATGTATGCTGAATTCATCATTAATGATCAATATTTGGAGGTAAATGTGATATTATGGATGGATTTTATTGAGTGATGGAATTAAATATATAATGTAAGAATATTTTCATATAGTATATGTCAAGATTATAATGAAATTACTATACTATAGGGAAATGGATCCTGAAAAAATGTTATATGATTATATTCATTTATGATGAACATATTATCTTTTTCCAATATTAGTGGATGTTTTTCGTTATCATTTTCATTATCATTCACTTTCTAGTGATCAATGATCTCTATCACCATATATCACTATTTTTACAATACTTTTCCTCCATGTAAATATTTCCACATTCCACTTATGTACTACTATATTGAAAACACTTTTATTATTAAAAATATTGATTATATTTTATTATCTTCATATTATCAATGATTATTTTCATCAATTTTTATGGTGTGTTTTTTCAATAATGCTTATCTAAAATTTCAATCCATTTGTTTCCACGATCAAGTTCAAGTTGTGAAAGAGAAATTCCAAAAAATGGTTTATAATTTAACAACCTTGGTAAGGATAATTTTAAATCAATATCATTCCTTTTTAGCATTCTATAAATATATTTTATATATTTATATTCACTGTTTCAATAATATGTAAAATGTTAATCAAAAAGAAAAATATTTATTTATATAAAAATTGGGATTTAATTTATTATTTTTTATATAAAATAATGATTTAAAATTTATTAATATCTAATAATATATAAGAATGTTAATTTTGTAATTAAACATGTCATATTTTTCTTATCATTAATTTTTAAAAAAATTCTAAAATGATTTATTTTTCTATTAAATGTTAACAATAGTGATTTTTAATTAAATGTGTCTTTTTAGTTAAAAATATACTTATGTAACGTAATTTTAAAATGATTTTAAAGAATAATTAGTCTATAAATATTTATAATAATCCAATTAGGGTACTTTAAATCAACATAATAACTATATTCATAGTGAAATCATTTTTATTTATAAAATGGCATTTTTATGAAAACAAAATTCATTATTTTTATTTTTTTAATATTTAATTAAATTATACCAAATTGTTGAATTTTATTTTATTAATTATATTCCATATATTTATTTATAAATATTTATATTTTTTAATAAATTAAAATTAAATTTTCCCATAATAAATAGAGAGAATATTAAAAATATATTCCCATAGTTAAGGTTAATAGTGGTTTACCTATGGTTGAACTAAATATATAATGGATAAAATGAAAAAAAACTATTCTAAATTATATTTAATGTAAATATATTGATCATATTTCATATAATGTTATTAAATATTTTGTTTTTGATCCTATTTTCTTATATTAGAGATTAATATAATTTAACCCTTTAATAAATTTGATTTCTGTTCTCCCCTAATGTTATTAGATAACAACACCCACATATCCCCTTCTATAATCTATACACATGAAGAGCCTTTGGATTAGGAAATAAATTCCCAAATACCTTACTTACATCCCTCCCCATTTATTATAGGCCAATTTTGATCAAAAACTCAAACTATGAAGTGATTACGTTTAAACCTAAAGAAGTCATTAGTTGAATAATTATTATTCTTAATCTTCCACTTCCATATTATATATTTATTTACCTCTTTCAAATATTTTTTAAAAATATTAAGATAATTAGACCACTGAATTCCATATATTGGGATTATGTTACGTTGACCAAATAACTTATATCTGTAACATCTTCCCTCAAATGTGAAATAAATCAGTAATTTGTGTGTACGAAGGTCTACCTCCTCACAAACCTATGCAATTCATTTTCCATCACCCCATTTAAATTATAGCTATAATGATATATTTAATTTATATATATGAAAATAATTAATTTATTAACAATCATAATATAAAATTTATAATAAATTTTTCTTAATTTTTACACTTTGAAAAAAGATGACGTTATTCGTGTGTATTTTGGGATTACCACATTAATGAATATATGGGGTTTTTTTATCGCCATATAAAATTGATGATTTATATAAAGTATTTCATGATATAAAATTATATTTAATAATGAAATATTATTCTATAAATATAATATAATAGAGTCATTATTTCTATAATGACCATTTAAAATTGAAAACTAAACTTATGCCTCGGTACCACCAACCATCTCGATGATTGTAACATAATTTTTTTAACCATAATTTGTTATTTTTCATAAATGTATAATTAATGTTAAAAAATGAATTATATCATTATTATTATTCTATAGATAATGTAATAACAAACCCTTCAACCGCAATCAAAATGATGAATCTGTTTTGAAATTATCGCCTACAAGTCTTAAAAATGCTAGATGTTGACTTAAATGGTTATGTAATCAAATATTTCATCAATATAAATAAAATAAATTTCTTATATGTAAATTATTTATGATATAAAATGTTATTCTTAAATCCAAATGTATATTTCATGACCCATCCCTCCAAAGATACACATTTCGGGAAGGTAATAAAGAAAGGGGTATAATGACCCATGAGTCCCACCTCCAGTAGGGCACGAGGTGGTGTCCTGCACCAAGGGTAGAAAATATTACAAAATGGGAGGTATTTTTATTTTTTGAAAAATATATGGAGATATGATGGCCCATATAAAAACAACTTCAATAAATTTATATATAAAATAAATCCCAAATCTATCCCATAAGCATGTTTAAAAAACCCATTCCAAATGCAAAAAAACTCCAATGTAACTACCAGAGGTATAACTAATTAGTGACACCACAACTATCGAGATCTGAGCTAGTAATGTATAACATGGTATACGATTTCCTCCTGAAGAAAAAAAAAACTGTTTTATATATGTAAGGTGAGCATACAAGTATACTAAGTAAGAAAACCAAAGTCTATCATGCACATGTGAAAGAAGAATACTAGTTCCCCTATAAGAAAAAATAGAATCAATCAACACAAAAAAGGTATACTAACCACCCAAACCTCAGAAAGTCATGATCAACAAATAATGAAAGTCATGTAATGTAATATAATTCACATTGATAATAGGGTACATCACACCACATTCACACAAATTAGATTCTCTCACACCCTAATTATATCCATCATACCACTCACACCACTTCTAAAGACACCATATCTCTACATGCCCACAAAAAACTATGGTTCACAACCTCACATTGTCCCATCACTGGGGCAATGATCCACATCACATACCACCTGCTGAAACAAGGGCCTTAGAACCACCCCTTGAACCATTAATTGGGAAATGATCCACATCACATCTCACCCACAAAAACATTGGGAACATACCACATCACATCCCTCCTAGAGACACCTTGGTCACATACCACATCAATTCCCAAAAAAACTTAGAAAAAAACAATATCTCTTCCCAAAGACACATCTGAAATCACAACTCATCTCATCCCAAACACACCTAGGAAATAAAAACTCTTCTCTTCCCAAAGAGACCTATGCAAGAACAACTCACCCCATCCTAAATACACCTGGGAAAGAAAAACTCGCATGGACACACTTGGGCCTCAAAAACCAAATCTTTCTTGAAGAATCATGGGATATCACCACCTAGAAGAGAGGGAATAAAATAGTAAGTGTCTATCTATCCATCATTCCACTAGGATGTTTCGGAATGACTCCATCCCCAATGATGATGGCAGTGTTCAGTGTGTAGTGCTCAATTAGGGTAGGGTGAGAATAGGAATAAAAATATAAATTGAATTATATACAAATATGATGCCAAAAAATCAATCCAAAATTATTAGATTAAAATAAACATTCACTTTAGAACACTAGATAAATTTCTACCACCTCTAAATGCAATCAAAAAACAAAAAGCCACAACTTATTTCCAAATTCACAAAAAAACAATTACCATTATTAATTGAAAATTTATTTATTCATTTCATTAAACAAAAAAAATGTAATATAATTTAATACATTATTTGATATTTATTTATTCATATATTCCATTACTATCCAGGATACTACCAAGAATATCACGTAATATGAAACATAATAGCACATCACCTCACAACCCAATCATATCCCCACTGTACAACACTTCTCATCAATTCCACATTCAAAATATCTCTTAACCAGAGACTCCATTTCATGGATTTTTTGATGTCCAGTATACAACTTTTCTCACCACACATCCCAAACCAACCCATATCACACACTTATGAATTACAAAAATACTGTAACAGAAACAAGAGCGTATCCACCCATCACAACACGTTACCCCACATATAGAAGAAAAACACAAATATTGATTTTACAAGTCATCAATTATTAAATTCCACTTGTTAATACATGAGTTTTAATAGAAACTATGTAATACTAGGGAATTTGTTTATTTGAAATCTGTACAAGATTTAAAAATATCAATATACAATTGTTATTGAGAAATCAATCAACATGAAACTTCTTTAGTGGAAAACAAAGTACGACAAATGTTCAACGTTATTTGAACAATAATGGATCACAAAATAGTACTCTGATCACCCTTCCTAGAAGATATTCATCCATCTGAGGATTCCACAGCACCACCACACCAAAAAAATACAAGAAAGACCCCATTAGTAATCATAGATATGATCACTCCCTAGAATGGTGAGAATATATTGAATAAATGAGACCCAACTGCAGGAAACTACCAGAAAACAAAGGGATTACATAACTTGGATCACTAAATATCACCAAAAAAGTTCATTGAGATCAACAGATTGGAGATGGAGGAATAGGGTTCAGATAACTCCTTAGGGAACCTATGGTTTTTCACGAATGAGAGAGGTTGTTGCACCCATTAAATTTATGAGAACTTGAGTTGATAAAATGTTTTAAAACATTATAGCATCATTTGATTACATTAAATGTAATCCCATTTCACACCATGAAGTCCATTGAGGTACACTTCCACTAATAATCCCATAAAAATTTTATTTATTTTTATATTTGAAACCCTAAAATATTACACGCTGTGAATCCTTATTTCACATCATATAAAAGTATACACATCGTGATATTTCTAGAAAAAGTTGTTAAACTAATCTTCATATCATGAAATCATGTTACAATACATGTAACCTCCATACATATTGATTTGAATTATATAACATCTCCAAAATCCCTTCGATACATATCCATGAACATTTAATGACCAAACTCGATGTGTAATGGAATGGGAAGGAACTGACTATTACATTATATACCTCTCAAACGATTGTCATCCTCAACAATACAAAACAATCCCATTAGAAAAATGGTTCCAAAATTACACCCCCATGAAATAACTCTAAATGATCACTCTACACATGAAACACTACTAACAATAAAAAAGATCAATATTTAATTATAAACCACCCTATGTTGTTTAAAAGTATGAGTTGAAACCTCTACATACAAGAAAACATCCCATGACATTTTTAATCAATCCTCATCATGTTAATCCAAATTATTGCAAGAAACACTCCACAAGCACAAAAACTATGTCATATAAAACAAAATAATCAATGAATCTAATCATCTAGGTCAATATACTATTTATTATGGGAAACATTGAATCACCCTCACAGGTTAAATCCAAAAAAAAATAAATTTGACTGAATTAGGAATCATGTCTTCCACATTCATCATTTTAGGACTACTATACACATTTAAAATAATATAAAAAAACAACCCATTCATAAAATAAGGTGAAAACATTAAATTTTGAAACAAAACAGAATAAGGAAAAACTCAAAATAACATTGGATACTAGGAAAACATTTGTATTTCTCTCTCCCATGTACTCTCCAACTTTCCCCCATGACTCCCAAAAATGCTAACGAAAGTAATGGTCCATCCACACACCACCTTCTCCCAATTATATTTGAACTCTATTGGTGGATCCAAGTATTTTGCATCATCATCAATATCAAACTCTCCCTAATCAATGAGAAATATTTATTGTATAAATATATTAAAATATGAGATATGTGAAAGACATCATGGACCCTCTCCATCTATGGTGGAAATTCCATCTAGTGTGCCACTTCAAGAAATCATCCCAACACCTTGATGGATATAAAAAAATCTAGAAGAATAATTTCTCCCTCAACCAAACCACCACTACCCATGTCGAGGGAAAACAGTCTTGAACTATAGGGGGATCCTCCTCTGATTAACATATGACTTCATCAGGCCATGTTCCACGTTCATACTCCCACAAAAAAAATATAATCCTTATATTTGATGATTTTAACCACATATAGAACAATAATATTTGTCACCCCAACCTTCCTCTAGAAAAATGGAGAACGATAGGGTCTCCAATGTAATTACTTAATTTGATCCATGCCAATGTAAGATTTTTTTCTATAATTATAAGTTAATTCTACAAAGGGATGATATTTTACCCAATATCTTCTAAAGTATAAGACATAAACCTGAAATATATACTACAAAATTTGGATTTTCTTTTTTTCATCCCATCTGTCTTAGGGTGGGAATCCATGTAAAGGGGTAACAGGGTTCCAAAATCATGTTGCAGTCCCCTCCATATTCATGAGGAAAACTGCAAATCCAGGACTAAGACAGTAGACCTGAAAACTCTATTTAACCACACAACTTCATTCACATACCTCTTGGATACAACACCCACTACTCCTGACTACTTCATTTCTAATAAGTGAGCTTAGTTCGTTAGCTGATCCACTCCTACCTAGATAGAATTATAGACTCCCTATAACAACCCTGCTTTTTATTACACACTTGAACCTGATTTATTACATAAAATCTTCACTTGATACAACATAGAAGATTGAGAGGTCTAGTGTATTTGGGGAATAGGAAAAGTACAAAATATCTTAGAACATAAAACACACAACATCTTTATTGTGAAATACTTTTACATGACCACTACATTCTCTCGTACTTAGCATTGCTTGGGATAACCTGAGGATATGCATAAGAAAAGGGTGAGATATAAAGCCCAGTAAGGGAATAGACATGGAATAACATGAGGAATAAAATACATGTTAGACAATAGGCATATCAATTGAGTAAAAGAGAAAAATGAAAATAGAGTAATGATAAAGCATGATAATCATAACATGGAAATGTGGAAACAACACTTAACATAGAATTAGCATGAGACAAGGCTCATTGCACATAGAGCATGAGTAAACCCTAAATGAACATGAAGCAAGAGTAAAACCTTGTTTCACATGAATTATCATGAGTCAAAAATCATTTCACATGACCTATTATGGTACTATACTTTACCCAATTCATTGGAGCGCTATCAGGGCACACCCTTCTTAAACATTTCATTCCATGCATAAGTGTGCCACATGAAACATATATGATGAAATCAATCAAAATCATAAGTTATTCAATGATTAGGTAATTTGGAATAAATACATGAAATTGCCATTAAATATATATATGATCATAATGGTAAATACCCTTGATAGAGACATGGGTATGGTATTCACTACACAATGATCATGCCTTGGAAAAATGCGGTGCAATTTCGACAACATAACGGCGTGACATAAGAATTCATGAAAATGGTTGATGAGAGATAAATGGGTGTATCATCATATGTACATAAAATGGACAGTAATGGGGTCATATAGATACATTTCCCAACAAGATTAATGGAATTTAGATGGATAATACAAAATAATTACTTGGATGTAAAAGAGGAGAGAGAAATCACTCACGGAATTTTGGCATGGTAATGAGTGTACAAGGGAGGCATTAATGACCGAGAAAGAGGTATACCATCATACAAACATAAATAGGTAAGTATGGAGGAGGTTATAAATCATACTATATCATTTTTAGTTGATAAAAAAGGGAATTAAAACTTAAAGAAAGTTTGACAAAAATGAGAAAAGAAGAAATCCCTTACTTGGATGTGTGATCCC
Organism: Viscum album; assembly: GCA_963277665.1. Lineage (NCBI taxonomy): Eukaryota > Viridiplantae > Streptophyta > Magnoliopsida > Santalales > Viscaceae > Viscum > Viscum album. The sequence goes on from OY728146.1 coordinate 1,292,532,038, forward strand.
AAATGTTTGAGAGAGGATTGAGAGAAGATTTTTGAGAGTTTGGGGAACCTTGGGAGGATTATAGAAATATTAGGTAAGGGATTGGTCTAACTCTAAAGGATTTGAGTGAAGAGGAAGTTGGAGCTTGGGTGGGTTTATATAAGAAAGGAGAAGGAATTCTTTATTATTTAGGTTTGGGTCACCACACCTTAAACTAATCAATACAACAAAATAGCCCTTGGTTTTTGCCAAAAATGATTGGAATAATATATTTTATGAGGCCAATATCCAAACTTTTTAAAATAATAGGGTTTCTTATGTGGAGGTGAGTCAGACTCTCAAAGAATACAATTTAAAAAGACAGAATGTTTTATAAGCCTTGAAGGGTCCACTAATGCTTTGTAAAATAATTCAAACTAACCAAAAATCACATTATTTAAATGGTAAAAAATATATTGGATGGGAAAAAAATATTATATTATTTCATTACATAACTATTGGGTCATTATGATGTCATAAACCACATTATATATTTACACGATATTTAATTTTTACCCAAAAATTCTCATGTCTCAAAAAATTATGAAAAATTAACTATTGGATAATTTTAATGTCCTAATTCCAAAAATAATATTCATTTTATCTAAATAACTTTATAAATATGTGAATTTTTTACTTTTAAAATAAAAATTGACATTTACCAAAAACTCATGGGATTTGATGAAAATACTTTCAAACCTTAATAAAAATTAAAATGGAATTCATAAAATTTTATGATAATTTATATTTAATTAAAATAAATTTAATAGTAATTAAATATAATTTAATTAAAAAATCCATTAATTCATCAAAATATATTTCTTAGTTGAATATTAAATAAAAATACTATTTGTGATTGAAAAACTATTTACAAAGTAACAATAAAAAAATGAATGCACATTATTTATACAAAAATAATGTACATAGTCATAGTGCTAGGGTGTTGTTTCATAACCCCTTATAACACCCCCATATGAACAAAGGGTAAGGTGTGCGGTGGTGATAGAATCCTGGGGTGGCTCAGATAACATCGCTCAGGTGGTAATCTCTATTAACTTCCACTTCTCTCGTAGTCAGTTCCGCTCAAGCTTAACGTGTTCAAGCTCCGCTTGGGTGTGGTCAAGAGAGAAGCCCAATAACGCCACATCCTTTCTGAGGTCTGACAAATGGGATTTGTATGGGGAATGTCTACTGGATGAGGCCATCAATTCCTTTTTGTGAGTAAATTGGATTTGTTAAAGCCCTATATTTATATTAATCACGTGATAACTATTCAATGACTATGTTAACAAAGGTCACAATTCATAATGGTATTTTAAAATCTAGAAACGTAACACCAATGAAGTTTGAATTTCATATAACCATAATAATACATTTAATTATATCAAGAGGAATTTCCATTAATGAATGTTTGGGTCGTTACACTCCATGGGCCCTATGAACCAATATGATAAAATACATAATGATGTCGTCCCACATCCACTCAAGGACATAAAAGGGCTAAAATAAACCACCGGGAACATGGTTCTCCACCTGTTTCTATTAGTAGTCCATGAATCTTTTGAAAAACTCTACTACTTCCCATTTTATCTTGGGAAACCCAAACTGCATCTTTATGCCCCATGAAATTTTATGAAATCTTGGGAGTACCAGTACCGGTGGGTTATAAAACACGAAAATATCTCCCTTTGGCATTGTTATGAATAAATCCAACCTCCAAAATTACAACATCTGATTCAGACCATCTTCTGAACATCCTTTCTGGGAATCACCATGGCCAACATGATCACGCAAATACTCTATCCCCAATTATTCAAACTGAAACTACTCCACTAAAAATTGGAGAAGACAACATTATCATCTTGAAAAACAACCTCAACCACCATCAATTCCTATATCAATGTGGAAGGATCCTAACACCTCAATCTCTTTCCATGTGTCTGTATATTCTCGAATAACCTCATTATGTGGCTTTCTACTCTAATCATCAGCCGACACAATCCCCTTTCATATAGTGTAATAGATCCCATAATCGTAGTCCTAATTAAAATCCATCCACCTCTTCTTTTCAAGATTCCTATCACACTAGGAAATGAAGTACCCCAAACTCTTGTGTTCTATGAATACCACAATGTGGTCCCCAAAGAGGTAATTCTGCCACAACTTTAGAGAAAAAACGGTCATTTATAACACTAGATAATGGGTGTCATAGTAATATTTATTCATTTATAACCTCATAGGCCCATAATAGATCATTTATTGCTACTGAATCAAGACACATCCCTACCCTAGATGTGAAACATCACAAAGAACCTGAAACCTTCACCCCTTCTACAAAAAAATAAGGAAATAGAGAAACAAGAAATATCAAAATCTGATAGCCAAACACTTCTTAAAAATGATTACCCTATATAATATCTTCATCATTCCCAGTAAAGGATGTCAATGGAGCATTAAAATGAGAAACATATGGTAAAAACATCCAATAATATCCAATGAGACCAAGGAAAATATAATATTCTGCCACATTTCAGGGTTCTACCTAATAAAAAATCACTTCAAACATTGACGGTTCAACTTCTACACCCTATTTGGATACCCCATTACAATGAAAATTCCTCTCCCATGTATAAAACATGCACTTTAACAACCTTCCATGGATCCTGTGGTGTCCAATAACCTGCAATATGGGTTTATGATGCTCGATATGATCCTCCTATAAATTCAATTAGATTAGGATATCATTGATGAATAAAGTGAAAAACTAGTCTAGGAACTCTCAAAAGACAGAGTTGATGAGCCTCATGAACACTCTTGGTGCATTCATCACACCGAATGATATGAATAATAAATCTAAGTTCCCATACCTGCATCTAAAGGTAGTTATTATGATATCTCCCTCCTCTACCCTCAACTGGTGACATGCAAACTACATATTGATCATAGAAAAAAAAATCATTCCCCTCTCAGATGTCCTAAAAGACCACCAATCCTTAGATAAGGGTATCAGTTATTGACCATCACCCGATTCAACTTCCAATTGTCTTGGAACAACATCAAACTACCATCCACCTTATTTCAAAACTACCCAACAGAACCCCATGGAAACAGATTGGGCCAAATAAGGCCCCTTTACATGATATTATCTATCTAAATCCTCAACTCACTGAACTCATAAGGTTTTATCTGACAAGGATACATCGATATCATAAAAGCATTGATCTTCAAGTCTATGTCGAACTCAAAATCACATGGAGGGGCTAGTGTCACATCCTCCATTGGGAAAGCATATATGAAATCCCCAAATACGCTATAAGCCTCCACCATATCAACTTATACTGATTCAATTGACAGCTTAGCCAACAAGAAAAAATGAGTCTCTATATGCCAATTTCCCACTTGAGAGCTCTTCTCACCAACGAAAACCACACACCGGCCATACACCTATGAAAATATAACTCTTCTATGGAGGAATTCGATAACAACATGCATGTAATAAAACTATTTTATAATGATAATGAAGTTTTATGGATGCATTTTTAGAATAAAAATATTCTCACGGTACTGATGCTACCCCATCAATAGTCTACATCCCCAAAACACATCAAACAATTTGTTCTAGCCTCCAACAGGCGTACTCAACAATAGGGGAACGAGAATCCTCTCTATGTTTAGTACTAGAAAATGTGATAGAATGGGTGAAACAAACTATTGTCAATATCATGAATAAAAAAAGAATAATAAAGGGTACTAAAAAAAGAAGATCGTACCTTTAATGATATATGAATATATTGGAACTATGTCCACTATTGAATGAAACATACTATTTCAAGCTCATATGACTTTTTATTGATGACCAACTTAAAGAAAACCCAGAGAGTTGAGGTCTTTGAGCAATATCTTGTGGTTAAACCTACCCAATCCATCTCCCCTCTGTAGAGAATGAACCTACTATCCCTAATTTAGAAATGAACTAGCTGTTTAATAATGCTGAGGCTGGCACTAAACATTTCCACCGCCACCATAATGAGCTCGATCAGCCACATGGAACATACACTGATGATGTTCATGGACCCTATATAAGAAACACCTCAGCCCCAAGTCCATAGAAAGGGAATGGAAAACACTATCACCAGAAAGATAGAAGGGAAACTCCTAAGGTCGACACCTTGTTGGTCAAAACCTCAAAGGTCCTAACACCTAGAACCTTCCACTAACAACACTTAAAATTGAATAACTCTGTTGTATCCCTCCTCATGGAAGGCCTCCCCATGAGTGAATCATCTTAATCACCTCTTCTTTCATCAGGTCCTTCTGATACATTGGAAATGTAAAAAGAGGTACATCATACAATATAGAATGGCGGGGGGGCTCTTCAAGCCGTCTAACATGAGAATCCTCATCCAGAAAGAGATTTTAGGGGAATAAATGAATATCCTTGATCAGGTAACCATGTTCTCACACTAAAAAAATCCCTTTATGAAGGAAGAGTATCTCATACCTCTTTTTATCCATCATGGTAGACAAAAGTAACTCTGCATGGAATTACTTTAGAAATTCATCCAATAACATGTATTCCTCCTTCTTCTTCCCTAGATAAAGCATCCACCAATGAAACACATATCCCCAAATCTGACTCACTGCTAAAGAAACCCAGTACTCTTCCTGAGGCCAAATCAAAATAAAGGTGATCTCAACCTCCTCAATCTAGATCTCCATGTCCATGTTCAAAACACTATCCTCAAACATTCCAAATCCCTTCCATTGAAAATCTAGTATCATTATCTACCACATGTAGTCCTCCTCAACTAGATAAACCCTCCAATGATCAATTGGATCTGAATACGTATCCTCAACCAATCGAGCCACACGTGAACGGTGAATGGGCTCTATATCTATAAGGTAAACCTGGAATTACTATGCCCGAGTTGTATTGAAATTTGTTAATGATTTATTTAATTCATTATTTTCATCATATCCAATTTAAAATTCCCCAAGAAACCCAACTCAGATAATAAAAGAAGTCATTATGATGCAAGTACCTTTCCAAGCCCTCTACCATGCAAATCATGTAGCCTCACTTGTCCATTCAGTAGGATAAGAGTCCTTGCATTAGTTGACAGGGTTTCCTAAAATATTGTGTCCTAGATGGTCTTCCCTTAACCATGTCATGCACCAAGATCACCTTCCACTATTTCCCAACTAACCCATGTAATCCACACTATTAAAAACTCCAAACTCTATCCTATATCTCAACCACAAGCTCTAATACTATTCTGTCATTACCCCTCCTTCCAAAGATACCCCTATATTGATAGAAATGAATAAAAGGGGTTAATAACACATGATTCCTGCCTCCAATAGGCCCTGTGGTGGTGACCAGAACCAAGGGTGTACAATCTCACTAAATTTAGTTCATTTACCTTTTTAGGAAAAAATTATTGAGAGATAAGATGGTCCATTCCAAAAAACGCCAATATATATATATATATATATATTAATGAATTCTGAAATCCATACCACATGCATGTTTAAAATAAAATTGTTTTATATTCTATTAAACCTCCATTGTATGTACCCAAGAAAAAATACACAGCGATGGTGTACCTCTCATGATACTAGATAATAATTCCCATCACAATCCATGAAGTCCTCCTTGAAACATAAAAATAAAATAATTTACCTTGGTTAAAAATATAGGTATACTTAGTCGGAAAACCAAAGGCTCTCATGCACATGTGAAAGAATCTTATTAATGCCCATGTGAGAAAACAACAGTACCAAACAAAACAAAACATGAAAACTAACCACCCCAACCTTACCATGGAATGATAAATTAATAATATAAGTAATAATTTTATATAATTCACATCAATAATATGGTTCCATGAACCACTTCCCCACTGATTAGCTACTAGCACACACTTACAATAAACATCCTAGCTATCCCACCTCTTCTGAACATAGCACATCACAACCCACCCACCCACACCTGAGCCTCATAACCACACCTCATCCCACTAATGGGGCCACATGACACATAAAATTTCAATCATAGACATTTGGGTCTCATAACCACACAAATCCCATCACCGGGGCCACAAGCCACAACCAATCTCACCCACATACACCTGGTCTCCATACCACATCACATCCCACCCCCAAATATATTCTTCACATATAACATCAAATCAAAAAATCAACAAGAAAATCACAAAAAATATATTCATAAAGACACTTGGTTTAGAGAAACACATCTCATCCTGAAGACACATGTGAATGAAGAACTCAAATCAACCCAGCGACACCAATGAAAAGAACAACTCATGTCATGATAAAGAGAGTTGGGAATGAAAAACTCACCTGTACACACTTGGGACTTACAAAACACAACTATTCTAAGAAATCATGGTCTATCAACACCTATAAGAGGGAATAAGGAAGAGTGAGTTTTCATGAATACATCCTTCCAATGGGTTATTTGGGAAATACACTATCCCCCATGAAAATTGGTGTTTTTGACTCATAGTTTTTAACAAGGGTGGGGTGCATATAGAAATCACAAAGGATACTACTAGCTCACAACACATCCAAATTTTCAAATACCATATAATGAATGTACTAAAAAAATCTGCATCACCATTCCAATTCCAAAATTATTTTGTAAATCCAATAGTAATATTCATTCATAATTCATAATTCATTATGTTTGCCAAACCAAACCAATCTAGTTCCAAATTTTTTTAATGAATTATTTATTCACCTATTCCATTAATATTGGGAACCTACCAAGCACATCACATAAAAAGAAACATAACAATGAATCACTGGACATCGTGATCATAGATCCACTACGTAAAACATCTCACCCATTTCACAATCAAATAATCTCTTATCTGGAGATTCCATTTCATTTTTAGGATGATGTATTGTCAACATGTTCGTTCATCAGACTCCCCAAACCAACCAAGAACACAAAAAGTTTCCTCAAATGTACCACAACACAAACCAGAGTATATCCACACATCACAACACATCCACATCACATACTATCATCTTGGAACAAACAACCGAACTATCTCGCACAACACATCACCCTAAATACCAAATCATATCACAAAGATGGATTTAACGAGGAATCATTTTTTAAATTCCACTTGTTAATTCATGGGGTTTTGAATAAAATGGGCAATCCTAGGGAATCTCTTTATTATCCATGTGTCCTTAATATAAAAATTTCAATATAAAATTGTTTGACATAAATAAATTAACTTGAAACATATTTAGAAGACAACCATGGAACAAATAAATCCCTGATTATCATTAGAGGGTTTAACCTGTATGGACACAATATCACAAAAATTAAGTAATGATGTAAAAATCATGACAAACTCCACTTCCCCATCAATTAAATTATCCAGTTCATTATCATTGATTAAGCTGGCACAACCATAATGAAATTATAACAATAAAAAAACCTAACTATATGATGCCAACATAATGTGAGACAAGGGAATCCCTACCTTTAATGGGTGTCAACATTTTTTTGCATGATAATGGATAACAAAACAGTTCTTTGAACACTTATACTATAAGATATTTTTCCATCCAAGGACGTTGTTGAACAACCACACTGAAAAAATGAAACCCCATTAGAAATATAATATAAGAAATTTTCATGGTACAACGGGGAGATATGGTAAATAACTGGACATAGCTGATGGAACTTCTAGAAAACTTAGGAAGAATGTATCTTGGATTAGAATATATTGCCAACGAATGATCACTGAGATCAACATATCGAATAGGGAGAATATGGGTTCAAAGAACTCCTCGGGGCACCTAGGTTTCATCTAGAAAGAGATTGATTTCATTATCCATATGATTTGTGACAACCCAAGTGGATGAATTTTTTAATACATTAAAACACCATGGGATTACATGGCACATAATTCCATTTCACAATGTGAAATCAATCATTGCACAATTTTTTTGGAAAAAACTATCGTCTCTAGGTATATTTTTATTTTTCAAACCCCAAAATATTACAGTTTGTGAATCTGTATATCATTCCATGTAAAATTAATCACGTCATGAATCATTCTAGGACACACCATGAAAACAATCATCACACAGTAAAATCTAGTTACACAATGTGTATCCTCCCTATATTAATCTTTTAACAACCAAACCTCTCTAAACTCTATCTAAGACTCTTCTAGGAACTTCCAATGAACAAAATCTCAATGTAATAGGCTTATAAAAATAAATACATTAATATTAATATAATTATATTATATTGGATTTAAAATTAATACATGGAAATTTATAACTCAATGTAGTAGAATTTTACTCAATTTTCCATATGTGAGACATATTTTATTTCTATTCACATAACTTATTCAATATGGGGAATAAGATACTTTTTTTAGTATTATACACAAATAATTCATACATCATTTTATATTATGTTACAATTAAATAAATTTCATCCAAGAGGATTTTTCATGAATGTTGTCAACAAAAATTATTTTTTTGCTCAGTTTCCATTCATTAGGTTGTAACTCTTCACCAACAACATTATTATTCCATGTGTATAACTGAATGGTTATATGAATAGTTTATTTACATATGTACACATTTTAATATGGAATTAATATTGATCAACTAATTAAATCATCAATTAATTATTACATTAATTTCACGAACATTTCAAGGGTTTTATTTTTTACAATCTTCTTTTCCTGAGAGATTATTCATGTTGTGCACAATTATTTCAATATATAGCCTGGAATTTTCCTTCTTAATTATTTTTACTGAATTAACTCTTAAAATTTTTGTTATTTATTAAGAAATATTATATTTCATTCTTTGTATTTTGACTAAAAAATTACAATGACGGTAAAGGTTTGTGATTCAATCTCCCTTAATTTCAATATTGTTTATGGTTATGGGTTAATTTGAGTAAATAATATGCTCTTATTTAATTTAAAAAACTATTTTCTAATCCACATGTTATTAATATTTAATAAATTTTAATTTTACAAATCCTCCATTACCTATTAAGAAGACAACATGAATTTTGATTATATGATATATTGATATTCTATCTTATTTTAGATAATGAATCTTTCTCATATGTATAAATGATTTCTAAAATAATTTTACAATTTTATTTTATAAAAATAAATTCTTAATTTAGCTTAATTTATCATTGAATGTCTAGTAAATGTTTATAAAATAATATTTCATTACATTTTACTCCTAGGTAAAATTTGAATATCTTTTAAAATGTTTGAAAAGAATGTTTATTTTTACCATTTACAAAATTAACATATTTTCCAGCCATAATGAGATTAATGTTTTATCTACCTTTTTATGTTTAAATGGTTATATTCAAATGATATCATTTTTTAATATTTTTTATTATTTTATTTTTATTGTATTGGAAAAAATTGGCATTTTCCCATATGTTCAATGAACTGATATAAATATTTTTTTTCATGGTATTGTTATCTATGTAAACATAAATTAATGATTACATAGATTAATTGGGATTATTTTATTAGGAATCCATCCATATTATTTTTCTTGATTGAATACATTTAATTTTATAATGAAATTTCATAAAACATGCTTATTTTCACAAAGTAAATTGAGCTATAAAATATTGAAACCGGTTTGCAATTGATTGATGATTAAAAACGAAATTATCCTTGTGTAATATTAATGTATGATACATGAAAATTATTTTTTATGAAGGGAAAGCCTAATATATCTCATTATGATAGGTGATCTCTAAACATGTTATCTGATGGGTTATCCCAATATAGCTTATATAACGAGACTTACCAATTATAGATCTTTAGTGGATTGTGTAATTCTACATGAAATTAAATATAATAATAAGAGAGTTAACTAGGGAGGTGTTAACTACAGATTAAGATGATATATAGTTATTTCTAACAATAATTTGTCCTATAATTCTTAAATATACCAATACAATTTCATTATGCATGCTATGTGTTTTTAAAGGTACCTTTAACCATGATTAACATTATATGGGTAAGGATTGTTGATTCCAATGACTGTTAAACTTATTAATGTTTTATTCAATGACATATGATTAATTATATTGGTTTTCTGGGTATTAATTACCTTATGTTTTCCTCAAACACTTTGATTACATCATAAAAATCATAAGAGAATATAATTTTCACTCATGAAAAAAAATTAATAATCATTTTTACACTTTCTGAGCATTTGAAATCACCAAAATTATATTTTACAATTCCCCATATTATGAATAATTGTTTTCAAATAATTAAGTCTATATGATTCATGTGAATTTTTTTTGGGGGATATTGAATACTTAATGTATAATTCTAAAATCATTGTATAGTGTAACAAATACTCATCTAATGACAATAATATTTTATCCATGAGATTTTATTAATTATATAAAACTCATAACCTAAAGGTAATTGGCTATATAAGTGATAAAAATTTTATTTTTTTCTATTTGAAGATTATAATGGAAGAATTTTATTGTTCTTTGATTTTATCATAAAATTAAAATGTTAAAATAATATTTTTCAAAATAGATTCAGGATTGTGGGTTCTACTCTATTATAGTTGGGGTTAATAAATGTAAAGGATTTGATACTTAGGAACTATGGGACGTGAACAATGTTCGATGAATGACTCTTTAAAAAAAGGGCTCCATTAGCAATGGGTTTCAACAGAGGATAGAGGCAAGACTCCATTCATGGATGTGTATCCTCCGATTTAGTGCTCAAATATGTATCAATTAAACCCCATTAGTTATAATTCAAGACTGTTAAATGTATTTTCAAGGAAAAATACTCTTCTTTTGTTACCAACAAATTTGATTTTCAAATATACATAAAAATACTTTTAGTGTTTACAATAGTGTTTCATAGTCATAGTTTTCAAAAATATCTAAACCTAACACTCATATCTACTATGGTCACCATAGCCTCTCAAACATAATGTATAAATTTTAATAGATCAATATTCATTACATATCATTATAATAAAATATATATATAAATTTTTAGTATATTTTAAAACATATAAACATAAAAAACATGTATGAATAAGTTAAAAAACATATCACATTAAATTCTTCGCAACAATAATACTTATTAGAAATATCACACATAAAAACATTCTGCATATACAATGGAAAAAAACTTAATAAAGGGTCAAGGAATATGATTAAAAAGTATAAAGAAGTATGATGTCAATAAATGACTATATATAACTGAATATGTGAATAAATATAATTAAATATGAGTAAAAAATTTAAAATCCATACCCACATATTAATTGGAAATAATCATGAGTCATGGAATAAATAAAATAGGTTAAAATGATATGGATCATAATTTTTTCAACAAAAAATGTTCTTGAGTGCATACCATTGGCATATTATCATTATCATTAATGAGTTGTAATAATTAATCAATAATAATAATAAAAAAAATCCTTGATCAAGGATACCCACTAATTAATTTGTTACATTTTTTCATGGAATAACCATCTTTGGGCCTACTTTGGGCCGTAGATAACCTCCCATGTAACCAATTTTTTATTGGATTTCCTTATGTGTACCCTTTTTTCACATAAATTAATAATATATACATAATTAATTGGTGGTATGTTATGGACCTACCCATATAATAATGATAATCCACTCATATATATATATATATATATATATATATCAAAACAATGGAATTATATATCATTTCACAATATCAAAACTCTTAGAAAATAAGTAAGTATTCATCAATATTTCATCATCATAATCTTAAACTATATAGTTAGAGAAAAAGTTGTATTTCATAGGATCAAATAACCATTGAATCATATGATGAATATAGAGATGTTATCAAGGATTAAAAATGTCTTTAATTTATCATTGAAATATTTATTTAATAAATTATTGTATTTATTTTAAAATGAAATATATAAAATTTAAAACATTAAAAAATATGAAGAAAAATATTTTTTTTCCAAATTAAACTTTTATAATTGTAATGTAATCATTAACATAAAGGTTTTTTAGGTAATTAGGATTTTTTTTCCGTGTAGTATACATTACAACGATGATTTTATCCACCTTTGGATAAAAGTATATCTTTTGGAAATTAGAAATATGATTTTAATTAATTTTTTAAATAATGTGAATCATCTGTAATGAATGAAATTAATAAATATGTGTAGAATATGAAAATAATTGTTGAAATATTTTTAATTAAAATATGTACATTGAACAAATCATTCGCAGATGAATATTAATCATTGTAGATTACCCTTTAAAATGTTATCCTAAATCATTTAATTCCTAGTTAGAGTTAACAGAATGGAAAATTGTTATATATATAAATAACAATAGGAGTAGAAATTGATTATTATTTATGAGCGATATATCATATAATTTCATAATTGGAAAATTTAAGTATGAATAATATGGATAAGAGTTAAATTGTAACATAAAACTATTACATCAAACTCAATATGATTTATAATAACTATAACCTCCTTTATAAAAAACTAAATATAATATAAATTTTTAATAGAATCATTTTAATTCATATATTAGCATAAAAGGGTTATTAGTAAAATTTTATAACCTTATTATTAATGATCACTTATTGAAATCATTGTTCTATGTGATAAAATTTTCATTTTTCATGTATGTTTCCATTTTTATGTTATGTTACTTGAAAATATTTCATGGTTCTATTATTAAAATATTTTTTATCATTATATAGATATCATATATATTAATTTTATTCATATATAAAAATACTAATAAATTATAGGTATAGAAAAATGGATCACACCATTCATGGAGATGGTAGTCCATTCATACACATGAATTTTATTTTAATTTAATAAGTAATAGAATAAAATAATTATAAATACTATTTTCTCAATAAAAATAAATCATTATGTCAAAAATATAATTTATATTTATTAAATCTATCATTCTATCAATCAACATGAGTCAATGATGTAAAATTCATCATATCTCTACATAGAGGTAGAATTCCACATGTACACATAAGTGATACATTAATTATTTAAAGATACTAGGTTTTCTAGAGGATTAGATTTTTTTAATTTCTTGTTCAATGTATTTAATATGTCTTCTAGCTTAGAACCTATGTTGGGATGTGATCTGGTTGGGTTGTTTTGGGGAATGAAATGTTAAAAAGGCTTAAGGCTGGCTATACACCAGGTACACATCCTGTACTTGGCCTCTACATCGTATACATGTCATATAAGTTGTGTACTATCCCATTACAACGTGTGGAATTTATTTTTGAAAAAAATAAAATTAGGAAGCACACGTCGTGAATATGAGGTAAATGTCATATACTTTCCCACCATGATTTTTTAAATAGAGGAATTAGCCTCTAATTTTATATAGACATAAGGTTTCAATCATTTTTGAGAACTTAAACCATCTAAATTGGGTTGTCTTGTTTAGAAGTCATTCCCACTCTGATTCGAGTGTGGTCTATGTTTTTGGAACCACATCAGTCAGTAATTGATTCCTTTTTATCTGTTATTGATACCTCAAAACAACAGTTTCATTATTTGGATTTAGAATCATATGACCTCATTTCTCATTCGTCATCCGTTCTTCATATTTATTTGAGCCATGAATAATTAGGAATTGATACTTGACAAGATGTCTAATACCAAGGTGAGTAGGTGATATATTCCTTCTTTTATCTTTTCGAGTGATTATCTAGCATTTGGAATTTTTTCATCCCATCAGACATTGTCGTGAGGCCTTGTTTTTTAGCGAGATTATTGTCATAGGCTTAGTCGGACCTAGTGAGGATTACCTTAGGCTCTTTTTACATGTTTTGGTATCCTTTTCACAATTTATAGTCACCCAAGGTGTGAGAATTTAGGAAATACTCTGTTAATGCATGTTAAAACCAACCAAGGGATGTGTTCTGGTGCTTTCCTAGTTAGAGGAAGCCCTTATATACTTTTATGATTTCAAATATCTATTTAGGAGATGTACTGCCTCCCCGTGTAGTGATATAATGTCATAACATGCCTTCTTTTTATAGTTTGGATTAAATGAATATAGATGAACATGTGGGTATACTTGTTGGTAATTATTTAACTTCTCTATGGGTGACTTGGGAAATGGTGATATATGAGAGAGTATTCGCACATGAAATTTTAAATGGGTAATATTTGTGGGTATAACTATATGAAATGTTAAATGGTATATATGGGAGGGTAGGCCCATAAGATTCAAAATTTATAAATGTTTTTCATGAGTGGATAAACTAAGGGATTGTGTATGTTATTGTGAGTGGGTATACTCACATTGATTGAGTTTTTTAAATTGAATGATTTGTATGAATAGTTTATTGATTCCATGGGCTACTCTCCATGGATATGGAATGTGGTAGTTGATGCCTTGGGTTTACACTTCCCCTTGGGCATTGATTCCAGGGGATGCTGCAGGATTTGCTACATCATGGATCTGGCTTGCTTGGTATTGTGGAAGACATGCCATTTCTATGCTCCTAGGACCCCAATAAGCACCCAACCGACTTTCCACTAGTATTCCAATCTAACTCACTGAGATTCCTTGGAAAATAAACTTGGATCCATCCCTTCGGGGCCTCGATATATTAAATGGAAGCATTGGTACATGACACCTTTGATCCAGCATATAGGGTCCACTCTTCACTATACGACATTGATGTGGGACTCTACTGTTCTCTATACAGCATTGTCGTGGGACTCTTCAATTCATTATACAACATGATTGTGAATTTTCTGGTATTACTAGATGTACGGTGTGGATGTGTCACTTGTTTACATTGATATATTTTCCTTCTAAGGTGATGAATCTTTTATAGGTAGCCTTGAGGGGATGTTTAGTTATACCTTGAAGTTGAATTATGACATGAGACTACACACTTTCTTTATTTCTTTCTTTACACTTTCTAGAACATTGTATATTATTGTTAGAACTGTATAGAACTAGGTGTTTTCCTACTAGGATGTTTCTCTCAAACCCTATTTTTGCTTCTTCAATGATCTAAATAGATTTTATGGTTGAAGGTGATGATATGGGGAAGTGCCCTAGTACAGGTTGTTGACTGTGTCTTTGGATTTGGGGTGTAGTGGAAAAAGTTGATTCTTGAGATGCTATGATACCTTTATGGTATTTTGTTATTTATGGGTATTGTACTATTTTCTACTTCCACAAACTATTATAGATTATTTATAGATATTGGTATCATCTGCATCATTTGGTATATGAGAAGCCTATGGTTATTGATATGTATTCCAGTCTTGCCTTACATTCTGTTGATTTCTATTTATTTCACTTCATCTATTTATTTAATGTTTGAAGTTAGTTGTGATACTATGGTAGTGAGAGAATTTCATCCACAATAACTCACATATTCCCTTGCTGATAGTCAGTAGCCTCTGGTATTTGGGGATATGCGTTTGAGTCCATTTGCCTAACTGGGATCGGGGAACCATATGGTGGCTTTCTGGGCCATGACGTTACAAAGTTGTATCAGTGTGGTTTTTTTAAATTTTTCCCTACTTTTTGGCTAAAATAGACCAAGATAAGAAGGAAATGGATTTTGGTAATAATATTTTCCCAGGATTAGCTACCCCACGTAAAGGGATAAACCAAATTTCCTTAAACAGAGTTACAATTTTATAGATTTTGACGATTGGATATCATTCGACTTCACTGTTGGGTGACACACATTATTAATGATGATACTATTGATTCCATTGTTCATTCTATTTTTGTTTCATCCCAATGATACAAGGATATTCCATATTAGGAATCACATAAGAAATTTTTATAATCATATTCCATACATGTTTCCATTCCATTTAGGATGCATTAGATATTTTATGATGTTACGATTTTTTATGTGATATTTTTTCTTTCTGTTGTGTTTGTTTTGGTGCAACAGATAAATGTGTCATGTCATATAAAAATCCATAAGGAATATGGACCTTATGAATTTAGAAATGACATGACAATGAAATGAAAAGGCATAAATGAACTTGTTATATGTATGATTTGGATGGGAACCATGATTCCGTTCATGAGGTGTTATGGGCCCTCATGGATTCAGAATTGGTAACCCTTGAGAAAGTTTCCTGGATAACTGAATGTGATCTAGAAATTGAAATAGAACTTGAATTATGGTCAGAGACTTGACTTATACCCTTCTTTTTAGAGGGAATATAGAATATTTTCTAGTGTTTCATTGGTCATTCTTTATATAGTAATCACTTTATAAGAGGGCAGTGGTTTTTATTGGGTTTCTTGGAGGGTTTTGACATGTCATACAATTTAAGATGTGTCATTTGATGGTGCTATTTCTCGATGTGTTTGTTTGGAATTATAGAGGCATGAAAATACATTAATTATGGTTAGATACTTGACCTATAAACTTTTTTGAGAGGGAATATAGAATATTTGCTAGTCGTTCATTGGTTGTTCTTTATATAGTACTTGCTTTCTAAGAAGGAGGTGTTTTTATTGGGTTTCTAGGAGGGTTTTGACATATCATACACTTTTAAGATGTGTGATTTGATGGTGTTATTTCTTGATGTGTTTTTTTGGAATTATAGAGTCATGCTGATTCCATAAAATCTAGCGGTAAGACTCGTGGTAGTAGATGAATGTAATTCGTAGATGGTGGTCCACGAGATATCGGTTGATACTCCTATAGTGATGAATACGACACCTGAGGCTATTCCAGACATAGGTGCTAAGGCAAAATTCCACTTGGGTTTCTGTTGGTATATGCAGATGATCTAGGGATCACGACATCAATCCTTGACTACGGCTATACTGACAATGTTGTTCCAATAATAGAATCGTTATATGTTTTCAGAGGATGGTGTACCATAGGATTCATAGCTATAGATAAAATCCAAGTTAGCAATTTTTTAGAATCTAGAGATGCCTATGTAGTTGAGGGTCATGCTCACAACATACTTTCTATGTGGAGCGAAAAAGTGATAGTGTGATGTTTTTAACCATGTTAATGGGCTGCAGAATATGGGTTGGGATAAATTCCAATCACGCTTCTCCGACTACTTTTACCCCGCAACTCTGTAAGAAGAGTAGGGTAGTAAGTTCATGCATCTAGAGTAGGATGTGATGAAGATTATGGAATACTCCACACACATTACAGATATTCCAGGTTTTTAACATATGTATCTTACTAATGAGATATTGAGGGTGAGATGAATCCTGGGAGGTCTCATACCTGCTATCAAATATCTGGTCAATGTATTCAGGTTTCCTTCAATCACATAGATTGTGAATTAGGTACTGATTATAGAGCAGAACGTAAGGGAAGCTGGGTGTATAGAACATGGGAGCGATGTTTCTATCCCTAGTGGATCCACGTATTTTAGAAGGAAGCTTCATTTCAAGTAATCAATCATTGTAATTTGTAGTCGGGATACAGGTGAAAGAAGATTTGTATATTTAATTCACTTTTTTAGGAGATGCCATGTGAAAAATCAGTTATACCACAACCCAGTTGAGTGCCGAGATTGGAAAATGTTGTGGAACATTTCTTGGTTTTTCAGGAACTTCCCTCCATATACGAGTGGTATGGGTCAACTTCAACATCAGTTTTATGAGTAGGTTATTCAGATTCTCTTTAAGTGGGGAGCTAGATTAGTGTAGGCCGGTCAGGCTAGGGAAGTGGAGGTCATGGCTATGGTATCCATACACTGGGTTCTCAATGATAGTAGGGTGAATCAGCTCATGGTAGCTAGGAAGGTTCATTGGGACATGTTATATGCTAGAATTATGCAATGCAACAGACCCAATAAGATCATGATCCTATACCATCTATAGTGATAGGTATGATCATAGTATCTTATATTATTGCATCTTCTCTTTTTGATATAGGTGCATCAAAATGTTTTATATATGTGCAGGTGGTTAAAATCCCTGGGCTTGTGGTTTTCCTTTATGAGGTCATGGTGATACTATATACACTATTGGGAGTCATAAAGGGTGATGTTAAATAGTGTATGGAGTGTCCCCTTGAGGTTTTAGGGTGTAACTTCATTTGGGATATTTATGTCCTCAAGATGGCAGAGTTTGGCATCATTCTCCGAATAGACTAACAAGTAATTTATCAAGCATAAATTTGATTCTATTGTGCGAGGATGTATTTCACTTAACTAGAGGGTTACATTCTTATTCAAAAGGTTGAATGATATTTCCATGCAAGAATAGTTGGTCCTAATCATGGTGGGATGGGCAGGATGGCCGCCCAGATCACTAGTTGTTTCTAGATTATCTAGGGGTGATTCACGAGGACTTCCCTCTAGTGGTTTAGTCCTTGAGGTATGTCTTTACTAAATATTTTTATTGGGTTAAATCCTAATATAGAAGTGGATTTTTCCTTTGTGATAGTGTTAGGATCAGCATAGATATCAATTCCTCCTAATATTATGGATACGACATGGTTTTAGGAGCTAAAGAGGCAGCTATAGGATTTGGAGGCAAAGGGTTTTATCAGACCCAGTACTTCTCGGTGGCATTCGATGGTCTATTTTTCAAAAAATGCAAAAAGAACACTTAGAATATGTGTGGACAATCAAAATC
Source organism: Viscum album (assembly GCA_963277665.1). Classification (NCBI taxonomy): domain Eukaryota; kingdom Viridiplantae; phylum Streptophyta; class Magnoliopsida; order Santalales; family Viscaceae; genus Viscum; species Viscum album. Next base: position 1,292,550,744 of record OY728146.1, read on the forward strand.
TGAAACACATGACAATTATGAATTGATATCAATTTCCACGAATAGATGACTTGCTTGATCAGATTTGAAGAGATCAAGTGTTCTCAAAAATCAAATTGTGTTATGGATATCACCATGTGCATGTTCAAACTACAAAAATACCTTGTACAAATATTTTTTATAAGTATGGTTTATAGGAGTATCTAGTTTTTTCATTTGGTCTCACAAATGTGCTAGGTGTTATAATTTCACTGATGAACCAAGTGTTCCATCCATACCTGTATTCTTTTGTGATGGTTTTTGGGGATGATATCTTTTTGTATATTAATACGTAACATGAAAATTCCAACCATATTAAGATCAATTTGAATAAAAATAGAGAGAGAATTAGTTATTTTATATGCTCAGATAGTGCCACTTTTTGATGGATCAAATTGAATTCCTAGGTCACATCATCTCAAAGATAGGATTGTTAGTAGACCCAGAGAAGGTGGGAGCTATAGTTTCCTGGGAACATCCCAAGAATTTTATTTACATACAAATTTTCTTGGGACTATAATATTAATACAGGAATTATATATAGGACTTATCATGCTTAGAAGAACCATTGATTGGCTTGACTAAGAAGGGTGTGATGTTTGTGTGGTCATATTCTTGTGAGAAATCCTTTCAGGAGAAAAAAGGGAGGTTGAAATCAGCACCAGTCCTAATGCTACTAGAGAAGGTAAATAGTTACATGGTTTACTGTGATTCTTCAAGTATTGGGATAGGGGAATGGCTGATGTAGGGAGAATGAGTCGTGGCATATAGGTCTTTGTAGTTGAGGCCTCACTATACTAATTACCACATGCATGATATTGAGTTACCTATAGATTTTCACTTGTTGTACAATTAGATGAACTATTTTATAGGAGAGAGTTTTGTGGTGTACATGGACCTCAAAAGCCTCAGGTATATCTTTACATAGTGTGATATGAATATAAGGTAACAAATATGGGCAGAGTACCTACAATTATTTTACATTGAGATTTCCTACACCCCTGGTATGGGCAATGCTGTGGCTGATGCACTGTGCATGAGGACATTAATATAGGCAGTACAACAGATCATTATCAAGTATTAGATTATGAAATTGTTCTATAAGATGCATTTGGAGGTGCATGTCATTTAGGGATAGTCTTTTGTATCATATTAACTTTGACCTCTACCATGATGTATATAGTTGGGTTGATGCAACAATCAGATTTTGAAGGAATAGTTCTATGAGAATGTGTCGAAGGTGTAAGAAATTCCTCCTGTTTTGATAGTATGTGATGGTGATATCCTGTGTATCCATGGACATGTTTGGGTTCTACTAGATATACGCGAGGAGCTAATGTGGGAGTTTCATGCTTTATCTTGGGAAGCACATCCCAATGACACCATGATGTACCTTGACTTACATCTTTAGTATTGGTGGCCAGGTGTAAAGTTAATGGTAACTGGTTTTGATGCGAGCTGTTTCACCTATCAGTAGGTGAAGGTTGAACATAAATGGAAAACTGGGATTTTTCTATAGTTACCTATTCCAATGTGTAAATGGGACGATGTCGTAATGTATTTTGGGACAGTTTTACTAAGGCCACCTCTAGTTAACGAAACTGTGTGGGTTGTTGTTGATAGGATTACAAAGGAAACTCACTTATCGTAGATCAATGAAACCATTAGTGTTGATGAGAAAGTAAGGGTGTATATCCAATAGGTAGTATGACTACATGGGGTCCCACACACTATCTTTCCAGAAACGGACGCCCACATTATGTCTCATTTTTTGGTAGTGATTTCAATGGCTGTTTGGTACATATTTTCTTCTGAGCACATCATACCACCCTCAGACTGATGGCCAGTTAGATTGTACAATACTGGTGCAAGAGGACATCCTGCAAACATGCGTCTAAAGGTTTGGGGCATATTGGGAGAGTAATATTATACTGGTTAAGTTTTCCTACAACAAAATCTATCAAGGGATGATATATATGGAACCTTATGAGGCTTTATATGGTAATCCTTATTGTTCTACATTGTTCTGATTAGAGGTAGGTTGGGAAGATTTACTGGGATTGTGTTTTGTGTAGGCAACATTAGAGTAGGTCTAATTGATTTAGAAGTTAATGGATACTACACATTCTCATCAGAAATCATATGCATATCGTCGTAGATGACCTCTAGATTTCAAGGCCAGGGATCAGGTTTTCATTCATGATTCACTAAGGGTGGGACATAGGCAAATTATGAGACAATGTAACCATTCACTGAGATATGTTGGGACATTCAATATTTTTGATAGATCATGGTTAGTTTCTTAACAGTTATAGTATCCTTAGAGTTACTAATCCATGCACGGTGTCTTCCTTGTATCACATCTATGCTGCTATCACTCATAACAATTTCACATTTTTTAGCCTGAGGAGGTTGAACTTCAGGTTGATGCATCCTTTGAGTAACATCTGATTTGTATCTTTGAAAGGTGAACAAAGGGTCTTTGAGGCTAGCTAGTTCCTCAAGTATGAGTTCTTTGGAATCATGAATGTTTTCAAGATGAGACATGGGGAGGGATGTCGATGTACATCCTTAGTGTTCAGAGTTGTTTCAGATGAATCTTGACAACCCTTCAGAGATAAATTTGGGGAAGAATTTCTATAAGGGGGAAGATTGTCAGATCATAGGTTTTTATTGAGGTATGGATCATTCCATTTCGGTTTAAATGTGATTAATTTTACTTTTGGCATAGACCCTAAGTTAGTCTGTGGACCATTTGGTTTTTTTTCGAATGAAATGTTAAAAATGATGAGGGCTAGCTGCAGGCTAGTTACATGTCTTATACTGGACCTATACATAGTATACTTGGTGTATACATCATGTACTGGGTCATCACAATGTGTAGACATACTAGTTCTGAAAAATAATATAGGGAAGTACATGCCATTTACATGATGTACATATACTTTACATTCCCACTGAGTGTTCTTAAAAATAAAGGTTGTAACCTCAATTTTTTTACGGATAGAAGGTTTCTCTCACTTTGAGAATATAAGCCATCTAAAAAGGGTTTTCTTGTTTAGAAACCACATAGACAAAAATTTTGTCATGGTTTGTCTTGTTGGATCTGCATCAGTATGTAATTGATTCTCATTCTTTATACATTCAATATATTTCATCCAAATTAGTAAAAATCAGGACTTGATATTGGATGAGAAGTCTAATATGAAGGCAAGGTAGGTGGTCTATACATTTGTTCATCTTTTTGGGTGCTTTTTGAGCATTCGTCCTTTTCGATACCCGTCAGACATTCTAGAGAGGCCACATTTTTTAGTGAGATTCATGTCGTATGCTTAGTTAAACCTAATGAGGATGTCCGTAGGTTCAATTTAGGTGAATTGGAACCCATTTTTCTATTCATGGTCTCTTAATGGGTTCCCCTTCAGAAAAAATCTTGTGAATTCTTATTAAAACATCCCAATGTGTGTGTTCTTGTTCTTTACTAGTTAAAATGAACCCGTAGTAATTTTTAGGATTTGAAATATCTATTTAAGAGATGTATTACCTACCTGCCAAGTGATATCTTATAATTTCTCACCAATTTTTGGTAGTTTAACTTAAAAAAATGGCTTAACAAGTGATTTTACATGTTGGAAACTATTTACCTGCTCAATGGGTGAGTAGGGAAATGGTGATATGTGAAAGGGTATTCTCATATGAAATGATTAATTGATAATATGGGTGGGTTTACCTATATAAATGTTTAATGGAATGTTAAATGGTTTATATGGGAATGAATGCCCATATTATTTGAAATTAATAAATATTTTTCACGAGTGTGTATACTCATGGATTGTGAATGTTAATGTGAGTGGGTATAATCACATGGAATGGATTATTTAAATTTAATGCTTTTTATGAATGGTTTATAGATTCCATGGAATTCTCTCTATTGATCTGGAATGTGGTAGTGAATGACTTAGGTTGACTCTTCCACATTGGTCTTGATTCTATGGGATGCCTCAGGCCTTGCTACTTCGTGTATCCGGCTTTCTTGGGCTCTCGTATGGCAAGTCATTGCCATGATCCTAAGACCCCAACCAATAACGAAATAAGTTTCCACTGGGACACCCATGGGACATGATGGTATTCCTTATATAATCTCTTTATATCCATACCTTCGTGGTATATATATGTTATATGGATTCCCTAGTATGTGACACCTTGGATCCGGACCTTGGGGTCTACATTTCACTATACGACATGGATGTGGGATTCTACTTCTAACATCCCAGGTAAATGAAGAATAATACATATTTCATATTTATTAATATTTGTGAATTAAATATTAATTTTACTTTAAAGGGGTTTCTATGTTCGATAGCGTACCCGATACGCAACAGCGGGTTTCGTTAGAATCTTACGTTGCACACTAATAATATAATATTATTATTTCAAATTGTAGTAAACTACTAGCCTTTATATTGGATGGAATGAATAAAACTAACTATAATATGATTATACATGATTGTTAAATGTATTTACATTAATCCAATAAAAAGGTATAGGCTTAAAATATGAATGAATCAAATTTTAAGCATAATTTACATTAAAAGGACGATTTACTGCCTTTTAATGACGAAACCTCATTAAATATAGTTCTGGTCACTTTAATAAATTATAATTGACCAAATGTAATCCTTCTTTATAATTGGGACATCAAATTTTACGTTGGGTAATTTTGTGGTATTTTTCTGATAAATTTCATTTTTTAATGAAAAGTGAAAAGCACATTATTTTATTTCAAAATTACCTTTTAATCTAATTTATTTATATGGAAAGATTATCTTTTTAGTTTGTTAGAAAGTTAAATTTAAATATATTTTTACCATATAATCCAATGTTGGTCATTGGAATTTATTTCACTTTGATATTGAACATAAACATGTATCAATCTTTTGATAGTTATTGTTTCTTAAAAACACGCTATTTGTTTTGATAATGGGAATTGATTTTAAATTTAATTAATTCCCCTTATATGTTTTTAATTTAGAAAAAAAGACATCATTTTTGAATTTGGAATATCAAATATATCTTAGGCTGAATTTCTGGTATTTTTCTGAAAAACGTCAATTTTTTATGAATAGTGACACCAGCTAAAAAAACTGACTTTTTAATTTAAATGAAATTTTAGCACTTATGTGAATTGAATTTCAAAAATCCAACATACATGGTCGTTATCAAGAAGTAAAATGTGGTTCATTAAGATGAAAATTCTTTTTGGTGAATAGTAACTTTTGACTTTTATTTACTGCAGTTAAAGGTAAATAGGGTAATTCAAGGTTAAACAAATGTTATAATAATTCCAAATTACCTTAACACTTGTCATAAACTAGTTGGATGAGTAATATACGACCATGTTCATCTTTGGGTCGATTTTAGGACCCCATTGAGCCACATGGGAGTGATAATGACAATTTTGATTAGTAAACATAAAGTAAAGGCAAAAATGACAAAAGAAAATATCTTTTTGTAAATTAATATTTAGAAGGAGTTATATAAATTATTTTTTATCCAATAAATATTCATTAGAAACCTTATAATATTTCATAAATCATCATATTTTTTTTATAATTTTTAGACATCAGATAAATTAAATTATTTATGAGACAATAATGATGCAGTATTTACCTCATTAATAAATGATTTAAATAAATAAGATTATAATGATTAAAATATTATCCAACACATGTCCAATTCGGATTTGATGATTTTATTTCGACCTTGAGTCATCTTATATTTGACTATAATGTTTTCTGGACCTTTATAAAAGGAATATCATTATATAATAAAATAATGTTTTCACACATTCCTAAATAGCCCCTCCTCTCCCTTATAAAAGGAGACCACTTATAAACAATTACTCACACCTCTCAAGCCATTTGGATCATCCAAAATCTTCCCAATTAGTCTCCCTACATCCCTCTCCTCCTAATAAAAGCCACACCTAATGCAGAAGGCATTTTAAGAAGTCCTTTAGTTCAAACCAAAGGGAGTTACCCAAATTAAAGGTAACCATTTCTGTTAAATTGTTTTCATTTAATTTTCTTATCCAAACCCTTAAAATCTTTTTATTACTTTCTTTTGGAACAACACCAGTATCCTAAATCTACAAGGATTTTGTTATGAGATGTATTATAACTACACATACACACACCTCCATCTAATATATGAAGAACATAATGTTTCTGTGGATGGAAAACTAATGTCTCACGAAACAATGATTGTTCAATTACATCATACCGCCTCTCATGGTGGCCATTATGATGGAACTGTATTTATATATGATATATATTATGTTTATGATTTCTTTATTCTTCTGTAAATCCTAATTTTATTAATCCTTTATGGTTTCCACAGTGTGTAAAAACGACAATCTCATTTGAGGAAGTGCGGACTACCGCCCCCGAAAAAGTGATGTGATTCGTTATTGCCTTATGTGAGATGTATAAAGGATGGAGTTAATGATATTATATATGATATTATATAGGAATTATATTATACCTATGTATCATTATGTTCTATTTCCATTAAAATAAGAAATATAAATGAAAGTAGCGTTCATGTGTACCTATGGCTCACTATCTCCTGGAACAGTGCATTTCATTTCTTCCCTCCAAATGTTATGTACTATTATAAATACATGTTTATAATGGGTATATATGATATATATGATATCTAAAACAAGAATATCATTCTATATATAATGAACTATTGACCACATGGACAACTTATAGATATAAGGTGTTCATTTTTTACTCAAGTACCAAATATCTATAAAATGGATGTTATTAACGTAAATGATTAAATAATGTCTATAATATGGTAATAATTTATATAAAATGAATAATAAACTTTAAAAAGGTTCTTATGAAAATAGAAATTAACTTTAGATTATTAGTAAGGAGATTAAATAATGAACGAGTCATGTCGGACTTGAGATAAGGGACTTCGTCTCAATCTCCTTTCATTGAGGCATTTTTTGTTTAATACATGACTTTATTTTATACAGTATATACAACCCTTTGACTTTTCGTTTTATTCAATGGGAATCTTCTTATTTAAAGTGTTTTAATAGATCACAAAAAGCAATGTTTTTTACCATAAGTGGTGACAACGACCTTTCCACCGCCGCGAGTATTATTTGATCTTTGGCTTCCTTAATAAGCTGGAATGTTTTTAAAAGGAAAAACTAAATACCATATACTCTTTTTATTTATTTTTTTGTTGAAAATTATTTTGAAAATGGATTTATTATTTCAATATCTTGAAATGGTATTTTATTATTGCAATGTGGAAATATTATCTTTCCTTTATGCTTATGTTATGTGTTATGATCATGTTATGGTTATTGAGCATTATTTACTTATACGGGTGGTTCCATGATAAACCTAGGGTGGGTGATCCCGAGATAGCTCTCCAATGCATTGGGTAAAGCTACGGAGGTAAACATGAATGTTTCTCCTAATAATTTTAGGGAATATACTGTGATGGGTATTCCAAAGTAACTTCTTATGTTGTCCTGATAGCTACAATGTAAGTAAGATAAGTATGACACAAGTTAACATTACGATTAATGATTTCTACGTATCTTTCATAAATCTTATGATTTCATGAGGTAAGTAAAAGAGTTCATGTTTTGTATGTATTATGAAAAAATATTTTCATTCTTTGTTTTATAACCCTTACAGAGATTTTTATGATCATCCCATGTTTTGAAATGTTTTCATAGTACTTAATGATGAATAAGGTCAAGGATGGGTTCAAGGAAAAGTCATGTTGTCTAAAACATGCAACTAGACATGACTCTTTTTTTCAAGAGTTTTTATTTTATGAAAAAAATGGAAACTATGTAAATATGTATACCTTGTAATCTTTTAAGATGTAATAGTTAGGTCCTAATTATCTAAAACTCTAAACCTGAAAAGATCCTCAATGTGAATTACTCATTTAATTCAATACTATGTAATGTTTAGGTGCGGGTCCTTATAGTTGGTATCAGAGGTCGATTTAGATAACTTTAGGAGTAAGGGTATTGTTAAATCACTATCCATAAAGTAATTTATGATAATAATGATATTATATATCATTTACAGATTACCATGTTTCTTCACCGAAGATATTTCTATGTTCAGAATGGTTTTTCGTAGAGGAAATAATACAGCTTTGTTGGGATGACATCAGGAGGAAGAAACCTTCCAAATCAGCAACTTGGGATGGTTGGAATTGGAACTGAACAATTTGTTGCAGCAACGACACAGTTGAATCAGGATATAAATGGTGGTGTTATCCATGTAAGAGATCAACCAGATCAAACACATAGGAACATGTCAGTAGTGGAGCATTTCATGAGGCAACATCCCCCATCATTCAGAGGATCATCTAACCCTGTGCTAGCTGAAGGGTGGATTAAAGAACTGGAAATTATTTTCGATGTCATGGGTTGTTCAGAACCTCAAAAGGTTAGTCTTGTTGTTTACCGTTTTGACGGGGAAGCTGATCAGTGGTGGTCGATGGTGAAAAATATCAAGTATAGTGAGTAGATTGTTACTCTCTATTGGGATGAATTCAAAGGTTTTTTTCTTGAGAAATATTTTCCTAAGGTGGTTCGTCTTAGGATGGAGAAACAATTCCAAGAATTGAGGAAGGAGGATGACTCAGTGGTTGCTTATAAAGAAAAATTCACTCGACTGGTAGGGTATGCTAAAAATTTCATATGAGATCTTGATAGTAAAATCAACATTATTTACTCAAGATTAAATCCAATTTATTGAAGGTATTTAGCTTCTCGTGATTTCAAAAGTTATGAAAAAAAATATCGGTGTGCGGAGAAGGTAGAAATGGAGTTTGCCAATAATCATGTATTCGTTGACAAACAACAAAATAAGAGGACAAGGTGACATGAGAAAGGGAAGAAATATTATAAAAAATTCTTATAGTAAGAAACTAATGTTTACAGTTCGTGAAAATTGTTGTAAAAAGTACGATAGGGGATGTATTTTGAATTTTGGTAAGTGCTACCGATGTGGTAAAATGGGACATACGGCTCGTAATTTCACTAAAAATGATCAGGGTAATGGTAATACAAAATCTTATTTACAGTGAGTAAAATGTTTTAAGTGCAATGAAATGGGTCATTATGAAAATGAATGTGCAACTAAGAACTCATCTGAAGGAAAGCAGCCAGACTACAAGCAGAAAGGGGTGGCGAAATCCTTTGAACTACTTTAGCAGTTGTTGGGATATCAAAAAAGTTGTATCAGGTATACTGTTTGTTTGTTCAGATTATGCCAATGTGTTTTTCAATTTTAGGTCTACACACTATTTCATTTATGATATATTTTCTAGTAAATTGGGAATTCCTACTCAAGATATTATTACATAAATTACGGTAAAAAGATATGGAGGAAATTTGGAACAAAAAGAAAACATAAGAACATTCCTGTCCTTGTGTGCGGAAATAATCTACCTGCAATCCTTATTGTATTGCCTCTAGTAGAGTTTGATGTTATTTTGGGCATGGATTGACATTCTGTTTATCATGATAATATTGCTTGCAGAGCTAAAGAGGTTTCTTTTCAGAATGATTTTCAGTTTGTATACAAAAAATAACAATTGCTGTTGATAACATATCAGGAAGTTGAGAATCTAGTAAAATATGGAAACAAATTTTACCTTTCACATATTGTTGAAAACAAAGGAACTGTTTAGATTAATGATGTGAAAGTGGTAAATGAGTACCTTGATGTTTTTCCTGATGAGTTCCCTGGTATTATACCTGATAGGGATGCTGAATTTACAATTGACTTAGTACCTGATGCTATGCCAATTTCAAAACCCCATTATCGAATGGCTCAAATTAATCTTTTATAGTTAAAGAAGCAATTGCAGGAGTTATTAGATTAAGGTTTCATTCGACCTAGCACGTCACCATGAGGTGATATTGTCTTGTTTGTTAAAAAGAATGATGGTTAAATGAGACTTTGCATTGATTATAGAGAACTGAATAACATCACTATTAAGAATAAGCATCCTTTTCCTCATATCGATGATTTGTTTGATCAGATCCAAGGAGTTCAGTATTTTTTGAAGATTGAAATGAGGTTGGGGTACCATCAGTTGAAAGTAAATGAAGTAGACGTTCCAAATGTTGTGTTTCGTACTAGATATGGCCATTATGAATTTGTAATTATTCTTTTTGGGTTAACCAATGCACCTGTTTTATTCATGGATCTTATGAATAGAATTTTTTGTGATTTCTTAGATAAGTTTGTGGTTGTGTTCGTTGATGATATTTTGTTTTATTCCAAAAGTAAGGAGGAACATGAAAGTCATTTATGGGTTGTCTTGAAAACCTTAAAAGAAAAGAAACTATTTGGGAAATTCAGCAATTGTGAGTTTTGGTTACAAGAAATTTCTTTCCCTGGTCACATTGTTTCAAAAAATAGCATAACTATTGATCCCGCTAAAACGAAAGTTTTTGAAGAATGGCCAAGACCCCCAAATATAACCGAGATTCATAGTTTTCTTGGTTTGGCAGGTTATTACCTGAGGTTTGATGAAATGTTTGCATGGTTATCTAGTCCAATGACTATGTTAACTCGAAATGGTACTAAGTTCATCTGGACAAAAGAATGTGATGATTGTTTTCAATAATCGAATAGAAGATTGGTGAATGCTCCAAATTTGGCACTTTCAGAAATGGTGAGTTTGTTATCTACAGTGATTCTTCGTTGAAAGGACTGGGGTGTGTCCTAATAAAAAATGATCAGGTAATTGCTTATGCTTCACGTTAGTTGACACCACATGAGTGAAATTACCCTACACATGATTCGGAATTAGCTGCAATTTTTTTCTTTAATAATTTGGAGGCATTATTTGTATGGAGTGAAGTGCGAAATATATACTGATCACAAAAGTTTTATGTATATATTCACTCAGAAATAATTGAACATGAGACAGAGGAGATGGTTGGAATTAATCCAGAATTATGATTGTATGATCCTTTATCATCCAGGAAAAAAAATAAAGTGGCTGATGCTTTATGTCAAAAAAGTAATTCTTCATTAACCATGTTACATTTGGAACGAGATCCTTTGGTTTTGGATTTTATGAACTTTGGCATAGAAGTTGTTGTTGCAGGAAATTCTTCAATTTTGTTTCAGGTGTCAATGAAATCATCTCTATCAGATAAAATTAAGCAAGAACAGAAGGAAGACAATGAGTCATAGAAAAAGGTTGTGTTTGTTCAGAAGGGTAAGTTTCCTGATTTTAACAGTGATAATGATTGTTTTTTTAGATTTGGAAAGAGATTATGAATGCCTTGTGATTCACAATTGAAGAATGAGTTGTTATGTGAAGCTCATAGTTCTCCGTTTTCAGTTTATCCTGGCAGTACTAAGATTTACATAGATCTTCAGAAGTATTACTGGTTGGATGGAATGAAAAGAGATATTGATGATTTTACTGTGAAGTGTTTGACTTGTCAGCAGGTTAAAGGAGAACGACAGTTACTGAAAGGAATGCTTTTTCCATTACCAGTGCCAGAGTGGAAATGGTAAAATATATCCATGGACTTTATTGTGGGATTACCAAAGACATCTCGTGGTAAAATAATGAAATCTGGGTTATAGTTGACCGATTGAATAAATATGCTCATTTCCTTTCTATTAGAGATAGTTTGTCTCTAGATCAACTTGCTTAGTTGTATGTTAAAGAGATATTCAGGTTTCATGGAGTTCCCCACTCCATTGTATCTGATCGTGATCCCAGGTTCACTTCTAACTTTTGGAAAGGCCTTAAGAAGTCTTTGGGTGCTGAATTAAATTTTAGTTCAGCTTTTCATCCTCAATGAGATGAGCAGTCATAATGAACTATTCATACCTTGGAGGATATGTTGTGTTCTTAATCGATGGATTACCAGGGAAGTTGGGACCAACCTCTTTCATTGATTAAATTTTCTTATAATAATAGCTTTCATTTATGTTTACAGATGGCTCCATTTGAGGCATTATATGGAATGCATTGTCGAACTCCATAATTCTAGGATGAAGTAGGTGAAAGGAAGCTGATGGGACCGGAATTGGTAAAAGAGATGGCAGAGGAAGTTCAGTTGATTCAGAAGCACATGAGAACAGCTCAGAGAAGACAAAAAAGATCTGCAAAAAACTGGAGGAAGGATCTTTCCTTTGAGGCAGGTGATCATGTATTTCTCAAAGTTTCCCCATGGAAAAGTGTGATGCGTTTTCGTATGAAGGGAAAGTTGAGTCCGAGGTTCATTGGACCTTATGCAATTCTAGATAAAGTTGTATCAATTGCATATAGAGTGGATTTTTCCCCATGTTTATCACAGATACAATTTTTTTATCATGTTTCGATGTTGAGAAAGTATATGCCAGATCAATCACATGTTTTGAGCCCAGAGGTAGTTCATTTGGAAGAGAATATCTCTTATGATGAGTAACTAGTCCAAATTCTTGACTGTAGAGAAAATTTATTGTGGAATCAGGTAATTCACCAGGTAATGGTTTTTTGAATAAACCACATGGTTGAGGAGGCAACATGGGAATCTGAAAATGCTATGAGGACAAATACCCCCACTTATTTTGATAAGTGAATAAAAATTGTGAGGACGTAATTCCCAAATGGGGGGAAGGATGTAACATCCCAGGTAAATGAAGAACAAGACATATTTCATATTTATTAATATTTGTGAATTAAATATTAATTTTACATTAAAGGGGTTTCTATGTTCGATAGCATACCCAATACGCAACAACGGGTTTCTTTGGAATCTTGCGTTGCACACTAATAATATAATATTATTATTTTAAATAGTAGTTAACTCCTAGATGTTGAATTGGCGGGAATGAATGAAACTAACTACAATATGATTACACATGATTGTTAAATTTATTTACACTTATCCAATAAAAAGTCAGAGGCTTAAAATATGAATGAATATAATTTACATTAAAAGGCCAATTTACCACCTTTTAATGGCGAACCCTCTTTAAATATAGTTTTGGTAACTTTAATACATTCTAATTGAACAAATATAATCCTTCTTTAGAATGGGAACATCAAATTGTACTTTGGGTAATTTTTTGGTATTTTTATGATAAAGATCATTTTTAATGAATAGTGAAAAATACATTATTTTAATTCAAAAGTGACTTTTAATCCAATTTATTTATATGGTTATATTATATTTGTAGTTGGTTTTAAAGTGAAATTGAAATATATTTTTACCATTTAATCCAATTTTTTTCATTGGAATTAACCTCACATTGAAATTGGATATAAACAAGTATCAATCGTTTGATAGTTATTATTTCTTAAAAACACGCTATTTGTTTTCATAACGGGAATTAATTTTAAAATTAATTAATTCCACTTCTATGTTTTTAATTTGGAAAAATAGAAATAATTTTTGAATTCGGAATATCAAATATATCTTAGGCTTAATTTTTGGTATTTTTCTGAAAAACTTCAATTTTTGATGATTAGTTACACCACTTAGTGGTAGTTAAAAAAACTGACTTTTTCATTTAAATGAAATTTCACCACTTATTTGAATTGAATTTAAAAAATACAACATACATTTTTGTTATGAAGAAGTAAAATTTGGTTCATTAAGATGGAAATAAATTTTGGTGAATATAAACTTTTGACTTTTATTTACCGCGGTTAAGGGTAAATAAGATAATTCAAGGATAAAAGAATATTATAATAATTCCAAATTACCTTAACACTTGGTCAATCCTTATTGGTTGAGTCACTTATGACCATGGGAATCTTTGGGTCGATTTTGGGACCCCATTATGCCAGTTGGGAGTGATAATGACAATTTAGATTAATTAACTTAAAGTAAAGGCAAAACTGACAAAAGCAAATATCTTTTTGTAAATTTATTTTTAAAATGGGTTATGTAAATTATATTTTCCTCTATAAATATTCATTAGAAAACTAAAAATATTTCCTAAATCATCGTATTTTTTATATAATTTTTAGACATTGAATAAATTAAATTATTTATGACACAATTATGATGCAGTATTTACCTCATTAATAAATTATTTATATAAATAAGATTATAATGATTAAAATATTATTCAAAACATGTCCAATTCTGATTTGATGAATTTTTTTCGACCATGAGTCATCTTATCTTTGAAAATAATGTTTTTTGGACCTTTAGAAACCTAATATCATTATATAATAAAATAATGTTTTCACACATTCCTAAAGAGCCCCACCTCTCCCTTATAAAAGGAGACCACTTTTAACCAATTACTCACACCTCTCAAGCCATTTGGATCATCCAAACTCTACCCAATTAAGCTCCTTACATCTCTCTCCTCCTAATAAAAGCCTTAAATTAGGCAGAAGGAATTTCAAGAAGTCTGTTGGTTCAAACCAAAGGGAGTTACCCAAATTGAAGGTAACAATTTCTCTTAAATTGTTTTCATTTATTTTACTTATCCATCCCCTAAAATATTTTTATTACATTCTTTTGTAACAACATGAATATCCTCAATATGCTAATATGTTTTTATGAGAAGTATTATAACTACACTTACAAACACCTCCATCTAATAGATGAAGAACATAATGTTTCTTGTGGATGGAAAACTAATGCCTCACGAAATGATGATTGTTCAATTACATCTTACTGCCTGTCATGGTGACCATCATGATGGCACTATATTTATATATGATATATATTATGTTTATTATTTCTTTATCCTTCTGTACTTCCCAAATTTATCAAGCCTTTATGGTTTCCATAGTGGGTAAAAATGATAATCTCATTTGAGGAAGTGCAAACTACTGCCCCCTCAATGTGATGTGATTCGTTAATGCCTTATGTGAGATGTATAAAAGAAGGGGTTAATGATATTATATATGATATTATACAGAAATTATAATAAACCTATGTATCATTATGTTCGATTTCCATTAAAATAATAAATATAAATGACATTAGCGTTCATGCGTACGTATGGCTTACTGTCTCCCTAAATGGTGCATTTCATTTCTTACCTCAAAATATTATGCACTATTAAAAATACATGTATATACTAGATATATATGATATATATGATATCTAAATCATGAATATCATTCTGTATAGAATTCACTATTTACCACATGGAAAACTTATAAATATAAGGTGTTCATTTTTGACTCAGGTATCAAATATCGACAAAATGGACGTTACTAACTTAAATGATTACATAATGTTTATAACATGGTAATAATTGATATAAATGGAATAATAAACTTGAAAAAGGATCTTAAGAAAATAGAAATTATCTTTAGTTTATTATTAAGGAGATTAAAGAATGAATGAGTCATGTCGGACATGAGGTAAGGGACTTCGTCTCAATCTCTTTTCATTGAGGCATTTTTAGTTTTATACACAACTTTATTTTATAAGGTGTATAAAACCCTTTGAATTTTCATTTTATTAAAAGGGAATCTTCTTATACGAATCGTTTTACTAAAAGAAAAAAAGGAATGTTTTTTTTAACGTAAGCGGTGATAATGACCTTTCCGCCACCGCGATTATTATTTGATCTTTGGTTTCCTTAACAAGCCGGAATGTTTTCAAAAGGAAAAAATAAATACCATATACTCTTTTTATGTATTTTGGTATTGAAAATGATTTTTAAAATGGATTTATTATTTCAATATCTTGAAATGATATTTTAATATTTCAATGTGGAAATGTTATCTTTCCATTATGATTATATTATGTGTTATGATCATGTTATGGTTCGTGGGCATTATTTTCGTATACGGGTGGTCCCGTGATAAACCTAGGGTGGCTGAGCCCAAGAAAGCTCTCCAATGCATTGGGTAATGTGACAGAGGTAAATTTGAATTTTTCACCTAATAAATTTAGGTA
Organism: Viscum album; assembly: GCA_963277665.1. Lineage (NCBI taxonomy): Eukaryota > Viridiplantae > Streptophyta > Magnoliopsida > Santalales > Viscaceae > Viscum > Viscum album. The sequence goes on from OY728146.1 coordinate 1,292,566,714, forward strand.
ATATACTATGATGATTATTTCAATTTAACTCCCTTTGTAGGTATGATAAATACAATGTAAGTATTATATGGATTCCACAATTAACATTGTGGTTAATGATTTCTATGTGTCTTTTTTAAATCTAATGATTTCATGAGGTAATTAAAATATTTCATGTTTTGTATGTATTTATGAACAAGTGTTTTCATTCTTAGTTTTATAACCCTTACTGACCTTTTTATGCTCATCCCATGTTTTGAAATGTTTTCACAGGACTTAAAGATGAATAAGGTCAAGGATGGGATCAAGGAAAAGTCATGCTGTCTAAAACATGGAACTAGACATGAATAATTTTTTCAAGAGATTTTAATTTATGAAAAAAAAGGAAACTATGTAGATATGTACACGTTGTAATCTTTTGAGATGTAATAGTTATGTCCTAATTTTCTAAAACTCTAATCCTAAAAAGATCCTCAATGTGAATTATTCATTTAATTCAATATTATGTAATGTTTAAGGTCGTGTCCTTATACTACTCTTCACTATACAGCGTGGATATGGGACTCTTGAATTCATTATACAGTGTGGTTGTGTCTTTTTTGGTGTTTATGGATGTACATCATGTCGGTGTGTTTTTTTAATTTGTTAAACATGCCTTTTTATGAGTTGATGCTTGTGCAGGAAACCATGAGGGGTTGTTTACTTTTACATTATAGTAAAACTATTTCATGGGAATACAAAATTACTTCACTGCTTTCTTTACACTTTTTATCACTTTTTATACTGCCGTTAGAACTCTATAGACCAGGGTGGTTTCCTACTAATATATTTATCTCAAACCCTGTTTAGGCCTCTTTAAGGATCGAAATAGATTATATGATTGCATGTGATGATAAGGTATTTTCCCTAGTACAAGTTAATGATTGTGGATTTGTTGTTGGGTTGAAAATTACCAAGATAAGGATTACGATGTAGGGATACCTTTTTTGAATTTTATTCTATTTGGGACTTGTACTATATTCTATTTCCATGTATATTCTGGAAGCTTTCTAGATACTGGTATCATATGCATCATTTTTTATATGAGACACTTCTGGTTATTGATATGTATTATTTTCTTGTCATAATTTCAGTTGACTGGTGTTTATATCAGTTCTTTTATTTATTTTATGTCTGAATTCCTCTATTATACTATTGTAATGGGGGCATAGTCTCCCTAATGACTCACATGGGACCTTGCTACTAGTTGGCTGCCTCTAGTGTTTGGGGAGATTATCTTTAGGCCATGTGGCCAACCAGGCTCAGGGTTCCATAGGGTAGCATCTGGGTCTGAGACATTACAAATTACACAATTGATGGAATGGGGTTGGAAAATTAATCTTCCATAATAATAATAAAATTGATATATATTCATGATACTTTATGAATCCTTTTATGATTGATAAAATGGGGTAATTGGATGTAAAATAAGAAATGAAATATAAATATCTCAGTTAAGATTTATACTTCTTTAATGAGATAACTCGTTCGGATTACAACCTACGTTTTGAAGGATTTGTATTTTGAAAATTAAATGGGGTCCCTGATGAAGGTTTGGAATATAGTAAGGTTTCCCATTTGTTTTCAATGACATAGAAGGATCAAAATTCAAGAATAAGGGACGATATGAGGTACCTATATATATATTTGGTGTAGGATACAGAAGTAATGAAATATTTATTTAATAAATATATAGCCACATTAATGTGATGTTAGATAAAATAGTGATGTTATAAATTTTATATATGTTTTGCTATATATATCTTCATTAAAAAGGATTTATAATTGATTATGTGTAATTTTCAATATAGGAAGATAGAATTAATAACTTGATATTCTAGTGAACTTTGAATCGAATTTACTATATTTCATTAGAAAATATCTTTTAGTTTTAAAGTTTTGGAGATTTAGGTAAAAATTTTAAAATGTAAAACCATAAAATATATGTTGACACATCTACATAGTATCCATTTTTAACAATAAAATTATTTAATATAAAACATTATTTATTTTGATGATAAATCTTCATAATTTAAAACATTTCATTATAATTTTTATTACACTCCCTTAAAAACTTTTATTAAAAAACATTTACTGAGAACAATGAATCAGCAATGGATATAAAAATAATGGCAGGAAACCATTTTCACATTAATAATTATTAAAATTTTCATTTTTCAAAAAATTCATTTAGCTAAAAATTTAGAGTTTATTACACATGAAAACATAATTACATGAAAAATAACTCCATAAAACATTTCATAAGAGTAAATAAAATAAAATCACCTAAATTGTAATTACAGTTTTAAATAATATTATAACATTTACCCAAAAAAAGATCTTCCAATTAAATTATGAAACCATAAAGTCCCATTATATTCTATAGCCAACTTGTTGCATAATTTTAATATCAATCATACATATTTTATATATCTTGAGGATACATAATGAGTAACCATAATAGTTACATTTGGAATAAAAATCAAAATATATTCCATAATCTGAATAGAGAGATAACTTTGGAAAACATAGTCTCTTTACCAAAAGAATTGGAGATAAATAAAGGGCTCACTCATCCTTGGTTTATAATAGAACCACCAAGACTAATTGAAAATTACCAAAAAACTATAATATAATCATAACACATAATGCTTTCAATATAAGCAATCTTGATTAATATAACCTTTAAATTTTGAAATTAATATTCCTTTACAAAAATATGCATGCATAAAAATGATAACATTTTATTTTAAAAAATAATTATCTGCATGTAAAGGAATATTAAAAATATTATAGAAAAATGATAGCTGGAAATCCTAAAATGTGGTACATGTTAATAAAAATTACATTTTTTTACTTTTGTAAAATGAGTTGAAAGAGTATCATGAAAATATGATTTTTAAAATAATGTCCTTGACCATGAGTTCGAATCGACACAAACATTATTTACCATCCTAAATAAAAAATGTAGGCTAATTATTAAATAAAATTAGAGAATTTTTCATGTTTAATATTAATTATATTTCCTTTGTTACTATGTTATTACAATTACTGAATTATGTTTATTTAAATAAGATTTTATTATGACTTTTGGTTCATACGTCCACAATAACATCAATAATTTGACTATAGAAAAAGATATAATTTCTCCAACAACAATATAACATTATTCATTACATTACGATAAACTTTGTATAAGAATTGTATTTTTTATACAATCCATTATATAAGGTTATATAAAATAAATAAGGTTATAATCATCGAGATAGTAAGATGTACCTTTGCTGGAGTAACGTTTCCACTTTTTAATGATCTTAATAGACATACTATATGTATTTTATATCTTTCGACATGGATAATAATATATTAAATATAGTATAAATTTTTAATGTATTTATATATTATCCTTTTTATTTGTTGATGAATAATGAATCACATTTCTTTATGAATGTGGTAGTACAGAAATATACATGAACAACATTATCATTTATCAGTACAGAGAATGGTAAAATTTTTAATTATATATTGTCATTTAATATTGAAAATTATGTCCTGAATACCATGTATTGACATAAATTCCATCATTATAAATAGTTTTTATAGATGATTATGGAAGAATAATTAAATTGGTTTATGAGGGGGTAGTCATCTATACACAAGAATTATAAATTATTTTCCCATTTTGTAAAGTATATATTGATATAGTTCATTAAAATAATTTTAAAAAATATATGTATATTTATGATACTTGATTAATTATTTTCTCATTTTATAATATGATTTGGAGGAAGTGGTAGATGTTCAAAAACTACAACAACCGCATAAAACAATACATCATCTTTGTAAAACCTCCTTTGATTAACACCTTAAAATCACAATGTAGGGTCTTCTACCAAAAATTAGGTATCAATAATGAGTTTTTGAATTTTAGGAATAGATTAGGTTAGATAATGGATTATATAATTTTTTATTAACATTTAGTTGATATGAGATGAAGAGGTTTCCATTCAAAGGAGAGGGGAGGGTCACTCGTGAAATTTATTAGGTTATTAAATTAATATAAAATAGTTTTAAATTACAATGGTAACATAGTGAGTTAGTTATAATATGTAATTATTATGGGTAAAAAAAATCTCATACAATAATTTATTACAACATTAAGAAATATTTTTAACCTTATCAATTAGTTTTCATCTTTATTTAAAACCTATAACTCATATCATGACATCATTGACGTTGACTCTTTAGGGGTCAATATTTTTTTATTATAAAATATAAAAAGGCCATAGAGAGATCACTAATCCAATTTATTGACAATATACTGATCACTTTTATGATTTTTTTTGTTTTTTTGGTAATATTATATCATTAATTAAAATTTTATTGATTTAGAAATATTATTATTGTCAATTTTGAAACTATTATTTAAATTGGATATAAAAAATATCAATAAAACAATATAATATGAAAAAATTCTCTTATTAAATCCATATCATGTAAATTAAATTGATATAAATAATTTATTACATTATTTATCTCATATTATATTTTATTTAATATTTTTAAAATCATAAATTTTATTTCATTCATTAATTAAATAATTATGACATCAATCTTCTGGATCATTTAGGGTAATTATTTCTTCATAGAAAATAACAAAAATTACCATGTTAATGATAAATATATAATATTTCAAAAATAATTTTTATTGTAAAACACATCTTCAAGATAAAAAAATATTATAAATATTAGAGCTAATAAAAACAGTTGTGACATTGATTTATTTTTCCTTAAAAAATGTTTTACAAAGGTCATAATTTAATGCATGTATCTATAAATAGTTATATAACAGAAAAATAAATTATTATGGACTAATATTACTCCCCCAACATAATTGCTTCCTATTTTAGGTCCATTTTTAATTCTTATCATTTTATTTTTACCCCTATTTACATTATTTACCCTTTTGTAGGATAAAAATTACAAATCCCACAATTCATATTATACTAAACTAGAAGTTATGTACATAAAAAATTTCAACCTCCAAATTTAATATATGGAATTAATTTTCAAAATTAATAACACATAAGATGTAGCATTTCATTTAAAATTAAATCAGTAAAACAGACTGAAAAATAGTTTCTGAAAAAAATACATTTTTTAAACAAAAAATGTTTGTATAAAAAATTCATGTATGAAATCAATTTAAAAAACCTATATTTTAATCTTTTAAATCAAGATTAAATAATTAAAAACTAATGCATCATATAATATTAAATATTAAATAAAATAAAAATATAAATTAAAACAATTATTTTAAATTATTCAGTAAAAAATAAATATTACAAGAAAATTATAAAAAAATAAACTATAGATAAATATAATATAACGGATTTAGAAACTAAATTATTTTTTTAAAATGAAAATTATATAAATTAAAAAATAATCTCTTAAATTAAATATTATAAGAATATTAATTCATAATTCTAGAAGAATATTAAATACTAACATGATTTATTTACTAAGTACCATGGTTGTTTTATAACACCTATTTTGAAATTATTATCCTCAAATATTTTTCAATTATTAATATTTTAGGATACATTTTCTTTATAGATTAATAAATTTCCCATATTGCCTCATTAACCATATAATTTATCCAAAAAACCATAACATGGGGAATTACATTATATTATAATAACGTTTCACTTTGATCATGATTATGAATAAAATTTTACTTATATGAAAGATTATATTCAAACTGATTTACTTTATAGATCAAATCATTAGATGGATCCAACACATAATTTCATAGGATAGAATCATTAATTTTATTTACATGTGATAATAACAGAGGTGAAGACACTATATATTAAATTGATTCATCATTATCTAGAATTTCATATTTTAAAAATATTCATTGAAATAACATTCCATTAACACCAAAATGAAAAAACATTCCATGGATATATTTCAATAAAACATGATCACCAACCCAAAATTAAAGGTTTTTCTATATTTTATCAATATAATGTTTCTACTATTTGTGATAAATTTTCATATTTTTTGGATCATATTCACCATCCCAACCATTACCTCTATTATAATTAGTCTCACAAATTACACTTCTTTTAATTAATTCCCAAAAATCATGAATATGAAACTGATTTCAATATAAATTCACAAAATAATTCATCTGTATATGAGAATGAATAATGTTATTTTTGGAAATTTAAACCAGAAAACGAAGATGATCCCGACATCTGAGGTTTCCGATATAACAATCTTAAATCATGTATTAAAATTACTAATTTTTTTCATCGATAATCTAAATGATTGACTTTGAAAATCCATACTAAAATTAAATCAATATCAATGAATTTTAAAGGAATATTCAAAAAATAAATTTTAATCCGGGATCATGGTCAGATAAAATGGAGAAAGGGCCTCCATGTGACCTAAATATATATTTTCGGTATAATCAATAAGGTTGATATAGTGACGTAAGGTCTAGAATATAAGGGAAATGTGTAGTTTTAGTTCATAAGATAATAATAACTCAAATTGCATTATTACCTTATGATGTCATTTGTAGTCCCACCATGAAATTTATTATTATATTTACCAATTTACACTTTGGAACTAAAAATAAAAAAAATAATTCCCTTCATTATTCCTCATTAAACTTTACCCTACTAGATAGTCAAGTATTTCAACGTAAATTCTGAATAACGTCTTTTCATTTCATCCCACTAATAATACTCACGAAGGATTGTGTACATCTTATTATTGATGAAAAAAATGAGGAATGAGGAACTATGAGATTCTTATAAAAAATCCCTCTAAAACTAGGAATTAAAATAGATTCATAATCAGTTTCCAAATAACAAAACATACATTATCAATATTAAATAAAAAAAATAAAACTTCTAACCAATTCTACATTTTTAACTCAAAGTGTTCCTTTTGAGCACATTACATTCTATATAACAAAGAAGATTACACTAACACTTAGAAAACAGATAATGATCTAAAATTTTAAAAATCTAGGAAAATATATATAAACTAATTTACCAAATGAAAATTTTCCTATTGTAACATGGTTAATGTATAATTATTTATTCAACTCAACCCTTCATCTACATTGTTTGGATTTATAGGATATTAATGAATCATAAAACCATAATCATTGATATATTACACTAACCTACTATGATTCACATAAAACTCATTATGGAAAGATATATTCTTCGAACATTTATGATTATTATATATTAAACACAATTAACCATATAAATGATTCCTCCAAATTTGTAAATACTAATAAAATAATCTACTTCCAAATATTATATAGGATAATTTAACCCATGAGGATTCCATTTCTGGGAATTATAAGAAATTACTCGATTATTCTGGATTATAAATAAATATTTTCTATTTAATGAAGAATAACTACAGATAAAAAATAAAAAATTCTTTGAGGGTAGAGAAAATGATGGACACATCACCAATCCCTTTTATAATTCATGGAAACAATCATCACCTTAATTTTTATTGGTATATTTAAATTATTTCCTTGTCAACATAGTTTTTGGGCTATATAACCATGAAATGTTTCCGAAATTCATCCATCAATGTCCAAATAATCCATGAAAATGAAAAATCATAATAAAATTTGTTGTTATTGGCTTTTAATAAACCCCTTTTGTTTTTGGATGATCATATTTTTTTATCATTATTTATGATGTACACATGAAAATAATTCTATTGCAACCAAAAATCACATTTGATAAATTTTCTTTATTACTTAATTTTATTAAATTTTTTCAAAAAATCCATATATTTTTTTCATTATTCAGAAATATTTTTTAATAAACCAATATTTCAACAATTAAAATAACAAATAACATATCAATATATTCATGGAAAACTATATGCATATAATAAATAAATAGATATGAAAATATTTTCAAACCAAAGGTTATAACGACAAAATTATAATGAACATATCTAGTATGAAATGATATTTTCCAAATTTCATCCACTTTCTCCATCAGATGATGGTGACCATATTTAGTTTCACTATTTAAAAATATTATCTCTGTGTATATGATCTAATAATTCATTGATATGTGGAAATGGATTGTTTTATTTAACAATGATGTTATTAAATGATCTATAATCAATGAAAATCCCCATAGATCTATCATTTTTTAACAAATAAAACAATAGAAATCCATTTTTATGTGTATGATAAATGAAACCATTATCTAACCACTCCTACAGTTTTTATTTTACTCTCATATGATCTACTAATGATATTCGATTTTGGGGTTCTGAAATTCACATAGAATTGGGAATAATTTAAATAGTAATATCAAATTCTTGATTTGGTATAACAGCTGGAAACTCATCAGAATATATATCCAGGAACTTGTTTACCACTATAACATAATTAACCTAAACAATTACCTTGTTTTCAATTATGTGTGGAAGATAACATTCATTTACCTCATTTAACAGTTTCGCATATTCTTGATATGATATAAATGTTATGGGTTCATAAATATATATAAAAATAATCTATTTATAAATAAAAAGTTCACCATCACTAAAAATTATCATATAATGGTACATATTAATCAAATCAATTCATAGGATATCATGAAGCCATACTACGGGAAAATCAACAAGGTTTTCTAATAAATTTTATATATTGACTAAAATGAGAAAATTTTATTAATTTATTATTTCTTTAATATTTACCCATGGAAATTTCATCATATGTTATGGCTTCATTTATTGTGGTGGAATTTCAAATCTTATTGATAATTTTTCATAATTGAAAGATTTTGTAGACCCCAAATCAAACAACACATTTACATAATCCAAATAAATAAAAAATGTACCTAATAACACTTCATTTTATATCCCAACAACATCTGAAGTAGTTTCATGGGATTTCACCACACCTATTTTCTTAGAGACTCGAATCCTCTAATCATTGGGGTTCTTAAGATACTTGTTTCCAAAATGAATCATCTCTTTACATTTAATAAATTTTACTGCCTATGTATCAGAATTGTTATTACCATTAAATTACAAATTTTTAATTTCAATTACATTCCATATTACACATATTACAACATTGTTAGAACTTACCATACATTAAAATTTAGTACGAATTGTGTATTAAAAATATTTTCAAAAATATAAAACTGAATTTTCATACCATCAATATTCCTCGATACATTCTTCTCATTTTCATACCACCATAATGTTTTATAAATTTTCATAAAATATAAGTTCATAAAAAAACTATTCCAACCTTCTCCACTCATTAAAAAAGTTTCTCATAAATTTTAAATTATAAGGAATGTATTTCCACTTTATATTTTAGATTCTATCCTAAATAATACTGATTAAACTTATATTCATGTTAATAAAAATATGGGATATAAACATTTCCATCAATTTAATATATCATTACATGAATAAATTTAATCTTCATCCTTCTTTAATTCTGGTAATTGTTTTTCTATCCTATGTATAATAATCATATGAAATTGTTGTAGAAGAAAAATATTTTTGAATTCATCCAAATCAATAGAATAAATTTCCTCTGTATCATTGATATTCAAGACCATAAACCATAAACAATAATCTTATACCTAAAATTTTAAATAAAAATACATAACTATTGATGATATGGGTATCCCATGACATTGAATATTTTATAAATGTATTTAATACAACCCTCAACATCCACTAGGTCAGATGATCCACATAATGGTAGATGGTGGTTCCTAACAAAATGCAATATTCAATTATTTCCTCTAAGGTATATATTGTTGATATCATTCCAAGATTATACTACCATTAATATCCCAATCAAGTGCTCTATTACATCAAAAAACAACTTATTTCCAATTCCATCCATTTATGGATTTTTTTGGAAGGATATCTTCTTCTTAGAGCCTTTGGACTATAGCTTCCATGATTTATCTTCAGAATGAGATTCTAAACTAAAAAAGTAAAATTGAAGTAACATGTTAATAATAATATGATTAAATATCATTTCAACATAAAATTAAATTAAAATATTTTAAGAGTATTATATTAACATTATCCTAACATATAATTTTATCTAAACCACGATCTTATAAAATCTATAAGTAATTGTCCTTAAATAGTGCATATTCTATTTACCATATAATAGAATTAAACTTCATTTAATCCTAATTATCATTTTGAATTATAGTTTTTGGGAACTAGGGGAAACAAAAACTAATAAATTTCATATATTACTTGTAGAAACATCTACATAATATATATTTGTTCCCTAAAATAAATGTTTTTAAAATAAAACATGATTTCTTTTCAGGATAAATCATTATAATTTTCATTATGACATCATCCTTGACCATAATCTCCTTCAAACCCTATGGAAATATTTAAAAAAACTATTGAAAAAAAATCTTATTAAGGGACATATAATTAATGAAAGAAACCATTATTCAATAAATATTTCTATTTTTTTTCTTTTTCCAAAAATATTTTTTAGCCACTATATTACCCATTATATAAATGATTATAAAAAATAATTCTATAAAATAGTTCATATGAGAAAATAAATTTCAAAATCATAAATATTCATGAAAACATATCAAAATGATATAACCTTAACTCTTTAAATTTAATCTCATTATAAAAACATATAAAATCATTATTTTCATATAAATTTTATCAAAAAATTAAATAGGTATAATGGTAACCAATGTAATAATTTTTATGTCATTGTTATATATTCATTAGCTCTCATGTGTATACTAGGAGTAGTAACAATGTTTTTTTTTGAATAAACATCTCAGTATATTCCATGTTCTTTTTATAAAAACACCATCAATTAAATCATTTATTTAATAAAATGCTTTTGAGGGGTACAATGGGATCACCATCCATTGGCATATAAATGAATGACCAATCATAATGGAAAATTAAGAAGAATGATAATATAATAAAAATAATTGTTGAATAAAAAAATATTCTTAAAGTAAAACAACCATTCAAATTTGAAATCAATTTTCATTTTAAAAAAGATGTACACTAAGAATTGAGAATTTTTTATTAAAATTACAATTTTTTATTTTAATAAAATCATAAAAAAATTTAGGATTAGTGATGTCATGAAAATACTCTCATTCTATATACATTGAAAAAAATTCTATTGTGTTTTTTATAAAATTTTGTCAGTGTATCAACAAAACATGATTTTTAAAAGACAGTCCCTTAACACCAGTCTGACTCATCACAAAAAATTGGTGTCTTCTTTAATAATAAAAATAAGTTAATTATAAAATTTTATTAAGTGATTTAAAATATTATTATATATATTATTTAAATTTATAATATTTATTAATAATTTCTTAATTTTTTATATTTACCTTGGATAGTTTCATGATATTCGGTACATAATTCTCGATTGACTTCGGTAATTTGACAAGGGATAATTTTGTACTTAATCAAAAATATATAGAATAATTTTTATGAAAAAATTATCACATTTAAATATCAAATATAATTTTAAATATAATAATTAATTTGGTTATGAAAATTTAATTATGTTACTTTCATGGAGATTGATGGTCGTACAAATGCATGAGTAACATTTCTATTTTTCAACGATGATTACAAAAAAATGTAAATATATTTTATCATTAAAAAATTAAAATAATATAATCAATACAATATTATCTCATTATATATATATAATTATTTTTTATATGGTGATGAATAATTAGTCACATCACTTTATTGAGGATATAGTTCACATGTACACACAAATTACATTATTATTTTTCAGTACTTGGAATGGTATGATAGTCAGTTTTATATTATCCTTTAATAATTGTATCTTTTTTTTAATAATAAGTATAAAAATTAATTCTATCATTATAGATGGTTTTGATATATATTAATGGAGAACAACATACATTGATCTGCGAGGTGGTAGTCCACCATACAAATAAGTGATTAATTATTTTTCTATAGGATGAAAGATTAGGCTGATATGGGTCATGAAACTAATAAAATATTATATATGTATATGGAGGATGATGTATTAATTATTTCAGAATGGTCGAATAATATCTGGATGGGTTAAATAAGAAACAATACTAATATAATCGGATAATGATTTACCACTTATTTTGGAGACCATAATTGATTAACATATTAAATACCATTATGGATGGTTTTCTACCAAAAATAATCACGGTATAATTTATTCAAGGATTCTATGAAAGGACTTTTGTAGGAATTGTACTATTTAAAATCAGTTGGAAATAATATTTAATGATATGAAGAGGATACCTTTTATTTGAAAGGGGACAAACAATCTTGGTTATTCTTAGAATATTAAATTAATATAAATTAATTTTCAATTAAAAATATATCCAATGTGAGATATTTATATACTATAATGTGTATTAATTAAAATACCCTCATTAAATAATTATATGAAATGTTTATATCACATTCATATGTTTTTTATTTGGTTTCAAACTATATTTAATCCATTGAACCCTTATAGAGTGAAAATTGATTTTCACACATTACAAATAAATATAATCATAATAAATTGATAGAAGTACCATAAATGGATAATTGTTTATATTTTCAAAAATATATAAGTCACTATGGAGAATTTATGTGTTTTTGGAATTTTTAATCATATAATTAAATATTTTTTTAAATATCATTAATGTCAATTTTTACATTATTCATTACATTTAATTTTAAGAATATTAATTAAACTAAGAAATATCCAAATAAATCATTTAATAGATATGTAACAATTAAAATTAATCTTTGAAAATTTATTACATAACATATGACATATTATATTTATTTTCATATTTTTTTATAATTTATTTTATTTTTCCATTAATTGGATCATTTTTGTTTCAGTGTCAGGACTACATTTACGAAAAAAATTTATTCTCTAAAAATTAATAATTAACAAATATGATGAATATAAATAAGATATATTTCAAAATACAATTTATAGTGTAACACAATCTCCATATTACACTATATCAATAATATTATAATTTTAAATACAAGATTGTGACATGATTTATATTTAATTCCATAAAATTTTACAAAGGTTATTATCTAATCCTTTTAGACACATATGGTAATCTAGATGAACCTTTAATTATTAGGGATGATTATTACATATCCAATAACATTGGTTCAAGTGTTAGTGTCAATTTATTGTCTTTATAATTTACTTTTCACCCTTAATTACATCATTATCATCATCATCATCCTGTAATTTTATAATGAAATAGGGATGAAAAACATAAAAAGAGAAGAACAGGAGGAATCCTCTCTCCTACCCCCACCCAAAAGAATAAACTATTAAGGCCTTAATTTCATGATTTACCCATAAATATGGTAATATAATTGATTAAGTTTACGATTCCCATTGAAAAAGAAAAGTAACATTTTTTTTTATATTTGGAACCCCTAAATAAAAATTTCAAATAGATTTTATAGAAATAAAAATAGATAATTTTTTACGTTTAATTTAAAATTTAATCATCAAAAATCAATAAAAACGTTTTTTCAAAAAAAAACCTCTTTGAAATATAAAATCTAATTATATTAAATTTATGTTTAATGTACTTATCAAAAATTAAAATTGGAATATTTTAAATCAGAATGATCTAATGAAAAACTAATCAAAAAAATGATTTTACATTTTTAATAAAACAATGTTCATAATAAAACTTATAATTATTCACTGTTCATTGGAAAAAAATCTTTTCAGAAATTTCATAAATATTCCTCAATAGATAATTTTGAAATGATAAATAAAAAAATGTTATTTATTTTTTCAAATTAAAATTCATTAAATTGCATAATTAATTTTATATAAAATCATATTACAATATAACTACATAAATTAATTATTATAATAAATATTAAATTTAATTATTCTATTATTAACTAGTTCATTATAGTTATCATTACCTCTTAGTTTAACCCCCACTATAAACCCATTTTGACATCAATTGTGGTTATTAAATTATATTTGTATAATTCATTGTTATCCAAAATAAAATTTCCTTTGTTACTAAATTTGGATACGGTTATGAAATACATTGAATAGATATTAGAAAATTAAAATTCTATAAGTGGCATAAACTAAAATTAAAATATATTAAAAAAATAAAATGAGAATTGAAATATAATATAATATACGTTCGAGCATAACATATATTTTACATTATTTAGATCCCTTATAAATGATATTTTGGAAATAATAAAATAATTTATTCTAAAAATAATATACATAGTTAATTCAGGCCATTAATCAATAATAATTAATATAATTTATTATGATAAAAATATATTACACATAAAAATGATCAATGAAAAAATTATTCTTTTTTCCATCAAAATACATTATATTTATTCTTAATAATTTGATAACTAAGGTACGTATATTTATTAATTTGTTGATATTAAAAATATATATATATTTATATATATTATATTTAAAATAGTTTATAATTTTAATCAATATTATCTATTTTGTTATTAATAAATAATATGTAGAATAAATAATTTTATTTATAAATATGTATTTTAATCATTAAATAACTATATTGAAATTGAGTTCTTATCAAAAACATTTATAACCTAATACATATATTTAATAATGTTTTCAATTATATTTATACCCACCAATTTAATATTCAAATTATTTTAGTAACCATCTTAATGTGAATATTAAATAAATTTCATTACTTATTAATATAAATTCAGAAGTCAATAATGAATCATATTCATTATATGAATATTAGATAATTTTTGAGTTAATAAAAAAGTATTTATTTCTATCAATAATTGATTTTCATGAATTAAATAGTTTTTTGTAAATATATAATTTATTGATTTTATAATTTGTATTTGAAAAGGAAGTTATCTTATATATCTTATGAATTAAAAAAAAAGTCATAGGGATACTTTTTGAGATTTTTTATGATTAGATTGAGTATTATAATGGTTATAGAAATTGTATCTTTTTTTATTGAAAAGTGACTTTTCATTTGATGATTTTAGCAAATTTCAACTTTTAAAAAATTATTTCCAAGAAAGTAATTTTATTTTTGTTTTTAATAATCCAATTACGGTCTCTTGAATTGATGTTATTCTTTATATTGTTATAAAAAAAATTATACCTTAGAAAACATATTTTAAGGAACACTGCTTTTCATCACATTTTGATGGACTAATTTTATATTAAATTATTAAAACAAAATAAAATATATTTGGTAAAATATATTTCCTATTTTTATCCTAAAAGAAAAATATTATTTATCTAGAAAATTTATTTTTTGATTATTTTTAACAGTAACTTCAGTTAAAAAATGTGGGACCATAATAGAATTTATAATTATGCAAACCTAGGTTGAAAAAAAATGATAAGGCCCCAAAATATGATATTAATTATTAATTGGATGGATAAGGGTCATCCATTATCAACTTATGATTGAAATTAATCTACTTATGCAAAATAATTATCTGAAAATGAATTCATAATACTTAAATACTTTATAAAAAAATCTTCTGTGTCCTCTCACCCACCAATAAAATGACACATCCTCTTATATTATATATTATACAAGATCTTATTGGGTTATCCATGACCTATCAAAATCCACTTATAATATCCCTTACCACATCCTACATTTATTATTTTCATAATAATGTTATCCTGTGAAGGGATCTGTTATAAAGTGACAGGGTTAACTAAAGAAGAGTTATATGGTTTATCCAAATGTTTTAATTTTCTTTCTTCTTCTACCTCCTTCAATATTTAATAATTCAGAATGTGATAGTAACATTTGTATTTTACTTATATTATAATTTAATAATGTTTATTTTATAATAACTTTAATCTAAATAACAATTTATTGAATAATAAAAACATTTCTCATGTGTACGTATAGACTACCACCTCCTAAAAAATGTATTTCACTTTTCAACATCAAATATAATATATGGTCTTAATAATATAAAAATGATATATTATAATATATATGATACAAATTCCTTTTAGTAATGTAATGTTATTATTTTAAGACAATGTTTTCCCTTTATTGTATAATTAAAACATCCATCATGTGTTCGTGTGAACTACCACCTTTCACAATAATGTATTATATATTCATCATGATGTCATATCGATTTCATATATTTCTAGATATAAGAAAAAACAATATATTATTGTTATAATTACCATTTTTTATGTAAATATAAAATTTACCATCCTCCACCCATGTTCATTGAAAAATTAGAATTTTACCCGTGCATAAATGTGGCTTAATATCACAATTATAGTATTATACATAAATTTTCTGAACATCCTTTCACCACAAGATTTAAAAGAAATAATAATTTCAAAAAATTATAATTATAAAATTATTTTTAATTTACAAATGATATAATCATGATCAATCTGAATATTGTTAACATAACATGGTCAATTTCTATTTATGTCCGAAATATCATCAAAATGTATAAATTATAATTAATATATTAGATAATTGAATGTAATTTTTAAATAAATGGAATAAAAGATAAATATATTAAAATTTAACTAATAATATAAAAATTATAAATTAATTAATTATTCATAATGATAATGAATGTATATGATGAGTCATAATTGATGTTTGGGAAACACTACATCAAAACCTTGTATTAAAAATTTTAATGATTTATTTTCCAAATATTAATGTTTTTTTTAATTTTCACCATATATTGTTAGGATAATATTTCTATGGATTGAATGAATTATAAAAAATATTTGATGTATCATTTTATTTTCTTTCAAATTTTTCAAAAGTAATATTTATATGTAATTAAAATGGAATGTTTTGAATTTATTTTTATGACACTCAAATTTTAAAAAGAATTGAATTATCATTGACAGATTATTCAACTACAAAAATTATCATTTGATTACCCAATAAATATATTTCTACAAATTAAATCTCATTTATAGTTTGTGGTACAGGTTACCCCGAGTTCAAATGAATGGTAATATATAATATAGTGATAAGCTATTCATAAAAATGGTCAATATGAATTGGAATATATACATTATGAAAACTATATTACATAAAGAAAATTAAATAAATTCAATTTTTATTTACTCTATGTACATAAAATAATAATCAGTTGAATGAGAAATAATTTTTTTAAAATATATTTTTATAAAATTATGTTTCATCTCACATCTCCATATATATTTTAATATCATTTTCACCACTTATATAATATAAATTTAAAAAATAAAATTAATTTTTGAAAAAATAATATAAATTTTTTCTTATAATGATTTTTTAAAACTTTCTAAAAAGATACATTTATTGATAAATAGTGATGAATTGTAGATATATTGAAAATATTATTTTAATTTAACTTATTTGAAATTAAAATTTGGATTTATTAGTATTTTAATATTAAAATTCATTTAGTTATATTATGACAAACAAATTATATTTCATTTTATTCATTATGATATTGAATTCTAATGTCAAATATTTCTTTACTTATTAGAAACGTTTCTTATGAAAATGACATTTTCATCAAATCTGAGATTAATTTTAAAATAATTTTGTCCACTTTTATAAATTGAATTATTAAATATTAATTTATTATATTGAATATTAATAATGAATATTATACAATATGTTCAATATACCATTCATACATAATTAATAGTATATGATTTGAAATTAACTATCACAGTGAAGGTTAAAATTGGTTTTCCAAGGTAAAACTAAATTTATAAATGCTAATATGAGATATAATCATGTATATTTCTTATTTTATGACCCCATTTTATCTTTATATATTATATGTTTCGATAATATCCCATTGTGAATCCTTCTCGAATGTTAAGACTGTGGTATCACGTTTTCTTTTCAAAAATTCCAAGTGTGTCCTCTTCTCCATTTATAAAAGGCCACACCATCTTCCCTACACATGAAACACATATAGGGTTTTGTATTGGAATGTATCTAAAATAAATATTCCTTGTAATAACAGACATATCCAATTGTTATTTATTCTATCAAAAAATTAATATGGGAAGGATTTAGATTTAAAACTAATGATGTTGATTGATGAAGATGTAGTGTTCTTAACCATCTATTTTCATTTTTACTTCAACTTATATCTACAAAAAATATTATATGACTACAATAGAACATAAAAATGATATATCCTATATAATTATATGTTAATATGATATTTAAATATTATATATCCTTCTCTTATTCTGTCAAATGGGAAATGAAACTGTCGATCATGTTTATGGAGTATTACCGCCTCCGGAATAAACGAAATTTGTTTTCCCGACCCACCTATCAATGACAGATTTAATGCTGGATTTATTGTTTATATATGATATTTATTATATAAAGATAATTATTTATGTCCAATATCAAATATAACTTCATAGATTATTTTTTTGGAACATAATTACACCAGTCAAGCTGTTATATGAACTACCTTATCCACATAGTTATTTGATGTGTTTTCCTTGTATTTAGACATGTGTGGTAATAAGGATATATTTAAATATTATATATGATATATTTGATAAAATAAATTTTCCATAGTGTTGAAATATAATTTAACATTCTTACATACAATTCTATATAAAAACAGAGACAATGTTAATGCGTAAGTACGACCAACCGTCTCCATGAACGATGTAACGTATTATTGCATCTATAAATTTTTTCGAATATAATAAATTACTATAAATTTATTATGTATTATATTTATATCATTTTTAACATTATATATATAATTTAACTATGATCAATATAAATGGACCAAAATTACATAATAAAACATATGCATGATATATGAAGCAATTATCACCTGAAATAATTCTTTTATTAAAAATTATAATAAATTGGTCATAAATAATTATAATAAAATTATATATGTCATTAAATGTGTTATTATGGTAATTATTTATATGTTGATAAATATATATTTATTTAATAGGATGTACAAACATGTACGTAAAAATTCATACCTAAAATAAGGGGTTCTGATATCAAATTTACTTATATAGGACATTTTTCTCATTAAGCACTTATTTTTTTATAAATTATAACTAAAAAAATTGATATGTTACAAAATTATTATCTTTTTATTTTTTATTTTTTAAACTTTAATTTTTGTAATCTATTTATTAGAAATTTTTTAAAATGTTTCCAATGTGGAAAGAGTTTATTTCACAATCTCATCATTATTCTAGATTGATTATGTTTAGTAATACCATGTGGAAATCATATAGTGTGTATATATATATATTACACCTAATATACTTCCATATACAATTATTAGCCAAAAATAATTTAATGTTAATGTTCCATTTTCTATCTCTTATGCACATAGAATGAATTTTAAATTGTGTGCATGAAAATGTGACCTTATTTCAGTCACTGATCGAAAATCATTTTTTATACATATAAATGTTTTCTAATAATGATTCTACTAAATTTTTAAATAATATAATATAATGGTTTAAATTCATTTTTAATCATGAATATTATTTTTCAAAAAAATTTAATGGAATCTTATGATCTTTTCCCAACAAGGAACCTTTTTAGTTTTCTGATAAAAATGTGAAAGGAATAAATATTTTAACATGCACGATATAAATTTAATTTCCCTCCATTTTGAACATTTAAATTCTTAACACATATTTATATGCATCAAATGATATATTTAATGAGATTTCTTAGAATAATATCTTAACGTTTTCTCTTCAATACTCTAATTTCAATGTGGAAATGATATTTCCCACAAAATTGTAATTAATTTTCTATTTATGGAATTTCTAATAATGAAAATAGAAAAATATTATTCTACTTATTCCCTATTAGATATTGTAATTATAAAATTTTTATTATTTCTCTGTTTGGTTTATAATCAGTATTATTGCGTATTTAAAATGTTTATACCATTGATTTTAACAATAATGGTTTATTGTTATGTTAATTGGTTTGAGTAATTTTTAACTTGTTATATTAATGTTTTTCAATATGAATGTTTATTTTGATTATGTTTCACTTTTTTCATTTGAGGAATTAAATTTATGTAGTATGTGATGGTTGGTAAATATATATCCCCTCAATATATAGTTTGGTACCATGAGAAAGAACAACTTTAGTATTTTGATGAGGCCTTATAATTTTTTTCATAATTTGATAGTGTGATGCCATGAGGTTTGGTTTTGATGTTTATCCCTCTACATTTCCTCATATTGGGGATAGTTTTTTATGTTCCCTGTTGTTATTCTATTAGTTGGAGTATTCATGGTTATATTTATAACTCATCTGATTATTTTTATAGAAATATTATATCCTCATTTATTTCATCTATATAATGCACATCCAGTTGATTGATTGACATGTTTTTTAGTTTTTCACAATACCATATTTATCATTGCTTATTTATTGGAGATTGTTTATCCTATTTACATATCCTTACTAAGCTCACCCATTTCTTAGAATTCCATTAAATAAATTTCAATGATTATTATTATTATTTATGATTATAGATTTGAAAATAGGAATAGTGTTGAACAAAAATAAAATAGTTTATTGTATTTTTATGTTTTCAATTGTAATATGATATTTTTTCATGTATCGAGTTTACCAAGACTACTAAAATTATTGGTTTCTTGGGATATGAATGATTTTACCAATAACTCAAATATCAATGTAACCACTAATATTCAACTAATAAGGTCAGGTTCTTTATATGTTTTATCAATTAAATATTATTATATTCATTGTGAACAATATTTATGAAAATTTATATTAGACAATAGAAAAAAGATATACTTATATAATATTAATAGAATAACATAATAAATGTTTTTGGGAAATTTTATGTGTTCTTCCCATAAATAGATCTGTATCTAGATATGACTTGTGTATAGGGATCTATAAAATTTATACTTAATTGTAATAACTCAGAAAAGGGTGCGTTGGGATTTCACTCCATCACCTCCTAGTGCATAAAAAAGTACATATTTTGGAACAATATTTAACACTTTAGTAAAATACATGTGATAATTCACATTATCATTATGAAACATTGTTAAAGAAATGAATATATTTTCTTCATTGAATACACACCCAACAAGACCATTTTTATTATTATGAGATTATTTATCGGTAAATGTTTCATTTTCTATCATGTATTTCACCTCTTTACAGGTTTTTTTTTCAAAATGTAATGATGTAATATAGAGTATGAAATTGGTTATCAATAAAACCAAGTGGATGTAATGGGAAACATATTAATTAGAAATATTTCTTTTAGGTATTTCACTCCTGAAAAATAAAATGAACTGGAGATAGTAATAAAGTTGTATCTTATCAGATTATAACTATATTAGGATTGACAACTCGGATTATGAGAAATAATATTTCTCTTATGGAGAATATTTTTGATCCACTATGGGTTAATGTAATTTTCTTATTTATCCATGAATTAGAATATGTTATGCCTAGAAGTGGCCAAGACACCATTGCAGATGAATCAATGTATGTATACACTTTTCAAAATTCTTCGTGCCACATAGGATCTTGAGAACTTTATTATATGGGTAAAATTGACCCCATTAGATTTTTTGTTAATATTTTCCTTTCTAACAACATATGATGATGATTCATAGAATCTAAAGATAGAGGTAATGAATAAGGATGAAAATTTTTACTTGGTTCACCCTCACTAAGATATTTCCATAGAGAATACAATGATAGAGTTTTGATGTAAAAAAATAATCTACTAAACTCTATTATTATATAGTTTTAGGAGATAAGTTTAATTCCAAGTCTCACTTCCTTTTAAATGTTTATGGATAACTAATAGCTTCTCTATGTACACTCCATAAATATATACTTTGATGTATCACTTATAGTAGAAGGGATACCCTTGTTCACTTTCCATTGATCACTACTCTAAAAAGGATCCCCACATTGTATATAGATATATTAGTATAATATTTATAAATAATGAATGAATCCAAAATTATTTTTTTATGCTCAGCTGAATATCTTTCTGAGATTCTCTTTCACATATGTGAAAAAACCTGCACACATAATGCTCACTTTCTAGGAAACCAGAAAAATAATCTATTTAATTAGAATCAATAATTACCTCCTATATGGCAATATTTTCAAGATATTCCAAGTATTACTTTCACTTACTTGTTGTTACATATTATTTTCGGGGGATATTATCAAACTATACAAAATATATTCATCATTGTGATGGGTTTTATTTATGAATCTATGTTTTGTATGGAACCCATTTCATTTTCATGGGTAATGAAATGCTGACGTATTTTAAGAAACCCATTTATTTTCCTGGGTTATAATAAGATGGATTTTTTATTATCATGTAGAATGAGTATGTATCATTATCATTATATGAGGTGTGGAACTTATACCCCCATTAAATTCATTGGGTAAGGATTATCTTTCTTTCTTATCAAAGGGTACATAGTAGGGTATCATAATATTTAACTTAGGTTACATGTTAGATTATCCTTATTCTGAAGTAGGTACATGGGTTGTTATCCAAATCCTAACATGATAGTAATGAATTATGGGTATCTGTGGCATATTCTTTTTTATTCTTAAGTGTTTTTCCTTAATCTATTCCAAATAATAATTTTATTCAATAATTTAATAGTATTTTAATTCTATTATAATTTATTTCTTTCGAATTTCCATGATGTATTCCACAATTCTTATTTTTAATATATGATAAATAGAGTATTGTTTTTCTGAAATTGTATTTTTATGTTCCCATTAGCAATGATCATGTTATATTGATGTATCCCATGATTACCAATAATGGACAACTAATATCACCCTTTCTCATGTTTCCTTTATATATTATATAAAAATGGTATTATTTATTATATGTCTAAGATGGGTTTGAGTTTTGAAAAACACAGTGCGAGGTTGTATATCTCACTTATGGACTAGTTGTTCTCATTTCAGTGTATTTAAAGGCACTAGAAAATATGATTCTAGAATGAATAATTATGTTTTGTAATAAATATTCATCTTAAAAGATGTAATATTTTTGTATGTCATGTTTTTGGCACTATATTTTGTATCATACCATGGATTTGTAGATAAATTGGAAACAATGATGAGAATAAATTAGTGAGAACCATTAGGATATTACTATTTATAGTAAATATCATATAAATTTAGTTCAATACTGAGATAGTGGTTTCTATGAAATTATATCACTCTCTAGATACTACATTGGAAGTTCTCATGGTATAGACTTACCTATGGTTAATAACTCTAAAAGGGTTTATTAAGCAGGAATATGGCGTCTCCTAGTGTAAGAAAGTGGTCCATTATTCAAAATTTTCTTTACACAACCGAGAATGTTATTTGGACATTAAAAAAACTCCTTAAGACCCATTATGTACAATTTAATGAGATTATTACCAATAATAACTTATAATAAACGTAACGTGTCTTATATTAAAAATATTATGTTATTATTTAGACAGTATATAATTTATTTTCCAAGACTATGTTGTTTTCCACTGTTATTATTTATTATTTTACTTTGATGTTTGGATATAATAGATAGTGGTAATATAAAGGAACCATATTAATGATGAATAATGTGGAAAATACAATTATTTTCCTCAAAAGATACCCAATGAGACATGAGATGAAATTAAATATCTTATTATTTTTCTTACCCAACATTTTAAAGTTATGAATCATGCATATATTCTGAATGAGAAAACGTTGTAACAATGTTATATTGAGTCATCAAATAGGAAAAATCTACATTTTTTTATAGGTTTTACTTATGCACTAGTTTCATAGAAATATATCACTACCATTGAAATGATATGTTCTATTCTCTATTTTTTTTGGTATGAAAAATTTATTTGCTTCCAATTAACATTGGGATGTTGAAGTTGATCAATTATGGGATCTTATCAAGAATACTTCCAAGAAATATGAAATTCACTCCACATAATATAAAGATTTTAATAGCTTGTATTTCAATAATTTAGTCCCTCATATTAGTTTGTTGAAATTGGAGAATTAATTCAATGGGATAATTCCTAAATAATTTTAACATATAGTTATCATTGGGGAAACATTCAAAATACGTGATAGATTAAATACATGTATTATAATACATCCTAAATTTATGGTTTAGAAATTTATCAGTGTTTTAAAACCAATACATTAATAAGAATTACCCGTACATGTCATTAGTATAAATTAAGAAATCATTCAGTATTCTTTCATGGTGTATATATATATTTGAGTAAACAATAAATCACATGGGTGTAACATGAAAGGAATGGTTCAAATCAAGGTAAGGTATAATTATTATGTACATAAGAATATGATATTTCCTTAATTCCTAATGTTCTGAATGAATAAATTGTGTAATTTTTTGAGGTTTATATTAAATTTTTTATGTGTGTAAATAAAGGATATAAGGCCTCTAATTTATAAACTAATGAGAATAATTTATAAAATGATTTGAATAAATATAATTCACCGTGGGATGAACCTCCCACACTTTAGTGTTTTAAATTATTGGTATTTGGAAATTACACTAAAAAGTATCCAAATTACAGGATTGATGATGATCAATGTCACAACGATTTATGGAAATTGAGATAGGGAAATATCATATGAAAAATATTTTAGATGAAGAGCCTGATAATGATGTGGGGAATTGTATTATTATTTCCAACTATATAACTGATAATTTCTTATTTAAATATAGTTACATAATATAATTTTGTAGGAAGAAATTGATAAAGCTATGAAAATTCCACCTAAAAATTTAGGTTTTGAATTAGTAGTGATAACCCAAAATAGCGTGATGATTAAATCAGAATGATATGATTCCTCTATGTTTGGTGTTTTTTGAAATATGGTTTCTATATATCTCATAATCATTAAAATAATAAAATTTTATTTTATCTTTTGAAGGGATTGGATTTGTCTTCTTAAACCCCACCTTAGATTTTGATTAAGGGAAGACATGTTTGATATTCCAAACCAACCTATGATTTCGACTAACATTGATGATAAATATGAACATAATATGTAAGTAAAAGAAATTTTATGTGTTCCTATTCATAGTAAATGTTGGTGTTTACCTTCTATGATTTTGTAGAAAATAAACATCAATCATATGGATTTTGTAATGGTGTTTTTAAAGTATTTACAAATAAATTTTATATTATTCAATTGAATCGTTGATATGGAGTCCTATAATGTACACATACCTTGAGCTACACTAATTCCATATAATCAGTATTCAATGAACATGATTGATTTTTTGTAATTGAAGAAGAAACTCATTGGGAATCATGATAAGTGTTTAATTTGGAAACGTTTTTCCCTATTAGGTCAACATATTCATCATTTTGATAATAAATAATGATCTATATAAATCGACGTTGATTTTAAGGATATGAATGTGACCAATATCATTAAATATTATCCCCTACCATGAACAAATGAATTATTTGATCAACTTTGTGGAGATGTACAGTTCAATAAGATGTACCTCCATTATATATATAATCAAATTACAGTCAAGAAGTAGGATATACCCAAGACAATATTCTATATAAGGTAGAAAGATTATGATTATATTTTAATTAATTTTTTCTCACTAATTACCCCTATATCATCATGGATTTATGGTATGGAGTCTTTATATATTACCTATATCTATTTATATTAGACATTATAGATGATATTATATTTTATTCAATGAGAATGGAGGATAATGAAGATAATTTGAAAATTTTAATTAAGACCCTAATGAAAGATAAAATATATAAGAAAATTAAAAATTGTAAATTTTATGCAAAAATATTCATTTGGGTCATGTAATATCAAGAATGGTTATATTGGTTAACCCATAAAATATAGAAGTTATTTAATTTTCACCGAGACCATAAAATGTGATAGAAATCCAATGTTTTCATGGTTTGTATGGATATAATTTTCATCTTGTAAAAACAATTTCATGAATATCAAATAAAATCACCATGTTCACTTAGAAGAGAAATAAGTTTATTTGGATTTATAAATTTGAGGTAAATTTCAAGGAACTAATGATTAAATTATTCCACAAAAACATGCATACATTACCCTATAGGGATTAATGGATTGTAATCTATAGTGAAGAATAAATAATCGATCAGGACATATTATTGTGAAAAATTAAATTTTTATATCTTATACATCATTATAATTGATTTTAAGTGAGACAATATACATAAATCATGATTTAAAATTAATATCAATAATTTTTTATTAAACAACATGTAGTCATTATCATTTTGGGGATGATTTTTATATATATACTGATAGAAATTGTTTAATGTATATATTCAAAGATAAAGAGTGGATCATGTTCTTGATAATAAGGTTAGAGCTGATTAATGATTATGTCTACTCAATATATTCCAACCATAATAATAAAGAAATATTGAATGATTTTTTGATTCTAAAGGATTATATTAGTTTATCATTAGTGAGGATCACAAAAGATCAAATTCTTCTCGATTTAAAAATGATGGATATAGATATCCGAAATTAATGGGAGAAATGTTATCTTTCTCAAATAGTTTTTCAAACAACTATACATGTGAATATTGATGGGATATAAAACATATATTTGGATATGTAGAAGAATGTTATAAATTTTCATGAGTCTAACCGTAAATATGATGGAATGATAATTTTTAGGAACCATGTTTTATTTCATCCCTGACAAATTTAAATTATTATTTTAAGGAATATGATAGTTCTAATTTAATCTCATATTTTATTAAAAGGGATATCATTGAGTTTATATCTCATCTTTTACTATGTGAGTAAGTTATTTATGAGAGAATTAATTACATGGGTAATTTAAAAACATTTTCCAATATGAGATTAGAAATGGGATAACATCACCAAACATTTTTTCATTGGAATCCCCTAAAAATTTAAAGTGAAAATGCTATATGGGTCATAGTCAATCTCTTTACAATGTCAGAACACATAATCATAGTTAGAGATAGTTTTTCTCTTGATCATCATTCCTTGGAAAACATTAAGGATTATGTAAGTATATGTGGACAACCACATTCCATTTTATATTATTATGATATAAGGTTTACCTTAATTTTATTATAATTCTTTTTTTATGTTATTGATATGGAGTAGAGTTTTATCACTATATATCCTCATCATATATATGGTCAGACTAATAGATAGTTCAAATCATAGAGGATATATTTACATATTTTTTTTATGGATTTAAGAGGTTGATGGGATAAAAACATTCTTTTAGATGATTTTTATTACAACAATAGATTTCAAAAGATCATTAAGATGTATCCTTAATATTTTCTATATGGAAGTAAGTGTATAACTCAATAACAGGAAGATGGAGGTGGTGAATGAATGTGATTGGGAAAATAAACTGAGGAATACGGAGAAAATAAGGTTTGTCCATTCCACAGAACATAGGTTCATTACAATATCAAGAGAGGAGTTATATTGATAACTATCAATGTCATATAGAATTTGATGTTATATCCTATGAATATCTCCAAGGAAGAATAGAATGGGATTCAAAAAAATTGAAAAATATTCCCAACATATATAATTCCATTTGAAATTATTGATCATATCGGGATCCTATTACTTTCACTTGTTGCTTCAACTAAACCTCTCCCAGGTTCATGATGTATTCGTTTTATCACTATTAAAGAAGTACAAAACAGATAACAAGTATGTCTTATATGTGGAGCATGTTTTTTATTGTGAGTAGAAACCATTGGATACTTTGAATAATTTAAATAATGTTCTAACAAATATGGCCTCTAAGATAGAAATCATATTTAGTGAATCCAGTTTCTCTCTAAATCAAAAAGGGAACTCGATGGTGTAATGAGAAAAAATCATCCACTATTTTTGGTACTAAATTTTTGACTTTTTTGTGTGAAATTGAACTTAATGGGGAGAGGGAATGTAAAAAAATTATATTTTATAAAATAATTTGTTGAAGAGATTTCATTTATTCGATAGGTTTAATTACATAGGATAATGATTTTTACTAATCCATGACCAACTATTAATATTAGTATTTCAACATACGCCTTTTGAAGTTATCATTACACATTTGATCATTAATAAGAATAATAAAAAATTAAATATTATATGTAATGGTTTTAGATTTTTAATACAGATTGTAAAAAGGTATTAAATTTACATTAATTCATTAACATTTTTTAAAATAAAAATTTATGAAGAATAAAATTTATTTTTGTAAAAAAATAATGAATGTAACTTTTTACATATTTCAATATGTATCCAAAAAACATCAATTTCTTAAGATACTTTTTAAATATAGCACCGTGTGATTTTAAAAGAGGGATAAAATTTTTTGATAGAACATGTAACCCAAAACACCAATATTAGATGATAATATAACAACCATATACTTTATGATATATTTATTTATAATTAAAAAAAATATCTATTATAGATTGTGTTACCTAAAAGGCTGGGATTAAATGAAATATAATGCACTATAAAAATATTATAATTTAAGCATTCCCTTGTATCATATCTATTATGATGGAGGGTATTAATATGTCAAAATAAATATTTAAAATTATATTGTTTATACATGTATAAAATAAATTCAATATTTTTATTTTTATTTTAAAGAAAATATAAACCATTTCATATAAAAAGGAATATTTTTTGAAAAATATTTTTTTCTTTAAGGATGTTTACTAACGCTTTAAAAACAAAATATAAAATTTGCATTTACAAGTTACGAAATTTTTTTAAAATAATGATAATTTATTAAATATAAATCTAAAAATTAATTCATGTGAATTATAATCAATTTTATAAAAACAATAATTTTATTTATGAAGAGTGAAACATACTAATATAAACTGAAAAATAAATTTTTATTTAAATAATTATATAAGATAAATATAAATATTATTTTATTTTAAAGTAACATAAGTTAAACTATGTTAAAATGTCACTAATTAATTTCATTCAAAAAATATATCATTTTGAAATTTGACACTATACAATTTTATACTTTTTATAATTATCTATTCAGAAAACCCCATATTCAATATTTCTAGAGGATTAATCGTCAATTAAATTCTTCCACATCTATTGTCACGACCCCCTCTACAAAATATTTACCCATGCTAGGATAAAAATGTGAGGAGGGAGATAATTTCACCTAAGTCCAACATCCAATATCCCTCGGGGTTGCGACTAGCACTAAGGGTATAATAGACCCCCAATTGGGATGTGTTGCCCTCAAAGATAACACATGTGAAAGAGGGAGATAAGACAAACCCCAAATAACCCCAACATAGACTACACTATAAAAGAAACCCATGTACATATTTGTAATATCATGTAATAACTATTAAAACTGAAGGGGGAAACTGTACGTATCAAATGAAAGAAAAAAGATAGCAACCACAAAGACCAAACAACACCTGCAAACCTCAAGATAGTAGTAACTAGCCAGATACCCAACCTGCTCAAAGTGACCTAAAAAATAGTTGTATATACATAGGGTGAGTATAATAGTATACTTAGTAGGATCCTCCCCAGATCCTCTATTTCAAAAGTAAAAAAATTGTACTAATGTACAATGAACAAAAAGTGAAACTAATTCACAACCAAAATTGGTAAAATATATTCCCAGCCTCACCATGGATACTCTCCCGACCTATCGCATAAATGATTATATAATAAACTAAATAATATCAAGGGTACAATGCTTCTACTTCCCCACTAGTTTTCTTCTTCGCCCCAACATCGCACGTCCTCAGCATCTATGTCCAAAAAGGCTTGACTGAAAACACAAATGTGAATCACCACAACATGCACCTCTTAAAACACAACCACCACATCCATGTTACCAAAGAAACTAGGTAGTTTCTTGGATCCACCATAGCTCACACAACATGTTTCATACATATGGTATTATACCTCAATCCATTATAACACATACACCGAGTAAGGATTCTCAATCCATCATAGCCTATACAGGTTAGACGTATAGTAGTCCATTGGAAACTATATCTAGAATACATGTGTTTGAATAACCACAAGCCATTATATCCCCCTATACACATATATTAAGAAAACTAACTTTCATTCCTAAAATAAAATGTCATTACCAAGAGAAGAGACTAGGGCCAAATGGGTTAGTCAGCCATCCATCCTCCTATCAGGGTGTTGGGGAAAAAACCACCCCCTCTCCATGGATTAGAATCCCCACGATGTTAATTTTATTAACCAACATGGTGGAGTAGCATATTGAAACAGAAAAATTACATGATATATTATATCTCAAAACCACACGATGGAAAAAACCTAGCCTTATACTCAACAATCGTTAATGTCTCTCATTCTCTCGGCTACCACAACAATAATTAGATATCTTATAAGAATATAACCAGTTGAAGGGAAATATTATGATACAAATCCATTTTTATTAGTTTCACTTTACACAATTAATTATTTAATGATTATTTAACCATATAAATTACACATTACATTTCATCGGAATCACACCAAGTTCCATACCCTCCAATAATAACCAAAACAAGTACACAACTTCCCTGAAATATTACATCATCATTGCATCTCAGCAAGATCTAACCCCATGTCTTAACATCATTTATTTAATTATTTATTAATAGCATTATTACATTCACATAATTCCATGAATTCTAGTAAAGAAAAAAATAAGATTCAAACCAAAAGGGAATCAATGTAGTGAGTAGAGGGACTACCCATCGAGCCTTTTCCCCCTATAATAGAGGAATAGACCCATCCATTCTCGAGAAGATAAAAATGGAAAGCACATGGCATACCCCATGCATATTGGTATCCATTGGAAAGAGGGTTGACAAGACCAACTACCTAAATAGCAGGTAATTTAAAGAAGATAAATTACCATTATGATTCAACAAGTTTATAACATTCATAATCGATCCATTTAGTCACTTTTGGTGTCCTCCCCAACAACCACATGCATATACCATTACATCTCGCCACTCTAGGTATCAACTAATACCCCAACCCATGGGCCTCAGTTTTCCTCCACACCGTAACAGACTCTTTAGTTCAGCCATCACTGGCTCACACCAGAGCACACACAAGATAAAATAATTCAAAAAGCTATTGGGATCTCACACCTAATAAAGGCATCTGGCCTTCACACACAATGAGAAATCACATTTCCAAGTATAAGGATCTCAGACTTTACAAGAAAAAGTGTAACTCAAAACCCTAACATACATTATCATTTTTTTAAAAAAAAACGAGTTATTTAATCCATTTTTAATTATTCGGTTCATTTAAACATGAATAACCACATCTATTCAATTATCAACATTTTACCACAACAACAACCATATTAAAAACCATGTATCTTTATCATTATCCAATTAATTTACAATCAATGTTATCTTTATGTTCATTAACAATTTCTTTAAAAAAACGACAAGCTAAAAATTGTATGCATTGTTATCACACTATCTAGAAAAACAAGAGGCAACAACAAACAATTTATCCACATTTATTTATCAAGTTCAAAAATTTATTATTTCAATTACATTGTGATCAAGTAGGATAAAACATGATAACTCTATAGGTGCATATAAAATAATTGAGAATCCATGAATCCCCTACATCAGAAGTTTTCAAACGTATTTTTAACAAGAATATCCAACACAACAGATCATAATCACTTCTCATGGAAGACTTATATCAATGACGAATCAAAACTTTATGGTCACAATAAAGTAGGGGGTGCACATGTAGCATGAAGAATATTTAGGGTAGACATTATCCATGTATTCATCAATATGCATGAATCCTATGGGAAGGATGGAAAATCATGAGCATATCTAAATATTGAATGACAAGGATGAACAACAGAGAATGATATCTCGATCCATTACAAGATTTAAGGTAGCAATGCTTTAAGATATGCCTAATTTTCCATTAAGATCAGATCTTTCAATGATCACATGTTTTGAACGAGTATAGGCAACCTGACTATTAGGAATAATTAATATAAGAGTTATTGGATGTGAATCGGCCTTAAATAATATAATACAATGATTTTAGTGCATTTTACCTCATAGGTTAGATTAAATGGGTGAAACTGTAGGAAATATGGAAAAATATTGAAATTTGACAATGGAAAAGACACAGTTCTAGAAACATCGTTCATGACACTGTTTTTGTGAAACCATTTATATTCCACCATTTCTATGATATTGTTTCATGAAATAGTTTAGAAATCTGAAAAAGTATGTGACCCCATTTTAGGACACCATTTTATAAACTATTTTTTAAATTGGGAAAAAGAAGTGGCACCTTTTTGTGAAACCATATCACGAAACACTTTGGAAATTAGGGAAAACAACATACACTACTTTCTGAAACAAATTCATGAAACAGACTCAAAATTTTGGAATGTAAGTGACATAGTTTCATGACACTATTTCATGAAACAATTTTTATTTTTGGAAAAGTGCGTGACATCATTTCATGGAACCGTTTCATTAAATAGTTTGGAAATTTGGAAAAAGAAGTGAAACCATTTCCTTAAACTGTTTCATAAAATAGTTTGGAGATATGAAAAAGTTTGTGACACTATTTTGTGTTCCTATTTGATGGAACTGTTTTATTTTTTTAAAAATTGACACTTTTTCATGGCACTATTTAATGAAATTGTTTCAAAAAATTTCATTGGAAGTGACACCATTTCATGTAATAGTTTGGATGTTTGGAAAAAGAAGTGACATCGTTTCATGACACTCTTACATGAAAATATTTTGTAAATTTGGAAACTGTTGTGATAAGTCACCTTGACCTCCTAGAATAGATCAAATACTAGATTTCAACAATGGAACATACTGGAGAGGCTCAGGACATTACATTAGATACCACTCAAAACATTATCATCCTCAAGAATTCAAAAACACCCTTGATATGAAAAAGAGAAAGGTGTATGAACAACCACCCTTCGAGATACCTCTTAAGGTTATTTACACTAAAGGAGCTCAATACCATTAAAAAGTTACCCACAAAAACATACGATAACTAAAAAAAGCATATGAACACTCTCTTAGGGGATATACCACTCATAAGAGATAATGACACCACAAGAAACAAAATAAACAAATATCATAAACAGGAAATGTCTACCACCAAAAATGAAAATCATTATAGTAGAAGAGATAAAATAAAATATATTAGGGAACTGAGCATGTATCAGTAAATCATATTCACATGTACTCACCTCCACACCACCATACCGCCATAAGAAACGATCCAATAGAATTGCATGCCTGCAAAACTTCTTTTCTTTGCGGCCATAGATCACTACAAGATACTCCTCGACGGTCTAATCAACATCAATATCAATCTCATCCCAATAAATCATATGATAGTATGCATGATGAGAGTGATGGAGCTATGGAACACGAATGACTTCATGTATCTAGATCATATGTGGGGGAGTTCTACTTGATAGGCCGCAACCCTAACATGATCTAACACCACGAATGGACTAACAATCTTTGGATAAAGCTTACTCCCATGACCAATCTCTCACTTCCCATGATAGGGAGTCTCCATAAAAAACACTTTATCACCACTATCAAACTCCAGAGGTCTACTCCTATGATCTACATATGACGTACGACGATCTTGATCTACCTTCATCCTCCCGTGAATCACCCGAACCACATATGTCATATTCTGTACATGTTCTCACCTGATAATTGGTGACTATCTAACCCCATTCTATCACAACAGAGAATGGAAGGTTATCCATAGATATATTTAAATGGATTCATACCAATGGTGGAGTGAAAACTACTATTTTAAGAGGATTCTATAAAGGGTAAGTGTCTCATACACGAACCACAAAAATCATGGAAACAAGAGCGCAACATGTATTATAGTGTCTTCATGGCCCACTCTATCTAAACCTCCATCTATGGGTGAAAATCATTGCTATGGAATAGTTGAGAAACGAAATCATGCTGGAGACCTCTCTGCACCCTAATTGTAAAATTTGG
Source organism: Viscum album (assembly GCA_963277665.1). NCBI lineage: Eukaryota > Viridiplantae > Streptophyta > Magnoliopsida > Santalales > Viscaceae > Viscum > Viscum album. The sequence continues at coordinate 1,292,601,023 of OY728146.1, forward strand.
TTCTCGATCCATGATGATCATCCTTGGGACTTGATGGAGACTCAAAATCTCCACATAATATTGCCTTGAAAAAACCTCCACTAATATCGATTCCTTGATATCTGTGAAGTGGGATTATTTTTTAAGTGGTCCACTACCACCCATAAAACATAATAGCCTCCCTAAAACAATTATCACTCTTGTTTATCCTTAGACCATCCATCATGGGCTTCACTACAAAAAATTAGTCTCTCCAAACTACTTCCTCATCTTCCCACAATTGGGTCTGTTCTACCTAATACACCAGAGACGACTTCACATTCATCAATAAAAGACACCCTCTACCACCAACTTCTACCATATTTAGATGAAATTTTGAATGCTATTACATCAGTCTCTAAGAATCACCAGATTCATGTAGCACATTACTATGTGAATTACTTCTCAATGCATCAACAATAATATTCTCTTTACCTAGGGTATATAAAATTTCAATGTCGCAATCCAGGGATAACTCCATCCACTAATTCTTCAACAAGTTTATGTCACATTGGGATAAAATATTAATCAATCTCTTATGATTGGTGAAATCTAAAAACCGATCACCAATGAGGTAATGTCTCAAATACATCAGAGTGAACACAACTACTGCCAAATCAAGATCATGGGTAAAATAGTTATGTTCACAAAGATGCAATTTTCAAGACACATACGAAAAAAATAATCCCTCATACATCAGAACATAGCCTAAAACAATACATGAAGCATCACAGAAAACACCAAACTGAACTCCCTCTGCTGGTAGAAAAAGAACGAGAGAACTAACCAACTAATTTTTCATATATTTAAAAGATACCTAACACTAATCAGTACACAGAAACACATGATCCTTCCTAGTCAATACTGCGAGAGCAGACAAATAACAACATAAATCATCTATGATCCACCAATAATAGGCAGAAAGATCAAGGAAACATCCCATCTCTTCCACTATCTTGTGGGATACTCATGACACAACTGCTTCTATATTCGATTGATTAATAAATACTCCTTACAGGGACACATCGTTCCCTAAGAAACAGACTACTTGATCCCAAAAATCACACTTCGACAACATCCCAAACAACAGACGTTGAAAAAGAAATCTGAAAATGACATGAAGATTCTATGCATGATCTTCCTCAAATGTAGAGGACATGAGAATTTCCTTCACTAAAATTACCTCAAATATATCCACAAACTCACAGAAAACAACATTCATCATCCCGATGAACAGAACTACAACATTCGTCACACCGAACAACATCACAAACAACTTATAATGACCATGATCACAACAAAAAGTTGTCTTCAAGATATCCCCATTCTTAAATAGAATTTTTTGATACCATAACCATAATTTGATCTTTGATAACCAACTTTCACTATTTAGATTGTCGAAAAAATCACCAATCCATGAAAGAGGATAGCAGGACTTCACTGTCACCTTGTTCAAGAGATGATAATCAATACAAAACCACAAAATACCATATTACATCTACAAGAACGAAACTGGTGCACCCCCTGGTGACACGCTCGGACGAACAAAACCACACTACAATAGATCAATGAGTTGTATAAAAAGTTCTCTCAACTCACAGGCGACGTCCTATACAGAGACATCATGATAAGAGACACGTCAGGCCCCATCTCAATCCTGAACTCAATCACCTATCGAGTCTGTAATGCTAAAACATATTCTGTAAATACATCATGGTATCCAACCATGACCGTATAAAACACCAATTTTTTAACCTCTAATGAATTGAACATCATCTCTGCCATCAAGGAGGACATAGAAGTTTGACATCTCTAACCAATCTGAGGGTTTCTCTCTCAAGAAAACACTACTAGATCTCGATCAGCATCATAGACCACCACCAACCTCAGGAAGAAATCCACAAAAACCTACACTGAATACAGGAAATTTATGACGAGTATGAAATAATTTGGTTTTATCCATAAACATTCCCAAGATAGGCTCTTTCCCATCGCTATCTCATAGTTGCTACGTACTTTAAACAAGTCAGCTCAACCTCCTACTAGAATAGTATATGCCAATGGAACTAGAATCCCCTCTACCTCATGTCCCAAAAAATGTAAAAGAGTAGGTAATATAAATTAGTACATGGATATTATGTCAATAAAGTCATACAACCATGTATAAAACAAACAAAGGGAACCTCAACTGATATCTTCCTTGATAGGTGCTTATAATTCTAAACCATAAAGCTGACCACGACCTGCTCCATGAACTATATGACTCAGATGATGACCACCACCATAGTAATTCTCTGCTCTCAGTGGATGGGGAACATTCCCAGTCTGTCCTATGCCTTCCACATCTTTTCTCTACAGATCTAGATCTCGTGCAACCTATTCCTGCTGCCTTTGCTGGAACTGCCTCAATGGAAAAACCTAGAGCAGTACACCTATTGCTTGTTGACCACTTTGAAAGGTTGATTCTCTCTCTATTGATGACCTCAACCTATAAAAGAAAAAAAATCACATGATCACTTGTCCTATTTTAGAGTTCTTCCTCCCATAAATAAACAAGATATTGATTTATGGGACCTACCCCTAGCCGAACTGATGCTCATATTCCTTGAAAACTAGGAACCTCGTACCACATCTCTTCGTTGTGAGGAATCATGATGAATCCACTCTTATAAAGATCCAATTGTAGATAATGTTTACTTGATCTCTGCTTCCCCCAATAGAACCTCAAGATATGTCATCATCTTAAACCGGGTGACCTGGCACTAGATCTCTAGAAGGAAACCATCCTAAAAATTATATTCTCTGGCCTACTCATCTTGAAATTGGTACAAAGAATATCGTAAAAGGTTCCTGAAATGGATTCCAAAATCAAACACAATATAGATCCCCTATAGACGAGTTTTTAGCTCTTGGTGATTAGACACCTTTACAGTCATGAAATGAAACTTGAATCTAAACATATGTCAGAACACCTCCTATGAGATTGAAAACTCCTCTTGATCTCCAATGAACAAGAAAAACCACTGCCTCAGTACCCCACACAACATTGCCACAATCAACGATACTCAATGGTATTTACAAGCACGTATTTAGATGAAATTTATCTCAACCTCATCGAACTATTCTTCTATGAATTCATTTGAAGAAGAGCCCTCATACATCTATAAAATATGGTGTTGAAACTCTTGGAGTTTCATCTTCAAAGTCTCATCGTTGTAGATCTCCAATCTCTGGTGATCTGCTATCGCATCATTCTAGACATATTCTACATGAACCTGATTAGGACATCAACATGGATTCATACATACAGAATAAAAAGTAGTTATATATCTTAAACTATAATATTGATGCCTCAAAATTAATTATTTTTTTATTTTTCTTCTGTTGACCTATCCCATGGTCTACCCATTCAAACATAAGAGAGAATATGAATGATTCATGATCATATCCTAGGTATCTACCCTACAACCATTATCACCTTGTTTAGTAGCCACTATAAACGTAATGGTTCGTGCATTAGATCACATGGGCCCCTAAATACCTATTTCTCATCTGGACTCTATTGATTATAGAACTTGTTAAACATGACATACAATGTTTCCCTACCAATCCTTGCAACCCCACTTATGCCTAAATACAAACTCCATCATATCTTTCAACCTCCCTTTGATAGAACTCCGCCACAACCCCCTCCCACAATTTATACCCCTCTTGGGCCGCTAATGTGTGAAGGGAGATAGTGACACCGAGTCCCGCCTACATTAGGACCACAGTTGGAAATTAGCACGGAGTTTATAGTAAACCCACAAATGGGAGGCATTACCCTCTAAGAGGACACATGTAAAATAAAGAGATAAGGAAGACTCTAAATTGCTCTAAATTAGAAAACACTATAATATAAACCCTAGTACATATATCTAATTTCAATTATAAACTAAATAAATTGATAGGGGAAACTTCATATATCTAATGAAAGTATAACGATAGGAACCACAAAGCCTGAATAACTCTTTTAAATCCCAAGCTAGAAGTAACCGTCCAAATCTCCAACTTGGTCCTTTTGACCTGAAGAAAATTTAGGTATATACTTGGGGTGAGTTTAATAGTATACTCATTAGGATCCTCTTCAGATCCTCTCATGAAAAAGTAATGAAAGCATGCTAAAGCACGGTGAACAACAAGTAAAAGTAACTCCCCTCTTAAACTGGTATACAATGTTACTATCCTCACCATTGATACTATCAAGAAGTATCACATAAAAGAGTATATTATATAATAATAAATATCCAGGGTTACCCATGTACACTTCCCCACTAGTTTGCTACTTTTCCCCAATGCCACATGTTTTATGTATCTCTATCAAAAAAGGATTTCCCATGCAACACATGGGAAAAGCACCAAAACATGCACCTCATGCAACACAATGACCACATCCACATAACCAGTGTAAGCAGGTAGTTTCTAGGATCAACCACAACTCACATAATGTGTATCATACATTGGGTATTATAACTCAATCCATTACATCCCATACACTGACTAAATATTTTCAGGACATCACAACCTATATATGTTACACATATAGTAGTCTATATGAAACTATATCCTGAATATATGTGTGTGAATAACCACAATCCTTTACAGCCATCTACACACATATATTAGAAAAAAACTTACCATCATGCCTTCCAGCACACGTAACAACCAAGATAATAGAGCAGGGCCAATGGAGGTAGTCAACCATCCATCCCACCATCAGGATGTTGGGGACAAAACCTCCCTAGGGCCCAGAATCACCAAGGTGTCAGATTAAATAACCGATAGGGTGAAGTAGCATATAGAAACTCCAAAAAAACATGATATATTATAGCTCAAAAATAAAATATGGAGATAAAATTGCCTTATAATCATCTTTAGCTAACGTCTCTCAGACTCTTGGATTCTACTGTTATGACTAGATATCCTATAATCATATAAACCTTAAAAGAGAGATATTATGTTAATTATCCATTTTTATCAATTTTACTGTATGAAATTAATTATTTATGAATTAAGTAACTTTTATTCATTCTATATTATGTTTCATTAGAATAACACCATGTTCCATGCTCTCCAGCTATAACCAAAACAAGTCCACAAATTCTAAAAAATATTACCTCAGCATTGCGACCTAGCAAGATCCAACCCCATGGGTCAAAATCATTTTTTCAATCATTTATTAACTGTATTATTACATTAAGATAATTTGATACATTATAGAAATGAAAAAATATGAAACCAAATAGAAGGGGCTCAATAATGTGAGTAGATGTACTTCCATTTAAGCTTTTTCTACTTATAGTAGGAGAATATTCCAATATATCATTGAGAACCTAAACATGGATAACATGTTGAATATTCCATTCATTTTTTCCTATTTTGGATGACGGGTAAGCAAGACTATATTCATTATGTAGTGGGAAAAGTAAAGAATATTTACATCCCAAAAGATTCAACAAACATACAACATTTATAACCAACCCATTTCATCATCTTTGGTTTCCTTCCTAACACCAACATGCATAAACCAATGCATCTTTCCACTCTAATGGTCAATTGTTGCCCCTAACATGGGGCCTCCCTTTCCAACAAATCAAAACTACCTACCAAGATCATTCATCCTAGGCCTGCACCAGAACACATCAGTACGAAAACTATCCAAAATCAACTGGGATCTCATCCCCAAGCATGACATGTAGCCTTCAAAAACAATGAGAACTCATGTCTCCAAGCAAAAGGATATTTTCCTTTAAAAGAAAGAGGGTAACTCAGAACCCTACCATAAATTATCTTTTATCAAACAACCAGTTATTCAATCAGTATTGAATTAGGAAATTCATTTCAAGATGCATAACTACCTCCAGTAGATTATAAAAAGTTTACTATAGTAAGAAATGAATTCAAAAACATGCCACTTCATATTTATATTAATAATTTAAAATTAATCCTAGCTTTACATTCATTACCAATTTCCTTCAAGAATGACCTGATAAACAAAGAAAGTATATATATCACACTTTTTAACAAAACAAGAGGCAAAAACATATGATAGATACCACTTTATTGATCCATTTGAAATATTTATTATGATAATACATTACGATATAGTGGGATAAAACATGATAACTCTACAGTTCCATGTAAAAGGATTGAAAATCCATGAATCTCTTATGTAAAAAGGTTTTAGAAATTCATATGCATGAAAATAACCAACACAATAGATCACATTCCCAAATCTTAGAATACTTATATCGAAGATGGATCGACACTTCCCGGTTTCACCAAAATAGGGGGTGTGTATGTAGCATGAATAAACTCTAAGGAAGACACGATCCAAGGATTCATCACAATGCAAGAATCCTAGGTGAAGGAGGGAATGGTTCAAGTGTCTCGCACCATAGAACAATAAAGAATATTGAGGGATTAATATGTATCATACCTTTATATGATTTAATGGTGTATTAGTTTAAAATATTCTTTATTTTCTATTATGATATAATCAGTCAATGATCATATGTTTTGACCGATTATAGGCTTCCTGATAGTTAAAAAAAATTAAAATACGATTTATGGGATTTGAATCGTCTTTAGGTAACAAAAAACAAGGATTTTAATTTATTTTATGTCTAATGGAATGTTCAATGGGAGAAATTGCTTGTTATTTGGAAAAAGCAGGAAATTTGACAATGGAAATGGAATAGTTCTAGGAACACTGTTCATTAAAACGTTTCAGTGCCACTATTTTTGTGACACCATTTTGATTCCACTTTTTATATGCCACCTTTTCCTAATTTAGTTTGGAAAACATGATAAAGGATGTGACATCATTTAATGACACCATTTCATGAAATTTTTTGGAAATTAAGTAATGTATGTGGCACCGTTTCATGACTCCATTTCATGAAACTAGTTGGAAATTTTTAAGAGGAATTGACAATGTTTTGTGACATCATTCATTAAAATATATATAAAAATGGAAAAAGAAGAGGAAGTATTTTGGGAAATTGTTTCATGAAACATCTTGGATGATTGAAAAAGAAGTGACACATTTCATTGACATAATTTTTTGAAACAATTTGGAAATTTGAAAAAAGAAGTGACATCATTTTTTGACACCATTTCATGAAACTATTTGGAAATTTTGTAAATGATGTGACAATATTTTAAGAAACCATTTTATGAAATATTTTGGAAATTCAGAAAATTAAATGAAACCATTTAGGGAAATTGTTTCATGAAACGGTTTTAGAAATTTTGAAAGGGAAATGACATTGTTTCGTAACACCATTTCATGCAACTGTTTTGGAAATTTGGCAATGTTTTGGGTGTAAGTCACCATGACCTCCTAGAATAGATCAAACCCTATATTTTTGAAAATGAATGGACAAGAGAGGCCCATTCCATTATAAATATTATATTAATATGATATATTATATTATATATATAGAATAATAATAATTTATATTATATAAAATTTTAAAATTATCTTTTCCCAATTTATTTAATAAATACTATAAATTATATTTATCCCTATGAATGTTTTAATGGGTTTTTGTCCATAATGTATAATTGTGATAAATTTAATTTTCCACAGATCCAGGATTTGTATTTATTAAAGTGGGTATTATATTTTGAATAATTTGGTCCATTTTATCTAATAGATATTACTTTTAATTCTAATATTATTGGATAAATAACATATGAAAATAAAAATATTAATTTTTCCATGTTGAAAACTATAATGGTATTATTATGTAGAATTAAACGACAAGGAATTACATGTTTAAATAATATATATTTATTTTTTGGAATAATATTGGGGAGAACATATCATATATCTAGTCAATTATTTTTCAATTTTGGAGGGGCTTGTGGGATAGATTGACTTCCTATTAAAAAATAATTTAATATATTTAAAATAATTAAACTCCTCCTCAATAATAAATGTTCAGTCATTCCCTTAACATCATCAGACCTATCATTCCATATGGCTCTACCAAAACCTAATAAAATTCATCTACAACATGCATAGAAAAATTAAATTGACTATATTATTTCAAAATGAACAAACATTCTGTAATGAAGCAGGTATTATAGAATAATAAATTTCCATATCTTTCAGTATTGATAAATAAGATATTAATTTTATGTTAAAGGGGACTCTTTTTCCGATAGCGCACTCGATATGCAACAACAAGATTCCCTGAATCCTTACGTTGCACACATCATTGAGTTATACTGAAAAATAATATAATAATAATATTATCATTTTAAATGTTATTTAAAACATTGCCAATGTAATAGCTGTATTGAACATAACTAAAAACAATATGATTAACAAGATTTGTTAAATGTTTTGACATTTATCTAATAAATTTTAAATGCTTAAAATGATAATGAATCCAAATTTAATCATAAAATACTCAAATGTTGTAAAAGTGTGTTTTACCACATTTTGAAGGAATACCAATTTTAAATATAAATTTTTTCACTCATATATGTTATATTTGAAAAAATAATATTTTTATATAGTATATTGATATCAAAATTTACTTTGTAAAAAATTTAGGTAATTTGTTTGAATAAATTACATTTTTAATGAATATTGAAAATACTGCTTTTTAATTCAATTTTTCCTTTTAATATGATTTATTTATACATAGAGATTATAATTATAATTTGTTTTGATGTGTAATTGGATTATGTTTCTATCATTTAATCTAATTATGGTCATTGGATGTAATTTCACATTTAAATTGGAGATATACACATCTCAAACATTTTAAATTTTTTTACATTTTAAAAACCCACATTCTAGTTTTGACAATGGTAATTAATTTTAGATTATTTTTTACAAGTCCTATGTTTTTAATTTTAGAAAAATAGATTAAATATTTGGAATCACAATATCCTAATTTTTGAAATAGGTACATTTTATTTTTTGACATTATGAATAGTAACTTCGGTAATTTTTTTATTTACCATGGTTAAAGGGTAAATATGGTATATACAGAGAAAATAGTATATTAAAATAACATTAAACTATCTTAACACATGTCTTAATCCCATTATATGAGATATTTTTATCATGGGAATCCTTTGGTCAATTTTATGGGTGTGATAATGACATGTTATATGAATTAATTTTAATTAAAGAGAAATATATCATAAAAATGCATCTTTTACTAAAAAAAATTAATATATTTTTATATAACTGATCACTTTGATAATAAATCTTAATTAGGAATATAAAAACATTTCCTAAAACATACTATTTTATTTATAATTTATAATCATTAAAGAAATAATTTTATTTATGACAGAACGATGATGCACTGGTTGCTTCAATAATAAAGGTTTTAAATAAATGACATTATAAATATTAAAATAAATATAATTTGACATAATTAATCACATAAAATAATATTCTAGGATAATATGACATGTTAGGATTGATTGAAATTTTTATGAAATAATGTTGTAATAAAATTTAAAAAAATTCAAGTATGAATATTGTCCATAATTGACATAATTCATAACTTAAAATATAAAATAGTTTATAAAATGATAATAGATTCCTAAAATTTGAAAATTTTGACTAATCAGTAATATAATTCCATCTATGTCATAAATGACATTTTGTTTGTCGTTTTACATGATATGGTAATTACATTAAACCATAATGCGTAAATAACTTGATATCACCATAAGATTTAAAAGGGTAAAATAATGGTAAAACAAAAAAGATAAGGATAAAAAATTATTCAAAACATGTCAAAAGGTTATTGGATGATTGGTATTAAAACTAAAATAATCTTATATTATAATTAAATGTGTTTTGGACCTTTATTAACAAAAAATAGATTTATAATAAAATAATATTTCAATATTTTCTTAAATTTCCCCTCCCTCTTATAAAAGGCGACCACCTCTACCAAAACACTCAAACCTCTCAAGCCCCTTAACTCTCAAAAAATCTGGTAAAATAATCTCCCAACATCACTCCCTTTAACCTAGAAACCTTACATTGAGTATGAGGATATTCAAGAATTCCTTTTGGCTACAATCAAAAAAAAGTTACCCAATTTAGAGGTAACTTCTTCTCTTAAGTTCTTTTCATTTATTTTCATTATCCACTTCTAATTCAATGATTACATAAAAAAATATCATAAATATAATCTGAATATTTATGTGATAGATTAAATCAAAACTTATAGACACCTTCATTTAATGGAAACAAATATAATGTCTCTCCGTATGGAGAACCACTACCTCACGAAATGATGGTTATTCAATTTTCTCCTACCACATCCCAAAGTGGACACTATAATGGAACTGTGTTTATATATGATATATATTATATTATAATTATCTCTATGATTATTTTATTTTTATTTACAACATACCTTTATTATTTGCATGATGTGTAAACACGATAATTTCATTTGAGGAAATGTGTACTACCACCTCCTCAAAGTGATATGACTCGTTCATGTTATAAAAAGAACATACAAAATATGGTTTTATTAAAAAAATGAGACATACATGACATAATTATAATACTATTAGTATAACATATGTTTATATCATTTTTTGATATGATAATGAAATTAATGTAGAGTTCATGCGTACATACGACCTACCATCTTCATGAAAGGTGTATTTCATTTACTTTCTCCAAATGTTATGTACTATTATATATATATATATACTGGATATATATGATATTTAAATAATTAATATCATTCATTTTATGATTTAATTATGACTACACGAACAATTTATATCAAAACAATTAAATTTTTGACTCATGTTCTGACTATCGACAAAACGAATGATATTAACATAAATAATTATGTAATTTCTATACCATGGTAGTAAATGATATAAGGGGAATAATAAAATTGAAAATGTTTTTCATTTAAGTAAAAATTAACTTATTTTTTTTATTTTGGAACATAATGATTTTACATAACGAGTCAGACTCAAGGTAAGGTATTTCGTCTCAACCTCCTTTCATTGAGGCATATCCTATTGTTATGCACATTTATTATACTATAATGTTTATATAATCCCATTTTGACTCTTTATATCAAGAATTAATGTATTCTCATGATATTTAAAGTTATTTTAACTTTTATTCCATAAATATTTTTGTCAACGTTTTTCTAATGTTATAAGTGTCTCTTTAAGTAAAACATCATTTTAAATGTTTTAAAGATTTATTAATTTAAAATATTCTATTTAATGTCCATGTTTTTGAATTTGGTTTTTAGGAAATTATTTATATGAACATGAATGCTTTAAAATTATAATTTATTTTGAAATTTTCATTGTGGTATAAGACACTTGGATTCAAAAATCTCTATATTAAATGTTTTAAATGGGTAGGGAAATGGGTTGAATATTTCTATATCTTAAATGATATCTTGTGGTTTCAGGGTGGAAAGGTTATTTTTAATTTATTTTTGTTTATGAGTTATTATTCGTAAATTTTTCTTGGACATTTTATGAGTTGGTTTTTGATAATCCAAGTTGGATTGTTATGTGATAAACCAAATGAAGGGTGGTTTAGTTATAATCCAAGGACAAGTGGTTACATTATAACCACCAATGAATTGGGTATAGAAGTCAGCCATATGACTATTACATTTAGTAATATGTGTGGACATTGACCATATGGTTATTCCTTTTATGTATTTTTTTATGTCCCAAGATAACTTTATATGTTATATGTTTCTTTCTAATGGATTTATGGTAATATTTTGGTTACAAAATGAGTAAGTAATGAGATTATATTTCATGATGTATATTTAATACTTCATAAAGATGAAAAATATTAATTTATGGTAATGTAATCATGGTTTTCATGTATTAACAAGAAAAATAGTTTTAATTCATTGTGTATCTGTTTCTATGCTTTTCATACTCATCCCAATTTTTGAAATGTTTTTCACAGTATTGGAAGAAGAATAGTGTCAAGGATGGGATCAAGGAAAATCCATGCTGTTTAAAACATGAAACGAAACATGTTTCTTTTTAAAGTGTTTTTGTTTTATAAAAAATTATATTTAGTATAAGTGTCTAACAATAATATTCATACTGTTATGTATAAGTTATAACTTAATTCTCTAAAGCTCTAAACTGGAAAAGATTTGTGATGTGAATTATAATAAAATTATTAAAAATTCCCAAGATTATGTAATGCATAAGGCTGGGGCCTTATAGTTGGTATCATAGGATAATTTAGATAACATTAGAGGTTAGGGAGTTATTTAAGCAAAAGTTACATGTTTTATATAACCACAATGGTTATCATATTTGAAGGAGTCTTAGTTATATTAGAAAAATTTAATGATTATATGATAACTTAAATAAGTATATATTAGTGTTTACCCTCCTGAAAAGAAACTATATGATGATTTTACTAATTTAATCACACTAGAATTTTTTGTTTTATTAAATGGATAGATCTAGCAGGAACCAAAGTAACAATTGATGTGAATGAAACTGTTGTAGTTTCTGAATATGAAATCGAATGAAATGAAACCTAAAATTAGAAATCTTATGGTTATTCTTAACCAACTATCTGAAGTCATGATTTACCATTTTAACCTTGTAAATATTTATAAGGCATCATATATGCGAGAAACGAATCCCTATATAATATTAGGTAATAATCCTAAAGGGATGTATAAAAAATTGTGTGACAAGGATGTGGAATGAAACACCTAGGAAAACTTTTCCATGGGATGTGATGATGTTATAGATGTGGCGATGATGGTCATAAAGCAATAAAATGCGATGAAAAAGGAACCATTTAGTTTAATCTAGGAATGGAAAGGTTGTTCTTTCCAAGGGATCAATTGAATTTTTTAATTGTGGTGTGTATGGACATTTTGCCAATAGATGTCCTATGAAGGTGGTTCGGGAATGGGATCACCAGAACCGTACAAATATATCTTTACCAATACCTAATGTATTTATAATTGAGGATTAGGAAACTGAAAATGACACATGAAAGGTATGAATTATTTCTTAGCTAATTTTTTGACATAATTTAATATTAGAACATAATGCATGATTTTTTGTAGGAAATAATTATGAGTGAATAATATGGAAAAACATGGGTAAAAGATATGATGAATGTTTGAGGATTAAGATTTGTACATTTTTTTAATTGTAGATTTATATTAGATATATGGATGATGATATATTTAAATGTATTAATAATGGGATTACTTTGTAAAGACTATTGTATTTTTAACCCTTATTTTTTATATAAAAATGTTAATTGAGGAAGAATTATATTTTCTTTTGTTTCTATAGTTATAAAGAACCATTGGGGTTTATACGATCCTTGGATTTGGCGAAATTATGGGTTGTTACATTTTCTCAATGTTATAAAATTATATAGTTTTTGAAAAATTAAAATAAGAAGACCATGCGACAACCCATCACATCAGAGAAAGATGTGGGAATCCAACGAAAAACTGAATTGCGACACAGATTTATCACCTACCATTGTCCTATGTGAAGTCCCTTATTATTTTTATTTAAATTATTTTATGGATTAATAATAAGTTGATTTTGGGAACATATGTTTTATCAAATGGATCTCCTTCGTACAGGAAAATGACTTGGTGATTAAGTGGTAAATGTAATTTTGAAAGACGTTAGCTATTTTGGGAACACTATATTAATAATGAAAATTAAATACAATGGGAATTCATTTGAGGATTAATGGTTGAATTTTATTTTGGAAGAATCTATGTTTTTATTGATGAAATTTGGTGATTTGGGTTATTTATGTACTTGATTAACTTATCTTGTATAATATGTGATTAGGATAATTAATTTTATGTATGAGACATTAAGAGCAGTCAATGTTATTTGGGGATAAATTTTACGATTTATCGTGGAGGAAAATGTGATCAAATATTTATGAATTTTTGTTTCAATATAAGATTGGATTTTTTTTTAATTTTATTGAAATTTATTCTTATAATTTTCTATGATGAACTATTGGTATTACTATTGAATTTTAGAGATGAAAATTAATCCATATCCTTATAAAGGATTTGTTTGGTAGATTATCTAATATTGTACTTACCATTTTGGATTTGGTTGATGTTTCAAGATTGGATGAATAGATAGTACCTGTTTTGAGGATTTTTTTGATTCTCTAGAAGTTGATTCTATTAGAGCAGGTGTAACCATGTATTCCTGAATACTCATTGTTTGGGAAAAAAGATGATTTTGTGGTAGATATTTATTATAGGAAGAAACTCTACTTAACAAGTAAGTATGTTTCCTTATGTTATTAATCAAGGTCATAAAAAAATTCATAAACATTAATAAAAATATATTAAAACAAAAAATGGTTTTCGTTTAATTTTCCAAATATGAAATCAATGACCATTTAACCCATCACAATTTTATTGTTTTCTAGTTGTTAACTTTAACCTAATCACGTTTTCTATCACTATATAATAGAACATGATGGTTAATTTTCTCATCTATATCCATGTTTTCCTACATAGAACCTTAGTTTGTGTTATCTAGGTTTACCATTTTACTTATCTTTCATTCTTTCAAAGTGATAGTTTTATTGACACTTTTTCCTTTGTGTGATTTTTATTGATATTAAGAAGCCCAATTTTAAAATTTCTATGATGAAATTTCCATGATAGTGGAATAATGTAAGGACACATGTATTTATCTAATAATAAATTTTCATATCTATTAATATTTATGAATATGATATTAATTTTATGTTAAAGGGGAAGCTTTTTATAATAGCGTAATCGACATGCAATATCAGGTTTTTCCTAAATGTTTCACCACACAAAACATTGAGATATATTGAAAAATAGTATAATAATAAACTTATTATTTTAAATGTTAGTTAATGCTAAAATTTTGTATTAGTGGGAATGTAAATAACGAAAAAAATATTATTACACATTTTTTTATTTTATTTTACATTTATCCAATAAATTTTAGAGTCTTAAAATGAGAATTAATCCAAATGTAAGCAAAAAATACTCTAATAATTTCAAAAGGTTTTTTTACAACATTTTGAAGGTGAACCCATTTTACATCTATATTTTTTCACTTTTATATGTTTCATTTTACAAAATGATCTTCTTCTATAGAATTGGTCCATCAAAATTGACATTGGAATATTTTTTTATTTTTTTTATAAAGTTCATTTTATATGAATAGTGAAATATGCTGCATTTTAAATCAAAACAGCATTTTCATCTGATTTATATATATTATTGGATTGTAATTTTTATTGGTTTTAATATGTAATTGAACTATGTTTTAATAATTTAATCCATTTACCTTCATTTTATGTAATTTCACATTTAAATTGGACATAATAATGTGTCATCATTTTGATAGTTTTAACTTTTTAAAAACCCGCTTTTTGGTTTTGACATTAAGAATTAATTTTAAATTTTTTTCTAACAATTATATGTTTGGATTTTGTAAAAATAGATTCATTATTTAGAATTCTAAGGTACAGATATTGTAAACAGTTACATTTTTTTTGGATGTTATGAATTGTAACTTCAGTAATTATTTTTATTTACCAAGATAAAGGGTAAATCTGGTAAATAAGGGTAGAAATTAATATTATAATAATATTAAACTACACAAAATAATTTCTTAATCATATTGGATGAGATATTTCCCGACATAGTTATCTTTGGGTCGATTTTGGGACCACATAGAGCCACTTGGTTGTGATAATGACATGTTATAAGAATTAATTTAAATTAAAGTGAAATATAACATAAATTTGTATCTTTTACTAAAAATTTTTTAATATTGGGTTATATAAATGATCTATTTTACAATAAATTTTCATCAAATATATAAATATATTTATTACTTCATTGTATTTTTTTTATAAATTTTAGACATTGAGAAAACAAATTTATTTATGACATAATGATGATGTAGTGATTGATTCATTAATGAAGGATTCAAATAAATGATATTATAAATGATAAAATAAATATTATTTGACATAATTAAGGTCATACATGAAATATCTTGCTGAAAATGACATGATAGGATTTATTTATTGTTTTTTCATAATTAATAATGTTTTTATTAATTTTTTTAAAAAATAAAGTATAAATAGTGTCCAAAATTGATATAATTCATATCTTAAAAAATAAAGTGTTTATTAAATGATTTTAAATTATTAAAAATATAACAGTCTCCCAAATCGTTAAGAGGAGTCCAAATATTTCATAAATAAATTTTTTTGGGGTTTTATACATGATATGCTAATTAAATTAAACCACAATGTGTAAATAACATGATATCAATAAAAGAATAAAAAGGGTAAAATAAGGGTTAAACCGAAAAGATAAGGATTTGAAAATATTCAAAACATGACTAAAAATTATTGTATGATGTATATTCGAAAAAATCATAATATATTTTAATTAAATGTGTTCTTGACCTTTTGTACTCAAATGTGAATTTATAATAAAATTATATTTCAAGGATTTCCTAAAATTCCCCTCCTTGCTCTTATAAATGACCACCACCTATACCCACTTAATAACACCTCTCAATCCCCTTGGCTAATAAAAATTCATCTCAAATAAGCTCGAAAAATCCCTACCTTCCTTCTTGAAGACTTACCTTTGGAATAAAGCACTTCAAGATAGAGTTTTCTCTCAAATCAGAAAATGCTACCCGATTTAGAGGTAACGTATTCTCTCAATCTATATTCTTTTATTTTACTTATACACTCCCTATGATATTATTATTATAATATTACGTAAACAAACTTAATAAAAACATACTATTTCCATCACTCATGCGTATGTACAACCTATTTTCTCTATGAAGTGATGTGATTCATTTTTTATGTCAAATTTTTAATAATAGTTTTAAATAATAATATAATGAAGATATATTTTTTATATAATTAATATTATTTTATATATTATTGATTCATATCCATGGTATAAAAATGATAACATTAGGGACAATAAACATAGGATAAAAGATGCTAATTAACCCCCAATGTAATGAAAATGATGAAATATTATTTGTAATCTGGTGGAAGAAATTTATAATAGGATCATATATGGTATGATAAAAATGATTTTGGTTAGGTGATAGATATTTAATAATCTTTTATTTATTATTCTGAAGAATCATACGCATATGTATTTATTCGAACATGATGTTGGGGTTTCTATAATGATTTTTATGTCCTTGAGACATATGAAAGATTCAACACTTATTCAATTCTCTAGTGTATATAATAACCATTTTTATAATTGAAAAGCTCAGTCAAACGAAAAACCTCTTAACATTTACTAAGAAAGTAAAATTATAGTGAACAAGTAAAACGAGCATGAAAAAATAGTTACATGTCATATATGTCATACCCCTCACCACACCCATGATATATGACATCCTCCGTAGTATTTGATTCCCCTTCGGAGCTTTTGTAGTGCTTCATGACCTTATCATACTTCCATCTATGATTCAGTTTTTATAAAGATATTAACTCCCTAGAGGATTTCTTGACATCGGATCTGGTTAACACCAGCTTTGGAAAATCAAAATAAACCTTCCTCGTTCTTCTTTTAGCTAGGTTAAGTTACTCATTTCAAGATTTTTTCTTCCCATCCTTGAAAAAATCACTAAAAAAGTGTTTGCCAAATCAAAATTATTTTGTTTGTCACTATCTGAGAAGTCCCCCCTTTTTCCAATGATGAGAACAACTTGGTAATCATCAATCATAGTACAGTCTTTCTCATAATGTCCTTTATAATTAATCATAGCTAAACATAGTGAAGCGTCCAAAAAATCATGACTAGCATCAACCTCCTTCCTCAAAACATCCTCTTTAACAAGATGCATGTTGTGGCCCTGCTTCATTTGAGAACACACATTCATCTCATCATGACCCAATTCTTGAAATTAGTGAAAAGTATCAATTGTGACCAGAACACCACAATTAGAAATCGTATGTAGATGAGTTTCTTTAACATCTTGACAAACAGAAAGTGTATATTGGGCTTGTCCATCATAGACTAAGCTCAATGAAATCTCTCCCTTCTTCCTCCCAACAACACTGGCTTTGAGAAACCCATTTTTTTCCCATCCTACAGCATACTGATCAGCTCGATCTTCCCTATGATGCAATGCATAACCTAAAGTATCAGGCACTCTCAACCTACCTCCAATTACATTACCAGGACCAGCTTCATTCATATCAGAATGATTCACACCAACATTCAGTTGAAGATCTTGATTCAATCTATAAAACACTGTAGCAACCGATTTGTTAGGGGATGCTCGTTCCTGCCTTCCCAGAGATGAATCACTCAAACCATCAGCAGCGCCATGCATGATAGCATCAGAGTGCATATTTCCATGAACAGATACCCTATTGGGCCTCTTCATCGAAGAAGTCTACCTTATGCTTCTGGCTCCCCGAAGACAGTGACCAACCATATGACCCAGATGACAACAGGTCGATTAATAATCAACCCAATCTTCAAACACAATAGCTTGCCTCCGTCAAAACTCCTTGCCAACAGGGATCCAAATCCTATCAACCGATTTCTTCGAAGCATCCACCTTAACACAAAAAAGGGGAATAACTAGATGTATCACAGATGATGTTCAAGCATCATAGTAGAGGAAACGACCAACTAGGATCCATAAAATTATATTTATCAATGGATTTTGAAAAGGAAGTGGAAGATAAGGTAGGCTTAACCAGGTCACTATAGAAGGAGGATCCCAATTAATACAGAGATCGAACGACCATCTGAGAAGGAAAATTTGCATCCGTTGCATCTGTGGGGAGCTCTAACCCATGAGAAAATTAAATCTTCCTCCGAATCAAATTTAATCATCAGGTTATGATTATCAATAATCTTTATAACCACAAGTTCTTAAAGATCTTATTTACTAAACACAATGTAATCGAACTCAATAACCGAAGGATTTCGATGAGTAAATCGAGTAACTAAGGTCAAATCCAGGAAACCCGAGGCCGCAAAGAATTTCAATATAGAAATCAAAAGGTGAGGGACCCTAAGATTAATATATGGATATTTCGGGCTTAAAGAAATTGACGGGAAGTCCAAGAGATAATAAGTGTTCGAAAATGTTACAAACGACAACCGCGATGCTGGGGGTGGTGGAGACAAAACATCTATTCTCCTCCCACCACCAAGAAGGGGGGAAAATCATTCATCAAACATTAACTAAGGTTCATCACCAGTAAGGATTCATCACCAGCCTTTTCAAATCCATCAGGGTATCCAATGAGCGATAACCATTTTTATATGTTATATAATTAAAATCGATATCATAATTTAATTTAAAACATTATTTTATGTTATTTCATTCATGGGGATTACTATTTAAATGTTTCTAAAGTTGAATGGGGTTATTTCACAATACCAACATTATTTTTTACTATTTGGGTTTATGTATCTTCTTAGTATATTAAATGGAATATATATTTAAAATAAATCTATTTTATTATAATATAGTTATTAATGATCATTTTAATTCAATTTTACCATTTTCCCTCTCATTAGAACATAAAACGCTTGATAACTTTTTTTAATGAGAATTCATCTTCATTTCTTTTTTGGGTTAGAATTTTTCATTTTCAAAACCAATGTAATAAAAATAAATAAATAATGTTTTTAAAAGACAGAAAATTATTTATTAATTATATATTATAGTATAATAATAAAAAAATTAATGGATGATTCATGTAATTCCCCAACCAATGCATGTTTTTATTTTACCAAAAATGTGAAATGGATATTTGTTTTAACCTATGTGGAATTTATATTATTTTTTAACTTTTTGAACAATTAATCATCTTAAACTTATTTTATAAGTTTCCATGTTTATTTTAAATGATATTGTTTCAAAATGATTTATGAATTTTAAAATTAAAAATTAATAAAAAATTGGAAATCCAATTTTCTTCAAGATTTATTATAGAAATGTTTTTATATTTATATTCATCAAAGACATAAATTTTTTTTTTTGACTTATGATCCAATTGGGATACATTACATTGATATCATCTTTATTTTTTATTTTTTTGTTTTATGATCATTTTTTTGGATGAAAATTTTTATTATCATTACCAATATTACTCTGGATGGTTCATAGTTATGTTTATTAATTTAGGTATGTGGTAAAATTTTGTTGGTTTATTTTTATATATGAATTATCATATTAATAAATAAAGAACCCATAAATATGAATAATTCATTGGACTTTTTATGTTGCATGTGGGTCTTAATTATATATGTCACCTGGATTCAATGATATGTCTTATTAGGAAAATCTTTTTGTAAAATTTGATGGGGTTTTACCAATAGTTTTAAATATTCATATAATAAATAAATATATTATGTTTTAGATTTATGTAATTAAAGGTTATATTATCATGATTTTGGTTATTGATTTACATTATATTATTCAACTAAATAGAATATTTTTGGATATTTTTTATGTTCATGTCAATATTTATATATCATTATTAGAACATATCATATTTTTGCATACTCTCCTCATGTAATTTTTTAAATTTAATATGATTTAGTTATATACCATTACATATTTTTTAGGCTTATTTATTCATCTTATCTAATGTTTTATGCAAACCCCTAATGACAATACGAGATCACCCTTTTCTTGTAATTTATTTTCCCCATGGTAACAAGATGTTTTTTATTATTGAAATAATGGGATATGATAAAGAGAATAATGAAGTTATCAATGAAATCAATTTTATATTTTATGATTCCAAATGTATGTTAAATAGAATTATTAGTATATCATAACTAGAATATTAGACAGTTGGGATATTTGATATGTTATTCCTCGTATCTATTTTCAATGTAATAATGTAACTACTAGCTCATCCCAACTAGACTTACATTCAGTATAGGGGATGTTTAGTATATATATTAGTATGTGGATTTTGGGATACATAGATTAGTGTATATAACCCTATGTTATACATTGAGTAAAATTAAAAATGATAATCCAAATGGTTTGGAATGTTATATTTTATGTGGTTCTTAGAAATACATCCTTGTTTGGATATTTTAAGTCAATGATGTTATAAAATATATGTAGAAACTAGTAATAACTCTAAAAATGGAACATTAGGGTTGAATGGAGAATTACCTAGTACACAATAATGGGCCTTACTAAACATCTAGTTTGATACACAAGAGGGATAATTTTTGTTCAATTTTTATTTTTATTACAAACCATTATAAAGGATTTGAAATGCTATATGATTCGAAATATTCCCAAAGATACCATGTTTATAATAATGAGATTAAAGATACATAAAATTCTAAACATATATTAACTTGTTTAATATTATTGAGGTAATACATTATTCATAATAATTTTATGGTCAATTATATTTTATTTCATCATTAAGATATGTTTACTAGGGTAAGGAATAAAAATCATATCAATTTATAACACACAAATGTTGGTTTTACTTTAGAGAATGATAATTAATCATGAGATGGAGTTATATAAAAAACTATTGAAATTATAACCATATATAGGGAAGATAACATTGTTTATGAGAAATAAAATTTTCCATAAGGAGTATCCTATATATCCACCCCATAGTGTAACAATGTTTGACTAATTTATGTATAAAAAACCCCATCATTAAATGGGTCTAAAAATCTATTTGTAGATGATAAATGGATATTTTCTTTGGAGAATATATTTCTCACTCTGGGTAGTATTGAAACAGAGAATTTAATCATATATGTTTATCAAATCTCTTAGGATGATGATAAATGATTATTATTTATTCAAAATTATAATTGTGTAAGAAAAATATCAAACAAAGTTTAGAAGGATATAATGTAACATTTCATGGTAAAATATTTTCCTCATCAACAAAAAACTGATATGGTTCCAAAATTCATGATTATGAGATAAATATTTGATGAATATTTTGTTATGTATGACACTAAATTTATATCATTAAAAAGGATTTATACAGATTATATATGTAATAAGAACATAATGATTAACCCTTTTATGGAATTAGGACAATCCATTGAACAAAACTAGTCTCCCAAAACATACCATCATATGATGACCTAGTATCATGATCAATCGAAAAAAAGAACAAATTCAAAAATTTATATAGATTTTAAGGGATATATGATAAGAAAAAGATAGAATATAAAATTATAGATAATAGGATAATTAATATAAAGGATGATTTCCATGTGATAATTAGTGAATGAGGAACCCCAAAATGTTTTTTAATGTAATGGGAGTTTATTAAAAATGTTTTTAGAAAGGACGCCATGGTTTTTATTATAGGAAAAATAAATAATATTTTATTATTCAATAATTTAACTATATTGATATGGGAAACTATGAAAAATATATCCCAATAAAAAATTTAATATTGCTCAATACATGTTAAGGGATCAGTTTGAAGAATATTTCATTACTAAAAATAGTGGTATAATAAGAGATCTAATGTAATTGGAATACAAAATATTTTTGTTGTTATTTTTATCAATGATATTATGGTTATAAGAATTACAAAATGTATAAGGATTTCACTGAATTGATTTATCTTTATAGATTGGGGAGAATATATTAAATAGTAATAAAGAAAAATAAATCTGAGTTAGTGGATTTTAATCATATTAAAATGAAAAATAATGGGACAAAAAAACATTTAATATGTTCATTATATTGAGATAATAATGGTAGAATTATATTTATTGGATAGTATTTGTGACCAATAAATTGGCTAGTGATTTGATGCTCTGTGTAATCATTGATGTTGTTTAGTTCAAATTTAGATTTATAGAATATATTCCATAAACATATATATTATTTTTTGGAGAATTCGTGTTTTCATTAATATTTTTTAGTGATCATGTTATTCAAATGATTGTAATTATTCATTAAGATCCACTACATATTTTTTGGGGAAAATATTGTTGATTTAGTACATTCCTTTTAATGTTTTGGACATTTAATTTTCCCCTACATAATTTTAGTGAGTCAAATGGTTAACTATTTATCAAATGTATTATGCTAAATATTTCTTGAAACTAATGTGTTATTATAAATTAATATATTATTTAGAGACTTGTGCTAACAATTTTTTTCAGGGAATTTTTCTAGATAGATACAGAATGACATGTCATTATTTTATGGATCTTATGATCCACAAATATAATAATAAAATTCTTCGGAATGAACAATTATTTTTGTTTGTTGATTTCCTATAGTAGTATATGTGTTTAATTATATAAAATTAATTTTTTTTAAATTATACTTTTAATGAATGTATATTTCCTTAATTTCATAGTCTATATAGTAATATAATTTCTCACCCTTAGGAAAAATATATAAAAACAACAAAATTAACCATATAACCTTTATTTCTAATGAATCGATTTTTTTACACATCACAGATTTTAGGGTATACTACTGCTAAATTTTCTATATAATTCACTTTATTGTGATAAATTATATCTATCACTATACATAATTATTTACTCTTTTCTTCCATGTCCATAGTTTCACATTATAATGTTAATTTCTTATTATGAAACAAAGTATGTGTTACTCAAAATAACCATTTTAGAACTCATTCTATCATATCAAGAGGATGTTTTATTTAATCTTATTATGAAATTATTTTTAATAAACTTAATTTCAAATGTCAAACCATTAATTATATTGATTAATTTTAAATTTCATGGGGCAGATTCATTTAAGGGGTAAAATATTACAACACCAATATTTTAAATGGGGAAATTTATATTTGATTGTTTGTATTTCACAAAAAAAAATTGTCTATAATGTAACAATTTATTAAGATAAGATACATTTATTATTAGATAAACTCAACTCTATGATAATTTTCATTATATATAACTCCATTTTTAAAAATAAAATGATACTCAATTCTCATATTATTATTTATATATGTTCATTTATACATATCTATTATTTTTGTGGGTATGAACGACACTAATGAAATTACAAAAAATATTTTATTTACACATTTTTTGTATAAATTAAATATCTATATATTTCATATAAATAAAATAAGAAATATTTTAATGAAAGATACATGTTTTTAAAAATACCATATTTTTCTAAATTATAGTTCCGACATGATTATCACACACAATTTAAAATTATTATTCATAAATTTATAGCTGTATTTAAAAATAAAAAACAAATTCCTAAATACAAATTTCTTATTTATCCTTTGGTTAATTTCAATATATTTTTAGAAAATGTTAATATTTTTTATGAATAGGGAAAATAAATAATTTTTAAAAACTTTATTATATTTTAAATTTACTAAAAGGTTAAATACTGTTTCAATTTAGTTTTGGATTAATTTTTTTTCTTTTATAATATATTTTAACACTTTTTTATCATTTTAATCAATTTAATTTTGACCATTTTTATTTAAATGAACAAATGCTTGTAAAATTTTCTCTTCTAAAAATTGTTTCCTCATCAAAGATAAAGGATTAATATTAAATTGAGTTACTCAAACTAATTAATTTTAATATTTTAAAATTTATCAAATATATATTATTATATTTTTTATTAATATTTTTGGGAAAAATATATTTTCTTCAAAATGACAGATAATTTAAAAAAATAATAATTTTCATTATTACTTTTATAAGAGTGTTTGGCATGTTACATGTGCTTGTTTTAAAATGATCTGAAAAATAAATATTATATTAAAATTTTTTAATATGAATAATAATTTTGTATATAATATCTATGAAGGATAATTTTAATTTCATTCTTCATGAATAAGCTAACTGGGTAAATAAAAATAAACAAGTTACTCAGGTGAAAACAAAAATGGTAAAAAATGACAAATTAATTTAATTGAAAAAAAATTAATAATATATTTTATCAGTTTGTATAGTTTTTACATAAAATATGGTCCCTCTAGAAAATTAATTTTAATGTTAGTACTACTTGTGTTGAGAGTTCCTTCTCATTGTTGAAGAGTTATGAGTGTTTATAAAATTTCCTATCCACCTCAATATTGATGGTCCACCCACTCGCTCCCTTATTCACTCATCTCAACCGATTATTCATGTCCAAAAAATGAATCCATATCTCCATAATATCCTAGAAACATTTTAGATTTATTATAATTACAAATAGTCCAACTATATGGTCCTTAGGAAGTGATCCAATGGAGGTTTCTCCAAAACAAGGCAATTTTTTTAATAAGCAGTTTCTATTTATTTTAAATTAATAACCATAAATATTATAATGAAACATAAAATATAATGACCCAATTATATTTCATATTATATTATTTTATGGTTTTTAGTGAATCATATTTATTCATATCCTTCTCCATGAAATGGTAAATGAAATCATCAGTCATGTGTACATCAAACTGCCACCTCATGAACTAATGTAGACAGCCTTACCTCCGTACTTCTCACATTTATATATAATGAAATAATTTTTTATATACATAATTTTTATTATGTTTTTATACTTATGTATTATTAATATCACAAATACCTTTCTTATATCCTATCTCTTTTCAAATTTAATATGATTTCTTGTATGCGGGGCGTACTATGACCTCACAAAGAGATGTGCTTCTTTTTTTAAATATTATTAACATGGAAAATAATAAAGATAAATTTTATTAATATAAACTATATAAATTAAATTTTGAAAATTATATAAATTAAATTCATCACACACATCCTTACACATTAATCAATAAATATAATGATATTGTCCCTCGTGCATACCTATGGCCTACCAACTCCACGAAGTGATGCATTTAATTTTATATGTCTAATTTTTAAGAATAGTTATAAGTATTTATCTATTAAAATTAATATTTATAACATTAATATTTATCTAGAAATTATTTTTCAATTCCATATGTGTCAGGACCCCCTCCCACCAAAGATGTCCCTCCTGAGCTGGAAATGGTGAAAGGAAGATAATGACCCCCGAGTCCAGCCTCCAGTAGGCCCCAGGGTGGCGACTAGCACCAAGGGTATGAGTTTTCACATATATGGGAGGCATTACACTTTTTATTATTTATGATTAAGAAATAGGACAAGTCAACCAAAAAAAGGAAATGAACAAGTGTATAGAAATAAAGCCAAAGCAATCCCACATGCATGTTTAAATATTTCTGAAACAAGGTACAAGTACAAGAAAGCTCAAAAGTACAATACCAAAAGAAACAAGAGTACAACAACTAAAAAAAATCCAACTATCCTGGCTAGTAGGGTCCCGCACGACCCTGGTAGTCTTCCTGGAATCCTGAATGTAAACGTAGGGTGAGAATACAAGTATACTCAGTAAGGAAACCTAAATATCTCATGCATAAGTGGGGAGACATCCTAATGTCCCGTGAGAACAACAGAAGAAACCTAACAAGGAATTCTATCCACCCAACCTCACCAGCCACACTCACCAAAAACACAATCACAATAGGTAGTAGTATATAAGAACAAGAGTATTAGGTACCATGCACCATTTCCAACTAGTTTGCTGCTATTCCTAATGGCGAATGTCCTGACGATAGCACAATCTTCCCACCCGTACACAATTGGGCCTCAATAACCACATATCTCACCCGCACACACCTAGGCCTCACAACCACACATCCCGCCACACTCACCAAAAACACAATCACAATAGGTAGTAGTATATAAGAACAAGAGTATTAGGTACCATGCACCATTTCCAACTAGTTTGCTGCTATTCCTAATGGCGAATGTCCTGACGATAGCACAATCTTCCCACCCGTACACAATTGGGCCTCAATAACCACATATCTCACCCGCACACACCTGGGCCTCACAACCCCACATCCCGCGCACACACACCTGGGCCTCACAACCATGTATCCCACCCGCACACACATGGTCCTCACAACCACGTATCCCGCCCGCACACACCTGGGCCTCACAACCATGTATCCCGCCCGCACACTCCTAGGCCTCACAACCACGTATCCCGCCCGAACACACCTGGGCCTCATCCCGATGATTCTTGGGAAATAGTAAAACCTGTCTAAAGAGTGTTGGGCTAAAACCTCCCCAATAGAAACCTACCCAAAGTGTCATTGGTGTAAGGTTGCCTCAAGCCATCACAGCCTATAGAAGGAGTAGGAAGAAGCTGGTAACTATGGGGAAAACACCCTCTCCAATGAAATGGGAGTGTTCGTCACTTAGTGCTCAACATGGGTGGGGTGCGATAAAACACAAAGATACAGATATATATATATATATATACCAAACACTCATCCCAACCAATGGCTTCTAATCAGAGAACTGAGCACATGCCTCGACACTACTACTACGAAGCATGCATACAACAAACAATCCCCAAACCCCATTTAAGTTTTCATGTTTCAACAGAATCAACTTATTAGTTCCTTAACCACCGGGAAACTATCCACAACCAACCATATCAATCGTTCATAAAGCATATCCCTGCCATCCAAAAATCAAGTTTGGAAAACACAAGCAACATAACCAAGTCCCTCTTATTAACCAACCAACCCCCCTGATTAGTATTTCTGTTCCATTACCAAGCCCCACCATTCATTAACTCTTCCACATTTTATTTATTATTCATAAACCATAGTTCGTTCACATTCATGCCCATCCCTACTGCCCTGCTGCCAACCACCATAACCACAACCACACCACACATCATCATTCCTTGATAAAATTTATCGTAGCCCCAATACCCATCACTAATATTGCATTCACACTAACCCACAACCAAGACAACCACAGCACCGCTGCTCACCCGATCCACAACAACCCACAAAACAAAACACCCCCATCACATGCCACGTATCCAAGATAACACCCACATTTTCATTATTCCATTTTGTTCAACAGGGGTGATCACACAAGGGTTCCAGATTTTAAATCAGCCAAAATTACGTGATTAACCAAATTCCACATTCAACAAAGTTCCATTCAAAAAAACGGTCTAGAAAAATAGGGTAAGATATAAAAATGCATGAAAAGGCCCCCAACGACCGTGATTTTCAGTAGGCATAAGACTATTCAATTCACAACATAATATCACAGGATATAAAGATTAACATAAAAAATTCCCCATCACTATTCTTTAACCAGTTATTATCATTTTTTAATGTTCCATCCATTTCTCATGAAAGCAAAATGATGCCCACCCCGCATGATGCACAATTTAGAGAGATGAAGGCAAGATACCTACTTCAACATGTTCTGATGACAACGCTCCCCTGGATCAACATTAGAAGACGTCCGTCGGCATCTGTCACTTCTGTTAAATCCCAGAAAAACCTACTTGGGTGTATTTTGGAAAGGAAAGTCCGAAGGAAGGACAGAAGATCCAAGCTCAGCAGTTTTGCCTCGTCGTTATGATCTCGTGGCCACTAATGGATCGTAAATCGGAGCTCAGACGAATAAATTATGGACGAAAAAGATCCTTCAAGTCTCTTGGGAGAGCTCTACTCAGAGGAATGGGGAGGAGAGGGGTTAGTTGAAAAGGAGGAGGGGACCCCTCCTTTTATAGGCGATAAAAGAAAAAGTAAACGTTGTGTAATCGACCATTTCACATTGTCGCCACGTGGCTTCCAACACGGCCTTCAACGCAGCACGCGGCCATTGACTGGTCGACACACGGTTTGAAGGTAACGCAGATGTGGGGAGGGACTACACAACGTGTAGTATTGTCTAACCGGTGTGTACTCATTTATTTCACACAGTAAGGACACGAATCCATCACGGAACATGACTGTTGACTGGTCAACACACAGTTTGAAGGTAACACATACGTGGGGAGGGACTACACGATGTGTAGTATGGGGTACATGAAGTGTACCCATTTATTTCACATGTCAAGGACACGACCTTCAACATGGGGTATACCCGGCGAGGGGGTACATGGCATGTACTCATATTACACGATGTGTAGTTTCAAAATTCTAAAAACTGTGGGAAAAGTCCATTTTACCCTCTAGAACACTTCATGACCCTCTTTTTGACAACAGAATGGGCTGGAGAGGTCTGGGACATTACCATAGATACCTATTAAAACATTCTCATCCCCGAGAATTCAATATCCAACATAGAGGAACCCAATAATATACCTCTTCGTTCCCTCGTTATAATAGGAAACCAGTCAACAACCTTAATCATATGTGTTAGGAATTATTTCTCCTATGTCGAGATATTATCCGCTTTAGGAGGCACTTACTATCCTGCACGGGTTTAATGGCATCCTCATTAATGCGTCTCGATTAAGAATTGGGTCTTCCCACAATCATACACTAGGATTATTCAACTTGCACTACCCCCAACACCACACAACCAACACATTGCCCGAACATGTGCTTTGGGTAAATTCCTTCACCCATGTCAAGATATTATCCGCTTTAGGCTGAACTGACTTGCCTGCATGGGTTCAATCACATCCCCATTAATACATCTTGATTAAGGATAAGGTTTTTCCCTTTTTACGACACATCCGGACATGGTACACACTTCTAGAGAACAAGGAAACAAAATCTCTCATAACCGACAATCCAAGAATTCCATATATCAAAGGTATAAAGTATAAAATAAAAAAAAAGCTCATAAGAAAAAAGTGAACACAAGTCAAAAAAACTCTGCGTACTGAGCGTGCATCTGAGCCTCTCACTCCCAAGTGTTCTCCTCGAGGCCGCCATGCCTCCACAACACACGAACCAAGGGAATGGTTTGTCCACAGAAGACCTTCTCTTTACGATCCTCGATTCCGACTGGTCATTCTTTGAAGGTCCCATTATCTCCCATATCTAGATCTCCCCAGTCGATAACGTGAGAGTCGTCATGTAAGTATCGATGTAGCTGGGTGACGTGGAAGACATCATGAACCTTCTCCAACTGAGGTGGCATGGCTAGCTGATATGCCCCCTCGCCGCCTCGCCACAGCACCTCAAAAGGGCCGATGGACCTAGGCAATTTCTTGCTCCCTTTCTCAAACCTCTGCTGCCCCCATCGAGGGGAAACCTTTAAGAACACATGGTCTCCCACCTCGAACTCCAAAGGCCTGCTCTGACGATCAGCATAAGACATCTGTCGGTCCTGATCCACTTTCAACCTCTCACGCACAAGCTGAACATTCTCTATGGTGCTCTGCACTACCTCTGGCCCATGAGAACCTATCTCACCAACCTCTACCCAGCAAATGGGTGAATGAAATGGTCTTCCATACAAATCCTCAAACGGTTCCATGCCAATAGTAGAGTGTAAGCTGTTGTTGTAGGCAAACTCTATTAAAGGATAGTGTCATACCCATGACCCTCCGATATCTAGAATGCATGCTCGCAGCATGTCCTCCAATGTCTGGATAGTCCGCTCTTTCTGCCCATCGGTCTGGGGGTGGAAAGCTGTGCTAAGGTATAATTGGGTTCCAAAAGCATGCTGTAACCCCCTCTATACTCATGAGGTATACCGAGTATCCCATTCTGAGACGACATTCTTAGGAACTCCATGAAATCACACAACCTCTTCTAAGTACCTCTGTGCTAAGGTACTCATAGGGCCCAAATCCATAATTGCTATGAAGTGATATGATTTCGTCAGACGATCCACCGGCACCCAGATAGTATCATAACCTCCCTGAGCTCTGGGTAGTCCTGTGACGATGTCCATCGAGATGTCATACCGCTTCCACTCGGGGACATCTAAAGGATTCAACAAACCACTGGGAACACAGTGTCCATCCTTTACTTTCTGACACACTAGGAATTTAGCCACAAACTCTACCACTACCCGTTTCACCCTGGTCCACCAAAACTTTCCCCTCAGGCCTTGGTACATTTTTGAAACTCCTAGATGTACCGCCAAGGCTGAGCTATGGAACTCACGGAGAACTCCCTCATGAATTGCCTCCGGAACAAACAAACTTCCATGGAAAAGCATTCGATTTCGGCTGTCCTCTGACCATCCTTATGGAGCATTTCCCTAATCGACACGATCTTGCATTACTTTCGCCTCGGAGTCCCCCCACTGAGACTCTTCCACCTGCTGCAACAAGGAGGACTGCACCATCATCTGAAACAAATATCCTCTAACACCTTCTACCCTTTCATCCAAGTGCATGACGACCAACTCTCCCATCGCTTTCCAAGAATCAGTTGATTCCCTAACCACTTCTTTATGCGACTTCCTGCTCAGGGAATCAGCTACAACATTTCCCTTACCTTCAGTGTAAGAGATCTCGAAGTCCTAGTTTTGGAGAAACTCGACCCATCTCTGATGCTGCATGTTTAGGTAACATTGGGAGAGGATATAATGTAAGCTCTTGTGATCGGAGAAGACCACAAATCGCTCTCCAAAGAGGTAATGTCTCCACAACATCAGTGCGAACACTAGTGCTGCAAGATCTAGGTCATGGGTGGCATTGTTATGCTCGTTAGGGCACAACTGCCTAGACCTATAACAGATCACACGCTTCTTCTGCATCTGTACGCACCCCAAACCAAGGCCAGAAGCATCAGAAAACACCTCATACAACAAACCTTCCTCTGGAAACCTGAGTATGGGAGAACTGAACAACTTTTCCTTTAGGTAGTCGAATGCTTTCTGGAACTTCTCTCTCTATAGGAAGACCTAATTCTTCCTAGTCAATGCTGTCAATAGAGAAGAAACTTGAGAGATGTCCAAAACAGACCTTCGATAGTAACCTTCCAACCCCAGGGAACTACGAACTTTCACCACGCTCTTGGGTGCCGCCCACGAAACAACTGCCTCTACCTTTGACGGGTCCATTGAAACTCCATTCAATGACACCACGTGCCCAAGGAAGTGCCCTTATTGCATTATTAACTTACACTTTGAAAATTTCCAATAAATCTGGTTGTGTCGAAGGACTTCCAAGACTTCCCTGAGATGCTCAACGTGCTCCTCCTCTGATCTTGAGTTGACCAGGATGTCATCGATAAACGCAATGATGAACTAGTCTAGAATCTCTCAGAAGACAAAGTTCATAAGTCCCATGAACACAGACGATGAATTTGTAACTCCAAATGGCATCACTACAAACTCGAAGTTCCCATACCTGCACCTGAAAGCCCTCTTCGAGATGTCATTGTGCTTCACCCTCAGCTGATGATTTATAGATCATAGATCAATCTTAGAAAACCAACCTGCTCCCCTCAGCAGGTCGAAAAGATTATTTATCCTTGTAAGGGGGTAATGGTACTTGACAGTTACCTGATTCATCCTTCGGTAGACTATGCATAAACTGAGACCATCATATGCCTTCATCATGAACAAAACAGGAGCACCCCATGGTGACACGCTGAGTCGAACAAAACCCTTCTCCATCAGGTCGTCAATCTAGATCCTCAACTCTCGCAAATCCGAAGGTTCCATCTGATAAGGCGGCATCGAAATCGGACGGGCAACAGGCTGCAAGTCTATCCCGAACTCAACATCACGTCAGGGGGGGGGGGGGGTAGAGTCACAACCTCCTTGGGAAAAACATTGATGAACTCCCCAATAACCTTCGAGAAATCCATCATCTATGTATCAGATGGAACCACTGATAACCCACCTAAAAAAGAAAGGAGAGGCTCCACATGCCGACTTCCCACCTGATATCTCCTCTCACCAACAAAAGCTACACGTTGCCCATCCACGTCGGAGAACACGACTCTTCTCTGCAAGCATTCGATAATGGAACTAACAGAAAACAACTAGTCGATGCCTAGGATGACATCGTATGGCTGCATCTGTAACAGAAGATGGTCCCCACTAGATCAATGTGGTCCCAACATTAGCCTACATCCCCCAAAAACACAAGATACACTAGTCTGGCCTCCAACTGGTGTTCTCAGAACTAGTGGAATGAAAATTCCCCCTACATGTAGTCCCAAAGCATGGGCTAGACTAGGTGAAAAAAGGAGTGTGAAGCTCCTGAATCGAATAAAGAAGAAACGAGAGTGGTGAACAAACAAATCGTACCTCGCACCACCTCTAGTCTTACTAGAGGTGCCAACTCCGCTGCATGCAACGGTCAACACCCAGATCCACTGCCTCTCTGATGCCTTCCACCTCCCCAACCATGCCCTAGTCATGGTCCCTGAGGAGCACCCTGAGGTCAGACTCCTCCTTCAAAGTCTACCCTTAGGGGAGCATGGTCCTACTGCTACTGGAAGGGCCTCGCCAGCAACTGGTGCTGCTGAGGTGGGCACTGAACCTACCCACCTCCACCATACTGATATCGGGTCAGCCCCAACTCTGAATGTTCCCTAAACCTCCAAAAGAAAAAAACATTGGTTCTGGGCTCATGAAAAAGTGACAAGGACCTGAAGATATAAACTAGAACTCTTGGGGACTACTCCCCACTAGCCTGAACCTGGAAGGTCCCGTCGCATGAGACCTGCTGCTGACTGCCTTCCCCTTTGATGAGCCCAGCTGGGTCCCCTCTTGTGGTGCACCTCCCAGTGAGTGCATCCTCTCTAAAACATCTTCCTTCTTCTGTACTTCCAAGTAAGTCGGAAGGGTGAAGGGGGTGACAGCATACTGGAGAAAAGGACGAATCGCCTCCTCCAAACGTCTCGCTCGAGACTCCTCATCCTGAAAGAGATCCGGAGAAAAGTGTAGTAGATCCTTGAACTTGATCCCCAACTCTCGTACTAACATACTCCCCTACTGAAGGGAGAGTAAATCCTACCGCTTCTCTACCTTGATCATGGAAGAAAGGAATTCCACTCAGAATTCCTTCTCAAAGTAAGCCCACAGACCCTCTTCCTCTATCCTCTCTTCGAGTTAGAGCGTCCACCACTGTCGCGCCGCACCTCTCAGCTGACTGTCTGCTAGGGGAACCCAGTACTCCATCGGAGCACGGATCAAGGTAAAAGCGATACCTAGCATCTCAAACCACCCCTCCATCTCTGTATCCAAAGTACTACCCCCGTACTTCTTGAGGGTTTTTAGCTGGAAAGAACGGAGAGTCTTCTGCCACAGGTTATCTTCCTCCTCTCGGTCAATCCTCAACTGATCGACCTCTTGAATCTATGGGGCCTTGGCCGTCTGAGTCACCCGGGGACGATGTCCAGGTTCCATAGCTGTATGGTAAACAAAGATCTCCTAATCCCAAGTAGCGAGGAATTTTGCAAGGCTTCATTTTATCATTTTATTTAATTTCTTTACCAAAACACCAAAATCAAGTAAAACACAATCACGATGATGCATGTACCTTCCCTAGGGTCTCTACCCTGCAATCAATGTAGTCTCACTTGGTCGTTCGGTAGGCTCAGAGTCCTTGCATCATATCACGGGGGGCCCTAAAATCACGTTTCCTACCCGGTCATCCCTGGCCTATGTCACACACTAAGATTAACCAACACTGTTTCCCTACCATCCCATGCAATCCTCACTGTTCCTAACTCCAGACTCCATCATATCTCTCAACCATCAGCTCTAATACCATTCTGTCACGACCCCCTCCCACCAAAGATTCCCCTCTTAAGCTGGCAATGGTGAAAGGGAGATAATGACCCCCCGAGTCCCGCCTCCAGTAGGCCCCGGGGTGGCGACTAGCACCAAGGGTATGAGTTTTCACAAATATGGGAGGCATTACTATTTTTGTTATTTAAGATCAGGAAATAGTACAAGTCAACCACCAAAAAGGAAAAGAATAGGTGTATAGAAATAAACCCAAACCAATCCCACATGCATGTTTAAATAGTTCTAAAACAAGGTACAAGTACAAGAAAGATCAAAAGTACAATACCAAAAGAAACAAGAGTACAACAACTATAAAAACTCCAACTATCTTGACTAGTAGGTCCTTGTACGGCTCTGGTAGTCCTCCTGGAAACCTGAAAGTAAACGAAGGGTGAGAATACAAGTATACTCAGTAGGGAAAACTAAAGCTCTCATGCACAAGTGGGGATACATCCTAATGTCCCGTGAGAACAATAGAAGAAACCTAGCAAGGAATTCTATCCACCCAAACTCACCAGCCACACTCACCAAAAACACAATCACAACAGGAAGTAGTATATAAGAAAAATAGTATTGTGTACACCGCACCATTTCCCACTAGTTAGCTGCTCTTACTAATGAAAAAACTCCTGACGCTACCACACTCTTATCGCCCGCACACACCCGGGCCTCAAGGACCACATATTCCACTCGCACACACCTGAGCCTCACAACCACGCATCCCGCCCGCACACACCCGGGCCTCACAAATACATATCCCACCCGCACACACCTGGGACTCACAACCACGTATCCCGCCCGCACACACCTGGGCCTCACAACCACGTATCCCACCTACACACACCTGGGTCTCATCCTGAATATTTTTGGAAAACAGTAAAACATGCCCGAAGAGTCTTGGGCTAAACCCTCCCCAATCAAAACCTACCCGAAGGGTCTTGGGTGTAATAATGAATCAACCCATCATAAACTATGGAATAAAGAGTATGAAGGAGCTAGTAACTATGGGGAAAACACCCTCTCCCATGAAATGGGAGTGTTTAGCACTAAGTGATCAACATGGGTGGGGTGCGATAAAACACAGAGACATAGATATATATATATATATACCAAAAACTTAGCCCATCATATAGCTTCTAATTAGAGAACTGAGCACTTGCCTTGGCACTGCTACTACGAAGCATGCATACAACAAACAATCCCAAAACCCCATTTAAGTTTTCATGTTTCCACAGAATCAGCTTATTAGTTCCTCAACCACTTGGAAACTATCTACAACCAACAATATCAATCATTCGTAAAGAATATACCTTCCATCCACAAATCAAGTTAAGAAATCACAAGCAACACAACCAAGTCCCTCTTATTAACCTACCAACCCCCATGATTATTATTTTCGTTCCATTACCAAGCCCCACCATTCATTAACTCTTCCACATTATATTTATTATTCACAATCCATAGTTCGTTCACATTCAAGCCTATCCCTACAGCCCTGATACCAACCACCATAACCATAACCACACCGCACATCATCACCCCTTGATACCATTTATCACAGCCCTGCTGCCCATCACTAACATAGCATTCACACCAACCCAAAACCAAGCCAACCGCAGACCCGATTCTCACTCGATCCACAACAATCCACAAAGAAAAACACCCCCATCAAATGCCATGTATCCAAGCGAACACCCACATGTTCATTATTCCATTTTGTTCAACTTGAGTGATCACGCAAGGGTTCAAAATTTTTAATCAGCCAACTTTACATGATTAACCAAATTCCACATTCAACAAAGTCCCATTAAGCAAACCAGTCTAGAATGATAGGTCAACATTTAATTGCACAAGCAATGTCCCCCAATGACTGTGATTTTCAGTAGGCATAAGCCTATTCAATTCACATCATAATATCACAGGATATAATGATGAACATAATACCTTCCCCATCCCCATTATTTAACCATTTATTATCTTCATTTAATGGTACAACCGTTTCTCATGAAAACAAGAGGATTCCCACCTCCCATGATACACAATTTAGAGAGACGAAGGTAAAATCCCTACTTCAACAGGTTCTGATAATAATGCTCCCCCAGATCAACTTCAGAAGTTGTCCGTCGGCATCCGTCACTTCTGTTAAATCCTGGAAAAACCTCCTCAGGTAGAAGTTGGAAAGGAAAGGATGAAGGAAGGACAATAGATCCAAGCTTAGAAGTTCGGTCTCATCGTTACGATCTCGTGGCCACTGACAGATCATAAATCGGAGCTCGAATGAAGAAGTTAAGGAAGAAAAAGAGCCTTCGAGTCTCTTGGGAGAGCTAGGCTCAGTTGAATGGGGAGGAGAGCGGTGAGTTGAAAAAGAGGAGGGGACCCCTCCTATTATAGGCGAGAAAAACAAAAGTACATAGCGTGTACTTTATGGTACATGACGTGTACTCCGTCATTTCACACGGTCACCACGCGGCTTCCAACACGGCCTTCAACGTGGCACACGACCGTTGACTGGTCAATGCATGGTTTGAAGGTAACACATACATGCGGAGGGACTACACGGTGTGTATATTGGATACAGGCATGTACTCATTTATTTCACACGGTAAGGACATGGCTCCAACACCGCACACGGCCGTTGACTGGTCAACACACGGTTTGAAGCTAACGCGTGCGCGGGGAGGGACTACATGGCGTGTAGTATGGGGTACACGGATTGTACCCATTTATTTCACACAGGAAGGACACGACCTTCAACACGGGGTATAACCGGTGAGGGGGTACACAGCGTGTACTCACACTACACAACGTGTAGTTTCAAAATTCGGAAAAGTTTGGGAAAAGTCCATTTTACCCTCCAGAACACTTCATGACCCTCTTTTTGACAATGGAATGAGCCGAAGAGGTCTGGTCTATTACAATATGTAATAGAAAAAACACTTTCATGACGAATCATGCATTAGAAAAAAAGGTAATAAACACTAGAATCAATGAAAATATTGATATGTTATTAAAAATGGGTGATAAAATGTTATATTTGGATAATGTATGTTTTGTGAAATAAGATTATAGTCTAGAAATTATATTATAATAAAATTATATGTATTATATATAAATTCCATACACAAACAAAGGAATTCTTACATGGGGTAATGTTTTCCCATCCCACTTTTATATCTATGAGACATATCCCATATTCAACACTTATTATTTGGGGGGTTGTAAAAAATTCCCAATTTGATATTTAATATCATTAATATATTTATATTAATGATATTTATTTTTTCATTTTATGTCATTTATTTCATTGGTATTAGAAAAATAATGTTACCAATATGGTACGTGTTTATTTAACAATCCCTTTATTAATTAGGATTGTTTCTATTTATGATTCAATTAAGAGAATTATTTGAATTTTTTATCATAAACTAAATATATTTTATTATCATCTATTTAATATTATTAAATAGGTAATATTGACATTTTATCTCACTTTTTTTTACTTAGTATGATTGAGAAAAAATATTTATGTAACGTGAACCTTTGTTCACGTTGTACTCGAAAATGCATTTTCTCCAAATCCATTTGTTCTAAAAACTCATTAATAATGATTTTAAAATTGTATGAATAATATTTTCTTTGAATTATGATACATTTTTAAATTTTATTAATTTCTTTAAAGAAGTTTACATTTCTTTTTTGACAAAATTTTTATCAGGATTTTAAAGAAAATTTGAGAGGGGTCATTGTTTTAAAATTTAGTGAAGGAAATAAATTTTCACTATTTATTTTAGAAACATTTATTGATAATATTATAAATTATTCCAATATTTTTTTGAAATATTATTATTTTCATAATTTTTTTGAAATTTTATTTTTATAAATATTATGAATGTTAAATAGTTATTTTCATCAATGGTGATTGTAATGATATTTTTGCGTTATATCTATTTATCATGGACATAAATACATTATTTTACTTATAATACATTCAGGATTAATTATATATATATATAATACATTTAATATATTGGTAGGTTTTATGATATATTTTACTTATTCTATACAATTTTATTTCAATTCACTATATTATTGTGTATGATTTATGATTATGTTTATGATTGGTGTAAGTATTATTATTGAATTTGATATTTTTTCCATACGATAGTTTTTTAATGATGATTCAAATATTTCATTTTAGAAATAAATTAGAATTATCATGTTATATATTCAGTGTAGTTTTGGATATCTCATTGATACATTGATTTGTCTCATGGAATAAAACATTTGTCCATATTATAATTCTTTTTAAACAACGATTTAAAAAATCATATAAATGTTATTTATTGAATGTTTCAAATATATGACATTATGAATGGACTCCATATAACATATATTATTGATCTTAATGTTAGTGTTTGATTATATATATTATCTATGAATATTTTTCTAGTTTATGTAATTATTTATATTAAGTTATTTGATCCTCAATTAGTAATCGTTTTCAGAATAATATTATAGATTAAATGGAATGTGTTTTAGTAATATATCTCATAATATTGATTATTCTACATTATTCAATATCACTTCTTATGAAAGATTACCCTAAAAAATAATTGATCTCACCCATTTATCATTTATTAGTTCTCGTGAGATAAGTGGATGGTTTTTATTCATATATAAGAATTATATAAGATGAATTATTTCATTCTCAATAAAACCACATCATGTATTATATGATTTCAAATGTATTTAAAATTAAGGTATATATCTAATTTACCAAGAAATATAAATTATTATATTCATTAGAGAATGATACATTATATCTAGTGAACATGTATTAAAGTAACCACCAGATCATTTATACAATGTCCAACTTCACTACATCGAAATTATTATATTTATAATTTTATTTAAAATTTATAAAAATATTAATTTCTCAATGAATGAAGAAAAATAAAATTTTTCATTAAAGGTATTTTTTAATTTTTATGAATTTGTATGGTTGATTTTATATTAAAATTGTTACAAATGTAATAATATTACATTAATAAAAGTGTTATGGATTATATTAAATTTTATTTATGATATGATGTTTTTAATATGATATCATCTTATAAAAATACTTATTAAATTTGGTATATATTATATATTTCGCATAAAGGAGCCACTAATGTCAAAGAAATGATATTGAAAACTTATTTCAATAAATATGATAGATTTAATACAAAACATAATGAACTAATTCGTGATATGTATCTCATGTTAAGTGAGATAGTCTATGCAAATATCTACCTGGGAAAACCGGTTTCAGATAAAAAAAATACCATTAGGCAGATGATATTTCGACTAGATAGATGGATAGGGTCATCTGTGAAAATAAAAAAATACTTTAACCTTATTAAACTACATATAAAATAATTTATTGGAATGTGTATGATGTATAATGTCGAGTAAAATTAAATCATGAAGAGGATCAAAAACCTATGAAAAATTCAGTATCCTTTAAGTCCACTATATCAATACAGAATGAGAAATAGAATGAACAATATGAAATATTCAATGTTAAAGAACCACAACTAGATACTGATGATGAAATATACCACATGGCTATAAGGTCTATGAAGTTCAAAAAAAGAATAATTTCTTCATTAAAACAATCTTCAAAGGAAATTATGATAGTAGATGAACATTGAAAAAGGATTGTAAGAGAGATAAACACTCAAATCAGATTACCTGTTATGAATTTATGAGAAATAGAAATGTTAAGGAATACTATCCTCATTTGAAATAAAATATGTAGTATAAGGGTAAGGATATAATGTATAAAAAAAATTAAATCCACATAGAGTCCCTATGTGGACTTCTACACTGACTCTAAATAAATATGTGTGGAGAATCCTAATAATGAAATCATGGGTGTCATGAATTTTTTTCTGAGATACCTATTATATCATATATATGTAATTGTTATCAATATAAAATTATAATTATTTTGATAAGTAAAATGAGTATGTGTTCAATTGTTTTAATATAGTTTAAGATACTTTTAATAAAATAAAAAAGAATATAGTGTTTTTAAGAAATATCATGTTTTATCTTCTAGTATTAAAATTGTTTATACTATATAAAAAATAGAAAAATGATCAATTTTTAATGGAAAATACTAAACTAAATATTTCATATGACAAAGATAATATTGTCTTGTAATGATTTATAAATGAAATAGAAAAATTTACTCAAATTATATGAAAACAAATTGGTCATAAATAAATCACTTGTATATGTTTTCAACTTGTACATAGAAAAGTAGACAAGATAACTATTATTCTTATGTCTAAATCCAAAAATACTCTAGATAGTTTTTATTGAAATGGTTCTAATAAAGTTTTTATGTCAAAACATTTTCAATTTACATGTATGAAACCTATAAAGAATATATGGGTTACTAATAACTTAATCACTAACAGGTCTAGTCCCATGAAAATATCAATACCAAAATGATTTCTTGTATAAAAATTAGTTGATGGAAACCTGTATGAAGAGATCCTTTAGAAATATATGGTACATCTACATTGACTATTCTATGAACATGATAGTAGATTATTCTATATCCAAGAACCATATAAAGGTTAATTGTGGGAATTTCACCTTTGGTGACAATGATAAAGAATGATCATCGACCTTGGAAAAATTTGAAACACAAATTTAGTTTTAATTTTAACATACAATTTTTTTATGTTTTAAAATATACAATTATTATAATATCACAATTATTGGATAACAGTTTTCATAGGATTCTTGGAAACAATGTGTGTACTTTTTTTGATTCTAAAATTGGTTTAATATTTACTTATTTGGGAAATTTAAATGTGTATTATTTTAATATTTATTATTTTATTTGACAATATATTTTGTATTTTGCGACTTTATTATTGAATATTAGATTTGGAATAAGAGAAATTGATATTGTAAAATTCATTCCCATAGAAATATTTCTAGGAAAGGGTTAGTGATGATCTACTGAAACAGGAATACTAAAATTAAAATTTTTGTAACGGTGGTCAAAAAGGAAAAAATAATAAGATTTTATTTTAATTAAATAACAATGATTCAAATTCTCAACCAATTTATTTTTTTCAAATGAACATGTTTACACAATATATTGTTTATAGTTAAAATGAGAATAATTATGAATATGAATTTGTAGGGGATAATTCTAGGTGTAAATGTGTATTCATTTTAGTTCACAAATGTGATTATTGTTCATATTTTACCATGTACTCTAAATCATTATGAAACATAAGTAGACATATAAATAAAACATTATGATTTGAACATGTCCATGAGTTGGAAAATAGATAAACTGAATATTTTTTCTAAAACAATTGATACAGTCATAAATTCAATAGTCCTCGAACCCCACAGTAGAATGGAGTTATATAATAATAAAATGGATATATTAAAGATATATTATGAAAAATTATTAATGAATATAACATTCAAATTTTTTTTGTAGAGGATATAAACAATAACCAGTTTTTATAATCAATAGAGTATTAATGAGAACTATCGTATAGACAAGCCCTTGTAGTCACTGTAGTATTATGAGACCTAAGTTTAACTTAGTCTTTTTGGTTGCAATAACATTTTTTGGAACACTATAGATAATATGGAAATTTTTTCCTCCATGAGTTATGATGGTACATTATTTTTTATTCATCCTATAGTGAATATTATAATAATTTTAACAAAAAACCACGACTATGAAAGAGTATTTTCATATCAAATTTAATGACACTAATACAATTGAGCCTAATAAATATTTTTCAAATATTGAGGATGATTTATATAGTCTAAAAAGATTTTCAAACCATCTAGTTATTTTGTAAAAACTCAATTTAAGTCATCTAGTTTTTAAGAACATATAGAATTGGAACATGGGGAGGACCCTGGGGTGACCTTCCATTCTTTTTATACAGTTGCTAAGACACTTAAATACAATCCTTTAAATGTTACTATTGTCTACATTTATAGTGGCACACAAAATAGTTATTTTTTATGAAACCTCATTTAACATCCAAATTTATTTTCGTAGCTTGAACCTATAAACATCAATGATGTAATTAATGATGAATTTTGGGTAATGGATATGTATGAAAGACATATTCATTTTAAGATGAATAATGTGTATGAACTTGATTATATACCCAAGGAAACCATGACTATAGGAACTATATGTGTTTTTATAATCAAGTTTTATAAATCAAGTAAATATTAATAAATAATTCTAGACTTGTTGCATTAGGGTTTAGTCAAGAAGAGGGTATATACTACAAAGAAACCTTTGAACCATTATAAATATACAAATCCAATAGAATACATTTTTCCAGTGCAACACGTCTAGATTTCAAAATAAATGAAATTGATTTCAAAAGTGCATTATTGAATTTAAATAATTGTGAGGATGTTTTTTTAACAATCACCTATATTTTGAAATCCTCTTTTCTGAATATTTTTTATGTTAAAAATTGATTGTATAATTTAAAACAATACCCTAG
The DNA here is from genome assembly GCA_963277665.1 of Viscum album. Taxonomy (NCBI): domain Eukaryota; kingdom Viridiplantae; phylum Streptophyta; class Magnoliopsida; order Santalales; family Viscaceae; genus Viscum; species Viscum album. The sequence continues at coordinate 1,292,644,212 of OY728146.1, forward strand.
AGAATTGTAAGAGAGGATTATCTCTTTTTCAAATATCCAAATGATTCTTAAAAGGTTTACCAGATCATACACTGTTTATAAAAACAATTTCAAAATAGGTTTATTTTTTAAAATTTTATATAGATTGTATTATTTTATGATCTTCTAGAAATTCTCTATGTAAATTTTTTTCAAAAAATATAGGAAAATGATTTTTAAATGAATTTAATGGTAGAACAGAATTTCAGAATTTTTTCTAAAAAAATTAAAATTATATAATTATATATTTTAAATATAATTAAATATACTAATGATGTTATATAATGTTTTAATTTGGATTGCACTATTAATAGTAATACTTTTAATGTCCACCAATCTTAAACTTTCAAATATGGCCAAAATGGGTATGTTATAGTACCAAATGTACACCTCCCTGTATGCAATAGGCTACCAAATAGTTATGGGGGTGTAGATATTATAATGGAGATATTATACCCCTTTGTATAACGTTTCATATAAAAACTAACAATTCATAATAAAATAGAAAAAATCATAGTAAAAAATGTGGAGGAAGACAATAAATTCTAACTAAATTGTATAATCAGTAATAAGGAAAAATGTAATGCCATGATGGAATGTAACTAAATTTCACAATAGAACGAATAAAGAAAAGGAAAAGAAGACTTAAATAAAATACCCAATGTCTCTAGTCGCAATCACCATGTTAGTCCCATATCCAAAATATATCCCAAAAATAATCAATAGTAATGTCCTTCTATCTTTTCCGAACATTCATCCATGAAGTCTGCATGCATGCCGAATGGTGGGAAGAATAGGAATTGAGTAAAATTTAGTAGGCCAAGACCACAGTTTCTAAACCAAACGATCCTGACAAGAATAAAATTCCATAAATTGATTAATAATTTTATTAATTAATTCAAAAATTAAATAAATAGAACAACCTATATCGATATTGTGCCATAATAACTCAAAGAATTTCTTACAACCATGCCAATCACATCTATATAACCACGGTATATAACCAAGTTTAGTTCCATGCCAGAATAACTCTGAGCATTTCTTATAACCATGCCAACCACATCTATATGACCAAGGTATAACAGTAACCAACATTATAGGTCAAACCCTATAATCATTTTAGTAAGGGACTAGGCATATACCACTCACTATAACCATTACAACATGGAATGTGATGAGTCATCTCATTATCAACATTACATCTTATATGTGTGTAGGCTCGTGAGCCTTTCTCTTTATATAATCATCTCAATATAGAGCATAATTCCTATCATATATCATGGATGTCACAATATTAAATCGTATATCTCAATGGATAATTATGAAAATAACTATGTTTTCTATCATTGGAAACTTTTAAATTCAATTTACAATTGATAAATTATTATATCTATATGTATTAATTCCCAATTTAGAAACTCTATAATAAGAAATCACCTTATGTCATAGTTAAATCTAAACATAATTGAATCCATTATCCAAACCAATTTTATTCAATGGTTTCCCACACAATGGGTAGTAATAATCCATGTAAGATGCCAATTGAGAGTGAGGGAATTCAAAGAACAATCTCATTTATTATTCATTTAATTTTATGTTAACACATTATTGTAAAAATCATGATATTTCATAAACATAATAATAATCAAACAATATTGTTATGATTTAGACATCTGCTTATTAAAAAAATATTCTACCACACTTATAGTGAAAAAATTCCATGAATTAGAAGGTACATATGATTTCCAGAGATTCTTAAATCAATATTGATCATGATCAAAACCAAGAATGTAATTGGCTAACATATTTCACCACACAATAATATAGAAGGAATAAAAAGATTAATAAATCTAACAAAAATAACTTACTAGGGATTGAAGAAACAAATAGAATGTCTAGAAGGGAGGTTGGCACTATAAAATCTCTTCAATAATTTCCTATCGTTGAGAGGAGAGTATATCTAGAAAAAAAAATGTATTTCATCATAACAACATGTTTAACAGTACAGTTCAACAATTACATTGTGTGTAACTTGGTTTCACATCATGTAAATGTTTTTGAAGGTATTCACTAAAAAACCCAATTTTCAAGCTTTTTTTATTAAAAGTGACAAAAAAACATGATGTTTAATCCCCTTAAATGATGTGTAAATTTTATGAAGCTGATTTTCATCACATTTTTTAAATAAGAAATTTGAACCCCCATTAATATTACCAACTTACCAAGAACCTATTTTAACATAGAGTACCATTTACTCATCGACTCCATTTATTAAAAAATCATACATGCCTGATCATTAGGTCATATTCCATAACAATGACCTTTATATCTGAACAAGAAATATCAACTAAGGCTTATACAGAAAACATAGACAGAAGAAAACCTAAATAAGGCTGGATTTTTCAACTTCCCCATTGTATAACATCTCATCCTTGATTTGCTCCAAGCATCAATGAAAGGCCTCAATGAACATTTCTGGACACCCGATTCAAATTTTAGACTCCATTTCCCATGTCTCATACTAATCTCATACATGCTTCTACTGCACTCAAAACAATATTATAGTCTGGACACAAAGATATTTCTCAGTACAACCCAAAACCCATATTCGATGCTCATAAAATAAAAAATCAATAGAAATATCGACATATGATACATATATCAAACGGGAAAGTTTTGGATGATATAATCGTAGAATAAACATGTGTAACACAACATTCATGGAACTGTAGTGTTGGAGAAGGGATATATGGTACAACAATTGACCAACCCTTTCCACTATTTCAAAAGTCCCCAAAAATCATGTTTGATTGCATTACATGTTCCATGATATAGTTATTTCCTATCCTAGGTGACACCCAAATGAAAAGAGGTTGACTAAAATTGAATTCTAGAGGTCATATCTGATTTTCAGCACATGATTTTTGCCTTTACTGGGCAATCAAAAATGATTTTTGATCAACATAACATGTTCAGATGACTCATACACGAGTCTAGTTCTAAAAAATTAAATCTCACATACATCTAACCAAAAAATACAATAACATCATATAATTATATACAAAGACTCAAATGGTTCCAATTTTATCGATTCCTAGAATATATTATCATATCAAAACAAAATGAGTTTCATATTTTGGTCCCATTAACAACCAAAATACAACACATAGGCTAAAAACATTTCCCCCCGAACATGAATAGCCTACTCAGATTTCCAATCAGTATATGGATGATAAGATGTGCATACAAAAACTTTTGATCCCATTTTATTATAAAGACCCATACAAATACGTGATGTGAAACTAGAATCTCTATATGAAACAATACTCCTTGGAACATAATGAAACTGAAACACCTCATGAGCATAAAGGTTTCATAGATATTAAAAATTATGGTTTTCCATAATAGGCAGAAAGTGGGATACCATTATAAGTAAATCAACAATAACCCATAAAATTTCATGCATATAGGTCTTCTTTGGTAATCCCATCACAAAATCCATTGTTACATTATTCCATCTCCACTCCAGTATGGGTAAAGGCTGAAAATTCCTAGCCTCTCATCGATGCTCGGTATTCACCTATTTAAAATTGAAGCATATAGACATGATGATTTACACATACTTCTTCATTAATGACAACTAGTACTGTCTATAATGATCACGATAAATAATTGTCAAACCATGATTCACCACCAATTTATAATCATGAATATCACTTATCAACTCCTTACGTATGCCTATAAGAACCCATAATCATCCCTAAAAAAATAATATAATTTCCACTGATGAGAGACCATTATGAGGGTATCTACAAACCATATAATTTTCTCATATAAAAGAAAATTCTAAATCATACATCTTCCCAATCTTAATATTGTACAAAAACAAAGGTATATCTGATGTTGAGGTCATAACTACTAACCCACTAAGATTCATGAACATCAAGATGCATGTCTGCAAAAGGGCCATTATCCTTTACTCATCATCAGACTCTCATACTACCTATGACTGTATCTTTTGGTTCATATCATCAACAATTATATTTCTCTTTCCTAGTTTATAAGACAATTCAATGTTGAATGACTATATAAATTTGACACACCTCCTCTTCTGAATGTTTTGGTCTCGATACAAAAAGATTAACCTAATGTTTTTGTGATCCATGAATACCAAAATCATCTCACCCATGAGATAGTGTCTCCAGCATCATAGGGATTATACCACCACTACTAACTAAAAAGTTATAGTAGGGTAATTCCTCTCATTTGGTCTTATCATCCTAGATCCATAAGCAATTGCATGGTCCTATTGCATTAGAAAATCATTGAGTCCAACTAGTTATACACCAATGTACAAAGTATATGATTTACCCATCACAATTAAAGCAAGGATATGTGATGAGTTCTATCTACCATTAATATTCTAGATATATCTTTCAAAAGATTCATAAAAAACAAATAACACCAATATCATGGTTAGCCCAGAAATTTGCACAACAAATCAGGAGAAATAATGGATAAAAGGCATGTAATTACCTAATAACCCAATAAATCATCTTATTTTGAAGAAGATATATTGTTGCTCCCATGATATCATTGATATGAATTTTTATAGGTCCGATAACACTCTTACATTTGAGATGGAATTCCCATGAACTTCAATATATTTAACTAGAAATAATATTTGGATAGAATGGTTTAAAGACAATTATCTCTCAATATGCTCCGAATGATGTCAATTTTTTTGTAATTATCATCTAATGACTATGAGTACACTAATATATATTAAAAAACCATCTAAAAATGACTGATATGATGGATGAGTAATCCTATTAATTAATTCCACGAATAACACAGGTGAATTAGTAATCCCAAACAATGAAACTACGAATTCATAAAAGCCATAGCTACTCCAAAAAGAAGTCTGCTATATATTTTATTTTCTTACCCATAACTAAGCATATCATGATGTCAATTAAATTTTGGAGAAGATCATGCTATGGGAATCGGGCATTTAGAGGAAGCCCCAAACAGGTGGTTTTAAAAATTTTCCCACCATTGATTGACGAAAACATGTCGACTTCGGTGAATAGATATCAGATTAAATCTGACGATCTCATGTGAAGGGTTCTATGCACAAATATAAACCGTAAAAATACCTGGTTTAATTACGAAGTCACATACGACGTCTGATCATCATTGGCGATCGCTGATTGAACAATCCGAAGTCGAATTCATGTAGATCATCCACACACACTTCAAAGAATCCTTGGGAGCACCATTCTCTATAACCCAGGTGCTAGCGCAGAATTGTAATGACACCTTTAACGCTCCAACGATCACTGCATCGCTTCGCTAGCGATCCCTGAGAGAGATACATCTGAGCTTCTTGGATCCAGATAATCCCTCTCCAGATTATTGGAGGAAGGAGTGGAGAGAGAAGCTCTATGAATAGTAATTACAAATCTCGTCTCCTATAATATTTATAGTCGTTAATTAATTACCTGGAAATGGAAACCCAACCACCGAATACTTAACACACCATCAATGACATTTTATGACTACTATACTGAGTTATAAATATTATTATCAGTTACTTGTAATATATTAAAATATATTACATGATAATAATTAATTCATTAACTTGAATTGTCATTCCAATAAATATTAATTGAACCTTGAATAATTAAACATTTTTCAATTAATATTTTTCAGTTATTTACTAAATATCATAAATACATTTCATAAAAAAATTCCATACTCACTATTCTAAACATGAAAAATATGAATTTATTTATTTCACTAGTAATTGTTTAACTTTGGATAAATCCCAGACCCCTGTGGAGGGGCCCAGAATGTCCAAAACTCCTATTCAACTGAATAGGGATGACTTTTTGAATAAGCTATTGTGTGTGAATCTATAGGCCCTTATCTCGACAATAGTGAATAATATTTACAGACCACGAGAGGGATCTGGCAGCCCATCATGGCCCGTAAAGAGATAAGGATTGTCACAGTAGTGAAAACCAACCTTCAAACAAACACAATTTAATATAATATCTTTGTCTATAATATCTCATAATGCAGGATTCACAAACATGTCGTCATTCTTATCATTCTTTTTTGTTTGTTGATTTAACTGAATGGATTTACCCTTGACTGCCATGGACATGGTCTTATAAAGTTACTCCCATCTATATAAACATGTCCTGAGATATATTACTTCCATAACCTGGAAGCAACAAATCATGTCTTCAGCATTCAACCAATGCCATGATACCAATGACACACCCAACACAAACTACCACACAACAACTTCATTTCCATAGATTTCATCTTGCATTAAAGTACAAAATCAAATGAAATACATCAGTAATGTTCTCATGTCAGGAGACCATTACACATGATCGTAGATAGGAATATACAATGACACCTGACACATGTGGTGTTCCTATTGGCAGGTCAGTTCTAATGATCTCACTACTAGAGATCACCAAGTGTGAACTTCATGGGAAGAAGTCTCAATGATTATGAGCCCACATCACATGATAGTCAAATATCTACTGTTTCCAATCAGTAAGTTGTATCTAGACTATAGAACATATATTTATGATTAATTTCATAGTATCTAGACGTTCTCATTTTATCAGGGGAACTGCTATAACATTTTTATTAAAAAATTAATCTTTGGAAATTACCATTTCAATAGTGGATGAAAAACAGTATACACTATAATGGAAAGATGACATCATACCTAGTTAACTATATATATGATATAGTAATCAAAATCACTGAATATTTGGGTCTAGGGAACCCACTATTTCAGTACATGGAACCTCTCAAGTGATCAAAATGATCTTCAATGCATGGAAGAGGATACCAATTCATGACGTTTAACTGGTCCAACCTCTGATTATCCACACATAAATGAAAATACCCATAAACCATTTTGAAGAATATAACTAGATAACCCAAAGTACATGTGCATGGTTGTATGGTTTTCTTATTCGAGATTTACCTAATGAACCATCAACTCCGGAAGCTCTGCTGGTTCCATTCTATAAGGCCTGATGGAAACAGATATACTCCCAGTACCAAATCGATCATCAACACGACCTATAAATTTTGTATTTGGACATAAAATACATCAGGGATAAAATCCAAAAAACGTTTTTCCACTGGAAGAAATTAATACAATTACATTATACCATTATCTAGGGAATGACCAATGATTTGACCCATGATACAGTCTAATATGAACTTAATTGTTCCTGCCTGACCAGCCTGAATATCATATTCAACATGTTGAGAATTTCAACTTCTATATAAATATTGGATGGTATATTTACTCTTGTACTATTGAATATAATCTCGGTTTAGAATGAACCATTCTTTATCAAGAATCATGTCAAATCCTATCATTTATAGACCTAAAAGTTACATAATGAAATGGTTACCACCAATCTATATTTAACACTCCTTGTATCATTTAATATTTTGAAAGCGCACTACCAGTAGTGCTTCAATAGTTAAAAACCCATATATGATTAACACAATCATTCCTAGAACAGTTTCAAAAAGATAATATAGAAAATAATTTGATCTTAGTGTATCAAATAAAACACAAACTATGAAATATGAAATAAGAAATGTGTCATTGATGGTAGATAATAATTCATTCAGGGTAGATGGAGTAGTCATCATCATGTGTAGTTGACCTATTCCTCTTCCATAGTCTCCAAAGTGACTACACTAATCAATTTTCATTCCATGGAATTGTTTCTCTAGTATTGTCGCACCACATCAACTCTCTCAGCTAGAACAACATATGGAATGCCAACTACTAGCATTCTTAAGTGTTCCTAATCACCTTTCCAATTCTAGTTGTTTTCCTAATCCTACTCCAATCGTATGCCATGGATATTTTAAACACAACCTATTATTATGACCCAATATTCCACAAATTTGACATTTTACAAAGGGGTAAGAAAATTGCTGGTACATGGGACCAAACATTTCTTACTAATAGTACATGAACACAAAAAGATATTTAGATGGATGTGCACTACCCTATCTACTATTCACATCAATTCATTAGTTGAAACTATCATAATGTCTCTTATAACAACTAAAATAAGAAGTAGAAAATTTACTTACTAAAATGGCCTCATCGGTTCTTAGAGCCTCTCTTAGATTCCCTTCCTTAAAGAGATCCCGATTCATCACATCTTTAAAGATGCTTAAACAGAACATGTTTACTTTTGTCATCATCTCATTGTTAGGTACATCTTGTAAATTTCTCACCCTAGATATATTATTAGATTCCAAAAATGTTGAAAAATGTTGTAGGTCAGTAAAACACATTTTATAGTCTAGCACTGAGAAAATCAATTCTGTTAGATTAATGAAATCGTGATCTTTTTCATCCATAAAGGATAATACATAAAAACTTCTTAGGAACACTATCTAGATGTCTTTGAATTATAGATCATATAACATCCCTTAATCATCCCAAATATGTCACCAATACATGGATTATATACAAAGAAAAATTATAAAAGTTTAACCCTTCTATCCATGGGTGGCTTGATATGGTTGAATATTTTCTAGAACGACTAAATCTAGAAATTAGATCCCTGGGGACCCCTTCCGTCGTAAATAAGGGATTCTTCTGTACCAGAAACTCTCTTATTAATCTTAGAAATTGAAATAATATAACATACTCTCTCCAATTAAATGGATCACATGACCCTTGGAATGATGCCAAAAAGATGAACATCTATCTTCTCTTTAGGAACTAATGAATTTTTTGTTTAATTTCAATACGTTCCTACTAATTTCAAAGATCATGATTCTCATGTGGAATATGTTGTGGATAAATATTCTCTATAAGGGAAACAAGCACTTTAGAGAACTTACTATAAACAAGGTTAACCATAATAGGTGACAATAATAGAGATCCACTAACTATTGGTCTCTCTGAACATTTCTAACAAGTATTTTTCTAGGACATGAAAAATGATTTTTTTTCCAAAAAAATAGTATATCATATAATAGTTCGACTTGACAGAATATATATATCACTTATATAAAATAAATATGCACCTATTAGGAAAACGTCTTGTCAATATATCCCTATGTTCAAATTACGATACATGTATTCTGATCTCATGACATGCCATGCTAGGAGTAAAAAACTCAAGAAATTATAAAATAAAAAAATAATAATCCTCACAAAACATGCGAATAACCCATAATTAAATAATGTCAACTATAATATTCCCATAACACAAACAACAACCCCACCCTTGTGTACTAAAATTTTCACTCGTACATGGGTTGCCTACTTCTATTTGCAAGCTCATTTCCAAGCCTCAACACATGCTTGTTTCCTTTATACCTTTTAAAAATTGTAATGAAAAATAATAGGGAACCTACCTCTAATGCAACTTTGTAACATCCCTTAATCTGAAACTCTCTCAAATGGCTCGAAAATGATGATTATAAGAATTCATGTACATATTCCGATATGAAAATGTATACTGAATAATAGTAGGGGTGTGGATTGTATAGTGGGGTGAATATACACCATTTTTATAAAGCATTATTGAAATATAAAAAAATCATAATATCAAAAAAATAATTAGAGTAAAACAATGTGGAAGGAAACAATAAAGGCCACATGATTAATCAAATTATTAATAAGAAAAAATGTAATGAAATTATGGAATGTAACATAATTTCATGAAAGAACTACATAAGTAAAAGGATAGAAGACTGAAATAAAATACTCAATATATTTGATCCTGACCCAATGTTGGTCCCATTTATAAACACCATCCCAATGTAATACTATAAATCGATAGTAAGGTCAATTTACCTTATCCAAACATGCATCCACGAAGTCTACTCGGGTTCTAAACGGGGGAACAAATAGGGTGTGAGTAAAACTCAGTAGGTAAACACCAATGTAAAAAAACTAGACCAGTCTGATTATAAGTGTATTAAATATTTTTATTAACAGATATATTAATTAATTCAATAATTAAATAAATAGACAGACCTGATTCTACTCCATCCCCAAATAACTACGAGCATGTCATACAACCACACCAACCAAATCCATATAAAAAATGTAAATAACATGCTTCCGTGTTGTGACAGAATATCTATGATCATTTCATATAACCATTCCAACCAAATCCATATTACCACAGTATAGATACAACAAACAGTCCATGTCAAACACTATAATCATTACAACATTTTACTCGGAATATCCCAATCTCTATAAACATTTCATCATGGACTGGCCTGATCCTGGTCACTAGCATCATTAAAATATATACATGTTTAATTTACCATGCCTATCTAATTATATAACCATCTCCTCATAAAAAAATTAATTATATATATAATGGTTATCATAATATCACATGGTATATCTCACCGTTTAATTATATGAGTTACTATGTTTCTCATTCTTATACCAATTTTCGATTCAATATACAATTTTTTAACAATAATATCAAAAATAACTAAAGCACAAATTAGGTATTCAAAAAATATAGGTCACCCTAGGTAACATTTAATTCTAATCATATGTAATGTCATTAAAGAAACAGATTATATTCCAATATCTTCCCACCGAATTGTTATAAATAATCACGTTCATCTACCAAATGAGAACAAGGTAATTAAAATAATAATAAACTTTGTTATTGACATAACTTTTGGTGAATACGTCATTGTAATAAAAAAAATATTTTAAATCTTGGATATAATCAATCTATAGGGTTGTGATTTAGACCCCTACCTATAACCAAATGTTTTACAATGCTTCTAATGGTCAACACCCATGGGGAAGAATGTGTGGCTGATTGATGGATTTTCATAGATCAATACAGATCTATATCAAAACCAAACACATTATTTGAAAATTGATTTTACTATAATAGGTCAGATAAGGAAGAAAAAGAGGAAAAAACCTAAAAAAATCCACATACAAGGTATTGAAGATACAAACAAAATGTCTAAAGGGGATTTTGGTAGCACAAAATCACCTTGAGAATGCCCTAGGGTCTGGAGGTGAGGAGTTGTAGCATGAAAATAATGAATTTCACTCACATAACATGTTTAAAATAGAAGGCAGAGCATTTACACAACATTTAAATTTGTTTAATGTCATGAAAATGATTTTAATGGTACTCTCTAAATAACATTTCACATCAAAAAATTTATTTGAACCCATGTAAAATTACATGATGTGTAATTCCTTTACAAGATGTGTAAATGATCTTCAATTGATTTTTCATTGCATTTTACTTTAATGATTCCTAAAACATTCTTTTAAGTTTCCTAACTTTCTATGAAACCATTTTAACTTATAGACTAATTTATACTCAGAATCCATTAATTCAAATAAGAAAATATCACAAAAAATCATTTAATTTTAACTAACTAGTATCTCCATCATTGGAAAAGAGATGGAAACTAAGGATAAACTAAAAAACTAAGAGTAAAATTTACCTAAAAAAAGGTGGGATCTTATATTACTCATATGGGTTCTATATATAAATTGGATCTGGATAAAGATGTGTAATCAGGGGATCAAAACAGTTACCTAGTCATTGTTGGAATTCATTTCTACTAAAATGCAATTTTAATTGACATTATGTTTATTTTATATATTCGTGATAAATTTAATGAAATAAAAATTTATTCACATATAATTTCTTTAAAAATAATTTTAATACACATCAAATATACAACCAATTTATGATTGTTCTATGAAAATGGACAATAATTTTATATAGTAAATTATTTTGATGTCGATTTTAATGGTGGTATGTTAGATAGAATATTAATCTCTATAACTTGTCATATTTTGGGTGTGTCTCCAGTTTCATAGTGTAGTATAAAACCAAATTTTATAGCTCTATCTACTGCTAAAGATGAATACATAGTTGAAGGTAGATGTAATGCACAAATTTTATTGACAAAAACACACTAATTGAACAAGTTTACCAATCCAGACATGTACCTATAAATTATGAGAGTATATGAGAAATAAAAATATGTTAAAAAAATTTATTTCTATCTTGAAAAAAACACATTTATGTTAGACATCATTTTTTGAGAGTTTATTTTAAAAAATTTGATATTTTTTTGAATACATTGGTAAATTACATCATCTTACTAAAAAGACGTTGAATTATGGAGAATAAACTATATAAAACATGAAATAGGCATGATTAAATTTTTTTATGTTTAGATTTTTGGGACTCATCCTTGATATTATACAATAGTTATGTTTTAACCACCATTTAGTTTTAACTGCCATTGAGTTTTACCCACTTTTGAGTCTTACCCACCATTGAGTTTTACCGACCACTATGTTTTACCCACCATTGAATTTTAATCACCATTAGAACTACTCTCTATCATGTTATAACACACCATTGGAATTATTCACTTCTATTATTACTCACTATTGTGTTTTTAATCACTAATTATCTTACAAACAGTTTCAAAAAAGTTTCCTCTTGAAAATTTTCTCTTTTTTTTGAGACAATATTTTAAATTTGTCTATATTAATTATTTAAATAACTATCTTTTTTATTAAATTCAACATTTTATCAGGTTTTTAATTTCTCTATTTCTATATAAACAAATTTTTTAAAATTAAAAACCATCTAATTTCAACACGTTCATCTCTCGTGCATTGCTGTCAAACCTCATTTCAAAAATTCCCCCTAATTGGTATCATTCATTTTAATTCCCCCAAACATTTGATGATGTCATTAATGGTTAGAGGGAAGAGATATTTAGTTTATTCTACCACTAAATTCCATAATTCTATAAATAAAAAACATTTAATTGATCCACTATGATGTTTTTGAACTAGTGAACCCAGAAAATTATTAGATAATAGTTTTTCCAAAAAATAGGTTCAATCCGAGTTGTAGAATTTATGAAAGTCATTAGTTCTAGTTGTTTTTCATGACTAATGATGGGTATAATGATTTTCATCTAATCAGAGGACTTTCTATCCCTAGATTTTGTATTATTTTTATTAGTATATTGAGTATAATTTCAAAGAAAATGAGTATTCTGTAAGAAAGACGATTAATGGATGTGAGGATGCATTTTCTTCATGGTTGTTGGATAATTGTTTAAATATTATTCATAAGGTAGTTTCATTATTAGGATAATTTGTCAAATGATGGAAATTTTAAGAACAATTTAATGAACTTATGGGTTAATGATTGTGAAAGGATTTATGATGAGTTCAATCCAGTTGATCATACATGTATACTAATGGATATTTTGGACCCTCTATTAGAGCTGGATGAAGTTGATGATCATTCTAATGAGGGGGTATCTTCCAATCATGATGAAAAAAGGAATTTCTTTTATAATAATTTAGTTACCTGGGTTTATCTCAAAGATCCATTACTATATGTTTTGGTTATCCTAGTCCCCAATAGTCTCTCCCTATGGGAGATAAAGTCCTAATATAAAGAAGTGAGGAGGAAGAATCATAAATACATGTTTAGTGAAATATTAAATGTTCATCCAAATAATCTGATTAGATTAGAAATTTTGAAAATGGTTAGGATTATGGAGATGATGAAAATTAAGATAAAGGAGGATAATATGAGGTGGATGAAGAATATGAAAATCTATTTGGAGAAAAAATGGAGATGGATATGGAAGTGAATGTGATAGAGATTTTGATTGTCTTGGTGGCTGATAAAGTTGGTAGGATACTAAGATTCCTAAGGAAAATTTCTCTTCTCCATATTTATCTATTTTAGGATTTTATGATAGACCGATATTAGTTGAATATGTAGACCTAACTATTATAGAATACAAAGATGAATTTGTTGAATCAGAGGAATCCCCATGTTTAGAAAGTCATACATTTTATCCTTGTATTGGTGTATATCATAGTGAGGAAACAAATGATGTTTAGAGGGTTGTTGAGTATACTGTTGTTGAAAATTCAGTGGATGATTAGATTTTGGTTAATCCTATAATAGTTAAGTATATAGATTTTAGAAAAATATATGATATATAGTAATGTTTGGATCTTACTATTAAAGAAACTAAAATTTTTTTATCTTCCACTGATAACTTATGTGATATTCCCTCTATCACATTGATGGATCCTTTTTGAGAAATGGAAAAGGTATTATAGCTAATTTAGATTAGTATTATATTACTCATATTCTAATGAAAGTGGGTTTCCACCAAATAATGGTAGAACTATTGTTTTGGAGGAAAGAGATCCCAAGGGATCCTTAGTAAAATATATTGATGTTACAGGTCAGTTAGAGAGATTTCATTATGGTGTTTCTACCATGTATGATCCTACTACACCCCAAAAATCCCCTACAGTTCATTCAGTTCATGTTGATGTTGTCATAAAAAGTTACATAGATTATTTCATTGAATTTTTTCTTTCGGATTTTGGTTATTTGTTAAAATACCAACCACCATTGGTTTCTATGATTAGTGATAAATATTGAATGAATTTTTCATCAATTTTTATTGAAAACATCCATCCCAAGATGATAACTTATTTTAGATAAGTGCATGTGGAATCCAGAAGGCTAAAAATGATTTTAAATCCTTGAGACTCACAGTGGATGAGATTGGGACTTAAATTTTAGATTTCATGTTATCTTTTCTAGAGAGGGTAGATTACCTTAATTCTACAACTTCTTATTCTAGTTCAAAACCCCTCCTTTTGTTTATGTTGATATGATTAGAACAATTATTAGGTATGATTTTCATGTTATTACTGCTTCATGTGATGTACCATCCATGCCATATAAATGTTTCAAAAAACCTGAACATAATAGTGTCCTTGTGCAGATGATTTTTAGGGATTATTTGAAAGAAATTAATTTTATAGAGAAATAATTATAAAATAAATTAATTATTATTTTTCATTGATACATACTATGATAATAATTCTCATTTCTTTTTTTGACAGAGAACCTATGGATACATATTGTCAGTCTATCCTTTATAGAGAAAGTAAATCAGTTAAAAGCGATGACTACAAAGTTTGTGATATTTATGGGATAAAAGATATATTCACCAATTCTATCAATATAGGAGGAAACATAAATATGGATTTTGTAAATCTTGATAAAATCTTCTTACATATTTCTAGAAATTATATGGTGGATTTAGATTTCCAACTATCTACAAATCATTAGAACCCTCTAGTTTCTATATTAGTTTTCATCATGCCTAGTGTAACTAGTTAATTGAATGCAACATTTATAGCCCATTTCCAGCCTTTCAACATGTCATCTATAAAATAATTTCACCACATTAGAACAAAAATTATTACAGATCTTCATTATACAACTAATGTTCTTATATCCATTCCATCAAGTTTTTATTATATGATGAAGATCTTTCTCCTTCAATCAAAAGGAATGGAAAAGAAACATTTATTCCTTCTACATAGCATGAAAATCATTGATGATTAGACTGTGTCTTTGATGGGGTTTTTTAAATAAATTTTTGAATCAATTTTTAGTCGTACTTCCATTTCTTTTCAATGGATATTCTCTATCTGTTAATATTATCTTAGCTTGAATTTATTATTTTACTTTTACAATATTCTAATCATAAAATGGGTATAAGGATATGGGGAATTTATTAATATTTATATGTTCATATTCCATTTTTTTTAATCTTTCTTAGATACTATACTGTTATTCATTAATATATATGGGAAAATACCTTCCTATGATAAAAAATTTTCAATGATAATTTTTACAATCAAATTTCTTCAAATACAATGTGTCCTTTATTTCTCATTGATACCAAGTTTATTAAATTCTATAATTTGCGATCTTCAAATGTCAAGATTTTTTGATCCTATATTTATGTGGCCACCACTTCAGATTTATTATAATATTAATGAGTATTATGTTTTATGATATAATTTTACACATAAGGATGATTCATTAAATTTGGATAAGTGGGACTCAACGCTAATGATGAGTCACCACAAAGGATGAATCTCCCTATGAAATGAATCCTCCTTGAAGATGAATGACCATTGAACATAAAATTTGAGAATGTAATTTAAACACCTACCATCAACCATGTCTCTAAATCAGAAATCATTTTTTAGAAAATGATGGGAATGTCTCATCGTCATAGGATGTCATACATTGATAAAAAAGTTGAATAAGTGTTGAAACAAATACTATCAGTGGTGGACCATATTAATTTGAAAAATTATGGGGACCATCTACCGTCAGAGTTGACATAGGGAAATTTGGTGAAATATAAAAAAAAACCTACCTCCATGCCTGGTCCAACATTGAGGATGAACTACTACTAGAACGGAATTTGGGAAATGTGTTTGGACGAATCACCACAACACTATGTTGCAGCTTGAGAATGTCTCACCTCAAACCTAAGTCACTACCAAAGATTGTCTCACCATTAGAGAGGAATCACCATCACTATTCTTTTTTTTAATTAAATATGAATAATGGATATATTATAAAATATAATGACGTTAGTTACTTTATGTTGTTGTTGTTAAACAATTTACAATATACACTGAAGAGTGTTTCAACCACAAGTACAGAAATGCATGATATCTAGATGATTATTAACTACATGGAAACTCATACATGATAATATTAAATTTTAGTAGACTCCCTCATACGAATCTGGGAATATACACATGTTGAGGTAATAGATGTACATGTTAATAGTGTCACTAGTGAGAGAATACTCACTAGATCTTACATTCACATGATTGAGGATGAATGGAGATTACAAAACATCAAGTGCAATACCAATGTTAGAACATGAAAGAGTTTATGACACTCTTGTTCTAATAGTTTTCCATAATCTCGACTCAACACTCACATAAAGTGATAATGAAGGGGTCATATCCTACAAATCAAGTCATATAGTTCAATACAACTAGTTTTTATATATTGTTTCCTTTTTATGTATATTTTCATTATATTACAAGTAGTGTGTGTTTAATGTATTTTTAACATAGACAACGTCTCATATGATTTATTTAGAAGATACATTATATCTTCTTCAACACTCTTAACCCATTATTTCCACGATGTTTTGATAGAGGGCTTTGCAGGTTCAGTGTTTTTTTATTCCCATGGGTATTCTAGAAGACTTCATTGTGTGTCCCAGAAACACTTCATATTGTATCAATGATCCATTATTTTTATCATATATTATTCTAGAGAATATTCTTAGAAACTTTTGATTTTCCATTTGGAGAGGATTAGGTCTCACCTTGATATAAACCTCTTGTTTTTTTCAATGCATGTTTTGTTTATTCTATTTATACTATACACATTAATATAAATATTTATTTTATCGTATGAAAAACCACTACTTCGATAGTTAGTTTTAAATAGTTATTATATAAGGTTTTAATTAAGATAAATAATTTAGAAAGTTAATTTAGTTTTTATATTAGTTTTACCTGATACTTAATCAGTCATTGAGAAATATTTTAAATTATTTGTGGTTATTTCAATTTTTTTTATATTAACTGGGCTATTTATATTAATTGAGTGTTTTTTTGAAACCTATTTTATAAATAAATTAATATTATGTACTCAATTAAACCCAACATAAGAAAATAACTCTAACCAAAACATTCCATATCTAGTACTCTACTATCTTCTAGCCCCAATTATACTTTTCTTTGCTAAGATCATTCAATCATTCTAATCTATTTTCTATTCTGATACTCGAATGATTTCCCAAGTATGTGTAATGCCCCGTACTTAGAATCCCAGTGTTAGTGCATTATTACGTATCATTTTCATTATCACAAAATAAAAAGTCTCGAATAACCAATTAGTTATGTAGCCTTGGAAGTACTAGATACATTCATAAGGTTTACATTACCTCATAAAATAGAAAACTAAAACAACATTGTTTCAATAGACAACACTGAGACCCCATAGAATATCCTTAAAGGTCAGTCATAATATACTACTTTTCATCCTGGGAAAAATAATACATAGAAATGGGTGAGCTCAAATTCTCAGTAAGGTTAAAATTATAGTAGAAACTTTCATAAACAATCGTAAACATTAATGGAAATGTAAAACTAAAAAAATCCTTTTAAACATGAACTTCATCATAACATGAAAAAAATAAATCAAAATAATTCCATTTACTTATTCACATGGATATTCTATTAGTCTAATAATCATATGGAATATCAATAACCACATTCATAATAATGGAATGCATAATTCCAGACTTTCATATACACATAGTCAAGGCCTTGTGCCAAGACTACAAATAATATTTTATCAAGGCCTTGTGCCAAGGAACTAGTTTGTCTTATTATACCTACTGATGCATCAAGGAGCTATAATGGGCTCCACCCATCACTTACTCTTTCAAATTCATTCCTTATATGAAAAGTTTGAAACATAACATAAAAATTCGTATTAAAACACGCATACGAAATGTAAATACATTATCCAAAAAACATGAATGGTATAAAAATAACACATCCACAGTCAAACATAACTCATTCAATACAATATAGAATATTTTATTGTAACATGTTAACCTCAATCACGAAAAATGAAGGATATTGACATAGATGAAAATAATCATCAAATCTATTTGAGGGAAATATCCCCCATTTTCTTGAAAACGTGTAAAGTCACTATTTGTCAAGAAGCTGTTTAAAAATAGATTTTTGAATCAAAGTGTCTCATACCACATTGAAACATTTAAAAGTAATTTTAATTTTAAAACATTAATTTCCATGTAATTCAATCCTTAAAACCATTTTTAAAACATGGACATTAATTAGAAATATTTAGAATAAAAAATCTTTAAAACTTTTAAAATGATATTTTAGTTATATCCCCTAACCAAAAGAGAGACACATTAATACCAATAATTGAGGTAATAAAAACTTTATAATATCATGAGAATAAAGGTATTCAAGATATATTATGTCAAAGTACGTTATATACACCATATAAAATTAAATTGGTGTATAACAACAAATAAATCTCACTGGAATGTAAATTGAGATGAAATCTCCTATAAAGACTGTATCCTTAGGTTAAGGATAAATAAAAGACATTATTATGTGTGAAAATATAAATACAGAAAATATTATTGGATATTCCGTGTAAATCAATCATAGGACATTCACACATATTATTGTAAAAACAACACCAAAGAATTGGATATTTAACTCAACAAATGGAGATTGAGTCAAAATTACTCTTATCAAGTTCATATCGAGGCCTTGAGAATTTATCAATGGAGTGATTAAATGTATCAAAATTATATCAACAGAAAGGGGAGTGGAAATTATGACATAATCAAATTAATAGTGATTACACACATAATCTTGGAGTAAAATAATCAACGAAGTATGTGTAAAGCTGAATGAGTGGAAATTGAAATTTGTAATTCCCTTACCAATTTGGTGACTTACGAAAAATACATCCCATAAAATATGGATCATACAATTATGATGTAAATATAAAAAAATTAATGTATAATACACAATGAATATAATCATGGGCAGTACACACATCACATGTAATAAATAAGTGGTGAACAATGGGAATCTCACAGAATTAAAAGTTATATAAGAAACCCCTTACATTGTACATTTACTTGGTAGTGGGTAGGTTAGCCTCATGTATAATGGTAAATTAATTTTTATTAAATTACCAAAGACACATATAAACTAATATGATATCATATATGATCTTTTAACATTGCTTTGTTAATAATATCTTAGTTTTATCATCGTTTCGGGTGTTAACGGATTCATTTTCCTTTATATTCTTTGTTATGTCAGTCATATTTTTTATGGATGGGATGTATCTTATTTATATCCATAATTATATAAAATATCTAAACATTATTGTTAATCATCAAATGAAAATTAGTCTTGAATGGATACGATGGGGAATGATTCTCATCACGTTCGTGGAGACGGTAATCCGCACGTACGCACGAGCGACAATATCATTCTTTTGATATTAAAATAATATATAATTGGATGGTATATAATATATACAGTATAATTATCATGTTATATTTATTATTGAAATAAATTAAAAATCATTATTATACCCATCAAAATAATAATGTATTGAATAATAATTACATCGCAACGTGGAGACGGTAAGCCGTACGTATGCATGTATGGTGACTTCTCATTCAAAATTTGGATAGAAAAATGAATATGGTTGTACCATATTCATAATAACATCATAGTATATAGAAGATAATGGAGTTATTATTTTTGAATGGAAACAAAAAAGAATGAGGAAGTGGAAGAAGAAAGTAAATTGAATGATGTGATGAAATATTTACCTCTTCTTCAGGTTCTTCATTTTGATTTGATCAAAGGGGCTATTTAGGTAGGATTTATGACTAAATGAAGGCCTCTAGGTTTATTAGAGGATAGTTGAGAGGGTATTTTGGTAGAGGTTGGCAGAACCAAATGTATTTTAAGGTGTGAATTTTAGAGAAGGGGGAGTGCCCTTCTATAAGATGGGTGAGGGGCACCTTAAGAAAGCTTAAAGTATTATTTTACAATAAATTCCTTTTCGGTTTATAATGGCTCCAAATTGATTTATTTCAAGGATTTGGTAGGGAGGGGTCGAAAAAAACTCAAAAATAGGTTTTAGACAGGTTTGGGTCACTATATTAACCTTATCATTTAGATTTAACTCTTAGTTAATTAGTTTGTCATTTAGCAAGTCACTTTTTATTTTTATATTATATGGTTAATAAGCTTACTATAAACTACAAGTATAACCCCAAGTGGTTCATTAATGATATAACTATCATCATATAAGTTCTATTTCCAAACCTTAGATATTTAGAAATATTATATCAATTAATAATGTAATATTTGTTTTAAAAACTCTTTTATGTCAATTTTGACCCCATTGAATAATTGATTTTTGTTAAAGTCATAAAAACTTTATTAATTAAAAAAAAAAATCAATCCTATCATGTCATATTTACCATGAAAATTCATTTATGGAATCAAAACATTCAAATTATATTTATTTTAACATTTATAATACCATTTATTTGATTCCATCATAAATAAGTAAAATACTGCATCATCATTGTGTCAGAAATAACTATAATTATTAAATGTATAAAAATTATAAATAAAATACCATTATGTAGGAAATATTTTTATATTTATAATTAATATTTATTGTCAAAGAAATAACATATATAAACCAATGTAAAATTTTGTTTACTAAATGATATATTCTTATGTCATTTTTGTATTTACTTTTAATTAATTAATATAAAGTGTCATTTTCACTTACAAGTGGATCCATGGGGTCCCAAAATAGACCTATTTACACAATTTGGACCTCATGATTATAAATATGGAATCAATTTTTCTAAATTAAAAACATATAAGTGGCATAAATTATTTTTAAATTAATTCCTATTTTCAAAACAAAAAGAGAGTTTTTTAATAAATAATAATTATCAAAAGATTGACATTTGTTTATGTCCAATTTTAAAGTGAAATTACATCTAATGACCAACATTAAATTAAATGGTAAAAATAAAATATAATTATACATCGAAATCATTAATATTTATAGTTTAACACTATAAATTATTTTGATTAAAAAACTTTTTTCTGTTAAAATATAATATTTTCATTATTCACCCAAATATAAAAGTTATAAAAAAACACCAAAAAATTTATTGAAACTAAATTCTTATGTCCCAATACAATAGAAGATGTTTATTTTGTTAAATTTAATATATAAAAGTTTCAAATATTGGATTTAAAAAGGGTTCTCCATTAAAATGCGGTAAAATTTCATTTATTGAAAAAAAATAATTTTTCTGAAAAAAATGAATTTGTCCTTATATTATGTCTAAGAAACTCATAATATGGATTATAAAATTATAAGGGTTATAAAAATTAAAATCTTTTGTTAATACTGTTCATAACCGCTATTGAACGACTAGTTTGGTAAGTTGTGATGCGCTTGAACTCGATATTATGTGTAGTGAAATTTATTGAATTACATTGAAGAACTAATGTACTATGAAATCATTGGGTGTTACATTCTTCCCTCCTTCCATAAATATCATCCTCAAAAAATTTAAAATTGGTCTTGGGAATATAATGGAAAGTCCCAAGCTGGAAAACAGATTAAAAAAAACTGTCACATTAAAAGAAAGAAAGAGAAGTACAAAGGTCACCCAAGATAACCCATAGTAGTATTTCATGTAGAAAAACATGGATATGAATGATAAAATAAGTGTCATGTTATGATGGAGAGGGATAATAAACATGATCAGGATAAAATTAACAACAAGAAGACCACAAACTTGTGATGAGACAAATGGTAATTAGTTTCCCAGTATAAAAAGTAAACAGACAATTGTTTTTGTTTTAAGTTACATTTCATAAAGATGAGGAATTTATTTAGGAGATTTACTAAGAACATAAAGATATATGAGTACTTTTTAACTATAGTTTCATTCTTTAATAAATTTATACTAGTAAATAATTTTTTTAACGATGAGTATTCAAGAAGACTTGGTCACACCGTAAGAGATAGAATAAACTTCTAGAGAATCACATGGTCCACAAAGGATAAGCTCTATATTTAACTTTCCTTTAGAGATTAATCAATACCAAAATGGTTACTATAAGATCTAATGAACCCCCAAAAGGATATTCTTTTAGAGAAAAAAAGCTAATATTAATTTCTAAAATTAATCCAACAATACCCCAAAGCAAAACAAATACCATTCAATAAACAATTTTCCTTAAAATCCTTCAATATAATCAAAACTAATATTGAAACCCAAAACATAGAAGAATTTGGTTATGTAGTCTTCCACGTTAAATTGTATCTCTAAATGACATCAACTACTCATAAAGTCACATACTTAAAAGTAATTAACCTAATCATATATTCTCTATTATAGATCAATCATTTCCATAAATAACCCAAACCACTATAAATCCACAATAAAAACATAGATAAAAATCCACCATTACTTCTCAAATGAAATACTATAGTATTCTATTTTCATTATTCATATAGTGGTCCCAACAAACCAAAAAACTTCCAAAATAACATTTATCACTTAATCACCAAATTAATTTCCTATAATAATGGTATTCATTTGATAAGACATAAGATCCCATACCAACATATAATTTATCAACAAAATCATTTAACTAAAATTTATTAGTCACACTAACCAGGGACATCACGTAGTCCAGAGGTAGGCAATAAATCCCAATCGTGCTCTGGTTGTGGGATCAATTCTCATATCTTTGTCTGACGCGATGGGTTGTCACACTGTCTTCATGTCTTCCTTTTTCAAAAAATATATTTTATAACATTTCCAATATAAGAAAAATTCCTCAAAATAACCATAAAATAATTAAACCAGAAATGTTATCACATACATTGAATTTTCATCCCAATATATAATAACTTGTAATTGCTTCAATCCCAATGACAATATAAAACCAAATGCATATTTATAACTATATACGCAAGAGAAAAGAATAGTCTTCCTCAAATATCACTTTCAAATGACAAACGACAGGGTTAAAAATGCAATAGGAAATTATTCCAAAGTAATCCCATCAACAAGAAGCACTAATACATTTAAACATTTCTCCAACCATTTATTTCCACATTAGTTTCTTCATTGACCAATAAAAATCATATAGAATAGGGCATTCACTAGGATAATGGACAGGTTCCCTAAATTTACGGAAAATGACTGTAAATGGATTCTTGGGACCATTTTTATTTTCTTCCATAGTACTCTTAATTTTTCCTTGGAAATTATTAACATTATTTCCTTCTTTCTCACAAATAAGGAATTTATTTGTTTCATTTATAAACATTCTTGGGTGCCTCCTTCCACATTTCCTACATGATTGAAATTGAGGATTATTTTCTCAATGGTCTTTATTGATGGAGATCTTATCATTCATCACTTTTCTCTTCTTTGTTGAGTCTAGGAGTTGATTAATATATATGTTGTTGATCATATTTTTGGATAAATGATTTGAAATGAACACAATATCATTTACACCTATCAACATTCCATTTTTTTCTCATTTACACCACTTTTCCCACCTTATACATCATTCTCAATATTACTATGACTTTCTTGGAATCCCACCATTTACTAAACTAGAAAGCATTGTGTGAGTAACAGTAGTCATAAAATCATTTATAGAATATCATGACACCATATTTTCAATTTAAAACACCTTAGTATTAACCATGGTCCTTTATTCTCATCTTATATTAAAATAATTTAAATCAGTTTGTAATGAAAATGTAAATTATCCTAAGCATTTACCCCGGGAGTGTCGTAACCAAGAGTGCAACAAGGCCCGTTGTCGTGCACTAGTTCTCATTCGAGTCTAGCTCAAAGCGGTGTTTTCAGGTTTTACCCCTAGGTACATCTCTGCCGGAGCCGCCTCTACCTGCTCGTATCTAGATAGGGATGTATGGCATAGAAAACTGAAAAAATCAATAGAATACCAAAATTTTAGGAAGTTCTTCTATAATAATCCTAAAATTCTATCATAGGGACATGTGCTGTAATTAGAGTTTTTCTAAATCTAGTTTCCAAGGATTGTACTAAACTTTCTATGATACCAACTGTAACGCCCCGACCCTAGAAGCCCTGAGTCACTGCATTATTACGTATCATTGTCATGATCATAAAAGGTCATGTCTCGAATTAATGATTAGTTTAGTAGAGTAGGACGCACTAGATACATTCATAAGGATTAAATTACATCATAAAATGGAAAACTACAACAACATTGTTTCCATAGAAAACACTGAGACACCATAGACTATCCCTGCAGGTCATTAATTATATACATATTTGTATCCTGGGAAAAATAAAACATAGAATGGGGTGAGATCAGATGCTCAGTAAAGATAACATTATAGCGGAAACTTTCAGAAATAATCATAAACATTTAAGGAAATGTATAACTAAAACAAAATCCTTTTAATCTTGAACTTCATCATAATATGAATAAAAATAAATCAAAATAATTCCACTTACTTATTCACATGGATATTCTACTAGTCGAATAATCACATCCAATATTAATAACCTCTTTCATAATGATGGTATGCATAATTCCAGACTTTCATAATCACATAGTCAAGGCCTTGAGCCAAGACTATAAATAAGATTTTGTCAAGGCCTTGTGCCAAGACACTAGTTTGTCTAAGGAGAACTACCGATGCATTGAGGAGATGTAGCGGGCTCCACCCGTCACTTACTAAGTCTAATTCATTCCTCATATGAAATGTTTGAAACATAACATAAACATTTGTATTAAAACTAACATACTAAATGTCCACACATTATCCACAAACCATGAATGGTATAAAAATTGCACATCCATAGTCAAACATAACTCATTCAATACAATATGGAAGATTGTAATGTTACATATTAACCTCAATCGATAATAATGAAAGATATTGACATAGATGAAAATAATCATCAAAATATTTTAGAGAAATATCCATCTTTTTCTTGAAAACACTTAAAAGTCACTATTTATCCAAAAGCCATTTAAAAATAGATTTTTGAATCAAAGTGTCACATACCACTTTGAAACATTTAAAAGGAATTTTAATTTTAAAAAATTAATTTCCACATAAATAAATCCTTAAAACCATTTTTAAAACATGGACATTAATTATAAAGATGCAGAATAATAAATCTTTAAAACATTTAAAATGATATTTTAGTTCGAGATCATAACCAAATGAGAGACATTTGAATACAAAGAATTGATGTAATATAAAATTTATAATATCATGATAATAAAGGAATTCATGATATACTATGTCAAGTACATTATATACACCATATAAAAGTGAATTGGTGTATAATAACAAATAACTCTCACTGGAATGTAAATTGAGATGACATATTTTATAAAGACTGTATCTTTAGGTTAAGGATAAATCAACGACATAATAATGTGTGAAAAATATAAATACACTCAATATGATTAGATATTCAGTGTTAATAAATAATAGGAAATTTACACATATTCTTGTAAAAAAACACCGATGAATTAGATATTTAACTCAACAAATGGATATTGAGTTAAAATTACTCTTATCAAGTTTATATCGATGACTTGAGAATTTATCAATGGAGTTATTATGTGTATCAAAAGTATATCCACAGAAAGGGGAGTGGAAATTATGACATAATCAAATTAATAGTGATTCCACACATAATCATTGAGTAAAATAATCAACTAAGTATGCGTAAAGCCGAATGAGTGGAAATTGAAATTTGTAATTCCCTTACCAATTTGGTGACTTACAAAAATTCATCCCATGAAAGATTTATCATAAAATTATGATGTAAATATACATAAATTAATGAATAATACATAATTAATAAAATCATGGGAAGTAGACACACCACATGCAATAAATAAGTGGTGAACAGTGCAAATCTCATGGAATTAAAAGTGAGATAAGAAACACCTTACTTTGTAATTTTCCTTGGTCGAGGGTAGGTTAAACTCATATATAATTTGGAAATTATTTTTATTAAATCAATAAAGAATCATAAATATTAATATGATATCATATATGATCTTTTAACATTGCTTTGTTAATAATATCTTAGTAATATCGTCATTTCGGGTGTTAACAGATTCGTTTTCCTTTATATTCTTTGTTATGTGAGTCATATTTTTATGGATGGGATGTGTCATATTCATACCCAAAATTTTATCAAATCTCTAAACATTATTTAAATCATCAAATGAAAATTAGTCATGAATGGATACGATGGGGAATTATTCTCATCACATTCATGGAGACGGTAATCTGTATGTACGCACAAGCGAAAATATCATTCTTTTGATATTAAAATAATATATAATTGGATGGTATATAATATATAAGGACTCATTATCATGTTATATTTTTTATTTACATCAATTACACATCATTATTATAGCCATCCAAATAATAATGTATTGAATAACAATTACACCATGACATTGAGACAATAAGCAGTACGTACGCACGTATCGTGACATGTCATTAAAAGGATGGATAAAATAATGAATATGGTTGTACCAAATTCATAATCAAATCACAGTATATAGAAGATACTGGAGTTTTTATTTTATAATGGAAACAACAAAGAAATAGGAAGTGGATGAATAAAGTCCGTTGAAAGAGGTGATGAAATATTTACCTCTTCTTCGGGTTCTTCTTTATGATTTGACCAAAAGGGATCCTTAGGATGGATTTATGAATAAATTGAGGCCTATAGATTGAATGGATGCGAGTTTATAGGGTATTTGGAATGATTTTGGCCAATCCAAATGAATTTTATGGTGTGAAGTTTAGGGAAGGGGGAGTACCCTTTTATAAGAGGGGTGAGTGGCAGCTTATGAAAACTTAAAGTATTATTTTATAATAAATTCACGTTTGGTTTATAATAGCTCCAAATTAATATATTTACAGGATGTGGTGTGGATGCGTCGAAATCCACTAAACCAATAGGCTTTAGATAGGTTTGGGTCACAATATTAACCTTATCTTTTAGATTTTACTCTTAGTTAATTAGTTTGACATTTACCATGTCTCTTTGTATTTTAATATTATATGGTTAATAAACATACTATAAACTACCTATAGAACCACAAGTGGTTCAATAATGATAAAACTATAATTATATAAGTCCTTTGGATGAACCTCTATTTTTAGATATATTATATCAATTAATAATGTAATATTTGTTTTAAAAACTCTTTTATGTCAATTTTGACACTATTTAATAATTGATTTTTGTTGAAGTAATAAAAACTTTATTAATTCAAAAAATATATTTAATCAATAATAAAATGTCATATTAACCTATAAAATTAGTGGATGGCATCAAAACATTCAAATTATATTTATTTTAACATTTATAATACCATATTTTTGATTCTTCTAATAATAAGGAAAATATTTCATCATCACTGTTTCATAAATAAAATTTATTATTCAATGCATAAAAATTATAAATAAAATAACATTATATTGGAAATATTTTTAATATTTATAGTTGAATAAATAAAATATATAACCCTATGTAAAATTTTTTTTACTAAAAGATATATGCTTATTCTATTTTTGTATTTACTTTAACTTAATTAATATAAAGTGTCATTTTCACTTAAAAGTGGCTCCATGGGGTACGAAAATCGACCCAAATATGCCCATGGTATGAAATGTTTCATACAAAAGTTTTAGGACACATGTTAGGGTAAATTAATTTTATTTTAGTACCCTTATTTAACGGATTTACACTTTAACCATGGTAAATAAAATATTTACCGAAGTAATTAATCAAAATGTCTAAAAATAAAAGATAACTATTTACACAATTTGGACATCCTAATTCAAAATATGTAATCAATTTTTTTAAATTAAAAACACATAAGTGGAAAAAATTAATTTAAAATTAATTCCTGTTGTCAAAACAAAAAGCAAGTTTTTTTGAAATTATAATTATCAAAAGATTGACATTTGTTTATGTCCAATTTCAAAGAAAAATTACTTCCAATGAACAAAATTAAATTAAATGGTAAAAATATAATCTAATAATACATCCAAACCCTTCATATGTATAGTTTAACTCTATAAATTATTTTGATTAAAAAAGTTGTTTTCAGTTAAAATATATTATTTTACACTATTCATCCAAATATGAAAGTTATCATAAAAACACCCAATATTTATTGAAACTAAATTATTTTTTCCCAATCCCAAATAATAATCTTATTTTTTCAAATTTAATATATATAAGTTTCAAATATTTCATTTAAAAAGGTTGTCCATTAAAAGGCGGTAAAATTGAATTATTTTTGAAAAATACTTCTTTTATCTGAAAAAATGAATTTGTCCTTATATTAGGTCTAAAAACACATAGTATAGATTATAATATAATAATGGTTATATAAACTTCAAAATTATATTAATAATATTCATAGCCGGTTTTGAACGGTTAGTTTGGTATGTCGTGATGCGCTTGAACTCAAAGTTGTGTGTAGTGTAAGTTATTGAATTACATTGAAGAACTAATGTACTATGAAATCTTGGGGTGTTACATTATGATTGGATGATTAAAAATTTAAAAGTCTATTTTTACTATATTAACTATGAATAAGGATTTGGAAAAGTTATATAGATTAATTGAAAATATAAATCCAACATAAATGTCAAAAAATAAAGAATTTTTCTAAACCCTTCTTAGATTGAGTTATAAATAATAATTATAGTACGAAAAACATTTAGTAATTCCATTTAGTAATTAGAAGATACATATTCTAAGAATGAGAGGCGAGTTAGTTACATTGTGGTTGGTGGAAATTCTTTCCCAGATGAATATATCCAAATTGTGTGTCACCTCCTCAAATATAATATTCTATGACAGATTTTGAGCTGACCAACATTTTAAAAGAGGATACAACCATAAATAAATATAGGTGAAGAGGTCCCCTAATATTTCCCTCACATTTTATCATAATGTAATGTCACTATCCAATATAGGGGGAAAATATTTTCCAATGGGTCCATGATAACAAATTTCATAAAATTAAATAGAAGAAAACGTGAATAATATAAATTTCACAAAGATTCAAAATTCAGATTCATAGAAAATTATTCTCAAATTCTATCTCAATGAAGAGATCCTCAACTAGAGGTTTATAAAAATAATCATCCCCACATATTTCTAGAACAACATGATTGCACATGGACATGGTCCTACTATCAATTTAATAAAATAAACCATATATGTTTCATATATTTTTGTGAATTAAAAGGTTTATAAATGGTATATATAGTATAGAAAATCTTATAGATACCATTCTAGATATATAATCATGATTCATTTTGAAATTGATTCATCATATAAAGAATTATAACCAAAAACAACAAAAAATATTCCATACATTAGAATGAGAAAAATAGAAATCATATTCATCAATGAAAAATTAAAAAAAATCTATATTATAATAATTAAACCAATTTAATAGGATTAATCACTAGAGAAGAGTTTAACGAGTTATAAAAAGAATCAATTTGTGTCCATTGAATGGAAATTGGATTCAGTAGGGAAGGGTGGTGGAAATTTTATTTTTAGTGAACTCCTAAAGATAATGATGAGGCTTGGTGGCCCCATCCATAAGAGAATTTTCCGATGTTACAAGGTATATTATTGTAAATAATGTTAGGGATTATTGGTTAATAAAGGGGTGAATCCATGAGTTAATTACATGTGAGAGAAGATACATGACCCCCCCCCCCCCATGGAGGATGATGGATGATGGGGGATGCACCCTCTATAGGAGAATCCTATGGAAATAATTTCCATAGGGAAAAAATAAAAATCCATCGACATTAGATTAGTTTTGGGTGAGGTGGGATATGATCAATAGTTTAGTAAAAACGACACACCCATGTATATTCCTTCATACAAATGTATATTTATTAAATTTAAAATTCCAAATATATAAGGTAATAATATATATAATGAACAATCATATTTTAAATTATTAAATAATTTCTTTACATTAATTTATTTGTGTTAGTTTTTTTAATTCACTACTCAATATAGTTAAATAGTTGGTTAATCATCCATCATTTTAACAAAATATGTCTATAAGAGGTTAGGATAATGAGGTTGTTAATAAGAATTATATTAATTTGTTTTTACATTATATTAAAATTATAAATATTGAATAGAAAAAAATATTTACAATAATTATTAAAATATAGAAAATAAAAAAAAACATTGAATACAAAAACAACATATAATAAAATTACTATATATCACTTTTTCTCTAAGGGTACTATGAAAAATAATTAAATGGTTATTAAAAAAAATTATCATATTATATATATTATATAATTAATAAATATATTCTATATTTATCAATATAATATTTTTAAAATATCTCAAAAAATATAAAAACATTGAAGAAATAATTTTCAACTGTAATGGAATTATTTTTGGATTTTAAGGTTAATAACATGTATAAAAATTTGTCTTTGATATATCTCTATAATATGAAATTGTTCATAACCAATATAAGGACAAATAGTTTATAATTATTAGTCTCTCAAATGATGATAAAATATTTCTTCAATGTTCGGTAAGGTGTACATGTTATTAATTATAATGTAATTGTTTTCTATATAATCAATTCAAAATATCATAATTTCATATTTACACTTCATAAATATGAAATGTTCCCACTTAGATGAATATTAGATAATTTTAATCCCATAACAATCATGTGATTTAGTTTTTTATTTAATTCTAGTAGTTTCACCATTGCTATTTATTATGATTCAGAATATCCAAGCACTAGATATTAAACAACTAAAATCATAGAGCATAAAATTAACCATTACAAATTTCATGGTATATATAATTCCTCCCAAAATCAATGTTTAAAGAAATTTTTCCAAGTTAATCATAATCCAATGCAACAATACGACTACCTTACATATTTAAAAAATTATCTCAATAAAAAATAAGAAAAATAAATATAAAAACAAATAGAAAATTAAATATTGGTATGGTTCAGAAATTACTAATTTATAAAAATAAAAACACTTCTACATCATATTATTTTACAAAATTTACTTAACTATAATTATTTATAAACAATTATATGGTTTTTTAATTTTATTCATCAATAATGAAACTCTAATAAATAAATTTATGAGTAGTCCCACCCAGTGATTATAGTAGAACCTAGCTAGTCCACCATCTCTACCACTCTTTAAAATATGTATAATAGCCACTATTTTCAATCTTGAACATAATTTTACCATATGTACACATACCCTGAAGAAACAAAATTAGTGTACTGGTTTGTTTTTCTTATATGTCATTTTAACGAACCAATACTTGTTTATTGTATATTTATATGATGACCACCTACTCAACATTGTTTTATGATATAACATCTAGTAATAACATCAACTAGACTTCATCAGTCATGATTCTTTATCAAATCAAAACCAACGATCTAGAGTTTCATATCCCAGAAAGTATCAATTGAAAAATGAAATAACCAGTGTATTTTATTAAAATATTAAAAAAAGGTTTCTATATATATATATATATTATGTATTAGTTAAAAAGGAAATTTATATTAATGATCATGTGGATATATTTTTTATTTATCTTAATATAAAATACATTATTATAAGATAAAATATAAATAATTTATTCATTGAATATCTTTATCTGTCAAATATATATGCAAAAGTTCTTCCACACTAAAATTGTAATTAATATGTGTCAATAAATTTCATTACCAACAATATTCATGAAATTATTTCTCTCCACTAAAATTATTTTAATATCTAAATGAATCATGAAATTAAATATCATTATATTATAAATAAATTCATATATTATACTTTAAGAGACACTCAATCCATATAATCATTTCAAAGTCGACCGTTGGTATAAAAGTCAATTTATAATTTGATGAAAAGGATGAATTCTAATAATGATACCCTTAAATATATTCATCTCAATAATATGTGCATTGTAATTATTAATAAAATAAATTATTTTTAATTTATTAGTGGTTGAAATGATTTAAATTTATAATTTTCAAGATATAAATGTTTATTTAGGTCTATTATTAATTATTATATGCTCTAGATATATGTGAAGGGTTAATTTACCCACAATGAAAATATTTAGAACATATATAACTATCAATGTTATTAATTAGTACGTTATTTTATATATTTAATTATTCAATGTTATAATACATTAATGCTTGTGAAATTTATTATTTTAGTTTACAGTAAGATTGTAAAAAAGAAACTAGACATTTTATCTTTTTTTTCTTTTTTACTAATGATCTTGAAGTAATTTTTCCCCAATCTTGTTACAAAATCCTATCCCTTATATGAAAACACTATGGTTTTTTTGGTTCAATTATAAAATTGGAACTATTATACCCTTACCCTCTTATATTTTGATAATTTATTGTCTACAAAGCACACGTGCATCATCTTCTTATCTTATTTTATTTTAAAAATATAATAATTCTTTTAAAAATTCACTTATAATGATACAACTTGTAAATATATCTACATATAATGAAAATTTTTAGTTATAAAATCCATTTAAAGGACTGTTTACAGCCCCTAAAATAAGTTATCATTATTTATTTCATCACTAAAAACACTATCTATTTAATGTATTGAAATTTTTTTAAAGTTAAACTAATAAATATTAATAGTGTCATATTCCAATTTCAAATTTATCAGATTTTCTTTCATCTCAATGATTTCCTCTCAGGTATTTTTTTTCAGTAAATATTGACATTTAATAATTTATTTTCATGATTTCTATATATTTATCCATATTGGTGTAAGGAATAAATTTCCAACATTGATTGAAATTTACTATTACATGATATTTTACCATTATAACCTTATTCTATTCACTAAATATAAATCAAATGTGTGTCTTCACTAATTAAATGATATAATTATCAACACCCTATGGATTAGTAATTAAATAAAAATTTATTGTTCATTTCCAATTGAAATAATACTTCATTTTTACACATTGTTCATGAGAACTATATTTTTTCATAAAAGAAACCGTTTTCATTATACCAAGAGTCAAAAACCTAGTTTAATTTTAATCTCTTTAGTTATTAAACGAGTTTCATTAAATTATTAAAAAGTTAAATCCAAACACCAATTAAATGTTTTGAAAATGTTTTTCTTCATTTAGTTAAGAGGAATATTTGAAAATTGGAATATATTTATGTTGTTCAATGAGAAATATATGAATTATGTATAATTATTTTTAATAAAATAAAAATTCATATAATGTATTATATCTATTTATATAAATTTATATAATTTATTATGTGTTATATATATTCGTATGTACATTAACTATATTATCAAAAATATATATTTTTACTATTTTTTAAAAAGACTATTAAATATATATTTTTCTAATGATGGATCATGTGACCATTATATTGTGGTTTTATATTTTAATTTTAAATATTTTACCTTTTTCACATTGACTTATCATTAAATTTGATGTAGAATTTTTTGTTGGTTTCAAAGTAAATATGAAAAATAGGAAAAGATGAGCACATATATTCTCTAAGTGGTTTAATATAGTCAATGATAACATATCATAAACATGTGATAAATAAAATAAAATAATAAAATAGTTAATAATAACTAATCACATAGTGAAGAATTTATATTATGAGAAATAATTACCATACCATCATACAATCCTTCCAAAGTATCATATATAAAGGGGTTGGAATACCCCAAATAACCTTTCTATCATTTCTCACAACACATATCAGTTTATTTATAGGATTATATTTCTCTAGTCCCAACTATTTAACTAATTTGTCTAATACATCCATCATATTAAATTAATAATTAATAAAATATTTTTTCCTTCTTCTAACTTATACACATATATAAACAATTCATATGTTCTCAATAAATATTAATATATAAATATAGGATATACATATTTTCAAGGATTCCTCGACCAATAGAATAATATGACAATCTTGGTTATTATCCATCAATTATATTACAATATTTTTGATATTGAAAAACCAATTGAAAGAAGCTTTATCAAATGATTAAAATTATAAGATGCATTAATCATATAAGTATAAAAACTAGATTTAGTAATTTATTTAGACTGTTTCCAATTGTAGGATTCCAATA
The DNA here is from genome assembly GCA_963277665.1 of Viscum album. NCBI lineage: Eukaryota > Viridiplantae > Streptophyta > Magnoliopsida > Santalales > Viscaceae > Viscum > Viscum album. The sequence continues at coordinate 1,292,679,107 of OY728146.1, forward strand.
ATATGGTTCAAATAATCCCTCTAAATACTAAGACCATTTGACACACATTAATGATACATATTTAGGATATAAAATTTTATTCGGTAGAAACAAAATTCAAGAAATGAATTGATGTAATAAGTGAACATGTAAAAAAATATAGTTTAATTCAATATATACCATATATAAGATCTATGATATATATCATCATTATACTTCTTTGAACAATATCCCCATTTTTTAAATTATACTTCCAAAATTTCATAAATAAATGTTTTATATAAGGTATTTCCTAATTGAGTTAGTGTCATTGAAATCATTTAAAAATTAAAATGACATAAGAATGTTGAATAATTATATGGTATAGTAATATATTTATATTATTAATATTATGTATCTATAATAAAGGGTCACAAAAATATATTTTTAAATTGAAGTAAATTATAATGGATTTGAAATGGGAAATAAGGAGAAGTGATTAAGAAACATAACTTAGCTATATATATTCCCATATTCTTTGAATGAATTACTTTGATCCTTAATAGATCATTATAAAAAAACATTATTCTAAAATATAGATGATAACCATGATGATTACTTTTAGAGATAAGTGGAATGAAATTTTGAGCGGATATTTATAATAAATATGAGAGATTTATAACTGATTTTGGAGACTATGGATTTGGATACCTAGGTTATTGAGAATTCATAACCATTGGATTTACCATTGGTTGAAATATTTTTTTAATATATTTTTTGTAATTTTTATTAAATTTATATATGAATTAAATGAATAGTTTTAAAATAATTTTTTATCCATATGGAAATGTAATTTTTCTAGAAATATTTTTTTGGGGAGTTAATATCAATTTTACAAATATTAATGTGAATTAAAGTCTAGAAAGTGTTAATAAAATAATATGATAAATTATTTCAATAAATTAACATATATTAGGCTTTAGATTCATTTATATTCATTATATCATATTTTTTCATCAAAATTATTTTATAATATAAACAATATAAACACACTACATTTTATTTTTCACATACGAGACCAACTATTTTAGAACATTATTAAAAACTCAATGTGGATAATTTTTACACTTTTTTCTAAATTTTCTATCCTTTTTTATAAAAATTTATTTTTTATAATATTAAAATATATGTATTTAATGAAATACTATTTATACCTCAAAATCAGTTATTTCATAGAAATATTTTAAAACATGCATTTTAATAGTGTAAATATTATTCTATGAATGATATATTTAATTTAATTCAAATTAGTTTATCAATATATGTTATATATATTTATAAATTTTAGTATTAGGATTTTTATCTTTACATGATACTTATATCAATAATATTCACAGGATTATTACAGTAGTTATTTTATAATATTCTCATTCTCTATTTTTCTTAGCCTATCTAGTGATCTTCTTACCCATTTTATATTCTAATTAGTATATCCTTTAACATCATTCATTTCACTCCATTAATACTATACGGACCTATCCTGAAACAATACATATTCATGAATTAAGTTAATAGTTCAAATTTATAATCTTTTCATGTTTAGAGCCTTAGATTATTATGTTATAACATATACAAAAAAACATCAATATTATATATAGACCCTTATATTCAACATCAATTTTTTTTATGAAATAAAAACTCTTTGAAAAAAATATTCTTTTCTAGTTCCATGTTGAAAAGAAAATTAATTTTTTTTGATCACATCCTTGACCATATTCCACATTATGTAATGTGTAAAATATTTCAAAAACATTGGATGAGTATAAAAAGCTCAGTAATGGATACACAAAAAATGAAAATAGTTAGCTTTTTAAAACACCGTTTAAACCATGAATACCTTATCATAAGTAATACTTTTAACCTTTATGAAGTAGTAAATACTCTTCACTGAATAAAAGATCATTTCATGCAATTCTGTAACCAAAAGATTATCATAAAACCAATAAAAAGAACACATAACATATAAAGGTAACATGAGACATAAATGTACATAAATGGAATAACCATACGGCCGACTTCCACACATATCACTAAATTTAATAGCCATACGGATGACATCCAAACCCAATTTATTGGAGGTTATAATGTAACCACTTAACCTATTTTATCATGGCACCACCCGTTATTTGGTTTATCTAGTAACCACTCATTAGATGTCCAAGTACCATTTTAAAATCATAACACATAAAATATTGAAAATATAATCATTTCAATAATAACATTTCATTTTAAATCACAATAAATAATTGCACGATACTCAAATAATCTATCCATTTCAAAAATCATTTTCAATATGAAAACACCCAAAAATAGAATATGTGTATTTTATTTTCATTAAAAAAACATTGAGGTGTATAGCGGAAGCCAAATAATGATTACAGCGTCCTAGAGGTCATTGTCTCCCCAAATGTTAAAAACATTCCTTTTTTCTATTTACGTAAAAATATTCATAGAAAAAATATTCCATTTTAATGAACAGAGGACTCAAAGTGTTTTATTATACACTGTATAAAATAAGGATGTATATATTATCAAGATATCCCTTAATGAAAGGATATTGAGACGAAGAACCTTACCTCGTGTCCGACTTGACCCATTAATTATTTAATTTTATAAATAATAAAAATAAGTTAATTTATAATTTCATAAGAACATTTTTCAAGTTTATTATTCCTTTTATATCACTTCTTGCTTTTCTATAAAAATTGGTTTATTATTTGAGTTTATATTGGAAATTTTGTCGATGTTATGAACTTGAGTTAAAAATGAACTAATTATAATTATAAGTTGTTCATGTGGTCAAATGTATATTTTCACTAGAATTTTTTTCATGATTTATATAATATATATTATATATATTCTCTATATATATATATATGTATTTATAATAGTACATAACATTTGGAGATATGAAATGGAATGCACCGGTCATGCGGATGGAAAGCCGTACAAACACATGAACGCTACTTTAATTTCCATTTTTTGTTTTAATGGAATGAAAACATAACTATACAAAAGTATATTATAATTATAGTATAATATAATATATAATTTCATTTAATCCAACCTTTATACATCCTAGGAATGGAATGAACGAGTCATATAACTTTACGGGGGCGGTAGTCCGCACTTCCTCAAATGAATTTATCTCATTTACCCATAATGAAAAAAATAAAGATATGATATAAATGAAAAATATAGAAGCATTGAGACAATATTAATATAATATATATCACTTATAAATATAGTTCTAGCATAATGTCCACCATGAGAGGTGGTATGGGAAAATTGAACAATCATTTTTTCGTGAGGCATTAGTTTGTCGTCCGCAGAAACATTATGTTCTTTACCCACTAAACAGATGTGTGTGTAAGTGTAGTTTGAATCCTTATAATAACAAAAAACTAGTATATTTAGGATACTGTTGTTGCTATTAAATACAGGAATAAAAATATTTTAGAGGGTTGGAGAAGGAAAATAAAACAAAAAGCACAAGAGATGACGTTACCATTAAATCGGGTAACTCCCTTTGGTTTGAACTAAAAGGATTTCTTTAAGTGCCTTCTACCTAAGGTAATGCTTCTAGGTTTAAGAGAGGGATGTAGGGAGCTTAATTGGGTAGAGTTTGGACGAGAAAAGGGTCTTGAGAGGGGTGTGTAATGGGTTAGAGGTGATGGCTTTTTATATAGGGGAGGAGGGGATCATTACGAATGTTTGAAAATATTATATTACTATATAATGATTTTTAGTTTCTAAACATCAAAAACTCATTAAAGTCAAAGATAAGATGACTCGTGTTTGAAATAAAATCACCTAATAATAATTTTATAGGTTTTGGATATTGTTTTAATCTTTATAATCTTATTTATTTAAATCATTCACTAATGTGATAAACATTGCATCATTATTGTGTCCTAAATAATTTTCTTTATTTGTTATCAAAAAATTTTAAAAAAACTACCATGATGTAGGAATTTTCTTATATTTATAATGAATATTTATAGTCAAATAGATAACTTATATAACCCCTTGTAAAAATTGATTTACTAAAAAATATATTTTTATTTCATTTTTGTCATTACATTAAATTAATTAATATAAAGTCTCATTATCACCCTAAAGTGGATTTATGGGGTCAGAAAATCGACCCAAAGATTCCCATGGTCATAAATGTATCAAAAAATATGATTAGGACACATTTTGGGGTAAATTAATTTTATTATAATATTATTTTTACCTCTAATTACCCTATTTTCCTTTAATCGCGATAAATAAAAGCCAAATGTTACTATTCATAAAAAATTATTTTCATCTTATTGAACCACATTTTACTTTCTAATAACAACCATGTATGTAATAATTTTGAAATTCAATTCACAGATGTGGAAAAATTTTCATTTAAATGAAAATGTCGGCTTTTTAACAATTACTCTTTGTTTTCATTATACACCACAAATTGAAGGTTTTTAGAAAAATACCAAAAATTCAACCTAAGATATATTTGATATTCTGAATTCAAAAATGATGTCTATTTTACCAAATTAAAAAAATAGAGTTTTAATTAATTAGTTTTAAAATCAATTCTCATTGTCAAAACAAAAAAAATCTTGTTTTATGAAATAATAACTATCCAAAGATTAACACTTGTTTATGTCCAATTTCAATGTGAAATTACATAAAATGACCAAAATCAGTTTAAATGGTAAATGTATAATATAATTAAACCTTTAAAAAAAATTAAAAAGATAATATAATCATATAAATAAATTAGATTAAAAGGCAAATTGGTATTAAAAAATGTAATTTTCACTATTCATTAAAAAATTAATTTTATCAGAAAAATTCCAAAAATTTACCCAAAGTAAATTTTGATTCCCCAAATCTAAAGAAGAATTCTATTTTGTAAAATAGAAAATATAAAATTGAGAAAAACTATAATTAAAAGGGTTCTCCATTAAAAGGTGGTAAATCGACCTTTTAAAGAACAACAGACTATTTGTGATTATAATTAGATTCATTCACATTTTAAGCCTCTAACTATTGTTAGATAAATGTAAAAACATTTGAAAAACATGTATAATCATATTTTATTTAGTTCTGTACATTCCTGCCCATACAATGGCTAGGCGTTAACTACTATTTTTAATAATATAATATTATTATTTATTAGTATGACTCACCATTGTGTACAACATAATATTTCAATGAAACCCGTTGTTGCATATCATGTACTCTATTGAACATAGAATCCCCTTTAAAGTAAAATTAAAATTTAATTCACAAATACTAATAAATATAAAAATGTATTATTCTTTATTTACCTGGGATGTTACATCATATCCCCCTTCTAGAAATTTCATCTTCATAATTTTATTCACTTATCAAATAAATGTTTCTATTTATTCCTCGTCACATTTTTAGATTCCCACATTGCCTATTGAACCATATGGTTTTCCAAAAAACCATTACCTGATGAATTACCATATTCTGCAGCACTTTCTCTCTTCGGTCATGAATGAGGACTGTTTGTTCCTCATAAGTGAGATTCTATTCCAACTGAACTATATCTAGGCTCAAAACATGAGATGATTCTGGAATATACTTTCTCAAAATTGAAACATGAAAAGCATTGTGTACCTAAGATTAAAATGTAGGTAAAGACACTCTGTACGCAACTGATCTAACATTCCCCAGAATTTCCTAAGGTCCAATGAACCTTATACTCAAATTTCAATTATTACCAAAATGAATCACACTTTTCCATGGATAAACATTGAGAAAGACATGATCACCTAACTCAAAAGAAAGATCATTCCTCCAGTTATCTGCATAACTTTTCTGCCTGCTCTGAGCAGTTCTCATGTTCTTCAGAATAAACTGATCTATTTCTTCTATCTCTTCTTCCAATTCTGGTCCCATTAGTTTCTTTTAAATTAATTAATCCCAAAAGATAGATTTTAACACCTCTTCCCATATAATGCCTCAAATGGATCCATATATATACTAGAATGAAAACTGTTATTATGAGAAATTTCAATGAAAAAAAGATTTTGGTCCCAACTTCCCTGATAATCCATTGACAAAGCATGCAACATATCCTCCATGGTCTTAGTTGTTCATTATGATTTCCCATCTAATTTTGGATGAAAAACTGTACTAAAATTTAATTCAGTACCCAATGTCTTCTAAAGGTCTTTCCAAAAGTTAGAAGAAAACCTAAGATCATGATCAGATACAATGGAGAGAGGAACTCAATGAATCCTAATAATATTTTTAACATAGAACCATTAACGTCAATCTAGAGGCAAATTATATTGAATAGAAATGAAATGATAAGATTTATTCAATCGATAAACAATAACCCAGGTTGCATTATTACCTCGAGATTTCTTTGGTAATACCACAACGATGTCCATGGATACAATTTCCCATTTCCACATTAGCATCAGTAAAGACTCAAGCATCCTTTTTCTAACTAATGCTCTGCTTTAACCTATTGACAAGTCAAACACATCATAGTAAATTCAGCATTATATCTCTTCATTCTGTCCCACATGTAACACTCCCAAATATATCGGTACATCTTAGCATAACCAAGATGAATTGAAAACAGAGGACTATGAGCTTCACATAACAACACATTATTCAACTGTAAATCACAAGGCACACATAATCTCTTTTTGAACCTCAAAACACAATCTTTATCAATGTTAAATTCAGGCAACTTACCCTTCTGAACTAACTCTACCTTATTCTGTAACTCACTGTCTTCCTTATGCGCTTGATTAATTCTATCTGATAATGATGATTTCACTAACACTTGAATCAAAATAGAGTAACTTCTTGCACCAGAAACTTCTATTCCAATGTTCATAAATTATTTAATCAAAGGATCTTGTTCCAAACCTAACAAGGTTAATAAAGCATTACTTTTTCAACTCAAAGAAACATCCACTTTTTTTGCTTTTCCCAGATGGTAATGGATTATGAAATTTTAATCCTTGATTAATTCTTGCAATCTTCTCTATCTCATGTTAAATTATTTTTGAGTGAATATGTATTTCAAAATTTTGTGATTTGTATATATTTCCCACTTTACTCCATACAAATGATGCCTCTAAATTTTTAATAAAAATTCAACAATAGCTAATTCCAAATCATGTGAAGGGTAATTTAACTCAAGGGTTTTCAACTAACGTGACACATGAGCAATTAATTGATCATTCTAAATAAGGAAAAAACCATGTCCTTTCAAGGAAGTATCATTGTAGGTAACAAAATCACCATCTCTGGAAGGTAATGCCAAAACAGGAGCATTCACCAATCTACTTTTATATTCCTGAAAATAATCATCACATTATTTTTCCCAAATGAACTTAACACCTTTTTGTGTAAACATAGTCAGTGTGCTAGATAACCGTGAAAAATTTTCAACAATCCTCTGGTAAAGACCTACTAAACCAGGAAAACTACAGATATCAGTTATATTTTGGGGTCTTGGCCATTATTCAACAACTTTTGTTGTAGCAGGATCAATAGTTATGCCATTTTTTGAAACAATATGACCAAGGAATGAAATATTTTTGTAACCAAAACTCACACATACTGAATTTTCCATACAGTTTCGTTTCTTTTAAGGTTTCCAAGATAAACCATAAATGACTTTCATGTTACTCTTAACATTCAGAAGAATCCAAAATATCATCAATAAACACAACAAAATACATATCCAAGAACTCAGAAAAAATTCTATCTATAAGATACATGAATACAGTAGGTGAATTGGTTAACACAAATGGCATAACTACAAATTCATAATGGCCATATCTAGTATGAAATGCGATCTTAGAAATTTTTTCTTCCTTTACTTTCAACTAATGGTACCTCAAACTCAATCTAATCCTGGAAAAATACTGAGCTCCGAGGATCTAATAAAAAAATCATTGATATGTGGAAAATGATACTTGTTCTAAATTGTGATGTTATTCAATGCCCTATAATAAATGCAAAGTAACACTGCATAATATTTATTTTTAATAAACATGATAAAAGAACCTCAAGGTGATGTGGTAGGTTGAATGAATCCTTTATCTAATAACTCCTACAATTTCTTCATTAACTCTAAATGTTCAATTTTAGCTATTCGATAATGTGGTTTTGAAATTTTCTTAGAATTGAGAAATAAGTCAACTGAAAATTTATTTTATCGATCATGTATTATACCAAGAAACTTATCCGAAAAAATATCAAGATACTCATTTACCACTAGGACATCATTAATATAGAAAATTCCTTTGTTTCATTAATATGTGCAAGGTAACATTCATATCCATATTTTACTAGTTTTTCTACTTTCATATATGTTATCAAAAGTAAGGGTTCATTCTTGTAACCCAAATAAAATTATTTCAAAAAAGAAACCTCTTGAGCTCTATAGTAAATCTTTGAATGATAAACAAAAAGTCAATGCATTCCCAAAATAACATAAATCTCTAATTAAATAAAAACTATAAGGTTTGCAGGTAGATTCTTTCTGCACACAAGGACATTAAGGTTGTTTTGTTTTCTTTTTGTCTCATGGTTTTTTTACAAGTGTTTTTACCATAAGTTTAGGATTCATATCTTGGGATGGAATTCCCAATTTACTAAAAATAATTTCAGAAATGAAAGAATGTGTAGACCCTGAATAAAACTACATGTTGTAATAATCTGAGCAGACGAAAAATTTACCTGATACTACTTCATTAAATGGCCCAATATCTACTAAAGTAGTAGCAAAGGATTTTACCAACCCTCCCTACTTTTAGTCCGGATACTTTCCATCAGTTTAGTTATTTGTTGGATAAACCTTTTCATAATGACCCATTTCATTGTAGTTAAAACATCATACCATTGGATTTTTGTTTCTTTCTTGATCGTATTCCTTATATTTATGAGCAATATGAACAAACATAATACACCCGATGTACTTTACAGACATTGATAATGTTTCTCCAGGATGGATTTTACCACACATCTCACAAGATGGATATTTAATTTTCTTACCTCCATGCTTATTTAATGAATTATTTCCCTTTGCATACCAACTGGACCACTTCTTTTGTTCACTCTCCTGGAACACATGATCTTCAAAAAAATGAATTTTTACTTTCTCGGCACATCTGACAAGTTTTTCATAGCATTTGAATTCACTAAAGACTAATTCTCTTAAATATCACAACTTTAGTCCATATTAAAATCAATTTATCATACTATTAGGATCACAGATGAAATTTAGAGCATTCCTTTCCAGTTGAGTGAATTTTGCTTCATAATTAGCCACTGAGTCATCCTCCTACCACAATTCTGAGATTTGTTTTCCTATCCTATTACGAACCACTATAGGAAAATATTTTTAAAGAATCATATCTTTGAATTCATCCCAATAAAGAGCATCAATCTCCTCCAGATCCCTGATATTTTTCACCATCGACCACCACTGATCGATTTCACCTTCAAAACGGTAAACAGAAATAGTAATATTTTGATGTTTTGAACACCCCATGAAATCAAAAATATTCTCTCGTGTTTTAATCTACCCATCAACTAGTACAAGATTATATGATCCTAGGATTGATGGGGGAGTTGCCTCATAAAATGTTCCACTAGTGACATGTTCTTATGTGGTTGTTCTGGTTGATCTCATTCATGGATGAAAACACCATTTATAGCCTAAGTCAATTGTTACATCACTGCAACAAACTGTTCAGTTCTGTTTTTGACCATCATAGGTTTCTGATTTAGATGGTTATTCTCCTCTGCATGCCGTCCAAAAATAACATCCCCTTTTCCTCTATGGAAATCCATTCTGAACACAGATATATCTCAGGAGAACAAACATGGTCATCGGTAAATGCTATACCATTTCAATATTAACATAAATTAATTTAACAATACCCTAACTCTTAAATTTTTCTAAACAGACCTCTAATACCAACTAAAAAGACTTGTCCTTAAAAATTAAATAATCTAGAATTAATATAATAATTTACATTGAGGATCTTTTTAGGTTTATAGATTTAGATAATCATGTCATAACATAAAAAAAGAAACTTGAATATTACATGCAGACACATCTACTCTGTATCCATTTTTTTATAAAATAAAAACTATTTGAAAAAAAGAGTCATGTCTAGATCCATGTTTTAGATAGCTTGACTTTTCCTTGATACCATCCTTTACCATATTCCACTTTATGTCCTATGAAAAACATTTCAAAAATATGGGATGAGTATAAAAATCTTAGTACGAGATACACAAAGAAGGAAAACTGTTAGTTTTTCAAAACAACATGTAAACCATGAATACCTTATCAAAAGTAATAATTTTCACCTTTATGAATTAGTAAATACTCTTCACTGAATAGAAGATCACTGCTTACCATTTTGTAACCAAAATATTACCATAAAACTCATATATAGAACACATAACATATAAAGGTAACTTGTGACATAAACATTCTTAAATAGAATAACCATACGGTCGACTTCCACACATATCACTAAATGGAATAGCCATACGGCTAATTTACATACCCAATTAATTATAGATAATAATGTAACCACCCATCCTAGTTTATCATGGCACCACCCATCATTTTTTTATCACGTAACAACCTGTCAAATTTACATGTACTATTATAAAATCATACCACATAAAGTATTGCAAATATAAAAATTACACTAATAAAATTTCATTTTCAATCACAAGAATTCATTTCAAGATATTATAATAATAAATTCATCTCAAAGACCAATTTCAATAAAAAACACCCAAAAATAGAATAAGGGGTTTCCTTTTTCATTAAAAAAACATTGAGGCATATAGAGTAAGCCAAATAACGATAATGATGACTCAGAGGTCATTGTCACCGCAACCAATATAAGAATTATTTTTTTCCATTTATTAAAAAAAATCATAGATAAAATAATACCTTTTATTGAAAATAAAAGTAAAAGGGTTTTATTATACACCTTATAAAATAAAGAGGTGTATATTATCAAAACAAGCCTTAATTAAATGAGATTGAGACGATGTCCCTTAGCTTGTGTCCGACATGACCTGTTCCTTCTTTAATTTACTGAATAATAAAAATATGTTAATTTATAATTTCTTAAGAACCTTTTCAATTTTTATTATTTCCTTTATATCACTTATTACGTTTCTATAACAATTGGTTAATTATTTGAGTTCATATCAAACATTTTTCCAATGTTTAGAACTTGAGTTAAAAATGAACATATAATAATTACAAGTTATTCATGTGGTCAAATTTATATTATATCCAAAAAGATATTCATGAATTAAATTTAATATATATGATATATATCATATATATATGTATTTATAACAGTACATAACATTTGGAGATAAGAAATGAAATGCACCATTCATGGAGACGGTAAGTCGTACGTACGCATGAACGCTGCTTTCATTTCTATTTCAAATTTAATTGGAATGAAAACATAATTATACATAAATATATTATAATTCCAATATAATATATTATTTAATTTCATTAACTCCTTCTTTTATACATCCCATTTATGGCACGAATGAATCATATTACTTTGAGGGGGCGGTAGTCCGCATTTACTCAAATGAAATTATCACATTTACCCATAATGGAAACCATAAAGGTATGCTATAAATGAAAAATATAGAAGAATATAGAAAACATAAATATAATATATGTCACATATAAATACTTTTTCATCATAATGGACACCATGAGAGGTGGTAAAAGATAATTGAATAATCATCGTTTCTTGAGGCGTTAGTTTTCCGTCTATAGAAACAATATGTACTTTACCCATTAGACGAAGGTGTGTGTAAGTGTAGTTTTAATAATTATCATAACAAAAAACTATCATATTTAGAATAATTGTGTTCCTATAAAATAATGGAATAAAATGATCTTAGTGGGTTGGAGAAGGAAAATTAAACAAAATAACTTCAGAGAAGACATTACCTTTAAATCAGGTAACTCCCTTTGATTTAAAGAAAAAGGAATACTTGAAGTGCCTTATTCCTAAGGTAAGGCTTCTAGGTAAAATATAGGGATGTATAACGATTAATTAGGTATTGTTTTGGAGTTTCATGGGGCTTGAGATGTGTGTGTAATCGGTTAGACGTGATGGCTTTTTATAAGGGGGGAGGGGATCTTTAAGAAATTTTGAAAATATTATTTTATTATATAATTATTTTCGATATCTAAAGGTAAAAAACTCATTAATGTTGAAGATAATATGACTCATATTCGAAATAAAATAATCCAATAATAATTGGATAGAATTTTGATATTTTTTTAATCTTTATAATCTTATTTATTTAAATAAATCACTAAAGAGAAAAATCCTGCATCATTATTGTGTCATAAATAATATTATTTATTTGATGTCCAAAAAATATAAAAAATTACCATAATGTAGGAAATTATATTATATTTTTATTTAATATTTATATCTGAAGAGATGACTTATATAACCCCATGTAAAATTGATATACAAAAAGATGTATGTTTATGTCATTTTTGTGTTTCCTTTAAATGAAATAATATAAAGTGTCATTATCGCTCATAAGTGGCTTCATTGGATCCCAAAATCAACCCAACGATGGCCATGGTCGTAAATATATCAACCATTAGTATTAGGAAACAATTTGGTGTAAATTAATATTATTATAATATTATTTTTATCTTTAATTACCAAATTTACCTTTAACCGCGGTAAATAAAAGTAGAAAGTTACTATTACCCAAAAATTATTTTCATCTTATTAAACCAAATTTTCTTTACTAATAACAACCATGTATGTTTTATTTTCAAAATTAAATTCACAGATGTGGTAAAATTTCATTTAAATGAAAAAGTTATCTTTTTAACTACTGCAATGTGTTTTCACTATTCATAAAATATTGAAAGTTTTCAGAAAAATACATAAAATTCAGCCTATGTTCTATTGGATATTATGAATTCAAAAAAATCAATTTTACCCAATTAAAAACATATAATTTGGATTAATTAATTTTAAAATCTATTCCCGTTGTAAAAAAAGCACATTTTTAAGAAATAATAACTATCAAAAGAATGACACATGTTTAATTCAAATTTCAATGTAAAATTACTTCTGATAAACAAAATTAGATTAAATGGTAAAATTATAATATAATTCCACTTTAAAAACATTTTAAAAGATAATCTAAACCTTCAAATAAATTTGATTAATAGGCAGTTTGTTATTAAAATACAGTATTTTTCACTATTAATTAAAAATGAATTTTATCAGAAAAATACCAAAAATTTACACAAAGTAAATTTTGATATTCCGAATCTAAAGAAGAATTTTATTTTGTCAAACATAACATATAAAATTTAGAGAAAATATATTTAAGGAGGGTTTTACATTAAAAGGAGGTAAATTGATTTTTTAAAGAATATTAGACTATTTGTGCTTAAAATTTGATTCATTCACATTTTAAGCCTCTCAATTTTATTAGATAAATTTAAAAACATTTAACAAACGTGTATTATAATATATTTGTTATATATATTCATTCCTATAAATACAAAGACTGGGCATTAACTTCCATTTAAAATAATATATTATTATTATTTTTTAGTGTGACTCCGCATTGTATACAATATAATATTTCAGAGAAACTAATTGTTGTGTATCAGGTACTCTATCAAACATAGAATCCCCTTTAAATTAAAATTAATATTTAATTCAATAATAATAATAAATAAGAAAAGGTATTATTATTTATTTGACTCAGATGTTACATATATCATTAACATATTGATTACATTACCTAAAATTTCGATCAAAAGAGTAAATCAAATTTTATTGTTTTAATTAATTGTAGAATATGACCATCCATATTTCAATTTAATGGTGTTCCCATATATTTTTATGTATTCAATTGAACTAGTTAATATATTTCTTGTCAGAGCACCATTCTAATGTGTATTGTGCTACTTTGAAGAAAAATGATCTTGACCTATCTAATAGATATTGTAAAAAAATTACTTTTTATAATACTAGAATGTTAGGTCTTTTAGTCTAAGACCAATAACAGAAAATGGAGGATCCAAATAATATAAATAACATTAAAATGATTATTAGTAAAATTAAAATGTAATAATTACATTGAAAATTATTTCAATGATCAATAAATAATGAAAGTGTTCAAAAAATTTATAAATCTATGTTTGTTAAGTAATAGATATTAAAATTCATTAATTATATAATCTAGTAATTATTGGAATATTATTTAAGATAATAAATGTACATTGTTTTTGATAATTATTTATAAAAATAATCTCTCTATATTGTCCATAAAATTCATATATTATTCATTTTCATGGTGAAACCACTCTTTAATGTTTAGTGGGAACCAAATAAGTTTTTATATTAGAATCAATGTAAAAAAGAAAAACCATTATACTAAAAACATAAAATTATTAGTTCCAAGTATCTTATAGGTTATGTAAATGATTTATAATTTACTCAAATATTGCTTCAAATTAATAATTTCTGAGAATAGTGATACAATATTTTCTCAGTTCATGAAAAATGAATAAATATTGATCAACCCATGACTAAAACCCAACTACACATTATTATTATCAAAATAAATATATACTGATTTTTCCAAAAAAAAATTCTATATGAAGGGGTTTAGAATACTTCTTGTACTTAAAATCATTTAACACGTTAATAGGGAGTTCCAATTCGATAATTTACTCATTCTAGTTCCTAAGGGGGTCTCAAGTAGCCCTTTATACTCTCCCTTCATGTTGAAATAGGGTGTTTGTTCATTGTTTTCTTAGGGATGAGTTCAAACTCATTTATATCATCGAATCTGTATTAATACAATTATATTAAAGTGAATACAATTTCAAGTTATCCAATGTAATAACCCAATATATAAGATAATAAATAATAATATTTTCTCTAGTAGAACATGTCACGTGAAACACAAAACTAACTCAACTCCCAAATTAAAGTGAAATGTTATATATTTTACTCACCCAATGAATTTTTAACAGGTATAAAAATATATAATAATCAACTAAAAATTAACACATTAATATTATCCACATATTATATATTTAAAAAGCATGTATTTCGAACAACCATTATAAAATTTATTTCAATTTAATCTAATATATTGAATTTTACATATTTAAAAGTATATTAAAATTTAAAATATTTTTATTAATATGTAAATATATAATTGATATATTATTTACAAATTCATTTGAAATAAGAATAAAACATTTGATGATTAAAATTTTCAATTTTTAATAAAATTAATTTATATTTATATATTGTATTAAAATTTAAGGTCCTATATATTAATTATAGAATTTTAATTTGGTATAATGAATTCTCATTGAGATTAAAAAAATTATTGTTTTTATGGTTGAAATTTTATGATATTAAAAAAAATATTTTTTGGTTAATACTAGACAATATATTAATTTTTATAACACTTGATTTTTTTTATATAATAACATCTAAATCCATTTTTATCTAGATTTTATATATACTTATAATCAAAAAAAAATAATATAAAATTATTGATTTTAAATTTATAAAAAATTGTTTAATTTTTTGGATACATATGAGATATTTTAATCTAAAAAACTATTTTTATTTAGTTATATTAATAAAATAGCACTAATTATATAAATTAAATGTAAAAAATTCTTCCAACATGCTGGATCAAAATTTTATGTAATTTGTTTAATTTTATTATAGGTATTAAAGTATGAAAACTAAGATTACATTAAATCAACAGGGTAGTGACAAAAATATTAGTTTAAAAGGTATTATTTAAATAACATTATTTAATTTTTCCCAATACAATAAATTTATATATTTCCAAAATGTAACTACCTTATATTTTTAATTTAAATTTTCACCTAAATTTAATTTCATCAATAAATTGTGTTACATGCGTCACTGATTTTTAACGAACCACAAAAAATATTAATAATATTATTTAAACATGGAAATTATAACATAGTTGTTAATTTTCACCTTATAAATTGAATAATATTATTTTTAATGTTAATCTTAATTTCATTATTTAATTAATATATTTGGATAAAAAGTAATTAATTTTTAGAAAAATCAATCCTTTTTTTGAAAATTATATTATATAATATTTATTTAATGGTTGGTGTTGAAGCCTCATTTATAATTTTAAGTAAATACCTCATTGAAACTAGTTTGATGGAGACCCATTAATTAGCATGAATCCCCTTTACCATGTGGTCAGAATTTTAGGCCTGAAAGCCCATTTTTTGGCCCAAAGGTCCCTTCGGTGAATAGTACCACTCCAGTACTTGAGCTGCTACATTACCTGCTACAGTACCACCACAAATATAGATCCTACACTGCTATTTTATAACTATAGTACTGTAAAAATTCTTCCCTTCCAATTATGATCATGGGTGTTTTTGATGCCAGGCAGGTAACTTTACCACTTATTCATAATCTTATTGGAATATTTTTTTTTTATTTTTTTAAAAATATTATAAGATATTTTTATCATTTATGAACATTTATTTGAAAAAATTAATTAATTTTTAAAATTAGGATGTCTAAATTATCTTAGAGTAAATTTTTTATCAATTTTTTATAAAAGATTAATTTTTTGATAAATAGTGAAAATTTATCATTTATATTTCAAAATACAAGTTATGTTAAAGAATTTAAAATATTCATCCCATTAGAAAATGTTTTAATATAATATTTTATAGATAATATTATAATTAATCATTTATATTTCATTGGAATCAATGTAAAGATGAATTCTGATATAATAACTGTTTATACTTTTAATTGTTTTTTAGATTGACAATTGTTTTCTGTTGCATATGTGGAGTTAATTTTAAATTAAATTATTACTCTTCCATGAAACTAAAATATAATATTTATAGGATTATTTTACTCAAAATAATTTAAATGACATAATATAGAGAAAATTAACTTTTGTTCAAAATGAATAATACAAATGTATAATAGCAATTAATGTGGTTATGGTCAAAATGTTTTTATGGTGAGGTTAAATAAAAATATAATTCAATTTGAAATGAAAATTATATTAATCATTTTGGATGGAAATATTTTGACAATGTGATATCAAAAATTTGAATATATCATAATTTGGAATCATTTTTATTGGGAATAAATTTATTACGTAAGATTGATTTAAAAAATTTCCAAGTAGTTTCCAAGTATGTTTTTCCCCACTTATATAAGGAAATATCATATCAACTTATCTTATCTACAGATTCCAATATCTTATTGGTTTATCCAATAAATTCCAATATTGTCACGACCCGTTCTCGGGGCCCATGCCATGACTACCCCAAGCCCGCCTTCCATAGGCCAGGGGCTGACGACTAGCACCAAGGAATAATTCCCGAAAAAAGGGAAGGAATTGCCTTTGTGAAGTAAACAAACACCATAAAGAAAGAAGCCAAGCAGAAGCAACACTAAGTATAGCTAGGTACAACAGTAAGTGCAGAAAAGTAAGTGGGCCAGAATACAAACCCAAACTGAAAGTAATGTACAACTGAAAAAGGGAGTACATCAACTGAAAAGTAAAGTTGTAGCCTCGAGCCATCCACTGGAAGTCCCACATGATGGGTGGGTACAGATAGCCTCCACAGCTCCTCTGGTCCAGCCGTCCGCTCCGAGTACGTCCCACCCAGTGGTCCACCTCCAGGTACCGACCTGCTCCGCAAGCCTCAACCACGATCAGCGTTGTCTGTCGTCTGCAACCATCACAATGTAGTGCGGGAATAGCCCGTGCAGGGGTGAGTATAATCTACTCAGTAGGGACCCTGAGACCCCCGAAGGTATCCCAGAATCCACAAATGATAATCCAAAAAGGAAAGATACAATCACAAAGTTACATCCGACACTACTTAGGTATATGCCGATACATATACCTAAGTTAACAATTCCAGTTCGGCTCCAACATCCGAGCCCAAGTACAACCTAGTCCACACAAGAAAACATAACATAATCCACATAAGATATCAATTCAAACTTATCGATGATAAGGATTGAATGTCAAGATTCATCTCACACAGGTATACTTCTTCGTAAGACGATAGAGATGATCTGATGTAGCCGCTGATTCATCCAAGCCGTCAGACCCACACATTATCGATAGGTATTGACCCCTGCAATGACCCAAAAGGATCGATTGGTAACTCACCCCCTCAATGACCCACAAAGGATCAATAGGTAACTAACCCCCGCAATGACCCACACAGGATCAAACCCATACATGATCTATAGGCGCTGGCCCATACAGGACCGCTGAGCACTGACCCACATAGGATCTGACCCACACAGGATTGGTATCGCTGATCCACGTACGATCGCTGAGTGTTGTAGTCTTCGTCGTCGAATCTATGGAGGATTTCTGTACAGTCTTCATCATCATCGCAGTCGCATCTAGCACAAGGGTTCCCGCACACAGCAAGCTCATTCGGGAGGGTCTGATACACGAGCTGAGGGGATGATACATCAACTGACACATAGCCCGAAGTTGATGTATCAAAATGTTCTGTATCGTCAATAAGAACTCAACGTCATAGAAGGCGTGTCAATCAAACGGTCGGTCTGAGAGTTATTGGCCTTTTCGTCCTAAGGGCCTGGTTGGTTTTTAAGTCAAAACCAACCCGACCATACTCCAACTGTGTCCAAACCTCGAGCGGAGTAAGCCAAAAGGTCCGTCTCACTAAGAGGAATCCATCAAAGTCGACGAAACGTCAATCGGACGTCCGAAGCTCAAGTTATAAGCATTTCTGCTCTGAGGACCCGGTTGGTTTTGTGTACGAACCAACCATGATGAACACAAAGCTCTACAAAACCTTGAGTGTAATATACCTAAATGACCGCCGCGATCCAAGGATCTCATTGCAGCTGACGGTTCATCGATCGGATATCCACAACCCAAGTTATGGGAAAAGTCCGAAAGAGGTCCAGAATTAGGGGGTTTGGGCCCAGTCCGACCCGGCCCGATACCCCCAGGGTCGGCCAGAACCGGGCGACCCGACCCGGGTCTGGGTCTGGCCTATTTGGGCGCGGCCCAACCTAGATGGCGCGGTTGTAATGGCCGAGCGATGAGGGGGGGGGGGGGGGGCTGCCCCCCGCGTTGTGAAACTGCGACCCCCATGTGGGGGGCCGCTTTTTCTGGCCAGCCGGGGGTTACGACCCCCGGCGCTTCCCCCTGACCAGCCAGCCCGCACTGGCCGGCGTACTGTTGCCGCCACGGGATCGAGGCGGTCCCGTCTCCCTGCTCCGACGCCAGCGGCCGTAAACCTGCCGTTGTTCCCTGCTCCGTCGCGGCCTATGGCCACGGCCTTCATCCGTCCGGCGCGGCCTGACTGCGCCACGCCCCTCCGTCGTGGCCCCGCTCCGGCCTCGGTGCCTTTGTGGTTCTCTGGCGCGGCGCGATGGATCCGCGGTTTGGTTCGTCTTCAATGGCGCGACGCAACTACGCTATGTCTCTCCGCCCTTTCTTTAATATTTTCCGCACGGTGCTTTGGCACCTCATTGCCTTTCTCGTGCCGAGAACAATATCAAACAACCAAGGGGAGAGGAGGGTCGGCCGTGTTCGTGCGGTCCGACCTCCTCCCATTATTGCGATATCATGTGGCCCAAATAAGATGATAAATCAACGATGAATGTAATCAGGAACAAATGAAATAATAATCCCCCTACCTCAAGCGTAGTCGAAGAACGAGGTTTGTTGCGGAAAGGGACGTCGCAGAATTGATCATCGCAGAAGAAGGTTCCGCAAAATTGAAAGAGATTGTCCGAGGAGGAACGGTGTCTCCATTCCTTTGATGTGGGAAGGAGGAACAAAAGGGTGATCGTTGGATCGTCGATCTCCAAGGAAGGCATCTGTCACCATCGTCGGAGGTTAGTGTTCTTCGCGTTCTTCGCGTTCTTCTTCAAGGAAGAAGAACTTCAAGAACATGAGCAAATTCTCTCAAAGCCTCTCACAACCCAACAACTCTAATAAAATAAGAGTTTGTCTTATTTTATTTCTCAATCCATATGTTTTGAAATTCAAAAAAAGAATCAAACAATTAATTGAATTAATTGCAATGTTTAAACCACCCAATTAATAGTGGCGTTTCATAAAAAGATAAACGCAAGGGTTGACCTCCAATTAATGGGGGTGTGGGTAAATTACCTTATTAAAGGAGGGGGTTTAGGAAGAAAAGAAACAGTGGGGCTCATGTGGGTCCCACCTCACAATTATCCTACCTAGTGGGTAGGATATTGTGGCTCCCACTTCATCCACTTATCCTAGGTTAAACAAAAATAAAATAAAATTTGTTGCACCACTTTTATTTTATTCCTTTACATAACCCCAAAATTTAAAAACCACACCCGAGCAAACACAACTCTGGAAAAGGTGTTTCTAAGTAATTACCAGTGCTGCGATTCTATCGGTGTCCTTGGATTTCAATTCCGAACACCAGTTCAATAGTTAGGAAAACCCTCTCATTCGTTCACTGAACGCACCTGAGCTAAACTTTGGAAATCTATTCCGGGGACACCGAGCCTCAGAATGAGGTTCCGTCAGAAACCGTGTTCTTGTAAAATTCCCAAAAAAATTTTGAAAAAACTTTCCTTGAATTTTTCGGGTCTTTACATCACTCCCGCCTCAGGGCTTTACATCCCCGTAAAGATACATCATAAACTAGGGAAACAAATGTGGGTACTGAGCACACATCTGAGCCTCCCGCTCCCAGGTGCACTCCTGGAGGTTCCAATGCTTCCATATGATGCCCACTAGAGGAATCGATCATCCACATAGGACTCACTCCTATAGACCCTCGACCTTCACTAGGACCTCCGCAAAAGTCTCCCCATCATCAATGTACATCTCCCCATGGTAAATGATATGCGTCGAGTCACGCACGTATATCCTCTATTGAGAACCGTGAAAGACATCGTGCACTCGGTGCAACTGAGGTGGTAGAGTCAGGCGATAAGCCACCTCGCTTATCCTACTGAGGACCTGGAATGGCCCGATGAAGCGCGGAGATATCTTGCAACCTCGGCCAAATCTCTGTAATCCACATAGAGTGAGACCCACAAGAAGACGTGGTCTCCATCCTTGAACTCCAGTGGCCTCCGCCTCTTGTCAGCATAAGACTTCTGCTGGATCTGAGATGTCCTCCTTCGATCATGGATGACCTGGACCTTCTCTGTCATGTCCCGAACCATCTATGGTCCCACATGTGCTGACTCCCTAGGGTATGTCCAGCACAACACTGATATGCAAGGTCGGTCGTACAATGCCTTGTATAGTGCAACCCCGATGGTGGAGTGGTATTTTTTGTTGTACGTGAACTCCACCAAGGGTAGGTTGTCCTCCCAGCTATGACCAAAGTCGAGGAGACATGCACGGAGCATGTCCTCGAGAGTCTGAATGGTCCTCTCCGTATGACCATCCGTGTGAGGGTGAAAGGCGGTGCATAGATGTAGCTGCGTCCCGAATGCCTCCGGCAACCCCTTCCAAAGCCGGGAAGTAAATAGAGCATCTCGATCGGAGATGATAGATTATGTCACACCATGAAGCCGTACAATCTCTTGAACATAGAGATGTCCCAAGCACTTCACTGAGCCATGCTCTCTGATGGGTAAGAAGTGATCCTTCTTGGTGAGTCGGTCGATAATCACCCAAATGGAGTCGTGACCTCTGGAAGTACATGGATGTCTAGTCATGAAGTCCATAGATATCTCGTCCCACTTCCACTCAAGGACCTCCAAGGGTTGTACCAATCCTGCTGGTACCTGGTGCTCTGCCTTCACCTAGTGGCAGGTGAGGCATCGAGAAACAAACTCTCCCACAACCTTCGTCATGACCGACCACCAGTACTGTCGTCTGAGATCCTGGTACATCATCGCCACTCTCGGATGTATCGCCAAAGGGGAAGTGTGAAACTCTCTCAACACCTCCTCCGATAAAGAAACTGTTACCAAGGTACATCCTCTGAAAAGGAAGTCGTGCTCTCCTCTTAAAGAGAAACCATCAGGTGCCTATCCTGAGGATAATTGCGCACGCCGCGTCTCACAGTCAGCGTCCCAATGCTGTGCCTCTCTGACCCGCTGCAGTAGTGGAGGAGTGACTGTGAGTGACTGAAGAAAGGTTGCCCCATCTCTATCCATGAAGGATATCTACAAAGTAGTTGGCTGCTCTGTCGCCTCCCCAAGTAGCTGAATGTCAGTCCTCCTGGTGATAGCATCAGCTACTACGTTCCCCTTTCCAGGATTATAGACTATCTCAAAGTCATAATCCTGGAGGAACTCGATACATCGCCGTTGTCTCAGGTTCGGGTCCTACTGTGAGAAGATGTACCTGAGACTCTGATGGTCAGAATAGACTGTAAATCGCTCCCCCATTAGATAGTGTCAGCACATATTAAGAGCGAAGACCATTGATGCTAACTCCAAGTCATGGGTAGCATAGTTCTTCTCATGCAGCCTCAACTAACTTGATCCATAGGCGATCACAACCCGCTCCTTCACCAGGACACATTCTTGTGCGGTCCCTGATGCATCACAGTTAACTACATACCCAACTCCCTCCTCTGGTATCCTCAAGATAGGCGCACTGGTCAATCTCTATCTTTGCTTCTGGAAGCTCTGCTGACATATGTCTGACCACACAAAGGGTTTTTCCTTCTTCGTCAAAGGTTAGAGTGGTGCCGCAACTCTGGAGAAGTCTAGCACAAATATCCGATAGTACCCAGCTAGACCCAAGAAACTCCGCACCTCCATCACGCTCCTGGGTGGCTCCCAAGATAGCACTACCTCGATCTTTGCAGGATCCACCACAACACCCGCCTCAGAGATGACGTGTCCCAAGAAGTGGACCTCACATATCTAAAACTAACACTTTGAGAGCTTTCCATAAAGCTGGTGCTCTCGGAGTGTTTCTAGTACAACCCGCAAGTGGTAGGCATGCTCCTCCTCAGTGGTCGAGTAAATCAAAATGCCGTTAATGAAGACCATGAAAAATTGATCGAGGTATGGATGAAAGATCATGTTCATGAGGCCCATGAACACTATTGGAGCATTGGGTACACCGAATGGAATAACCAAGAACTCATAGTGGCGATACCATCATCTGAAGGCTGTCTTCTTCACGTCCTTGTCCTGAACTCTGAGAAGATGATAGCTGGACCTGAGGTCTATCTTCAAGAACCACCGTTCTCCCCTGAGATAATCGAAGAGGTCTTCAATCCTAGAGAGTAGATACTTGTTCCTCACGGTCCCCTGGTTCAGGCGATGATAGTCAACACAAAGTCGCAAGCTCCCATCCGCCTTCTTGGTGAACAATATCGGGGAAGCCTAGGGTGAAACACTTGGTCGGATGAATCCCTTGCCCTGTACGTCCTCCAACTGTACCTGTAGCTCTCGAAGCTTGGCGGGATCCATCTGATATGCTGGAGTGGATATTGGGGCTATCCCGGGGTACAGATCAATATAAAATACTACCTCTTTGCGAGGAGGTAGTCCTAGAACATCGTCGGGAAAAACGTCTGCATACTGATCCACCACTGCAGGAAAACCAGGCCTCCGCACGTCAACATCTCCTAGGATAAGGCTAGCCAACTGATGATTGATGTGCTATCCTCTCCTCTACGAGAGTCCATCATATGCTGCGAAGGCTCCCTTCTCGCCGGTGAAGGTGAACCTGCTGCCGTCGGTGCGTACACACCGCACCTTGTTCCTAATAAACTCAATCTAAGCATGGACTGTAGATAACCAATCAATGCACAAGATGATGTCGTAAGGCCTCAACACCGCTACAAGAAGATCCCAGCTGAAGCTCATGCCTCCTAGAGTATGCTCATACTGTTGTCACTAGTGCGTAATCGTCGAGTCTACTCCCGTAAGAGTCTCTAGCTGTAAGGATCGAGGCAACGGCTCTGTCGGAATCTATGAGTTCCGAACAAGGGCAGCGGCTATGAAACAATGACTCGCTCCTATGTATATAAAAACTGCAGCGAAGGTGGAATAGACACAGATAGTACCTCGAATCATCTCTGGCGCACCGTGGTCATAGGCCTCCGCTGCCTGGAGTTGTGCCTGTCTCTGCCCGCCAGCTCCCTGTGGTCGGGGTGGACCTCCTGGGGGTGGTGGTGGTAGATCCTTAAAAGGCCTTCCACCACCTGCTGCTCGGCCAGCTCCTCTGCCTCGTCCGCCTGCTCCCTACGGACCACCATAGTCGACCCTCTGCCTCTGCTCGTGTGGTCCCTCAACTTTTTTCTTCTCCTCAGTACGACGGGTCGGGTAGTCACGAGCCAAGTGGCCCTGCCCGCCGCATGCGTAGCACAGTCTGCCTCTCAGAAGACTGGCTCTGCGCTGAGTGCCCCGAACCATTGAGACAGTGTCATGAGGTCGTCTTCCTAAGGTTCTACTCTGCCTGGACCCATGTGTCATCCGTCAACTGCCAGCTGCAGAAGACTCTGCTACGTGCCGCCCTGCGGTAGGTCTCACCGCTAGTGTAGACTCAGCAAGAAAGCTCTCGATGAGAAGGGCTCTCTCTAGTACCCGTGCCTGTGTCGGAATGCTTAGGGAGATCAGTGATGCCCTGATCTCCTGCCTCAATCCCTACTCAATGGTCCGGGCCTGGAAGAATGGGTCACATACCATGTCCATCGAATACCGCGAGAGGTCTGTAAATCTCACCGAGTACTGGGCGGCCATCAAGCTACCTTGCCGCAGCTGTAGTAGCTCCTAGATGCGCACCGCATGGAGGGTGGCTAGGATGAAATCCGAGCGTAAGAGGCTCTCAAAGTCCATCCGGAGGAGAGATGCCTTGTCGTGCACCTGTATATTCAAACTCCACCATCTTCCTGCTGCCTCGTGCAGGAGACTCCATGCAAAGATCACCATGAGGTTATCTGGTGTCCTCATTAACCTAAAAACTGGTACAACTGCCTCCAGCAAATCCTTGGCTACCTGAGGGTCCGTCTCTCCGTAGTACCTGGGCGGCTGCTGACGCTGAAACTTGTACAGTGCACTAAGGTGACGTGCACCGTCAGCGGCTGGGGCTGGTAGCATCAGTGGCTCGGTGGGTAGAGGTACCTCCAGTGCCTATGCTGTCAAAGGGCCCTGTACCAAGGCCTTGTTGCTCGGTGGGCTATCGTCACACGCAACGCTCAGAACCATAGCTGGCTGATGTCGTGGGGTCATCCGGAAAAGAAATAGGTGTTCCATAGTCAAACAGTATACCTGGTGAGCTGACACAAAGTAATCACAAAGAAATCTTTTAGAACACACATGCAATCAATGTTTTCATGTATTAAGTCCGAAATCAGACGTCAGGGTCCTGGTGTACGGATACATTGGCCACCGCACCAACATTGAACTCCCTGGACTGATAACCACACTCAATACTCTTAACACTATTTCTTCACATAGAAAAATATCAGAGTCCAGAGTTCTGCGGTAGAACCGAACTCCTCTAATACCAATTTGTCACGACCCTTCCTCGGGGCCCGTGTCGTGACTACCCCAAGCCCGCCTTCCATATTCCAGGGGCTGGAGACTAGAACCAAGAAGTAATTCCTCATAAAAAGGGATGACATTGCCTTTGTGACGTAAACAAACACAACAGAGCAAGCAAGAAAGTAGAAGCAACACTAAGTAAAGTTGGGTACAACAGTAAGTGAGGAAAGGTATGTGGTCCAGAATACAAACAAAAACTGAATGTAAAGTACAACTGAAAAAGGGAGTACATCAAATTAAAATTAAAGCAGTAGCCTTGAGCCGTCCACTAGAAGTCCCACCAGAAGGGTGGGTACAGATAGCCTCCACAGCTCCTCGGGTCCAGCTATCCACTCCGAGTACGTCCCACCCATTTGTCCCCCTGCAGGTACCGACTTGCTCCTCAAGCCTCAACCACGATCAGCGTTGTCCGTCGTCTGCAACCAATACAACGTAGTGCGGGCATAACCTATGCAGGGGTGAGTATAAGCTACTCATTAGGGACCCTGAGACCCTCGAAGGTCTCCCAGAATCCACAAAGGACAATCCAAAATGGAAAGATACAATCACTAAGTAACGTCCAACACTACTTAGGTATATGCCCATAGATATACCTAAGTTATCAATTCCAGTTCGGCTCCAACATCCGAGCCCAAGTACAACCCAGTCCACATAGGAAAAAATAACGTAATCCACACAGTATATCAAGTCAAACTTATCGATGATAAGGATTGAAAGTCAAGATTCAGCTCACAGAGGTAAACTTCTTCATAAGAAGATAGAGATGATCAGATGTAGACATTGATTCATCCAAGCCGTCGGACCCACACATGATCAATAGGTACTAACCCCCACAATGACTCACAAAGGATCGATAGGTAACAAACCCCTGCAATGACCCACAAAGGATTGATAGTTAACCAACCCCAGCAATGACTGACACAAGATCAGACCCACACAGGTTCTGTAGGCTCTTGCCCATAGAGGACCGTTGAGCGCTGACCCACATAGGATCTAACCCACAAAGGATCGGTAGCACTGATCCACGTAGGATCACTGAGTGCTGTATTTTTCGCCGTCGAATCCACAGAGGATTTATGTACAGTCTTCATCGTCGTCGCAGTCGCAGCCAGCTCTAGGGTTCTTGCACACAGCAAGCTCGTTCGGGAGTGTTTTCTCCACGATCCGAGGGGATGATACATCAACTGACACATAGTCCAATGTTGATGTATCCAAAAGTTCTGTATCGTCAACAGGAACTCACCGTCATAGACGGCGCGTCAATCGGACGCCCGGTCTGAGAGTTATTGGCTTTTTCGTCTAAGGGCCCGGTTGGTTATTAAGTCAAAACAAACCCGACCGTACTCCAATTGTGTCCAAACCTAGGTGGAGTAATCCAAATGATCCGTCTCCCTAAGAGGAAACCATAAAAGTCGACCGAACATCAATCGGACGTCCGGAGCAGAAGTTATAAGCGTTTCCGCTTCGAGGGCCCGGTTGGTTTCCTGTACAAACCAACCTGGTTGAACCCAAAGTACTCCTAAACCTTGAGTGTAATATACTGAAACGACCGTCTCAATACAAGGATCACATCTCAGCTGACGGTACGTCGATCGGAGGTCCGCAGCCCATGTTATGGGAGAAAGACCAAAAGAGGTCTGGAATTAGGGGGTTCCAGCCCAGTCTGACCCGGCCCGATACCCCTAGGGTCGGCCCAAACAAGGTTGACCCGACCCGGGTCTGGGTCCGGCCTGTTTGGGCGTGCCCCGGCCCGGCATGGGTGTGGCCCGGCCTGGCGGCTCGACCAGGCGGCTCGGTCATAACGGCCGTGCGATTGGGGGGGGGGGGGGGGGGCGCTGCCCCCCGCGTTGTGAAACCACGCCCCCATGTGGGGGGGCTGCTCCTGCTGGCCAGCCGGGGGTTACGACCCCCGATGCTTCCCCCTGACTGGCCGACCCGCACCGGCCGGCAGGCTGCTTCCACCACGGGACCGGGGCGGTCCCGTCACCCTACTCCGATGCCGGAGGTCGCAAATCGGCCGTCGTTCCCATCTCTGCCACGGCCTATGGCTGCGGCCTTGATCCATCCGACGTGGCGTGACGGTGCCGCGCCCCTCTGCCGCGGCCCCGCTCTGGCCGCGGTGCCTTTGTGGTTCTATGGCGCGGCGCGAGGGTGACGCGGTATGGTTCTTCTTCAACGGCGTGAAACGACGGTGCCACGTCTCTCCACCCTTTCTTTAATATTTTCCTACGTGGTGCTTTGGAACTGCGTTGCCATGCTCGTGTCGCGAACAATATCAAACAACCAAGAGGATAGGAGGGTCAACTGTGTTCATGCGGTCTTACCACCTCCCATTATTTCGATAACATGCCGCCCAAATAAGATGATAAATCAACGATGAATGTAATCAGGATCAAATGAAATAATAATCCCCCAACCTCGAGTGTAGCCGACGAATGAGGTTTGTTGCGGAAAGGGACATCTCAGAATTGATCGTCACGGAAGAAGGTTTCACACACTTGACGGAGTTCGTCCGAGGAGGAACAGTGTCTCCATTCCTTTGATGCTGGATGGTGGAATGAAATGATGAGCATCAGATCGTCGATCTCTGAGGAAGGCGTCTCTCACGGTCATCGGAGGTCGGCGTTCTTCATGGTCTTCGTCAAGGAAGAAGAACTTCATGAACTTGAGCAAATTCTCCCCAAGCCTCTCACAACCCAACAACTCTAATAAAATAAGAGTTTGTATTATTTTCTTTCTCAAGACATGCGTTTTGAAATTCAAAAACGAATCAAACAATTAATTGAATTAATTGAAACAGTTAAACCCCCATTTAATAGAGGTGTTTCATAAACAGATATATGCAATGGTTGACTTCCAATTAATGGGGGTGCGGGTGTGTTACCTTATTAAAGGAGGGGGTTTATGAAGAAATGAAACGGTGTGGCTCATGTGGGTCCCACCTCACAATTATCCTACCTAGTGGGTAGGATATTGTGGGTACCACTTCATCCACTTAGCTTAGGTTAAACAAAAATAATATAAAATTGGTTGCACCGCTTTTATATTATTCCTTTACTAAACCCCAAAATTTAAAAACCACACCCGAGAAAACACAACTCCAGAAAAGGTGTTTCTAAGCAATTAATGGTGCTGCGATTACATCGGTGTCCTCGGATTTTGATTCCGAGCATCGGTTCAAAAGTTAGGAAAACCCGCACTTTCGTTCACTGAACGTACCCGAGCTAAACTTTGGAAAATGATTCCGGGCACACCATGCCTCGGAATCAGGTGCCGTTAGAAACTGTGTTCTTGTAAAAAATTAAGAAAAACATTTCCTTGAATTTTACGAGTCTTTAAAAATATCCTTTCCATATTTACCTTCTCATTTCATAGCGTCTAGATTTAGATGTGGAAGCCCTCTTTTGAAGGATTTTGATGATATCATAATAAGGTTTTTTGAAGATGATGTGTTATTCTTATCCATGTGTTTTCATATTATTTCATGTTCCAGATCAATTAAATATTCTATAAATATTATATTTTACTAAAATATTTATGGAATATTTAATGAACTTTTATTATATTAAATTCATAACATATATCCATCTCCCCCTCTATCAAATTAGAGTCCTACTCGATGACCATTTGTATGGTGGACTATCATCTCATGAAATGATGTAAATATTTTCACACAAATATCATCCATGGGTGTATATAATTATGGATTAAAAGTATATATATGATATTTATGAAATAAATATACTTCATTAATTACAATATAAATTAATTTTTTTACCATACTATCCATTGATGTCTGATAACTTTTCTCATTTGGTTGAAAATAAGTATCCCTATATTTGCTTCTGGTTATGCTTCCCCTATTACCAAATTTCGTCTTCTTGTTCTGGTTAAGTCGAGGTTCTTCTTCTTCTCGCTCGACCTCGACAGCGTCATCGTCAAATCTGGGTGAAGGAAGCGATGCTAGTCCTTCTTTCTCAATTGTTCTTTCTTCTTCATCTTTTCAGATCCACTTCAGATCCGAGTGCACAGAGGCTCAAAACATACTTGAATCTGAGGATTCCATTTCCTTCTATGATTTTCCTCTACTCCTGAGAGGTCTGGCAGTGATCTTCCAGCGAAATCCGCTTCCCTGTTTCGCGAAGTTTCCTCCGCAACGTGGATGAATCATGAAGCTCCATTTAAGGTATATAACCACGATGAGGGATCATGAAGCATCCGAAGCTTAGTGGACTGACCCGTGAAGCAAATTCCTCATGGTTTCATTGCGTTTTGAGATCACGAAGCGGCCCCACAAAGATCCAGCCATAGGGGGGGTTCCGCGATGGCGTGGTGTGCATTGTGTTGAAGATGGTGACATGTGGGTGGGAGGTTCTCTCTTAGTTACCATGAAGCTCAGCTGTGAAGTGGCTTGGTGCAGACCTGTTCGACATTGTGTTTCTACGAAGCTTTTTTGGTCTTGTGAAGACGCGTTGGACCACCATGCGTAGTGCTCCGTGATCATTGGTGGGCGCCACAGTGTGGGATCGTGGGTGTGACCACTTAAGGGTCACAGTTGACTGCGAAGGCCATGGAGGCAGTCCTAGTTGTGTGGATCGTAGCTGGAGGTCTTCCAGAGGCTCCGATCTAGGGACCCTCTTGTTGGACTAGGCCTTGACTTTGCGAGGGCCATGGGGACGACAAGGGTGCTGATCCTTTTGGAGGTTTACGAAACCTTTTTTCTCTATGGATGCGGATTTGGTTAATCAATGGAAGAGGTTGTCCCTGATGGAAAAAGAAAAGGAGTTGATTGAGGGAAAAATAAATGATGATGCACTGTTGGAAAAGCACTTGTCTCTTCCCATGGTGGGATAGTTTGTGGAAAACATATCGATAAATCAGGAATATTTCAGAAACACTCGACAGAACATCTAGAGACTTGATGAAGGAGTGGCTATTCAGGAAGCGGGGACCAATCCCTTCGTCTTTGAGTTCATTAATGTGAATGACAGAGACAAAAAATTTCATGGTAGACCATGGTAATAAGAAAATAAACTCCTCCTCATGGAAGAATTCAAATTGGGGGAAGATTTCCAATGAGTGAATTTAACCCGTTCCCCCTTCTGGATACAAATTAAAGGAATCCCCTTCCATACAAGAACAGAACGTACTATGAAGGGAATTTGGGACAGTTTAGGTCAATTTCTTTACTGGGACAGTTCAGACCCAATACAATGGGCCCCCGAGGTTCGGATAAATGCGGATATTGATGTGTTAGATCAACTAATGAGGGGAATGTTCCTAATGATTGATGATACCAACACATGGATATAATTTTAGTTCGAGAGACTTTCAATCTTCTGCTTCTACTGTGGTCTCCTTGGCCATCTAGAATGAACGTGAACGACTAATCCTAAGAGTGTTTCGGGTAACCTTACCCTCCATTATGGACCTTGTGTTCTTGTCAAAACAAAAAAAAAATTCATTCATCCCTGAGACGGAAAAACAAAAGGACCATGACCATCTCACGTTGGCACATTCCAATCTGACCAAACCCATACCTAAAAAATCATTAATGCTTGGACCAACGGATTTACCAATGGCTGGACCTCCCACTCAGAGAGAAGATGGCACTCAGAGAGAAGCTGGATCTCATCCTACACTCCTAAAGGAAAATCCTCCAACATTGAAAAAATTGGTGAGGATGCAACAAGAATCAATGTCACATTGCACAAAGAATATGTTGATGCACGTCAAACCACCATATCCAGATCCTGTCCCACAGTTGACATCAGCAGTCATTCTTTCAATGGAGGACCTTGGAATGTCGGGATCTCCATTACTGGGCCCAACCACCCGTCACACGTGGAAAAGTGTGAAACAAGGAGAAAGTGATGGGTACGCGGAAGATCCAAAATTCGAGTTTAGGAAAATCAAAATGAAACATGTCAATCAAGAAGGAACCTCACCATAAGAGGGAAAACAAAAAATGGATAAGCAAGTTCAGAGGAACCAAATGTAGTAGTGGGCGAGACCCAACCCCCCCTAGAGCAATGATTTCCTTATGTTTTAAATGTCAAGGGATTGGAAACCCTCAGACGGTCCGTATGCTTCAGTGAAATTGTGCTCAAAGTTTCCCCGATGAGGTTTTCCTGTACGAAATAATACTAGAAAACAAGGACACCAATGGTAATGCTCTGAAGTGCGACTTCCAAGGCTGCTTTTCGGTGCCGAGACAAGGCCATTCTGGGGGACTCGGTCTCATTTGGAAGGACAATATTGACGTCAAAATTTTTTCCTTTTCCTCGCACCATATGTCAGCGACTATTCAAACCAACTATCACCCACCTTGGAATTTTGTGGATTTCTATGGCTGTCCATCCCATAATGATAAGGTGAAGTCTTGGGATCTTCAATGAAAGCTGCGATAAGACTTACCGAACCCCATTATATTCGGTGGAGACTTCAATGAGATTATGTTCTATAAGGAAAAGAGGGGCGGAGTCATCCGACCTTCAGCTTAATTGCCATACATCAAGGATACAGTCTCTGGGGTAGACCTGGTCGATATGGGGTACTCTGGTAATCCGTTTACATTGTTCTGCACCAATACAGAAGGCACCTGCATCGCTGAGCGTCTTGATAGATTTCTAGGCTCTACCGATTGGATTAATATGTTCAGAATGTTCCATATTGACCACATTGCCCTCAAATGCTCGGACCACTGTCCAATACTCATTTTCTTTACGTAGGGTGAACAAAATATATAGTTTAGCAGACCCTTCATATTTGATAGCTTCTGGTCAAAAGATCAGGAATCAGAAGAGGTGCTCTGGTCAAGATGGAAAAGTACTCACGAGGATGTTTGCCTCAACCTCCAACAGGTCGCATCCGATCTGAGTTCATAGAGAAATAAGAAATTCTGACACCCTGACCAACAATGTGGCGTACTTGAAATGAGACTGAAAAATATCCTCAAACAATCCACATCCAATTGAAATATCTCTACGATTGGAGCCACTCAAAGAGAGCTAGACATGACCCTACGGATCAAGGAAAGCTTCTGGGCTATGCATGCGCGGGACAACCATATTAAATAAATGGATGCTCACACCCAGAATTTTCACCGGAAATCATTATCCATGCATTGGAAAAACTCTATTACTTGTATCTCACAACCCGATAGAAGTAATGTTTATAACACCAATGGTATCCACGAGTCCTTGACCGGCTTTTTCTAGAATATATTCTCTGCAGGAACCCCTTTCATGTCAACTGAGGTGGAATAATGCATCAAACCAGTGATCACTAAAGAGATTAATAGGAAGCTCATAAAAGATGTGACAGATGACAAGATATGCCTGGCTCTTAAACATCTTCATCCCACTAAGGCTCCAGAGCCAAACGGGTTCCATGCCCTATTTTTTATGAAATACTAGAACATAATCGGTCTTCAAATCTGAAATATGATTAAATATATCTGGGCTGGTAATACCAGCATTATGGCCATCAATGAAACTATCCTCATCCTCATCCCCAAAATCATGAAACCTTTGGCGATCCCTGAATTCGACATATCATCCTCTGTTATGTCTCTTACAAGATCTTCCCAGAGATCCTTGTCAATTAGCTGTGACCTTGGCTACCTAATATTATCTCAGAAAATACGAGTCCCTTCGTGGCCAAGAGACTGATCTCTAGTAATGCGATTGTGGCCCATGAAGTGTTCCATTCTTTGAAATCACGCTCCACTGCAAAAAAAGGAATCATGGCCTGGAAATTGGATATGACCAAGGCTTACGATAGAGTTTAATGGAACTTCTTAAGAGTCGTCATGTAGAAAATGGTTTTTTGTGCTAAATGGATAGATATGGTAATTAACTATGTCTTGACCATCTCTTTAAAAATCAAGGTCAATGGGGAGCTTACAAAAGAATTCTCCCCATCCCAAGGCATTCACCAGTGAGACCAACTCTCCCCTTTTCTCTTCATACTGGTGGCAGACGTGTTTTCTAATCTTATTTCCAGGGATGTATCTTCGAAGTGTATTCATGGGGCAAAACTCTTCCGACCTAGACCTCCAGTCTCGCATCTCTTCTTCATTTACAACTCCCTCCTTTTTTCCAGAGCAACAATTAACGAATGTCGGGTGATCTGCCAGTGATTCAT
The DNA here is from genome assembly GCA_963277665.1 of Viscum album. Lineage (NCBI taxonomy): Eukaryota > Viridiplantae > Streptophyta > Magnoliopsida > Santalales > Viscaceae > Viscum > Viscum album. The sequence goes on from OY728146.1 coordinate 1,292,712,886, forward strand.
CAGTATGAGCGCGTGTCTGGCCAAACAATCAATCATGGTAAATTAGAAATATCCTTCAGTGCTGGTGTGCCTCTTGCTAAGAGGGATGGGATTTGTGCATCAGCTGGCATCCATATGGTGGATATACATCAGATGTATCTTAGGCTCCCCATGGTGATTGGCTAGTCCAAAAAAAAAAATTCACATCCCTTGTGGATAGGATTGAGGCAAAAATTCTAGTCTAGACCCCAAAAATAATTTCTAAAGGTGGAAAAAAGACCCTCATCAAAGCTGTCATTCAATCTAGCCCCAGCTACATTATGTCGCTTTTTAAGCTCTTGGCGGCCATCGCCAACCATATCCACATACGTACTACCAATTTTTTGTGGGGGAAGAACGATGGAAGGAACCGACCCCACTAGATGGCCTGGATGAAACTCTACAAACCCAAATCAGAGGGTGGGATGGGGTTTCAGAATATTCTTCTCTTCAACGACGCACTTTTGGCCATGAAGGGATAGCGCCTCATTAACCATCCATTTTCTCTATTTGCACGAGTTCTTCGTGCTATGTACTTTCCCCACATAGACTTCCATGTTTCCTCTCTTGGTCCCCACCCTAGCTTCCTCTGGAGAAGAATTTGGGGGGCTGAAAAACACATGGATAAAGGACTGGGCTGGAGGATTGGGATGGGCTCATCTGTCAAAATCTGGACTGACCCCTAGCTCATTGATAAGGAGGGTTTACGGGCTACATCTCCCACCCAACCAGGTCTTGAAGACGCCACTGTCAGCTGCGTCCTTTCTGACTAGGTATATGGGTGGTGTTTGGAAAATATCCTTGATTGTTTTACCAAAAGAGATCAAAGAATTATCCTCAGCATTCCCTGGGTACCAGACGCAGGCCCTGACCATCTCTTATGGATCAATGACATCTCGGGTGACTATATAGTGACATCTTGCTACAGACTTTCTTTTGGAATCCATTCAGACAGCGAGGATGAGGGACCATGGAATTCAATTTGGAAGCTCAACATTCCCCAAAAAATTTACCAATTTTTTTTGTAGGTTTGCACAGGAACTCTCCCAACAACGATCCTTTTCCTTTACCGACATATAGCTAGTATCGTTTTTTCATTTTCTGCCCGAACACTCCAAAAACTCTTCTACACGCTATCATTTACTACCTGGGAGTGAAGGAAATTTGGAATCAATGGGTCCTGGTTTCAATTGCTTCACTGGCATTGGCCTCAGACCTTCCCGATTTGCAGACCCGTTGGTTCTCCTCTCTATCTCTTTGGAAGATGTTGGGTCACATTGCACTTTGGGTTAGATTATTTGGGTCCGGCGTAATGATGATGTTTTTCATCAAGCTCACAGACCCCCCAAATTCTGGATTGATTGGGCAACTTCATGGATTGAGGGTTGGAAAGGGCATAATAGACATTCTATGTCGGGTGGTTCCCCCACCCATCCCGGTTATTGGAATCCCCCAGCAGAAGGAATTCTCAAGATTAATGTGGACGCGTCTCTCCTAAAGGATGGGCTTGTTGCCCTCAACCTCTTTGCCCGAAATCATCTGGGGCGGATCCTTGCTGCTTAATATGAACCACATCAGGCATTCTAGGAACTGGCAGTTGCTGAATCCATGGACATCCTTGCTGGTATGATGCTCTCTATTGAATGTGGTTGAGGTGATATCATCATTGTGTCTGATTCTCTCACCGTAATCGATGCTATTAATCAAAAAAACAGCGGACTCCAGTCATTTAGCACTGTCATTAAGAGAATTCTCTCACTTCTCCAATTTTTCTCATTATGCACCTTCTCCTTCACCAAAAGGGAAGGAAACAATGGGGCCCATCAGCTAGAGGCCCCTGTCCCATTCATTACCAACCAGTTCTTATTGGAAAATTTACATTTATGGCTTTGCACATATACTTCTGCTGATCATCATCATTAATGATATTTTCTCTTAATAAAAATAATGTATTTTCTTACTAATGGGTAACAAAACATCATAACTAAATATTATATTTTATTATATATATTTGTATAATTTTTTTATAATCTATAATAAAACAATATTTAATATACTAAATGGTCAAACTTATATGAAAAAATTCAAGACATTATGTACGGTTTTTGTTATGACTTTTATTTTTATGGAAAATATTTCAAAGTCACAACTTTTTTATTTTCTAGGTTTTATACTGTAACCATTAATGCCTCTAAGTATTCATGTTATGATTATTATGGGGACTCATATATCCATAAAAAGTTCATTATTCCATTGATCATATTACCATTACATTACATAAGTGGTATCATTTTTATGTTACAATCTCATTATTTATTTGGAATTATTATGATTATGCTTACAATGATGATGTAAAATGACCTATCTCTTAGTATACTAATTTTTTTGAATAAATATGTTTTTTTATAAAATATAAGTCTCCCTTGCATTTATTTATATTAATGTATTCAATATACAAAAAAGAAATTTTTTTGGAGAGAAATAAATTATATACATACTTTCAGTCAAAAATCATTTTCCATTCATATCCATATTTAAAAATAATCATAATAAATTGAAAATTCTCATATAATGGATTAAATCAATTTTTTAAAATTTTTACTTTTTACCAAATTGGTTGAATATAATATTTCTTTCAATTCCTGAACATGGTTATTTATACTTTTTTTTGGAAAATTTGGAAGGGATACTCATTTTAATATCTATCGAATGAATGGTATTTTCTACTTTCAAAACATCTCTATGATTTAAAAATACATTAAAAGTTAACAAGGTCATTTTGAAGGAAAAATTTTCTATAATAATTGTTACAATTTTAAATTTTAAATATTTGTTCCCATATCGAATAGATATTTTCCATAGAAATGTTCAAATTGATTATTTAAAATCATCCTCTATATAATATGAAATCCTTAGATTTTACATAAGATTTATTGGGGGTTTTTTCCAATGACACCATACTTATTGTTTCACCAGAAGATTTACGATTATGAAAAACAATACTAATGAGGACCCTTTATTTTCAATGACTATATGAAAAAATATTTATGAAAGGAGGTTCAGTTTCATGTGCTATACTATGATGAATGTTTTATGACCAATTGTAACACAAATGTATGGAATACATACTACATAGGACCTATAAGAACCACTAATTCATTGAGTAATGAGTAATTTTCTATGAGAGAAAATGTTACACATGAGGTTATTCCAATCATGGAATACGAGAAATGAAAGGTTACCCTAAGACCAAAAGGGGTATATAATAGGTTATATAAATTCATAATTTGGGAATATAGGTGGATATCCCATTATTGAAGCAATTATAAGAGTTATTATACTAGTACTATCATGTTATGAATTCCTTGGTAGGGAATCCTTGATATTATATTTTTTATGCTTGTCATCATATTATGATTTTTCTCTTGTGTAAATTTTTTTCCTTCATAGGTCATGTTTATTGACACCATTATTATTTATTACTTATGTGTTTCCTTAATTTAGGAAACGTATCTTATTTATGATCTATGATTGCCATGGAATAGTTTTAAAATATCATTATCATGTTCTCATAACCTTACGCTCATGTTTTATTGATATGTCCCTTATTTACCAATACCGATCATTTTATATCTCCCTTACATATGTTTCAAGTACACCAGTTATGAGGAAATGTATTATCAATTGTAATACTAACAAGGGTTATAATAATGATGAACCTAGTGGGAGATGACTATGTTCCCTAATGAAATAATTGTTTTCTTATCTTTGATTCTAGAAAGAGTATACCTAAATGATTCATTCATGTATACATATAATTTTTTAAGAATATTCATTTATTTATATGTGATATCGATGATTGAATCATGTGATATATTATAATTGGTATCATATAAACTGTTAGAAAAATATATCTATTTAGATAAAAAATCTTCAGTGATAACCCAATTTTTAGGTCCATGGATATGTCAATGTTTTGTAAAATATCATAGAATTTTGAAAATTATAATGTGATAAGTTTCCACAAAATTCTATTCATGTATTGATACGACAAGTGTGTTTGTGTTTGGAATAGTTTTACTAAGGGGTATTAATTCAAAAAATGTTGTATTGGGCTTCGACTCAATCTTTACTAGGAGCATGATAATGAACCTTGTTTCACAATGAGTTTGGTATATTTTTTTATATTCATCATAAATTCAGAAAATCTTTACGAAACATCATGGAAATCTATATAGTTAATTTCCATGATTTCCCAATGTTAAACCTAAGTTTCATTGTGTGAAAATATTTTTCCTTTTTTTAGAAATTCGATGAATTATTTATAATGATTGATCACTATGATTAAGGATTCATGATTTCCATGAGAACAAATTTTTTATTATTTTTGAATTTGAAAGAGAATGATAATTTTTATGTGATAATAGTTATGATCTTGTATTCAAGAAAACCATAATATATTTATTATATGAATTAATGTTTAGGATCGTAGGTATTTATAGAATAATAATTTTTCATTTATATTAATATTTATAAATAATATATTATTTTTAAATGAAATGGGATTATTTGTTCAATAGATTACTCAACACAAAACAATGAGTTTCTTTGAAATCTTACATTATACACAACACTGAGTTATAGCAAAACAAATATAATTATATTATTATTTTTAATGGTAGTTGATGCCTAGACATTGTATTAGAAGAAAAGAGAAGAACCAACAATAATATGATTATACATTTTTTTTAAATGTCTTTAAATTTTTCTAATAAATTTTAGAGGCTTAATATAATAATGAATCTGATTTTAGGCATGAAATGCTCTAATAATTTTAAAAGGGTGTTTTAGAGACTTTTGAAGTAGATCCCATTTTATATCTAGTTTTTGTTACTTATTTATTTTCTATCTAACTAAAAAAGTTCATCTTTAGAATCGGGACATCATAATTTACTTAGGATAATTTTTTGGTATTTTTCTGATAATATTTATTTTTTATATAATAGTGAAAAAACCCAAATTTTTAAGTCAAAACATTATTTTAATCTAATATATTTGTAGATATATATTGTAGATTTTATTATTTTTAATGTGTAATTGAATTAATGTTTTATCATTTAATCTAATTATGGCCATTGGAAGTAATTTTACATTTAAATTGGATATAAACACAAGTGAATGTTTAGATATATTTTACTTCTTAAAAAACCTCATTTTGTGTTTGACAACAAAAATTAATATTAAATTAATTGGTAACAAATTCTATGTTTTGAATATGGAAACATTGATTCAATATTTGGAATTATAATTTCCAAATTTTTTGAATGGGCACCTTTTAATTTTGGCCATTATGAATAGTAACTTCAGTAATTATTTTTATTTACCATGCTTAAATGGTAAATATGGTAAATAATGGAAAAATAATTTAATAATATAAAACTACCCTAAAATGATTATTATTCATATTGGATGAGATATTTCCATCAATGGGCATCCTTGGGTCGATTTGGGGACCCCTTGGAGCCCCATGGGTGTGGAAATGACATTTTATAAGAAATTATTTAAAGTAAAGAGAAATGAAACATAAACATGTATCTTTTACTAAAAAACATTTAACACAGGTTTATAAAACTGATCACTTTGACTATAAAATTAAATAATAATCTAAAAATATTTTTTATCATGGTATTTTATTTTTTATTTTTAGATATCAAATAAATAATGTTAATTACAACATAATGATGATGTAGTGATGCTTTATTAATATTGGATTCAAATTAATGATATTATAAATGTTGAAATAAATTTAATTTGAATATTTTGATGCCATCCAAGAATTTAATAGATGGTATTGACATATTATATTTTATTTAATCACTCTTTTAACGAATCAAGTTGTTATGAATTTGGAAAAAAGTCATGTATTAATATTGTCCAAAATTGAAATAATGCATAACTTAAAATTAAAAATAGTTTATTAAATAGTATTTAATTTAGAAAAATATAATTTTTGGAAAAATCATTAACATAATTATAAATATTTCTTAAATTATATTTTTGGGTTTTTTGACCTGATATGGTAATTACATTACACCACAATGTTTAAATAACAAGATATCACTGAATGATTTAATAAGGTAAAATAATGGTTAATTAAAAAATATAAGGATAAACAATATATTCAAAAGTTGTATAAAAATTATTTGATGATAGGTATTTTAACAAAATCATATTATCATTGAATTAAATGAGTTTTAGGCTATTTTCAATAAATATTGAACTTATATGAAATTAATATTTCTATAATTTCCAAAAGTCCGCCTCCGCCCTCTTATAAAAGGCCACCACTCTACGCACCAGACTCACACCTCTTGATCCCTTTATCTCATTCCAATTATGTTTAATAATCTTCCAACATACCTCCCTTCCTACTAGAAACCTTAACATGGGACGAATAAAATTCTATAAAACATCTTGTCTCAAATCAAAAGAAGTTACCCAATTTTAAGATAACATCTTCTCTCAAGTTAGTTTAATTTATTTTCCATTTACTCTCCCTACACTCTTATTATTATTAGATTTCATTAAAAATAAATTCTCTCTAATATAATATGAACTTATTATTTCACGGATTTGAACTACACTTATACACACCACCATCTCATGGATACGAACATATTGTTTCTCTGTACGGCGAACTACCGCTTCACGAAATAATGGTTGCTCAATTATATCTAACCCCCTCTCATGGTGGCCACTATGATAGAAATATAATTATATATGATATATTTTATAGTTATATTTTCTCTATGCTTCTATATTTTATTTATTTATATCATGTCTTTATGATTTCCATAATGTGTAAATACGATAATTTCATTTAACGAAGCAAAGACTACCACCCTCTAAAAGTGATATGACTCATTCATGCCACACATAGAATGTATAAAGGATAAAATTATTAAAATTTGTATCATATAATACATATATATATTACTGGATTCATTATATACCTTTGTATAATTTTTTTATTGCTTTAAATATCACAAAGAAATGAAAGTAGCGTTTATGCGTACGTACGACCTACCATCTTCCTGAACGGTGCATTTCATTTCTTATCTCAAAATGTTATGTAATATTATGAATATATATATATATATACTGTATAAATATGATATTTAAATCATGAATACTATTTTTGAGATAATGGAAATTTGACTACATAGGCATTTTTTAATTATTACAATCTCATTTTTGGCTCAAGTATAGAACATAAAAAAACAACCTATATGAAAATGAATAATTAAATGAATTTTATAGAAAGGTAATAAGTTATATAAAAGGAATAATTATCTAGGAAATGTTATGAAAGAATTTAGAAACTAACTTATGTTTATTATTGAGGGAGATAGACAACGAAGAAGACATGTTGGACTCAAGGTAAAGGACTTTGTCATAATATCCTTTCATTGAGGGAAATTATTATTTATATATGACATTATTTTATACAATGTATAAAGACCTATTAATTTTAATTTCATTAAAATGGAATATTCTTTCTATTAAGTATTTTACAAAATGAAAAAAATAAGGTTTGATTTTAATGTATGCGGTGACAATGACCTTTCTGCCATCACAAGCATTATTGGATACATAGATTACATAAAAATCCGTAATGTTTTTAAAAGGAAAATAAATATCATATACAATTTTTACATATTTTAGTATTTAAAATGTTTCCGAGAAATAATTGATTATGTCAATATCTTGAAATGATATATTGTGATTGCAATGTTGAAATGTTCTCTGTCCTTAATGCTTGTTTTTTCTGTTATGATTATTTTGTTGTTCTTGGGTATTATTTATGTAAATTAGGGGTTCTGTGATAAAAAAGGGGTGGGTTATACCATGATAGATCTCAAATTCATTGGATAGTTTGAAGTAGGAAAACAATAAATTTTTTCATAATATATTTAGGGAATATATTATGTTGGGTATTCTAAACATAAACATAATCGTTACTCCCTATATAGCAATAAAAGATAGAATATAATTAGTTTATGGATTCCAACAGTTTCAAATATGATTTATGATTTCTATAAGTTACTCATAAATCATATGATATTAAGAGGTATGTTAAATAGCTTATGTTTTATGAGAAAAAACTATGATTTCAGTGATTTTTAGGTATTCATGTATTACAGTTTTATATCATTATTTGATATCCATTACAGAGATGATAATGATCAACCTGTGTTTTTTAAAATGTTTTTCAAAGGGTATATGAAAGGTTATGAGAAATGAATAATTCAATAATATTTATGTCAAGAAAATAATTCATGTTTTATTTAATGAGTTTAACTGTTGTGAAAAAAATGTAAAGAGTATAAGTGTATAATTATTAATATTTGAGACGTAATGTAATCGTTATGGCCTAATTATCTAAAACTATAAACCTGAAAAGATCTTAAATGTGAAAGAATGTAAATTCTTGATCTAAATTCAATATTTTGTAATGTTTAAGGCTATGGGATTATAGTAGGTATCATATGGTATTTTAGAAAACATTAGGATTGAAGATATTGTTAATAATATATATATATATATATATTATTTTTACATTATGGGAAGGATGAAATGATATAGCATGTTATGATTAACATGTGGCTTCAACTGAGGTATTTCTTTGTTCAGAATGGTTTTCTAAGGAGGAAACAATGAATCTATAATGTGATGAAATCCAGGGGAAAACAACCTACTAGATCAGCAACCAGAACTGGTCAGAATTGGAACTGAACAATTTGTTGCAATGATGGAATAGTTGACTCAGGCTAAAAATGGTGGTGTTATCCATTCACAATATTATCCAGATCAACAACAATGGAACATTTCATTATTGGATCATTTCATAAGGAAACATCCCCCATTATTCTGAGGATCATCTAACATTTTTATAGATAATGGCCTGATAAATTAACAAGAAAATATTTTTAATATCATGGGGTGTTCAAAACATCAAAATTTTTGTCTTACTATTTATTATTTTGAAGGTTAAGACAATCAATACTGGTCGATGGTTAAAAATACTGGGGATGGTAAGGATATTTATTCACTTGATTAGGATGAATTAAAAGGTATTTTTATTGAGAATTATTTTCATAGGGAGATTCGAAAATGGATAGAAAAATAATTCATGGAATTGATGTAGGAGGATGACTCAATGGAAGCTTCTGATGAAAAATTCACTCGACTGGAAATGTAAGCTACAAATTTCATTCAGTTTCTTGATATTGAAATCAATCATTTTTAATCAGGATTAAATCCACAGTATCAAAAGGGATTAGCTTCTTGTGAGTTCAAAATTTATAATTTTTTTTGATATATGGAGAATCAAGAAATACAGTGTTTCAATAATCAATTGTTTTTTAAAAAATTAGAATAAGATATGTAGGTGTTATATGTAAGGTAAAAACTATTTAAAAAATTCTGATGGTAGGAAACTAATGTTTATAGTTCATGAACATTGTGGTAAAAAGAAAACATGGGAATGCCTTTGGAGTTCTGGAAAGTTATTTTGATGTGGTAAAATAGGAAATAAGGCCCGTAATTGCACTGAAAAGATCAGGGTAGTGGTAAGATAAAATCTGATTTACATTCAATAAATTTCATTAAGTGAATTGAAATGGTTCATTATGAAAATTATTGTTAGTTGAAGAAGTAAAATATTGGAAAGCAGCCAGATTACAAGTAAAAGGTTTAGTGAAATCTTCTGTAACTACCTCCACAGTTATTGGTCCATCAAATTAAGTTGTATCATGTACAATTTTTTTATTATGATTATGCTAATGTGTGGTTCGGTTATTGGTCTACAAATCCTTTCATTTTTGAAATATTTTCTATTAAAATAGAAATTATATATAAGGATATGAATCTTGAACTAGTGGTAATAACACATGAGGTAAATGTTGAGACAAAAAGAAATTATAAGAACCTTCCTATCATTGTCTGTGGAATGTATCTGCCTAAAAACCTTATTTTTTTGCTCTAGTATAGTTTGATGTTATTTTGGGTATGGATTGGGTTTCCATTTATCATACTAATACTGACTACATAGCTAATGCGGTTTCTTTTCAAAAATAATTTTAGTTTGTGTATAATAATTAACCATTACTTTTTATAACACATCAAGAATTTGAGAAACTAGTAAAAGATGAAAATGATTGTCACCTTTCACATATTGTTGAAAAAAACTGTTTAGATAAATGATGTGCCAGTGGTCAATGAGTATATTAATGTTTTCTCTAATTAGTTTCTAGGTATAATACGTAATTGAGAAGTTTAATTTACTATTGACATGGATTCGAAAGCTTAGACATTTTCAGAGCCCACTTATCTATTGTCTCAAATTGAACATTTATTGTTAAAGAAGTCATTGTATGAGTTATTAGATACAGGTTTCATATAAACTAGAAAATAACCATGGGGTGTTCCTAACTAATATGTTAAAAAGAAAGATGGTCCAATGAGACATTTCATTGATTATAGAGCCTTGAATAACATCACTATTTAAAATAAGTACGGTTTGCCTCATATTGATGATTTGGTTGATCAGCTCCAGGGATCTTAGTATATTTAGATGATTCACTCGAGGTCAAGGTACCTTCAATTAGATGTAAAGAAAGTAGATATTATTAAGACCATGTTTCGTACTAGATATTACTATTATGAATGCGTACTTATGCCCTTTTTGTTTAAAAATTCACCTTTTGTATTCATGGATCTTATAAATATAATTTTATTGAGTTCTTGGATAAGTTCATGGTTTCGTTATTGATGATATTTTGGTCTATTATAAAATTAAATAGGATAATGAAGTTCATATTAGGGTTTTCTTGAAAACTTCGAAATAAAATAAATGGTATAGAAAATTCAGGGAGTGCGAGTCTTGGTTAAAAAAAATTTCATTCATTGGTCACATTATTTCTAAATATGGAATAATTATTGATCTTATTAAAAAAAGTATTTGAAGAAAGGCCAAGTGTGTCAAATATAATAGAGATTTATAGTTTTCTTGATTTATAATGATATTACCTAAGGTTTGTTGAATATTTTACATGGTTATATATCCCATTAAAAAAGTTCACTCAAAAAGGTGTTATGTTTATTTTAGACAATATAATGTGATGAATATTTTTAGGAATTGGAAATAATATTAGTGAATGCTCTAGTTTTGGAAAATTCTTCATGAAATGGTGAATTTTTTTTCTATAATGATGGTTTAAGTAATGGAATTATTGGTTTCCTAATACAAAATGATCAGGTAATTTTTTTTTGTTTCATATCTGTTGAAAACTCATGTGTTAAATTACCGAACACGTCATTTGTACATTCTGCGACTGTTTTTTCTTTAAAAATTAAGAGGCATCATTTTTATGGAATAAAGTGTTAAATATATACTAATCAAAAAAGTATTAAGTATATATTATCTAGTAAAGAATTAAATATGAGACATAGGACATGGCTAGAATTAATCAAGGATTATGATTGAATGATCCATCACAATCAGGGAAATGAAAATAAAGTTGTTGTCACTTATAGTCTAAAGAGTAATGAATCATTAACCATTTAGAATTTGGAACATGACCCTTTCATAAATAATTTAATGAACTTTGGAATGGAATTTGTTGATGTATGAAATTCTTCTGTTTTTTTCATGTTTATGTGAAACCGTATTTAGCATACAGAGTAAAGATATCACTGAAGGATGACTGTGAGTTGTAGGAAAAGGTCTAATTGGTTTATAAGGATTTGTTGCTTGAATTTAGCATTGTGGAAGACTTTTTTTTGAATTTTATAAAGATATTATGCATTCCTTGTGATTCATAGATTTAGAAAGTGTTATTTTTTGAAGCTCATATTTCTCCATTTTTTGTTCATCCTGGTTGTACTATGATTTACACAGATATTTGGGAGTATTATGTGTGGGATGACATGAAACGATATGTTGATGACTTTACGTTGACTTGTTTTATTGGTCTATAGTTTAATGAAGAGTGACAATTACAGAAAGGGATGTTTCGGCCTTTTCTGGTACCAGAGTGGAAATGGGAAAATGTTTCAAAGGATTTTGTAGTCGGATTAGAAAGGATTTCTCAAGGTAATAATGCAATTTGGGTTATTTTTGATGGATTGACTAAATCTTCTCATTTTTTTCATATATGAGATAATTTGTCTCTAGATCAACTTTCTCGGTTGTATATTAAATAGATAGTCATGTTACATGAAGTTCCCCTCTCTATTGTATCTGATCATAATCCGAGGTTCACATAAAACTTTTATAAGGGCCTTCAAAATTCGTTGGGTGATGAATTAAATTTTAGTATATCTTTTATCTATAATCAGATGGGCAGTTAGAACTAATAATTTAGACCTCGGAAGATATGCTATGTTCTTGTTTAATGGATTACCTAGGAAGTTAGGACCAAAATATTTCTTTGATAGATTTTTCTCATAATAAATATTTTCATTCTAGTATACATATGGCACCATTTGAAGAATTATAAGGAAAGAGGTGTTGAACCACAACTTATTGGGATGTAGAATGTGAAAGGAAGTTTATGGGGCCAAATTTTGTAGAAGATATGGAAGAAAGTGTTCAGTTGATTTAGAAGAACATGAGAATAGTTCAAAGCAGGAAGAAGAGTTATACTGATAACTGGATGAAAGATATTTCTTTCTAGGTAGTTTATAATGTATTTCTCAAATATTCTCCATGGAAAAGTGTGATGTGTTTTGGTAAGAAGTGAAAACCGAGTCTGAGATTCATTGGACTCTATAAAATCCTATAGAAAGTTGGACCAGTTTTCTATAGAGTGGATTTACCTCCATGTGAATCCTAGGTACCCAATGTTTGTCATGTTTCAATGTTGGAAAAGTATATGATAGATTCATCTCATGTATTGAATCCAAAGGTAGTTAAGTTGGAAGTGAATCTTTCTTTTTAGGAAAAACTAGACCGAGTTCTTTACTGTATAGAGAATGTGTTAAAGAATAAGGTAATTAATTAGGCAATGGTTTTTAGGAAACACTATGGTTGAAGAGGAAACATGGGCATCATAAAATGCAATGAGTGATAAATACCCCAACTTATTAGATATGTAAATTAAATTTCAGGGACAAAATTTCCAAAAGGGGGGAATGATGCAGGATAACTTGTATTTATAGAATAATACATTTTCACTTCTATTAATATTTATGAATAAGATATTTTTTTACATTAAAGGTGTTTCTTTTTCTAATAGCATAATCAATACGTAACAACATTTTTTTTCAAATCTTCTATTGCACACAATATTGAGTTATACTGAAAAATAATATAATATTATTATTATTTTAAGTGGTCGTTAACACTTAAATGTTATGTTGGCAGGATTGAATAGAACTAACTATAATATGATTATAAATATTTTCTAAATTTGTTTACATTTATCAAATAATTTTTTGAAGATTAAAATAAGAATGAATTGGATTTAAGCATTAAATAATCTAATATTTTTAAAAGGTAATTTTAACACCTTTTGATAGAAATCCATTTTTAAATCTTTTTTTTTCACATTTATATGATATATTTGATAAACTAAAATTCATTTTAGAATCAGGCCCTCAAAATTCACTTTTGATAAATTTTTGGAAATTTTATAATATATTTTTAATGAATAATTAAAAGTAACACATTTTTAACTCAAAGAAACATTTTAATATAATTTATTTATATTTTTATATTTTACTTTAAATTAGTTTTAAAGATTAATTGGATCGTTTTTTCATTTAATCCAATCATTGTCATTGGATGTAATTTTACATTTAAATCTGATATAAACACATGAAAATATTTTTATATATCTTACTTCTTAAAAAAACTCTTTTTGGTTTTGGAAACATGAAATAATTTTAAATTAATTTATGAAAATTATTTGTTTTGAAATTGGGAATATCGATTCAATATTTTAAATCTGAAGGTATATATTATGTTAATGGTTACCTTTTATTTTGGGTCATTATGAATAATAACTTCAGTAATTATTTATATTTACCATTGTTAAACTGTAAATCTAGTAAATAAGGGTAAGAGAATAAAAAATTTATAACATAAAACTTCCAAAAAAATATTTTAATACTATTGGATTAGATATTTCCAGCCCTGAGAATTCTGGGGTCGATTTTGGGACCCCATGAAGCCACTTGGGTGCGAAAATGACATTTTATAAGAATTAATTTAATGTAAAGAGAAATATTTCATAAATATGTATCTTCTACTAAAATAATTTTAATAAGGGGTTATATAACATATAACTTCTAATATAAATATTCATTATTAAAATAGAAATATTTCATTTATCATTTATTTTATTTATAATTTTACCTATTAAGTAATTAATTTTAATTACGACACATTGATGATGCAGTGACTCCTTCATTAATAATGGTTTCAAATAAATGATAAAATAAATATTAAAATAAATCCAATTTGAATAATTTTATTCCATCCATGGATTTTTTGAATGATATTTACATATTATATTATATTTAATGTCTTTTTTTATGGAATAAATTTGTTATAAATTTATAAAAAAGTCATATATGAATAGTGGAAAAAATATACATAATTCATAACTTAAAATATATAATAGTTTATTAAATGATATTAAATTCCTAAAAAAGTATGATTTAGACAAATTATTAAGATAAGTCAAAATATGTCATAAATAATTTTTTTTTTCATTTTACAGGATATGGTAATTCAATTAACCCACAATATGTAAATAACCTAATATAACTATAAGATTAAAAAATGTAAAATAATGGTTAATCCAAAAAGATAAACATAAAAAATAATAAGAAACATGTCTAAAAATTATTGGATAATTACTATTAGAAATAAAATGATCTTATCATCAAATTTAATTTGTTTTGAACCATTTTTTTCTAAATTTATTTTATAATAAATTAATATTTCTAGACTTTCCTAAAGTGCCCCTCCACCTTCTTATAAAAGGCCACCACATCAACACACATAACTCACACCTCTCAATCCACATTGATCATCCATATTCTACTCAAATAATCTCCCAACATCCTTATATTCCTTTTTAAATCCATACATTAGGTAGAAGGAAATTCAAGAAATCCTATTGGATTAAATCAAAATAAGTTTTCTGATTTAGAGGTAAAGTATTCTATCAACTTCCATTCCTATATTTTCCTTCACTACTATCTATACGCTTGTTATTAATGGATTAAATAACAAAAACAATATCTTTAATATAATAGGCTATTGTTATGATAATTATTATAACTAGACTTACACAATACTCCTTCTAATGGATAAGAACACACTATTTCTATGTACGATGAACTACTATCTCAATAAATGATGATTGTTCAATTTTCTCCTACCACCTCTCATGATGGCCAATATAATGGAACTATATTTATATATGAAATATATTATATTTATATTGTCTTTAGTCTTCAATATTTTTTTATTTACAAAATACCTTCATGCTTTCCATATTGTGTAAATATGATAATTTCATTTGAGGAAATGCGGACTACCGCCCCATCAATATGCGGACTACTTCCCCTTCGGGACACATGTAGTTTCCCCGGACACACTACAAAAAAGGAGTAGCCCTAGAAGAGGATTCATAGCAGGTGCACACACAAGAGAAGAGCCCAATGGATTGTCAGAATGAGAGGGTATGTCTATGCCATCGGAACCAGCTTGTGCTTGAACGAGAAGCCTCTCCAGATGGTCAAGCAAAGGTGAAGAGCTATTATCATGACACATATCCTAGGGAGGGGCAGTTCCTTGTAGATAGTCTGGTTGAATTTTCTAATACCTTCAGGTCATGTAATCTTCTAAGCCTACGGGCCTTGTAATCTCTGAGCCTACAGGCCTTGTAAGGGTTCCCCCTCATCCCTTGAAAGGGGGTTATAAAAAATAAATAAAAATGAAGGCCTTCGGACAAAGAAATGAAAGTAGCGTTCATGCGTACGTACGACATACCATCTCTATGAATGGTTAATTTCATTTATTATTTCCAAATTTTAGGTACTAATATGAATAAATATATATAATTAATAAATATGATATTTATATCATGAATACTATTCTGGAGATAATTCACATTTGACCACATGGAAAATTATTAATTATAACTTGTTCATTTTTTACTCAAGTATCAAACATCAACAAAATGACTGATATTAACTAGATATGTTATATAATCTTTATTGAAAAGTAATAAGTGATATAAAAGGAATAACATACATGAAAAAGGTTTTGAATAAATTATAAATTAAAATATGTTTATTATTCTAGGAGATAAAGAATGAATAAGAAAATTTAGACTCAAGGTAAGGGACATCGTCTCAATCTCCTTCCATTGAGGAATATTTTGATTTATACACGAATTTCTTTTATAAGGTGTATAAAACACAATGAGGTATAATTTCATTAAAATAGAATTTTTTATTTGAAGTTTTTTAATAAAAGAAAAAAATAATGTTTCATTTTAACATACATTATGACAACATCCTTTCTTCCACCGTGATAATTATTTGATACTTGGCTTGTTTAAAAATCCATAATGTTTTTAAAAGGAAAATAAATACCTTATACCCTTTTACATATTTTGGTATTGAAAATGGTTTTCAGAATTCATTGATTATGTCAATATTTTAAAAATATATATTTTTATTAAAATTTGGAAATGTAACCTTTCCTTTATGCTTATTATATATGTAATGATTATGTTATGGTTCTCAGGAATTTTTTATGTATATGTGTGGTTACGTGATAAAATGAGGGCCACTAAGCTAGAGAGAGCCCTCCAATGCATTGTGTATTGTGACTGAGGTAAACAATAATGGTTCTCCTAAGAGTTTTAGGGAATATATTGTGATGGGTATTTCAAACATAACTACGATGGTTAGTCCATATGTAGGTGTGAAAGATACAATTTAAGTATGTTGTGGATTCCACAAGTTTCCATTGTTATTTATTATTTATATGAGTTATTCATAAATATTATTATTTCATTAGGAATGTTAAAGAGCTTGAGTTTTACGAGTAATGAGTATGATTTCATTGATTTGTATGTATTAATGGATTAATGTTTTCTTGAATAATTTTATATCCCGTACTAATCTTTTAATTCTCATCTCATGTTATTGAAATGTTTTCCACAGGGTGTAAGGAAGGGAAAGAGAAATGAATAATTAAATAATATTTATATCAAGAAAATAATTATTGTATTATTTAAGCAGTTAAATTGTTGGGAAAAAATTTGATAGACTAGAAGTGTCTTCTTTGTAATATTTGAGATGAAATGTACTATTTATGGCCTAATTCTCTAAAACACAAAACTTCAAAAGATACTCAATGTGAAAGAATGTATTTTATTGAACAAAAATCTATATTATGTAATGTTTAATGATAGTGAATTATATAATGTATATCATAAAATGTTTCTAGAGATGATCATTTTTGTTGTCGCTATTTATATGTTTAATTAGTAGTGAAACCCCTATTGGTATGATGATTTCATATCAAGTCTTTGATTCTTCTCTATTGAATTTTTGTGGGAATCTTATTTTTACAAAACATCTTTTTATCCATAGAGTTGAATTTGATGCTATCATAGTCATGGATTTTTTCTCTCAATACACAAAACTGATATATTCTTAATGAATAGACATTAAATTTTATATTCATAATTATACTATGATCATGTACAATTAAAATGATACATATCAATTTCCATCAGAATTTTTATAAATAAAATTTTAGTGGTTCCTATTTAGAATGTTTTTTTCTCTTATATGGATAAGAAGAAACTGAACGTTGGTGATATGAATATGGTATAGTAGTTTTATAATGTCATTCCAAAAAAATTTACTATTCTATCACTAAATAAGGATGTTGAGTATTGAATAAAAATCATACTTTGATTAATTAATATTTCCAAGGATCCCTATATAATGGCCCAAAATGTGTTAAGGAATTGATAAGGAAACTATATGAAAATCTTGAAATGTAATAAATTTTCCCATGTGGTTCACCATGGTGTATGCATTATCATGTTTTTAAGAATATATATTAAATAATGAGTCTCTAAATTTATTATCAGGTACTAAATATGATTACAATTAAGATCATGTCCATTAAACCATTTATTGATTAATTTTTCGATCAAATAAACTGAGAATGACACTTTTCCTTGATTGAAAATATTTATAGATATCATCAATTGACTTTAAATAATGATTATATACCCAATATTTTATTTATAATGTAGTTACACAATGAGTATAGAGTAATAAAATATAATTTTAATAATCACCCCTCTTTATTCACCTAATTTATGAGTAGATTTGTTAGAGATTACCTTGATTCATTTTTTTTGTATTCATTAAAGCTATTATGATAAATTAAATTTTTAAGGAAGAGAATTAATATAAATTTAGGATGGTTTTATATATCATATGGAAGTATTTTTGTAATGAAAAATTTACTATGTGTGGATATTTTCTACAAGAAGTAACAATTTTTGGTGAGATAATCTCTATCATGTGTATATCGATGGAACAATCAAAGAATGAAAAGATTAAATATGATCCCCAAACAACCATTATTATTGATATCCAATAACTTCAATTATTAGATTTTTATTATTAACATATTTCAGATAATATCTCATAACTACTAAATACTATAACTATATTAACTCCGATGGGATCAAATTTTTTGTTGGACTGATGAATGTGATGAAAATTAAAGGAACTAAAGATAATGTTATGCATTCCCCGTATTCATACATCACCTTTTAGTATAGAAAGGGTTATTAATCAACAATGACAGAACAATAAATTTATTGGGTGTTTTATCCTTCATAATGAAACTATAATATTATATTCCTAAAAAATATATGGTTCATGAAACAAATTACACAAAACATGATTTGGATTTAACTAGGATGTTTTTTTTCATTAAATATATAAAGGATTACCTTCATGGATAATGTTATGACATATGAAATTGATCAAATGAGTTTAGAGGTTATATTCACATAGAAATAGTTTAACATTCACCATAAAAGATCGTTGGAGCAAATTAATGAATATAACTATGATAGAAATTACCAGAATAGGAAAGAGAACAAAGAGACCGATGAATTTTTTTAAAAGGACCATTCTATATTATACATGATGAATATCAACATAGATATAATATTTTTGTATTTTAAAGAATTAATTCTTTAATCATGACGAAATTGGAGAAGTAATATATCCTTAAAATGTGTTTTTGACAATCTATAAAAGTGATGAATAAAGATTCACAGAATGAAGATGTTATTCTACAGAAGTAGGTGTGAAATGTTACTTATTATTCATTAATTATAATAGAATGTTAATTTTCAAGGACCGTGTATGTGATCCATCTATACTATACTTGAATAGGGTGATTTTAGAGGATTCTCATAGTTCATTATATTATAATAATCCAGGATGTAAAATTTTGTATATATATATATATATGAAAGATTACATTTAGTGGGATGGAATGAATATATATATATTTTAGTGTTTTTATGTATTTTCCTGGTATGTCATGAATTTAAGGATGATACACAAAATAATAATGGTATTTTACCATCATTAACCATAACAAATATAATTTTGAAAAACATAACATATTTTTCATTAGACTTCCAAAATTTTAGATGGGGATAATTCTATATTTGTTACAATATATATATTTCTAATTTCATCACAATTAATTTCCATTAAATATTATTTATCTTTTTATTATCTCACTAGATTATAAATTAATTAAGTGTAATTTTTTAATGTAGTTCTAAAAACTATTTTATCTAATTTGTATTGGAGGTTTACCTCACAGTTCAATAGAAGTATTCCATATGATCTAGAGATAAAGTTGATCTCTTGAAACATATGTTATATAATGAAAAATGGAAATTCTGGGAGATTAATTTGAACTCCAGAGGATATGTGGATATATTGTTTCATATATTAGACTGGTGGTTGGGATCCTTAACTTCATATAGTATTTTTTTTGGGAAAATATATTCCCTGTGAGCATATTGATATCTCTTTATGATGCCTCTATGAGAATAAGTGTAGAATTCAATAATATTGGGATTTATTTAAGGAAAAAAATATATTAGGTTTTTGAGCTTGCATATAAAATGGTTTGGAATGTTACATTCATTTAACAACACATCATGGAATCATATAATCAATATAAATGTAATAAAAGTAATTATAGTGCAATCTATAATTTGATTTTGGTGTCAATGTGATACTTTAAATTTCTATATGTTACAATTTTATTATATTCATAAAAAAATATAATCATTGATAATGATTACAATTTTGAGAATAAATATTTATTAGGGACAGTTTATTATGACTTGGATCTTATCTAGGGCCATTTGAAAGTAAATGATGTTTTCCATGTATAACACTTGAGGGAGTACATACCAGATCCTTCATATATAATAAACCTAGGGGTAGTACCATTGAAAAATAATATGTCTTATGAAGGAAAAAATTGAAGATTTAATATCATAGAGAGAAAGTGAAATTAGAAATGACCACTCACTTGATCAATGTTTTGTGGTGAAACCACCAATTTGAGGATGTTAAATGAGTATATGAGGATATGAAAAAAAAATTAATCTCAGTTTTTGTATAATAGTGAAATAAATATACGGGATAAATTAATTTTAATGGTGGTTGAATGTAACATAATTTTATTATATGAAATATCTTTATCATTTAATTTTTATTTATTTCATAGTTTCAATTATAGTTAACATTGAGTTTTACTGAAATACATTATACTATTAATATTATAATATTATCATGAATGTTATACCCTATAAATAAAATAATGTAGTATTAATAATAATACAGTAAATTTTAAAATTATATATCTTTTTTAAATTGAAAACATATTCATTAAAAACAACACAATTTTTTCTAAATTCTTTATATTCTTCGAAAATACATTTTCTCAAAAAATGTTTTTATTTATTTTTTATTAAAAATGATTAATATAATTAGTACACTTTAGAAAAATGTTGATCTAAAAAATTTACCTCATTTAAGAACACAAAATTTCATAATTATCATGTAGTGGGTTCATGAAAATTTTCTAAACATATTATTTTTTTGATAAATTTTTTAAAAAAATTATTATTATTGAAAATAACAATTTCTTTTATAGAATTTAAAAGTTGAATTATTTTGAAGATATTTTAACTAGTAAATGTGTATATTAATATGATAATAAATACAAAATAATTATTTTTAATCTATTACATTTTTTAATATTATATAAAATCTATTAATACTTCTATTTTTTTCCAAGAAATGTTTTTTTCACTATATCTTCGGTCAGAATTTAAAATTTAATACTTCCAAATATATAAATTGAATGTGGGTAAAAGGATTCCTTATTTTGAATATGAATAATTCATATAATTTTTTTTGTTGGAAATTAATTATTTTCCACATTGAATAAAACAATTAATTATTAATTATTATGGTTAATGTTTAAACTTGTTTATCGATGTTTAAAAAATAGATAAGGGTGTTTTAATAATAAAAAAATTAATTAATCAATTTATTAATAACTATTAAGACCATATCCTATTCAAAATTTTAATATATGGTAAATTTTATTCAATTTTCATTGTAAATACTTTATATTTATGGATTCTTTTAGGAAATTTCCATGTAGTTTCCATGTGCATTCATTTCCAATCATATATCACGACTTCTCATATCAGAAACTCTATGAACAGTATTATCCTTTTGATTCATCCAAACCTAACAAATCTATTATATACATACCATCCCACATCCATGAGGCTTTATTTTTACTATTATGACCTCAAATAAATGTATTTTTTCTAACCTAATGTTATTGTCTGAAGAGGAATTATTGTTCTTAACTGAATGTTATTATTTTATTTCTTCTTCCACATATTAATAAAATTATTGATCAATTATGATATAATAATATCAATATATACCATATACTGATATATTACTAAGTTTATGTATTAAAACATATCTATATCAGCCTCTATCAAATGTTGAATGAAACCATCAATTGTCTGTATATTGGATGCCACCTCACCATCCAAAATATTAATTTCCATTACTACCTCTCACTATCTGATATGACATTGGATTAAATGATTATATATTATAATAAATAAATATTTAGGTTTTTGATTATAATATCACATGTACCTTCTTACTATCCAACTATTAGAAAATGATTACATAACTTGTGTGTATGTGTGGACTACCACCTCTATAATGTGATGTCATAAGTTTTTTATTTTATTTGGACATAAAATTTACATTGGATAGAAAAAATTAATATAAATGATATATACCATTAAAAATTTATTGGTATGGGGAATTAATATTAATTCATTATCTCCATCATGAAAATTGAAATAACATTCAGGCATGCACACATTTTACAATCCCTATGAACTGTAAAAATCATTTTAAGTATCGAACTATAACAGATAACTCTTAATATAGGAATATTATAAATATATAATATTAACATCATGGATAACATGATGAATATTATTAGAGCCCTGAAAAAGTTAATGAACCAAAAATACCAATCCAAAACATGCATGAAAATGTATTAGTTAATACCAAAACACAATATTAACAAGGATTTTATAATTAGAGGTTCATAAAAGGCCATAATAAATCGTATATATAATGATATATATGATTATGATTATACGATAAATTTCATACCCCTCTAACACTATATATAATAAAATTAAGGGAGATAGATAATGGCACGTTGGATCAGTATCATATAGAAAACAAGATAGAAAAAATCATTGATGGTATAAAAATCACTTGAATAAGAGGAATTCACCACTAAAATAAAATAATATTAGGAGATATTTGGTATCTATCTATATAAAAAATATGACATAATATAAATTAAATCCAAAAACAATAAAACTATTCATTTATAAACAAATATTCTACAGATTAAAGTCTTCCAAAATAAATAACCAAAAGAAAATCTAATGAAGGGACAAAACAACTGACCAAATGTCTACTATATTAATGTCTAGAATAATCCTTGTAACACTCATTGTAACAAGAATTTTTTTTTACTTCTTTATGAGGTTATTAAAAGTACACTTAGTAGGAAAACCAAAGTCTCCCATAAACATGTGAATGGCGATTACAAATGCACTAGTGAGACAATTGAAGACCCCCAAGGCACCTAAACCAGTCGACTATCCAAAACCATCCCCAGAAATGTATTCTATTAAAATAAATCGTCAATGTATAATAATATAATAGGAGTAATAAAATTAATGGTTACCCCACACATCATTCCCACTAATATATTACTCTATGACCCAACATCATAGGAATGGTAAATCCCATCACATCCGTAGGACCAATACCACAACCCAACAACATTATCATATCAAATCACCCCTGAAGACAATTATACGACCACCCCACGACATGGTCACATCTCATCTCACCCAATTTCACCATTTTCATCACATCACATCCACTTTCATCAATACAGTTGTAGGATATCATGAACATAAAAGACATTAAACTCAAAACCTCCTCCTACCATTAACAAACCCCACCAAAATACACCCCATAACACAATCATATAACATCTCATCCAAAGAAAAACCGATCTATCACCCTGTGCACTAACACGCCTTTGTCCATCAAATATTATTTATATATACTCACATGTAAGTGAATGTATAAATGAGTGAATAACCAAACATTGATCCACAGCATCGGGATATTGGTAAAAATAATCCCTATGTGAATATAAGGGTGTGAGCACAAAGTGAAATATGAGGGTTGGTATCGTATAGAAATAATAAGGAATATATATATATATATATATATACATATATTCGGAAAAAATAAAAACCTAATGGTTAAAAAAACACTCTAACGAACTCACAACACCCCCACTTTCACTACAATCAATAAAATCATAACACCACACAATCGACAAGCCACATATTAAATTTACAACTAACATCATTATATATCCCATTCGATTCATTATTTGTGATCAACTATATTGAACAATACATCCCATCAAATTTTTTTCAATTATCATTTCTATTCCATTTACTATACCAATCCATTTTAATAAAAATATTGTTATAAAATAATTTCATCCCGCCCCAAGAATCTAACAAAACACAATAATTCTCATAAGTATCTCGTGATCCCCATTAAACCATTGTTTGACTTCCCCAAAATCACAGTCAAACAAAATTCCACCACACCACACCACACCAAAATCATTGACCTTCATACCATCACATCACATCCTTAATAGCATGAAAAAAATATCACCTTTCAAACACAAAAGAATGAATATATAAGCCATTACATTTATTCTTAGAAATCATGTACAAAAAATCCATAACCTTGCAAGTCCAAAATATAATCTAAAAAACATCACCTCACTCCCTGAAAGCGCATACAACAAATCTATTTCCTCATTTATTCTAATGAAAAAACATATCAAAGATCAATTTTCTTATTTAATAAAGGGGATTTTATCCTACATCTCATTATTTTTTGGGTGTTATCACACAAACCAAAAATCATTGGGGTCCCCTAATCTTATCAAAATATATGTAGAGAGCCAATATCTTTTTATTTACCATGATATGAAAAATAATAAATAAGGAATTTTTAAAAAATTCACGTTAGATTATAAAATTCATATCCCATGGTGGTGGAAATTTTCATGAGGGTATTTAGCATATGATAAAGTAATATAAAAATAATATTAAGGATATAATATCATAAAAATTATTACCATTTACAAATCAATTTAAATTAACTAATTAATTTATCATCACAAGTCTATTGAAAACCATCCACCATAAATGGTGACAAAGATAATATTGATACTATTTTTCAATCCTGTTACAATGAATTTCACCCCACTAGTTTAAAAAATTGATTAGGGTAGCGTTACTGATGGATTTTAGTGATGATTTGTGAATAATAATAAAAATATCACAACTGTAGAATTTTAAATATTTTCAACCACTTCAGTATTTTGAGCATAAATCATTCCATATTAATCAGATGTGAAAAATTATTTATTTTTGGATTCCTATTTTCATGAGATACATCATTTTCAACTAGTAAATCTTGATTTTACCTTCTAGAGGCCAAAACATTGATCCAATGTGGGAAAATTTTCTAGATGAACAGATTGACCACACATCATTAAAAAGAACATGACTGTGGCTACATAAGACAAATTGCATTGATTCCAACTGGATAGGAAGTAAAACACCATGGTAGATATGAATTTTTTGTTTTAAGGAAAAGATATATTTTTATAGAATTCATTAAATATAGAAAACTAGAAAAGGATAAAGGACCCCTTCAGATAAAAAATATAACATTGGTAATTAATTCATATCATTAATAACATGTGTCCTGAGAATCTAAACTCTAGAGGGTCTACAAAGACTAAAATTCCGAAAATCATTCCATAATGAAAAAATTAGAGATTTGTTACTATATATTTAAAATACAGTTACAACATTTTGGATTCAAAACCTCGATATAGGAATCCTATCCCTATTTTTACCTTTATATTCTCATCGCCATTTCATTTCAATGATGGTTATACTGACATAATTATCTATTCTAGAGGATATATCATGAGAAGATAGTATTATATGAATTAATCAATCTATGAGAGGCAAAAAACAATGTGGTGTTTGTAATCAAGGATCTAATGACATGTCCCCTTTATAGTTTGTGCTTTTCATTGTAAACACTTTTATTTAGAATAATAAAAGATTTTTTTGTATACATAGAGGATGCATCATTTTCTATTATCTTTTTTTCTTCTATTTTTTCAAGGTTATTTTTATAATTATGATTGTATAATAGTAATCATGTTGTTGAATCATCATTGGTAAATGTATCCACATTGAGCACAACAATGTCAATTAGTTTTTCTTTTACATATTTCTTCAAGTAATAAAATACATTTTTGTAAATCAATAAACACATATAATTAAGTAATATTTATGGTTTATAGTCTATATAGGTGCATAACATGAATTCTTAAGGTATACATTTTATAATCCATGTAAAAATCAAATTTAGATAATGATTAGGGTAGTGTCTTAAGATTGAATCTTATCCACCACTACAACCATTAGTTTTTTAGTCTAGTTTGATTTAGATTTCAAATAACAAATTTAGATTAAATTTTTAATCCAATTTCAATTAATAATATTTTATTAATTCATTTAAAATCCTCAATTTTAGTTTTAACAATATCAAAAAAAACTAACAATGTGATAGTTTGACAGTATGAGATTCCAAGTCATGATGAATTTTTTTTCTTTCCATCATTTCAATAGTTTGAGGAGCGTAGTCGTGATGATTTTTTGGAATTTCAACATAATATTTTTAAATAAGTATTAACATAAATTATTATTCTTTAAAATTATTTAAAGGAATTAAACAAATCTAAATATCAAAAAAATAATCATGAAATAGAAAATATTATCTGAAAAATATTTAACATTGTAGAGCATTTTGTCGATTAGTTGAAAATGAAT
The DNA here is from genome assembly GCA_963277665.1 of Viscum album. Lineage (NCBI taxonomy): Eukaryota > Viridiplantae > Streptophyta > Magnoliopsida > Santalales > Viscaceae > Viscum > Viscum album. The sequence continues at coordinate 1,292,739,648 of OY728146.1, forward strand.
TTTTAATATCCCATCTTGGAATCTACTAATCCTAGTTTAGGACATTACAATGTCACATCAGTGGGGGGTTTTTCCTTTTTTCATTCTATTTTTGGAATAAAAAAGATGACTATGAGTTAAATGAATTTGGAATTGGCTATGTTCTTAGACATAACTAACCCATGAATAGGGAAACTGAAAATACAATGTATGGTTAATTTCAATTATTGAAAATAATTTTTTACAATTTATATGACTTATATATTGGGTGATAATATTCAATCATGATGATAATGATATTAGCATTATTGAAATTTTTTTATTACCTTAGCCTGATGAAATGTGGGATTTTCATTAGATCATGCATCATTATTTGGAACGCTCAGTGAAATATGGCTTGAATTTTACATTTCAATTTATTTTTCAGAATTAAATTTTTTATTTCATATTTTAGTGCATTGATATGTTTCAAATTGTATTGACACTTCTTCCATGAATTGGGAAACACAATTGATACATAAAGTTCCAAACATAACCTATCTCTATTTTACTAAATACGTTAATTCAGAAACCTTATATTGTCAATTATAGAACATTAATCCATGACATTTTGGTCACATAGAATAGATTTTGTTATGGCATCGATTAAGTGGATTACATGTCATGGTTCATAAGGAGTATGAGACCTTATGTAATGAGACTGGTAACCATCCTAATTCAATCATTTTAATATTTAATAAATTTCTACACATGTACATTTTTAAAATTAATTTTGTTATTAAATTGAAATGACCATTTTGAATAGTCATTAAACAGACATGGACCTAATACTCTCTGTAGTACTGGGTAGTGGTATATCCAATATTCATATAGCATATTATAGTATCTTTTAAAGGATATTGATGTATATTTTGAGTAGGTTTAGAGGAATGATCATTTCAACATAAATAAGTTACTCCTATACTGTTTTTAAATATGATATAATATCATTTTTTAAATTATTTTTGAGATGTTCATATCAAATTGTAACATTATGCCTCTGTAACATCCTCTAGTCACATTCCCAGAAGGTTGATGACCATTTACCTATGGTTTTGTGATGTATGCTGCCAATGATTATTCATATTGAGCTACCCATGTCATTTGAACTTATTAAAAATGTGGGAAATGACTCCTAGTTCTAAGCAGGTATTCTTTGTACATTTTAGAAAGTTAAAGGTATCATTTGACTTACCCAGAGCATGGACACGTTGGCACACAAGTTTTAAAAGTAATATCCTCCAACATTTTCAGGGGATGGTGGGACTCATGTAATAGAGTCTTTTATTAAGCCTGTTTTATTTATATTCATTCATCTAAATAAGCTTATAGAGATGTGGATCAAACTAGATGTGTATATACTACATGATTCCACTAATTGGAGGTGGTAAATAAAAACTAATGCGGATAATATTGTGATATCATCTAGGATAACATTTAGAAAATATTCTATGACTATTTTGATCCCCATTCTCTGAGTGATGACATAGTACGATTATTTATGACCCTCTAGTAGGGGATCATGTTAGTTACTCAACACACCACATATTTCATAGAGGTGCATTGATTCGATAATACTCATAATGTTTCTGATCTTAGGAATACTAGGTAATTGAAGGATGGGATGGTCTATGACATCTAATCATAGGTCAATGTGTTCCAATTTACTACCATTTTAGATAACATCAATAAATTATATATTATATAGAAGGAATTTTGGGAAGATGAGGGAGCATGTTTGGGAGGTTCATATCATAGGGAAATTAGTATTTCTTATTTTTGAAGAAACAGGTTCTTTGAGGCTTCTCATAAAGGTAGAAATAGTTAAGTACCTCATACATATAGTTTCCTTATATATCACGAGTGTAGGATGCCTCAAAACTAGAAGAATTTGTGATTATAGTCACTAGTCGAGTGCTGAGGCTACTTTAGTTTAGGTAATATTCAGCGTGGAAACATGAAATTCCCTCCATTATCCCATGAGCATGGATCTGTACCTATTCCTCGGCCAAGATAGGGGTCACCAGGAACATGTTAGACTGGAAGAGGGAATACCACATGCCAAAAATGATGAGGTAGTTGTGGGGGCCTAGGTAGTGATACATGTCACAACCCGTCCCCCAAGGCCCGTATCCTAACTACCCCATGCCCCCTTTCCATAGGCCAGAGGCTGGGGACTAGAACCCAATGCATAAATCCTTAAACTGGGAAGGAATTTCCATTATAAACTAGAATACAAAAAACAGAGTAAACAACTAGAAGTAAAACACTGTGTAAAAATGTATAATAAAGGGAGTGCTGAATGTATAGGGGTCCGGAAATACAAGCCCAACAGTAAAGTACAAGGAAAAGGAAAAGTACAAGTACTACTGAAATAAGAAATAAAGCAGATACTGGGTCGTCCTTCGGGGTTCCCACCTGAAGGGTAGGTACATATGGCCTCCTCAGTACTCCAGTCTGTCTGTCTCCTCCATGTACCATCACACCATGTGGTCCACCTCTAGTATCGTCCAATCTTGTTACTCTCTGACTCGGTCAGCACTGTCCGTCGTCTGCAACCAACACAAAGAGGTGCGGGCATAGCCCTTGTAAGGGTGAGTATAATGATACTCGGTAGGGACTCCAAGACCCTCAAGGTCTCACTAAATCCAACATGGATAAACCAAAAAGTATGAAATCAACAGATAACCATTCCTTAGGTATATTCCCATACATATGTCTAAGTTTTCTAGTAACCCATCTCAATCATAAAGAAAACACAAAATTCAATGAATCAGCTCAAAAACAGGATGTTATTATAGGGGTGATAACATGTAACACTCCCTGTCAAACTATCAAAACCTCAGCTACTGGTGTACTCCTCTTCTATAGAGTATTGTGGGCCTACCGCGTTACACAGAGGCGCTTCCCACTATCCTGGACGGTTGTAGTACTCCTATTGTCGACTACCGTGGGTCTGCTGCATCACACAGAGGTGCTCCCCATTGTGGTTCTGATGCGTCACACATTGGCCCTCCCCACTGTGGGTCTTCCGTGTCACACAGAGGCGCTTCCCACAGGGCTCATCGAAACACTTCGATTCAAAAAGTCACCATTCATCAGGTCCCCGCCAGCTACTTGGACTCAGTACTCCACTTGCTCTTCTCCAGGTGGATCTGATCCTAAAGGTACTGGTAAATAATACAAATATCACTAAGTCCCAATTAGAAGTATAGCAAAGATCTTCCTCATCATTGGAGTCTCAATGCAACATACGGTGCGTCAATCAGATACCCAGTTTATGAGTAATTGGCATTCCCATTCCAGGGGCCCGGTTAGATTTTAGGTTCAAACCAACCCAACCATACCCCACCTATGTACAAACCTCAAGTGGGGTATTCAAAAAGAACTGTCACACTCCATTATTTCCATCGCTGCAGGAGGTTCATCAATCGGACACCCGTAGCCCAAGATATGGGCGTAAAAGTGTAATTGGGTCAAACGGGTACGGGTCCGGTCTGACCCAGTCAGACCGACTCGACCCGACCCGGGTTTGGACTGGGGTATGACCTAGTCCGCGGGTTTTAACTGGCCCAATGGTCTGGGCTGGCCCGAGGGGGCGGCCCGACCCGAGTGGGCGGCCCGGCTGGCTGGCGGCCCGTGTGGACTGGCAAGCTGGCGGCTTGTATTGCCCTGTAAGCTGGCGGCCCGATGGCCTGTCCTAGCAACATCCAGGGGGAGGCGCGCACCCCCCTGGATTCTCGAATGGGTGAACCTGTTGGGTGGAACCAAACCGGCACCAAATGGATCTGGTCCTGCTCATGAGGGACCCACTGGATCCCACTCCTCCTGGCTGGCCGAGCGGCTAATGGCTCCATCAACTCCCCTGCGGCCCACCCTGGCTGTGGCCCAATTCTCCTCTACACGGTGCGATGGAACCGTGCCCTTCAACCACATCCCGACCTGGCCATGACCTCCTCCTCCCCCACACGACGTGATGGCGATGCGCTCTTCCTATGACTCGACGACCTTGCACCCCCAGTTTTCTTCGTGGCCGGCCCGACGCCAGTCACGTTGCTCCACCGCAGTCCTATCTTCCGGTGGTGTCGTTGCTCTACCACCATCATCACAAAATTAGAACAATCTAAGGGGGATGGTTGGTTCATGTTCATGTGGTCTGAGCCCTCCACATTACGTTGATATCAATCAGCCTAACATATTCCAAAAAAATATGAACGACATAGAACATGAACAAAAATCAACTCAAACCCCTACCTCATATCTATGACTGTTGACGATGTTGTAGAAAGGAAGCGTTGATTCGTCAATGTTGGAAAAGGAAGGGGATATGCATTTTTAGAGGATGAGCATTCAGAGGTAACGATATCGAAGATGACATTCTTCGCGGTCGACTACATCTCTTTTGGCACGGTTGAAGATCGTTCTTCATTGGAGAATTAGTTTCTCCAAATCCTTCCAAATCCTATCTCAACGTTTCACCAAAGTAATTTCGAACATAAAATAATGGGTTATGCCAACCCATTATTAATTTTTTTGGGCAAAATATTCTAAATAATTCAAAAGGTGTCTATTTATTAAGTGAAAGTGATTAATTAATTAATTGTGATGGATGAAAAATTTAATTTGTGGGGGAAGTTCAAGTGTTTCTCTACATAATTGGGGGTTCCAAGGGGTTACAACCCCCGAGTGGTCCCCACCAATAATATCCTCCCAAGGGAGGTTATGTACGGGTAGGCCCTACCACCATAACCGCTCATGGGAGGTTTTGGTGTGTTGTCCCCCACCTCTAACCACCACAAGAAGTTTTTAACCGCCACAAATAAAAATAATGTAACACATTATTTTTATTTAATTTAATTAAAAACCCCAAAATATAACATCCATTTTCGACCATCCACCATTGAAGCGAATGTCTACATAAGTGAATACTCTCACTACAAGTTCAACGATGCCCTCATATTTCAATTCTGAGCACCAGTTAAAAAGTTATAAAATCCCACCCGTACATTTAATAAACCTGCCCGAACAAAAATTCAGAAATTGATTCCGGGCACACCGGGCCTCAAAATCAAGTGCCGTAAATTTTCATGGACTCGTAAAATTCGCATGTATATAAGAATAAAATTTCCATGGAAATTATAGGTCTTTATATTCTCCCCACCTCAGGGATTTACGTTTCCGTATTCTAGAATGCTAACTATGGGAACAAATGGGGGTATTGAGCACGCATCTGATCCTCCCACTCCCATGTGATCTTCTGGAGGTTCCTGTGATTCCAGTGAATGTGCACTAGATGTATCGACCATCCACACCGGACCCAATCTTGTCAATCCTCAATATCTACTGAAACCTCCATAAAAGTCACCCATTCATCGATGTCCAGCTCTCTATGCTCGACGATGTGGGAAGGGTTGTGCACATATCTCTCAGCTGAGATAGGTGGAAGTCATCAAGTACCCAGTGCAACTATGGTGGAAAAGCTAAGCAGTAAGTCACCTCGCCTACTTTACTGAGGACCTGGAATGTTATGATGAATCGCAGAGATAACTTTCCACCTTGGACAAATCTTCATAGACCTCGTTCAGGTGAGACCCATAGAAAGACGTGTTCGCCATCCTCGAACTCTAGAGGCCTCCGTCTCCTATCAGCATATGACTTCTGTCTACTTGGTATAGTCTTCATATGATCCTGGATGATCTACACCTTCTCTGTGGTAGCCCGTACCATCTATAGTCCCACTAGTGTTGACTCCCCTGGGATTGTCCAGCACAGTGGTGATCTGCAATGTCAACCATACAAGGACTCAAGGGTGTCATTCTGATTGTAGAGTGATCATTGTTGTTGTAGGAATACTCTACCAACAGCTAGTGACCCTCCAAGCTATGACCAAAGTCAAAGACACAAGCCTGTATCACGTCCTCGAGGGTCTGGATGGTCCTCTTGGTCCGTCCTTCATTCTAGGGATGGAAAGCGGTTCTCAAGCGAAGCTGTGTCCCGAAAGCTTCCTGTAACCCATTCCATAACTGATAAAGTGAACCGTGCTTCAGGATCAAAGTCAATTCAGGAAGGTACTCCATGTAAACGCACAATCTCTTACACATAGAGGCATCCCATGCTCTCTATGGAACCTCGCTCTCTAATTGTAGGATGTGGGCCGACTTGGTGAGTTGGCCAATGAACACCCATATCGAATCATGGAACCTATATATACGTAGAAGGCCCGTCATGAAGTCCATGTATATCCCATCCCACTTCCACCCTGGTACCTTTAAGGGCTGAACCAAGCCTGTCGGTACCTGGTGCTCTACCTTCACCTGCTGACAAGTGAGGCCCCGTGAGATGAACTCTGCTACCGACTTCTTCATACATGGCCACTAGTGATTTTGTCGAAGGTCCTGGTGCATGTTTGTCACTCTTGGATGTACCGCTAGAGGGGATATGTGGAACACCCTCAACACTTTCTTCTGATGTGCAACTGGTACCAAGGTACATCCTCTGAAGAGGATGATGTTCTCCCCACCTTTAGAAAATACATCGTGTGCCTGCCCTGTGGATATCTGAGAATGTCATGTCTCACAGTCAGTGTCCCTATGCTGTGCCTCCCTGACTCACAGAAGAAGTAAAGGAGTGACTGTAAGAGACTGTAGAAAGGCTGCTCCGTCCCTATCCACAAACGATATATGTAAAGTATCCTACTACTCTGTCGCCTCTCCTAGAAGTTGTATACCAGATCTCATGCTTAGTGAATTTTCCACAACGTTCTCCTTCCCAAGAGTATAGACTATCTCGATGTCATAGTCCTGGTGGAACTCAATCCAATGCCTCTATCTTAGGTTCATGTCCTTCCAAGAGAATATATATCTGAGACTCTTGTGATTCGAGTACACGGTAATACATTCACCCATCAGATAGTGTCGACACATCTTCAAGGCGAAGACCACTACTGCTAACTACAGGTCATGGGTAGTGTAGTTATATTCATGATATCTCATCTATAGAGAACCATATACAATCACTTCTCGCTCCTGCATTAGGACAATCCCATGCCTGGTCCCTGATGCATCGCAGTAAACATCATTCCCTACGCCCTCCTCTGGTAGCCTCTGTAACGACCCAAAATTTCATTAATGGAAAATCCCTCTTGATCCAGTTAAATGTTTCTTTATGTTTTTATATGATGTCAACTTCCTTAGTTTAACGTTAAGATTTGTGACCGTTACTTTTATAGCCGTTGAACAGTGATCATCTGGGTAGTTTAAATATAAGTCTTTAACGAACCAATTTTCTACTCTGACAAAGGAAGCGATGGCCTCATCCAGTAGAATTGCCCCTTACGAAGCCCATTTGTCGGAGCTCGGAAAGGAGGTGGCGTCTTTGGGCTTTGCCCTTGACCAAGACCAAGCTGAGCTTCATCAAGTCAAGCTCGAACGTGATCGTCTACGGGAAAAATGGAAGTTGATAGAGATTACCACTCGAGCAATGTTATCCGAGCAACCCCAAGAGTCTGTCACCATCGCACACCTTACCCTTAGGTCTTATGCGGCTATTTTAAGGGGTTATGTAACAAATAAGTAGCACCATGTTCATGTACATTATTTTTTTGTATATAATAATGAATATAATTTCTAGTCATTTTTGATGCATTGTAATTAGTTTTTAAAGTACAAATGATGTTTTTAGTTATTATTTAATTAAGAATTATATTTTATTAAATTAAAGGATTATTGAATTAAATAATATTTTAATAAAATATTATTATTAATATTAAATTAATTTTTATTAAATATAAATGATCTTATAATTTTATGAATGCAATTAAAATTTTTATTAAGGTTTGAAAGCCATTTCTGTCAAAACCCGTGAATTTTTTATAAATGTCGGTTTTTATTTTAAAAGTGAAAATTCACATATTTAGAAAATTATTTAGATAAAATAAATATTATTTTTGGAATCAGGACGTCGAAATTATCCAACGGTGAATTTTTCATAATTTTCTGAGACAGTCAAATTTTTGGGTAAAAATTAAATACCATTTAAATATATAATGTGTTTTATGACATCATAATGACCCAATGGTGGTGTAATAAAATACCATAATCCTTATGTTCGGCCAATATGTGTTTTATCAATAAAATAATGAGGTTTTGGGTTTGTTTGACTCACTTTTCAAAGCATTAATGGAGCCCTCAAGACTTATTCAACACTTTGCCTTTTTAAATTAATTTCCATGGGAGTGTGACTCACCTCCACATAAGCAACCCTAATTTTTTAATAAGTTCGGTCCTTGGCCTTGTAAAATATTGTTTTCCTCTTCCCTTTTCTAGAAACCATGGGCAAATACCATGGGATGGTTTGTGGTTTGGATTATTTTAATATAAGGGGTCCCAAACCTAAATAATAAAAAAATTCTCTCACCTTTCCTATATAAACCCACCCAAGCTCCCACTTCCTCCTCACTCAAAGCCCTTGAAGTTCGTCCAAACTCTGCCCTACTCTCTCTAGAATCCTCCCAAGGTGCCCCAAGCTCCCAAGAAGCCTCTCACAAGCCTCTCTCTAGCCTTTGGAAGCACACTTCCAAGTAAGGGTTTTTCTTCCTTTCTCATTTTTGTCAATTTTCTTTAAGTTGTATTGCCCTTTTAATTTAATTTATGAATGTTGGGGTATGGTTTCGCACCTCCCCCATACTGCCCTCTTATTGTTTGAATGATGGGAGACCCCTTTCTCTCTCATTAAATGCCTCCCATGTACACCCGTTACTATGCCGAAATTCCGAAAGGAACTTCTCTCTCTTCTTTTACATTCAAGCAATACTTTTGTATCATGAATCTAAATTCCATTTCAATTGTTGGGACATGTATATATATGATCTCCTTACTGTCCATTACATGTAATTATGATGAGGAACCCCTTTCTCTCTCATCAACCTTTTTTATGAATTCTTATGTCACGTCGTTACGCTGCCGAAATCGCACCGATTTTCTAAGCCAATGTCTTTGTGTAGTGAATACCATGCCCATTTCTCCATCACGGGTATTCACCTTTATGCACATATACATATTGATTGTAAAGTTTCATGTATGAATTCCACATTCCTTTATCGTGGAAGAAATGATTATGTTTTATGAATCCATGTTTTCTGATCCATGTGGCACACTTATGCATGAAATGAAATGTTTAAGAAGGGTGCACCCTTTATAGCGCTCCAATGCATTGGGTAAAGTATAGTATCATGATACGTCATGTGCAATGAGTGTTGACTCATGCTAATTCAAGTGCAACGAGGGTTTACTCGTGCTTCAAGTGCAATGAGGGTTTACTCATGCTCCATGTGCAATGAGCCTTGGCTCATGCTAATTCAATGTTAAGTGTTGTTGCCACATTTCCATGTTATGATTATCATGCTTTATCATGCCTTTATGTTCATCTCTCTCTTATGCTCTATTGATATGCCTATTGCCTACCATGTATTTTACTCCTCATGTTATTCATTATGTACTCCCTTACTGGGCTTTATAGCTCACCCTTTTCTTATGCATGTCCTCAGGTTATCCCATGCAATGCTAAGTACGAAGGAATGTAGTGGTCATGTAAAGGAAGTTTTCAATAAGGATGTTGTATTTCAAGTTTAAAGTTTTTATGTAATGATCCTAAGCCCCAAAGACACTAAACCTCTCGATCTTCTTTGTTGTATCAAGTGAAGTTTTTTGTAATAAAGCATGTTTAAGTTGTAATAAAAAGCAGGGTTGTCATAGTTGGTATCAGAGGATAGGTTTAGTTATTTTTGGGATTAGGAAACCCTAGTAAAGCCTTAGATACAAGACTAAGCATAATAAAAACATCCCTAAATTTTGGTAAATACTAAGTAAGTGTTTTATCAAACAAATACATCCCTGTCTGGATACGAGCAGGTAGAGGCGGCTCTGGCACAGATGTGTCCTAGGGGTAAAACCCGAAAACACCGCTTTGAGCTAGACTCGAACGGGAACTGGTGCACGACAACGGGCCTTGCTGCACTCTTGGTTACGACACTCCTGGGGGATATGTTTTGATAAATTCACAATCTTAGTATGAACCCTTATTAAGGGAAAAATGCCCCTAAGAATATATGTTAGAAGGAAGATCATGAAAAGCCTGGATTGAATCCTATAGACTCATGAGTTAAAGAGATTAAAGTTTATTTATAAGTCATAAACTTTTGTCTTTGGATTACCCTTTATGTGTTACCCCTAACTTTCCTTTTATTTCAGCCAATGGCCGGTAATAGGAGAACTCGGGCTAACAACCGTTGTGAAGATCAGTGTGATGATTGTACCAATGAGATGCCCAATCCAATGGGAGCGGGAATCGCGAACTTTGTCACGCTTCTCTCTCAGTTAACTCAAGTTTTGAATAGAAACACTGGTCAAGAGGAACGTTCAACCCCCCCTAAGAAAGAACAAGTCTCTATGGAAAGCTTCATGAGACAAAGGCCTCCTACTTTTAGTGGATCATCCGATCCCACGATTGCTGAACAATGGATCAACTCCATTGAAAAGATATTCTCCATCCTCCAATGCTCTGAAAAAGAGAAGGTTCTCCTGGCGGCTTATCGTATGGAGGGTGAAGCTGATCAATGGTGGACGTTGATCAAAAATACGAAGCCTGAGGAGGAGATCGAGGCTTTGGAATGGAAGGTATTCCAGAAGATGTTTTTCGATAAATATTTTCCACGCACCCTCCGTCTTAAGATGGAAAGGGACTTCCTTTCCCTCAAGCAGAAAGATGAGGAATCTGTGGGAGCGTACGAGGCAAACTTCACAAGGCTTGCACGATACGCTTCCGGCTTTGTCGTTACCCCCGAATGCAAGGTTGACCGCTTCTTTGGTGGGCTGAAGCCTAGCTTGCGGAAAGCATTAGCGATCCGTGACTTCGACAGCTATGAGGAAATTGTCAGATGTGCCCTCAAGGTTGAAATGGAGATCGTAGAATCACAGGGGTATCATAGGGACAAGAAGCGGAAGGTGGACTTCAATGCTGGTGGTCCGATGGATAAATCCAACGGCGCTAAGAAATTCCAGCACCCCACTTGCCAAAAGTGTGGAAAGAAGCACCCTGGAAATTTCCTTAGGGGGACAAGAAAATGCTTCAAGTGTGGAAGAGAAGGGCACCTAGCTGTTAACTGTCAGCAAGAAGGACCCGCGGCTGCGACGGAGGTGAGGAACGCTCCGTTCGAACCTCAACGCGTTGTTCAATGCTTCAAATGCAAAGAACCGGGTCATTTTGCGAATCAGTGCCCTAATCCAAGGGTTATCGGAGGCAATCAACAACCTCCAAGACAGCAAGGAAGAGCTTTTGCCATCACTTCTGCTGAAGTGAACCCCGACAACGAAGTGGTGACAGGTACGCTAGTTATTCATTCAAGAATAGCGAACGTACTTTTTGATTCAGGTTCTACGCATTCTTTTATATCTCAAAAGTTTAGTAGAAAAATCCCTGCACCACCACAAGTCATGGAAGTAAAGATGTCGGTGAGTACGGCAAATGGGGCAATCATTGCATCCCATGAGTATAAGTCCTCCCCTGTTATAATCTGTGGATTGAATTTCCCGGCGAACCTCGTCATACTCCCTTTGGTGGAATTTGATGCAATTCTTGGCATGGATTGGCTTTCCTTATATAGAGCCAACATAAATTGTCGGGAGAGGGAAATCACACTCCATATGGAGAATCGACCCCCGATTCTTTACAAGTGTCAGGAGTAAGATGAATCTCCTTTAGCTCCATCATCTCAAGCATGGATATTACTGCCTTATGAGCACGCATATCTGGCTCAGATGATTATGTCCAAGGAAGAAACCACCCTTGAAGAAATGCCTATTGTGAGGGAATTCGCTGAAGTATTTCCCGAGGAACTTCCTGGTCTTCCTCCAAGAAGAGATGTTGAGTTCTCAATTGAACTTATACCTGGGGCGCTACCAATATCCAAGACTCCATATAGAATGGCTGTGGTTGAGCTTGAAGAACTGAAGAAACAACTACAGGAGAATCTGGATAAAGGGTTTATACGCCCAAGTGCATCACCATGGGGTGCACCAGTCCTCTTCGTCAAGAAGAAGGATGGGTCAATGCGGCTTTGCATCGATTATCGTGAACTTAACAAAATCGCGATAAAGAACAAGTATCCTCTCCCAAGAATCGATGACTTGTTTGATCAGCTGCGTGGAGCTCAATACTTCTCCAAGGTCGACTTGCGGTCGGGATATTATCAAGTAAGGGTGAAGAAGGAAGATATCCCCAAGACTGCTTTTCGTACAAGGTACGGGCACTATGAATTCATAGTAATGCCTTTTGGACTCACCAATGCTCCAGAAATATTCATGGACTTGATGAATAGAGTCTTTAGAGATTACCTAGATAAATTTGTGGTAGTCTTTATAGATGATATTCTGATATACTCCAAAACCAAGGAGGACCATGAGGAGCATTTAAGAACTGTACTGGAGACTTTGCGCAAGGAGAAGCTCTATGCCAAGTATAGCAAGTGTGAGTTCTGGTTGAAGGAGGACTCATTCTTGGGCCATATCATCAAAAGCAATGGGATATCTGTGGACCCCTCCAAAACAGATGCAATTGAGGGATGGCCGAGGCCAACATCGGTAACTGATATCCGTAGCTTCTTGGGGTTAGCTGGATATTATCGACGATTTGTGAGAAACTTCTCACGATTGTCCAACCCTCTTACCAAGCTAACTCGAAAGGGAGTAAAGTTGCTTGGAGTGATGAATGCGAAAAAAGCTTCAAGGAGTTGAAAAGGAGGCTTATCACTGCACCTGTGCTCACTTTACCCACAAGTGGGGAGCTTTTTGTGGTATTCAGTGATGCTTCGAAGAAGGGCTTAGGATGTGTGCTGATGCAGAATGATAAAGTGATATCCTATGCCTCAAGACAGTTGAAAATCCATGAGCGAAACTATCCAACGCATGATCTGGAGTTGGCGGCGGTGATCTTCGCCTTGAAAATATGGCGGCATTATCTCTATGGGGAGAAATGTGAGATATATACTGACCACAAGAGTCTTAAATATATATTCACACAGAAAGAGCTTAATATGCGCCAGAGAAGATGGATAGAGCTCATCAAGGATTATGACTGTTCAATACATTACCACCCTGGGAAGGCGAACAATGTGGCGGATGCCCTAAGTAGAAAGGATCCAGCAATTCTATCAATGATGAGAATTGAGAAGGATCCAATCTTCTTAGACTTGATGAAGATGGACGTGGAAATCATAAAGAAGGGAAAATCATCAATCCTTTCACAAATGATTGCTCAACCATCTATTTTGGAAAGGTTAAAGGATGCTCAAAAGGATGATGTGAGAATCCAAGAAAAAGTGGAAGCTATCAAAAAGGGAAAATCCTCAGAGTTTAATGTTAATGAAGAAGGAATTGTGCGGTTTGGGAAAAGACTATGTGTCCCATCAAGTTCGGAGCTGAAGAAGGAACTTTTGGATGATGCACATAGTTCAAATTTCTCTATTCACCCAGGGAGCACAAAGATGTATCGAGATCTCCGAGAAAACTTTTGGTGGGATAATATGAAGAAGGAGATCGCCGAATATACATCAAAGTGCCTGGTGTGTCAGCAAGTGAAGGCAAAGAGGCAGAAGTCTAAGGGGATGATGCAACCATTGCCCATACCAGAATGGAAATGGGAGAACATCACCATGGACTTCGTCACTGGACTTCCAAGGACATCCAAAAACAACAATGCAATCTGGGTTATTGTGGATCGTCTTACAAAGACTGCACACTTCATTGCTATTCGAGAGGATTTCTCTTTGGATCAACTGGCACGAATATATATCAGGGAAGTGGTACGGTTGCATGGAGTACCACTATCTATTGTGTCGGACCGAGATCCAAGATTTACCTCTAAGTTTTGGAAGAGTATTCAACATGCTCTGAATACTGAACTGAACTTCAGTACGGCCTATCATCCTCAAACTGATGGCCAATCCGAGCGGACTATCCAAACACTTGAGGATATGTTGAGAGCGTGCTCAATGGACTTTAAAGGAGGATGGGATCAGCATCTTCCTCTGGTTGAGTTCTCTTATTATAATAGTTTCCACTCAAGCATCCAAATGGCACCATATGAAGCCCTGTATGGGAAAAGGTGTAGAACACCGGCATGTTGGGATGAGGTCGGTGAACGTAAGCTGCTTGGACCAGAAATGGTCGAAGAAATGGTGGAGAAGGTGAAAACCATTCAGCAGCATATCAAGGCAGCCCAAAGTCGACAGAAGAGTTATGCAGATAATCGTCGACGAGACCTTGAGTTTAAAGTCGGAGACATGGTGTTTTTACGCATATCTCCGTGGAAGAAGGTCATGAGGTTTGGAAAGAAAGGGAAGTTAAGTCCAAGGTACATCGGCCCCTTCGAGATTCTTGATCGTGTTGGGGCTGTGGCCTATCGACTAGCACTTCCACCTACTATGGCCAAGGTGCATGATGTCTTCCATGTATCCCTCTTAAGGAAGTACATACCAGACCCTTCACATGTACTCTCTTCTGAGGTGGTACAATTAGAAGACGATCTATCTTATGAGGAGCAACCAGTGAAGATCTTAGATCGTAGAGAAAAAGTTCTACGAAATAAGACAATGCCCCTCGTCAAGGTGTTGTGGAGAAACCACAAGTTTGAAGAAGCAACTTGGGAGTCGGAGGATATGATGAAGCTAAGTTACCCACATTTGTTTTAGTGTGGGAAAAGGAAAATTTCGAGGGAGAAATTTCTTAAGGGGGGAATGTTGTAACGACCCAAAATTTCATTAATGGAAAATCCCTCTTGATCCAGTTAAATGTTTCTTTATGTTTTTATATGATTGTCAACTTCCTTAGTTTAATGTTAAGATTTGTGACCGTTACTTTTATAGCCGTTGAACAGTGATCATCTGGGTAGTTTAAATATAAGTCTTTAACGAACCAATTTTCTACTCAGACAAAGGAAGCGATGGCCTCATCCAGTAGAATTGCCCCTTACGAAGCCCATTTGTCGGAGCTCGGAAAGGAGGTGGCATCTTTGGGCTTTGCCCTTGACCAAGCCCAAGCTGAGCTTCATCAAGTCAAGCTCGAACGTGATCGTCTACGGGAAAAATGGAAGTTGATAGAGATTACCACTCGAGCAATGTTATCCGAGCAACCCCAAGAGTTTGTCACCATCGCACACCTTACCCTTAGGTCTTATGCGGCTATTTTAAGGGGTTATGTAACAAATAAGTAGCACCATGTTCATGTACATTATTTTTTTGTATATAATAATGAATATAATTTCTAGTCATTTTTGATGCATTGTAATTAGTTCTTAAAGTACAAATGATGTTTTTAGTTATTATTTAATTAAGAATTATATTTTATTAAATTAAAGGATTTTTGAATTAAATAATATTTTAATAAAATATTATTATTAATATTAAATTAATTTTTATTAAATATAAATGATCTTATAATTTTATGAATGCAATTAAAATTTTTATTAAGGTTTGAAAGCCATTTCTGTCAAAACCCGTGAATTTTTTATAAATGTCGGTTTTTATTTTAAAAGTGAAAATTCACATATTTAGAAAATTATTTAGATAAAATAAATATTATTTTTGGAATCAGGACGTCGAAATTATCCAACGGTGAATTTTTCATAATTTTCTGAGACAGTCAAATTTTTGGGTAAAAATTAAATACCATTTAAATATATAATGTGTTTTATGACATCATAATGACCCAATGGTGATGTAATAAAATACCATAATCCTTATGTTCGGCCAATATGTGTTTTATCAATAAAATAATGAGGTTTTGGGTTTGTTTGACTCACTTTTCAAAGCATTAATGGAGCCCTCAAGACTTATTCAACACTTTGCCTTTTTAAATTAATTTCCATGGGAGTGTGACTCACCTCCACATAAGCAACCCTAATTTTTTAATAAGTTCGGACCTTGGCCTTGTAAAATATTGTTTTCCTCTTCCCTTTTCCAGAAACCATGGGCAAATACCATGGGATGGTTTGTGGTTTGGATTATTTTAATATAAGGGGTCCCAAACCTAAATAATAAAGAATTCTCTCACCTTTCCTATATAAACCCACCCAAGCTCCCACTTCCTCCTCACTCAAAGCCCTTGAAGTTCGTCCAAACTCTGCCATAATCTCTCTAGAATCCTCCCAAGGTTCCCCAAGCTCCCAAGAAGCCTCTCACAAGCCTCTCTCTAGCCTTTGGAAGCACACTTCCAAGTAAGGGTTTTTCTTCCTTTCTCATTTTTGTCAATTTTCTTTAAGTTGTATTGCCCTTTTAATTTAATTTATGAATGTTGGGGTATGGTTTCGCACCTCTCCCATACTGCCCTCTTATTGTTTGAATGATGGGAGACCCCTTTCTCTCTCATTAAATGCCTCCCATGTACACCCGTTACTATGCCGAAATTCCGAAAGGAACTTCTCTCTCTTCTTTTACATTCAAGCAATACTTTTGTATCATGAATCTAAATTCCATTTCTATTGTTGGGACATGTATATATATGATCTCCTTACTGTCCATTACATGTAATTATGATGAGGAACCCCTTTCTCTCTCATCAACCTTTTTTATGAATTCTTATGTCACGTCGTTACGCTGCCGAAATCGCACCGATTTTCTAAGCCAATGTCTTTGTGTAGTGAATACCATGCCCATTTCTCCATCAAGGGTATTCACCTTTATGCACATATACATATTGATTGTAAAGTTTCATGTATGAATTCCACATTCCTTTATCGTGGAATAAATGATTATGTTTTATGAATCCATGTTTTATGATCCATGTTGCACACTTATGCATGAAATGAAATGTTTAAGAAGGGTGCGCCCTTTATAGCGCTCCAATGCATTGGGTAAAGTATAGTATCATGATACGTCATGTGCAATGAGTGTTGACTCATGCTAATTCAAGTGCAACGAGGGTTTACTCGTGCTTCAAGTGCAATGAGGGTTTACTCATGCTCCATGTGCAATGAGCCTTGGCTCATGCTAATTCAATGTTAAGTGTTGTTGCCACATTTCCATGTTATGATTATCATGCTTTATCATGCCTTTATGTTCATCTCTCTCTTATTCTCTATTGATATGCCTATTGCCTAACATGTATTGTACTCCTCATGTTATTCATTATGTACTCCCTTACTGGGCTTTATAGCTCACCCTTTTCTTATGCATGTCCTCAGGTTATCCCATGCAATGCTAAGTACGAAGGAATGTAGTGGTCATGTAAAGGAAGTTTTCAATAAGGATGTTGTATTTCAAGTTTAAAGTTTTTATGTAATTATCCTAAGCCCCAAAGACACTAAACCTCTCAATCTTCTTTGTTGTATCAAGTGAAGTTTTATGTAATAAAGCATGTTTAAGTTGTAATAAAAAGCAGGGTTGTCATAGCCTCAAGATGGGGGCACTAGTCAGCCTCTGCCTCAGCCCATGAAAGCTCTACTGGCATCCCTATGACCACGTGAAGGGTTTCCCCTTCTTCATCAAGGCTGATATTGGTGCTGCAACTCTGGAGCGGTCTGGAACAAATCTCTGTTAGTACCCATCCAAACCCAGGAAGCTTCGTACCTCTGTCACATTCCTGGGTGGCTCCCAAAAAAGTACCACCTCAATATTCACTAGATCAACTGCAAATCCAGCCTCCGAGATGATATGTCCCATGAAGTGAACCTCTAGAATCCAAAACTGGCACTTTGAGAGCGTAGCATAAATATGGTGCTCTCAGAGTGTGTACAGTACTACCTGCAAAAGGTAGGCATGCTCCTCCTCAGTAGTCGACTAGATAAAAATGTCGTTGATAAAGACCATGATAAAGAGATCCAGGTAAGGATTGAAAATCATGTTCATGAGACACATGAACACTACTGGAGAATTGGTTACACCGAAGGGCATATCCAAGAACTCATAGTGGTCATACAGACACATGAAGTCCGTATTCCACACGTCCTCATCTCTAACTCTGAGATGGTGATAGCTTGATCTGAGATCTATATTCAAGAACCACTGTACTCCCTTCATCTTATGAAAGAGGTCATCAATCCTATGGAGTGAGTACCTGTTCTTCACGGTCATTTGTTTCAGGTGACGGTAGTCGACATAGAGCCTCAAACTCCCATCCTCCTTCTTGGAAAACAGAATCAGGGATGCCCAGGGAGAAACACTGGGCTGAATGAATCTCTTCCACTGCAAGTCCTCTAGCTATACCCATAGCTCTTGAATCTCAGGGGAATACATCCAATATTATGGAGTAGATATCAGTGCCATCCCCGAGTACAAGACTATATAGAAGTCCACATCTATGTGAGGAGGTAGTCTGGGGACATCGTTAGGGAAAACATCTGCGTACTGGTCCACCACTACAGGATAAGTCAGAATCTCCACATCAAATACTCCGAGGATACAACAAGACAACTGGTGAGTAATCGACTACACCCTCCTATTAGTAAGTCTTTATTGTGTTGAAATGGTTCTCTTCTCACCAGTAAAGGTAAACCTGATACCATCTGTGCAGACACACCGCACTTTTCGCCTAATACAGTTGATCTAAGCATGGACTATAGATAACAAGTCCATACCCAAGATGACATGGTAAGTCCTCGATACTGCTATGAGGAGATCCCAGCCGTATCTCTCACCTCCTAGAGTAATCTCACAATGCCGACACCATTGCGTAATCATCAAGTTTACTCCCATAGGAGTATCTAGCCATAAGGATAGAGCCAACGGTTCCGTCAGAATCTCCGAGCTCCGAATGGGGGTAGAGTCTACACAAGAATGAATGGAACCTCTGTCTATAAGAATTGCATCTCTGGTGTATTAAAAATAGATCATACCTCGAATCATCTCAGGAGCACTGTGTTCATATGCCTCAGCTGCCTGAAGCTGAGATCTCCCATGTCCACCTGTACCCTGCGGTCGGGGTGGACCTCCTGGGGGTGGTGGCGGTAGCACCACATAATGTCTTCCACCGCTAGCAACATGACCAACTCATCTTCCACGCCTGCCTTCTCCCTGTGAACCTCCTTGATCTAACCTCTTCCCTTTTCTAGGAATCCCCTCAACTGTCTGCTGATCATCTGAACGACAGGTTGGACAGTCATGATCCATATGACCCTGACTGCCGCATGAGTAACATTGTCTACTCCTGGCATATATGTCACTGCCCCAAGTTCCCCACACAATAAATCCCGAGTACTATGGTCATCCAATTGTGGGTATGGTCCTCTTGGACCTCTACCTCATCTGTCTACTTATATCCGTAGAAGACACCACTGTATGTTGACTAGTTGTGGGTCTAGCTTCTGGTGTTTGCTCAACCAATAAACTCTCTACTTAGAGGTCCCTCTCTAACACCCCTAATTGCATCAGGATACTGGGGGAGATCATTGATTCCTAGATCTCTCGCCTGAGCCCCTTCATGAAGGTATGAGCCCTGAATAATTGGTCTCGTACCATTTCAGTAGACTAGCGTGAGAGGTCTGTGAACCTCACTCAGTACCTTGATAATATCATGCTGCCCTACTGTAGATTAAGTAGCTTTTATATCTGTACTGCACAAATGATTGCTCGAAATAACTCTGCCCAAAACATGCTCTCGAAGACTGTCCATATTAGTGTCACCACATCGTGGACCTAGAGCATCAGGCTCCACCATCTTCCTGCTGCTGCCTGAAGGATACTCACAAAAAAAGATCACCATAAGGTCTGCTGGTGTCCCTACAAGCCTGAAGACTCTCACTAGAGCCTCCAGACCATCCTCAACTGCATGTGGGTCCGTCTCTCCTCAGAACCAGGGTGGCCTCTGGCATTGGAACTCATGAAACACAGTCAAGAAGCATGCATCCTATGCTGCTGGGGCAGGTGGCATCAGTGGGCCAACAAGAAGTTGTACCATTGGTGCCTCCACTAGTAATGGGCCCTGTACCGAGGCCACATCACTCGTTGGGCTGTCAGAGCCTATGACTCTCAGGGCTCTGTGGGGAGGCATCCTGAAAGAAACAGATGTGACACGGTCAAAATATTATACCTGGTGAGCTGACCTGGTTGAGCTGACTTAAGAAAATTTTAATGACATGCATGCAATCAGTGTTTTCATGCACTAATTCAGAAATCAGTAGTCAGGTTCTTGGTGTATAGATATGTTGGCTTCCTGCACCAACACTGGACTCCCTGAACTGAAAACCACACTAAGTACCCCTAACACTATTACTACATAGAAAATAATGATCTGAGTCCTATGTTCTGCAGTAGAACCGACTCCTCTTATACCAATATGTCGCGACCCATCCCCCAGGGCTCATATCATAACTACCCCAAGCCCACCTTCAATACGCCAGAGGCTGGTGACTGGCACAAAAGGTGTAAATACCTAAACTATGAAGGCATTATCTTTATAAAATTAATTACACAGAACAAAGAACACAACTGAAAGTAAACAACTAAGTAAGACTGTATACAAAAGGGAGTACTGAAATTAAAGGGGGCCGAAAATACAAGCCCAACAGTAAAGTACAAGGAAACAGAAAAGTACAAGTACAACTGAATGAAGAAGTAAAGCAGCTACTGGGTTGTCCACTAGGGTTCCCACCTAAAGGGTAGGTATAAATGGCCTCCTCAACACTCATGTCTGTCAGTCTTTTCCATGTACCATCACACCATGTGGTCCACCTCCGGTACAGTCCAGTCTTTCTACTCTCTACCTCAGTCAGCACTGTCCGTAATCTGCAACCAACACAACGAGGTGCGTTCATAACCCGTGCAGGGGTGAGTATAATGATACTCAGTAGGGACCCCGAGACTCTTAGGGTCTCACTAAATCCAACAAGGATAAACCAAAAATAATGAAATTAATAGATAACCATTTCTTAGGTATATGCCCATACATATACATATGTTATCTAGTAACCCATCTCAATCGTGAGGAAAACAAAAAAGTCATTGACTCAACTCCAAACCCAGAATTTATTCTAAGGGTGGTAACATGTAACATTCCCAGTCAAACTATGAAAACCTCGGCTTACAGTGTACTCCTCCTCTATAGATTATTGTGGGCCTGCAGTGTCACAAAAAGGAGCTTCCCACTATCCTAGACTACTGTAGTACTCCGCCTGTCGAGTATCATTGGTCTTCTGCGTCACACAGAGTCCCTCCCCACTATGGGTCTGCCGCATCACATAGAGGTGCTCCCCCTCGTAGCCTGATGAGGTACAACTCCTGTTGATTACCATGGTTCTGTAGTGTCACACATTGGAGCTCCCCATTATAGGTCTTCTATGTCATAGAAAGGTGCTTCCCAATGGTCTAGTCGAAACACTCCGAGTCGAAAGGTCAGCAGTCGTCAGGTCTCAGCCAACTACTAGGTCTCCGTACTCCACTCGCTCGTCTCCAAGAGATTCCGCTACTCGGGCTACTAGTTGATACTTCAACTGTCACGAATTTCCAAGTAGAAGTATTACAACGGTACGTCTCGTCACAGGGGTCTCAACGCAATAGATGGCGCTTCAATTAGACGCCCGGTCTGTGAGTTATTGCCATTATCCATTTGAGGGGCCCAGTTGGATTTTAGGTTCAATCAAAACCCCACCATATCCCAAATGTGTCCAAACTACATGTGGGGTATGCCAAAAGAATAATATAACTCCAATATTTCCATCCCTGCTGGTGGTTCGTCAATCAGACACCCATAGCTCAAGATATGGGCACAAAAGTGTAATCGGGTCAAATGGGTCTGGGTCCGGACCGGAGTCCGACCCGGTCCGCAGGTCTGACCTGGCCTGAGGGTCCGGACCAGGCTAAGGGGGTTTCCCGACATGAGTGGGTGGCTTGGAAAGAGTGGGCGGCCCATCCCGGTGGCTCGGCCCGGTAGCCTTGCCTAGCTGCATCCAGGGGGAGGGGCGTTCCCCCCTGGATTCCCAAATGGTTGAACCGTTCGAGTGGAACCAAACCAGCGCCAGGTGGTGTCAGCCCCCCTCCTCCCAGCAGGCCGAGCGGTCGGCCACACCAGCTCCTCCGCCACGGCCTGCCCTGGCTGTGACTCCCTTACTCTGCACTGTGCGATTGAGCCACGCCCCTCCGCGGTGGCCCGCCACGACCATAGCCCACTTCTCCTCCACACGGTATGACAACGTTGTACCCTTCCATCGTGGCCCGACCTGACTATGAACCCCTTCTCCCCTACGCTTCGCGACAGCACCCCGCTCTTCCGGTGACTCGGCGGCCTTTCGCTTGGCCCGACACAGGTCATTTTTCTATGCTGAGGTCCACTCTTCTGGCAGCGCTATTCGCTGTTTCAGTCATAATAAAACAAGAACAATTTATGGGGGAGGGTCTGGCCATGTTCATGTGCTCTGATCCCTCCATGTTAAGTTGATATCAATCAGCATAACCTATTCCAAAAAAATATGAATGATGTAAAATAGTAAAAAAAATCAACTCAAACCCCTACCTCGTATCGATGACCGTTGACGAAGTTGCGGAAAGGAGGCATCGATTCATCAATTTCAGAAAAGGAAGAGGATATTTGTCATTGTTGGATGAGCATTTGGAGGTGACAATGTTGACGATGGTGTTCTTCACACTCGACTTCTTCTCTTTTGGCATGGTTGATGATTGTTCTTTGTTGGAGAATTAGTTTCTTCAAATCCTTCCAACTCCTCACTCAACATTCCACCAAATGAAATTCCATACAAAAATAATGGGTTAAGACAACCCATTATTTAATTTGTTGGCCAAAATATTCAAAATAATTTAAAAGGGGTTAATTTATTAAGTGAAAGAGTTCAATTAATTAATTGTGAGGGTTGGAACATTTAATTAGTGGGGGAAGTTCAAGGGTTTTTCCACTTAATTGGGGGTTCTAAGGGTTTACAACCCTTGGGTAGTCCCCACCAAAGATATCCTCCCAAGGGAGGTTATGTGCTGGTGGTCCCCATAACTATAACCTCTCATGAGAGGTTTTGGTGTTGTGGACCCCACCTCTAACCACTTATTGGAGGTTTTAACCACCACAAGTAGAAATATAGTAATTCTTTATTTTCATTTAATTTAATTAAAATCCCCAAAATCTAACTTCCATTTTTGACCATCTTTCGTCGAAGCGAAAGTCTTCCTTAGCAAATACCAGTGCTGCGAGTTCAACGGTGCCATCAGATTTCAATTCCGAGCACCGGTTCAAAAGTTATAAAATCTCGCTCGTACATTTATTGATCGTACCTGAACAAAACATCAGAAATTAGTTCTGGGTACATCGGGCCTCATAATAAGCACCGTAAATTTTCACATCCAAGTAAAATTCCCATTTAATTAAGAAAAAATTTTCCACGGAAATTCCGCATTTTTACAAGACATTTGATTCTCAACACCAACAGAGTAGGATTCGGAAGGGATGTATAGTTATGACTTAGGGCTGTAGTATATGCTACTTATGTGCAGTCTTTCCAATGCTAGAAGATGAGGTAACAGAACCTTTTATTGTACGAGTTAATATTACATTGGAATCAATGTTTTTGTCTCCCTTATTTGATAGAGGCACATATCACCCATTTATATCGAAGACTGTTATGGGAAGTCTAGGGCTTAGTATTGAATACTTTCAAAACATTATGACATTACACACCACATTGGGTATCCTTTCTAAAAGTGTTCTTCATGGTAAGAAGTGTTCTCTTTAGATACACGATTACCTTTTTGTGTGGACTATTAATTTACTCCATATGAGAAGATTTTATGTAATCATTGGGTTAGATTGGATAGTTCCCTATCAATCCCGTAATGAATAAAATGGTTTTTGGGTGACTTTTATATCACTATAGGGCATTATGAATATGCACATGTGAGAATGGGATGTCAGTGCGACTCGAGCTGGACCTGAGCAGTAGAGGCTGGGTAACATGACAACTGAGATTGTCATTATTTTACTCAATGTCCAGAGGATATGACGCACTATTTTTTCACATGTAGTGGGATGTTTCAAGGAAGTATTTTATGATGATTTCGCTTGTATACCTCTTCTATGATAGGTAGATATTACTATTTAACATGTATGAGGAGTATCAATAGTGATCATTTCCCCTTATAGGATAGCACCAAGTAAAATTATAGAATTAAATAATCTATTGGAGGTTTCAAAGGCTTATGGATACACACTCCCTAATACATTCCATTGTATTTCAAGGGTATTTTCTCGAAGAAGGAGGGAGGTTCCTATGAACCTATATGGATTACCTTTGTTTAAATCAGCTTATGATAAAATGTCGGTATCCCATACCTATAATATATGGACACTTTTAATCTATTGTATGGGAAAATGTGTTTTCAATGATATATTCACAGTTTTTATATAATTAGTTCCATTTTATGGCTTCACATATACCCTGCATAGATTTTACGTGAAGGTATTATATATATTTATATTTGTTTATGCCATTTAGATTTCTGAATGCATCTACTATCTTCATGGATCTTGTGAATTGAGTTTTCCACTTGTAAATGGATTCATTTGTGGTAGTATTTGTTGAATATATCATAGATTATTCCGTATCCAGACACAACAATGAAACCCATCTTGAGATCACGTTGGATAAACTAAGTGTGAACAAGCTCAATTCTATGCATATTGAATACAATTTCTAGATTGAAAAATTACACATCTTATGTCATATCACGTTGGGGCTAAGAGTTTCAATATATCCCTAGATATTGAGAGATTTAGTTTCTTGGGAGTAGACCAAAAACTTCTTTAATATATGCATTTTGTTTTGGTTTTCTGAATATTAAAAATTCATCTTCAATGTTTTTTCATTCCTTATAGTTCCACTTACTTGATTGAAAATAAATGCTGCGAAATTTGTATGGTCAAAATATTATGAAGAATACTTTTATGATTTTAAGGTACGTTTTAATTTAGCACTAATAATAAATATTCCAGAGCATGATAGGACCCATAATTTATTCCCTTTTCCATTAGGTGTCATTATTAGATCTATTATAATGAAGGATGAGGGAGTTGTCACATATAGGTCTCAACAGCTAATGCCTAATGAGATGATTTTCACAATAAATGACCTTGATATAAATGCAGTTATGAAGGAATTATCCAATTGGAGAAACTATCTACATTGTGAGTATTTTTTCATATTCACTAACCATATAATCATAGATAAAATCTATACACATCATGATCACAATATCTGCTATCAAAAGTTGGTGGATTACCTATAGTCATTTGATTTCATGATTGAATACACTCCCGATAGATGATGATTTGTGGATAATTCACTGTGATAAAAGACTCAGATACTAGTGGATTAGGAATCCAGTGACCTGTGACAAGTTATGCCCTTATTCTTAGTGATGGACATTGAGGTTCTGGAAGACCATTGCCAGACCACCCAATCACCCTTATAAATTACATATAATATTCAAGAACATGTAACATTGAGAAATCTATATGATCTGGAAGGCCTTTACATGAGGGAAAGTATTTTATATGATGATAAATATTCATGATGGACTGGTTGTGGGAATGGTACTTTTTATTTCATGCACATGTATGGATACTAGCTAACATAAAAGGAGATGTGATGAGATAAGTATGTGAATCATCAGGAAATGTTCATACCAATGTCACAAAAATGTATCAAGATCTATGATGCACGTTTTGGAGTCCTAGTATGAAAAAAAGATTCCAGTAAGATCAGTAGATGTTCCACTTATCAACATGTGGATGCAGAACATCATTATTTGGTAGTTATTTCACATACATTTTCCATTCCCAAGTTAAAATATGATGATGTTTTAATAGATTTCACAACATGTCTACCCAAATCACTTTGTGGAATTTGTATAATGTGGTTTTCCCTTGTTTTTATGAATATTTACCACTTTTACCCATGAAATAAACCTTCTTAGTAGAAGAGGATAAAATGATGTATGTGAGGGTGGTTTTATATTATCTTGGAGCTCCACGTTATATCAGTTTTGATAGAGAATTCTTTTCATTTTATATTAATGGAAGGGGTAACATAATGTTGTGGTTAAACTTGGGATTCTCAACATGGAATATCACCCACATACTAATTGATATACAGAGAATACTATTAATATTATTGAGCACATGCTTCATGAAATGTTTCCAAAATTTGGTGGTTTCTAGGGGAAACAAATTCCAATCCTTGTGTTTTCTAATAACAATATATTTAAGGATACCACTGATATCTGTCCTTATGAAAATTTTATGGTAGGACTTTCCATTCATCAATTTGATGTCTAGAGGAAGGGGAGGAATCTATAATAGGACCACATCTCATGAATGAGACTATATATCATTTACAATAGATCAGAATGTTCATGATGATGGCTTAGTCCTAGCCGCGGTCTTATTATAGTAGATGATGGTGACCCCTTGAGATCAATGATAGAGACTTGGTTTACATGTTATTGTATCCTAGGATAGGGAATATACATATTTATAAGAAGGCTAATATCTCCCCAAGGTTCACTAGCCCCTATGAGGTTGTAAACTGAACAAAACTATAGCACAATAGTTAGAAATTCCTTAGATATACCACTACATGCATGATGTCTTTCATGTATCTCAGTTTCGCTGATAATATCTATACATCACACATTTTTTACTATCTAATAATGTTGATTTTTAATTTGATTCTATCATCAATGAGTATGATATTTGTATAATGGATTAGATAATAAAGACATAATGTAGCAATTTAGTTCCTTTGGTACATGTGTTATGGTGGTACAAACTTATACATGACGAGACCAGGAAATGGGAAGATGGTATATAAGCTTATTGGCTGGATATATTCTCTTATGATACCTCTTTACCCTCTAAAGTCCATATTGGGGTTAAGTTTCTTTATGGAGGGTGGGTTGTAATTTAATGTCTTTTTTCCATGTTACATGTAAATTTTTTTTTTCAGTTTGAATGAATTTTAATCATGGAAAATATATATTACAGCTTAAGGGATGTCCCATGAGTATATGTGGGTTGGTCTATGCCCAACAATCTGGTAAATGGGATAAATAACTGGGAAACCCGATGAAATTAAAGTATGATTCCCACATATCATGGTATGATTATACTATGCAGGTGTAAGTAGAGGTGTAGTAGGAGTTTCACAATTTTTCTCAAACTATGAGACTCTAGGAACACAACCATGTGCACAACATAATGTTTTTTGACTATGTATTTTAACATAGTTTGTAAATGTTTTGCAAACAGTGAACCTAAAAAATAGAACACATTATTGTGGAGGTGAATTTATAATTTTCCCCTCACATAAGTTATTTCCTATTTTCATTTACTCCATTATTCATCCATTGGATGGTAATGTTTTTCCTCACATGTGATCTCCAAAATGGCCAAATCTGGGATACATGGATTCTAATTAGTTCGATATTCGATACAAGATCTGTCAAAGTCATTGGACTCATTGAGGTATCCTCTCCATTCCTCTTTCTTCTTTTTATGTGGTATTTATATCTATCAATAAATTTATGTGAAATCTATTTGGCCCAATTTACATGTCATTGGATAATTTCATAGTTTTCTACAAACCCACTCTAATTGTGATGCCAATATCAAGAAAGGAATTATTTACAAACATGATTTATCTTACCACATTGTTTTCCGGTCGAGTCTTGATTTTTTTTAGCTATGTTGTTGTTTCAGATATTAGATTTTTCCGATCATCCCATTTTATTGGTCCTATCATATCAAAGTAACCATTTCACCATATTATATACATATTGATCCTTTATTAATATTTTAGAGGTTTTACACACCATATATTGTCACACCTTAGGTGTCCCATGTTGACTTGGAATTTATGGTAAATTGGTGAAAATAACATGAATTCCTAATTGCCCTTCATCATAGATGGAAAATGAAACTACCCTCGGTAGTCGAAGTTTTAATAACCTAAATAACCTTATAGGTGTTTGGTTAAACATATAATTGGAATATATATATAGGTAATTTCCTCCATTGGAAAAGGCACATTTCCATGTGGTCCCTATAACGTACTAAATTGTAATTCATAATTAAATTAATTTAATGGATTGTAATATATAGGATTTATCATTCATGATGTTGGATTTACATAAATTAATTGAAAAATTAAAATGGATTTATAATGTAGAATGTATTATGCATGAATGATTCTCTTCTTATTATGAAATACCAGTACAATATAAAATGAAATTCAAATGACGGGGTTCATTCTTTAAAAGAACTAAATTGTTATATTAAATTTTTTATAAAGGGTTGTGAGACCACACCTTTCATTTTACATTTTTAATTTCTTGCACAATAATGGAAATTATTTATATGTAATGGAACTTGGATAATAAAATGCTCGATAGGTACTACATCATTCCTAGTATAATAAATGATTCGTCTTTGATGGAGGTTGTTCCACGATGTTAAGGGATTATTGAACATGACAAAATAATGCTCCCTAACATCAGGTATCAAGAAAGACATGTCAAATAATTGAATCTCATTGGAAATTTGGCTTTACAAACCACATCCCAATTTAAGTAATGACATTATTTCTCACTCACCATCTCATGTTTCGTTTATGAAATAACACACTACTATTGGGATATAGGTTATTTACCCATTGGATTAATATTAAAGGATCATTAGACATGTGAAGTATTTCTTTGTTACACCCTACTACATCCAGAAACAAGTATTATATTTTTATTGACACTTACATATACATGCACATGGTTCATATAAGAGGTTTCAATATATAATTAAAATAAATAAACATATTATTATTATATATATTGTATCTTTTCAGACATTCCTTCCAGAAATGTGTGGATATAGTTCGACCTACCAAGGGTCATATAAGAACATGAGTGGGATAGTTATTTATTTCAGAAATGTTTTCTTATTCTTATATAGATTCACATTATTCAGTTAAAAGAACATCTTATGTTACACATAGGAAATGTTGATTGTGTCCTATTAAAATTTTCTTCTCACACACTACTCCAGATTCCATTAGTACCAGAGAATAATATCATACTATAAGTATAGATAAGGGAAATCACACTTCAACAAGTTATTGTTATGCTTTTTCTTATAGGTGGAGAATAGGAGGATATATCTAGAAAATAGTTCAATATTATAGAGGATAATTTTTTTGTAGTTTTTATAACATTCATGTATCTACATAACCCCATGTTCCATTATCATTATCATCATGGAACACATCCATGTGTCATATACTTCCTAGTGTGTTTTTATATCTATCCTGATTTTCAACTAATTTATTATTCCCCACTTATCTACTATATGAGATAAATTTATTCTTCCACTGTATTATTATTTTAAATTTTAATATCGTGCTTCTACAATTGATTGTATCTACATGTGTCTTCTATGCCACTTTTATATGAGGGTATATAGTCCCCATTTTATAAAGTTTACATTATATGGTCTTGTTAGAATAATCTATCAGACAAGGAGTTATGCTTGTGGTCGTGTGACCTATTTACCTATGGTACGAGTTTAGTGGATACCAGTTCAAGTCATTATAAATTTAAAATTTCATTTTTTAAATTTAAATGAACAAATTTATTAAATGTCATGAATTGATGTTTGTTTTGGAAATGAATTACCTTTTTAAAATTATTTTTCTCATTGGTTGAAAATGAAATTTCATGTGAAGACCAAAATATTGAAATTAAAAATTATGAAACTTTTTATGAAAAATTAGATATGTAGAAAGAGAAACACATGCCATTAATTTTTGAAGATAATTCAAAGGAACATGAGCTGGTCCCTATTTTTATTACAACTATTTTTGACTAACAGATAGAGGTAAACAAAAAATTCCATAGGGATATGTTCATAATTTTAAGAAAATTTTCCTTGAATATTTTGATAATAAATATCTAGAAAATTATCCACATACATATTGAGTACCTATAGTTTTTGACTAGACTAAACTATCAAAGGCATAGGTTGTTAAGGTTGAAATTGAATAATGAATGGTGTGTCCATTTAATTCCACTGGTACACACGAGGATGGAAGTATCGATCTATTTTTTTATGAATAAATCATTATTTGAAATGAAATGGATGAGGAACCACATCTTAGAATTAACATTCAATAGTCTGGAAGTACATTTCACTAACAAGTGTATGTTTTATATTAGGAAAATTCAATTTAATGATTATTTTACATTTTTTAACTCTTAAACTACATCATTTTAAAATAGAATTCATGAAGGGATCATGATGATATCTTATATTAGGGGATTGTAAATGATGAGGTAGGTAAATAAGATTGGTGGAATTTCTTTTTAAAAGTTGATGAAGATGAAAATAAACCAACATTTAAATTTGGGATGATCAACTAAAACATCATGACATGGGGAAGTAAAATCTTTTCACCTAGTTGGGGGGTTTATACTATATTATTTTCATCACTATTGACTTAATTTCAGTAAAATTTTGATGTATTTATTTTTTTCACATAGTTCTCTATGCATCATCTTTTAAGAGGTCAGCTCAAGGATACTACTACTCAATAAAAACCAGGTTGTGTCTTTTCTCTTTATATGTTTTTAATATATAATATTCATTATTTTAAATTATTATCTAAACTCTACACAATATTTAAATTTTAAAAAATAACTATGGGGGATGGGAATACTTGGTTGAATATGTTTTTTTATGTTTTTTTCCATAAATTATATATTTTACTTAAGATTTTGTGAAAAAAAACTTGTGAGTTGGAATGATGATAATTTTCATTTTTTAAACCCATTTGAAATAGAGGATCAATTGATCCCATGAAAATGAAAATAAATGAATATTGAAAATGGTCTGGTTCTAAACAAGATATTTTTTTAAAAATGATGAAAAGGCGTGTGTTTTTTGAATTTCATGTAACATATCAATGAAATTTCCTTTTAAATTCTTTTACAATGAGGTTTATGAACCCCATTTCACATATTTTCACAGTAACCTATTTACATGAGTGATATAATTCAGGATTACCTATTTCCAAACATGATTTTTTTTCTATCAAGACATATTGGTTGAGGGGATTGTGAATTAAATGATTGAGACAATTTTTTGTATTAAAAAACCACCATTTTTGTTATGATACTTTTTATTCTGGACTTCCATTCACATTTTATCAATATCATCCCTAATTATACATTTATATCTTATTAGTTTAGGCAAATTACATGAACTGCCTCTCTTTATAACATACACTAAAGTATAAATGCATGATCTAGTTGACCATTAATGTTGGGGGATGATGTATTGTGGAGTGATACCTCATTTCTTTATTTTTTTGGAAATTAATATCTTCAGGAGATGATTTTACTGTTAGAAAATATTTTTCTAAAATATGTGAACTTATTTAATTTTCCAGAGAAAGAGTTGTGTCTATCTATACCTCTCAATGGAATCATATTTTAACTATCTAGATATTTCCAAAAAAAGTGATGAAAATTTTCAATATTTCCTTCAGAATTATTTATAGTGTGGGATGAAAATTATATTTAGGAATATTCATAGAAATTATTTTATTCCATGGTGAGTGAGGAGGCAACCATACCAAACTAAAAATTAGAATAATGAATGTTTTTCCAAAGGATCCAAACCCAACATATTTTGCCTCAAAACATCTCAAATTTGAGTCCCACAAACCATAAGACATTGAAATACCATGAAATTACCAAATTATAATCCCATGTTCTTGTAATAAATTTATTCAATATGTATAAATTTATAAAGCATATATAGATTCTTACAAGATTTTGGATGAGAAAATCCATGTTGACAATCCATATTTTTGTGTTGAGAGAAAATATATGTTGGGAAAGTGTTTTGTTTGAATGGTTGGAGAAAAGAAGTGGGAATGGATGGAATAATATGAATTGATAACTTCAAACAATATTTTTTTTATGATGAATGATTTCTTTTGTTTCTTGGTGAAAATTGGTCAACATCATTGTTATGTGTTTTGAATATTACTTGATTCTGTTTATTCTCACTTGTCAAGGAGTCCATAAGATAGGTGTGGAGGAATTGATATAGATAATATCTACACTATTACTCATGTCTATATAACTTAATTAAACCACAAAAAATTAACATGTTTTTTCTGAATAGTATTGTTTCCTAAATATAGGGGTTTTTAACATAAAATTTAAATGTTAACAATTATAGAGTATTATAAACATCCAATTGAAGTATAAAACATAATTTTTTATAAATATGTGTTTTTTTTCAAATTGATATTTCATTGTATGATTCTAAATTATCTTCACCTTCACCATTATCTCCTCAACTATTTTAGGCCTAAATCATTAATTTATCCATGTATATCCCAAAATTTTGTCAGGTGACATCATTTACCCAACAATGATTAATAGAGTTCTATTTAAATTAATAATGAAAGATATTTTTTTATAATTCCACTAAATTAAAATAGTAACCAAATAAAAATTAAATTCAATTGTTAATAACAAAATTATAAATTTTAATTTTTTAATATTCCATTAAGAATGTAAATCTATCTTAGGATTAATACCAGTGCTCAAATATATCTATATGTTTAATGTATTTTGATGAACCTTATCAATTTCAATGTAAAATGTATGTCACTTTCTGATACAATTAAATTAAGGGTACCCTAAAGTATAAAAATTTCAGTAATATAGATACTTCCAAGGTTCCGAAAGGTTATATTTTTCCCTAAAATATGGAAATATTATGATATGGTAAGGCGATATTCAATAAAAATTGTTATATCATCAATTATATAAGTCTAATGAAATATTGTGTCAACGATTATAAGAAAATCATCCCATTCACAAAAAAAATAATAGGTTGATATTTTAGGAAATCATTCAGTTTTTTTCTCTAATAATTTACTACTTGAAAAACCATGTTTCTTGATACATTTTCTAAAAGTAATAATCGCACACAATCAAAAAAAGAAATATTCATTCAGTCACGACACATTTTGGTGCGACAATGTTTTATAGAGTATTTTAAAAAATGATCATTTAACTTAATTATCTCTATATCATAGGACTGCATGGAACACATATAATTTTTCAAAATTTCAATATATAATCCTCATTTTTATAATCTAAAGACAACCCATTATTCAAAAAAATAATTTGGTCTAAAAAATCTATTTAAAACAATAATTAATGTTACTTTTTCACTAAGAAGGGTGGTTGAAATTTCACGAACCAAATCATATCAACCCTGAACCGGTCGCCCGATCTGATTTGTGGTAAGGCCCGAGAGGCATTCCTGATCCTCTGTTGATAGAGGCTATAACCAAGGGCATCATAAGAGGAAATTAAATATTTTCACCCAATTCGAAAACAAGAAAACTGAATATATAAAATAGGCAACCAAACAAAATATGATTTCCAAACAATACATTATATATATTTATAATTAGAGAAACTAAAAACTAAGCAACAAACAATACCAAAGTATCTAGGCTAAACTGGATACCCAAGAAATCTCATTGTGACCCCAATGTTCACTCTCCCATCCGCAACCACCATTTCTCAATGTGATTGATCTCAAGAAAAAAAAACTGCATTAGAATATAAAGATAAGAAAAAACAATATGTGTGAGTATTTAAACATAGTAAGTGGGACCAAGTAATTATATTCCCAATGCACATTCATTAATTAATGGAATATTGATTAATAGGATTGAGATACAATATATAAACATAGGTTTATCTACACATTACATTTTAGAGGAAATAAATCACATCATTAACCATTAGCCACTTGTTTCAAAAAAGGTTGGTAATAATTTAATGAAGGGACAAGTATGAAGTGTTCATTTTTTTCATTAGTGAAAAGGGGAGAAATACCTGTTCATTAAAAAAACACTTCTTGAAAACAATTTTTTTTAAATGAACTAAAAATTCACAATTTTCTATATAAACACCAAAACAAATGATAAGGAATAAAATTATACACAAAGAGGGAAATTTTACTAATCGTACTAGTAATAGGGGAACACAAGACAACAAATGAACATAGAAGAGAACTAAAACAAAGTAATATAAGAGAACCCATCGACAGTATGATGCCACTCACAATAAAATCAAAACTCCCAAATGTCTGGCCACCCTATCCCATCACAGACTGAGGGGCCCAATCCCATACCAATGAACTCAAATATCCACATATTATGGGAAACTGATCAGTTCTTGAACTACGAATGAAAAAAACATTCAATGAATTCCTCTTTCATATGATAGGTTTTTATGATATACTTAGAAATTTGTATGCTAAAAATTCCAAACAACATTTCATATTTATATATATATATACCATGAGACACATGACATAAACTATCAACAACAATTCCTCCTCCAATAGTATCCCTTTACATAAAAAAATTATT
The DNA here is from genome assembly GCA_963277665.1 of Viscum album. NCBI lineage: Eukaryota > Viridiplantae > Streptophyta > Magnoliopsida > Santalales > Viscaceae > Viscum > Viscum album. The sequence continues at coordinate 1,292,774,163 of OY728146.1, forward strand.
ACAAAAGGGAGGTCCCATACCGTGGACACTACCATCTAACACTCATACAATAAGGAAAGACTCCCTCTTGAAGGGTTTTTTTAAAATGAAGCCATTTTATGAAAAATGTAAAACTATCACCAATTCATTTTCACACATCATTACTTTTATAAAAAACTACTCCCAAGAAATTTTCTATAGAAAACCAAATTAGTTATCCATTTTTGGAAACACTAACTACCATTTTAATATCAAACCATCACTTATAAAACCCAACAATTCCCTTTAAAAAATCTCAAACTATATATAAAATCCAACCAGTTAATTTAACAATCATTTCCAATGAAAAACCAAACTAATCTATATAAAACGTTAAAATAGAGTAATAATTTTCTATTTCACATGGAAAAATCATTCTAAGACTAAAAAATCACTATTTAATAATTATTAAAGGTGAAAAAATAATGAAATAAAAGAAATTTTAACCTTAAAGGTGAGGTGGAAAGGGAACCTACCTTCTATGATGAAGAACATATGAGATCCTATTTGAAACTTAATTCGCACCTATATCACACATAAGGGAGGATGGAGACTTGGCGCGCAGAGCAGAGAAACCCAATGAGTTACCCTAACCCTACCTCAGATAATCGATCGTTTTCAGATGTTGTTGCGGGAAGATTGGGCGAGGATCTTATTCCTCATGTCGATGCGCTCCATGAGGCTCAAGTAAAACCTAAACATCTTCTACATCGAGGTCAGCTCGCAATCTCTTTTTCTGAGGATGAGGTAACTGCTTTATCTTCTAATCTTCTAATGGTTTTAGTTGGTGAATTCCTGAATCGTCGACCTTATCTGAATTACCTTCTAACATAATTAGAAGCGATTGGATTTTCGGGTTTCAATCTAATTCTCCTTAATTCCTCACATATAGTGCTTCAGTTAAGCTCATATGATGATTATTATAGACATTGGGCAAGAAGATCCTGGTCATTCGGGAGAAGTTACATGAAAATACTAAAATGGACTCATGATTTTGACCCTCATACTGAATATCCAGTTGTTCCAATATTTGTTAACTTTGCTAATCTTCATTTTCACTTGTTTAAGCCATCATCTCTCTTTCCCATTGCCAGTTTAATTGGAGCTCCGTTGAATATTTATTCAACTACAAGATTTTTATCTAGACCCTCTATTGATAGGATATATATAGAAATAGATGTTTCACAACATTTACCGGATCAAATCTAGATCCAAAGTGGGAGATTTGGTTTCTATCAAGAGGCTTTCTATGAAGGATAAACTGATTATTGTAAAAAATGCTTTAGGATTGGACACTCAAGGAATAACTATGGAAAATATCATGTCCACACTAAAAACTATAAAAATGTTTGGGTGGAAAAGGTCACTCAAGGACACAAAGATATGGATGGATCTTATGATGTCACTAATAAAGCTACATACGCTGTTTTGAATGCTGATTTGAATCATTTACATACGGAAGAAAATCAAATTTCAGATTATGTGAATGCGGTGCTTAAAGCCACTGTCTCTCCCTCTAATTGTGATGATGGAATGCAAAATATAAACCATGTTAATGTATTGATACCTCAAGGTAATGTTATCTATGTTCCTCCTACTCCGGTTATAGACTCCCATAGTTCTCCTCCTCCTATTGTGGAATTCCCAAGTGAGAAATCTGATGATGAAGCTTAGAAGGACCAAGAGAATAAAGAGTGTGACAGTTCTGATGGTAGTGATACCCACCAGGAAAATGAGGATATACCTACACATGTGGAAGAAGAATACCTTAGCGAAATGGCAAGGAAATGAAAAAATCTATAGTAGATGATGATGGATTCATCACCCCCAATCCCAAGAAGATGAGGAAACGACGTGACTATGCTCATACGGAAAGAACTATAGTCACATGATCTTTGTACATTTCAAGAATAGATGGCTCTTCCCCGGCCACATTTCAATAGGTAGAGAGAAAAAAATCATATTTTAGAGTTTGAAAAAAAGTAGGATCCTATTTTTGAGGATTTTGATTCCTCTGAAAAACTTAGGGATGAAGTTCTTATTAAATCGTTTAGAAAAGGGGAGCTCTCAAAGGATTCCTATTTAGCTATTAAGTCGGACATTTTTAATGAGAGAATAAAGAAAGAGTTTCAAAAATCCTCTTAAGTTATCTTGGATGTTTGTTCCCCTATTCTTTTATATTTTCCCTGCTGCTCAATTGATGGGATTTGCTTTAGTGATATCTTGGTGATTTTTTCTGAATTCTAATGGCTTTTTTCCTCCAAAGGGGTCATCTACATTTGGATGGATGTCTGTGATGAATATGTTATACCTGCACCTGGTTGTATATATTTTCTATTAGAATTTTTGTTTAATGATGGTTATGCTTTGTTTGAAGGAAAGACACTGCTTCTCCTGATTTCTGTTGTTCTAATTTGGTATATCTGTTTTACTACATCATGTTTTGTTTTATATGATCTATGGAGGCGCTAGAGGATTGTATGAACATGGAAGATGTTACTCAGTTGTGCTGATTTCTTCATGTTTTATAGAAGAGTTGTGGGACCTTCATGGAGGGACACACTCTTTTCTGATGATGGTGGGTTTTGATGAGATGATGAATATCCGGATAAATTGAGCTCATCGACAAGATGTTGTGTTTTTACACTCAAATTTTGACCATCCTCATGAAGTTTCATACTTGGAGAAAATGAAGGTCAGATCTGGATAATCAACCCAATATTTGAAGGAAGGCACTGATACTTCTCTGGTGACCACATGTGCTTCAAATATTGATTTTGGTTTTATTGGTCTTTTTTACTTCTTATCCCTTTAACTCCTTGCTGATGTAAGCTATTTACACCTCGAGATTGTATTATATCCTTTTGTTTTTAATAAATTCCTTTGGGGACATGAATTGGGAAACCAATTCATGTCACCACCTTCTTAAAAATACACATAAGGGAGGCTAGATCAAACATAAAACATAGAGATCAAACATAACATTTTTGGATTCAACCCTAACTAATTGGAATAGTAACCATGGGGGAGAAAGAACCCCATGAAACTGGAAGAAATCCCTCGAATGAAGGTAGAAACAAATGGAAGGAGGACATATATGATGATTTGGGGGAAAAATAACTCCAAAAAATTCAAAAAAATGATCCATAGTGTAACTATGTGTGGGGAGGAGGAATCTAGGTAAGATGATCTTGAATGAGAGTGGTATGGGAGTGTTACTTTATAATAGTTGGGGAGAGTGAATTTTTTTTAATAACTTGGAAAAGATTTCTGGTTATCCCAAGTGGTCTCTCAGACCATGAAGATACCATGAAACCACTAATACCATGAAATTGATCAACCACACAACAATCCTTCATGGTATTACTAGTTGTGTGGTAGCTAATCTCTCATCTATAAGCTGTTGCATGGTTACCTAGGTCAAGGAACATAGTTACTCTAAACTGTGAGACAATCGTGAACCTTAGTAAGTCTAGCCAAAAACATAAATTTTATCCAAAACACAAGGGGAAACAAAATGAAGAAATCTAGTACAATAATTTAAAGAATTCATACACTTATAACTCAAACCCGCCACACCCAGTTTCTAAGGAAATTACCAAAGCACCAACCCATACCCTGACTGAAGATGAATACCAAAACCTAGGTGTGAAAATTCTACCCACCACAATTCTTTCCTCCCCTAGAAATCCAACCAAAAGATAAGATTGAAATAAAGACCCAATATTACATTACAACTAATGGATATTCTCAATTAATGAAAACTAAATGGATTAAAATAAGCTACCAACAAATATGGGAAAATAAAATGAACTTGGGGGTCCAAATGGAGTCCCTACTATGTGACACGCACCCCCAAAATTTAAACACCTCTAGTGGATCTGTCCAAAAGGGAATATGAATTTCAAAACCTTGGATCCATCCATTAAACATAATAACCTGAGCATCATTGAGTGGAACTCAAACCATTCACACTAAACGATGAATGAATTCAAAATACATTTAACGAAATACATTTACAACCTTACAGAAGAAATACCACTAGAACATTCCTATTCCAACATTTAATCCAATTGAAGAACATAGAATTTGGTGGTTTCAAAAAAAATAGTCCACCAACAATCCGATACAAGGATAAAAACTAAGATACCTATATGGGGGCAGAACATAAACCCCACCATTACAAATGAAACACCACATGAGAATAAAAAAAGACTAAATTATGTTACTGATATGGGGAGGCCCGAACTTACTCCACACTATAAGAGAGATATTCACACCAATTCATTATGAAGAATTTAAATGAGAAACATAGTGGGTCTCCCCACTATAAGAGGTATCTAGATTAAATGGACTCAAGAAAAATTCCAATAGAACAAAAAATCCCCACAATAATGGGAGGGGAGGTAAGGGACCAACTAATGGACCAAGAAAACCAAAAATGTCACTTAATAGAATCCATTCACATCCCTAGATAAATGAAACCCATACGCACTTGATTAATACATATGGGTCACAAAAGGTACATAAAAAGAGAAACTCACAATCAATGGAATATAACCACTAGGATTTTAAAAAGATAAAACACTAAAACTCCCTATAACCAAGGTAAAACATGTAATCCCAAATAGTTCACAACATGGAAAAGAGGTTCCCACACCATTTTATCCTGAACAGAACCATTAATACCAGAATAACTATACTAGAGGCTTGGACAACCTTCTACATTCACACTGAGGATGTAGATTAATCCAAACCCTTCCACACCACCAGGGTTATCCTAAATACGCTACAAAATCACTTCAGGACATATGGCCAGAGATCTAATTGTTAATGAATCTATTGCCTTGTATTTTGGATTTAGAAAACCCAAAACCAGACTTCTTCTTCATGTTCCACAAGCAACCACAACGCATTTCATAAACTGAACCAACAGACCCACCACACCCCAAGACACGCTCTTCCTCAACATGGAAATATACCGTGAAATAGTCTTAGAAGATGCACATATATCATTATTTTCACCTTGAATAGGGAACAATGAAATAAAGGATACAAGGAGAAACAATTTTATCTAGAGTCAAGAAGGATAGAATTCCCGAATGAAGGATTCACACTTATAGAAACATAAATCCCAAAAGGATCCACAACATCCACCTTTTCATTTAAAAGAGACGTAATACAGCCATACCCCACCAAACATGACCCCTACAACTGAGGGAAACATTATAAGTAGAGGGATCTTATCCTAGGTCCCAACTAGAAAACAATTCTCAAAAAAAGCTAAATCAACCACTTACTACCAAACTCACCACCTTGGTGGCCTAGAATGAACTTATCTAAGAGAGACAATGAAAGATCCAAGTATCCTTTCTTGTGTAGTGGCTAGATCTAAAAACTTCAAACTATTTTTTCCCACTATGTAACTAGAATATTCCCATTACAATTTCCATATTGAAACTTTGGACACAATATTATCAAATTATACCGTCAATGACTCAATACATTCGAGGAAATAAAGGATCCTTTCACCTATCTTTTATCAGTCCTCCCACTAGGAGAGGATTCATACTATCAATAAAGGAAAGTGGTAGATCTGAGTTCCAGATTGAAATATGTATATTCATTCCTTGATAAACATGAGGGTTTTCCATAGTGTAGGTAACTCATGAAACAATTACCAACATACATTGATTCTCTATAGGGGGACACTCTAGCAAATAAGGAGAAACCAAGGAGCCAACAAGATAGGTCAATTAGCCAAAACATATCGCAAGAGAACACAAAAAAAGGAAACCAACACAAAGGATTCCTGGAATTTTTTTCAAAAAACCCACCAACATGAATATAAAATAGAAACACTAATAGAACTGAATGAATAGTCATGGTCAAATGCCTCATAACTGACATTCTAAAAACACATGAAGACTTACCACACCACTTTTTTTAAAATAAATAACCTTTGAAATTAAAAATGATTTATGGTTTGAACACTCACCGATGGAATCCCTTGTAATATAAAACATGCATATATTTTTACCATGATAGGAACAAATTCACATTATCACCCATTCCCATGCACTTGGTCACCCATATGAAATACCAAAGGTCAATATAAAATGTTTTTCACCTTTCAAAATAAATCAACCAACCCACATATCCATATCAAAATTTTCAATCCTCTTTTCAAAAAATGATATATAGAAGGATGAAAATCTCATTTCATGTTTCTCAAAAAATCTCCAGAAAAAACCCCTCATTCAATTGAAAACACATTTTTAAACCTGAAACTTCCTTCCCAAAAAATTTTAATCAATTTATTGTTTTTGGAAAACTTCACCAAAATTCTCTAATCGCCCAACCAAAACATTTAAAAACACCACACATTTATTTTCAAAGCATTTCATCCCATTCAAACATTTTTTAAATACCAATTTCTCCAATTAAAAATATTTTCAACATTTCAACACACCCCTTTATCCTTTTTCCATTTTAACCAAAAATTTAATTTCTCCAATACCAAAATTACAATGGACTCATTAAAATAGGTCATGAAAATCCATTTTTGACAAACCAAAACAATGTTAATACCATTTTTAATTAAGTATTTATCAAACATCCAATGAAAAAAAATTAAAGATACATTTTCATAATTACATAATACCCCAACTGTTCATGAGAGGATACAAGTGTTGATGGGTGACTCATACATATGGTTGGAGGCCATATTTAGGTCACACAACCATCACATTGAGAATCCCAGGGAAATATCTCATGCTCCACATGGCTTTACAGGCCATATGATCTCATAGAGGCCATTTTCCCAACTCCAATTTCATTTTTTAACAACACACAATCCACAAGAACCAATAGACACCAACACACCAGGACACCCTAAGGTAACACGATGTTGGAAATCAGTAAGGGTTTATGATGACCTTACCATTCCTACACCAAAAGATCCAAATATATTACTACCTATACATTGAGGTCCCTATATAATAATGGGATATCTAAAAATAAATTTATAATATAATTAAAACCTCCTCTGAAACCATTTTATCACAAACCATCCCTGGTCGATCCTATGAAAGTCACCCGTGTAGATCTGTGGCATAGCCTGAGAGGTGTTCTAGATCCTCTTGGGCTACTATTAATCACTAATGGAATCATAACAGATAACAGGAAAGATTTATCCCATGAAATAAACATGGAAACTAAATATATATAAAGGATAAAACCAAACCCAATATGATTTTCAAATATCACACTCCTTTCATTTATAATTAGAGAATCCAAAAAGTGAATAAAAACAAACACCTTAATAACCAGAATGAACCTAACACCCAATACACCTCAATGTAACACTGAGGGTCACTCTCCAATCCACAAATACTATCACCATAGTCAATCTAAATCAATCCAAAATCTATAGTATAATCTAAAAATAAGAGAAAACTTTATGCATGAGTATTAAAACTGAGTATGTGGGCCCATATAATTCTATTCGAAATTCAAATTATATAATAAATAAATCATTGAATAACATACTTGAAACAAAATATATAAAAATTTATTTTAACACACTTTAAAATTGAATGAAAATAAATTAGGTCACAATCCATTTCCGTCATGTTTCCAAATAATGATAATGGGAAGTAGTGAAAGAGGGACCATGTAAGAAATGATCAATTTTCATATTAATGAAAAGGGGATAAATACCTGTTAATTCAAAACACTATTATTAAAAAAAATTCAATTAACCAAACATTTACAATTTTCCAAATAAACACCAAAACTAATCATAAGGAATAAAATTCTGCACAACAAGGGTAATGGAACTAAAAGTACTAATAATAGAAGAAAACCGAAAAACCTAGGAACTCAATGGAGAAACAAAATATTCTAATACATGAGACCCTATCCCTTGTATCATGAAACACACAATGAAATTAAAATTCCCAAATTATTAGATACCTTAACTCAATATAAAAGGAGGGGCCCAATCCCATAGTAAAAAGCCCATGTATCTAGTTATGGGCCACTAGTCAGTTCGTGAATTACAAGTGAAATAAAAGTTAATATAATTATTTTTTTCTGTGCTAGATTGTTAAGATATGTTCATAAAGGTTTGTTCCAAACATTCCTACCAAATTCCATAAATATATATATATATATATATATATATATATATATATTCCACCAAACACATCACACAAATGGGAAACACCTCATCTACCTCAAGGAGTAAACCTTCCCTCAAAACATTTATTTCATAAGGGAGGTCTCATAAGGAAGAAAATACCATCTCAAGATCATATAATAAGTAATTACTCAATCATGAAGGGGTTTTCTAGATGAATCCATTTAATTAAAATTAAAAATGGGACTAAAGTAATTTTCAAACATCAAATATTTTAAAAACAACAACCCACAAGTCATTTTAAATAGAAAACCAAATTAGATATCCATTATTGGAAACAACAACCACCATTTGAATATATATATATATATATATATATAACTTATAAATCCCAATAATTTCTTTTTAAAAATCAAAAATTGTGTATAAAATACATTCATGAAATTTAACAATCATTTCTCAGGAAGACCCCACAAAATCCGTATCACCCATAAGAATTGATTAATGACAAAAATAATTTCACATGGAAGAAACATTTAAAGCATGAAACATCACAATTTAATAATTTTTAGAGGTGATAAAATAAATAAATCAATGAAATTGTAACATTAATGAAAAGGTGAAGAGTTATCACACCTCATATGATGAAGAACATCCAAGATCCGATGAGAAACTTCATTCAAACATCAATCACATTATAGGGATGATACATCGAAAAAAAATCATAAAGATAGAATAACATATTGGGTTTTAACCCTAAAAATTATAACCCTTTCAATAGATGGGAGAGATATCAATGGAAATGGAGGATACCCCTATAAAAAAGGGAGAAACCAATAGAGGGAGAAATTTCATGATGATACGGGAGAGAAATTTCAAAATAAATGTGCACAAATGGAGGTCTAGGGTAGCAATGATATGGGAGGATGAATACTGGTTGAATGATCTTAATTGTTAATGGCAAGGGTGTGTTTTGGTATAAAAATCGAGGAGATAGAAAATTTTTTAATGGCCAGGACAGGAGACATGGTTAGTCCGCACAGTGCCTCAAACAGCGGGGATAATGTGCGACCATTACTACCGATAAATAGATTGATTGAAATTCCTACTCCCATGGAATGACAAACCATGAAGTAGCTACTGCCTCACATAGCAGATGACCCATGGTTATATAGGTTGAGGTTTTCAGCTAATCCTAATCATGCACCAGATATGCGCCTTAATATGTCTAACCTAAAAACACCAATTTTCTCCAAAAATCAGGGGGGGAACCCAATTAATAAATCTAGATCAAGAATTTATGGAATAAATAATGTAAAAAATCAAACCCATTACACCCTATTTCCATGAAAATAACCAAAAATATGACCTGAATCGAGATTGAAGCTGAATTCCAAAACCCAGGTGTGACAAAAAATCAGTTGGAATATTTTTTATGTTCTACATTCATAGTGATTCCCATATTCCACATTACTAAATCCACTAATGTAGTAAATTTTTTAATCCAAATTTTAGAGAAATACCCATGGATATTGCTACTCAAAACAATAACTATCTTATTTTCCATCTTATGGAGGTCATTTCCTAAAAAATCAAAATCCATAGGTTATTCAACCCATATTCCTTTCCTAATGTTGAGAATATTATGTGAGAATATTTATTTCAAAAGTATATTTTTCATACATATTTCAAATCCTTCATCATAATGATAGATCCTCTATATCATCAATGAAAGTATTAAAACTAACAAATAATTTTCTTGGGTTGAATAATTATGTTCATTAATCTATAACATCAATGATTCCAATATAATAACTCTATAATTCTATATATTTTCACATCCAATTGCCTTTTGTGATAAATCAATATATATCACAAATCCACCCCTCTTTGACGGTGAATATGATATTGGTTATTTTACCAATATCATATTTGATTCTTGAAAACATTATATATATTTTTAACTATTTAAATGAACACCATTACATAAAAACAAGGATAATGGGTTTGATAATCAAGTGAAATATTGAAAATGTTATTGATAATAACATATCTATGAATGGAATATATATACCTTGGAATCATTCATTACATTTAGATACTCTAGCACTATTGTTATCTTATAATGATATACTCATATTACATCTAAATAGATAATACATAAAAGAAAATAAACATCCTAATTCCAGAATATACTCTTTCAATGTTTGAGAAATGACTCATTTTCTGGTGGATTCTAATGAATTATTAACAACATCATATTATTCCAATCATAGATTTTATGGTATATCATGATATCATTAATATATTTCAAAAAAATTATTTGGATAGTTGTTATATTCATTTTTTGTTATTATAATAAAAATAGAGGTTGTATTAGTCAATCAAAATGACATAAATCTATTTTTTTCTATTTTCTATGTCTTAAAGAAAATGTAAAATTTATAATATCATATATATTTACATGTATTAGATAGTACCTAGAGAAATATCAATATTTGAAAAATATTGATCTCTTTGATGTTTATAAAACAAGTAATCAATGTATTATAGAGGGTTATTTTTCATTATTTTCATAGCATTTATTTTCTTGTAGTGGATTCCCAACCACATATAAAAAACGATTTTCATAACAAAAGAACCAAGGATCCCCTTGGTTAAAAATATGGTATATAAGTCCATTATCCCAAAAAATAACAAAAATTTTCCTCAGTTATCCCATTTCCACTTTGTTCATCTTATGCGGACCATAGATTTATATATTTCCTCACTAATGAGATTATTGGAAAAACTAACTATAATTTTAGGTGGATGAATATGAAATTCTTCAATAATTTTTTTTAGTAATTCACAAAATATTCATCTTATAATCTAATGAAAAATTTCAAATTCATTGGTTTTGTTATTCCTTAATCTAAAATATTTTCATTAATTCGTTGTACTAACAGTTAATCCGAAAATGACTCAAATGATTTTGCATCCCCTTTAATGATATGTGATTCCACATTTCGGTCACATTTACAGTCTCATTATCATGGAAATATTTTTTGATAATATAATTTAAAAAAACTACATACTAATGAAAATATCAAAATCAACCATTGGTTTAATTATCATGTTTTTATATCATGTATACCTATGTGATATAATGTTAAATGACTAAAACAACCTTTTTTCAATAATATTACTAATATGAGTCATGACTGATGCATCCCTTCTTATGGATCTAGGTAAATTTCATATTTTCTTAGTAATCATGTAAAATATATCATAGTTTGAAGAAGAAGAATGAAATAATGTACTAGATAATTTTGGATTTTGATAAAATTACGGTCAAACATGTAGTTATTAAATATAACATCATCTGTAGTGATCATATAAGCTTAGGATTTTTCCATTAGAATATTTTTTGGAAAATTCCTAGGAATCGTGGGACACCAGTTTGAATAATTCTCCATCTTTTTATAGTTTCTTCGTAAGATAATATGTTTCCTTTTTTCTCTTGTATTCAAGATTGTTCGAACCCCATTACATATACGTGAAACTAAATACATTACCTATTAACATATTACAAAGGTGTTTCTATTCAAAATTATCACCAGTTTGAAATAAAATCATACTTCTTTTCTTCATTAGTGCATTTATTTTTTTCATAAATCTCAAATGAACAAATTTTTTATTTATTTTACATAAATATATATTCCTTTTAATAATCATTATCAATTATGGTGTAACATGATACTATATATTTATATAATATATACATATTGGAAAATAGTTCCCTTCAAATACATTGCTTAAGACTGTCATTGAAATAATAAATCAAAATATTAAGAATACATATATAGTCTTAAAAATATATTTATAATATTTCAATTTTATCCACATACTCTATAAAACATTATTATTCCATATTCTATAATGTTATAGACTTTCTCTCCACATCATATAACTTCTCATAAGGAATACATTTCACAAATAATATCAATTTAAATTTCATTATTTAACAGAATCTATTTACATAAAATATTTAGTGAATTAGATCAATTACCACACTTTATCATCATCTCCAATTATATAATACACTAAAAAAATTATATTTTCACTTTTATTAAATTGCGTGGTTAGAAATATCTTATTAGAGTAGCTAAATTATTGTTATTCTCACAATGGATTAAAATTTCCACTAATATATAATCTCTTCTATAGTATAAGGTGATCTAAAATAATGGAATCATCATATAGAACAGTTGGATTCACCATGCTATAATTTTTAATAATAATAAACTATTAATTCTTAAATAATATTACATTGATGTGTTTGATTCCTACACTAGATTAAGTTGCTTTTATATTCTATAAAAATATAGACCACATTTTTTATTCCCTTCCATCCATTATGTGACATATCAAAACATTTGAACACAATTAATATGATAGAATCCATCATGAATATTGAGCCTTAAATAAGTTATTGATATGAGATTTAATTTTAATAAATCCCTATGAGACTATCATAATTTATTTATCATTAATGTTGATTGAATATCTAGCAACCATGGTTCATACTAAACATCCTCTAATACCAAATATATGATCAATATCTATAGAAACCAAGATTAACTATTTAGAATATAAAATACTTACAAGATAAAATAGATTAATCCAAGAAGAATCAATTTTTTTAGTAGTCTTGGGAATTTAGATTCATACATGATTATCATATATTTTTAAAATATAAAAACATATTATAAGATACAATATTTAAACCTTGAAATCATTCTTAATTTTTTAATATATATCATATAGAGAGGAAATTTGGATTTTGACTAAGATGATCATTAATAGATGCATAAAATGAAGATATCATGTGTAAATAATGAAGAATCAATATTGAAGTGAACATAACCAATAAACAAGATATTCAATTAACAATATTAGTTCAATGAGCTTATATTGTTAATAACTACATGGAAAAATATGGAAAATTAAAACATAATTCAAAAAATAACAAAGTCATAAATATGGGAATTCATAATTTTTTTATAAATTACTCAATTATGTTGTCATTAATATTACTATCAATCCCTCATCAGTGATTTGATAATTAATAAATGGGTAGGTGTAAAATATATTCTCATCTAATATGTTGGGCCTTATGTTTGGTCTCATGAGACCTGCCGATGAATTGATGAGTTAATAATAACATTCACCACCTATAACAGTCATGTGTTATAAATTCCATATATATTGAATGACCAATATACTTAATTATCAAAATGGATTAGAAATCACCATTTATAAATAATGAATAAACAATAGGACATATTTCCTTATTCAATGAAATAAAATTCATTATAAATTTCCTTCAACTCATACCATATATAAAAATAGTATACTATTGAAAAAAATAATGTAATAGAAATAATGTTTTTTAAATCTATAGTAAATAAAATTTTACATGGAAGAGAAAATAATGACTATAGATATGGTTGATCATGAAAAGGAATATGATCATAAGGAAGATAACAAAAACAAAATCCTAAATTAGTAGATGATGAAGTTAGAACATCACTTAATTATAAATGATATATTTTTATTAAAAAAATACATTTTTAAATAGAAATTTAAATCTTAGTAAACCATTAAAAATAATACCCTTTAATCTTTTGGAAACAAATGTTTTATAAGTCACATTCAAAATTATTTTGGACCATTTTAGAAAGAATCACATTTCTCTTTTCAACAAATTTTGTATAATATATAGAAAATTAATACACATATTTATATAAAAGTAAATATATAAAAATTTAAAATATTCTTCATGGTGATGAAATGTTATTTTATAGGAAATTCCATTCATGCTATAAATACAACGAAAAAGATTATATTCCTTCTTTTTATAAAATGTTTAAAAAAATACTTTAAAAAAAGAATAGATAATTCAATATATAACAAGATAAATAAATAAAGAAATATTTAAAAAAGATCTAAATAATAATTTTCATTCAAATAAAAACTTTCCTAAACATTTTTCATGAACCTATATATGGATTAAAATGATTTGTATGAATACCATTAAAATATTTTTTTTCAAAAAGTCATTGATAAGTAACTCACTAATTGACCCCTAATATGAAAAGAGAGTAATTGAAAAATAATCATTTAAAAAGGAAATATATGTAGATTATAATAGAATGGATAGAATTCTTGGTAATAGGATTAGGTAATTTTTAAAAAGGATGTACAAAAATAATCAACCTTGAAATAAAATGTGATGGCATTCAAAATTTCATACACTGAGTCTCCACCAAATGTCACATGATTTATCCCACAAAAAAATGTTATTAAATTTATTAAATAAATTATTTGGATCCATTCTAATTTGTAATCCATATCTTATAATCCTTTTTTAATCAATTTAAAATATTTTTTTAATATTTCTCACATACATAAACTAGTTATGGTTTTTCATAAATTTATTGAACATTACAGTAGTATATTGATCATAGATAAGGGTCTTATTAAGGTGTACCATCATTTCAATAATGTGAAAATAAAAATATTATAATTTTTTCCCTTATATTAAATATCAATAACATACATATATTGGTGTAATAGAAAAAAAATCTCATCAAACTATAGAGGTGGTGGTCCCTATATAGGCATGGGTGACATTATAATTTAATGCAGCTAGAAGGGTAATAAGTTATATGATATATTATATTTATAAAATAATTATTATTTAAAAAATATAATATAAAATAAATAATTATTCTTTAATATATATCGGTTGAAAAAATTTAGTAATAAATTTCATTTCTATGTCGACAAGGAAGGTATTACGTATGCACAATTGATGATTTAATTTTCCAGAGGTTGAAATAATGGGGAAAATGGATTTAAAATAATTGTGATAAAATCAAATTATATATCATATAATTTATTCGTTATGAGTATAGGAATATCACAGGTTTATCTAACTTATAATTTGAAATGAACCATGTAATATTCTGGTAATATAATTACATAATATATGAACGACCACATTTTTCATACACCTTTTGATCCTTAGTATGTTTATAGGGTTGGAAAATAAGATAAATAATTAAAGAAATTAATATTTTTATAATTATAGGTAAGCATTTTCTAATATACATGGCTGAATATTTAAAAGTAATAGAGTAGAAGTGGTACCCTTTTATATGTTAAGGGATGAAAACACATGAAAGTACTTAAATGGTTTAAAGAATAAAATTTAATTTCATTGAGAAATCGGATGAAAATTTTTCTTTTTTTAGAAAATGTTAAGGATAAGGTAAAACAAAAACCATCACATGTGTTTTAAACATTCTTTTGTTATATTGATTCATTATTTTGTTATTTATAACCCTTTATCATGATTTTTTCATAACCATTATAATAAATATTTTCCATGGTTTATATTAATTATGAAAAAATAGTAACATGAATATATTATCAAATATATATTATTATTATTCACAATATGTGATACATTTTATTTCATTACACACATGTAATTAGAAAAATTTACTTTTAATAAATCTTTTCAAACTGATATGGAAACCATTTTTAGATAAATATTTTTTTGAGAATAAAAATTTTTATACTGAAATATATGAATTTTTTCCAATATAAATAATTTTTTAATTTTCATTCAATGGATTCATATTTTACATTAAAAAAACTAAAAGGAAACTGATAAATACTTTTTGAAAAAAAATTACTAAAAATTATAATATTTGAACAATCATGTTAGTTAAATTTAAGAAATTATATGAATATATTTATAGGTTTCATAATATATGTTCATATTCATTATAGTATATCATAATTAAATACTCATTATAGATAAATGGTTTAATATGGATTTAAATTAATCTTATATAATTATAATTTCCTGATGGTGAGAGTTGTATTCATAAAATTTGTATTTTTAACTATTAAATCTAAGTGAAACTATTTGAGAAAAACATTAAAAAAATCCACTTATAAAATTTTTTACTCATTGAGTGAAAAATGTATTTAATTTTAGCATACTAAATTAATAAATTTTCTTAAATTTATATTTTAATCACATTGATGAATAATGAAATGACCATTATGTTATTGATTCACTATAAAGAAATGATTAGTTTATATAATTGATTCTCTTGTTTTACAATATAGCTTATGGGTGGGAATAAATGAGATGAATAATGTGTAGAAAATCATATTTTTATGATCTATTTCTCTTTATATAAGTTTTCCTCTTTTATTGATTTTCTTACATACTATATTGAGTTTAAAAGAACCACGATATACTATTTCAAAATAATTATTAAATTTTTTAGTTATCTCATGGCCATTCAATTGGTGGGTATCAATAAGAGAAAATAAATTGTTAATTGTTTTTGGGAAATGTATAAAATTAATGAAATGGATATGGATTGTTTTCAATTGAAAATTTTATAATTAGATATTTTTCTAATTTTTTAAACACATCATTATTTAATCTTAGTAAATTAAATTAATAACTATTTATGAATGATTTTTGTTAACTGAATAAAATATTTTTACAATAAAGAATTTCTCGATAAATTTAATATTTATTAATCCGAATGGAATGATAATAAATGTTGTTTTATTCTTTAATTTTTTAAATCTATTTTGATTGTGTTTTCCATGATTACCTTACAATTATTTTCCTCTATGTATAAGATATGAATTTGATAAAATGGTTTTCATATTTGTAATCATAATTTTAAAATATGGGAATTTATCAATGTTCATTTTTGGATTATATGAATTGTAACAATGATAAGAATTATTACTACTGTAAATAATAAAAGTGGTTAAGTAAGAGAAAACTAAAGTGATAAGGAATATAATGGCTGAAAATCATGTATATATCTTGTTTAATGAATTTATTTTGATCCCATATATTTTATAATAAAACAAGTACAATTTTGGCTACCTTATCTATAGGTATATATTATAATAATTTAATATAATTAATAATAACAAGTGTGGAACTCCCCTCAATTATAAAATGAGAAGCTCCTATCCACTATTCTACATGCTAAAAGAAATATTTAGTTAATCTTGTATATATAGAAATACTATACAAAATTTATTATAAAAGAAAATGATCACTTTTTATTCCCAAAATACACATATATGTTTACTTAATGTGCTTCTCAAAGTATATATCCAACGAAGTTGTATATGTTCATACCAATCATTAAAAATTTTCATCCACCATAAACCTAATCAAAATAATCATTTCAAATATCAAAATTGATATAATATTTATTATTAATATACTATTGTTTTTTTATGCTAATGGTATAGCAATTTTCTATCCCCTTCCCATTCATTATAATAAGATAATATAACATGTGTGTACATGTTGATTAACACCTCTAACAAGGGAAAGGTATTTTTATTTACCATATTAATGAATGAAAAAAATAATTTAATTAATAAATACAGGTAATATATAATAGATAAATGATTATTTCATGATTATTCTTTATTTAATAATATTTCATTTCTTCCATACAAAACTGGGAACATCAATCATACCTCGATATGACCAAATGTATCCTTGTAGTGATGTAATTCATTTTTCATCACTGTATTATATAATGATTATAAATTTTATCAGAGTAAATATATATTGAACTTATGAAATTATTAATAAAATAAAAATAATGAAATCCTAAAAAATATGCATAGAACGAGACCATCAGACTTAAACATGCATAGATTAAGGATCTGTCTCCATCTGAAAACTCATTTTCATGAGGAATAATTTTTAAAATTATAATTGGAAATAACAAATAAATAAATATTTGTATGGTATGTATGAAAAATTATCATGAATTAATTTAGTATAAATATATATATTTATAGTATTGTAATTTCCAATTCGAATGAGGACATGTCATACTTGAACCATTAATTTATATTCTCATCCCATTTTTATGCAGTATTGTTTATGTATGAATCATTAATGGAGTAATTCTATGATATTAATTTATTAATCTCTATATATGTTAACCTCTAATAGATAATTTTTAATTTTCAGGTATTATTTCCATTATAATATTTTTGTTACTAAAGTTTACTGATAAAATGTTTTTCCAAAATTTTAATTGTATGTCCACTCTGGTCAAGGACAATTTTTATCCATGTCTTTTTCTTTAAAATAAATTAAATAATATTCATTTATATTATTAAAATATAATTTAATATCATTTACAACAAAATTTCAATATTATTTCAATGTGTTAATATTAATTAATTTTTCATTCTCAAAATGAAGTATTATTTCACTTTTTAAAAAAAAGTGTAAATGAAATATTTTATTTAGAGTTTGATAGAAAAATAATTTTCATAATATTAATACCGTAATTTTTTTGATCCTTCAATGAAAAATTAAAAAATTATTTCTCAACTAATCTATTTTAATTAATATATTCTAATTTAATACTTTTAAATAAAAAATGGAAAAATATTTTTAATTTGGTTTTCTTTAATAAAAACGATTAAATGGATTTATATTATGTTATTATGGAATTTTTATGAACCCATTTTATTTTATATGTCAAGAACCAAGCTGGGATTCCATCAAACCCAACACCCAACCCAGTACGCAACATGGGCCGTAGGGCGTTCCCGATCCCCACAGGTTGACAACCAGTACTGGGAATCAAAATAAAACAAGAGGAAACGATTTAGCCCAATAATAATAGGATCAAAATATACAACATTGAAAACGCAACAAAGATAACCACAAATGAATCTAAAAAGACAATCTAGTCCAATATGAATAATAATAAACAAAACTATCACTTAATGAACTAGAAGATATAAAAAAATAAAATGACAAGCCACTAGCAAAATATCCATGTGACCACTTGATCACCTCCAACTATAAGACCACCCTGTTCCAAGAGATACACGAACCAGAAAAACCTGAACAATATCTGAACCTGAAAAACAGTTCCGGTCAACCGACACCGAATGGTACAAGTAGGGTGTGAGCTAGACTACTCAGTAGGCAATCACCAAATATTCCATGTGTTTCCATTCCCAAAACAATACATTAACACTAGTATGAAAATAAGGATATAAAAATAGGATTTATTCCTTTTTAAAAATAAACATATTTCATTCCCTTTTTCCAAACTATGCACAACATGTTTTCACATTCAAAATAAACTTCATTTTAGATAAATACCCAAATCAATAGCATCAGATCTATTCGGAAAATAAGTAAAATAAACAAATGAACATTCAATGTAGAAGAATGTAAACAAGAAATTTAAATAATCTAGTACCCATGGGTTATCCTAAACATCCCTAGAAGACCACTGGACGTACTCAGTTTCAGAACCACCTGCCGGAGTATGGTGAACCTCCTAACTCTATAACAAACTGGCCGCCCTAGCTGACCAATCTAGTGGCAAATCCCACCTTGGATAACAAAATACAGGGGGTACCAACCCGTCTAATCGGGGTTGATCAGAAACCGTCACTCGATCATCTAAAAGAAGCCTAGGAACCCATGGTGGTTATAATTATACTATGTAAGTAGGAAGGCCCTCACACGCTTGACTCATCTCACCGCACTTGGCTTCCCCAAACACAGATGTTTCATATATGTTCACCCATAGAGGGTTACACTAGACAGGAGCACCTCATATGCACATCTAATCATCTCACATTAACAATGTGCCAACCGGGCCATCATGCCATGCAAATCATTAAAACCATTTGAAACCCTTTTCAAAATACTTAATTTGTTAAGTGGGCATACGGTAATCAAAATGTCTTCATTTCAAATAATCAACACAAACATTACAATGTGCCCCCCCCCCCAAATATTCATTCAATCATTTCATATCAACAAAGTGCCAACCAGGGCATCACTACAATTAACATTCATACCATTTTATAAAATGTTCAAAGTTACCCACCATAAATTCACATTTTTTTGAATTACCTTATTTTCTAAAATCAACACAAAACATCACCTTTAAGAGTACAATTACAAATGGGCCTTCGATATTATGCACCCAAATACATTTACCAAATCAGTTCCAAATCATTTCTAAAACCATCTCCAAGTATACAAAGCAAAACAAGCCATTATACCATTTGAAACCAACTGTGTCCCAAAATGCCCCATGGTTCAAATTTTAAAGAAACAACAATTAATTTAAAGTCACATCAAATACCAAAAAAAATTTATAAATCAAGGATCCATTTTAGAAGTAAGATAGTTGGAGAGTGAGAAGAAAAAACATTTGAGAAATCAAGTTTCATGTGTAACACCCATTTTCTTAAGTGTCATTTTCACTTGAATTCTATTCCATGTGTTCACCTAGTGCACACATGGATGTGAAAACATCCAATGTCACCATTTGAAGATCCATAAGAATAACCAAGAACATTTATACAGAAATACCACTTCCCTTTAAAGAAACAGAATTGTAACATCTTTCACTAACATTTCAAAAACACAAAAAACTTTTCCAAAACATTTATCTGTAAATAATCAAGCCATAAATATTTACCCATATCACATTAAATGATATAATTTATGTTTCAAATAATAATATATATAAAACAAAGTCCAAAAAATACAACAAGGTATAAATTTCTTATTTATAAAACAAAAGTCATTTTATCAAACACTTCCAATGTACCAACACATATACATAATCAAGGAATCTGTTCATAAGCAATTTTTAACAATTGTAACCAATGTAAAAACTCCAAAATAAGTTATCTATAATACATATGGAGTTGAGAATCATGTTTAGAAATTAATCCAAATCATTTATGCATCAAGGGATTGCAATGGAAAGTAAAATCATGGAAACACCTACCTCAACCATGTGCGGATGCGATGAAACTTCAAGGGAGGAGAGATCTAAGCCCCATGGACCATTCACGCACCCTAGATCCAATGAAAAATGGACCAAACGTAAACCCTAGACATTAGGGTTCGTTCATGGATGGAAATCCCCAATGAAAACCGTATAACAAAGAGGGGAAGGGAATGAGAGAAGATTTGATGAAGGAAACATGAAGAATCACCAACTATTCTTGATTAATCGACCCAAAATCGCTCCCAAATAGAAGTACTAATGAGGGGGAGGCTCCTCTGGTCGATTTACAATAGAAATGTATTCATTTTGGAGGTAGAATCACCCAAATCGGAACTCCACGTCAAAAGTTATAAAGTCTGCAAGTGGATGCATGGTTTTTCTTCACGGTTTGTCAAACCGTGCGCAGACCGTGCGAGGGCTACTGGAAACATTTGCAACTTCGCATGGTTAGGCTTGGTTGTGCTCAAACTGCGCAACCCCAAAAATTGGTCGAAACCCCCAAATTACACCCCAAACATTGGGGAAGACCCACCCAAATATCCTTGAACATTTTAAACATAGTATAGAGACACCGAAGACATCACAGACTCCCCAACATGCCGCTCTCTTCCCACAACATTCACAATAACCAAGAATAGTTATAGAAGAAAACAAATAACACAAAAACACCAGGAAATTTATTGGACACCCAACCCAAACATCAAAAGAAAATCGAACATTGAGAAATAAATAAAATGAAGGAGTATCTGAGGTCGGGGTGTGACAATTCTCCCCCCCACGAACACTTTCTGCCCCCAGAAAGTTATCCATCCAAAAGATAACCAAAAATCAAATCCATGCCTAAAAAAACCAAGGGGAAGCCTTGAACCCCTGGCATGACTATTCACACCACAATTCAAAACCAACCAATCAAGAAGAAACCACTACACATGAATGAGAATTGGGGATAACATTAGAGGGTTCTCCCCACCACAATAAATGAACTAATACATACACAATTTAATCCCCAAAGAATACCCTCACTATAACCTGGATGAAAGGTTCTAATATTTTAAATTCTTGGACAGCTTTCACGGTTTGGCTGTATGAATTTCCAAATCGTGCACCAATCGTGTGTGAGAAACTAGAAGAATGGGGCACCCCGCACGGCTTGGCAGCACGGTTTCAAAACCGTGTGAAAACCGTGACAACAAATCTTCCCAAAAAATGACACAAAGCCACATATTTATAAGACCTACCACATTGTCATGTGCTGGCAGTGTTGTTAGTTCTGTCCGCCTGGCTAGGGCCGCATGATTTCAATTAGCAGTGCAGTAACTGTGCGGTAACCGTGCTTCACATGTAAAAATCTCCCAAAACTCCAGAAACCAAAAACCTCAACCGGGGTCAAACCAGAACTTCCACATATAAGTTGGAAACTACCACCATTAAAATAGGGAACCTCCCAAACAAACCTAACCCACACTAAAATAGTTATACAAAACTCAAGCATCTCTGTATGAGCACTGCCGAAAGTTAAAACCATGACCAGAATACACAAAGGCAAGACACACTCAAAGAAGAATGAAAATTTTCAAGGGCCACATTCATCTAGACTCAACTATTTGGGTTATAAGAGATCTAGTTCATCGCACCATTACCACAAAAAGTCAACATACAACATCAAGTAAATAAGAACAAAGATGTGTTAAAAATTTCCATCCCAACATAGAAAAAAAACTAGGTTGGAGTTTCACACCCCCTATCACTCTTGACTGTGTGCGTGCTTCACCACGAGGCCTATGGGTGGGGCTCTGATGGCTGAAGCATCTCCTACCACACAGTCAGGAAACAAATCCACCAATCAAGACCCCCTTTTCCGATAGCTCTTTCTACAAAACTTATTCAAATAAACCAAACATCCACAATGTCGGAAAGTATTCGGAGGAATACGACAAGACAAGTTTGAGTGACCAGACCGACCACAATGGAAACAGACAAGAGAACAAACAGATGAACTGGAAACCAAAACCAATGAAGGAGATTTTACAGAAACAGGCTCCTCTGGAATACCCTACTAACTTGATGAGGAACATTAATGAGAACCCAATTGCATCAGTTTCACCCTGAAATCCAATTCATCCATGAATGCCTCTTCCACCAACCTCTCGAAAGATGTTTCATTGGATGAGATCAAATTCTCATTAATTTCAGGACGAAGACCCCAGACAAAGATTGGGGCCTTCATCTGATCCTCCAATGATACTTCCAATGAGAATAGATCCAACTCTCTGAAATGGTTAACATAAGACTTTACAGATTGCTGGACTTACTGAACATCCTACAACTCTTCCACCTTCCTCTGATTCACCTGCTCCTGTATGAACTGTTGGATTAAAGTGGCCTTAAAAACCTCCCATGACATCTCGCCTTCCGTCGATGGCAGGGAAACCAACACCCACTAGTCCAATACTAGACCCTCAAACAACCTTTGAACTACACGGACTCTAACAACATCTAGAGTTCCCAATGACTTAGAAACATGCTTCACTTCCTCAACCCACTGCACAGCCTCAAGGGAATCTCAACCACCATAGAAAACAGGCAACACATGTGAAGAAGAAGGAACCAATAATGACTTATTATGAAATTTAGGGACCTTTTGGGCGGTATTTTCTAAACAACACGACAAGCACAGACCAAATCCAACATCAAACTGAAGCATAAAAAAAAGAGGAACAAGTCAAACCAAAACCAACCAGCTTAGAATACAAGTAAAAACAAACATGACCATAATATCCTTTTTCAAAAACCATCATTTTCCTTTTAAAACTCAAAATTGCATTCTTAAAAGGATTATTACCAAGTACCAATAACCCATTTTTCATGATTTTTTTTTTCAAAATCATTTTCTCATTTAAATCCAGTCTAGGAAATCCATGTTAGGCCTTTGATTCTAAAACCCAACCCTTGGTTTCCCATGAACTGTTACATGTGTGTTTGTCTATTACCATCCTCACGTGCCAACACACACTTCTCACAAATACTCACACACATACCCACACACATGTCAACGTCCATAAGAAATACCAAGGGCCACATTCCACTAATATTCTCAAACCCAAAACACATTTAATGTTTCAAAACCCACTTCACTAATTTAAACCCACTTAATAGAATTCATGTTCATTTAAATTATTTTCCATTTGAAAATACACTCTCATTTTCAACACACTCACATAAACCAATATCAAATCAAAACACATCCAACAACAAACTACCTGAAAGAGGAACTAGTGTCTATGCCTAACTAAGAATCATGGTGGTGAGCCATGCCCTAAGTTATTCATATCACTAGGATGGCCTTAAACTAGGAACTTGGACTTCACATGGGTCACCAGCCCATGTAAGGCCACAACATAACCCGACTCCTCTCCATTTTCATCCCTCAATTCCAATACAACACAAGACTCAATCTCGGACTACCCCTGGTGACTTGAGTTTCCAAACGAGCAAGGGTTCATGATTCCCTCCCCGCACCTACTCCCGAGTTCCAAAAAACATAGTCTCTATATATTGGACACCCCTAATATCAAGAACATCCTCTAATACCATTTTTTCAGGATCCAAGTTGGGATTTCATCTAATTTGACACCCAACCCAATCCGCGACATGGCACGAAGGGTGTTCCCGAACCCCAGGGGCTGACAACAAGTGTCGAGCATCAAAATAAAAAAAGAGGAAATGATTTGGCCCAATAATAATAGGATCAAAATATACAACATTGAAAACGAATCAATGCTAACCACAACTGAATCTAAAAAAAATATGGTCCAATATGAATAATACTAAACAAAACTAACATTGAATGAACTAGATGATACAAAAAAATGACCATCCACTAGCACAATCACTATGTTACCTCTTGATCACCTCCAACTATAAGACCACCCTGATCCAAGAGATACCCAAACTAGAAAAACCAGAACAAAATCTGAACCTATAAAATAGTTCGGGTCTACCGACACCGAATGGTACAAGTAGGGTGTGAGCTAGACAGCTCAGTAGGCAATCACCAAAGATTCCATGTGTTTACATTCCCAAAACAATCCATTAAAACTAGTTTGAAAATAAGGATATAAAAAGAGGATTTCTTCTGTTTTAAAAATAATCACATTTCATTACCTTTTTCCAATCTACGGACACCATGTTTCTATGTTCAAAATAGTCTTCATTTTAGATAAAAACCCAAATCAATAACACCAGGTCTATTCTGAAAATAAATTAACTGATGAAATGACCATTCAATGTAGAATTATGTAAACAAGAAATGTAAATAATCCATTACCTAGGGGAAATCCTAAACATACCTAGAAGTCCCCTGGACGTACTCAGTTTCGGAACCACCTGTCGGCGTATGGTGAAGATCCTAATTCTATAACCAACTGGACGCCCTAACTGACTAATCCTGTTGCAAAGCCCACCTGGCCTAAAAAAATACAGGGGGTACCAGGCCGTCAAATAATGGTTGATCTACAACTATCACTTGATCATATAAAAGACGCCCAAGAACCCTTGGTGGTTATAATAATAATGTGTAAGTAGGAAGGCCCTCGCACGTGTGACTCATATCACTGCACTTTCCTTCCCGAAACACAGACGCTTCATATATGTTCACCCATAAAGGGATACACTAGACATGAGCGCCTAATATGCACATATAATCATCTAACATTAACATTGTTCTAACCGGTCCATCATGCCATGAAAATCATTAAAACCATTTGAAACCCTTTTCAAAATACTTAAGTTGTAATGTGGGCATACAGCAATCAAAACGTCGTCATTTCAATGAATCAATACAAACATTACAATGTGCCCCCCAAATATGCATCCAATCACTTCATATCAACAATGTTCCAACCTGGACATTACACCAATTAACATTCAAACCATTTCATAAAATATTCAATGATGCTCAATGGGCATTCAAAACTTTTTTTAAATCACATTTTTTTCTAAAATGAACAGAAAACATCACCTTTAAAAGTACAATGCCAAATGGGGCTTCAATATTACAAACCCAAATACATTTAACAAATTAGTTCCAAATCATTTCTAAAACCATTTCCATGTATACAAAGCCAAACGAGCCATTATACCATTTGAAACCAACTGTGTCCCAAAATACCCCATTGTTCAAATTTTAAAGAAACAAAAAATCAATTTAAAGGCACATCAAATACTAACACAATTTTTATAAATCAATTATCCATTTTTGAAGTAAGATAGGTGGATAGAGAGAAGAGAAAACATTTGAGAAATCAAGGTTCATGTGTAACACCCTTTTTTTAAGTGTCATTTTCACTTGAATTCTCTTCCATCTGTGCACCTAGTGCACACATGGATGTCAAAACATCTAATGACACCATTTTAAGAGCCATAAGAATACCCAAGAACATTTATACAGAAATACCACTACCCTTTAAACAAACACAATTGTAACATCTCTCAAAAACCATTCCAAAACCTGAAGAACTTTTCCAAAACATTTCTTTGTAAATAATCAAGCCATAAATAGACACCCAAATCACATTCAATTCTCTAATTCAGGTTTAAAATAATAAAATATATATAAAAGTTCCCAAAAATACAACATGGGCTCAATTTCCTTTTTATAAAATAAAAGTCATTTTATCAAACACTTCCAAGGTACCAAGACATTGACATAATCAAAGAATCCGTTCAAAAGATCTTTTTAACAATTGTAACCAACATAAAAGAACCACAATAAGTTAGCTATAATACATATGGAGGTGAGAATCATGTTTAGAAATTATTCAAATGAATTCAAGAATCATGGTTTTGCAATGGAAAGGAAAATCATGGAAACACGTACCTCAACCATGTGCGGATGCGATGAAACTTCAAAGGAGGAGAGATATAAGACCCAAAGACCATTCACACACCCTAGATCCAAAGAAAAACGAACCAAAAATAAACCCTAGACATTAGGGTTTATCCATGGATGGAAATCCCAAATTAAAACCCTAGAAAAAAGAGGGGAATGGAAGGATAGAAGATTTGACGAATGAAACATGAAGAATCACCATCCATTCTACATAAATCGGACCAAAATATCCCCAAATAGAAGTACGAATGAGATGGAGGCTCCTCTGGTCGATTCCAAACAGATATGGAATCATTTTTGAGGTGGAATCACCCAAATCATAGCTCCGCGACAAAAGTTATAAAGCCCAGAATTGGATGCACGATTTTGCTGCACATTTTGTCAAACCATGCGCAGACCTTGCGAGGGCTACTGGAATCTTCTACAACTTCGCATGGTTAGGATGCGTGGTTTGGACAGGTCGTGCTCAAACCGTGCAACCCCAAAAATTGGTCAAACACCCCAAATTACACCTCAAACATTGGGGAAAACCCACCCATAGATCGTTGAACATTTTAAACATAGTATAGAGACACCGACGAAATCACAAACTCACCAACATTCCACTCTCTTCCCACAACATTCAGAATAACCAAGAATAGGTATAGAAGAAAACCAATTCCACAAAAACACAACGAAATCTATTGTATTACCAACACAAACTTCAACCAAAAAATCCAACATCGAGAAATAAATAAAATGAAGGAGTATCCGAGGTCGGGGTGTGACATTATATGTGTTATTAAATGGTTATTTTTATTTATATATATAAAAACATATATAACAAATATTTATTCTTTTCATTGTGTGTTGGGAGGGTCTACAAATCCCTCCTTATAATTTGTAAATTATTTTTTTTATCCTAATAGAAGTTGTACTTGAATTGGATTGGAATAATGTTATTAATGAGACTATATTAATTATTTTTTATATCCTAGTGATCCTTGAATATAGAAATAAGGGAATGCGAATTGAACACACTCCACTGTGGGACTTTTTCGATTAATATTTTTTAGTAAGTGTACATTAATGAATGAAATAATTTCAAATTAATATTATTATTCCAAACTTTATATGACATATTCTTATTATAAGGATATTCTCTCATGTTGCATGATTTAATAATAATGACCTTTACACTTATGATACAATCATTTCGAAAATATAATTATAAATGCCATGCATCATGATTTTTTGATCAATGAATAATTATTTACAAAAATTTTATATTATAATAATTATCGTATACCCTTATGATCATATTGTTTTTGAATATGTAAAATCATTGATTTCTAAAAATATTACCCTTGTTGAAAAACTTTGGTCACACTTTATTATTTTAGTATTTTCCCTGGTTAATAAGAATGTTTTGATGTTTGAAACGAATAAAAAGGTTAATATTAGAGGATAAATGAATGTTATATGTTGAAGATGTGTAAGAAATTATGAATATTATGTACATACACTATAAATACTATAAAAAATTATGATACCAAAGAATAGAATGTTCTTAAGATGTTTTTAATATTCATTTAAAATGATAAAATATTTATATACATTATTCAAAAGATTACATAGTTGGTATAAGATGATTTTTTTTGTGAATTATTGTTATTTTTTTGGGATTAATATGAGGGTAAAACATATGATAAGATAATTTTTACTAAATGTTATATTCAGTAAACGAAACTGTGTCATAGGATAATAATATAACATCAAAATTTAATCCATATCGAGAATGAATTTTTTTATTATACAATTTCTTCTTATAATTATTAAATTTTTAATATTACTCTATAATTTATGGTTTTTTAAAATGGATAGTACTAAAAAAATAATATAAAATTTTAAATTATGGGTAAATATTAGACATAATGGAAAGGGATGATATTCAGAGGTAATTCTCACTAGAAAAGTTCCCTATGAACATAATCAAAAATGGTATGATAATACCCTAAGACTATGAAGAATATGGATGAGTATTTAGATAGATATATTTTATTTTTTATGAAATATTAGCTACATTTTTTATCATTAATACTAAAAAATTTTGATTGGTTCTGCAGTGTCATAAAAACATATCCAAATGGCACTAGACATATGAGAAATTAGTAGCTATGAAGAAATAATTTTATATAATATAATGGTATAAAATAATATTGGATATTAAAGTAATTCTCATCATTTGGAAAAGATGATAAATATAGTTTTTTTTATAATTTTTAAAAATATTATTTTTTACAAAATAAAATGTTTCATCTATTTATCCAAATGTTCTTAGGGAAGCAAGAGGGGATTATCTCTAGGGAACTAAATTATTTCCATGTTTGAAAAGGTAGGACATCAAGAATGTGAATGAAAGTAGATATTTCAAGAGGATATATAAAAAATAAAGAAGGATAACTAGCATTTGAATGGACCTCCCATAGTTCTATGATATAACTACCCAATGTAAGTGAATTATATAACCAAGTACTAAATAATGTAGTGAATTATGAAATTAATTTCAAAAAACCTTCTAATCTAATAGATAATGTAAAGGATCAGGTTATCAAAATTACTAAAGTGGGTCAATAAAATTATTTGATGAAAGTTAATCATATAATCTACCATATAGGAATAAAATCATTAGATTATTATGGCCTATTATTTTTTTATATACAAATTATTTTCTATGTGTATCATTTAACCACATAAATGATTATACGATGATGTATTATATACAGCTATTACTGTTATAATGATAAATTTAAAAATCTACATCTCCTCTCTAAAATTTTTTATTGGAATGTTATTCTAACAAAACATGTAAATATTCCTCTAATTTAATTTATTATTTATTTTATCCTAGATTTTCATTACTAATTTAGAGAACAAATATATCTCAATGGAAGGGAATTAAAATTTTAAATTTATAATCCAAATAAAATTATAGTTGGATAAAATGGCTAATATGAATATTCTATATAAATTATGGTCATTTATGGGCCTTATTACATTATTATTATTGATAATTATATCAACTTGATGGGGAAAGACTCCATAATAAATATAAGAATATTACATGGGAAATCCATGATGTTTTTCTTATTTTTTTCCTAGTGATACCTCATTTTTTGATGTTGAGTTTTAATTTCAATTCAAAATTCATGCTAAATCTATATCAAAAACTCCATATATAATTACCATGATTTATTTTTAATAAGAGGAGAATAAAATCCAAGAAAATTTGGATATGAGATTAAAATGTCCGAAAAAATCATCAGGGATTTATTCTTTTCTTTTTATTATTATGAAAGATTGGTCAATTCTTATTTAACTAATAATAAAATAACATAAAATGATTACAAAAATGAATATGTATAATCATCCATTTAAATATGACATGTTTAACAAGAATCATAGAGGTAAATAATTTCCCATGATTGACCTTCATAATATATATTGTAAAACCTAGATACTAAAGGATGATATACCCATTATATACTTAAATAGAAGGTATGGTTTTCTTGATTATTATATGATTCCAATTTTTTAAAACAATTCCCCAATGTATTAATTTATTTAATTGATACAGTCATTAATTACCACCTTATTATTTTAGTCATTATAGATGATATTATTATATTATCAATGAGAAATGAAGATCAGAAGGATCATTTGGGGATATGGTTGAGGAATTTTAATTAGTAGAAATTATATGAAAAACATATCACATGTTAATTATTGATAATTGGTTTTTCATTCTTGGCTTATATATTATAAAATAATGTTTTATTTAGGCATCCATAAAAGATGGATTTTATTGAAAAATATTCTACACTTATAATGATGATGATGATATGTATTTTTTGGTTAGATTGACATTATATAATTTTTTTTTGTATAATAATCAATTTTAAAAGCCTATAATTATATGTACATCTATGAGAGACATGTTATATTGGGAGTACTATTATTGTAACACCATGGAATTCTAATATAAGATAGTTTATTCGAAATATATTATGACATGAAACAGCATGAGTATATATGAATATAATTTAATGAGACATTAAAGTATAATAAATATTTTACATGAAACAAATCATTGAATTTTTTTTATTCATGATAAAATGAGATAGAACGACATATCTTATGAGACAAATAATAACGAGTTTTTTCGAATGACAATATATTAAGAAAAAATTATTTTCTAATATAGTAACATATAAAATAGTCATTAAATTATCAATAATGAAATATATTAACCAACTTATAATATTATAAGGAATAATCAAATACAAAATCAATTTATTGGTTAAAAATTAATTTTAAATGAATATAATAACTAAACAAATATAATTTCATTTTTTATAATGTATTTTTTTATCCCTACAATGGTGTCAAATTCTAATAAATTTATCTATATAATGAGTGATATTAACATAATATATATATATATATATTAAATATTAAATCATTTATTTTTTACATTAATCTAATTTATTTAATCGGTCTAAGATGAGATAAAACCCAATTTTACACATAAAACCCTATATTATTATAACAGTAGTTTCACCACATTTTAAGGGCCTACATATTTTAAAAATGAATTTAGACACATTTATAATATTTAATTTGTAAAAATTAAATTATTTTTTAAAATATAAAAATAAATATTATGTTAAGGTATTTTTTTGTATTTTTTTATCAGATTTCATTTATTTTGACAAATAGTGAAAAATACTGAATTTTAGTTCAATAATGTTTTTTAAATACTTTATTTACATTGTTGAAAATATGTTTTATTGTTTATAAATATTAATGAGATCCATTTTATAACAATTAATCAAATTTCGATCCATTTAATCAATGTATCATTGAAATTTAATATAAAAACATTGCATTCATTTTAACAATTTACATTACTTCCCATCTTTGGCATCCCATTTGTGTGATTAAATTTAAATTAATGTCTACCACTTATATGATTTGATTATTGAAAAATGGGTTCCATTGTTGGAATAAAACTAATTTATAATTCCTATTAAATTTAATAATGTTTTTGACCAAAAATATTAATCAATGTAATAAGATTTAGTTACAATGATTAAGAGTAAATTTAAATTAATAAAGAACAAAACAATAAAATTAAGGGCCAAAATTTTCAATACACATGTAAAAAGTATATTGTATGTTTTTATTTATACCCTATACTCCATTTTATATAATTTGTTTCATTATTTGATCCACCTGTCATTGGAAAAACATTGGTGGAATTCCTTTTCCAAATATTTATAAGAATGCCACTCATCCACCAATATAAAATTGTACTCACCCCTCACACTTCATCACACCACTTAATACACATTGGATCAACCAACATCATCCCATATATATTATGTGAATCCCTACCCTAAAATATGAATCCTCAACTTGATCATACTTCCAATCAAGGAAACCCTTCAGTGAAAACCAAATGGAGTTACCTAAAAAGTGGTAACATCTTTATCAATATCTTTTATATATATGTCATTATACACACCCTAAAATATTAACATTAAATTAATATTTAATAAAAAATTATTATAAATATACTGATATTTTTTTATTCAAAGTGTATTACATACACTTACACACAT
This sequence comes from Viscum album, assembly GCA_963277665.1. Classification (NCBI taxonomy): domain Eukaryota; kingdom Viridiplantae; phylum Streptophyta; class Magnoliopsida; order Santalales; family Viscaceae; genus Viscum; species Viscum album. Next base: position 1,292,806,782 of record OY728146.1, read on the forward strand.
ATCGATCTAATGGTTAATGAGAATAACATTTATTTGTACAGAAAAATACCACCTTGCAAAATGATTTCATTAGTTTTTCAATTAACACATCACATAGTTAGATGTTATGAGGGAAATAGTGTTTATATAAAAAATATATAAAAAATATAATGTATTTTATTATACTGTATTTTTTATATAACACAAACACTTTTTCTTTTCATTTTTCATAAAAACGATTACATCATTTGTGAATGTTTGGATTACGCCCCCCTCAAATCAATGTGATTCATTCATACTATACATAGGATGTATAGAATAAGGTTTTAATAAAACCACATGAAATATATAACATATATATTATAATTTAATTATAATATATTAATAAATAAAAATCTACATCATTAAATTTTTCTTTTAAAAAAAAAATTAAAAATGAAACTAGTGTTCATGCGTACGTACGACCTCACATCTCCATGAAAGGTGAATTTTATTTTCTATCTCCTCAATTAATTGATTTTTAAAATTAAATATATAGTGATTAATATATATATATATGATAATTATGTCTTGGATTAAATTATTTTTATGAATAAATACTGATCTATATAATAGGGACATAAACAAAAAAGTTAAAACATTCTAGAAAAACTAAGCAATTAACACCCAAAATATGGAATATAATGATAGATTATTTAAAAACAAGTAAGAATATATTATAATATTTTAATTTATAATTTAATATATATTATAATGGTTCTTGTAGAAGTTATTAAAATATTAGAAACCATTATATAAGATGGTAAATACCATACAAGAAACTTGAAGAATAAATTAAGGGATTTTCATCTACTTGTTTTCCATACGTGTGATAAAATCCATATTCACCACTTGTATATTTTGTGTGGTGTGTCTAGTAAACATTGTGATATATTATATCATGTATTTTTTAATATTCATGGTACTTTTAGAAAAAAAAATTAATTGTTTCATCTAATGGGATTTGAGTTGAATGTTTCCAAGTGGAAAATAATTTTCATAACCTAAATAATTTTCAATGGCTTATACTACTTCCTCATTATAGATAATATTATATGATTATGAGTGTAATAAATTTTAATACTTATTTATTTATTTAAACTTATTTTTTATATTTTATACAAATAATCTTTACATTTATTGATTCTCACTTCAAGGAATTTTTTTTCAAAGGATTACATTACAATCACATTTTGTTCAAGATTTTTTTCACATTAATTTAAATAAAAAGTAATTATTTGATAATTATATGATAAAAAATTATAATTTTAGTATCATATTTTAATTAAATATAGTTTTCAATTATATTTACAATTTAATATTTTTTGGAAAAAAATATATTTTACAAAATGTTTCTAAAAAAACCGACTTCATTTCTCTCTTTGGTCAGAGAACCTGATTTCTTCTAAAAACCATGTTATCTAAAAATCTTTTAAAAAATATTTTAACCTTACGAAAATAATTTATTAAATTTAGTTTAACACCCTATTTATTTAATTAATATTTCAAAATAAATAACTTTTTTCATTCTGAACATGATATGATTAAATCCTTTTACCACAAGAAAGGAATTTTTTTTACTTGTACTAATGTAATAATTTCCTGATATAATTTCTTTGATGCTTCATTTTCAGGATTAAAATGTTACATTTTAAATTAAATTTTTCAAAAATATATTTTAAAAATATATATATATATATATAATTATAAATAAAAAAGATATTTTCCTCAATAATGTTTTAAATATATCTTTTAATCTTATTTTCAATCATCAAATAAAATAATCCATTATTTTTTTAAAACTATTAGGATATGAAGAATTGATACAATATTTATTATTAATATTGGTGGTTGTTGATTTCATTGACTAATTATTATGTTGAAATTCAATACCTTGATTAATTTTAGTCCCTTTGAATTATTCAATTTCAAAATATTAGTTGACATTACCCATATCATTTATCATAGATATGTGTACTACATAAAACCTATATCATTTTTATATATGGTGTTTACATTTCTATGTTATATCATGATTCCCCTCATTATAATGATATTATATGTTTTATTTATAAATTGGGAATTATTATTTGAATGTTTAATGGCGGTTTGAGACACTTTGGAATGATTAAATATTATCTTACACAAGAATATGTTAATAATATTTCAATTGAATATCCATTAATAAAAAACAATTATTATTATTTAACATACATTTTAGAAATTGTGAAAAATCTATATGTTCTAATCAATACAGATATTTGATACATAACCTTGTAAAATCGATTAATCGATATATAGGGAATGCTTTGGATAGGTATTTTAAGACTGTGGCCTCATTATAAATATCAACTATAGGCATGTATAGTATCATGGAAGGAGTTAGTTGTCTATAATAATCTAATTGGTTTCCCAGAAAGTATGTTATAAACTATTTATTAATGGTCTTGATGGTAAATGAAGAATGTACCTATGAAACATGGATAACAATAATTTCATATTTCTCTCATTTAGATACAGTTTTTATTTATACATTCCATTTTTCATCAAAATATCTATGGATTCATTTCATACTCAGTTCATTGACTAAATGGAACATGTTTCAGATATTTTTAATATATATATATATATATTATGCCTTACCTTTTTATTTGAATTTAATAAATTTTAAATTATTTACCTTTATTTATGTTTTAAGAACCATCTTATTAGTTTATTGATAACATGGAATGTGTACTAACTTATTACATTTCATTATTGACTATTCTTAATGATTCATTATTTCTTATGTTGTACATTACCCAAACAGGGAAATTGATTTCACCCATTTTTTTTTCATTTCCCCAAGATTCCATGAAGTGTACTAAAAAAGATATGAAAGGATACTCTATATGTAATAAAGATGGCATTATCCATGACATAAAAATTTATGATGAAATTAGTTTATTAATTTCTACTAAATGACTCATGTATATATCTAGTTTACATAGATTACATGAATATTCAGTCTTTTATTATATTATTCCTTGCAATCATGATAATGTAATATTATCAGGACTGTATCTCTAGGATTTTTGGGGTCTTATTTTTATTATTGGTATTAAATGATGTTTAGTATAAACCATGTAAATAGTATTTAAAAAAAAGATATAGAACATAAACATATGGTTTAATTTGAGGTCATGTATAGAATAAAATCATATAATTTTTAAAAATAATATATTATGTGGTTATTATTAGTAATAAATCCTTTTATGGATACTACATGTTGAGGTAGTTATGAAATAAATGTACCTGGGGATAATAACACTGACATGGTGGGTCGAGAATGGCATGAGTGTAACCCTATACATGACAAACGTCCATAATGTTCTCTATGTTTGACTCTCCTTGGGGATACACACAAGGTTATTCACATTTTCATTACAAACCATTATGAAGGATTTGAAAAGATAATGAAATTTAGTAACCTATGTTAAACCTAGTATGTCCTTGAAAAAAATGTCTCATGATTTTGACATCCAAAAATTGATTATATGGTTTTTATAATATGATAATTAATGCTCACATGGTGGGTTTTGGTTATACTAAATCCCTATTGTAATGGATAAACTATTGAACAAGGTTTTATATATAATTCAGTAAATGCATAAAGTATTTACATATTTTCATTTTATTTAAATACTTAGTAATAAAATATTTATGATTAATGTTCATGAACAACCATAATATTTATTGTGGATATATAGTTCTAAAAAAGAACAACCAGCATGTCTGGTCAAAACACATCAAATATGGTAATGCTGTGGGACATGAACGCATGGATAAAGGATGATAAAGATTTAATGACAATCACTCACCTACGCAATGTTGTAGTCAGTATATCAATTTATTTAGATAAAATATTGATGAGTTAAAATTATTGAAAAAAAATTAGTGTTCATTTTAGGGTTTATATATTAACCATATTGATTTTAATGAATAGTTATATAGAAATTGGAAGACTTGCCACAATTTTATAGGCCTTATGATCCGTTACAACATCATTTTTGTGCTTTAGGAATAAAATTAAATTTTTGGATATACATTTAATAAATAAATGGATGAAATATAAACCGTTATATATGAAAAAATTTTGAAATTAAGGTTTATATAAATATGGAATGTAGTTAAATTTCTTTACATCCTTAGGCAATAAATAACGTACCCACTATTATAAAAATAATCTAGAAATAATTTTTTATTCTAAATCCCAAATTATTTTTGAAACTATGGTTTGTTTAATAAACATGGATATATGGATTTTAAGACCTAAAAATTCCATTAATTATTCAATTTTTTGTATTGATGACCTCAATCCATGCAATATGTATTTATACTTTTCCCCGATGTACTTATCTATGAATTCCATTAATATTGTCTTCCTTATAGACCTAGTTTTATTAGTCAATGTGACCATTGTATATCCAATTATCTTTTATCTAAAGGTTGATTTGGGACCCTTATCATGATTTTGGATTTAATCATAATAAATATAATGAAATTTAACACAAAGAATTAGATTTAACTATGAGGAAGTAATCAAATTTACGTGTGGAGGATATTAAACCTCAAAATTCTAAAAAATGAAAATTTTATTAGAAATTTTGTATGAAACCCAACACCAAACATATAAGGAAATATAATTTCTTGGAAATTTAAAAAATAATTACTATTTTTAATAAATTCAATAAATGATATAGCACGAAAATCAAGCGACACTGAGTTATGTTGTGGTATATTATGATTCACATAAAATAAGGTTTTTCAGAACAAAAATATATTAATAAAATATTATTATTTAATATAATAACACATAACATATTTGTTAGATTAAATAAATTCATTAGTTACAAATTAATTAGAAATTAATATAAGAAATAATTGAATACAATGTTAATGTTTTTATAGAGAACTATTTTTCTCCTCACAAGGATGTTTTATTCAAACATATTAAATTAATTAGTGATTGATATTAGTTCAATATTTAAATTTTATATAAGAAATAAGGTATGTTTTACATTCATAAACTGTATTTGATTGGAATAATATGTGAAGACCTCAATTTAACACATAACAACATATATTTTAATAAATACAATTTTATCAAATTTTAATGGTGTAACAATTTTAAATATGAATTTTGAAAATTTTAAAAATTTAATATGAAAAATAAACTTCATTTTTAAAATAATAAATAGAAAACTAGTTTTGGGTTACTTATTGGTATTTTTATGTATGGTAACTTTTTTTACTAATAGTGAAATATACTGATTTTATTTTAACACGTATTTTTCATCAAATATATATAAGTTGAATTTATATAATTGGTTTCTTCCAAACGTTCATAAGGACAATTTTATAAAAATTTAACCAATTTATTTCATTTTAATCAATTTCACATTGAAAATTAATATAAGTACATCAAAAAATTTTAACTTTTAATGTTAAAAAAATGAATTCTTTTCCCATATCGATGATAAAATTTAAATTAGTTTCTTTCACTTAAGTGATTGTAATTTTTAAAATGGATTAAATATTAGGAATCAGAATAATTAATAATTTCTAGTAATTCCTAATTATTTTTTACAATTAATATTAGTGAGTGTAACTGAAATTAATTACAATGATTAAGAGAAATGTTTTCTTAACAATGGACTAAACATAAATCTGAAGGACAAAAATGACATTTAATATTTTCCAAATGAATTTTATGATAATATTTAGAAAATATACCCCCAATGATATGAATTTATTATGGACTCGCATTTCATGGGGAAAATGTGGGTCGAATTCCCTTTCAATAACATTACTGGAATGCCACTCCTCCACTATAAAAAGTCACTCACCTGTCTTAGTTCATTATACATCAGAAAAAAATATTTTTCGATAAGATCTAAAAAAACATATCTTCAATATAAATCACCTCAAACTATAATCCTCACCTTTTTCATAAATCCATCCATGGTGTTTCATTGGTTCCAACCAAAAGGTGTTACCCATAGAATAGGTAACATACTTCCTCAAACTCTTCTATTTTATTTTCATTATAATCCCAATAAAATATTATTATTACATATCTTTAATATAACAATATTATAATAAATATTATTATATTTTATTACTATATGGTTTGGTACTAAAGTTACAAACACCTCCCTCTAATGGGTAAAAAACATACATTTTATTCGCATGGTGAAATACCACCTTGCAAAAGGATGTCGTTAATTTTCCACCTCTCCTGGGAGGGAATTATAATGGAAATGATATTTATATATGATATATAAGATATATATAATGTACTTGTGACTTTTATAATTTTATATAATAGATAAAAATTTGATTTACATTTTTTTAATATGATAACATCATTTTTGGATGTGTGAACTACCACCCGCATTTTTATTACATAACTTTTCATAAAATTTTTCATATAGAGGATCTTAAACGTCTAATGTCTTGGAAATCAGGACCATAATACATGAATTTTTTTTTCTTCTAATACACTTGTAACTATTCAATATAGGTCCAACCTAAGTATAATTACTGTATTTCATAACCTGGAGACATACATCAAAGGAGAGGGTGAGAAGAAGACCTATAAAGGAAAACAAGGGAATCAATTTACTGGTGAAATCAATAAGAACATGATAAAAACATAAATACATGATAAATAGATGTAGAATAATTTAATAATGAAAAGAACATGAACCATAAAATGAATATGTGGATACCAAATTTAATTTAGACATTCATGAACATATCACTATGGTTCATCCCCAAGGTGTTATAAAAATTACCAAGGTTATTCACCAATGTAACATGAAACTTTTCATCTCTAGAGATTAAATTATTTACCTAATACATTTGAGTGCTATCAGGGCGCACCATTAATATGTATTTATTTTCATGTGATCTAAATAGATCATAATCAAACATTTCATATATAACCCTTGTAGAATAAAATAAATGGGTTTCATTTTAAAATCACGATGTTTTAAAAGATCCTAAAAATAAGATCATTATGTCATTTATAAACCATGGAAGGGGAGTGGGGTTGTATGTATGCCAATTATAGAATCAAATATTTTTTTTACTTTATGAATAAAAATAGAAAAGAAATAGTTTTGGGTAATCACTTAAACAAAACAAGAGAATATCTTGAGATAAAGAGAGAAGAATTTTGAGATGAAAATTCCGCAGCATATCGACTACATAACATCCCTTTAAAAAACACTAAAAATATCACATACAAGGGTAAAACATAAATAAATAACTCATAATAATGTATAAATAAATATTAAATGGAGAAAAAAAATGTTATGGATATTTGATTGACATACCACATGAAAAGGAAACTTGAAAGGAAAGAGAATATGTAACTTCTTTTACAAAAAATTTGACAGACTAACGACATCACTTAAATATTCATAAAATCAATTGATGAGAGTGGAAAGGGTATCTCATAATATGTACATGAAATTGATAGTATTAAATATATATAATAAAAAACCCCAGATACTAAAATGGAAACTAGAAGACATAACCTAAAGGAAGTCATGACATAAAAGAGGAGGGTGAAAGGTTCAATTACCTAGAAGAGTAAATTCAAAAGATCAAATGTCGGAACCCTGTGAGGCTTAAGGGAACATTGAGAGGAATACATGGGATGCCAAATACCAGATATTAGTTTAGGAGGATTTTGTAATTAAAATAATGAGGGAATGGATTTGTATTTATAGGAAAATGTGAGGGAATAAATTATTAATTTTCAAGGGACCCCTCATCGGTGGTATTTGCCAAACCATGCGCTTGCTCATGTTATTTTCCCATGGTATTGGTCTCTTGGGACACCTTATAACATATATTACTATTCACAAGTCTACACGATTATTTACATCATGATTACATCATCAATGATGTCATTCAACACCCGAAACTCAAAACTATATTTTTATTATTCACCAAAAAATCAACTATTTAATAAAAATACCAAATACTCAATCTAAACTAATATTAATGATCTGAATTAAAAAATGAACTCCATTTTATGAAATTAATTTTCTAATAATTTTTTATTTAATATTTAATAAAAATCATTATTTTTTCAAAAAATACCACTTTAAAACTATAACCCATTTTGTAACACCTTAAGAAAGATTTCAAGGACCCATAAAATTATCATATAACCAAAAGATAATAGAGTAAAAATTTATGATAAAATTTTATTAAAATACATTTCCATTTTAAATTATTAAATTAATTATAAAATTGTAAATAAAATATTTATAACATACAAAAATACCAAAACATAAACTAGGACCCTTTTCACTTTTAAGATGTCTAAACTGTATTTATACATTCATGGGTGATGTTTCAATTTTTTTGGTCGATTTACTATTCATTACAATTAATGTAGGTATGTTACTATTCCTACATTACTATTCACTAAAAATTAAGTTGATCTTATTAGTCTCTAAATTTCTTATAGAACACAACTGTAGAAGACTATATTTCGAAAATCAATTAACATTATTAGTTATTTAAAGAATACCAAAATTATTTTAAAATAACTCTTTTTATCATAAACTCGTCAATAATATACATCCTATATTTATCTAGACATTTTAAATTCACAAACATTACCATAACATGAAATAAAAGTTTTATTTATATAAAAGGCTTACACAAAGTAGTTAAGGTCTCACTACATAGAAACTTATAACACCGATGTACGACCTAAGGGTAAGGTGTGCTATGGTGATAGAATCTTCGGGTGGCTCAAGAAACATTTCTCAAGTGGTGATTTTTATCAGCTTGAACATCTCTTTTAGGTGTTTCCATTCAAGCTTCACATGTTGAAGTTTGGCTTGGGCTTGGTCCATAGTAATGCCCAATGATGTTACCTCCTTCCAAAGCTCTAACATATGGGCCTCATATGGCCGAAGTCTACTATGATGATTCCATAGACTCTTCTTTCTGAATTAATAAACCAAAATCATTTGAATTTATAAAATATAAATGTAACGTTAAGAATTTAGTTTCCAACGGTCATATTGTCAAATGGACATATAAAAGTCGAAAAACAAAAGTCTTATTTAATTATAATCACTTCATAAATTAAAATATATAGTTTTTTTGAGTATAAAATAAAACAACACACAAATTTAGGAAATAAATATTATTAAAAAGTTTTTGTCATTACATTCTTCCTCTGTTAAGAAATTTCATCCCTGAAATTTTAACATGTACCCTAAGAAGAGAAAAGGTGTGGGTAATTCTTCCTCATAGACTCCAATGGTCCCCAAAAGGGTTCCTCAAATTTGTGGTTCCTCCATAACACCTTAACAATGTGAGTATTGTTGTTGCGTAGAACCTTGTCTCTACGATCCAAGATCTCCATCGGCTGCTCCTCATAGGAGAGGTCAATTTCCAATTATACCACCTTTGGATTTAGTACATGTGAAAGGTCAGGTATATAATTCCTCAAGAGAGATACATGAAGACATCATGAACCTGTTCTAGATTTGGAGGAAGTGAAAGCAAATAGGTCATTCCTCCTACGTGATCAAGGATTTCATAGGGGCCAATTTAACTAGGTTAGATCTTACCTTTCTTCCCAAACCTCATGGCTCTCTTCCAAGATGAAATTATAAGAAATAATTTTCACCAACATAAAACTTTATGTCCCTTCAAAAGTTTCCAGCATAGCTCTTTTACCAACTCTATGTAGCCATAATGTGTTATTGGATGGCATAGACTTTTTTGTCATCTCTTGCACAAGATCTAGCCCAAGAAGCTTTATCTCACTAGCTTCATCATAAACAAGTAGGAGTTCTACATAGCTTCCCATATAGAGCATCATAGGGTGACATTTGAAAGCACGAGTAGAAGATACTGCTGTAGGAGAACTCAACAGAAAGATGTTGATCCAATCCACCTTTAAATTCTATTAAGCATGATCTCAGCATATCCTTGAGTGTTTGAATAGTTTTTTCAGATTTTCCATTAGTTTGGGGGTGACAGGACATACTGAAATTCAATTCAGTGCTCAGAGAATGTTGAAGACTTATCTATAATTTTGATGTGAACCTTGGATCGTGATCAGATACGATAGAAAGTAGAACTACATGCAGCCTTTCCACGTTCTTCAAGTAAATTCTGGATTGATGATCAAGAGAGAAATCTTCCCAAATAGGGATAAAATGGGCAGTCTTGGTGAGATGGTCCACAATAACCCATATCACATTATTTTAATTGGAAGTTATCTAGATAGCAGCGGAATGTCCATAGTGATATTTTCCCACTTCCATGCTGGTATGGGTAGTGGTTGCAATACCTATTTAAGAATTTTTCACTCGGCCTTCACTTGTTGACATACCATGCACCTTGAAGTGTAGTCAGCAATCTCCCTTTTTATTTTACCCCACCAATAATGATCAAGAAGGTCCCTATACATTTTTGTTCTTCCAGGATGTATAGAGAAAGTAGTTCTATGATCTTCATCCATCAGCTCCTTCTTTATTTCTAGAGTAGATGGAACAAATAGTATTGTAAGAAATTTCAGTACACCTTCTTCATCTATATTGAACTCAGGAAAAATCCCATCCTTCACAACCTCAAACTTCTTCTGTAACAAAGGATATTATTTCAAAGCATTCTTGATCTTCTCTAGTAATGACATTTGAGAAATTATTTGGGTTATGGTTGATGATGTCCCTTATATTATAATTCCAATGTCCAGTTTTACTAGGTCATTGATCAAAGGATCTCTTTGAATCCTCATCGTGGAAAGAATAACTGGGTCTTTCCTGCTTAATGCATCACTAACATTGTTTTCTCTTCCGGGATGATAATGAATTGAAAATCATAGTCTTTGAGAAGTTCCAACCATATCCTTTGTCTAATGTTTTATTCCTTTTGTGTGAAAATATACTTTAAAATTTGATGGTATATGTATATATCACATTTCATCCCATAAATATAGTGCCTCCAAATATTCATAGAAATAATGACCACTACTAGCTCCAGATCATGCATATGATAGATCTTCTCAGGAATCTTCAACTGTCTAGATTCATAAGAAATGACCTTTTCATTTTGCATGAAGACTCACCCAAGCTCTTTTAGAGATACATCGCTAAAAATAACGAATTATTCTCCACTTAAGGGAAAATTTTACATGGGAGCAGTAACCAATCTCTTCTTCAACTCTTGGAATCATTCCTCACACTCCTTTCTCCAGAGGAACTTGACCCCTTTTCGATTAAACATTGTTAATGGATTAGAATGTCATGAAATGTTTTTCTCAAACCTCCTATAATATCCAATTAATCTAAGGAATCTACGAATCACAATTATTGTTCTAGGTTGAGGCCACTCCTCTACAACTTTTTCCTTTGCAATGTCAACTGTGATTCCTTCATTGGTAAAAATGTGCCGCAAGAAATAAACTTGTTGAATTTAGAATTCACAGTTATTGAAATTTCCAAAAAATCCCCTCCTTCTGTAGAGTTTGTTAAATAACTCTTAGATGATCCTCACACTCCTCATGACATTTTGAATATATTATAAGATCATTAATAAAAACTACTACAAAGGTATAAAGGTTGTCATTAATGACTCTATTCATCAGATCCATAAATATTGCTGGTGAATTTGTTAGTTCGAAGGGCCCAACAACAATATCATAATGTCTATAATTTGATCAGAAGACAGTTTTTGGAATATCTTCTATTTTTGTCCCTCAATTGATGATAACCAGATAGAAGATAAATCTTAGAGAAGAATTGAGCCCCATGATGTTGGTCAAGTAAGTCATCAATTCTTGGAAGAGGGTATTTTTTCATTACTGTGATCCCATTCAGTTCTCTATAATAAATTCATATCCGCATTAATCCATCCTTATTTTTCCCAAAGAGAACATTTGCTCCCAATGGAGACACACTCGGTCAGATAGACCCCTTCTCCAAATGATCCTAGAGTTCTTTCTTTAATTACACCAGCTCCACATTTTCCATCCTATACGAGGTATTTGATATTTTATGAGATCCAGGGACGAGTTCAATAAATAACTCTACCTATCTTCCTGTGGGAGGTCCAGGAAACTCCTAAGGAGATACGTCAATGTATTCCTAGATTATGGGGACATTTTATATCCTCAAACTCTCATTTAATTCTTCTTTTTCACCGATCAACTCCATAAAGAAGGATGTAAAAGGTTATTCTAGACAATGATCAGGTTGAGATATCTCTCTTTAAAATATAACTATAGGTTCTCCATTCAAGACTACATATATTTCCTTGCTTTTGAATTTGATCTTAGCATTATACATTGAGAGCGAGTCCATCCCTAGTGTAATGTCGAATTCCAGCATGGGAAGGAATACTATATTTGTGATAAAATTGTGCTTAGTAAATTAAATACTATAGTTTCTAAATATTAATGATTCTTGGATAATCCCACCTGGTGTCTTGAAAGTTAAATCTACTTTTTGGAAAATCGGGGGTTGATTCTAAATTCTTTGAAAGCATGTAGGAAATAAAAGAATGTGTAGAACCAGTATCAAAGAAAATAATTCCCATCTTTTAGATAACAACAACAGTACCTGATACCAAATCATTCAAATCTTTAAATTCAGCTGTCGTGATAGAAAAACATGACTACGCTCCATTGGACATTGCTGAGGCTAATGGTGGTTCCCCTCTACTACCCTCAGATTTCGATAGTGATTAGAATAGTTCCCATGTTTTCCACACTTAAATCACTGGACATCAGGTAGGGCTTGATACATCTTCCCATTTTCATTAGTGTTTTAAAGATGAGGATTTACCACACTACGAAAATTCCTCACAATATGGCCTTATCTGTAACACTTGTATCATTTTCCGCTCCAGGGAAGGATGTTCCCCAAATGCTCCTTCCCACATTTATTACATGTGGGATGTTGCATTTTCTTTCTTCCTCTTCCCTGATCAATTTTATTCCCTATGTTGGGCTCCGTTGATTTCTTCTTGTCATTAGATTTATGATACCAATTTTTCACACCAAACATCGTCTCGACTTTCATTTCACTCTAAATGATCTCCTCACAGCTATCATAGTCTTGGTTCGCTATATTCATACGAAGATGAGGTCCCGGTCCACCGAATAATCTATCAACCTTTCCATTTGGATCCATGACTATGCTATTGGTGTAACGTGAAAGCCTTGTAATGTTCATCTCGTAGCTTCCCACATATTCCTTCTTCTTCTGATTCAGCATGAGAAAGTCTTTCTCCATTCTTGTTCTCATCGATCGAGGGAAATACTTGTTAAAGAATATCCATATGAACACTTCTCACTCTATATAATCAACTTCCACTCTTGGCCTTGTGTCTTTAATTAGTTCCCACCACTGATTAACTTCTCCTTATAAGCGATAGAAAAACACGGTAACCTTCTCTTGTTCAGTACATCAAAGCACAAAAACGATCCTCTCGATAGAGCTGATCCACTATTTAGCGATCAATGGGTTGGTAGATCCACTAAAGGATAATGTTCATTTATGTTTAAAAAATTCAATATAATGTTGTTCCCTTCACGGTGAGATCGGTCTCTCAGCTTGATTCAAGTTATTTCGCATATCTTCAGTCAGTTGGTTCATCATTCGCATGAATGTTTCTATTCCGGCTTCCATCGGAGGGTCATCAGCGCATGGTCCATTTCTGTCACCATTTTCACAGTTCCTCCTATTTCCCACCATTTTATAAAATAATAAATCCTTAGTGAGAAACTTTTTTAATTTACAAATCTTTTAACTATAAATTATTTTATGTCTTAAAACTTCATTAAACAATTAAATTTATCTTTAAATCCTTTATAAAGATTCAGAAAAATATTATGATTAACTAAACATATCCCATGGGAGTATAATAACAAAGAGTGAATCAAGACACATTGTCATGTACCCAGATACCCCGGGTCAAGCCAAAAACTCTTTGTCAGAGTTTTTATTCCTAGGCACCTCTATTTTAGATCCACCTCTACTTGCTTGTATCCAGATAGGGATGTATTTTCTTGATAAACCACATAATCAATACTCACAAAAATACCAGGAAGTTTTCCTATATTTAAACTTTTCTATAGGATTATTCCTAATTTTTTCAATGCCTAATTTCCATAAATAACTAAACTATACTATGATACCAACTATGGAATCCTACCTTTTTATTACATAACTTTTCTTTACATTTTTCATATAGAGGATCTTTAATGTCTTGTGTCTTTGAAATAAAGAACATAATACATGAAAACAACATAAAAAATCCATCTAATACTCTTATAAATCTTGATCATCAGTTCATCTTAAGTACTTTTACTGCATCTCATAACAAAGAGATGTACATCAAAGGAAAGGGTGAGCAGAATGCCCATTAAGGAAAACAAGGGAATCAGTTTACTTGTGAAATCAATAAGAACTTGATAAAAACATAAAGACATGAGCAATGGAAGTAGATGAATTTCATAATGATAATAACATTAACCATAACATGAACATGTGGCTATAATATTTAATTTATACATTCATGAACATATCACTAATGTTCATCTCCAAGGTTTCCTAAAAATTAACAAGGCTATTCACTAAGGTATCGTGAAACTTGTCATCTCTAGAGATTAAATTCTTTACCCAATTCATTGGAGTGATATCAGGGCACACCCATAATATGTCTTTATTTTCATGTGATCCACATATATCATAATAATTTTTTTATAAATTACCCATATAGAATAATATTAATGGGTTTAATTTCAAAATCCTGATGTTTTAAAAGATCCTTAAAAAATATCATTATGTCATTTATAACCCATATAAAAGGAGTGAGGGTGGTATGTATTTAAATTAATGAATCAAATATATCATTTTTTTTGTATTTATGAACACCCATAGAAAATTAATAGGTCTGTTTATTCACATAAATAAAAAAAGAGATCTTCTTGAGAGAAATAGAGAGGAATTTTGAGATGAACATTTCGCTGCATAACGGCTACATAACATCCATTTAGAAAACATTAAAAAGAGAGTGTACAAGGGTAATCCACTAATAAATATATCATAATAAAGTATAAATCCATAATAACATGGAGATAAAAACTTGTTATGGAAATTTGAATGAGATACCACATGAAAAGGAAACTTGAAAGGAAAGATAATATGAAATTTCTTTTACAAAAAAATCGGTAGCCTAACGACGTCACATAAAAATTCAAAAAATAAATTTGTGAGAGCGGAAAGGGTATCTCATCATTTGGATATGAAATGGACAGTGTAAAGATATAGAATAAAAAAATCCCCACATAATAAAATGGAAACTAGAATACATAACATAATGGATGACATGAATTAATGAAGAGGGTGAAAGGGTTGCTTATCATGAAGAGTAACTTTGAATGATTGATGGTCAGAACCTTGTGGGGATTGAGAGAATCTTTGGAAGACTATTTGCGAGGTAAAATACCAGATCTTAATTTAGGAGGATTATGGAATGCGAAGAATGAGGGAATGGCTTGTTATTTATAGGAAAAGTGAGAGAATAAATTATTAATTTCTAAGGGACACCTCATCTGTGGGATTTGAAAAATCATGGGCATGCCCATGTTATTGGTAACTTGGTAGACCTACTAACATATATGAATATACAAAAGTAGAAAATATTATTTACATTATTATTACATCATCAATGATGTCATTAAAATCCCGATACTCAAAACGGTATTTTTAATATTCACTGAAAAATCAACTATTTCATAAAAATTTCCAAAATTCACTATAACCTAATATCTATTCTCTAAATTCAATAATAAAATACATTTTATAAAAATAATTATCTAAATATTTTTAGTTAAATTATTAAATAAAATCATTATTTATTCAAAAAATAGAACATTAAAACTATAACTCATTTTGTAACACCTTTAGAAAGTAATCAAGGTCCCATAAAAGTATTATATTACCATAATCCAATAAATTAACAATATATGATTAAATTTTATGAAAATACATTTCTATTTTAAATTATTATTCTATTTATAAAATTGTAAACAATGTAGTAATGATATATAAAAATACAAAAACTTAAACTGTGATCATTGTTTCACTTTTAAGATGTCTAAAATGTATTTATACATTCATGGGTGAGGTTTCAATTTTTGTTTGTCGATTTACTATTCATCACAATTCAAACGGGTATGTTACTATTCCTAATTTACTATTCCCTAAAAATTATGTTGATCTTATTAGACTCTAAATTTATTTCTGAACACAACTGTCGAAGACCGTTTTTTGAAAATCAATTCACATTATAAATTATTTAAAGAAAAAAAATATTTTAAAATACCCTTTTTCCAAAATTCATCAATAATATACATCATATATTTGTCCAGACATTTGACATTCACAACATTTTCCATAATAATAATTATCAATTTTATTTATATTAAAGGATTACACAATGTAGCTATGGTCTCGTTACATAGCCCCATATAACACCAGTATAAGACCAAAGTGTAAGGTGTGCTATGGTGATAGAATCTTGGGGTTTCTCGGACAACATTGCCTGAGTAGTGATTTCTATCAGCTTGAACTACTCCCTTAGGTGATTCTGTTCAATCTTCACATGTTGAAGTTCAGCTTGGGATTGGTCCAGAGAAAAGCCCAGTTATGGTACCTCCTTCCCAAGCTCCAACAGATGGGATTCATATGGATTGAGTCTACTGGATGATGCCATCAATTATTCTTTCAATATTAATTAAAAATGATCATTTGAATTTTTAAACAATAATTGTAAATTTAAGAATTTAGTTTCTCGCAGTCATATTGGAAAATGGATACATAACAATCCAAACCCAATAGTCTCATTTAATTATAATCACATCATTAATTAAAGGATATAGTTTTGTTGAGTATGAAATAAAATAACATAGAAATATAGGAAATAAATATTATTAAAATCCTCGGTTCGTTATAATATGGGTCCCATGATAATATGCCACATGAGCTAAATTACTTGATGAACAATCTTGAACAAGAATATGTGGTTGATTCCCTACAATATTGGGGGAAATACTTATTATCTTAGTGATTTTTTGTTTACATGAATCATAAACTTCATGATTATTTATAAAAAATACCAACTTTAAAATGATGCATCATATATTAAAATAATACATAAATTACATAATATTTGAGCTTTCATACACATCAAGAAATAGAAATAATATAGTTGTTGAATTGTGCTAGAACCCCAAGATGCAAACTATCAAGGAGGCTATTAGGGACTGAAGGTTGATGGATTTATTTTTTGATATGAAAAAGGAGGTTTTGGAAAAGTATATTAAGCCATTTCTAGTATCTCTAGTGGTGACCATTCTAGAGTAGGTCTGGAGGAGGAAACTATCTGATTCTTAAAGCCTCGTTTTGAGTGATATCGTCACATGAGAGAAATCGCCTCCTCATTGAGTTACTGATGACAATGGAACTGTACTTTTCTGTGGTCATGTATGGGTTCCTTCTAATACATGAGAGAATATGATTAGGGAATCAAATTCCTCTTTATTTTATGTTCATCCAAGCCTCATCAAGATGTATAGAGATGTACTCCATCATTAGTGGTTCCCATGTATGAAGAGGTTGATAGCATGGTTCATTACTCGATGCTCTACATGTTATTAAGTGAAGGGAGAATACTAGATACATGATTGATCTCTACATCCTCTATCTATTCCTAAATGAAAATTTAACAACATCACCATGTATTTCAAAAGAGTTATTCCGAGAACCCAATGATTAAGCGATGCAGAATGGGTGATCATTGACATGATGACCAATTTAGCACACTTATTACTGATACGAGAGACCCTCTATATTCACTAACTAGGAAGGAATTGCATATATGATATATTGCATCATCATTAGTAACTTCATCCTATCATTTTGAAATGATAAAATTGGGTCAAATTGTTGTTAAAAAATGGTTTCAAAAGGAATTGGCTTAAAATTTGATCTTCAGTACTTCATATCACCCTTAGAGTGCTGGGTAATCCGAGTTAACCATATGAGTGTTATATTACATTCAATATAACGATATTATTTACCTTTTTGGCTCGTGGGAAAATCATATTACTCTAGTTTAGTTTTCCTACAAGAACATATTTTAGGAAACATTTTTTATGGATATTTATGAGGAAATCTATGACATACAACTCTATTCATCAGTATGCTTGTTATAGTTAGGTGATGATGCTCTACTAGGTCCATGCCTCATTCAAGAGACTTCTATGAAAGTATAGATCATTAAGAAGTATATCAATATATCTCATTCCATGAATAACTCTTATACCAATCTTCTCGATAGTTTTATGCTGTTCAAGTTAGATATAGGTTCATTCAGTGATTATCCCCTAGACTGGGTCAAAGAAGAATTTGGATATAGGGAAGGTTCTCACCTCATTATATTGTATCATTTGAGTTATTGGTGAAGGTTGGGCCGATAGCTTATCGATTTCAATTACCTCGGAGGTTCCATCTATTTTCTGGATTCTTTCATTTATCATTGTTTTGATATTATCATTATGACATATATAATTTGTTTGACCATGAGGATATCATGTTGGAGGAAAATTCATTATTTGAGTAGTATCGAATATTTATCGTTGATCAATGTACGAAGGATATTGAATGTAGTTTATTATATTTGGTCGAACTATTATTGAAGAATAGACATGTGAAAAAGAGACCTGGGAGTAGGGGGCCGATGTATGTGAAAACCAGTTGTAACTCTTTTTAGATATTGTGGTACCACCATCTGAAGGGATAATTTGTGATGAATTGTCTTAAGGTGTGGTCATTATAACAGACCACCTTTTTTCTATGGTACACAAATAATTTTTTTAAATTTAAATACCTTTAAACAGACCTAATGATGATTTCTAATCATGTCAATGATGTATTAGGATTGTAAAGGACTCATTCAGAGACCAGTGCCCTTAAATGGGAAGAGGTAGACTAGGCTGCATGGTTAAACGAAATAGTATTGCCTAGCCTTCTTGGTTTTCATTAAACTACACAGTTGAGGAAAGTAGGATACAGAGTTCAACAAAATGTTTTTTGAAACCATGTGAAGTAAGGTTTATGACTGTGTAAAAATCTATAGGTTTTGGATATATCATTTTATATGGTTTTAATATGGTTAGATAAACTGGTCACCAAACAATGCACTATGTATCATGGAAGTAGCAACTAATGGATGGTTGGTGTATGGGTTTTTCTACATGAGGCCAAACAATTCATAATTGTGTTTGTGGGTGAAATTACAGTAATACAACTATTTAATTATTTAACTCCCCCTTTTTCTTTTCCTTATTTTCTATAATGGAATCTTACATGTTCTTGTGTGGAGCATCATATTCCACCTACATAGGTTTTGTGTGACCTACCTCAAATGGAAATAAAATCCTTCACCTTTGAAGGAAATGAGAATCCATAAATAATATTTTCATTCTGCACTGTTCTATTTAAATGTTCCCCTCCCATCATTTGACCTATTTTGGTATGGTAGCTATTTCCCAATTTTAGGGTCATTAGTTAATCCTTCATGTAATTCCATTATAGTTTTATTCAAGATTTTATCAAAGATGAGGGGAGTTATACAACATCAAGGTAGGTGGTATATGCCTTTATCACTCATTTAGTTCCATATTTAATGATTCATCTTCATGCCACTCATCGTACCCTTCTTCTGATACAACATTATTTCTTAATAAATAAAATACAATGGTTACAATGTCCTATATGAAATATACTTATGGAGAAACCAATCCATTTTTTGTTAATTTTTTCATTGTCTACCCCTTTGCATGTGCCTACCATTAATGGTTGATTTAATATGACTTAAATTGTTATAACCCCATCTAAGAGTTTCTAATTTGTGAACCTCTATAATCATTTAATTTGAACAATGATTAATGGATGACCATGATTTTCGTCCATAAGCCTCTTGCCTGACACAATATATTTAAATTTGTATTCTTGATGAGTTATAAATAATTCTATATATCTCAAATTTAATTTATTATGTTATTTTGTTTAATACCTTGTGTTAGGTCATATGTAATTTCATTATATATATATGTACGATTATAATATCTTTGGTATGTAATTTAATTTATTTACCAATGTTTACTGAATGTTTCTTAGTGATTATTAATGTATCCATGATCTTTCTTTTGTGCTTAAAAACTTATTCCAGGTGTTTTCTATTGAATTCTATCAATGTCTAGATTTATAGAATTAATTGTTTCCTTGTAGTTGATGACGTATGGATATACATTTCATTCACTATGATGTTATTCTTACAAGGGGTTAATTTTTATAGTCTAGGAGATAACATGGGTCCTGATTTAAGGACACTATGGGTGGACTATCCATGGCCAGTTAGATATAATAGACATGCCATTAGAGATTATTTAGTTTTCCAGGTTTGAGCTCTCCTGGTATTTTAATTATACTTGAGAGTGACATTAATTCCCTATGGAAGAATCTAATGATAGGCCCATGGTAATATGGATAATTCATTCCCTAAGGGATTCGTGGCCCCTTAACTGAGATACATGGTACATAATTAGAGTTTACTATTCCATGAGTGATATAATAAATTTCTATATGGGCATCCTTGATGTACTTGTTGGAATTGGTTCTATCAGAGACACCTGTAGTGACCCCTGTGATTCTGTTTAGATCTATATAGATAGGATTAGGACACCACCCATGAATTTGGTGGATTAGTTTCTTGTTCAATATTTATTGATTCCTATTTATAATGGAGAATGCTTGATGATGAGATGAAAATGATACCCAATGAGAAACAACAGTCTTTGAGGAAATCCTTCCTAGTTTTCATTGTTTATAGTGTCCCTTTGAACAAATTATGACATGAAAAGGTTCATATTTCATATATTTGTATTTGGAAGAATCATGTTGTATTAGTCATGTTTCCAATTAGGAAACCATAGCGATGTTTTTATTATTATTTGTTTATTTTCCTGCAATAGAATTATGTAAAACATTTAATTATATATCACAGGAAATCGATTTTCATAGACAACATTGTTGAAAGACTACCGATTATGTATCTCACACCGTTCATTGGATGATCTTAGAAACCAATAATATTTTATGATCATTAGTATCGATTAAGGGAAGCCAAATTCCTCAGATGTTTAGCTGATTTTCTTCTTAAGGATGGGGCACTAGTCATAGGACCAAACCAATGCTCAAGATTTTTGAAGTAACCATTGATGGACAATTTTTATATTTTTCTATTATGTATTATATTATTTAATCCCCATATCACTGAACTCACATTTTTAAAATCATGATCGTCACTATAATTTTGTATCCACCATTTTTATTTTACTTCTATTAATAACTTATTTCTTCTGTGTGGTCATTAGACATGATCTCCCATCCATGTCTATTTCTAAAATTATTTCCACTATTTATTACCTTGAATTTTACACTATTAAAACTATGATCTATTATATATTATTCTACCCACATACAAACCCAATTCTTTCAATTTTAGTTAGAAGCCTCTAACTTTCTATGAGGCACTCTTGATGTTTTTTGGCACACCATCCTGAGGCATAGTTCATTGGAATTCATGGAAGGATGCTACAACCAATTTTGATTCTTGTAGAAACTGTATTTTCCTACATCTTCATTATTAATATTATTCTATCATGTTACATCCAATGAGTAAAATGAAAAATAATAGTGTGACGAACAATTATCAAAGTGGGAAAACCACATTTTAATTTATTAGATCCCTAAATAATGACAAAATATTTTAAAACTGTGAAATATTAGGGTTGAGGTTTGTAAATCATTTTCATAATATATAATAATCCATCATAATTTTTTAAATAAAAAACAATTAATTCAATGTGAATATACATGGATTTTTAAACCAGGTGTATATGAAGGATCATTGTCAAATGATGGGTAATTCATGAGTTTAGACTGAAGCACTGTTTTTTGAGTTATTCAAACTTGGTACATATGTCCTATAAACACACAAACTATTTTTATTGAGATAGGTATGTATTTCTATAAAAACCAAAAAATATCTACATTACAAAAATATTAGAATGTTATTATATACTTATAAAAAAATTTATAATATGTTTATTTCCCAAATATATGTTCACCTCATTTTAGTTCAATGATTTTCCACAAAAAGTTATTTGATACAAGTTGTAAATATGATTACATTAGAATATAAGAATCATTGGTTGCATCAAATTTTGAGAACATATAAAAGTAATCAACTTCCTATGGTCCAAATTGTATAATAATCTTGGTAAACTAAATTCCTACATGATTCTTTCATTACATGTGAAATAATTTATTAAAATATAAGTATTTTTTTATAATATCATTAACACCTCTAAAATATTCATTAAAATAATTAAAAATTACTATTCCCAGATTCATATTCAATGAAACAAAATATTGGTGAGCTCATATGATTAGTATTACGTTAAGTGGAAGATATCAAAAACATGTTACCATAATATACAAGGAAAGGTAAATAATTTAAAAATATTTCCATTTAAATAACATCAATACCCTTATTATATTTGGACTAATAAATAGGTAACGCCGTGACCCCATTTTCCCTGAGTCGATGCATTATTACAGAACATTGGCATGATCACATGAAAGATCATGTCTCTAAAGACCGATTAGTTTAGTAGCCTTGGAATAACTAGATAAATTTATAAAGTTTACAGTACATCATAATGTAAAAACTACTACAACAACATCTTGTCTTCATATCCACTCATTTTATCCCTACAGGTCATTCATAAATTACTTCATCACATCATGGGATAAATAAAGCATGAAAGGGGTGAGCTCAGATGCTCAGTAAGGATAACAATATAGCAGAAACATTCATAAATAAGCATAAACATTTAAGGCAATATATAGCTAAAACAAAAGCCTTTTAAACTTTAATTTCAGCATAATATTAAAAAGATAAAATGAAATAATTCCATTTATTTATTCACATGGATATTCTACTAGTCTAATAATCACATGCAATATTAATAACCACTTTCATAATGATGGAATGCATAATACCAGACTATCATAAGCATGTAGCCAAGGCCTCGTTCCAAGACTACAAATAAGATTTTGTGAAGTCCTCGTGGAAAGACACTAGTTTTTCTATTGAGACCTACCGATGCATCGAGGAGGTATAGCGGGCTCGTCCCGTCACTTATTAAGTCCAATGCATTCCTCATATGAATAGGTTTCAACATAACATAAGCATTCGTATTAAAACTATCATACTAAATGTCAATACATTCACCATGAACCATGAATGGTATAAAAATAAAACATCCACAGTCAAACAAATCGCAAAACCTTCAATACAATATGGATGTTTTGTATCATAATAAATCAACTTCAAATAAACTTAAAATCCATCAATGGATGTTGACATTGATGAAATCAAAACTATTTCAGAGAAATATGTATTTTTTTTAAATCATTTTAAAGTCACATAATTATAAAATAAAACATTCACATTTAAAATATCCTTATAAGCTTGTAAGGGAATATTTTAAGATTTTATAATGGTGGAAAATAGCGGCACCCATCGTATAAGTTAAAAAAAGACATTCTTACCTTAATTATGTCGAAAAGGTTAAAAAGGACCTTGTTTGGAAAATGATGGAATGATTCCTTTATAAACCTCTTATAAAAAGTAAAAAAATGGTATAAATGACTTTAACCCATATTCTGTAAAATATTAAGAATATTTTGGAATACATTTTTACGAAACATGGATGTGGATGATAAAGAGGTCCCAGTAGATAATTACGTATAAACAACATCGGATAATGAAGAGATTGTGAAATAACCATTACCTTGTACTTTTTCTTAGATGATGGTATGTTAACCTCCTGTATAATAGTTAAAAAATTGTTATTAAATTATAAAAGAACCATATACACAATTATAATATCGTATATGATCTTCTAATAATGCTTTATTAATAATACTTTAGTATTATCGTAAATTCAGGTGTTGACTTACTCGTTTTCTTTTATAAGTTTTGTTATATAAGTCATGTTTGTTATGGATAGGTTGTTTCTTATTCCTATCCATAATGATATAAAGTTCTTATTAATCACTTTTAATCTTCATATGAGAATTAGTCTTTAATGGATACGATGGGGAATGAATCTCATCGTGTTCGTGGAGATGGTAGTTCGTACGTACGTATGAGCGACAATATCATTTTTTTGATATTAAAATAATATATAATTGGATGGTATATCATATATAAAGAATAATTATCATGTTATATTTGTTATTTACATGAATTACATATAATTATTATGCCCATCCAAATAATAATATATTGAATAACAATTACACCACGACCTGGAGACGGTAAGCCATACGTATGCCTGTATAGTGACATGTCATTCAAAGGATGGATAGAATAATGAATATGGTTGTACCATATTTATAAAAATATCACAGTGTATAGCAGATACTTGAGTTATTATTTTATAATGGGAATAACAAAGAAAGAAGAAGTTGATGAAGAAATTATCTTGAAAAAGGGTGGTGAAAACATTACCTCTTCTTCGGGTTCTTCCTTTTTATTTAATCAGAAGGGCTCTCTAGGTTGGTTTTATTATCAAAATAAGGCCTCTAGGTTGAATTTAGGGAAGCTTATAGTGTATTTGGGCAAGGTTTTTCTGAGACAAAAGGTTTTTAATGTGTTAATTAGTGAGAAGGGGGAGTTCCCTTTTATAAGATGGGTGATGGGAACCTTTGGAGAAGCTAGAAATATTATTTTATAAAAAATTCATATTCGGTTTATAATGGCTCCAAAGTAGATTATTTAAATTTTAAGGTGGGGATGGGTCGTAAAACCACTCAAAAAAATAGAATTTCGATAGGTTTGGGTCATTATATTAACCTTATCTTTTAGTTTTAACTCCTAGTTAATTAGTTTGACACTTACCATGTCACTTTGTATTTTTATATTATATAGTTAATAAACATACAATATACCTCCAAGCGACACCCAAATGGTCCATTAATGATACAAATATCCTGATATAAGTATCTAGGCCGGACCTAAGATTTTTAAGAATTGAATATAAATTAATAATATAATATTTGTTTTAAAAACTCTTTTATGTCAATTTTGCCACAATTGGGTATTTTGTTTTTGATAAATTCATAAAAGCATTATTACTTCTATTAAAATTTATTTAAACAATTATAATATGACTTAGTAAACTTGAAAATTATTGTAATTTATAAAAAGCCACAAATGCCATTTTTTTGGGTATTTATAATAAAGATTATCTTTATCATTCATTAATATGGTAATTACTGCATCATCATTGTGCCATAAATAAATTAAATTATTTAATGTCTAAAAATTATAAATAAAATACCATTATGTAGGAAATAATTTTACATTTCTAATGAATATTTATAGTCAAAATTATAACATATATAAACCTATGATAAAATTTATTTTCTAAAAGATATATGCTTATGTCATTTTTGTATTTACTTTAAATTAATTAATATAAAGTGTCCCTATAACCTACAAGTTTCTCCATGGGGTCACAAAATCAACTCAATGATGTCCATGGACGGACATGTATCCAATAGTAATGTTATGACACGTTTTAGGATATTTTTTTATTATTATAGTATTATTTGTTACCCTTATTTACCAGATTTACCCTTTAACCATGGTAAATAAAATATTTACCGAAGTTATTATTCAAAATCTCTAAAAATGAAAGTTACCGATTTATAAAATTTGGAAATCCTGATTCCAAATATGGAATCCATTTTTCCAAATTCTAAACACATAAGTGGCAAAAATTAATTTAAAATTAATTCCCGCTGTCAAAACAAAAAGTGTGTGTTTTTATGAAATAAGAACTATCAAAAGATTGATACTTGTTTATGTCCGGTTTAATTGTGAAATTATGTACAATGAAAAATTTTTTAATAAATGGTAAAAATATATTCTAAATATAATTTTAAACCACTCAAATTAATAATTTATCACTAATAATTATTTTGATTAAAAAGGTTGTTTTTAAGAAAAATTAAGTAAATTTCACTATTCATCAAAATATAAAAGTTATCCGAAAAGTACCAAAATTTCATCCTATGATAATTCTGATATTCCGAATCCAAAAATGACGTCCATTTTGAAAGATAAAATGTATAAAATTTTAAAAAGTGGGTATTACTGTTCATAACAACTATTTTGATTGGTCGCGATGTGTTAGAATCTCAAAGCTGCGTACAACACATGCTACTATATTATTCAAAGAGAAGAATATCGTGGAAGCTTCGGGTGTTACATTCTCCCCTTCTTCAAATAATTTCATCCTAAAAATTTCTAGAATATTAATACATAAAAAGACTTAGGTGGTTCTTCATCATAATTTCCCCGGGTTCCCACGTTGCCTCTTCCATTTTATGGTTTCTCCATAAAACTTTTACCAGACGAGTCGTCTGGTTTCTCAGCACTTTCACTCTTGTATCAATGATTTTAACGAGCTCTTCAAAATAAGATATATCAAGTTCCATTTCTAATTCCTCATAAGTGATTATATGTGTTGGTCCAGGCACGTATTTTCTCAATAGTGATACATGGAACACATTGTGAACTTTGGAGAGACTTGGTGGCATTGCCAAATGGTAAGCTACAACCCCAATTCGTTCTAGAATTTAAATATGACCTATGTACCTAGGACTCAATTTGCTTTTCGTGCCGAAACGTATAACTCCATTCCATGCAGATACCTTTAAGAAAACATGATCTCTTACCTGAAATTTCAAATCCTACCTTTGGTTATCTGTATAGCTCTTCTGCCTACATTGAGTTGAATTGATGTGGTTTTGGATTACATTTACCTTTTACATTGTTTCCTCCACCAATTCTGGGCCGACAAGTTTTCTTTCACCAACGTCATCCCAAAAGGTTGGTGTGTGACATCTCTTTTCCATATAACGCTTCATAGGGTGCAATACGAATACTCCAATGGAAGCTATTATTATAGGAAAATTATACCAGAGATATATATTGATCCCACATACCATGAAAGTCTAGTGATCAAGATCTCATCATGTCTTTTAAGGAATGAATAGTCTGTTCTGATTTTCCATCTATTTGATGGAGGTAGGCAGTGCTAAAACGTAGTTCAGTATCCATGGCCTTCTGAAGAATCTTCCAGAATCTTGAAGTAAAATGGTGATCACAATCATAAACATTAGATAGGGGTACTCCATGAAGTCACACAACTTCATTAATATATAGTCTTGCTAGAGATTTGAGTGTTAAATCACCTATTATAGAAATAAAATATGCTGACTTGATAAGACGATCAACAATGACCCATACTGCATCGTTCCTTCTGGGATTGTTTGGTATCCTCATGACAAATTCCATCGTAATATTGTCTCATTTCCACTCCGGTATAATAAGAGGTTGCATGACTCCTCCAGGCACATTCCTTCCAGCTTTCACTTGTCAACAAACCATACATCTCGACACAAAATCAAAAATCTCCCTCTTCATGTTTCCCTACCAAAAATGTTCCTTCAAGTATCTATACATTTTGGTTCTCTCATGGTGTATAGAGAAATTGGAGCCATTAGCATCATCCAAACATTCCATTTTTAGATTAGGTATATCAGGAACACAATGTCTCTTCCCAAATTTCAAAATTCCATCTTCATACAAAAAGTCACTCAATCTTCCATCATTCACAGATTTAATCTTCTTTTGAAACTCTTCATCACCGGTCTGAGAACTCTTTATCAATTCTAGTAAATATGGTTTGGAAACCTTTTGATAAAGTATCGATGTTTCGCCTTCCAGGGTAATTCCCATATCCATATTCACTAGATCAATGAAAATAGGATCCCTTTTAATTCTCATCATGTTCAAAACTCCATGATCTTTTCTGCTCAAAGCATCTGCACCTTGTTTGCCTTCCCTGGGTGGTAGTGTATCGTGAAATCATAATCCTTGAGTAATTCAAGCAATCACCTTTTCCTCATGTTGAGTTATTTTTGTGAGAAAATATACTTAAAACCTTTGTGATCAGTATAAATCTCAAATTTTTTACCATAAAGGTAGTGTCTCCATATCTTCAAACAAATGATCACAACTTCTAACTCGAGATCATGAGTAGGATAGTTTTGCGCATGAATTTTCAGCAGTTGTGATGCATAAGCAATAACCCTATCATTCTGCATAAGGACACAACCAAGTCCTTTCTTCAAAGCATCACTATTACTTACGAACCCATCATTCCCCGATGGTAGAGTCAATATAGGATAATTGACTAATCGTCTCTCTATTATTCAAAATATTCTTCACACTCTTCTGTCCAAACAAATTTAACCCCTTTACGTGTGAGATTTTTTAATGGGATATCCAACCATACAAAATTCTGGACGAAATGTCAATAATAACCTGGTAAACTAATAAAACTACATGCCTCAATTATACTCATCGGTGCAGGACATTCATGGATTTATTTGGTCTTAGAGGGATCAACATAGATTCCATATTTAGAGAAAGTATGGCTAACAAAAGAAATCTCCTGATGCCAGAATTCACACTTACTAAACATCCCATATAATTCATGTCTTCTCAGAGTCTTTAGGATAATGTGCAAGTGATTTTCATGATCTTTATAGCTTTTGGAGTATACAATGATATCATCAATAAATACCACCCCAAATTCATCTAGATATTCCTTGAAACATCTATTCATTAGATCCATGAATACAAAAGTCAGATTTGTCATCCCAAAAGGCATTACTGTAAACTCATAATGCCCGTACCTGGTTCGAAATGCTATCTTCAGAAAGTCTTCCTTCTTCAAACACAACTGATGGTATCCAGATCGAAGGTCAATCTTTGAAAAGTATAGAGCTCCATGTAGTTGGTCAAATAAATCATCAATGCGAGGTAGGGGATACTTGTTCTTTATTTTTATAGCATTGATCTCCCTGTAGTCGATACATAACCTCATAGATCCATCTTTCTTTTTAACAAAATGAAAAGGGGCTCACCCTGGAGACACACTAGGGAGAATAAATCCCTTATTACTCAATTCCTCTATTTTTCCTTTAGTTCAACTAATTCTAAACTGGCCATTCTAAAAGGGGTCTTCTATATAGGCCTTGATCCAGGAATTAAATCAATGGAAAACTCAACTTCTCGTTCTGGAGGATATCCAGGTAATTCTTCCGAAAACACATCTAGATATTCTTTCACAATAGGTACATCCTCTATTTGAACAGTCTTTTCCTCACCCAAAGTCATTTCATTCCCTTCCTCCATAATAATTAAATTTAGTAGAGCTATTGGGGGTGGATGTATATAAGAATTAGATAGTGATTATTCTACTCTTATGATAAGGTCTTTTTATTCATCATCATCTTCAAAAATCATAATCTCATTCTTCTTATAATTAATCTTTGCATCATGGTCCGAAATCCAATCCATACCGAGGATTATATTAAACTCAATAAAATGTATTACAATGAGATCAGTAGATAAAGAACATTTATGTGCTCTAATGGGGACTGATTCACAAAACATTGTTGCAATGATACTTCCCTTTGGAGTTTTAACTAACAATTTGTTAAATCAAATCAGAAATATATAATTTTCTTAGAAAACTAAGAAGATAAGAAACAATGCGATAATCCACAATCTAATAATGCATTATATAAATTTGAGGAAACCATTAAATTACCTGCCACCACATATTTCAGAGCTTCTACCTTAGCAGTAGTGATAGCATAAGCTTGGGCTTGATCCCTTGGCCTTTTCTGAGGCAATTTCCCCTGACTCTTAGGATATTCATTTGCATAATGTCTCATCTCTCTAAAATAATAGCATTCCATGGTCACAACAACTATCTTTCCCTTGCAATCATGAGATTGGTGGCCTTTTTCACCACACTTGTAACAGACTCCCATTTCTTTTAAGCATGTTATGGGGTTTTTCTTCCCACATTTACTGTAAGATGGATTTTCAACTTTTCCATTCTTCCCCTTATTTCAATTTCCAGATTGATGAGCAGATCTATTCTTCTCTTGCTTTTCTTTAATGTCATAAGACATAGAGAATTACTTTTCTGTTTTGATAGCAGATGAGACAATGTCTTCATATGATGAGAAGGATTGTGAGACTAATGCTCGACGAAGAAATGGGTTTAACCCATCAAAAGAAACGATCAATCTTACTTATTGAGTTATGTATATAATATCTAGCATACCTTGCTAACCTTGTAAAGTTAGCATCATAGTTTGCGACATTCTCATCCTCCTTTTGTCTCAGACGTAGAAATTGCCTTTCCATATCTCCTCGATGGTCACGTGGAAAGTATTTTTCTAAGAAAATATCTTTGAACTCCCTCCATCCCATATTTGATAATTCATCATCTTCCTTCGTGTTTTGAATCAATGACCACCATTGATAAACATCTCCAGTGAGGTGATAAACTACCATGATAACCTTTTCCCTTTCACTACTCTCCAATGCCTGAAATATTTTCTCTAGGGAACTTATCCATTTCTCATCTACTAATGGATTTGTACTCCCATTGAATGTTGGTGGTTTCTGCCTCACAAAGCGATCTAACATTGATCCTCCACGCTGTGGATCAGGGTTCTCTATTCGTGTAATGTTATTATTCATAACCCGATTGAGTTGTCTCAGTATGATGATTAGTTGATTAGCACCAGTTGCATCACCAACTCTACTATAATTATCTTGAGTAGGATGGAAATCCCTACATGGATCTCGTTCATTGATACAGTTTCCATTTCCTCTACAAGGATCCATTTCTAAACAATGTCATAAACTATTTCAGTTTATGAATCAAAATACATAATTCCATACTTGTAAAACACTTAACAAAAATTGAACTATTTATGGATATAATCCATAATCATAAAAATGTTTTTTTGAGGAAGTATATACTCAAAACCCTTCATAATGGTTTGTAAGGAAAATGATAATTATCCTAAGCATATCCCTCGGGAGTGTCGTAACCAAGAGTGCAGCAAGGCCTGTTGTCATGCAGTAGTTCCCGTTTGAGTCTAGCTCAAAGTGGTATTTATGAGTTTTACTACTAGGTACATATGTTCTAGAGCTTCCACTACCTGCTTGTATATAGACAGGGATGTATTGCTCAGAAAATTCACAAAATCTCTACAATTCCAAAATTCTAGGATGTTCTTCTATTCTAATCCTAAAGTTCCTTCTTAGGTCTATGTGCTCTAATCAGAGTTTATCTAAATCTAACTTCCAAGGTTTATACTAGACTTCCTTTAATACCAACTGTAATTCCCCAACCCCAGTTTCCCAGAGTCGGTGCATTATTACATAACATTAGCATGATCACAAGAAAGATCATGTCTCAAATGACCGATTAGTTTAGTATCCTTGGAATCAATAGATATGTTTATAAAGTATACATTACATCATAAAGTGAAAACTAATACAACAAAATATTGTATTAATATCCCCTCATATTATCCCTACAGGTCATTCATAAATTACTACTTCACATCCTGGAAAAAATAAAACATTGAAAGGGGTGAGCTCATATGCTCAGTGAGGATAACAATATAGCGAAAACATTCATAAATAAACATAAACATTTAAGGAAATGTATAGCTAAAACAAAATCATTTTAAACATGAATTTCAGTATAATATGGAAATAAAAAAATGAAATAATTCCATTTACTTATTCACATGGATATTCTACTAGTTGAATAATGACATGCAATATCAATAACCACTTTCATAATGATGGAATTCATAATTCCAAAATATCAAAACCATGTAGCCAAGACCTCGTGCCAAGACTACAAAAAATATTTTGTCAAGGCCTCATGCCAAGACACTAGTTTGTCTCATGAGACCTACCAATGAATCGAGGAGCTATAGCAGGCTCCACCCGTCACTTATTAAGTCCATTGCATTCCTCATATGAAAAGGTTTCAATATAACATAAACATTCATATTAAAATTAGCATAAAAAATGTCAATACTTTCACCATAATCATTGAATGGTATAAAAATAACACATCCACAGTCAAACATATCACCTAAACCTTCAATAGAATATGGAATTTTTTTATCATAATAAATCAACTTCAAATAAGCTTAAAATCCATCAAAGGATGTTGACATTGATGAAATCAAAACTATTTGAGGGAAATATCTAATTTTTTGAAATAATTTAAAATTCACATAATTATAAAATAAAATATTTACTTTTAAAATATCCTTATATGCTAGTAAAGGAAGCATCTGAGGTTTTATAATGGCGGAAAATATCCGCACCCACCGTATAATTTAAAAAAAGACATTCTTACCTTAATTCTTTCGAAAAGGTTAAAAAAGAACTTGTTTGGAAAACGACAGAAATATTCCATTACAAACCTCATAAAAAGTAAAACAAGGGTATAAATGACTTTAACCCATATTATGTAAAATATAAATAATTTTTTGAGATAAATTTTTAAGAACAATGAATGTGGATGATAAAGAGGTCCCAGTAGATAATTACGTATAAACAACCTCGGATAATGAATAGATTGTGAAATAACCCTTACCTTGTACTTTTCCTTAGTCGATGGTATGTTAACCACATGTATTATAGTTAAAACATTGTTATTAAATTATTCAAGAACAATATACATAATTATGATATCATATATGGTCTTCTAATAATGCTTTGTTAGTAATACTTTAGTTTTATCGTCATTTCAGGTGTTTACATACTCACTTTATTTTATATGTTTTGTAACATAAGTCATGATTATTATGGATAGGTTGTATATTATTCATTTTGATAATGATATAAAGTTCTTAAACATTAATTTTAATCATCAAATTATAATTATTCATGAATGGATACAATGGGGAATGAATCTCATCACATTCGTGGAGACTGTAGTCTGTACGTACGCACGAGCAACAATATCATTCTTTTGAAATTAAAATAATATATAATTTGATGGTATATCATATATACAGAATCAATATCTTGTTATATTAATTATTTACGTGAATTAAACATCATTATTATAACCATCCAAATAATAATATATTGAATTACAATTACACCACGATGTGGAGACGGTAAGTCGTACATACGCACATATGGTGACATGCCTTTCAAATGATGGATAAAAAAATGAATATGGTTGTACCATATTTATAATAATATCATAGTATATATGAGATACTGGGGTTATTATTTTAGAATGGGAATGACAAGTAAAGAAGAAGTTGAAGAAGAAATGAACATGAAAAAGGGTGGTGAAAACATTACCTCTTTTTCAGGTTCTTCTTTTTTGATTTGATCAAAAGGGCTCCTTAGGATGGATTTCTGATCAAACTAAGGCCTCTAGGATGAATTTAGGGAAGTTGACAGAATAGTTGGGTAGGGTTTGTATGATCCAAAAGGCATTGAATGTGTTAATTAGTGGGAAGGGGGAGTGCCCTTTTATAAGAGGGGTGAGGGGAACCTTTGGAAAAGCTAGAAATATTATTTTATAATAAATTCATATTCAGTTTCTAATTGCTCCAAAGTAGATTATTTAAAGGTTAATGTGGTGATGGGTCTAAAAACACTCAACCAATAGAATTTATACAGGTTTGGGTCATTATATTAACCTTATCTTTTAGTTTTAACTCTTAGTTAATTAGTTTGACACTTACCATGTCACTTTGTATATTTATATTATATAGTTAATAAACGTACTATATACGTCCAAGAGACCTCCAAGGTGTCCATTAATGATACACCTATTATGATATAAGTCTCTTTACAGAACCATTTATTTTTAGGAAATGAATATAAATTTATAATATAATATTAGTTTTACAAACTCTTTTATGTCAATTTTGACACTAATGGGTATTTTTTTTGATACATTCATAAAAGAATTATTACTTTTACAAAATATATATAAAAAATACTAATATGTCATATTAACCTAGAAAATTACTGGAATTGATAAAAAGTCTCAAATTACATTTATTTGGGTTATCATAATATCAATAATCTTAATATTTCATTAATAAGGTAATTACTGCATCATCATTGTGTCATAAATAAATTAAATTATATGATGTCTAAAAATTATAAATAAAATACCATTATGTTGGAAATAATTTTATCTTTCGAATGAATATTTATAGTCGAAATTATAACATATATAACCCTATGTAAAAATTGTTTTTCTAAAAGATATATGCTTGTGTCATTTTTGTATTTACTTTAACGTAATTAACATAAAGTGTCCCTATCACCTACAAGTGGCTGCATGGGGTCCCAAAATCCACCCAATGATGAACATGGTTGGACATGTAATCAAAAATAAGGTTTGGACACGTTTTTGGTTAATTTATTATTATTATAATAATATTTTTTACCCTTATTTTCCAGATATACCCTTTAACCATGGTAAATAAAATATTTATCGAAGTAATTATTCAAAATGTCTAAAAATTAATGTTACCTATTTAAAAAATTTGAACATCCTGATTCAAAATATTTAATATATTTTTCCAAATTCAAAACACAGAAGTGGAAGAAATTAATTTAAAATTAATTCCCACTGTCAAAGCAAAAAAGCGTGTTTTTAAGAAATAATAACTATCAAAAGATTGGTACTTGTTTTTTTCTGGTTTAATTATGAAATTATGTCCAATGAACAAAATTGTATTAAATGGTTAAAATATATTCTAAATATACTTTAAAACCACTCAAATTATTAATTTATCACAATTAATTATTTCAATTAAAAAAGTTGTTTTTAATGAAAATTTAGTAATTTTCACTATTCATCAAAATATAAAAGTTATCCGAAAAGTACCAAAATTTCATCTTATGACAATTTCGATATTATAAATCCAAAAATGAAGTCCATTTTGAAAGATAAAATTTTTAAAATTTCAAAAAGTGTGTATTACTATTCATAACGGCTACATTGATTGGTCGCGGCGTGTTAGAATCTCGAAGTTGCGTACAACACACACTACTATATTATTCGAAGAGATCCATACCGTGGAAGATTGGGGTGTTACAAAATATGTCAAGGGACATATCATGGTAAAAATAATATTTAATCATAGAATTTACTATCATAAATATATAAGGAATAATCAATATAGAAAGGTAAAAAAATTAATACACATACCATTTAATCAATAATATTAAAATGAAATTAGTCATAATTTAATATAAATGGTAAAATCACATTTATAATAATAATAATTAAATTTTGATGAATTGAATTATTAATTAATGAACATTATGATCTCAATAATAACGATACCTCTACTATCTAAACTATCCCAAATAGATTGTATATGTATGCGTAAAAACCTATAATATTTATTCATACTGATCTCCCCCATCTGATTAATAATTCATTAATGTGATTTAAAATATTTTTACCCACCCATAATTATATTTCCAACACATTTCTCATATATATAATTAAATATTTAAGTTATAAAAAAAATTCTAGTCAATAATTATCTGTATTATTTGAATGAAAATGATTTATCATTATTTCCCTAGATAATAAAATAAAATTTAACTTAAACCCCATTTTTAGAAAAATTCATGGTTTAAGATATAAGTACGTTAGTTTCAAAGAATATAGATATTTAAGGGATATTTAATGTTCAATTATCATAAGAATGTGAATATTTCAAGGTAATATTATTGTCCAAATAAAGAACCAAGAATGTGGTTTTCAATACATTCATTGGTAAAAATGATCATAAAATATCAATAAAATTAATAGGGATGGTATTGAAAAATCATATATATATTAGATAAAAAATAATATCTTTTGTTTTTGATGAATATAAATGAAAAAAAATAATCTTTAAAAAGTTCTTGGTGAATGTATTCATTTATCATTGAAAATATTTTAAAAATAAATGTTTATAAAAAATATTGAAAATAATTTTCTTTTAAAGGAATATTTGAGACAAATAAGTGATTATTTTAAAAATACAGTGTTCATGATGGAAGGATGGTTTTCGTTATTTACACATTAAAAAATATTCTATTCATATTTATATTAAAAGAAAAAAGGGTTCTTGTTTATAAAAGGACCAGAGGATTCATTTTAAAAAAAATCTAAACAAGGGTAAAAATTACATTAATAAATCATATTTAGAATGTAAAATGAATTTCTACAAATAAAATATCATAGAACAAGGTTTTGGTTGATATGTTAGTTTTTATCATAGTGAGAAATTAAGTGGGGTTTTATGAAATACATTTTGTTAATAATTATAAGTATACAAATTTAGAAATACAGAACTGTTACATGGAAAATACATAAATAACCCCAATATAATAATATTTATATGATTTATTATCGATTGATTAATTAATCAACATAAATATATGCTTAATCCCTAATAATACCATGTAATATGAGATTTTGAGACTAACCCTTACAAATATAAAAATATTTACCTGATAATTAACCAATGAATCATTTATCAGTATAAATGTGAGTCCCTATAAAAAAAAGTAGATATAATACATAATATACTAAAAAACAATGATATTAATAATCTTAAATTTCAATGTTTATGTATTATAACCTGATGAAGTCATATTGAGATCTAAATTTTTTTTCCACATCATAAATTATAAGTAAAATCACATTGGATGAAATAATTAAAATTTATATATAAAATTCAATTTATTTTCAATTAATGTTTATATTAAATTTCAAATATTAATTATATGAACCATATAAATGAAATTAGGATCATTATATTAAATTATTCCTTTTATAATTGAAATTTACATAAATCCAATTAACTCAGCATTCCTTTTGGTTGAAGATGATTTAAGCTCTCTAATATTGGTTTTATTCATGTTATTACATAATGAAAACACCATATTGATATTTATAATATAATATATCATCATATTATATCAATTTAAAACCCTTTATATAAAAATATTACATTTTATTCACTATTTCGAGTGTTAGTTTTCCTATTATTCAATAGTGTTTCTTTACTAACATTCATGTTCATTTGTATGGGTGAAGTAAACAAATATATTTAATTATATAAACGATTTAAATATAATATTTTACAATGAATTATAGTTTTACAAACAAAATTTAATGTTGGACTTGGAAAATGTTAAGAATCCTTTCAAGGAGACAGTAGGTCATCCGTATGGAGGAGGGACAATATCATTCACTGAATGGGTGAAATGGTTATGTAGATGATATTTTAACATTTAACAATTATTATCATGTATTATTTATCATATATATCAATTATTTATTAAATTATTAAAATAAATGTGAGGAGTTAGTGGGAAAAAATGAAATCGGTTCACAAGGAGGTAGTATGTCAAGCAAATAATCATTGGCTTTATTTCCCAATTGACACAAGATGTGGTATTCAAATATTATTCCACAAAAATAATATAATATCACTATATTTGAGATAAATTTTTTAATATTTATAAATTTATAGAAAATATTTGACTATTTTAAATGAATAATTTACCCAAAAAATCTTAGTTATAATAATAACCTTATATTAGAGAAATTTCATTTGGATCTCTTCTTATAGACCATAGGGATGGTATTTTGGAAATGTAAACTTCTATAGTACATTACAAGGATGTTGGGAATTTATTTTAATAGGATTAATTTGATCCAAATGACTTGGGTTTTAGGAATAACAAAGGTTAGTGAATTCCCATTTATACGCGTGATATGGGGACCTTCAAAATAATAACACAGATATTTAACAATTGAATCCAAAATGATATAGACATAACCATGGAAAATAATTCTAAATTATCATTAGATATATATTAGAAAACATATTGGTGTAAATATTTTAATACAATAATATTTAGATATGTTTTAATGCAAATATAACCCTTATCCTTTAAGTCTAACCCACAATAATTCCATTTTAACATTAATCATAGTAATTAATTTTTTATGTTTTCATTATTCATTATAATAAAAATTAAAATTGACCCTATATTTTAATATATTTTATTCTTATTCAAATTATGGAATAATTTTTTAAAATACCATTCACATATTTTTAATATTATAATTTAATATAAAACATGGAGATGCGAGGAAAAAGAGGGTTTTTAATAAATATACTTTTAGAGAAAAGATGAACCTATACTAACTATATGAAAAGAATTTTTGATTATATGAATTTAATCCTATAAATATAGTTTTATAATCTATAAATTTCAATAATATATCTTCTCATTATGGGTAATTTTTTTAATTAAAATGTGGATACATTAATTAACTCATAACAGATTTTAGATATAGGCATTTTTAATCACAAAAATAAAATAATACTAAAATATAGTATAAATGCGATTCAAATATAATTAATTGGATTAAATATGAATAAATAATATTAGTTTTTATCTAATATAATATTTTAAATACAATATGATATTTTAATTACTAATATATTAAAATAAATGATATTTTTACAAAAAAGAGCATTTTCACAATTCATTGAAAAATTAATATTTTTGTAAAAATGCAATAAAATTAGGCAAGGAAAATTTTTATATGATGATTTCAAAAATTATTTTAACTTTTATAAAATAATTTTCTTAATTTTTAAAATTTAATTTAAAATTATGTTCCCAAAGCATGATTTTTTTTTTTAGAAAAGTAATGTTTTCAAAAAAAGTCTATTTTTATTAAATTAATATTATTTATGTTTAGTCAATAAATAGAGACTAATTTTTTTTACAAGTGTAAGCCATTTAGTTTTCATAATTTTATTATTTCTATTTATTACAAACTAATTTAATCAATAGGTTATATTGGTATATTATATCACAGTTCATTTATCTATAGGTTTGTGTGTTCTGAAAAACTATCAAAGGACTATTTGAAAATTATTTTATCAAAATAACACGACATGTTATAAACTAAAAAAATATCTGGGTTTTTTTCACATAAATTTTCTTTCCCAATTATATCTTATTAAAAACATGTAGTGTTGCAATTCCTTATTTTTCGTTCAATATATGAATTCTGATACTAATTATCATCTCGGTCAAATTTATTATATTCCCATTTTACATGATGTTAGGAAATGTAATATGAAATTTATATATAATTTAAATTATTGGAAGAAATATAATCCCAAATTAAAAATTATATATCAGTTTATGTTTTGAAATTTTATTTTCAATTTATTCATATATATATATTAAACCATTAAATCATAAATATTTGTCCCTTTGGGGTTCAATTTATTAAATAATATAAGAGTTTAATATTGTTCAAAATAAATCTAGGATAATGGATGTGGGGATTTTACATCAAATCAGGATTTAATTGTGGGTTTGTGTTCATTTTGTGTTTCAATATTTCTATTAATTTTTTTTGGGTGTTAATACCCCTCAAATGTAGTCTTATCAATATGAATAGGGGTACACTACGATGATGTGATAAAAGCCCACATTGTTATCCTATGTTCTTCCTTGGAGGCATGCAGTACTCAATGATAAGTAAAAGGGTCCATAAGGGATATATGATTAGTTTTATATGGAGCTATAAATTTGTAAGAACTCATTCAGATCATGTATTTCTCTTCTTTCTTATAAAACTAGTTTTCTATCACTTATTCATCATAAAAATGGTTCCTTCCACATTCATTACATGTGAAATTTTTTTAGTGTAGTAAGTGGTTTGGTATTTTGATGATGTTATCATGCATTCTATGTGACTACTAGGTACCCTTTCAATATATGTAATTTTTACACACTATTAAAATGAAAATTTGAAAAAATATGAACATTTTTTCAGTCACTATATGATTCAAATGTTTTACATGTAGACACTGCCAACAGTTCAAACCATTATAATGAAAAACACAACATTTCTAATTTTTTAACTCTTTATTCCAAATTTTCGGGGTTATTATTCACCTATAAAATTTATTATTATGAAATGTGTCCTCTCTAATTTTCTAATTTTTATTTGAAATTGAATGTATGGACATCAATACTGTGAGTATGGGGGAAAACCTTATTACTAATGAATTATATAGAATATATAACGATATTATCTTTTAATATTGGGGAATTTTGTTTGTCATATATCTTCCAGATTATAGCTATATAACTCTCGGAATTAATATATTTTTTTAATTGTTTCACATGAACATAACTAAAACCTGGTGTAGTTTATTTCCTCCAAGGACCATAATCAATAATTAACTTTTAATGAGGTACAATATCTTTCATAGTTTAGTTAAGTGGTTAAAATAAAGTAAAAAACTATCAAACAACACATAAAAATTTACAAGATCTCCAATACAGCTTTAAATAATAATATTTTTCTATAGTAAATCATTAAAAATACAATTATAATGAATGGTGAATACTAAAATGAGATTTACTATCTAATGGTGGGTTTCAGTAGACTGTTAATGAGGGTTTTGGTTGTGTTATAGATGTCAAAAGATCACACAAAATCATCGAGTTATCTATTTGTATGATACGATGTGGTTATCCTAATTAATGTTATATAGGTCTAATGAAATTCTCAATATGGTATTCAGTTTTTGTTGTCTTGTTACTAAAATATTACATTGATTTTATGGTGATTAAGGGATATATATATGGGGTATCCAATAATTTTGGGTGGGGTGGAATGGAAATGTGTTTTCTAATGTTTAAAACATTTTATGTACCATTAAGTCATGTCTTAACACATATCATGTAAATCCTGTAGAAAAATATTCTAGTAAAAGGGAATTGATAAATAATTGAAAAAAATTTAAAATCTAAGTGACATAGAATAAATATTTTTCATGTTCTTATTTCATTTTGTATACCCCAAATCCATTGTTTATTTTATTTTTTTTTTGATATACAATTTTACTAATCTACGAATTCTGAAATATGAATTGGTAGGGGAGAAATAATTTCATACATCACCATTTCAAATTTCCTACCTAACATGTTTTATTCATATTCATTTTTAAAAAGTTAATTTTTTTTAGAGAACATGATGTGTATATCCAGCAATACGAGTCACCACATTTTTCCAAGGACTCCCTTTATGGCTTTTGAACTTGGTGATTTATATGTATCAATATTTAGTAAGTTTAATTTTAATCATGTTAGACTAATATATTTAGTGTTATATATTAGACATTGTCGAGTCAAAAAGCATGTATATGTCTTAATGGATATATTTATGAAACAAACATGTAGTAAATGAAATCTAGATGTCACTTATGTTGAAGGAATTCGTGGATGGTTAATATTCATTAAGGTCCTATTTTATGGACCCAAGGTTTCTTAAATTTTTTTAATAAAAACATTGAATGTATATCTATAATTTTTGGGGTTATAAATATTTCATCAAGTGTTTAGAAAACACTATCTATCAAGGTAAAGGTGAAATACAATGTTAATGAATTGATAACTTGTAATTCGTAGACTATACTGAAAATGGGGAGTATAATGTTTATTGTTATGAAGATGGTATCATTAAACCATATGACATAATGTAATGTGATTATGGTCAAATAAATATTAAATGTTGAGACATTGAATCCCTATATATAAGGTGTGAACAATACAAAAGTGTATAACATTGGTGTTCCAAATAAACTTGTATAATTTGATTTTGTGATGTCTAATTCATAAATCAATAAATCATAATTATCTATGATGATATGGGAAACATATCAAAAGGATGAAAATGGAATATATTAAAATAATGGATTCTGACGTAATGAATTCAAGGAATATATATATTATAGGAGAATATTATTTTTATAAAAAAAATATTCAAATAGTGGTGTATTTTAAAACTGAAGGCACTGATTTATAATAAATAAAAATGGATTTTTGGGACTAAAAAATATAATAAATGAACTATATTT
Organism: Viscum album; assembly: GCA_963277665.1. Classification (NCBI taxonomy): domain Eukaryota; kingdom Viridiplantae; phylum Streptophyta; class Magnoliopsida; order Santalales; family Viscaceae; genus Viscum; species Viscum album. Next base: position 1,292,848,952 of record OY728146.1, read on the forward strand.
TTCTAAAAAATGACATTTAATGTTGGTTATATTCTTTATAATATATTTCATCATGTATTTAACCTATTATAATGATAAAGATATATGATATACCACTACTATAAGATTATCCATGATCAACTGATTGTGAGATCAAAGATATTATTTTTGAAGGTCCAAATTGAGCCACCAAATTATTAGGTATCTTAAATATATTAAAAAATATATTAAAAAAACAAATTGATTATATTTTAGATATATGGATTTTTATAAGGACTAAATTTAAGGGTTTTCAAATGGATTTGTATGATGTAATATAAATAGTATTATTACGTGATTATATTTATACCACCAAGGAATAAAATATATTTTACTAGTAAATATTCTTAGTTGATAAACATTTAATGTAATTATTTTTAAAAAAAAATATAGAGATAGATTCCATCTCATATAAATATAAGTTTTCGCATGATTTCCGTGTTATATTAAGGCCACAATAGACATCCTAAGAGATTTTCCCATGGACTATAGTCATTTTGTGTGGACTAAAAAATTATGGGTGATATAACCGGTCTAAAAATGGAATATTAATACATGACATTAAAAATTTTCCCAATACTAGTATATATTGTCTCATTGGTGACTGCACATTATGTTAGGTTATAGTGCAATGATTAGTTTTTGAGCGGAAAATGTAGAAAAAAATTCCAATTAGGGATTTAGGACTATGAACAACCTAACACCATTGAAATGGAGAGTTATGATGCATTAAATCTAGAATCATGGTTCTATTAAATTGTGAATAAATATATGGGATATATATATCAGGGATGAACACGGACCATATTTGAATGAAATGTTATTATATAATGGTTTCAAGGAATACAAATATATGGAAAACATTTGCATTGGATGAATATATCCTCAATGTTGTATGCCTGATATAGTGTGCCTATCTAATTCTATAATAGGGTTTGTATTCATATCCAAATAGTGGTGACCCTTGAAGTATAAATCACTCAATACTAATAATTATTTAAGGGTTATTAATGAACAATGGGACAATTGGGATTATTAGTGTGACATCTAGAATGGGATGCTTTAAAATGGTGATGGGTAAATTCATTTGTACTAATACCATGGTAATGCAAATAAGGTCTTTTAGAAAGGATTAAAAATGGGGGATATTTGTTGGGGGAGTTTGGAATATATGTTCCATGATTAAGAATATACCTTTAGAATTATAATAATCAACACACATGTAGATCCAATTCTCTATGCTATTAATTATCACATATTATTGGCCATATATCATCTTATTTAAAGTAATGTAACAATGAGTTAGATGTCACGTAGATTGAAATCAATTGAAAACAACTCATCCGTATTTCATTGTGTGGATATGGATCATGTGAAAAATAATATGGTTTTATCTCTCCACTGAACTAACAAATAGAAACATAAAAATAGTTAAAGGTCCTAGACATTTGTATGAAGTTGGAATTTTTGGAGATGTTGTGGCTAGAACCAGTATAATTTTTGAGTACAACACTACATATATGGGGATGGGAATCAAGACACATGTAATTCATATTTGGTTCATATATCTTATACAAATGTGACTAAAATACTAGAGAGGTAAATTCAATGTTATAATATGGGATTTTATACCCATGGAATAAAATAATTTTTCCCAGGGATATGCCTTATTGTATGGTCAACTATAATTATAGGGAACATAAGGAAAAATAACTGTTAATGAAAATTGGGGTATATTATCCTGACATTATATTCAATATGAAATTCTCTCCTATATATATCTGGTTCATATATAGAGGAGTTGGGTTATATAGAATGAATTATATTAATCAATTTTAGTTATTGCATGGTGGAACATGAATAGTGAATTTTAATTTCACGAGTCATGGAATCTTATAGAATACAATTTAATATCAAGATAAAATGATTTTTTTTATATAAATATTAATATTATTAATAAAAACATAGTTTTTATTATGATTAATTTCACATGTCTATGACTTTGTTTTCATATAGTTTATAATATTGTTATAGGGATTTGATTTCACAGAATTTTAACATATTAGATAATGATTCAGATTTCATTTGATTTGATATAATTATAAAAGGAATCATATTAGAAATTTGATAGGATTTTATAAGAATATATTATTATTGATATATAAACAAATTATTTAAGCCTTCTATTTGGATTTATTATAAAAAATCAAATCTCTTCAGACCCCAATCATGAAATAAAATATACTAAATTAGAAAAAAAATTAAGGATGAGTTTTGAGTTAAATTCACAAATATGACTTAGATGGTAGATTCATGCATTAGAAATTATACATTAATGAATGGAATAGAGGAACACATAGTTTTTATAAATAATATATACAAATCAGGATTATTCATTAATGAAAAAGGGTTTTGTGGTCTTACATTATAATTTGGAGATTATATGATACATGACATGAATGAGAAGAAACATGATTTATAGGACTATTACTGATATGGTTTATTACTAGTTATGAAATATGAAATATAGACATATGTCCATATCATGTAACTATGTAAATAAATCAACACATATTTCTAGAATATATAAAACATTACAAAATGCATAAATATGTGGGGTTATATGATAATATATCTTATTATGATCTCATTAAATCATATAAGAGATGTCATTTTGATTAAAAAAAAATTTATTGGGCCTTAGATAGAAACAAAATGTGTCCCTACAAATAATATATGATTTGAATATATCAAATTCCTGTGAATGTGGAGAGAGTTGGTCATCTCAATAACAAAGGGATTTCATGAAAACTCAACATATATAGGGAGGGATAATTACTATGTTAAAAAGTGGAATTATTTATTGGTATAATTTATAGATGTTCTTAAAAAATATTACCAGGTAATTTATATATATCCTCCATGATTTGGAATCAAGAAAAACATTATTCATAAAAGGTATCATTTCCCTAAAATTTAGATCAATCTATCAATAAATTGGAAAATGGTTGTAGATATCATATAAGAGATATGTTATCACAAACCTTGAAAATGAATAAATTTCATGGGAAATGTAGTATAGAACGTATAACATGTAGTGTAATATAAAAAAACTAGTACTCAATTCCATAAAATTAGATATGTTTAATCTCAATCATGTTAATAATATTTATTTTTTGTAACAAATATATCATGTGAGTTATAGTCAATATGAAAAACAAAAGGCAACTATAATATTATTGGAATAAAATAGTATTGAATGTTAAATAACATACGAGGTGAATTTTTGAACCAATGTATAAAAGAAAACATTATATCTTTTTAAATATAATTAATGGATAATACCTTTAGAATAAAAAATTTATGGTTTTTTGTTAGATATATTATCAATACATCCCTACGTATCATAAAAAAATAAATAAATGAAATTATTGTTCATAAATATAGTGGTATTTTTACATTAGTATATAATGTTAAGAATTGAAAAGTAAATAACAATGACTCTTACATGGGATTGTCCCTAGTTTAAGAGATATTTTTCGTATATGGTAATCATCTATCTGCATTATATTGGTTTTCAATGTAATACCAAATGTCATCCAGTTTGACATTGTATGAAAAAATTAGGATAGGGGAACTCTATCCCTATTGCTGGATGGGATATGAGGAAATTATGTTGACCAAAACATAAACATGGTAATGAATATCTTTTATAGAATTTGGTTATTTTTCATTACTGTATGTCCATGAATGGGGGAAATGATTCACTATGAATATGGAGTATTTTACGATCATGAAAAGTATATTTGTTGGGGATATATTTAATGATCATGAATTTGGGATCAATAATTCATGTTTTTTGGGATAATTATATAATGACTCAGGTACCACTATTTAACATCAATAGGTAGTTACATAAACTATTCTAATTTAATTCTTACATTGAGGAATATGTCAATGTATATTAGTCTCATTGATATTTATTTTATCTATGTATTCTAATTTGTTATTCCATGGATTTTGTTGACTTTCATATAATTATAAAAATTGATTCTTTATAAGTCATAAATTGGTGGTGGTGTATTTATTTTGTATCCATTAACTATTCCAAAATAGTAATATTTTTTGGAGTAGACCTTCTAGTTGGAATAATATCACTACATCTAGAGTTTCAATGTTTCGTACATTTTACTATTTCTGTTTTTAGAACCAATAACTTCTATACATTGGGGAGATAATTGATATGAAGATTATAATTAGAGGATTATGAATATTTGTTTTTGTTTAATTGAGATTATGAATCCCGTTCAAAATATTCTCATGAGTTTTGTTTCTGAATCAACATTAATTTTGACCTTCACTACATAGTGATGAAACTATTCTCTCTTATCCCACTCTGGTAAATAGATAAAATCATGGAGGTTATATATGATTAAGTACTTCAATTCATTAGTGTCATCAGGTGATATGAATATGGGCCCAAACTGATTGGGGATAGTGTTTACATCATTGATCACCACTAGGCTTTGTATACGAATAGAAAGACTATAAATTGATACCAAATATTGATAAATTTATTATTATCATATTGTTATATATGAAATATTATTTAATTAGATAGTATATTTACATAGTTGACATTTGAGTACATGAAATTGTTTAGAAATATACCAAAGGGGAACTCTTATATTGAGACTCAAAAATAATAACACCAAGGGATATTAATTTAATTCTTAATGTGATGACCTACAACAAATAATTTTATACGTATATATGAATCACTATTTATTTCTATTTGAACTATTATTATCTAATGGGATAACTACAATCTAGTAATTTATCCTTCATTGGAATCATTATTATTGGTTCATCACTCTAATAGTATGATGAAATAGTGAAATACCGCATTTGAAGGGTATCAAGAACAATCACTAAGCCAACTATGTTATCCTTTTGGATATCCATTATTGTACGTATTAGGATTTTATAAGAACCATCAAATAACATTTCCCATACATGGGGTGAATTATGAATTGACATGACTTCCTCACTGGGGATATTTATATATAAGAACCCTTTTTATAATGCCAGTTATATATGAGAAAGTATACAAATATCAACCACTCGAATAGTTTTTATGTAATTAATGTAATGATAAACTATATTGATATGACATAATTTTTTTTAATCCCATTATAATAGGAAGAAATTGAAAAATTTAGTCAGTTTAGATGAAAAAAATGGATCTTGTAATTTTAGAAATGTTTCTTTATATCTTGTGCCATAAATATTATTTCCTTGTTTCCATAGTAAATATTTGATAATATATTCTCGTCCTAATGTGTTGTTAGATAGAGATACTTTATGATATTTTTCATTAATATATTGTTATTATAATCTAAAATTACACCAATTGGACACTCTAGAATTACAATATAATATGTATGAAATATTTTATTAAATAGTGGAATTAGGATTGGTATAGTGTGTGTGTAATTTATTAGGTATTCAATGTCTCTCTAAAAAAATCCCGTACAAGTGAAAAATGGCATCATTTATAATTTTTTTGAATTCTACGCCTTTACTAGGATGGTTGGCGATGAATCCCATGATCTAGTCATGATCTTGATAGATTATTCTAAATTTCTATACAATTCAATGTGGATGAATATAGAGATTTTTTTTATCATTATAGGGTCAACATCGATATCATAATGGTGTACCAATGAGATGGAATATATAATTTATGTAACAAAAAAGGTGAAATTTAGTGAGTAATTATTAACATTGTAATCGTGAAGCATGGTGAAAATAAGTTCATGGTCCCATGGATGATCACAACTTAATAATGGCTTTACAATGAAAAAAATACATATATAACTCCATGGATTTCTATGATAGGTATTTGACCAATTTTCTCATAACATGATGATTTGTAGATCGTTTTTATCCATGTTAATTATCATTTAATGATATAATAATATTACCTATGACTATTTTAAATTAGTGGTTCCCTATTTCCAAGAGATATATTATTTCGGATGTAACCAGAATACCAACCAATGACGTATATGAAATAAATTACAACTATCAAATTGTTCAATATTTTCGATATTGGATCTGGAAATTAATATTTTGATAATTTCTTGTTAGGGTCTTTAATATTGATAATGATTTGGATATAAATATGTTTTTTCATATTAGGAACATTGTTTTTCAACTGATTCAGGGCTTATGATTCGAGAATGATGTTATTATTAATGATATTTCGAGTATCCATATCTATATTTGTAGAGTAAGTTAAATGAATTATTATTAATATTTTTTTATCCATTATTCATCTATAATGAAAAGGTGTTGAGTGGACACTATTATATTCATTTAAATACATTCAGTGTAGTTCCAAATCAACATACCATGATGTCATTTTCAAATGATAATTTAATCTTCTTGATCCTCTAGTGATATGGTTGTATTAATGATTGTGTGTCACTGATTCTCCTATATAACATTACTTGCCTTCCTGATCTCATATATTTTGGTAGAAATTACTTCCCCAAATGCTGGAGGGGAATCTATAATGTCATATTCCTCATCTTTATATTCCACAATGATTTTTTATTATGATAAGGAATGGAGAATTTATTGTCCATAAGATAATATGGGGAAATATTCATCACTTATTAATTATTGTGAGATGTCCCATGGATTTGGGTTAGCTGACCATGTTGCATTATTATTATATGAACATTGGAAATCTTTTCATTCCTATGAACAATCATCGAGGGAAGATTAGGTTTTTTATCATCATGTTCAATAGAAAAGATAAGGTAATCATTACCTTATATCAATAATGTGTATGTATCCCAAATATTAATAATGAAATGATCTCATTGGTTATAAGAGGAAAAGACAGTCATTTTTGACACAGGTAAAATCACATAAACAAGTTTATCCTGGGGATAACCCATATTTACTATCCAATATTCTATCCCTAGTTAGAATATTTTGAACTACATAAATTGGAAATGAAATATCCTTTTTTTCCACCAAATTTCTGATATTCATCACATCAATTTAATTAATGAGAAATATAGAAAACACTAAAATTAGGTAGTGTGGTTTTTTTCTGAAGATCAATATTTATGCATAGAAGTTACCAGATCATTAATTCTTAACATAAGTTTATTTAATTTTCTATTGTAGACTCCTTGAATTAAATTATATAGTTCAAATGATTAATTAGATAAATCATCTCTATATAGTACTATAAATTATCCATTGAAAGGTTAATTCAAGAATTGATGTTTTAGTGATGACACCGGTACATGTCTATGGATCTTTTTCCATACTAATAAAAATTAATTTTTATGTCATACGATAATACCCTAAATATAAATCTGGGTGATATATCATTGAATTTTCATATGTTATGGATCCTTATGAGGTGATTATTCTCACTTTTTTCCTACAATTTTATTTTTTACATCACAATATACTAATTATCATCACCATATCCCATGTGTTTGGGTGTTTAGGATAAGTTGTGATTAATAATTGCATCATTATCTATTATGAATCAACAAACATCAAAATAATTATTATTATTTAGACATATATGATTATCTTGATTTCTTAAAACGATACCTAATAATATTTATATGGTAATGAGATAACATTATTTTTATTCTATTTGTATATATCCACATGATACACATTGGTTGTAGCAAGATCAACCACAAACTCCATGGGAGTTGATGGTCACTTAAAAGTTATTCCTTCAGCTCTATGGGGTGATGAAGTTCATTTGGGATGAAAAAAATTACTATCACTTTATACAACAATATAATGTTATCATATATCTAAACCAATGGCTGAAACATCATAATTTTTTGTCCAACCATGGTTTGAGGAATATATTTTTTGCAATTTTTTAGTGATGGTGGATCTTCTTGACCAAAAACTAAGAGAATGATTTCCAATATTGGGTTAGGTTGAGTTGGGTAACCCACATTCCTTGATTGGTCAGACAACTGAACAACATCTAACTGATCTTCAATGAAATTGGATTGAATCAAATCAAAAAGTATTCAATAATGTTTACACATTATTTGTAGGCTAATTTAAATATAAATCAAGTCTAAACCTCATTTATGGAAGTGGCAGATATTTAGCTTATATTTTGAGATCTTCACTAACATTGTCCTAACTGGTTCCCTCAGTTTAATTGTCCTCTTACACTGGGTCCAAAGTTATTATATGTGAAATCAAGTGCATATGAATATTCATCATTGGAAAAAAAATTTGTTATATTACATTTTAAGTTATTATATATGAATATTTATCAAATAAGGGTTAAATTAGATGGTTGATTCTTATTGTAAAAATAATTCATGTAAAAAAATCTATGATTTTCAATACATATTTTGTAGTGAATTTAATCTCATATTCTTACAAAAAATTACTCTTTTAATAATTATTACTGATTCTATTGAATTGAATAATGGTTTGGGTTTGGATAGTTTCTAAGAGAATATGTAAATACTAAGTAATTGTGTTATTCCATATTAATTTATTTAACCTTCTAAACTATATTTGAAGTCATAAATTAATCAAAATTTCATCAATTCCATTTTTCATCATCATAAAAATATATTACTCATCAGACTATGTGTTTGTTTTATTGGAAACAATTTCATGGGGTTTTTATAAATTTCACTATCACGAATTATATACTCTTGGATGGATGAAAATTGAGATGAATCATTATTCAATTCTATTGAATAATATATCATGTAATGATGATAATATTATGTATTAGTTAGAACACATTCTTCTAGTTTTATATCCTTATATAGGTTGAAAATATTTTTTTTCATAGCTAAGATGAATTATCATAGATCGTCATCTATTTGTAAATGTTATGGTTCATATATTTGATCCATATATTGTGTAAGACCATACATCATTCAAAATTCTATATAAATAAGGAACTTATATTTTTATCTCCCTACTAGACGCATCACATGAAATGAATATTTTCATGGTGTTTTATAATTTTGTGGTAGTTTATATATGAATTAGTTTTTTCATATATACATGAATATATCATAGAGAATATAGGATTAGGATATGATTTTGACATGGTTTCTTGAATGAAATCATATTCATGTTGTTCAAAAAATATAAATTTAACAAACATTATAGCTACAACTTATGGAATTAATTATTTTAGAAGAATTTCACATATATTCTGTCTAAAAACTCTTGATGTTTCTATTTTAGGAGAATAATACTGAGAAATTATGTCATGGAATTCAATATAGTGATGAAATATAGGACCATATTCTTTTTTGGTTGTTTGTTGTTTGATATGTCAATGAAACAAATACTCAATATAATCAATCAGAATTGATAAAGAAAATGATAATAATGGTTATCCCTTAAAATAGTAGACCCCACTAGGGAAATTTAGTACTAGATAAGGGTTTCCCCCCCATGTTTTCTCAAAGAGAATCTATGTTTTTTACGACATGATTATTAATTAATTCAATCGTATAACCACCGTATGACCTAAAATGTGAGAAAATATTTTCAAGGCATATTGTTTCATTTACTATCAGAATTGTGAAAGTTATAATGTTTTTAAATGGAAGATTTACATCAACCCATTATGTATATGGTTTCCTTTAGAAATGTAGTAGAGTTTTACATCATTATATATCATCACTTTTAGTGGGAAAATAGTCCATGAAGATGAGAATTGGTAGAGTAAATATTTTTTGTTATGATCATTGTGAATGGGTTGTAATAAAATCATGATGTTGATGAAAAACATATAATATATTTTTACACCCTAATTATGTTAGACCCAGTTTTCCTATTCAATAATGTTTATGCTACTATCCATGTAGAAGAAAATCATATTCATACTCAATCAAAGGGTTAATATGATATTTTTATAGAATGAAAGATTACATTATGTTGTGGAACAATTATAATTTTATATGTGATTCCTTATTAGGTAGTGGGAAGAAAAATTCACCTCGAATAGATGGTTTATTTAATTAGAAATAATATTATTGGGTAATATAACATTGAATATTTTTAAGATATTATATCTCATCTCATATTGTCCATTATTTTCATTAATGGAGAGAATATTGACCTTTTCCGGTGGATAGTTGTATAAATTCAATTAATACATGTTATCATTAGATGAAGCACATTGATGGACTGGATAAAAAATATTGGATCTAAAATGATATTTGTCTAATTTTTTTGTCAGGTACAGATTCCTTATTCACGTGTTTCAGAGTGAACCATATATCATGGAGCATTTTCATCATTATTTTTATCTATGTTCATGTCTTTATTAACATCCTGTAATGTAATTACATTTATTTCATTTTTCAAATTATATTTATCACTGGTGATAACTTATTTATCATTTATGTAATTTATTGAATCCTCAATCCCTCTACCATCTTCAAAAGTCTCATTAGGCTCCATTATTTCTTCTCCCCTTCTAGTGTATCACTTTTTCCTATGACCTCTATGAGGATTGAGATTTTACATGGTGTCTTAGGAATGACATTACCCAAGGATGGTGATCTAAAGTGATACCTCATCCATCCATACTATGCTCTAGACAAATGGAATGGGTGTATAATGTAATGATTAGAATTGTGGTGGTAATGGTTGTTGGTAATCACTTCTAGTTATAGAAAATATCAACTTCCCCAATGGAGGTGGTAACATTTCCACATAAACAAGGGTCATAAGTGACATGATTTCATATTAAAAAAATCCTAAATAAATTGACTATATTATGATCTATAGGTTGGTTATAGTGGTCAAAATTTCAATGGTACATGAGGATAGAGTTTCACCATGATTCCTTCCATAGTATCTACTAAATAATTCATCACGATTTTGAATGGTTTCACTTGAGCATTATTTTTATGTAATGTATTACAGTAATTTGAAATAATAATCATAAGATCATATATCATAATCAAGAAATTTTTATTTCTTAATTGAGATTACTGCATTACCATTTTAGAAGGATTTTATATGTGCTTATCAACAACCCACAACCCACACCCCCTACTACCTTTGGTTATGATGTCTTTTCCCAATAGTGGTAGAATGATTTTGAGATATAGACAAACTTGAATTATGGTATATAGTTCCACATATTCTCCCACATAAATGATATTACAACAACCCTTATCTGTGGAATAGTGATAACCAGGGGATGGATTAAAATGAAATACTCTATACTCACCCCATCCACCAATATGGATGTTATGCATGAAATATATAATTATCATGCAGTGAGATCTTAATTTATAGATAAAAGAATAAAAAAATATTAACACATAATGATTTTATTATATATTTCTATTTATAAAAATTTCATTACATTCATAGTTTTCTATACAAGAAAAACTATGTTTAAATAGACCATGATATACTATTAATATATAATAATTTATTGAAAAAATTATTCCCAAACCATTGGATTAGTCAGTATGATGTGGAATATAAGAATTATTAAATGTTTTTTTACATATATATAATATGAGTTCATTGTATTAATGTTTTTTGGAATAAAAAATAAAACATTTGAATTTAAAGAGAAATTTTTTTCTAAAATAGACTTTTCAGTGCACAATGTGTCTCTCCCATAATATATTAAATTATTACATATATATATTGGATTATAAATAATTGTTCCCATTAAATATTCCATACAATATTTTAACATTCTTATATATATGTGTACATTGAATGGAAATAATGAAAACATATTTTTATGCATCATAATGTAATTTTCTAAAAACAATTATAAGTCATTTATCAGCTTATTTTAAAGTGAATTTTTTCATAATATATTAATAGGATCATGTAAAATGTCTTACAGAATTGAAATACTCATAAATAATATTATGGAATGATGTCATTTTAACTTTTTTACATTATTAATATTAAACATGATAAATAAGAATTTCTACGGTGAAGGACAAAAGGGTGAAATATGACAACAAAAATGATCAAAATCATATTCACCAAATAAATATTGATTCTATATCATCCTCTATTTTAGCTTGATCTAATATATATCCACTTTATAATGAGACATAATTTTTTATATATTAATATTTTTTATAATTACATGTGTGGGGATACCCTTACTTATAAAGGGGATCCTACAATCCACCCTTTCCTAAAACCATGAGCACTTTAGCTCAACCAAACCTTTCCAAAATATATTCTCCACTTCCATATTAATTCTCAAGATATGATTACGTTTTTTAAATAATAAACCAATGGACCATAATATGACATTTAATAGAGGGGTTTCAAATAATATTAGTATTGAATTCATACAAAGTATGACATGACTTGTGTTAAGTGAATTATGTATTAGTATAATTTTATTTGGGTATTTATTATAATAAAATTTAATTGATGGAAATTATATTGATATTTCCCATTAAACACCCTATTATTTCAGGAAAACTTTTTATTCCTATAATTTTCATGTTATAGTACAAATTTTTCTTAGTAGATACTAAAAATGGACAAAAAAATATGATTAATAAAAATAAACCATATATCCCCTTTTTGTCAAAAAATATATTATTCAATGAACGTTTTTATTATCTTGATTTCAAGATTGATCGTTTATATTATAATTTTTTAACATATAGATTATCATCCATATTTTAATTTCATTTAATGATGAAAAATTTAATTTCAAAATTGTTTTTTAAAGATGATATTTACGAATATTTACATATACAATGAAAATAATATTTTCTTTTCTCATCTACCACAATAAATTATTTTCCTACCATCATGAATACAATTTTATATAAGAAATTATTTACATGGTTCATTGGAATTTATCAAATTAAATATTTTTCTCCATGATTTTGTAACATTTTATTATAATGATGTTAAAACAGACATTCTTCTCAAATTTTCATAGAATGTTTTATATTATATTATAATTTTATTTTTCATTTATGAAAATTAACATTAAGTATTTTTATGCATCACTATGAAAATAATGTTTTTTACCATTGTATTTACTTCTCTAGAGGGCCAATGTTATTGATGACTCATGGTTGAATCTATGAAAATATTTTGATTCACACATAATAATTCTATTCCAATGAATGTATTATTAAAGTAGTATATTTTATATGTGGAATGATATGATGAAATTATTGATAAATTATAATATCTTTTCTATTACCATAGGTTATAATTTGGGGAATTATGTATGGTTTTTTAAAAATTTCACACACATTTATTGGGTTTCAATCATAGGATGTGTTAGTCTATTATTAGCTCTAATTAAATGTTTAAAATGATATATAAATTTCAGGATATAATGGTGATAAGTGTGTTATGTATTATGAGAATCTACGAAAAAAATTTGATGAATTAGTTTGATTACTAAAGGAAATGTTCCCAAGAATAAGATAGGATGGTATTTGAAATACATTTTTTCACATTTTGATATGTGAATATGATTTATTCTAGAATTTATCTCATGATTTTACCAAAACATTGTTCAAAATGTCTTGGATCCCAATATTATGATTCACTATAATTAATGTAAGACATAACTATTTTATTAATATTAAATAATTATTTTTACTTTGAAAAATTTACGAATCACTGCTCTATATATAAAATGATATCAAATTTATAAAGAAATATTTTATGGGTATGGATATTTTATATTTAGAAATTCCCTTTATTAGGTTTCGATAACCTCATGATCATCTCATGTTTACTTATAATTTATATCTTCAATTTTTTACTTTTAATTTTCATATAAACACAACCATTTTAATATTTTAAAATAATCAAGTTTTAAAAAATGCTATAATTTTTTTTTCATGACTACTATGTTTACATTTTGATAAAAACCATGTGGGAGATTTTGAAGATATTTCAGGAAATATGTTGATTATTTAGTGCATCTCTAAAGACAATAAACCTTTTTTCTACATTAATGTATAATTTTGAAATATATTCAATATTTATTTGATATGTTGTAATATTGAATCATGTTATTATTAGGATTATTATTATCTTATCATCTAATGACTTTTTATATATAGTGAGTTTGATTAGAAAACATTAGTGATACCCTATCAGATACACCTATGTATTTGAGAATATATTATGATATAGTAAAAAAAAGGTGAGTGTATTCCATATAAAATATGTAATTGTCTAACTACTAGAATGTGGATGCTACTATGGAATATATACAACAATTAATAATAACAATGAATGGATAAATTGGGTATTAACTCGATCATAATCATTTCAAAAATAGTGGGATATTAACTATAAACATGGAAATACACTCTTGTGGAATATTATTGCTTAAACAAAATTATCTTTATGCACCATTATGATGGATATGTTGATGAAAAATATGAAAATGGTGTTAATAATAGATTATTTGAGATAGAATTAGTGTTTTAGTGTTCAAATTATAGTGTCATTATTTATGAAATCATAATAATTATTTTCATAATTATATCATTTTTACTCTATTTGTTGATTTTTTACTCACAATCAGTTTTTTCTTTTTTTCAATTATTGGAACCGTAATGACTAATTTTAATACGGAATGTGATAGAAAATTAAATCATATTCCACATGATCAAAAAAATTATACAGGTTCTAATGTGTGAAATATTATGAATTTTCCTAACCTACAATGTCAATATATATTAAACATCATCAATAGTGGTATGTTTTATAATACAAAAAATAAAAGAAAATTAGATTTTAATTAGACATAAACTAATTAATACCATACTATAAAATAGATTTAACTTATTAAATGTATATAATGTGGGATAGACCACCCATATAAATGTCATAAATGAATGGTAATATGATTTATGTGTAAAAATAATGTGAATTTTTAATGTTACTGATGACAAAAAAATATAGGGTATTATGGGGAAATAATTTCAATCATATGGTTCCATTTAATTTTTGATACATTGTATGTGTGGAGTACAAAAAATTTTAGGGTCAATTTGATAAACTAATGAGAAACCCCAAGTAGAAGTAAAAGCTGATGATATTTTCATCATTCAGTTGTATAATAATGGTTGATGAACAATTATCCACCACTCCATTGATAGGTATTTCACATTGATGTTTATAAGAATGCACTAGCTAAAAATTTATTAGTTATTCTTCTAGTTTAATTTGGGGTTTATTGTAATTTATTATTTTTGTTTACATAAATTTAAAAAAAATACTGACTACTAGAGTCATATTCGATATTCAGAAGCATTCTAAGATCATTGTTTAGCTTTCAATGAATATTAACATAAGATGTAATCGTATCCACTTAATGAGACATACAACCTATTCATGAGTACATTTATCTAAAATAGATGGATATAAACGTATATTTCAAGAAATTAATGTTATTTGGGAATGCCTTGATGTATTTATTGAAAACATTCTATGTAACCCCTTTAATCTTGATATAGACATTTACGAATTTCTCATTATAGTTATACACTAATTTCAATTTATTATTATAAAATCACTCCAGTTGAGTTGGGTACATTTTGGACTCAAAACTAAGAGAATATAAAAGAGGGGTTTGTATTCCCATGTGGGTCACTATATAGTAAACATATTCTTAATAATATTTATAAGACCATATATATTTTATTTATTATCAACAACATAACACGATTACTACCTATAAATAGTATCATTTACGTCATATAAATGACTCAATTGATTAACTACAGGGCGGAGAATAACTTAAAATGATTGATATTCACTTTTTATATCATCAATATAGGATAATAAATTATGATTACAAAATAAATCTATATATTTTTGGTAGATTTTTTTTGAATTTATCATTATTCAATTTTGAAATACTAATTCTATTTAAATTATAAGTGATATAATGAATAATTTCATCAAATATATCCTTGATTTGTTTGATGATGTCTTTATAAGAGATATTCATATATATAATATGATAAAAAATGACCATTAAGATAATTTTATAATTATCTCGAAGACCATGATGAAGTAGATTATTTATTCAAAATACTAAAGCCTAATTTGGGGAAATATAAGGTTTGAATATTGTTTCCTATAAAATAATGTGATGGTATATTATTGGACCCTTCAAAGATGGATATTTTAAAAATAAACTATTCAAACCATAATGATTGAAATCCAAAGTTTTCTGGGATTGTATGGATATTGTTAATTAAATTTGAATGATTTATATATATATCTATTCCAATAACCATGTTTATGAAAAAGGAATAGAAGTTCATATAAATCGATGAATGTGACGAAAATTTCATGGAGTTGAAACAATGGTTGGTTATTGAAAATTTCCTCACGGTACACAATAGTAGAGAGGTAAATATGATCTATGGTGATGCATTGATGATGGGATTTGGATTATTTCATATAAAAAAATATAGATATTTCTTATTCCATATTCCATTAGAATATTAATTGGAAAAGTCATTTGACATAGGATTTGGAGATGGTAGTATTAATATTTACATTGATCATATAGAAACATTATGTTTTTTGATAATGGTGAGATATATATAGATCATAATATACTGAATTATATATTCACATATAAATGGTTGACAATATTCCAAATGAGATGGTTGAAATTGATTAAAATTATGCTTTCTCAATACACTCCCACCATGGGAAGCTGAATACTATGGTAGGTGCTCTATGTGAGAAGTATCATTCTAGTTTTCCCTTTATGAGGATTTAAAGAGAAACAAAATTTATGAAATTGTCAAAGAAACACCTTGATATCATGAGGAAAGATGATAAGTCATATCATTCATATATTAATGCATAATAATTCACCAATGTTTGGTTAAATGTGGAAAAGGATTATGATGAACAACATAAAATAGTGAGAAATGATCCAGATGTAAACCATGATTATGGTGGAATGAAAAATTTTATGGACTTAGTATGTTTCCCTTTAATACCATCCATGAAGAAGGATCTCTTTTGTGATTCTCAATGTTCAAAATTATCTATTCACACTATATGTACGATGACTTTTATTCATTTAATAGTCCATTTATAATATGATATGCTAAAAATGGATATTGGAACATATTTATACTATTTTTTATCTTTTAAAAACATTATGTATAAGATAAAAAAATTTAACGTATTTTCATAACCATTACCCATACCAGAATTGAAATGGGAAATTCATCTAATTTATTTTATCAACAGACTCCCCAAAACATCTATTAGGAATTATAATTTTTTTTCAATCAACTTATGAGGTCAACATATTTCAATGAAATACGATATTTTTTCAATCCTATTTAACAATCCAGAAATTAATTTGAAGAAGTGGTATGGTTTCATCGAGTATAACATTCTCTTATAAATTATCTAGATCATAGGCATACCTCAATTTTTTTGAAAAGTTTTTAACAATATTTGAATACTATGTTAAATTTTTGAAATTTATACCAAACATTTTTAGTTGAATATATTTATAAGACCATTCAATACATAGAGGAAAAGTAGAGGTCTTGATTTATGGGTATTAAATCTAGTTTGGATAAATACCTTATTTGTTAAAATATTCTTATAAATATATCATTCACTTGAGCCTTTAGATTGATAATTATTATTTTGTATATGGAAGGAGGTGTAGAACTCCAAATTTATTGGATATTTTATAGTAAAAAGTCATCAAGGTCTTGTGAAACTTGGGGAAATGGAATACAAGGATATATAATTTTATAATCATATTAGGTTAACTTGGAGATGATAAATTAGTTATTATAAAAACATTGAACAAGAAATATATGTTGGAGATGGTGACAATATTTTCTATGAATATATACATAGAAAAAACTTATTATTCATTAAAATTAGGGGATGTTGAGACCAATATATATTTGGTCCATTTGAAATTCATGATTATATTTTGAAAATTTCATATTACTTGTATCTTCCACTAAATCTCTCCCACATTTAAGAGGGGTCACATGTACCTCTCAAGAAGAAGTACAAACCCGATCCCCCGTATTTAATAATATTTTGGGTCATACAAATTTATTATTATTAAAAATATTTAGAATAACCATTATGATTCAATATTGCATATAGATCACTTTTTTGGAACCATAAATATCAACAAATCAATCATGTAGTGGGAATAAATTTTTTTTATGGTTATCCATGTGAAATTGAGAAACTGATGAGTTAGAAGTAACAATTTTTTTTATCGTGTGGAAGAATTTAGAGGGGTAAATTCTTAAATTGGAGGTAAAATTTAACAATCCATGTATTTATGAAATATTTATCCTTAAATTAGTTATAATTCATTAATATTTTTAGTTAGACACAAAATTAAGTTTAAACAGACTATGATATACTTTTGAAATAGTAGTAATTACGAATAAATTATTCAATATTCCATTACATTTTTGGGTTTGCTTAGAACTAATGAAATTTTGAAAAACTAATTATTATTTATATATTTAATGATAATTTTTTTCAAATGGTTCAAAAATAAAATAAAATAATTTGAAGCCAAAAAATCGTAAAAATTGATTGTATGTGAACAATATATTATTATCATTAAAAATGTGTATTTTGTATTGAAGGGTAATTTTAAAACAATGTGAATATTATATATTTAATGAAATCTTTTTAAATACATGTAATAATTTTTACATGGAAGGGAATAAATGTAAAGAACGTTTCATACATAAAATGGGAATTTTCTAAAAATTGTTTTGTTCTGTTTTTAATAATTATTTTAAAAATAATTTGTAAATTTTATAGAAATTTAGACTTTTAAAATAGATTATTTATTTATAATAAATATAATTATAATTATTTAATAATGGAAATTTATTTTTTGGTATTAATTATTATCGAGGTGAAAATTAATTCTTGTGGTAATAGATAAAATGGTTCAACAATGGGTTAATCTAATAGATTAATTTTTAATTGGTATAAAATCATGTATTAATAAAATTGGTTTAATATATTTATTTTATATGTTATATAACCATTAAATTGGAGGATATTTTGGATATATTCCTAAGAAGGTGACATTATTTGATTTAAATATTCATAATAAATATAGGTGTTCCAATCACTTTTAAAAAATGACACTAAAACATCGATCTTATAAAAATACGATCCATATATGTATATAAATCCATTACCAGGTAACAAGTTATGATCCTTATACATGTCCTATAGTTTCTTCCCTTATTAAAAAATAAATCCAATAGATTAATGTATAAATTCAATGAAGGTTTTCTGAAAGAATAGGGGGATTGAACGCATAAAAAAATGGATGAGACATTAAATATGCATTTTTGGTTTCTATTAAATTATATTTTCAATTTGAAAATGATAAATTTATATTGAGGAAAACTATATATATCTTTTCCTTTATTAAACTTATATTTATCTTCTTCTCTAGAAGTTATACCAACCATCCATTTTCATTCGTAGACATTATATCTCCTTTCAAAATACTTAATACATTATTAAAATACTTGCCCAAAGAACATGTTAGTTTAGTGCCTTTGGGAACACGGAACTCATTCTTCTATTTTAGTTAATGTTCTTAAACATATCCCATAATGATCTTCCCCTTTGGTACACCTAACAAAATCCTTTCTTTACAACCTAGGGAAAAGAAATCATAACAAAAAAGTTGATATCATATTATCTATAAGGTTAAGAAATGTATACTTGTAAACATAATCATGAACATAAGGGTATAATAACATGATCATGAAAATATAATATCATACCTTCTATTTCAGAGATCATAAATTTGATTCATGGAATAAATAATATATGTCTGTATAACATGAATCATATGTAAATAAATAACGAGATCCATGGATGAATAATATAGAAAAAACATTGAAATGTGGTAGACACATAAGAATATAACAATGATTTCCATAGTTACAAAGGAATCACTTACATTTTATCTAGGTTGTATGGGTTCACTAACCATACCAACTTTATAGTCATGGTTAACTCCCATAACCATCATAGTATTGATGGGTAACTCCCATAACGATATTTGGTTATCATGGTTCCCTTAAAGACCATCTTAGCATAAAAGTCCCTTCAGGTCTATCTCATGACATCTCAATATTTACCCAATGCATTTGAGGAAGATACGGGTCCCTCCCATCACACAATGAAATATTTCATACATGTGTCACAAGATCATAAATATATTAATATCATAACCAATGTAATTTAAAGGTCAATATAATCATGTAATCATTTCATAAATTCTGGAAAAGTAACAAGGTTATTATTCATTTCATCAAAACAATAACTTGTGAAATGATGTTAGTGTTTTTAATACCATTCCATAAAAAATAAACCATTAAGAGAAATAATATGAATATTATTAAACTATAACATGTTATCTCATTATATGGGGGCAAGGATTGTAAAATATCACTTGGAACATAATTCTTCCTTATGAAACACCTTTTAAAAAACAAACAATTTCTAAAACCCTTTTATTTGAAACTAAATTTTAAACATAACATAAAAATTTATATAAAATATTTCATGGGGAAAATATCCTTTATTCATTTTAATATTTTTCTTTTCTCTATAATTCCATGAAATATTAAAAGAAATCATTTTGAAACTAACATTCTAAGCACGGAGGGGAAGCTTCAAGATCACAAGGAATATAAATAGCATAAAAATCTATATATATCGTATAAGATAAAAAATAATCTTCTAGTATATTTCCCAGAAAAGCCCAGAACAACATATATGAAAAAATTAAAATGTTTCCCATAAAAAATTTTAATAAAAATTAATATACTAGTATAAATTACCTTAATGAACTATAGATGTGTTTGAAAAATATTTTCAAATATTTTGAGAAACATGGATGATAAATATTACCCTGTAAATAAACATGTATAAAAAATCTTTGAGTGTAATAATATAGAGAAATTAACCCTTTTTCTTTGGAAATAGATTTTAAAACAAATAATAGAAGAATTGAATAAATAAATTTATAACATAAAAAATTATTTTTATTCCTTTTCCTTGAAAAAGATTTAAATTTACCTTTTAGAAACATTTTTTAGGATAATAATCTTCCATCATTTCATTATTTACCATACAGCTTTAAACTATTTGAATCATAATAACAATTAAATAATAAAATTAAAATAAGAATAAAATATCATAAAAAATTATAATCCTAATATAAAATGTAAAAAAAGTTTCTAGACCTCATAAAAGAACATAGGTGCATAACAAAACATGTGTCTCAAAGAATGAAAATTAAGACAAATCTACCTTACTCATTTGGTAAACTATGAAATGTAAACCCATATTAAATAGATATTATAAAATTAATTTGTAAATACTCATTATTTAATGTATAAAATTCATTTAATATATTCATGTGATGTATGTATACAACAAAATAGAAATTATTGGTGAAAAAATAAATTTTTCTCATAGAATTAAAATCTGGGAGGAAATTCCCTTTCTATAAGTATGACTGACAATAAAAATCTTGTGACTTCCTTTAGTGATGTTCTCTATTGTTTTTCATAGGCCTCTGGGGTCTCGCGGTTTCCCGCTATTCTTCTCAATCCGCTTTTTCTTTAGATGGCGGATTCCCTGTTCTCTCAGCATCTGTCTTTGTGTTTGATGAAGCCTCCGAGAAGCTGAAGTAAGAATTAGTGGTGATATTGGACATTGAAAATCTCCCTTTTCCATGTTCTGTGAGCATGTGGGTTCCTGGGATCTTGAATATCCAGCTAAGGTGTATGTGCAAAATAAAAAATCTTTCTCTGTTTTCCAGGATTTGGAGAAGGACATTGTCAAGGATTTCTACTCAATCTCCTGTTCATTCGAGCGATGGTGCTACTATTTGTTTAGATGGTCTATGGAGACACATCTTGGTCATGATTGTTCCAAAGATGGAGTCGGGATCTCCTTTCTGGGAATCCCTCTCCCCTTCCAGAATATATCATTCTTCTAGGGGATTGGGGGTTTGATTGGGTCTTTTCTTTTAGTGGACGATAATACCCTTCATCTTTAGGTGACTGTGGAGGCTCAGATCTAACTTGAAATAGACCTTTCCCTCCCACTATGGCCTTGTATCACTCTTCGTGTAGCAGGCTCGAAGGACTGGTCTCAGGTGTTGGTGTACCCCGCACCTCCCCTCTTCTACATGCACTACAAGCTCCAAGGGTACTCACTGTCGATATTTTTTAAAAGTCATTCTAGCCATTTTGATTTGGCTCCGGAGTAGGCACTGAGGGGCGATGCATTTCCCACTTCTCCGAAGGGAGACATGTCCCTATTAGTTCGTAATGGCTATGGGGAATGCTCTAAGGGGATAATGGTGACTGCTACTACCACCCCTCTACTGGGGTCCAATATAATGGCAAAGAAGGATTTACAACTGAGGAAAACATATTCAAGTTTCATGACATTAGTGTCTTTTGTTACACCTCAGGCTAGCCCATCAAGCTCCTCATATCAGAATCCCATGGTGTCACCTCTCCTGGTCCCCTATGTGAGTTTCAGTCCTTCGTTAATTGTGGAGCCTGATGTCCCTGGTATGATGGTTCAAGAATCATTATTAAGAGTATCTACTCAATTTTATAATGGTCTGGTCATGTCGGAGGAGGGGATGTGAGTATTCCAATGCTTAAAGATACATTCCCCTCCTCAAATGGATAGCTTATCCCAGGTTAAAGGGGAGAAGAATAATGATATGGTCATGTTCAATGGGGATCAAAATGAATAAGGGTCTATGTTCATAGGCTCTGCGTGTTGATCTCCTTCTCGAGTAGGTAATGTGTCTCTAAGAATTTTGTTTTACATAGACCAACATTCCCACACAGCGGGGGGCTCATCAGTGAGGGAGGGAGTATGCACCAGATCATAGTCTATGCTTAAGGCTATTGTCATAATGTCTCCATTGTAGTAGGGCCATTCGTCAGAGGCCAAAGCCGGACGTAGCGCCTATCAATGATCTCAATCCTCTTGGGGAACTCTAGTGGTCTCATATCAAGGTAAAAGATAGACTTCTTAGCCAATGAGCTCTGGAATAATTTTGTATCTATATTTGCAGTCCTAGAACAGAAGCATGGATCTAGTAAAATTGAATTTTTTTCTCATATAATGAGGGTGTATCACTAGATGCACGCCAACCCAATAAATTGGCATATTTGGGTTTTCTGGAAACAAAATCTGATTGTCGATCTAGTTGAATTCTCAGACTAGTTTATCACTGCAAAGGTTACCTCAGGACCACATTGTTTCTTTTCCTCTTTCATTTATGCCAAATGTGACATGTGGGCCCACAAAACACTCAAGAATGATCAAGATGATTTCAATCTAGGGACTCGTTCATGGTTTGTGGTGGGAGACTTTTACATTCTGGTAGACCCCTAGGAGAATAAGGGGGAGGTACCATTCCACCATATCTCTATCCAAGACTTCTTGGGTTTCATTCTCAGAAATGGGTTGAAGGATTTGGAATATTTTGGTGACCAATTCACCTGGTGAAACATCCAAAAAGGTAGAAAGTGGACATGGAGTAGGATGGACCACTGCTCAGCCAACTTTGAAGCCATATCCACCTATCTGGATTTGAAGGTTGAATATCTGGATCACGACATGTCTAATCACTATATGGTAAGTTTTACTATGAATTCTTGGGGATACTGTGAGGAAAAATTCTCCTTCAAACATTTATGGGTGGAGGATTTGGACTTCCATTATATTATTTAGGATTCATGGGGAAGTGCAGCATAGGGACATTCATGGACATGACTCCATAATAAAATCATAATGCTCCAGGGGGACCTCCAAGATTTGGATAGAAACAAGACACTTAGGGATCAGGACTTGACTAAGATCTGTGCATAAATTGAGATCATCCAAAAAAGATTTAATAGTAACTAGGTTGAGGGGACCTTCGCTGAGATTACCAATAAGAAGGAACCTTTTCTCACTTGCTGGTTGGACATAAAAGGAAGGATAGGGATAGGTATAAGATCAAATGGATTCATGAAGGTGACTGTAACTCTGTCTTTTTTCATGCCTGTATTAAATAAAAGAGATGCTTTAGAAGGCCAAACATTCGTACGGCAGATGGTTCTTATTCCCGTGATTCAGATAGTGTTGGAAGTATTGATTAATATTTCTTCATGAAGCTGCTTGTAAAACCCAAACCAAACCTACAAAATGGTTATCTGAGGGAGAATAAAATATTTTCTTAGGGAATTTTTAACATGATCACTAGCACCGAGAGTGATGTTTTGGAATCCATTCCAACATTAATCAAGATTCGGGAGGCAGTTTGATCACATAGCCTAGAGAATGCCCCGGGACCTGATAGATTCCAAGGGTATTTCTAAAGGGCCTTTTGAGATTTGATTAAGATAGAGCTGGTGTAAGCTATCCATGATTTGTTTAATGGGGACCATCTCCCTCGGGCCACATGTGCCAATAAAATGGTGATTCTAAACAAGATTAAGAACCCTTACTCCCTTAGACACTATAGGATAATTTGTATGTGAAACTTCCCATACCACATTTTGGCTTGCATCCTCAATAAATGATTAGCCATTTATCTGCCCAGATAGATTTTGAATGAGAAACATGGGTTTATCAAGGGGCGGTCTATCCAGGGTGCTATCGGACTACCTCATGAGGTTATTGGGTATATTAACCTGAAATCCATTGGCTCCAATATTTCTATCAAGCTCAAAATGAACAAATCTTATGATAGGTTGGAGTGATATTGTATCATTAGTGTGCTCTCCAATATGGGATTTCAAAATTTGGTTATTGATCTCTTGTTCTGATGATTCACTTCCACATAGATTTTGATATCTTTCATGGGAATGAAATATGGGTTTTTCGAGACGGTTCAAGGACTAAGGAAAGGTCATCCACTCTCTCCTACTCTTTTTATCATAGAAACAGATTCTCTAAGCAGGTATATCAATATAGGCTTTACGGTGGACTGCATTCTCCCTTATCGATCCATATTTCAGTCTATCAGGATCTCTCACTTAATGTTTACTGATGATACAATTGATTACATAAACGTATGTAACTGTTCCATCAACAACAATAATACCATCCCCGAGGAGTATTGAAAATGGAGTGGGCAAGTGGTGAGAAAGGAGAAAACAAACCTTTTTATTTCCAATAGATTCACTGAAATAATGGTGTGGATTATGGAAAACATTTTGGGTATATGGAGTGGATAACTTCATATAGAGTATTTGGGTGCACCGATTTCCCATAGGAAGCCACGGGCCCAGCATTTTGACAAGGTGATAGAGAAAATTAAAGGAATAATTATTAACTGGAAAAATCGTTTTTATCATTCGAAGTTCAAATTAACCTAATAAATAATGTGTTTTTCTCTATTCCCATGATTTCTCTCTATACAATCACGGTCTATAAGGGTGTTATGTCACAAATGGATAATTTGATGGCCTCTTTTTTGTGGGATGCACATATGGATGGAAGTCACAATTAGGTAGCATGGGGAATGAATGAATGACCCTTTTCATATGGTGGGATTAATGTCAAAAGTGTTGTAGGGTCTATAGAGGATCTCCATGCTAGCCTTCTTGGGAGGTGGTTAAAGGGAAGGCACTCTGGGGGGAAAACTATGCATATTAGATATGGGGGTGGGAGGCAGAATCAAAGTGGAAAATTATCGGTAACCTAAAACATGATTCAAATATATCTACAAAAGCTCCAACAACAATCACGCTAGATTTTGGGGAGAGGAATCATCAACTAGTGGCAGTGAAACTATTTTTGTTCGGAGCTACAGTTTCATGGATGCCTAGTTTTGGACATCAAGTTAAGACAAGAAACAACCCACCACAGATTCATGTATGACATCTTGGATACATATCAGCGATATGAGTCTGATGCTATCATCATGAACCCCGAGACACATAGATTTGTCTTCAAAGGGTCATTATAAGGTCACTTCTCGATGAAAGTGTATCATGATCTACTGACGACATAACAAAATCGAGTGGAATAGAGTGATATACTATAGATAAAAGAACTTCCATGAAAGATAAACTTTATAGTTTGGAGAGTGTGGAAAAATGCCAGCCAACTGAAGTGAACATTATGTGCTTGGGTATGAAACTTGCATCAAATTGAATATCCTACAGGGTTCTGAGATCTAAAGACACTAAGAACCTTTTTTTCGATAGAGATTGGCCTAAAATGGTGTGACAGGCTTTTGGAAGTCTCATAGATGGTCTATGAAGGTAGATTCAGGTACATAATTCTTTAGTCGATGGTTCCAGGGTGCCACAAATAATGGTCTAGATAGAACTGTGCATGCCATTATAATTTTTTCTAGATGTTGGTGAATATGGAGAGAGATAAATGGGGCCCTTCATCAAGGCTATGCAGGTACATGAAAGGGCTTTGTGATCAAGGCCAGAAGCACCCTCATTGGTCTAACCCAACTATGTATGAAATGTGTTAAACCCCCCTCTATTTTCCACTATATCCCAAGCACTTATTCACCTGGTGTCCCCAACAATAGGTCAGGCAGGTGGGTGTGGTGGGACCCCCATTCTGAGGGGCTTAAAATGGACACTGATGGCTCCTTCATTTTGCGTCAGATGAAGGGTGGAGGGGTGATCTGGGATGCAATAGGATATGTAGTTCTGGAATTTTTCCATCACTTTGTCTCTGGGAACTCCATTCAGGTGGAGGCATAGACCCTTTTCCCTGGGCTTAATTTGTGTAATCATAAGAATATCCAGCTTGCAGTGGTGGAAACCGATTTAATGGAAATCTTTAATGTTCTCAATGGTCGTGGGTCTACACCATGGTCTATTGAATATACCATTTGATGATTTAAATATCTTATTAACACCCAAAAGGATATATCTCACACATGGCTTGAATGCAACACTGTGGCAGACCTCCTGGCTTCATTGCAACTCCATACAAACAATTTTTATGTTTCTTGAGAACTGTGTCTCTCCCCATGGATGTAGTGAATCTAGTGTGTGTGGATGCCCTAGGATGTCACTATTTATGACCCCTATGATTCATGGCCTATTATTGTTTTCTTTATTCCCTATACTTTGAGAAAATCAATACAAAATTATATTCTTGTTAAGATAAATCAATATTTTGGGTCACAATTACCCTGTTAATCATACATGATTAGACTTGGTATTATTGGTTATCATAAATATATCATGATTTAATTAATTAAAAAATATATAATGTAACATGAATATCATGTATATTTAGTATATATGTGATTGTAATATTAATTAATGATAAATTAAATACACCATTCATGGAGATGTTAGGTCGTACGTATGCATGAACGATATTTTCAATTTATTTTAGGGTAAAAAGAAAAATATATATGATATATTAGTATTTTAGAATAATTTTAATTTCATATATAACATATATATACCTAAAATAGATCCTTATTACAATCAATGTGAAATATAGGTGAATTACGAGTCACATTGAATCATAGAGGTTGTAGGCTATGCATACGTTTGAGCGATGATATAATTTTCCAAAAATATTCGGTTTTAAGAAGTGATATATGATATTATTATTAAATAATTAGAATTATATTATATATATCTTATATAATAATTAATCTCCTCATAAATCTTAGTCATAAAATATGGTTATTAAAAACATATTACACCACTTCATGGAGATGGTAAGAAGTACAAACATACACATGGTGATATTATATTTGATAGGATGGATAAATGGAGGAATATTGTTTTAAAATTATCCTATTAATATATTTTTATGTAAATTATAATGTATTTATTACTTTAGTATGTATATTACATAATAATAGGAATTAAAATAATTAAACAAATTGAATTGTATTAGTTAAACAATTACCTCTTCTTTAGTGGACTAGTGTGGAATCTGTTATTAGGAAACTAGGGAATGGAGTTTTAGAGGATTTGGAGCTCTATAAACTGACTAAAAATGTTTAAAAGAAAATTTGGGATGGTTTGGTCGAGAAATAAGTCTCATTATAGATTGGGGATGTGATGATGGAGGATCCCTTTTATAAAATAGGGGATATTCACTCTAGAAAACTCATAAAATATTAAATTATTATCAAATTATTATCAATTTAATATAGATAAAAAGAGATTTATTTAGAATATAATTTGATTATGAGTCTAAATACCCTCAAAAAAATTTTATACCTGTTTAGGTAACATTATTATTTGTATCTTTTCGTTTTAACCCTTAGTTAAACTCGAAATCCTTCTATAACAACATAGATTTTTAGAATTTAGACTAAATATAACTACAGTAAAATACCAAAAGAAACCCAAGTGGATCAATGGTGAATATTTCATTCATCATCTATTTATTTTTCCTAATTATAGATTTATATTTACAATATATCATTTTGTAAATATTTTTCATTTTTAAAGTATATTTTCTGTTAATTTTAATACTATTTGTAATTTTTCTTATAAAATTTTTCATAAAAAAATATATCATCGAAATAAAATATATGATATATATATAAGTTGTAAAATGTATCTATGCAATTATTTTATCATCATTAATTATGTCACATTATTTTTCTTTTATCATTTTTAATATCATTTACTTGATATTTTATTATTTAAACAATTAGTGCATCTAAATTATACATGAATTTAATAAAATAATAAATTTTTCTGAATATTACTAATATAAAATCATGATGATTATTAATATATTATATTTAAACTTATTATTTATAAGTGAATTTATCATAGGTATAATTCTATATTAAAAATTATTTACTTATTAAATTTTTGAGTATGAAATTTTTCACATATCATTATACAAAATATATTAACTATCTAATTCATACAATTGTGGCATAAAAATGTAATAATTTAAAAATAAAGTTTATTTTGGTCTAAAATAGTAATAAAATTAAATTATGATTAGTTTTTTGGTATCTTAATTATATTATAAAATTATTTTTACCTTTAAGTACACAATATACCAATAATTATTGTAAATAAAAATAAAAATATATTAAAGATAATATTCACAAAAAAAATTAATTTCATCTCATTAAAATATTAAAATAATATTTATTTCATTTATTTATGTCCATTTTTCTAAATTCGAGTCCAAAAAGTGGAAAAAATAAGTTTAATTCTAATCTTATAGACATGGAAATACGGTGGGTAAAATGAATGATAAAAATATAAATATGATTTAATATATAATTTATAATTTAAAAAGATTAAAATAACCAAAATTTGATTATTATATGGTTAATTGATATATTTTTTCACTTAAATAAATTAAAATTATACTTATTATATAAACCAAAAATGCAGTATTTTGCTATGATGTTATATTTTCACTGTTAGCCAAACAAATAAAACATCACTGAAAAATACTAAAAATTCTACCTAAGTACATTTTAAAACTATAAATTAAAAAAATTTATTTATTTTATTAAGTTAAATTTCTATAAATGTCTAAAATTGATTTTATTATTTTTCATAGAATGACAAAAAATAAGTTCCTTTAAGAAAATAGTATTTTTTAACATATAAAGGCTTTACAAAGATTATACACTTCAATTTAAATATGTGTTATTTATGAGAAAAATATTAAAATATTAGTTATTATTATTCATATTACCGTTTTTAATTTCTAGGTTATAAATATCTTATTTAAATAAATTTATTAGAAACGTTTATTTTGCAGAAACATTGTGTTGTATGAAATGTAAATCAAGTCGGTGTTGTGTGTAGTGATAGATTACCTTGGTGTTGTGTATAACATAATCCAAACATAGATATTTTTGTAATAATAAATCTATAGTCATTGATGCATAATGTAAAAATATCAAAAGATTAAATTAATTTTAAAAAAAAATTAAATTCACAAAATCTTGGGGTGTTACATTCTACCACCATTAAAATGAATTTATCCCTCAAAATTACTTTGGGTTATCTACATTTTAGTACATTAATGGTCCTTTCATAGATAAAATTATCATAAAACATAATACTAGGACTTCCTTTTAAAAAGTAATGTTCGAAACATAATTGTTACCCAAATAAACTCATAACTAGGTTCCTTCATAGTATAACATTGGTGTCAAGTGAAAACATTAACATGGCAAAGAAATATAACAATCAGGTTCTAATAGAAATTTATTTAGATCATGGTTAGGATAAGGTTAAAAATTAGAAAGATCTAAATACCTAATTATTGAAGGGACAATATGATTCATTATAAATGAATGTATTAGGAGTATATTTTTTCAAGATTGTTTTTTCTAATATTCATAGATTGGGAAAATATATAATTACTTCCAGAATTATCTCCACTTTTGTGATGCATTAATTAATTTCTAAATAAAATCTTATTCCAATAAATGAAAATTAATATGTCTCTCATGTAGCATTAGTATATCGTGAAGTCGATATAAAGAATCACAGGCCATTCCATTCATTGTTTTTCACACAAAAATGTTAGAACATGTTATCAATTATGAATATGTACACCTATATTGAGATAATACATTAAACTAAGTAACCTCATCTGATGTTCAAATTATAACTTCTATAAATGTGTAACCTTATAATCCTTCCAAAAGAAAAAAATCCAACACATTATAATGATATTCAGAAAATCATTAAATCTTTATCCCCCATATATAATAAGGAAGCTCTTTGCTGTCACATTCCAAACATGAAAATACCATCATCATGTATTATTGAAACATTTTAATATCCTAAATTATGATAAATAATAATTGGAATCATAATTTTTCCTTATTCAAATTCTTATTAGATATATTACTTTATCACACAATGTTGTAAACCTAATCCATGATATCATAAACCACATTCCAAAAAATACTTAACAAATTCCATTGATATTACTTCCAACTAACTTAATTAATCATATCCAAAATATCACTATATAAAAAAAATTATCTAAACTTATGAGACATACTGAGGGTTATCTTTAATAATTCAAAATATGACAATTCCAATAAAACACTTTTCCATTCAATTAGAACCATTCAATATATTCATGTTAATCCTTAGAGAAAACATATAAACTAAATACACATTCTACATCTCACAATTGTTGAATCTAAATAAATAAACACATAAATAAAACTTTTTCAATGATTTCCATTGTATTGGTAATTCCTGGTTTTATAAGTAAATTATTAGGTCAGAGCATTGGGTTGGGTAATGACCACGTTCTCTACATATAAGACAATGAACTCCATGACAATTCAACACTCTATAACCAACATTCCCAAATAGATAAAATCACCAAATCTATTTGAGGTATTCTTTAAGGTTGTTCTTACAATCATACTGATATGTAGAAAGATGAATATTTATTCCTCTATGTTCCATACCATGTGAACATGTATAAAAGTTCATTTTCCCCTTATTTTATTTATTATGAATTCTTCCAAATCAAACCTATTTAATCATATAACATGGTAGCTGATTTGGAATAATAAAAATTTTGTGACAGACACATAAGCATATAATAAAGAGTTCCACATTAGTCAAGGAATCTCTTCTAATACCATCATGGATGTATGGTATCACTTCCCATACCATATCGGATGTAGCACCCCTGGTATGAGGTTTTTAGAGTTTTTATGACTTTTTATGGGTTTAATGTGCTTGGGATGAGTTGTAAAGGAGTTCGGAGGGTTTGGAAGGGTTTTGAATAATTATGTAGGATTTTCTAAGGGAGAACTATTTGAGCATGGTTAGGGGAAAAATTCCATGTTCCCCAGGAAAATATATAGGGGGAGACAGTGGGTTTCTCATGTCTTGCGCACAGTTTTCCAAACTATAAGATGAAATAATGTAAACCCCTTCTATCAAGGCCCTATCATGCGCACGGATACTGCACGATTTTCTAAACCGTGCGAGCTAACCATACAACAACTTAAAAGTAGGGTTTTTAAATTTGAGCACCCTCGGGGTTGCATAATATTACTCCAAACTCTCTCCCACCTGAGCCTTACTTGGGATTTTGGGTTAAGAAAGGTTGGTGGTTCTCTCCCACAAATTTTTGAAGCAAATCTAAGTGGATTTTTGGCAGAATGATGGCAGTTCTTCTCAGGTAAGTCTCCTATTATGGTTTTTTGTGGCTTCCTCTAGATCTACATATCCCACTCCCTCTTTTTTCTATATATACACTTATCTGGTGTATATATAGGGTTGTGGTTTCCTTGGGAGTTGATTTAAAGTCTTGTGGATGTTAGGGAAGGGGATCTAGGGCATTTTCGGTGGTTTGTTTTCTCGGATTGGGGTACTGTTGCTTGTGAGTGGACTTCGTCAGAACCCTAAAAGTAGGTGGCTTCTCACTAGACTCCACATTGGTAGAACTTGAATATTGGTTACAATTAATTTTTCTTCTATAAATTAACTGTGTTTTAGATATATGATATTGGTTGGAAATCCCTAGGCGTTGTTTTGGGGATTTCCTGGAAAAATGGGTTTTGGTAGTGAAATGCTCTTGTTGAGGATTTTAAATTAGTGATTTTAAAATGGGTTTCTAAGAATGGTTTATTAAAATTGTTTTCGATAAATATTTTGTTTTATTGAAATATTATTTATATTTATAAATGATTATATCGTGTTTTCAATAAATGGGTTATTTATGGAAGTTAATTGGCATGTGTTGGAAATGGCTGTGTGATTATTGTGCGGCCTTGGTGTTTTGTTCTTGTTGGTTGATTAAATGTTATGGATTGTTTTGGTTGTGTGTATATGGGTGGGAGGTCTCACTATAAATGGTGATGGATAGTGGTCACTATAACCACCATTATGGATAGTGGTTGGGAAGCACCGCTATCTGATAATGGGGTGAACGAGATGGGAGGAAGTCCCACCACAATGTTTTCTTTGTTGTGTGTGGATTTGCAAAGATGGATTTTTTTTCAAATTTGTGATTGGGATATGCCTTATTGAATGGTTGGCGATTTACATTATGTGACATGGATTGATAAGGGTATATTTTTCTTGTGGTAATAGTTTCACTATTTAATGTTTTATATAAACTATTTTATATAATGTGCTAACTATTTCATCCCAGTGGAATGACTGTGGAATTAATTTGGGGAAAAAATACGGAGTATTAGTACTCACCCCTGCTTTTGAACATGGGTGCTTTTGCAGATGTCGTATTATAAGACACATGTAAGAGTAAAGATTTTAATTTTTCTAGCAGTTTAGGATGATGCTTCAGGGATGTTGGGGTGCTTGGAGCATGGGGCATGGTGTGGAGATATGGATAGTCCCATGGTTCTTTTGGAGCCTTTTTGTTGTCTTGCTCTTGGTACACTAATATAGTTTAGTGTGCATGGTTGTATTGGTTCTTGGGAATTCTTGTTAAATTGTTGCTGGTCTAATGCTAATGTATGGGTTTAGTTATTCTATTGTCATGCTTCATATATTTTTTTGTTAGTGGATTGTTTGGTTGGTTGGTTGTACGTCAAGGGAAAATCATTCCCCAATATTTTCTCTAAGCCCTCGGTAATTATTTAAAGCTTTTGGATCCTTGGGGAAATCTCTTAAGGCCATGTAGCATTCCTCATCCTTCCCAAGACAATGATATGGGGCTGTATGTAACAAGTGGTATCCATTTTTTAGTACTTGGATTTCATGTGAGAGCAGTTGTTCAATCCTTGGTGTTGTTTATTGGTTTTGGTGTTGAAATTTGTTCTTGGTATATTCCTTGAGTCGAAATTTTGAAAATGTGTAGGATTGTCAAAACATAGAATTTATAGCATAAAAGGACATAAATAACCCTTTTATGATGATCTTTTTGTTACCATGGAGTTGTGTTCATATGTGTTTGGAGTAAGTTAGAGGAATTAAAAAAATCATTGTCATGGGTGTAGCCTCTGAGATGAGCATGGCATGCATGGTGGAAATGACATCCCAATGTGATGAATATTTTATTGGGGTATAATTATCTATGGTGTAATATGAATGTGTTGATTTAGAAAAGCTGTTTTGTGTTTCAAAACAGAAGGATTTAAAACATTGAAACTGGTGGTATTTTGAAAATAGGTTGATTTTCAAATCATTTTGGATTTTTCAAAATAGTAAAATATTGGAAATGTTAAATTGTGGAAATCAAGGTTTTGTTAGTTTTTTTGTAATTAAATTTGAAAATTTTCCACCATTTCGTATTAAAGGAGTGAGACTTATGGTTGTTTTTGTGTTGATAAAAATGGCACCAGGTAGGCATCGTAAAAACCAACTGAGAATACTAATGAAAATGTGGTTGCACCAAATAATCAGGTGAAGTATAATCTAGTGAAGAGTAGAGTGGAATAATTCCAATAAGTGATATTGGGAATTAATTATATGAACCAAGGCATGTGGATCATGCGGTTAAATTTCAAAGGTAGAGTCCTCCAATCCTTAGGGGTGTTTCGGAGCCCGAAAAGGCTGAGGCATTGATGAACAGAATGAGTAGGATATTTGAAATTATATGAAAATTGGGAGATCTGAATGTGATGTTATCCACATATATGTTGGAATATCACGCCCTTCAATGGTTGAAGTTAGTAATCCCAGATGAGATAGATTAAATTGTGACATGCTAGGGGTTTGTGGAATTGATTAATAAACAATTCTACCCTCATACGTTCAGAATTTAACGTTCAATGGATTTCATTCATTTTAAGAAATGAAACATGGTGGTGATAGAATATGTGGATATTTTTATGAACATAGTGAGGTTTTCAACTGAGGTTACATGTAGTGTATTGTTGAAGGCATGAATTTTTGAAGCTTGGTTGAACCGGGAATTTTGTTCCAAGATAGCGGTGTTGTGTATTGATTATTACACAGAAATGTGGAATCGAGCTACTATGATAGAGTGAGATCATATGGGGGATACAGGTGGGGGATTTATGTTGGTACCCAAGGGAAATATTGGTAACTTAAACGATGGGTTCCAGCGGAAGAGGGAAACTTATTTCTAGTGCAGGAGTACGACTCAGAATCCAACTGCAAGAGTGATGAATCTTCCTCAGAAGCCTCAGAGGAATCCAAGATTACTTCAATGTGGCTATACAGGGCACATCTAGTGGTATTGTACTACACAACCTCTAGCATGTCATAATTGTAAGCGTATGGGGCATCCACAACATTATTTTCAGAATTCTCTGAGTCCGGGAGTCCATGACAATCATCAGGGGTCATAGAGGTCTTATGACGTGACTGGACGGGGGCAGAAACATACACATCAGTAGTATTTTAAAGTTGGTCATGGTGATTCTTAGAATACCAAGACACCTCTACAGTGTAATAAAGAGAAGAGTGTGGCAAGTAAGCAGTTGTTTGGAGCTAAGCAGGTGGTGAAAAATGATCAGTCAGGACTATCGACGGTGCAAGATAATGTTCTTTTATATTCAACATTGATGAAATCTTTGTTTGATACGAATGCATTGAATTATTTTATAGCTTCCCGTGTCATTTATTTGTCAGGTTTACACATGGAAATGAATCTTTCTGTTTAGAAACTACAGACTCCTCTAAGTTAAAAAGTCTGTCAAGCCTTCTTATGTAGAGTGTATTTTTAGTTATGGATGACATTGAATTGATGTGGGATTTCTCAATGAATGAGATGGATGATTATTATATAATCATTGGAGATATTGGTTGGAAATATTTAATGACCACATCTATTGTTATGTGTGAACTCTTAGTTTTGTGACAGAGGATGGAGTTATACATCTTTGTATAGGGGAAAAGAGTGAAAAGATGTGTGCAACAATGTTTTGGCACCAAATATTGGCACGATCACATATCTGTTAGAGGCCTTTCCATTTTCATCGATGGAATGTGTTGAGAATAGTGTTCTTCTAGCAGTTTTTGATCAGTTTATGGATATATTTTCCAAAACATTCTCAGGGTTTTGACACATGATAAAAGTAGAGTTTATTAATGATCTACTTCTAGGGACCAGTCCTATCTCACATCCGTCTTACTAAATAGAACCAAAAGAACTGTAATAATTAATGGTGTATTTAGAATAGAAAGAAAACATACAGTTCATACAACCTAGCTTGTATCCATGTGCAGTTCCAATTTTGTTTGTCAAAAAGGAGGATGGAACCATACGACTCTATTTTGATTATCATAGACTTAAGTAGGTTAAGTTAAAGAACTAATATCCACTTCCATGGATTATTGATTTCATTGAACAATTGAGTGGAGCTCAATGGTTCTACAATATTTAATTGAGGCCATAGTATGACCAATTCCAGTAAGGGAAGGTTGATATTCATAAAATAGCTTTGAGTAGTATATATGGACATTACAAGTGTGTGGTTATGCCCTTTGCTCAAAGGAATTCACTAGTGATGTTCATGGAATTGATGAATTATTTTTTTAGAGATATTTGGAATTATTTTTTGGTTGTATTTTTGAACGACATATTGGTGAGTTCAAGGGGAAGGGTAGAGCATGAGCATCACTTTTTGATAATTTTGGGGATATTGAGGGACTATCTGTCAAAGTGTTAATTTTGGATATATGAGTCTTTTTTTCATGTCCATGTTATTTTTGATAGGGTGGTTTTATTTTATCTTGAAATGAAAGAGGTTTTTATCTCATGGCAACTGCCAAAGAACATTTCCGAGACACAATGCTTCCTTAGTCTATCTAGGTATTGTCGACATTTTTATAGTGATTTATCAGGATTTCCTTTACTCATGAAGTCTATGAAAATGAAGAATATCCCATTTAAATGGGATGAGTAGTGCCAGAAATGTTTTGATGAGCTAATGGTTCGTTATACAACAACACTAATCATGGTTTTTTTCTAAACTAGAGAAAGTGTATGTGGTGTATTGTGATGCATCAGGATCATGGTTTGTGTGTGTTCCCTTTCAAGGGGACATGTGGTTGCATATGGATCACAAAAGTTTAGGTTTCATGAGAAGAAAAACCCCACACAAGATTGGGAGATGGTGACAGTGGTTCATGATTTAAAAATGTGGTGTAATTATCTATTCGGTGAGAAATTTATACTATATGCTGACCATAATAGCTTAAAGAATATTTTCTCAAAGATAGATTTGAATATGAGGAAATGAAGATGGATGGAATATGTACAGATGTTTTATTTGGACTTACTGAACACACCATGTAAAGAAAATTCGGTGGCAGATGCATTACGTAAGAAATCATATGATCAAGTGGTGAAGAAGGTATCAGATCAGTGGTAGTTGATGATGGTCATAAAAGGCATGCGGTTTGAATGTAAGGACCGGGGTGACAAAGAGATCTTATTTTTGGTTTCACTGGTTTCTCACTTGGATGGATTTCATAAAGATGCACCGGTATCTGATTCTAAATCTGTGGTGATGAGGTCAAAACTTAATGGTGGGGAGACTATTCAGAACTGGAAACTGAATTGGATTTTAGTCGTGGGTTTTTAGAATCGAATGGTGGTACCGATGGGTTTTTGAGAGGAAATTCTTAGGGCTCATCATCATTCCAGGTAAGATATCCATCCTAGATTTCAGAAAATGTTTAATTTTTTGAAGTTGCAGCATTAGTGGGTTGGTAAGAAAAGGTAAGTAGAGGGGTTTGTCTCGAGATTCCTGACATGTCAGAACATCAAGGCAGAGCATCCGTGTCTAGGAGGCATGTTATAGTCTTTACCTATCCTAGTGTGGAAATGAGAGAAGATAGAAATGGATTTTGTGATGGGTCTCCCAATAATGGTTAGGCAGTGTGATGCTGTATGGGTGAATGTGGATTGGCTCACAATGTCCACCCATTTAATCTCAGTTTATGAATCTCATATGGTGGAGGATCTATAAAAAATATATATCTTGGAGGTGGTAAATAGGTTTCATGTTTCAGTTTCAATCGTATTAGATTTTGATCCGAGGTTCACATCTCATTTCTAGAAATCCATATAGCAAGCCCTTGAGACACAATTTACAATGATTAGAGTGTATCATCCTCAGACCGATGGTTAATCCGAGAGGACGATGAAAACTTTGGAGGACATGTTAAGGGCTTGAGTGATGAGTTTTTCTGGTTAATGGGAGGAGCACCCACCATTGGTGGAGTTCTACTTTAATTAAAATTATCATTCTTTGATATGTATGTCTCCATTTGATGCATTATATGGCGTCTATGTCGTTCTCCACTATGTTGGGTAGAAAGGGTTGATACTTCGATGATCGAACTATACCTTGTCCAATAGACTACAAAGAAAATCATGTTGATCTGGAAGAGGATGGGGATGGCTTAGAGTCATCAGAAATCATATCCGAACCATAGTCAATGATAATAGTCATTTGAGGTGGATGATCATGTGTTTTTTAGAATATATCATAGGTTGGGAAATTGTCACTTTGGGATGCAGAGTATGTTATCTCCGTGGTATATTCATCTTTCTGAGATAATTGAGAATATTCTAGAAATGTCTAATTTTTTGGATTTTATAGCATAGTTTAGTGCAATGAAAAATGTGTTTCATTTTTTTTGTGGAAAAATATTCAGCTAGATCATGACCATGTGATTCGTTGG
This sequence comes from Viscum album, assembly GCA_963277665.1. Taxonomy (NCBI): domain Eukaryota; kingdom Viridiplantae; phylum Streptophyta; class Magnoliopsida; order Santalales; family Viscaceae; genus Viscum; species Viscum album. Next base: position 1,292,887,690 of record OY728146.1, read on the forward strand.
GACCATATTGAGCTAGAACTGGATGCTTCATTGGTACACGTACTAGTCATGATAGTGGATAGGCAACATAATGTCTTACATGGTAAAATCATTAGTTTAGATTGTATTGTGTGGTAGAATGGTCATATTCAAGAGGATAATTGTTAATGGGAGAAAGAGTTGGCTGAGAAATGGATAGAACTCTTTCGGAAAAGTGGTGGTTTCCTACTTTCTAGGGACAGAATGTCCAATGGTGGGGAGATTGTAGCACCCCTAGTTTGTGATATGATTCCTTTCATAATTAATTTTGAGGTGTTTAATTATCTTGGTATGAGTTGGGATTATGATAGGAGAGTTTGAAATGGTTTATAATAAGATTGGTGGCTTTTCAAGGGGCGTTTGTATTGAGCATAGTTAGGGGAATCCGTGCAAGTAATCTAAGAAACCGTACTGGGTGAGACAGTGGGAATCAACTAGCATGCGCATGGATTTCCAAACCGTGCGAGGAAACTGTGTAGACCTCTTCCCTCGAAGAAGTGGCATATGCACGGTTAGCGCATGGTTTGCCAAATCGTGTGGGCTAACTGTGCAGCCACATAAAACTAGGTTTTTAAAATCCAGGTTCCATCAGGGTTGCCTCATTTCACACTAAACTCTCTCCCACTCAATCCTCACCCTATAATTTTTGTTCTCAAAAGATGGAGGTGATATTTTACACATTTTGGAAGCAAATCTAAGGGGTTTCATGGTTGATTGAAATCAGTTCTTCATGGGTATGTCTCCTCTCATGGTTATTTGGGGTTTCCTATTGATCTACATCTCCCTCTCTTTTAGGATTCTATATATACCCCCTTTGTGTGTATATATAGTGTTGTGATTTCATTGGATATTGATTTCAAGTCTTATAGATGTTAGGGAAGGGAATCTAGAGCACTTTTAGTGGTGTTTTCCCCCGGATTGGGGAGCAGATTCTTGTGTATAGAATTCACCGGAACCCTAATGGCAGGTGGCTTCTCTCTCAACTCCACTTTTCTAGAACATAATGCTTGGATAAAATAAATTTGTTTTTATTAAAATTAAATATGTTTTTGATGTGTGAAATTATTTGGAATTCCCTTGGGGATGTTTTGGGGAAATTTGGAAAAAATGGGCCTTTGTGGTGAAATTCTCTTATTGTTGATTTTAAAATGGAGATTTGAAAATGGGTTTCTGGGATTGATTTGTTAAAATAGTTGATAAAAAGAAATTTCAATAAAAATTTGGTTTTATTGGATTATTTTTTGTCATGGAAAATAATTAAATGGTGTTTTATGTAAATGTGTGATTTTTTGAAGTGAATTGGCATTTGTTAGAAACGGTTGTGTAATTATCGTGCCAACATTGTGTTTTGTGCTTGTTGTATGATTAAATGTTATTGATTGTGTTAGTTTTTTAGAAGTGGGTGGGATGTCTTCTCACGACCTGCCTTCATCCAAAAGTGGGAAGGGACAAAAGATTTCCAGACCCTTCCTTCTTTAATTTGAAGGAGAGATAATGACCCCCGTGACCGGCCTTCAATAGGTCCCGGAGTGGAGACTAGAACCAAGGGTATAGAATCCAAAACAAGATGGAAGGCATTACCCTTTTTATTTTAATAGGATCAAGAGATAAGAAAGCAACACCAAAAACACCAAAGCTGAAAGTAAAGGTAAAGCTGAAAGTAAACCATTCTTATATTCATGTTCAAAAGTAAGATATACAAGCCATAATAACTCCAAAGGTAAAGTACAAAGAAAAAGGAAACCGACAACAACAACTGCCCTAAGGTCCGAGCTAGTACAGTCCCTCATGATCCCTGAAGTCCTCCTAGAATCCTAAAAGCAGTTTTATATACGTAGGGTGATCATATATGTATACTTAGTAGGGAAAAGCAAAGACTCTCGTGCACAAGTGGGGAGGCATTATAATACCCTGTGAGAAAAGAGACAACCAAAAGACCTAGCATGAAAAACTATCCACCCAATCCTCACCAAGGAACACTCCCCAAAAAACACAAGCTAAGTAATGTATAGTAATAGCACATTGATGTTTGGGTACCCCACGCCACTTCCCACGGTTTATTGAAGACATCCTACTCATCAAACCAATCCCTCCATTCTCACTGCAGTCCCACTGCCACACCCTGCTTGCACACACCTGGGCCGCAACCACACATCCAACCCACAAACTCCTGGGCCACAACCACCATCCCGCCCGAAAACACCTGGGCCACAACCACCACACGTAATCACACCTACAAACACCTGGTCCAGATCAACTATTGCCACGCCCGAAGACAGCTGGGACTCATTCAGAGACACTTGGTAAACAACCTGCCCGCACACACCAGGGGCAACCACAACAACTACCCTACCTAAAAAATCATTGGCTATAATGGACCTCAGGACATCATAGCCTACCCGAAGCGTCTTGGTCTATTCAGGAAATAGAGATGAAAAGGAGATAATAACCAACCACTCATATGAGTGTTGGAAATAACACCCTCCCCCATGAAATGGGGTAGTTTGACACTAAGTGCTCAACTTGGGTGGGGCGCGAATAAGAAAAATAAAAACTACATATATATGTACAGGTAACAAGCACTCATCCCAACCTAGGTTTCCAAATCCAACTGATGCATAACACGCTTGTTAGTATTCATTCATAAAAGAAGGAACATAACTCACGGCAAAGTCACAACTCATTCCCAAATCCAATTCCCCATTTAAATCATTCTTGTTTTCTTGTTAATGTGATCCCATTTAGGTGAATTCTACACTACTGGGAAACTCACATGCATAACCACAATCAAGAGAAAGAGAAACATCCAAAAAAAATTTAAGCATTCACACCCAGTTCACTTGTGAAGTCACAACAACAATGGGATCAGTGAGATACCTCAAAGTAGTGGAACCAAACGAAGCCTTGAGATACAACCCCACACAACATATGATTCACAACCAACAACCGTGACACAATAAAGGATCCCATCCTCATCAAAGTCACCCCCTAAGCATCAAACAGAACATCACACCTACTACCAAAACAGAGTAGGAAAACATCCAGGTTCAAGCACATCATTAAAAAGGTTATTCTTTCTATTGGTTAACCGGGGTGACCACACAAGGATTGTTGTTCACTAGACAATCATTTAATCAGACAAGATTACATGCTTAACCAAATTCACATGTTAGAGCCTTTCAATCATCACATAATACGTCGGTTCATTAATGAACAATGAAATACCACCAAAGTCCATGATTTTTAGTGGGAATAGGCCCGCACAATTCACAACATAAATAATCAAGGGTAAGGAAAAGTAGTAGAACATTGATCACACCCCCTCCCTTCATTCGTTGAAAGTCTATTTGTTATCTTTGTTATTGTTTGGTTTCATCCATTCCCATAGAAACAGTAGTGCACCCACCATGCATGATACACAGTAAGGAGAGACGAATGAAAATCCATACTTGGTTGATCAAGGATCGAAGTTCTTCTCCATGTGCAAAGAAATGGGGATGCATGACTTGTAGGGTAGGAACTCTAGAGACTCCAAGGATGAGCGGAAAACTACATCATAGGTGCACCACAAGTCGCTGGAATGAGGGACTCCATGCGCACCAAGGAGAATAAAGTAATCGATCCATGAAGGGGAAGGAATAAACTCTAGCCTGATATAAAGATGAGATATCATTGTTACGTTATAAAGAATTTTGAACCACATTAAAGTCAGATGGTGGTTTACATTGTTGTTGGGTGGTTACAAATTATGGGATTAATTATCATTTAATTATTCCCATTGGAGTGGTGTCATAACGACTGTGCATTAATCCGTTTCCTTTAAACGGAGGAAAACGCGCAACGGGGGCAGAACTGGGAGGTACGGGGAAAGGGTGTGACACTAATGAAAAACCACACGGTTTGGTAAATTTAAGGATTTCCCAACAATTTGGGGAATTATAGATATTATTTATGGGATTTAAATGGCTTTGAAATGGGCATTAAATCATTTTTACGTCAAAAGATACGTTGAGGGAGCATAAAAATTCAGAAACTGAAAAAAAACGTAGCGAGGACACAGTGCCCCCGTCACCAGTGTCACCCTTATGATGCCACCATCACTGGTGCCATCGTCATGGTTGCACCTTCACTTGTGCCAGCGTTATAGTGCCACTGAGACCAGTGTGTGACCATCATGGTGCAACCATGACAGGTGTGCGACTGTGACTGATGCCACCGTCACGGTGCCACCGAGACAGGTGCCACCGTTTCAATGGAGCTGTGTTTTGGAAAAGTCATGGACCTAGTGGGTCCATTTCATTACATCAGATACCTCTCAAACAATTCACTCCCTTAAGAATCAAAACTAGACCTGAAGAAAGAGGGGTTCTGAACAACCACCTAGAAAGATACCTATCAGGAGTAATCCTCATCGACATCTAGGAACATATCCCCTTTAAAAAACCAGGAAACATTTAAGGGTTAAGCTGTCTAACCATGTAGTTTAGGGAGTTCCTTCCTCCGCGTCAAGATACTATCCTCCTTGGGCGGCACAGACTCACCCGAATGGGTTTAATTTCATACACCTTAATGCTTCTTGATTAGGGATCAGGTCCTCCCCTCCACATAGTCAGGACTCTTCATACAAATCCACAGAATAAGGAAAACCACACGTTCTATATTTAACAAAGTAAAGAGTTCCATCACAAACAAGTAAAAAATAGAAAAAAACTCAAAATAGCTCGGGGTACTGGGCATGCCTCTGCATCTCCCATTCCCAGGTACATTCCTCGAGCCCGTCATGACTCCATAACACAAGAACCAAAGGAATGGTCCATCCACGGAGCACCTTCTCCTTTCAATCCTCGATCCTCACTGGTCTTTCCAAAAAATTCAAGTCATCCTTGATATCTATCTTTCCCCAGTCGAGGACTTGTGAATCTTCATGTAGATATCGTTGGAGCTAAGACACATGGAAGACATCATGCAGTCTCAGTAGCAGTGGTGGTAGCGCTAGATGATATGCCACTTCACCGACCTGCTACAACACTTTGTATGGTCCGACGAACCTAAGGGAAAGATTACTCCTCCTGCCGAACATCCATTTCCCACGCCGAGGGGAGACCTTCAGCAATACATGGTCCCCAACCTCAAACTCGAAGGGTCTCCTCCTATTATTGGTATATGACTTCTTCTGGTCCCGAGCCGCCGTCATCCTCTCCCGTATAAGCTGAACCTTCCCCTTCATGCTCTGCACCACCTCTAGGCCAAGAACACCCACCTCCCCGACCTCTGTCCAGCACACATGTGAGAGACACGGCTCCCGTACAAATATTAGAATGGAGCCATTCGAATGGTATAGAGGTAGATATTATTTTAGGCACACTCTACCAAAAGAATGTGTCACACCAACGATCCCCCAAAATCCAGAATACATGCTCGTAGCATATCCCCCAACGTATGGATGGTGTGATCTGTCTGTCCATCTGTCTGGGGATGGAAAGAAGTGCTAAGAAATAGATGGGTCCCAATATCATGCTGCAATCCTCTCCAGTCCCATGAGGTTAACCGTTCATCCCTATCCGAGACTATGGACCATGGAACTCCATGAAATCGCACAACCTCATCCACGTACCTCCATGATAAGGCATCCACTGCACCCAAGTCCTTGATTTCCAAAATGTGAGCCGATTCCGTCAACCGGTCCACCACTACCTAGATAGCATCACAGCCTCTCTGAACCTTGGGTAGTTCTATGAAAAAATCCAATGAGATTTCATCCCACTTCCACTCAGGGATGTCTAAAGTCTACAACAAACTGTATCGAACACGGTGTTCATCCATCACCTACTGACACACTAGGAACATGGCCACAAACTCTGCCACCGCCCGCATTACCTCGGGCCTCCAAAACAGAGGCCTCAGACCCTAGTACATCTTGGAAACATCCGAGTGCACTGCTTGGGGTGAGTTTTGGTACTCACCAAGAACCCTCTCGTGCATCACCTCTAGAAAAAAAAACTTCCCTCAAAAAATCATCTGATTCTTACCATCATCAATCCACCCTTCTAGAGCGTCACCTTGGTTAACCCGGTCACACATCACTTCACTCTCTATGTCTCCCCAATGAGACTTCTCCACCTGCCTTAGTAGGGAAGACTGCACTGTCAACTAATATAGGAAACCTCTACCACCATCCATCATCGCATCCAGGTGTAGGACAACAAATTCCTCCTTCGCCTTCCAAGCATCGTCCGACTGTCGAACCGCATCCTTCTGCGACTTCCTGCTCAAGGCATCAGCCACCACATTCCATTTTTCTGGGTTGTAGGAAATCTCGAAGTTATAGTCCTGAAGGAACTCCATCCAAAATCACTGCGTAAGTTTAGGTCCTGTTGGGAGAAGATATTCATCAATATTTTGTGATGTGTGAAGACCACGAATAATTCCCCAATGATTTAATGATGCCACAACTTTAGTGCAAAAATGACTTCCACAAGCTCTAGGTGGTGGGTGGCAAAATTACACTCATGAGGACATAACTGTCTAGAACCGTAAGATATTTCCAATTGTTTTTGCATCATCACACACCCATGTCCTTGTCCTGAAGCATCAAAAAATACTTCATACATCACCCATTCCTCTAGAAAGCTCAACACTGGGGCACATACCAAATACTTTAGATAGATAAAGTCTGCCTGGCACTTCCCATTCCACACAAAGGCCTGATCCTTCTTGGTCAAAGCTATCAAAGGTTCTGCAACTCGAGAGAAGTTGGGTATGAACCTCTTGTAGTAACCTGATAGTCCAAGGAAACTGTGAACATCTTTCATGTTCATTGGTGCTTCTCAAGAAACAATCGCCTTGACTTTCGATGGGTCCAATGATATTCCCTGCTCGGACACCACGTGGCCAATGAAGTGCACTTCTAATGTCCAGAACATGAACTTGGAAAACTTTTGATAGAGTTGGTGCTGTCGGAGGACTTATAAAACCATTCTCAGGTTCTTAACATGATCCTCCTATGACCTTGAGTTGATCGGGATGTCGTCAATAAACACGACCACGAACCGATCCAGGTATCCACGGAAGATGGAGTTCATGAGCCCCATAAACACAGATGGATAATTTTTAGTGCTACACGACATGAACAGAAACTCGATGTTCCCATATCTGCACCTGAAATCGGCCATGGAGATATATCCCTCTTTCACCCTCACTTGGATATATCCAGACCATAGATCGATCTTTGAGAACCAACCTGCTCCCCCAACCTGTTAAAGAGATCGTTTATCCTTTGGAGAGGGTAGAAATTATTGACCGTTACCTGATTCAGTCTCTGGTATTCTATGAATAGCCTAAGAGCACCATCTTCCTTCTTTGCGGACAAGACAAGAGCACCCCACGGTGAAACACTTGTTCGAACAAAACCCTTCATCATCAGGTCGTCAATCTGAATCCTCAACTCATGCAACTCGGAAGGTGCAATCTTGTCTGGAGCCATCAAAATTGGACGGGTACTAGGTTGAAAGTCTATCCTGAACTCAACATTACATGGAGGTGGTTGAGTTCCCACCTCTTCAGGGAAGACGTCCATAAACTCAGTGACGACGCCTGTAACCCCCACAAATTATGCATCCACCGACTCCACTGATAGCTTAGCTAACAAATAATGGAGGGGCTCCTCTTGCCTACTACTTTTCTGGCCATCCCGCTCGATGATGAATGTTACACGTCGGCCGCCCAAATCTGAAAACAGGACCCTTCCTCAGAAGCATTCAATGATGACATATTCAGAGAATAACTAGACAATGCCTAGGATGACATTGTAAGGTTGTATATGCAACAGTAGAATATCCGTGATAGATTGATGTGGCCCTAACATCAATGTACACCCTTAGCAAATATAGAACAAGTCGTTTTGACCACCAACTTGTGTGCTCAACACCAGGGGCACTGGATGTCTCTCACTGCCTAAACCTAGGGCACGGGCCAAACTGCGTGTAATAAAGGAGTGTGAAGCTCCTATATCAAACAAGGCATCAGAAACAATACTGAACAAGATGATCGTACCTCGAACAACCTCTGGCCCTACTGGATGTGCTGCCTCTACGGCGTCCAACTGCCCACACCTAGCTTCTCTACCTCTCAGCTGTCGGCTGCCTCCCCGACCATGCCCCGGTCGAGGTCCACGAGGAGCTCCCTGAGGTCGGCCTCCCCATGCGACATACTTCCTTAGAGGAGAAGGACATCGCTGTCCTAGCTGCTGCTGAAAGGGCCTGGCTGGAAACTACTATAGCTGGGGAGGGTGATGCACTGGCCCACCCCCATTGTACAGTACTCGGTCCGGTCATTGATTCTGAAGGTGCCCATGGCTGCCACAGATGAATGATATCGGTCCTAGGCCTAAAAGTAAAGGACGAGGACCGGGAGATCGGAACTGGAACTGCAGGGTCATGCACCCTACTGGTCGAAACCTAGAGGGCCCTGATGCTGGAAGCCTATTGCTAATAGCCTTCCCCTTCGATGAGCCCAACTGGATTCTCTCTCGAGATATAGCTCCCAGTGTGTGCATCCTTTCGACCACTTCAGCCTTTTTCTGGACCTCCATGTATGTCGATAAGGTGATAGTGGTAACTGCATACTGAGGAGAAGGTAAAAGTGCCTCCTCCAAAGGTCTCACCCATGACTCCTCATCCAGAAAGAGGTCTTGAGCAAAGTGAAGGATATCCTTGAACATTATCCCCAACTATTGTACTGACATGCTCCCCTATTAAAGGGAGAGTAGCTCCTGCCGCTTCTCAGCCATCATCGTGGAAGAGAGGAATTCCACACAGAACTCCCTCTCGATGTCAGCCAACGCAACCTCAACCTCCTTCTTCTCTCCATGATAAAGCGTCCACCATTGACATGCTTATCCATGCATCTAGATTACAGCCAAAAGATCCCAGTACTCCTTTAGATCCTGAATCGAGGTTGAAAGATATCACTAGCTCCTCGAGCTTTCTCTCCGTCTCCATATCTGAGACGATACCCTCATAATTCCCTAGGGTCTACCACTGAAAGGCACGAAGTGTCCTCTTCCACTGATCGTCCTCCTCCTCTTGGTTGGCCCTCTTTCGATCAGCCAAAACAACCTTCGTGGCCTCGATCGTCCGCACCACTCGTAGTCATATCCCAGGTTTCATAGCTACAAGGTAAACAAGGAATGTATAAGCCCGATTAGTGTAGAAGATTTAAGTTTTATTAGACTTTTTATTCATTTCAAATTCACCCAATACCCATGAAACACTAGAACACAAGTCATTATGATGCATGTACATTCCCTAGGGTCTCTACCCTGCAAGCCGTGTAGCCTCACTTGGCCGTTCGGTAGGTCCAGAGTCCTTTATCATCAGATCATGGGGGGCCCTAAAATCACTTGTACTAGAAAGTCTTCCCTAGACTATTTCACACACCATGATAACCCAACCCTATTTCCCTACAATCCAATGCAATCCTCACTGTGCCTAACTACGGACCCCATCCCATCCCTCTGAACCTCACTCCTCTGATACCATTCTGTCACGACCCGCCTTCACCAGAAGGAGGGAAGGGACAAAAGATTACGAGACCCTTACTTATTTGCGTTGAAGGATAGATAATGAACCTTGAGACCCGCATTTAATAGGTCCCAAATTGACGACTAACACCAAGGCAATAGAATCACACACAAGTTGGAAGGCATTACCCTTTTTATTTTAATAGGATCAGGAGATAAGATAGCAACCTCAACAACACCAAAGTTGAAAGTAAAGGTAAAGCTTAAAGTAAACCATTACCATATGCATGTTCAAAAGTATTAGATACAAGACATAATAACTCCTTAGATAATGTACCAAGAAAAAGTAAAATGACAACAGCAACTACCCCAAGGTCCGAGCTAGTACAGTTCCGAACGATCCCTGACGTCCTCCTGGAAAACTAAATGTAGTTATATATACGTAGGATGAGCATATATGTATACTCAATAGGGAAAACCAAATAATATCGTGCACAAGTGCGGATGCATTCTAATGCCCTGTGAGAATAGAGACAACCAAAACACCTAGCAAGGAAAACTATCCACCCAAGACTCACCAAGGCACACTCCCCAAATAACACAAGTCAAGTAATGTGTAGAAATAGAAAATCAATGTTTGGGTACCCCGTGACACTTTCCCACTAGTTGTTGAAGACATCCTGTGTGTAACATCCCGGTTCTGGAAGAGACTCATAGTTACCCCGTACCGGGTTGGTCACATGGCCTCAAGTGCATTTCCCCAAATGCTAGAGGCTGATGACTTGCAGTAATGGCCTTGGGTGTGATAGTGGGGAAACTATTCCTTCATTGGTAGAGTACAGAGTAGAAGAAAAGTAAACATTCAATAGCAGAATCAGTAATAACCAACAATATAACAGAGCAAGACAAAATCAACACATTGGAGGACATATGTATATATGAAATGAAACATGATACAGAACTAGGAAAGAAGACAAACAAGACACAATGATGGAAAATACTATAGTACTAAAACAAGTACAAAGGAAAAGTAATAAGATCCTCAGCATCGCAAGAAAAAGCTAGGTCCCATGCTCTCCTACTCCAAGCAATCAAGTTCCAGAAGTTGAAGGGCGCTTGATCTTGTCTATACCTGCAACAACATAGTCTTCATGGGCCCAAAAGCATGGCCCAAACAGGGTGTGATATAAAATCCCAGTAGGAAACCACCTGAAGATCTGTGCCTAACAGTCAGTGAGTATATGGCAGGTAAGAGCACAATAAGTAGTAAACAGTAACAACAAGCAGTAGGAAGTAAATAGTAACCGGTAAAACATGATGATACATAGCAGCAATCAATCCAAAACCAATCAATAGCAGTGAAACAAATAGCTAATAAACTGGAATCCCTCTGGAAAGTACTCGCAGCCATCCCCTCTGGTTCATTCAATGAAGTACCACAACCCTCTAGGCAGTGCACTCAGCCTAACCCCTCGGGATTGGTCATATGAATTTATGAGACTCTCTAGCGAAGCTCACTCAGTCAATTCCCCTTATAGTCGAGGGTAGTCAGGGACTCTCTTTTGGAAGATCACGTGGTCTAACCCTCTTAGCCCCAAGTTCTAGAGACTCTCTGAGGAAGCTATCTTAGTCAATTCCCCCTATAGCCTCAGGTATACCACCGACTCTCTAAGGAAGCTCACTCAGTCAATTCCTCCTCTAGCCTAAGAAGGTTCTTAAAGAGATTCAAACAAGTTAAGACTCTCTGAGGAAGCTCACTCGGTCTACCCTCCTATATTCTATGAAATCTAAGACTCTCTGGGTGCTCACTCGGTCCATTCACTCTGTAGTCTATAATATCTAAGACTCTCTGGGATTCTCACTCAGTCTATACCTTATAGTCTATAGCACCAGGTTCTCTGGGCCACATGCCAGTAAGTTCATAATAATGCTATAAGGACAAAGTACACCAATAGAGATACTTGGATAACCAAAGTACACCAATAGATCTACTTGGCTAAATTTTCTACATGGAAACAAGCAAGTCATGAGTTTCACTTCAACTTATAACCGTGAGGCTTGAAAACAGGTGTAGCAGCCAAAGGCAAATGAGACCCAAAGGTCATAAACAGAACAAAGCAAGGGAAAAAATACATCCATGAACCATAAAATCCTCTAAAATGGTCAAATTACCTCTACACAAGAATACAATAAATACAGGAAAACAACGAAGGTAAAAAGGGGTAACACTCAATACCCCGTTCATGGGTATCGGTGGAAATTCGCACAAAATCGGAGAACAGATGGAGGCTCTGGAATTTGGAGATGTTTCGCGTCCGTACGACATCTCCTAGTCAAACTAGACCTAGAAGAAGACATTTATGACAATGAGGTGCGACCCCGGTCCATTAAGTAAAAAAAGAAAAGTACACGATGTGTATTTTTAAATTACATGGCGTGTTGTGGGATTTTCCATACTCTGCCAAAATCGGCCTCCATGTCACCCCTACACACCGTGTGTGTGGTCCGGACATGGCCAACACATGGTTTCAAGTAGGAGAAGAGTACACGGCGTGTACTCAGAATGTACATGGCATGTACTTCAAAAATTTCAAAAAACTCAAAAATTTCTCAAACACTCCAAAAAAGGAAAGATATACCTCAAAAGAAGATCTGTATTCTTAAAAACGTCCCCCCCTTAAAGAAACTTGTCCCTGAATTTCCCTAGATGGGCGTAAAAGAAGGATCCTCGAACAGCTCCGACCACTGCGATTGAACCTCGGCCTCCCTCTCCCAGATCTCGTCTTTTACTCGCTCGTGCTGCCAGAGCACTCATACCAGAGGAATAGACTGGCCTCGGAGAACCTTTGTACTGTGATCAACAATTCTGATAGGATGCTCTTCAAATGAAGCATCCGCTTTGAGACCAAACTCCTCAGGCTGAAAGACGTGAGATGGGTCTGAAAAGTAACATCAGAGTTGAGAGACGTGGAAAACATCGTGCATCGCCCAGTACCTCTGAGGAAGTTGCAACAGATAGGAAACCAGACCAACTCTCTCCAATACCTCAAACGGACCGACGTACCACAGTGAAAGCTGACCCTGTCACCGAATCCTGTTGTGTCCCAACCTCGGTGCGACATGCAGGAAAACCTGATCTCCGACCTCGAACTCCAGAGGTCGTCTTCACTGATTAGCATAAGACTTCTGTCGAGACTGTGTTGTAGCCAGCCTCTTCTGAATCAACTCTATCTACTCTGAGGTCTCCTGAACAAGATGAGTTCCTAGCAAAGCTGCCTCTCCTGCCTCCAGCCAGCATAAGGGTGATCGGCATGGCCTACCGTACAAGGCCTGGTATGGTGCCATCTGAATGGTCACCTTAAAACTGTTGTTGTAGGTGAACTCCACAAGAGGTATATGCTTATCCCAAGAACCATCGAAGTCTAGAATGCATGATCAGAATATATCCTCAAGAACCTAGATCGTGCGCTCAGACTGGCCATTAGTCTGGGGATGGTATGCTGTACTCAAAAGTACCTGTGTACCCAAAGCCCTCTAAAGTCCCTGCTAGAACCGAGAGGTAAAGTGCACATCCCCGTCTAAAAAAATAGAGTGTCGAACTCCAGGTAGACGTACAATCTCTTGGATGTACAATCATCCCAGATCATCAACACTAATGGTTTCCTTGATCGGTAATAAGTGTGCAACCTTCGTAATCATGTCGATGACAACCCAAACAACATCACTTCCCCGAGGTGACCTCAGCAACCCGGTCACAAAGTCCATCACGACATCATTCCACTTCCACTACGGAATGGGAAACTTCTGAAAAAGCCATGTTGGTCGCTGATGATATGCTTTCACCTGCTGAAAAGTAGAACACGTCATGACAAAACCATCAAAATCTCACTTCAAACCTGGCCACCAGTACTGGCAATGATGATCCTGACACAACTTGATGACTCCAGGATGAACTGACCAAACTGAGTAATGGAAATTCCGTATCAGCTCCTCAAGTATGTCTACTGGCACACATATGCATCCCTGGAAACGCATGATCTCATCCTCTCCCACTATCCATCCAGGAAGAGGGTCCCCTCCTGACATACTCTCCCAGAGGACTAAGGCCTCTGAATCTGATAGCTTCCTCATTCATACCCGATCTAGATGTGTAGAGGTAACAACCATAGACAAAAGAAAGGTATGTTCCTGCCTGTCGTGCACCTCCAGAAGTAGCACAATGAATAGAGCCATAAGCTGCCACTCACTGTTGGCCTCCTGCACTGCCTGAATCTGAGTTCTCCTACTCAAAGAATCAGCCACTGCATTTCCCTTTCCCAGCGTATAGGCGAGCTCGAAGTCAAAGGACTGAAGACACTCGACCCACATGTGTTGTCTCAGATTCATATCATGCTGAGTGAAGATATACTTGAGACTCTTAAGGCCGGTGAAAACCACAATGTGCTCTCCTAGAAGATAGTGTCTCCAACAGTGTAAGGCATGAACAACTGCTGCTAACTCCAGATCGTGCGTAGGGTAATTCTTATCATCTGGACTCAACTACTGAGACCCATATGCAACGATCCCATCTCCCTGCATAAGCACAACTCCTAGCCCAATACCCAAAGCATCACAGTAAGCAGTATAGCCCTGGACCTGCTCCGTCAAGACTAGTATCGGTGCTAACATCAACCTCCCATTCCGCTCTTGAAAGGATGACTCACTAGAATCTGACTATAAAAAAATTTCCCCATTCTTGGTCAGACCTGTCAAAGGTGCACCTAGGCGCGATAAGTTATGAATGAAACACCTTTAGTATCCAGGCATCCCTAGGAAACTCTGTACCTCAAAGATGTTCTTTGGATGTTCCCAGGAAACTACCACTCTCACTTTCTCTAGGTCCACAGATACTCAAGCCTCTGAGATGACGTGACCCAAGAAGTGGATCTGATCCATCCAAAAGTGTCACTTCGAGTGTTTATCATACAGCTGATGCTCTATCAGTGTACTCAGAAAGATCTCAAGAGGTGTGGAATGGTCGTGTCGAGTGTGAGAGTACACCAAGATATCGTCCATGAAGACCACGACAAAGTAGTACAAGTACGGATGGAACACTCGGTTCATCAGTGCCATGAAGACTGCAGGCATGTTCATGAGACCGATTGGTAGGACTATATACTCAAAAAGACCATACCTGCTCCTGAAATATATCAGAGGTTTATCTGATGGTCTAACGCACATCTGATAATAACTGTACCTCAAGTCGATCTTTGAGAACAACCAAGCTCCTCAAATCTGATCAAAGAGGTCATAGATCCTCGATAAGGGATATCGTTTCTTGACCATCAACTGGTTAAGCTTTTGATAATCCACACAAAGTCGAAGGGTACCATATACCTTCTTTTCAAACAGGACAGGAGAATCCAAAGGAGAGGTACTGGTTCAGATGAAACCCTTTGCCTGCAACTCCTCCAACTGCTTCTTGAGCTCCTGCAACTCTGGTGTAGCCATCCTATAAGGATAAATGGACACCAGTGCCATTCCTGGAACGAGCTTAATCGAGAAGTCTACCTCACACTCCGGAGGTAAACCTGAAAAGTCCTCTGGAAAGACATCCTTGAAACAATCCACCACTGGAGGATTGCCTAACTGTGAAGTCCCCTGGTCATCTAGATAAAGACTAGAAATCTGGGCTGTAACTTTCCCTAGCCCATGATTCTCTCATCCAGCTCTACCCTCTTGGACATCCCAATCACCTCTATGAGGGAACGATCTTCCCTCTGGTGATACAAAACTCATCTTGCGGTGATAGAAATCGACGACTACCTGGAAAGGAACTAACCAGTCCATCCTAAGAATGAAGTCATAGCCCATCATATCCCGGACATAGAGGTCCCATATGAAATGACACCCCACAACCTCAAGAGGTAACTCTCTGCACAGATGTATGCTAGATGTCCATATCCCCAAAGGTGTGTCTAGAGTCAACAGTTCGGCAGACCAAAAGATATAGGGCCCAAGGATCTCCACGACAGAAACATAGATAATGCTATGGGAAGCACCAGTATCGAAAAGGGATGAAGTTAAAACTGAGGCTACTAATATCATACCTCAAAATGTAGAAGGGTAGGGATCATTATCCTGATAGGTCTACTCCATGGTGAAAATCAGGGCCGCACCACGGCCCAACACCACTGGCTGACCGCTCTAAGATGATCCGCTCTACTTTCGCTGATGACCTAGTGACTAACCACCGTGTTCGCAACCTCCACCTCGGCCTGAACGGCTGGAAGAACTACAGATCCCGGACTGGTGGGAAATTGGTGAAGTATCTCCAGAACGCGGGGTTATAGAAGAACCCCTACCACCAGCTGAAGGTGAGAAGATGTGACAGAAACGCTGAAGATGGCCCATCGTTCTGCAAGACCAGCAATCAATCAGATCCCTCTGGCACTAAGGCCTTGTATGACCACTCCTACCGCACTGGTATCATATAAACATGCTTCCAGAAGATGCTTTACTCGAACCTCGATCTCCTCGAGAAGACTCTCTATAACGCTTACTCATGTCTGTAGGAGGAACACCAGCTCTAGATGACGAACCGCCCTGGCTCACGGCTCTAGACCCCTCAGATTGCACTCAGTGATCAGCACTTGATTGACGATAGTGGATATCGAAGTCAACTAGAAGACATTCACTTGGGAACAGATCTTCTAAATGAGACCATCCTTAAACTTCCTAGCAAGAAAGAACTCATCCCCTGCTGGGATCGGTGTGAAACACTACAGCTTAGTGAAATGAGATGAGTACTCCATAACAGACAGAGTACCCTGCTGCAGGCTCATAAATTCTCGGGCTCGATCGGCCCTCAGGGTCTCTGGATAGAAGTAGTTGTATAAGGTGCGTTGAAACTCGTCCCAAGACATATAATGCTGATTCCCTGACAATGAGATCACCTCTAAAAACCTCTTGGTGGTGTCCCGAAGCATGTAAGAATCCAGCTTTACCCTTTTATCTGGAGGTATCTCTAGGTGCTCAAAGATGGTCAGTGTGGCCTCTATCAATGACTCTGCAGCCTGGGGTCCTCCATCCCTTGAAAAAGTAGGAGGATGCTTCTCCTGGAAAACCCGCGACAACTCAGCCATAGATGGGATAGGAGGCGGTGCTCCCTGGAAGGTTTGTATCATCCTCAGGAAGTCATCCCTGAACTATGCATCAGCACCTACAACTGGTATGACAGCCGGTGCCAAGGATGGCTCGACTAGACGATTGGCAGGAAGTCCCTGATCAGACATATCTGGCGTCTGATCACTACCTAATGACAGATGTACAACAAGAGGACTTCACATATGCATAGACTTGAAAGATCATAAGTATACCTTAAACAAAAAAAACAAGGATAGGGAACACAAGAGTACAAAATAGGAACCGAGGAAGAAAAACACACAAGTATAGAAACACGACTACACAGCGTGTATAAAAACAACACGACATGTCTTCTTAAGACACTAACATGGGCCTGTACCCCTGCCCTACAGGTTGTGTAACACCACAAACTACACAGTGTGTTGACCCAACACACAACTTGTACTTGAAAACTGTTCCCCTTTCTGAGTCTCCTTACATGGATAACTCAAATGGTTCAAACTAACCTCAGTCTACACTGCGTGTTCCCTCGGGACACAGAATGTACTAGACACTAACATGGTAGCTCGTGTTGTTAGTTACATGGTCGTCTACATAGCTGGTCTTTACACGGTGTGTTCCTAACAAACACGACGTGTATAGGTGAAGGTGACACTATCCCGTGTTGTTCGTGACACGACCAGGTAACTGGGCAAGACTACACGGCGTGTTCCAAATGAAACATGGCATGTCTAAGAGAAGGTCACGCTGACCCGTGTTGTTCGGGACATGGCTGGGTACCTATACAGAACTACATGGAATGTTCTCCATGAGATTCCTTGACCCATGTTGTTAGTGACATGGTCGGGTACGAGGCTCTACACAACACATCGTGTACATACCATACACGGTGTGCTCCTGACGTTATATTCACAACACCATGTTCCTACACACACAGTCAGTAACATGGCCTGAAAACTACATGACATGTAACCAGAAATTACACGCTGTGTATTCTGGGTTTTTCTGGTCCGTAGATCAGAAACTGAACAGAAACCCAGAAACACGGAAAACAAGGAAAAGAGGTGCCAAATTCCGATTCGTGAGGGCCCATACTCCCCGAGAATCAAAGCTTGGTATCCCCTACAGTCATGTACAAGAGAAAACAGGATCATGATCTACCAATTTCCAATTCAAGAGGTCCCATAACACCTCAAGAATCAAAATTCAGCGTTCATTAAAACAAGTACAATTCAAACAATTCTCTAACATGAAATAGATATTCAATCAAGCATCTATCAGAAATGCTTTCATAATCTACAGAACGTCTATCACAACTCCCTAAAATCGCTAATGCAACCTAAATGGAATGGCAAGAATGCTTGGCATGTGATTTCTACATGTTCCTATATGATGTATGAGATGGCATAACTTCATCTTATCAGGTTGAGACAGAAATAGAACTGTAATATCAAAACAATAATAGTACAAAGTGTGTGAATCACTCTAGGTGAAATCATATCGACTTTAAAATCTCAAAACAAGAGAACTGCAATAAACGAGGCAGTATGGCTTTTCCCTTTACATGGGTTAGCTACTATCGGGAACAACTTATTACCAAGTACTGAATCCGTCCTATACCTGGCTAAGTCTCTAAACAGTAATGCAAGAGAAAATAATTCGTCAGATACCACTTTGTAACGTCCTGGTTCCAGAAGCCACCCAGAGTCACCCCATACCCAGTTAGTCATTTGGCCTCAAGCGTATTTCCCTAAATTCCTGAGGCCGCCGACTAGAAGCGAGGTCCTTGGGTGTGATATTGGGGAAACTATGCCCTCATTGGCAGAGTACACAGTTGAAGAAAAGTAAACATGCAATAGCAGAGTCAATAATAACCAAAAATATAACAAAAGAAGTCTAAATCAACAAACTGGAGAATATATGTATATATGAAATGATGCATGATACATAACTAGGAAAGCATCCAAAAAAGTCACAATGCTATAAAACACTACAGTACTAAAACAATTACAAAAGAAAAGTAACCATCTCCTCAGCATTTCAAGAAAAAGATTGGTCCCATGCTCTCCTGCTCTAATCAATCAAGTTCCAGAAGTCGACGGTCCCTTGACCTTGTCTATACCTGCAACAAAATAGTCTCCTTGTGGCCAAAATCATGGGCCAAACAGGGTGTGAGATAAAATCCCAGTAGGCAACCACCCAAATATCTGTGCCTAATAGTCGGTGAGTATATGGCAGGTAAAAGCACAATAAGCAGTAAATAGCAACAACAAGTAGTAGGAAATAAACAGTAAGTGGTAAAACAGGATGATACATAGCAGCAATCAATCAACAACCAATCAATAGTATTGAAACAAATAGCTAATAAACCAGAAACCCTCTGGGAAGTACTCGCAGCCATCACCTTCGGTCCTACCCAAGATGTACCACCACCCTCTAGGGAAGCTCACTCAGTCAATTCCCATTATAGTCTAGGGTAGTCAGGGACTCTCTTGAGGAAGATCACATGGTCTAATCCTCTTAGCCCCAAGTACAAGAGACACTCTGATGAAGCTCACTCGGTCAATTCCTCCTCTAGGCTGGGAAGGTTATTAAAAATATTCAAATAAGGTAAGACTCTCTGTGAAAGGTCACTCAGTCTACCCTCCTGTAGTCTATAAAACCCAAGACTCTCTGGTAGCTCACTCATTCTATCCCCTCTGTAGTCTGTAATTTCTAAGACTCTCTGGGAAGCTCACTCAGTCTATCCCTTATTGTCTATAGCACTAGGTTCTCTCGGCCCCGTGTCAATTAGTTCATAATAATGCTAGAAGGACAATGTACACCTATTGAGCTACTTGGATAACCAAAGTACACCTATAGAGCTACTTATCTAAATGATCTACAAGGAAAAAAGCATGTCATGAGTTTCACATCAACCTATAACCGCGAGGCATGAAAGCATGTGTAGCAGCCAAAGGCAAACGAGACCCAAAGGTCGTAAAAAGAACAATGAAAGGGAAAAAATACATCCAAGCCCAAAAAAATTCTCTAACATGGTCAAATTACCTCTACACAAGCATACAAGCAAGGCCGGAAAACAACGAAGGAAAAAAATTGTAACACACAATACCCCATTCATGGGTATCAGTGGAAATTCACACATAAACTCAGTGACTTTGAATGGTAAGGGAAAAACACATACCTCGATCCTAGGAGATCGATATACTTGAACCACGACGGCTGATTCTCCCTAGAACATCGTAGATTTGAGAAAACACACAAAAATTTCAACCATAGATAACTTGAGAATGAGGAAGAATTAAAAAACAAGGAACAAACAGATATAAGAACTCACCATTTCACTTCCAACGCAATCGACAAAGCTCGAATCGGAGAACGTATGGAGGCTCGGGAATTCGGAGAATTTTCACGGCCGTACGATGTCTCCTGGTTGAACCAGACCTAGAAGAAAACGTTTATAACGATGAGGCATGACCCTGGTTCATTTAGTGAATTAAAGAAAAGTACACGGCATGTATTTTTAAAGTACATGGTGTGTAGTGGGTTTTTCCGTACTCCGCCTAAATCGGCATCCACGTCACCCCTACACACCGTGTGTGTGGTCCGGACACGGCCATCAAACGGTTTCGAGCGGGAAAAGAGTACATGGTGTGTACTCATAATGTACACACCGTGTACTTCAACAGTTTCCAGAAACATCAAAAATTCTAAAAAACTCCAGAAAAGGATAGACATACCTGAAACAAAGATCCGGGTTCTTACAATACGCATCGAACCAATCCTGCCATTCTAACCGCTGTCCCACTACCACACCCCACCCGCACACACATGGGCCACAACCAGACATCCTACCCACAAACAATTGGGCCACAACCACCACACGTAACCATGGCCACAAACACCTGGGTCAGAAAAACTACTGCCATGCCCAAAGACTCCAGGGCCTTATCTCGAAGACTGTTGGGAAACAACCTGCCCACACACACCTAGGCCAAACACCACAAATATCCTGCCCGTTGAATATTGGGATGTAATGGACTTCAAGCCATTAGAGTCTTTATGAAGAGTCTTGGGATATTCAGTAAAGGGAGCAAAAAAGGAGCTAATAACCATCAACTCATAGGATTGTTGGGAAAAACAACCTCCTCCATGAAATGGGGGTGTTTGGCACTAAGTTCTCAACATGGGTGGGGCGCGAATAAGAAACATAAAAACTACGAATATATGTATAGGTAAGAATCACTCATCCCAACCTAGGTTTCCAAATCCATCCGAAACACAACACCCTTGTTACTATTCATTCATAAAAGAATGCACAACACTCACAGTCAAGTCACAACTCATTCCCAAAAGAAATTCCCCATTTAAATACTTCTTGTATTCTTGTTCAAGTGATCCCATTTAGGTGAATTCTACAATACTGGGAAACTCACAGGCATAACCACAAGATTGAGAAAGAGAAAAAACCAAAAAAAATTAAGCATCCACACTTGGTTCTCTTGTGAAGTCACAGAAACAAAGGGATTAGTGAGATCCATCAATGTACTGGAACCAAACCAAGCCTCGAGATACAGCCCCACACAGCTTAAGATTCACAACCAATAACCATGCCACAACAGAGGATCCCATCCTCATCTACGTCACCCCACAAGCATCAAACAGAACAACACACATACTAGGAAAACATAGTAGGGAAACTTCCATGTTCAAGCACATCATTCATTAGGTTCTTTTTTCTGTCGGTTAACCGAGGTTACCACATAAGGTTTATTGTTCACTGGCCATTCATTTTATCATACGAGTTTATATGATTAACCAAATTTCCATGATAGAGACATTAAATCATCAAAGAAGATGGAGGTTCATTAATGCACAAAGAAATACCACCAATGTCCATGATTTTCAGTTGGCATAGGCCCACAAAATTGACAACATAAATAATCAAGGGTATGGAAAATCCATAGAACATCGATCACACCCCATCCATTCATTATTTAAAAGTCCATTTTTATCTTTGTTAAGGTTTGGTTTCATCCATTCCCACATAAACAAAAGGTCACCCACCCCACATGATACACAGTAAGGAGAGATGAAGGAAAATCCATACTTTGTTGATCAAGGTTCGATGTTCTTCTCCATGCGCCAAGAACTGGGGATGCACGACATGTAGGGGAGGAACACCGGGGACTCATAGGATGAGAAAAAGACTTCATTACAGGTGCACCACATGTCTTGAGAAGGCGGGACTCCAAGCACACCTGGGAGAAGAAAGAAATCCATAGACAAAGGGGAAGGATGAAACTCTAGTATGATATAAAGATGTGATCCCATTGTTACGTGATAATGAATTTTGAACTGCTTTAAAGTAGGATCGTGGTTTCCATTGTCGTTGGGAGGTGACACACGATGGGATTTATTCTTATTTAATTATTCCCATTGGGGTGGTGGCATAATGGTTGTGCGTTAATCGGTTTAATTTAAATGGAGGAAAACATTCAATGGGGGCGGAACTGGAAGGTATGGGGAAAGGGTGTGACACAAAATAAAAAACCACACATTTTGGAAAATTTAAGGTTTGATAGAATTTTTGGGGAATTTTAGATATTATTTATTGGATTTAAATGGATTTGAAAGAGGAATTAAATCATTTTTACTTTAAATGATACGTTGAGGGAGCGGAAAAAGTCAGAAACTGAAAATAAATGTGGTGAGGACACAGTGCCACCATCGTTGGTGTCACCCTTATGGTGCCACCGTCACTGATGAGACTATCACGCTGTCACCATGACCAGTGTGTGAACGTCACAGTGCCAACATGACCGGTGTCACCATCAAGGTGCCACCGTGACCGGTGTGCGACCGTGACGGTGCCACCGTTTTGGTGGAGCCGTGTTTTGGCAAAGTCAAGGACATATTGGGCCAGGGTCGTTACATATCTCACAATAAATTGTTGTGGATAGTCGTTAGAAGAACCACCATTATAGATATTGGTCGATAAGAACCTCTAATTAAGAAGGGGTGAACATGATGGGTGAAAGTCCCACCATAATGGTTTCGTTGTTGTGTGTGGATTTTCAAAGATATAACTTTTATGTGATATTGTGCAATGGGGATATGGATTATGGAATGGTTGTGGATTTCCCTTGTGTGACATTTCTTGATGAGGGTATGTTTTTCTTCTGGTAATAGTTTTTATTTAATGTTTTATATAAATAGAATCATATAATATGTTGATGGTATCATCCTAGTTGCCTATGTATGGAAGTCATTTGGAGAAAACCTAATGAGTATTTGTACTCAGCCCTACTTTTTCACTTGGGTTATTTTGTAAATGTCGTATTATCGGACACATGTAAGAGAAATGCTTCTCATTTGTATATAATTTCAGCATGACGCTTGGGATATATTGTGGCCTTCGAGAATTGAGCTTCATGTGGAGATATGGATGGTGTCCTAGTTCTGTTGGAGTCTTGTTGTAGTCTTCTACATGGAACTCTGATATGGTTTAGTGTGTTTATTTTTTTGGATCTTAGGAATTATTGTGGAATTATTGGTTGTCTTATGGTAATTAATGGGTTTTGTTATTTTTTGTTAATGCATCATATAGTTTGTTGTTAGTGGAATTTTTAGTTGGTTGGTTATTTCTCAAGGGGAAATGATTCGACAAATTATTCTCAAAGACCTCAGCATTTTTTTCTAATCTTTGTTTCCTTGGGGACGTCACTTAAACCAAAGTATCATTCCCATGCCCTCTCAAGACAATGATATGGGGATGGATGTTACATTGGTATTCATAGTTCACTCCTATAACCATCCTATTAGTCATGGTTCACCCTCATAACCATATTTGGAAGCCATGGTTCACTCCAAAGGCCATTATAACAGACAATATCATTTATGTAAATCACATGAGATATCATTCATTAACAAATGCATTGGAGTGAGATATAAGTCCCACATATCTCAAAATGAAATAATATATACATTATTCACATGATAAAAAAATCACATGATAACCAATGAAATGGAAAGGTTGTCATTAAAATGTAATCATATCATAACTTTTGAAAAGGATAAAAGGTTCATAATAATTTTATAAAAATAATAACATGTGAAAATAAGTGGGTTTCATAATCATCCTGAAATCAAAACATAAACCATTCAATGAAATAATATTAATATAATTGTTGAACTATTACAAAGTATGTCATAATATATGGGGAATGATTTTCAAGGATCACTTGTAACAATAATTTTCTTTAAAATTCACCTTTTAAATCATAAATCATTTACAACAGCCTTTATATTTAATCCTCATTGAAAAATTATCATGAAAAAAAATTTAGAATAGTTATTTATGAAAATATTCATTTATTTTTAGAGTCCTTTTATATTTTTAAAATTTCCAAAAATTTTAAAATTAAACATATTAAAAATAACTGTGTAAGATTTAAAGTAATGATTCAAGGTAATAAGTAATTAAGAAATCTAAATTTTTTATTATGTCCTATATGTTAAAAAATTATTTCCATACATTTTATAGATAATTCAAAAAGTACCTAAAAAGGAATACTAAAAAATATTATATTAAAAAGACTAATAAAAGCACATACAATCAAAAATAAAATAAATTAAACAATTATACAATAATAGTAAAAATATTATCCAAAACAATTTTGAGAAATATTGATGATAAATATACCCTAGTAAATACTTATGCATAAAAAAATACTTGAATGTAATGATATTATAAAATTAAAACATTTTATTTGAAAATAGATTATAAAAAATGTAAAGGAATATTTAAAAATCACATTAAAACATAAAAAATTTCTTTAAATTCATTTTCCATGAAAATGTTCTTAAGAGGACTTTAGAAATCAATTATTAGAAGAATAATATTCTAACATTTCAAGGTGTCTCATACCACATTAAAACATTTAAATCATAATCCCTGTGAAATTATAACAATATACTTCGTTTAAAATATAATTAAATGAAGTATATTCCCGATATAACAAAAACAATGAGAGTAAATACACCTCGTAAAATAAAATATTTTCATAACAAAAACATGTGTTTCAAAGAAGGAAAATTGAGAAAAAACTACCTTACTCATTTGTAATTATTGAACCATAAAACACCATGAAATAGAGATCATAAAATGGTTATGTAAATACCCAATAATTAATCTATAAAATTTTATGATAATTTCATGGTTATTATATTGACCACACAATAGATATTGGTGGAAAATTAGCCATGTATCTCACAGAAATAAAACGTGAGATGAAATTCCCTTAACATAGGTCTGATTCCCTTTGTACATTTATGATACTCTTATATAGTGGTTTTAAAAGTATTACTAACTTATAAAATAATCATAATAATATTTATGATATCATATATGAAATATTTATGACCATAAATTAATAATTTTATTACAATTCTATGTTAAAGCAACGTTTTGGGTGAAATCACCTTGTTAATCATATGTGATTTGACTTTGTATTATATATTTTCATATATAGATCAGGATTTAATTATATAAAGAAAATAAAAAATGATATAAATGTAATATATATTATGTGTTAATGTATTTATAATATCATTAATGATAAAAAAATACACCATTCATTGAGACATTAGGTCATAGGTACACATGAACATTATTTCCATTTTCTTGTTGGGTTAAATGAAATGAAATATTAGGATGTGTTATTATTAAAGAATCATTTTAATATCCATTAAAACACATATATTCATACTATTTATCATTAATACCTTTCATGTGAAATATAGGTGAATAATCAGTCCCATCCCATCGTGAAGATGGTACGACATACATATTTACGAGCAACAATATCATTTTCCCAAAATAATTAATTTTTAAGAGATAGAAAATATATTATTATTATGTAGGTATTATTATATTGTTTATATTCTATATAATCATTAAATTCATCATAATTAGTAGTTATAAAATATTGTGATGGAAAAAAGATACCATCATGGCATGGAGATGGTAAGTCATACGTACGTAAGAATGGTTATATTTATTTGTAGGATAGATAGAAGTAGGGATATAATTGTCCCATAATTATAATAAAATGAAATTTTATATGTTTTACTATATTTATTAAATTATTGTGAAAAAACCTAATTATATGACAAAAAATTACAAATGAAATTTTATTTGATTGGTAAAATAATTACCCTTCTTTAACAGGTATTCATTAGATCTCCTCTAATGGACAATTATTATAGTTTTTTTGGAATAACATGACATATATAAGATATCTAAGAATTTTTTAAAGAGATTTTGTTAGCGTTTTGGATTTATATATTTTTCAAGGTCGTGTGAGTTTGTGAGGGAGGAGGTGTCCATTTATAATAGAGGGGAGGGGAACATTAGTAAAATCTTAAAATATTAAATTAATATAAAATGATTTTCCATTTAAAATATATGCCATGTGAACTATATACAATCTATGATGAGGATTGGTTGAAATAATCTCAGAAAATTATTTTTATGTAGGATTAGGTAACATTATTAACAAATAGTTTTGGTTTAAACTTTTTTTAAAACATTTAACTGTTACCATGAAAACATAGCATTTTTAATCATTATGTTTAATATAATTACAATAAAATTGAAAATAACCCACTTATGATAATTGATAACATATATAACCTTATTCTACAAATTTTCTATAATTATAACATTTTATTTAACTAAAATAATTTAATAAAATAAAATAAATTTTTAAATATCATTTAGGAAAATTTTTATTGAATTTATTATTTTTTTAAAAATATTTTTACAACATGATAAATTTTAACTAACACTTCAAAATTATATATACCATTTCTAGTAGATTGATAAATATAGTTGATTGTATTAATTATGTCAAATTATATTTATTCTAATATTTTTATTATCATTTACTTGATATTACTATTAATTAAACTATTATATCATTATTAATACACAATTATTTAATTATATTATTTATTCTCAAATTTTTTTAAAAATATCTTGATTATGATAAATTTATTATCATTAAAATATATTTATATATATATAAATGAATTAATCTTATTTGTGATCCTATATTAAAAATTATTTACTTATTAAAATTATTAGTATGACATATTTAAAATATATTTAAATAAAATATAACAAATATATTATTCTTACCCAAGTGGTTTAAAAAGATCATAATTTAGACTGAAATATTTTTTTTCAAAACCCACACATTCAATGAGTTTATGTAAAGTGTTAGGGTAACATTATAAAGTTGTAATATTATTTTTTTATCCTTAATTAATTGATCTACCATTAATCGCAATAAATAAAACTAACTTACTAAAGATACAATTAAAAAATAATTTTATCCCATTAGACACTAAATAGAATGATAATATCTGACTTTTTTTCAATTATTTTTTAAATTTAATTCCCTGATGTTGAAAAATTATATATAATGACAATCATGTATATGTGGAAAGAAGATGGGTAAAATGAATATTCAAAAGACCAGTATGTTTTTATATATAATCTTTATGTTAATAATATTCAAATGAAATAGACTGTATAAATATATGTATAATTTATCTATTTTTTATCTGAATTAAAATAATTTTATAATAACTATTTAAATGAAAAATGTTTTTTTACTACGATGCAATGTTTTTTATTATTCATCCAAAAATTACACATCAAAAAAATACCTAAAATTCACTGTAAATTTATATTCACTTTAGGAATCTAAATATGATATTTATTTTATCACATTAAATATCAATTAGTTTCTTAAATTTATTTTATTATTTTTGTTATAAGGACAGATTAAGTAGTTCATTTATGAAAATAATATTTTTAAACAAAAAAATTCATTAACAAAAAGTATACACATAGTGGTTATTAATTTTTATTTATGAGAAATCATTTGAAAATTAGTTACTAATATTCATATTACTGTGTGTAGTGGCTAGGTTATAACTATATAATTTAAATAATTATAATAGTAATGTTGTTATTTTATAGAAAGTCTGTGTTGCATATAAGGAAAACTAATTCATTTTTGTGCGTAGTGAATGCTTCCCATGGTGTTGTGTAAAACATAGTCCAAACATAACTTTTTTATATAATAAAAAAATATTCAATGTTTCTTGATGGTCACATATCAAAATATTAAATAAATTGGAAAAAATAGATTCAAAAAATCTCATGGTGTTACAATCATTCAATGAATAATCATGTAATACTAAAAATTTACACTTTCTAGTGATGATTATTTTATAGTACCAGTTCAAGAAAACATTTCCATATTTACTCATTTACAAAAATATATTTTCTTCCATGTCTAAGTAAATTAATTAAATAATGAAGGTTCTTTCACGTTATCCAATGAAATTTTAAATTTCATTTAAAAAGTTTATAAATTTTTTTTCAATGGTATAGAAAGGAATTCATATATTTTTTTGAACCAGTTGTGTTTTAAATTTTTTTAAAAATAATTTAATGATTTATTTAAGATTTACCACATGAATATCATTTTCCACCATCATGAGAAATATTATAATTGAATCATACGTCACTTGATTCCATTAGATTTTTTAAAGAATGCATTTTTCTCAATGATCATTTATTTTTAGTTAAAGAGTTATTAAAAGAAATTTATAGTTTTATTATGATTTAAAATAAATATATGAATAATATTTAATTGTATTTTCATCTATTTTGACACTCATTAAGGATTTGAATTCATCATTGGAGGTATAATTATTGATGACATGAACAATTTTTTAGAAGGTGTGTGATGATGGAGATTTTAAGATGATACTATAAAACCCATTTCAGTACCATGAGTTAATAAATTTTTAAATAAAGATTTATAAATCACATTATATTTCTATTTTATTTTTTATGATGAACTAAATGAGTTGTTATTGAATCAGTTTCCCAATCATGTGTTATTCTATAGAGAAATTGTTCAGTGTTTTTATTATCACCTAGAACTTAGTTTCTTTTTCATTATGTCGTGGGTAAACTTTTAAAGTACATTAATGAATTTGGAATTGTGATATATATATATATATCTCTCATGATATGATGACAATATGTGCATCCATGATGTAAAAACATTCACAGTTTGATGCATAAATATTATTTCTACTATATATTATCACAAGACAATACTTAGGATTTATTGTGAATAGATTATGTTCTAATTTTTAAGTTGGAGTGTGATCTAGTCTACACATTACTACATGATTATGTGTGAAAATTATTTGGAATTACTCACTTCACTAGATTATAATTTCATATATTTATCAATAAACCTTCCTATGTTATGACTCATGAATTATTATTTATATATTAGAACCCTTACTAATAATTTGTATAGGCATGAAATGATTTTTGAATTTATGAACTATGTTTTTTGGGTATGATTTTTTTAGATTTAGATCTTTAACATGATTATGTTACCATATAATTATGTATATATAATGTTCTGTTATAAATAATACAATTAATTTTAAAAGTTACTAAGAATCTAAGCTGAACTGTTGTTATATTTTCATTTCACCAAGTTACGATGAATGGTTAAATGTAGTTTTTTTAATTGTACTATGTGAAAATAAAAATATATGAAATGTTGAGGAACATCCACGAAATAATTTTATTATATACGTAGACTAAAATGAAACTAAAATGATATATTACCTATGAGTTTATAATTGTAAATTATATTTAATATTAAAATAAAATGATGTTATAATTATGTATATTATGATTGAATCCCAATTTAAATTTATTATTATAAGGTTCCAACCATAAACATTTTATAAAATTGAGTTAAGTAAAAATTTCACATTGAATATATTTTTAGGTTTATTGTTTTAAAGATTTATTCCAAAACTAGAACATTACATCTCAAATATTAAAAAATAGACACTTCTACGATATATATGTTTTTGAGAACAATTAAACTCCTTAAATAAAATAATAATTATTTTATTGATAAGAAATATTTCAGAAATATTTCTTTTTTTATACTTCCTTATACACTGTGAAAAACATTTCAAAAATATGGGATGAGCATAAATAATTTTTAAGGGGTATAAAATAAGGAATGAAAAAATTAGTCCATGAAGATAAAAAATCAATGAAATCATACTTTTTAATCATAAAACATAATCTTTTTATCATACCTCATAAAAAAATATTATTTATGAATAACTCACAGAAATCATTAATCATAAAGGCAACTTGTGGGATCCATAACAATATTAAATTATTGATTTTATAGCTACATAGAGATTAAAATCAATGGATACATTTTAAATGACCATCATTGTATATTACTTAAATCTCATAGGAGAGACAATAACATTTACCTCCATCATGTTACCCAATATATTATAGAGCAATCTCAGGCTCACCCGCCGTCAGTTTATCACAAACCACCTTTAAACGTAAAAAATTCCCAAGAATCATAACATAATATGAATACACAATACATGAATACAGGAAAGATAACATTTCCACGTTGAAATCACTAGATATCATTTAAATATATTGAAATATTCAATCCAATTCCAAAACAATTTAAAAAATTTAATAAAAATATTTTCAATTCAATGTGTCCCCTAACACATTGAATATTTTATAGGAATTATCATTTTAAAATCTTAATGTCCATAAAAATAAATATTTAAAACCATTTTGAAGACATGTAAATTAATGTGAATTATTTAAATGATTAAATGATTAAATCATTTAAAATAATATTTTTTAATGACTTCCTTATCGTATGATAAAATACTAGAATAGAAACAATAACATAATAATATTAAAAAACTGATAATATCATGAAAATAAGGATATTCATGATAGAATATGTCAAATAGAATTATATACACCATATAACAATGAATTTGTTCATAACAAAAAATAAACATCAATTGAATACAAATTGAGATAAAATCCCATAAAAAATAATGTTATTAGATTAAGGATAAATCAATGACATAATTATGTGTAAAAAGTATAAATACTCTCAATATATATTGATATTCAGTGTCAAACAATCACAGGTCATTAACACATATTCTTGTAAAAATAAAACCAATGGCATAGATATTTAACTCAATGGAATGTGATTGAGTTAAGATTTCACATATAATGTCCATATAAATGAAGTAAAAAATTAATAAATGGGATGATTATGTGTAAAAAAATATATCCAAACAAATGGAAGTGGAAATTAAAACATAAATAATTAAATAGTTATTCCACACATAATATTTTCATAATATAATAAAAAAAGTATGCTTCAAACCCAATAAGTGGAAATTGAGTTTAGAAATTCCCTTACAAAGAAAATTTTGTTAATAAAATAGATCCATTATGTGTATTCACCATAAAAAAATCTAAATTAAGTATAAATACAATATATAATATCAAAATTTATTTATCACATAGTAATATAATGACGTAATCAATAAGTATAAGATTAACCCAATGAATGGATATTTGATTAAGAAGTACCCTTTTGAAATTTAGGCATCCTAACGGAGTTACAAAAAAATTATATAAAATGAGTGATTGAGAAACAAATGGGTCTATAATCATTAATAAATAGTATTTATAGTGAGGGGTATATAAAATTAAAAATCCCAATATATGAAAAATTATATTAAGAAAGAAAAACATTAAAGGAATAATTGAAAAGAGAGGGTGGTAGATTCCCTTACCCAATATCTGACTTGTATTGTTTGTTAATTATATTATAGAATAATAAAACATTGTTAATTTATAATTGATTTATATAATTTTTAAATATCATTTTTCCATTTATATAAATTTTCACCACGATATAAAAATTACATAATTATTTAAGTTCATATTGGTCATTTTTTTTATATTTGGTACTTGAGTAGAATATGAACTTGTTTGATGTAAACTGTCCATGTGTTCTATAGTAAATATTCACTAGAATATTATTAATTAAATAAATATCATATAAATACATTTAATATTTCATTATAATAGTATATAACCTTTGGAGATAAGAGATTAAATGCACCATTCATAGAGATTGTAGGTTGTACGTACACATGGATGCTATATTCATTTCTTTTTCATATTAATGAATTAATGCATAATGATAAATTGTTATATTATAATTTTAGTATAATAAAAATTTTATATATGTTTGATAATTTCATTCAATCAATCCTTTATGCATTCCATGTGTGGCATGAATGAGTCATAACACTTTGAGGGGGATGGGAGTCCACAATTCCTCAAATGAAATTATCATATTTACATATTATGGAAACAATAAATTAATGATGTATACAAAAACTACATAATTATAGATACAATATAAATATATTTACATCATAATTGAAACCACGAAATGTTTTAGGAGAAAACTAAACTATCATCATTTTGTGAGGTAGTAGTTCAATGTACAAAGAAACAGTATGTTCGTATAAATTAGATGGAGGTGTTGGTATGTTTACTTATAATATTTTAAATTAAAAAATTTATGTTTATTTGGGATACTATTGCTGTTATTTAATTAGTTAATAAGAAGAGAATAGGGAGTGGAGATGGAAAATAACGAAAAATAACTTGAGAGAAGATATTACATCTAAATCAGGTAACTCCTTTTGTTTTGAGCCAAAAGGATTTATTTATTTATTTTATACCCAATGTAAGGATTATCAGAATATATGAGGGATATTGAAAAATTATTTCAGAAGAAGTTGGGAAACACATGGGGCTTGAGAGGTGTGAGTAAATTGGTTGAGGTTGTGGCCTTTTATAAGAGGGAGGAGGGGTACTTTAGGAATATCTTGAAATATTAATTTATTATTAATTCCATTTCTATTAAAAATGTGTCAAAATTATGTTAGATAGAAGATAAGATGATTATAAGTACAAATAAAATCATCCAAAAATAATTATATATGTTTTGTATATTTTTTAAATCCTTATCTTTTCTTTGATTTAACTCTTTTTTACTATTACTATTCTATCAATCATTGAAGACATTGAGAATCAAAATAGTTGCCGAAACAGGAAAAATTTTCAATGAAAGAGTCATTAATTATATTTTTTAATTATCCTAATAATTTTATGGAATATTATATTTTTATTCTAATTTTATAATATTTAATTAAATATTTGTTATTTTAAAATAGGAATTATGAAAATTTTGACACTATTAAAAACATGAATATTTAGAAATCAATAACAACATGATTACTTATAAAGAATTCATTAATTAAACTATAACATGTAATATTAATCTATAAAATTCATGTATGTCATCCCAAGTGTCAGATTAAATTTATTTTAATATTTAAAATATCATATATTTGAATCATTAAATAATGAAGTAATCACAGAATTATCATTGTGTCATAATTAAATTTATTAATTTAATTTATAAAAATTATAAATAAAATAACATGATATTAGAAATATTTTTATATTCCTAAATAAAATTTATAGTTTAAAATATCAATTATATAACCCCATATAATGATTATTTTACTAAATGATACATGTTTATGATATAAAACCCTTTCATTAACTTAATAATTATAAAATGTCATTTTTACACTCAAGTGGCTCCCAAATGAAAAACGTTCAAACTAAGGATGATTAGGGTCATAAATATCTAATAAAACAATTTTAGTACACATTTTAGCATACTTTCATATCATTGTATTGTTGTTTTTTTACCCTCATTAATATGATCTACCTTTTAAGCACGGTAAATAAAATTAATTACTGAAGATACTATTGATAATATTCAAAAATAAAAGGTACGAATCTACAGAAATTGAATATTCTAATTCCAAATATGGAATCAAAATAACCCAATTAAAAACATATAAATTGTAGTAATTCATTGAATATTAATTCCCGTTGTCAAGACCATAAAGCATGTTTTTATGAAATAAAATCTACCAAAAGATTAACATGTGTTTACCTCTGATTTCAATGTAAAATGACTTCTAATGACCAAAATTAGATTAAATGATAAATAAATATTTTATAATAACTTAAAAAACATTATATAATATGATCTAACCATATAAATTATATCTATGTAAGAATATGTTTTTAATTCATATTTAGCATATTTTTATTATTCATCAAAACATGAAAGTTATCAAACGAATATCAAAAAATGTGTCCAAAGTAAATTTTGATATCTAGATTATATATAAAATGTTTATTTTATAAAATATAACATATAATGGTGTCAAAAATAAATTTAAATGGGATTCTCTATCAAATGGATCTAAAACTGCATTTTTAGAAAATACTTTTTTATTCAGAAAAATTAATTTGTTCTTATATCTTATCTAGAAAACATATATAATGAATTTAAAACATTACGTCGAAAATATAAAATATATTTTCCTCTAAAAATATATAATGAGTTATCTAATTTTACAAAAATAACTATTCTCCTTTTAAATAATTTTTTCATAAAAAGACATAATCTAGATTCAATTTGTTTTAATTTCCATTTAAAATAATTTTGGTAACCAATGAATCATTAATTAAACCTGTGTAAACCAGATTTTCAATATTTTGTTTATACTATCCATTCCTTTAATTATAATCACTAGGTTATAGTGAAATAATAATAATAATTATTTGGTCAATTAAGCTCAATATAGCATATCACGTATCTTATTGAACATAGTGTTCCTTTCATAAAACTATTAATGTTACAATTATAATTTTATTTGATTTCTTATTTCGAGATATATTTTTTTTTACCAATTTAATCTAAAAATATATATTTTTTCACAATTTAGTGATATTTTTCACTATTGTTTTATTTAATATGATTATTCTTTAGTAGGTGAACTGTCATTGATATGTATTTGAATAAAAAAGGAATCCACGCTTCGTTAAAATACACAATGATTTCATATTGAATATTTTAAACACATCTAGAAATGATCAAGAAGTTATCCATGGACAATTATTCCAACATTTATATGCATTCATTTTAACTTAAAAGGAAAAATAAATAAATTTGATATCATAACCATTGCCGTTTACCATGTTCTATATTATTAGTATAGGATTCACTAAGGTCTCGTCAGTAAATCCAAAGTATATGCACAGAGATGAAGAAGAATACATGAATTGTTTCCAAAACCATAATTTTGATTTTATTATGTAATGTTATTTTGAGTTGTGGATTTTTACATAACCATATTCTGTTCTATGACGACATCTTACATTGAGGGTTCTCTTGAATTGTCCCTAATAAAGATACGATCATATTTTCAAAATAAATTT
Source organism: Viscum album (assembly GCA_963277665.1). Lineage (NCBI taxonomy): Eukaryota > Viridiplantae > Streptophyta > Magnoliopsida > Santalales > Viscaceae > Viscum > Viscum album. The sequence goes on from OY728146.1 coordinate 1,292,922,711, forward strand.
ACATTAGAGAGAGGGAAATTATTTGGTCAACTATTATAGATTGGATAGGGATCCGAATCATTTTAAACCATTTATGATATTTCTAGGGGATTTCTAACTATCATATTGATATTATCATTGGGAGGAAGATATTCATATCTAGAATTATGTGAATTGTTCTCCTGATATATCTTTGTTATGACACAAGGATTCCCTTAATGTCATGGGTTTTGAAGAGGAATATTATAAATTAAAAAAATATTATTATGTGGAGTATGTCTATAGTTGTAGCTACTCACTCATTATGATGAAGATTCAACAGACTTTCACAACACCAATGATAGGAATTTAAAGGCCTTAATTATGTCAATGTTAATTAATTCCAGAGTATGGAAATAATATTGGGTTATTTTCTAATTTGATTCAAAACATATTTAAAATTATTTCATGGGAGAATATTGGTTAATTTCATCTATAAGATTCAATTTTATTTACCATGAAAACATTTCTTGATTTTGATAAATCTTGATTTTATTTTGGTTTTGAAGATTGGGATTTTTTCCTTACATTCTAAAGGGTTCCATCAGACACTAAAGAAATATACCACCACTATTAAATTTATGATATATATTCTCATAAGACCTTATAACACTGAAGCGGTCTAGGATGTGTGAATTCACCTGATCCTTATAATTTATTTACTAATTATCCTCTTGGATGGATAAAGGAAGTTGTTCCACCCTGATGTCTCCATAGTGAAATGAGGATGGTTCTACGGAATGGGAGATGTGATGTGATCCCACACTCAAGTGGATACTTGGATATTCCAAAAGGACACATAAATATACTTGGGAATATGGATACGGTGTTTCAAATTAGTTATTTATTTGGTATTTCAAAATATAAAGAAACTATAAAGTGAAAATATAAAATAAATGGGAAATAATATAGGTCAAAGTGAACATTTATCCCACTATATGATGAATATAATAAATAACAAGATATAGAATAAGAAAACACTATCTAATGGGATATGCTATATATCCCTATTTCTATTTCTTAGTAACTATATTGATATGAAAAAAATTATACAGAGTCGAGAATTTCTACACACCTAATGGTTGTAGTTCTGATATCTCAATATGAACCTGAAGCTTCTAGTGTGCATTAAATAGATTGGATAATACGATCAGGGACATTGAAAATATCATATACCTATACATGATAAAGAATCTTATCCATGGTAATATAAATATGGTATAATTGACTATATCCTTCTTCTATATTTCCTTGTAGGTTCCCCAACTATGGTTCTTTATCCTGAGTTATTGACGATGAGGTCCCATGGGTAGGCTCATCAGTGTTGTTCTATGGAAAATGGGCCATATGATATTATTAGAAGTAAAGATGGGTTTAATATGTATTCCTAGGTGACTCCTACATAATGGTAAGGTCATTTTGTACATTGGGATCCTCATTCCAATGATATTGATGCTACACTTTCTTAGACTCTAGGGTTAGGTTTTTGACGATATTAGATGTTGAAATATGTGAATTATAATTTTCATATACTTCTATTGGTGAGATGGATTTCTAGGATTCAAATATTGGAGCTCCTTACACATAAAAAACATAAATACAATGGTATTTTTTCAAATCATAGTCCCTTGATAGTGTATTAATCCCTTGGTGATTGAGGAATAGAGTTGGCTATTTCATCTTTTCTGTCACTGTTGTTGTGGATTTTAAAGTATCTAATATTTTTAAAACTATTCCTAATGAGGATGTAATTTTATTAGAATAAAGGGGTCACTTGAAATGGGGAACAAAATCATAGTAATAACACAAAAAATAACACCTATCACTAGTGTATTACATTTATATTAATGTTCTATTGATCATTTTAATAGTTAAATGATTCCTGTTGGGATCACCATTTTTTATTTACCCTTATTTTATTTTGAATTTTACCTCTTAGAATCTCCAACATGATTCCATTATAGTATTTTGAGTCCTTGTTGAGAATATTTGCAAATGAATATTTTTAGTTATACATTTATAGTTACACATTCAAATTTACATTAGTGGAGAAGCTGGGTGGTCATGATCAAACACAAGTGTTTATATAAATTTTTTACCTACTCTCCAAAAACCATATATTTCATATCATATAAACGAATCCATCAAAATGTATAATGAATGAATTTATACCCATGGGATAATAAATAATCATTTCTTTATACATATGATATTTTATATATTAATCTTAGTTTCATTATCTCAATTATACTACTTAGTAATGATGGCATTTATAGAAATGATTTATAATATAAAAATTATTGGGAAGTACGAAATTTATCTCCATTAAATGAGAAAATATGGTTGTATTTTCACAGGAACCTCCTAATGAGAAAGGATCTATATATATCCTTGTAAAAGGAATCACAAAACATATATTTTATTGATATATAACATGATTCACTGTACATTAGATGATCGTTTTACAATAAAAAATAAATTCAGTTTAACGTCATGGGATACATATTGTTATGTTAAATTACAAATAAATTGATTTTTAGGGACTTATAAACAACTACCCATTTATTTTCAACCTAGAATGGAATATGGAATTTTAAGGACATTATGGTTCAATATGGTGTACAACCCCATACGAAAAATATGGGATTTTATCACTAGGTAATAATAAAGGAAATATTTTAATATCTGATGAAAATATAGATCTATATATTGGGAATTGATTAAATTAATGTTTTTATATTGAAATGATGGATCATAAGTGATATTTCTATATATGGGTGGATATATAATACGTCATATTATCTAGTATCAACCTTAAGGTGGTATCTTACATATCCTGGTTAATAAGAACCAATCCCAACTATGTTTATATTTCAAATTTTGTTGTAGTGTGTAGAGACATTACTATATAGATTAATTTCACATGTTAAAGGAATTTTCATTGTTTTTTAAAATCTTAAATTATGATGTAGACAAGCCATATGATATTATGTTATAGGTAATATTATTTAATTAATGGTTGTATTGTATGGGAATAAATTATTCTTAAACATATAGGGATTCATATAGATTCTATGCATGGTTCGTTATTTATGGAAAAGAATAAAACGATTTGGAGATAACAACAGATTGGAGGCCTTTGATGATGAATTGGAATTAATAAAGTATTTATTAGAAAAATGTAAGAAATAATGAATCAATTTTTTTTCACTCAGACACTGATGTCAATTATGTTTCCCAATCATCATTATTTATCATTGGATCCATTAATTATTCATAATGAAGAAATCATAAATGGGAACGATGAAGAAAATTATAACAGGGAACCATGGTTAGGCTTATATAAGACATCATTTCGAATCAAAATCAATAAAATGTGTAATAAAAGAGATTATGTATCACTGTATTTTTTTATAATAGACCTCATTATGAGGTGAATTCATGATTTAAAATCCCTATTTGTCCCAATAAATATTATAGGAATACTGGAATTATTATTTAGAAATGTTAATTCATTATTGAAGGAGGGACACTCTACCATTCCAAAAAACCTGATCATTATTGAATTATATATTTAATGGAGTCCTTGTATTATATTTGATATGATTTTAAATGTGTAATGGTGAAAAATAATGATATAATACCTCATACATAAAAATTGGGAGAATGATTTGTTAATTATCTAAATATTAAGTATGACCCCAGAATTTTCAAACGACAATGGTCATTACACATGGTAGGAAACCATAGATTATTTGGAAAACTTGTTTGTGACATTAGGGGACCGTCCATTGTTTTATTCTCTTGAACAGAATTTGAAAAAAAATTATGTTAGAATCTAGGGGGTTGACCTATATAGGGACCTTTGGAATTAGGCCAATCCAACCAAGGGGCACATAGATGAGTGGGTTTTATACGATGGTTGTGATGGAGAATATTCATGAATAAGGGATTAAATATGAAGTTATGATAAGGTATTCATTAGTATAGGTACATCATATAGGTTTATGTGTTTGCATGAGGTTTTTAAAAAAAAATTAATCTATAAAAATAATTTTTAATCTATATATATTTCCTGAAAATTGAATGGGTTATTTATCGTTATTTTTATGGAAAAATATTGTTAGAATGTTCTTATCAATGTTATGAGTCTGTGAAAAAAGGATGTCCACACTAATAGTCCCCACAATAGGGTTGCATTCCTATAGAGTGAACAATATGAAATAATCACATAAAGAGTAAGTGGTGACAAGAATATTCATCAAAGAATCACATTGTAGGTTGGTTCTTGGGTTTTTAGGATAATAATATATTCACCATTTATGATCCACAAAAGATATAGTCTATTGCAAGGTCATAATTTCATTGGATATTATAGTAATTAAGAGACCAAGAGATTTACGATCACCATGGAATCACATGGTATATAGGAAGTGTTTTAGTGTTTATATAATTAATTTGGAATTTAATTTCATGGCCATCAATGCTAGTTACAATATATTTATGATAATACATAATCAAAAAATCATTAAGTTATTAATAATGAGTAATAAATAACTAATATTCAGTAATAATCTATACATGTAATGAAAAGTCAAAAAAATATTATTAATTAGATGCTCTAAAAACCAATTGAGAAAACTTATTTTCATCATTCATGTTATGAAATTCATTGAAAATATTGTCAACGATGTAATTTATCCAAGGGGACAATGAACAAAAAACCATCTTCAATTTTTAAACTTTATCATTAGGTTATGCTTCTCTTTATTTTATCTGAGATCATATTTGTTGTCCATTCAACTAATTACTATAAAAAATATTAGATGGAGAAATATAAAAACCTGATAAACTCATCAAAATCTAACATACCCTATCCATCATCAAACATCCCAAGAATATCCAAACTGTAAATATCAATAGAAAGCATGACCTTAAAAATAATACCAATCTATATTATCAATGACTAAAAATATATCATAATGAAACAAGTAATAAAATAATAAAAATGTTTTCCACAACCCTATTCTAATGTGAATAAAAAATCTAATTAATCCTATATAGTGATATGCAAAAATATCACAATCATTTGGATATTGAGCTCAATTATTATTAAAAATAATTATGCAGGTCCCTCATACTAAATTCTAAATATATAATACTTATAATCATATCTCAATAAAATTTTTAAGGATAATTAACAGAGAATATTAGAATCGAATATAATATTTTCCCAACATTACATCATTGAAAAATAGATTTACCATAATTAGGATTTTATATGTATTATGTCTTGACCAGTGTATATTACATATACCAATCTAAATGAACCATAAAAGATATTATGCAACTACATTTATTAGTAATCAAATAGTTAGGGTAGTTTTAAAATAATTAATTTGTTAAAAAAAATGTTGAATTTCCATATCTCTATAAACTTTTCATTAGTTTTCAGAAACCTATTAGAACCATACACTTACATAACATTTAAATTATACCCAGTTCTAAATTAAATTACTTAATACAACTTTTACATAATCCAATTACATTGAATCCCATACTATGATCAATAGTTTGAATATGTATTCCCTTATACGCCCTTCATCAATATGACAGAGGTTGTCCAAATTTTTTCAGGGGTTTCAATAATTAAAATAGAATTAAAATTTATTTATTTTGAAAAATACATTAAAAAAACATGCAAAATTAAATAAATGTGGTCTATAATTTCAATTATAAAAACTATATTAAATTTGAGCGACATAATTGAAATGTAAGTCAATTATAAGTGTTACTTAAAAATGGTATCCAATGTTTATGAACTCTTGAGCACCTCATTCACCTCTACGGAAAATTAAACAGCCTACATATAGAATGATAATGTCATCAACCTTAGCCATCTTGTTAATAATAAAATATACCACTACTGAGACGATCCAATAAATCGATTCTTAAATATAAGGATAAGTATATTGATATACTCTATATGTTATCTAAAAATTATAAATATCAAAATAAAAAATATTCTTACATCATAATCAATGTAGAAAATAAAAAATCACATTCTTTTTCGTGACTATTAACACCACCTTGTAATTATATTTTTCAACAAATTGCTACTAAACTATGACATATATAAGAATTATAACATATACAATAAAATTATATTTCATTATAATAGTTTACATGTTTTAATTGAAAATTATATATATTCATATTATTTCTTTCTCAATATTTTAAAAAGAATAAATCAAGAAATAATAAATATACAAATTTTAAAAGTCACCTCCATCACATAAAATGTTCCTCACAAACCAAGTCCCACTAGCTAATACATCATATCCCCATCAACATTCATAGTTACTAAATCCCACAATTATAAAAACACCATTTCCCAAACCATTTAAAAAACTAGAACATATCATATACCTAATAATTAGTTTGGTTGCGGAGGGAAAAATTGATATTTTAAATCCAGTTATTTTCTTACTAGTTGAACTGTCACATGTGTGAAAATAACTATCAGGTTGTTTTATTTCTTGAAACCTGATATTGTTTTTTAAATTTTCCCTCAATGAAATGTGAGTGATGTCCTTATTTTCATGAAAATCAATGGCTAAATAAATCGTAATATACTATACAATTAGAAAATATCTGTTAAATTTTATATATGTATAGGAAATAAAATATTTACAAAAAATTAAAAATGGTTGTGAAATTAGTAAAATATATTCATAAATATGTCCTCATTTTTTATAGTTAATTTATTCATAAAAATCATTTTCGTCAAAAATAGTTTGTGTTCCCTTTTCTGATAAAATAATAATATAAATTATACAACACTAAAAATTATATATGAAAAAATAAAATTTGTAATTCAAATTATATTGTTAAATTTATCTTAGAAAGGAATTTTCACTTTTTTGAATTGTTTGATTTGTCAATTAATAGTAAAAAATATTGACTTATATTAAAGAACATACCTTAGTATGTAGAAATTATAAAGTGAAAATTGTTGAAAGACAGTTTCAAATTAATATTAGTTTTTAATATTTTTATTAATCGAATTAGGAACATTTGAATAAATTTGTGATATGATTTTCTATAAAAACATTTTATAATTGAGAAAAAAATATTTCTCAAAAATATCATTTCAACACATTTTAACAGTTTCATTTAAAAATAAATTCTACTAAATAAATAATGTCAACATTATAAAATTGAGTTCATGTTTCTCTGTATAATAATTAAAATTATATATTGAGGAATTTTTTTAATAATGAAATTTAAAAGTAGTATGAATTCATTAAAGTGTATGATTTAAAAAATGGATAACTTATATAAGAAATTTTAATAAGGGATTTATTTATAATAAAACATATCTCAATAATCAATGATGAAAATATTTAATAAATTATTTTTGTTTCAAAAAAATCCATTTAGAATCATTTTTATTCAATGTGGGAGTATTATATATCAATATTGTGTTAAATCCATGGGGTGTTATCTACCCTCATTACAAAATAACACCCCACCTTACCCAAATATACACCACAATAAGATGTATAAAAAGCTTAAACTATAAGATATTCTATAATAAATATTAATATTCATTTATCAGAGCTTTTAGTCATCTCAAAATACCATTTATGGAACCCTTAATAAAGAACATATATATTGTCTACTGGAAAAGAGGTAATCCTAATTCCCGACCACATTAAAATTATATGTTCTTCTAACTCATATAAATATAATTTATTCACCATAAAAGAATTTAGTATCCTAAAAAAACATAAATCTTATTATTATTATTATTATTATTAAAACTATTTTATTAACCCTCTAATCCATCACATGTGTTGTGAAAGCATCAGTCATGCGTAAGTGTAGAATGCCACCCCCATTTTACAATAGAAATCATTTTCCATTACCATTTTCAATGATGTTTATTATGATTGGTATGAATATTACATATTATATTTAATATATAATTTTACTTATTGATCTATAATATTATATCTACCATTATTCTTGAAAATTTATTACAAAATCATATGTTTCTTATATATATTTGTGGACTACCCACTCCACAAAGAGATGCAATTTTCTTGTGTTTACATTTAATATGGATGGTAATAAGGTTATATATAATTTTAATATATTATATTTATTATAGAATTATTATTTCAAAATAATAAAATAAAATGTATATATATTTCTTTCTATTCATTATAAAATGAAAACCGTTTTCAGGGATATGTACTAGTTATCACTTTGAGGAAAGGTACAAATCATATTTACATATATTTAATGTATGATTATAATTATTTTTTAAATAAATCTAAATGATATTAATATCTGAATATATATTCTATATAAAACAAAACCATGATCATTTAATAGAGATAAGATGATCTAAAATAAAACACTCATGAAATAACTAAACAGTTTACACCCAGAAACAAAATGTTTTACTATGAATTATTAATAAATGGTTCTTAAAATTTTATCATTAAATCATTTATAATTTAATATCTAGGTACATTATTTAATTTTATGTCTAATAAAAATTACAATTTATTATAAAATATGATAAATATCCTTTGAATATTTTGAACATGATGTGTGGGATTCCCATCTCACATAGATTTTTTGGGGAACATTTCTAATTGATAAATTGTTTCTTTTTTTACGATTTATTTTAAAATGAATTTATTTTAATATTATTCTCATTGAAATTGACGTGATATATATATCTATATAATGGTGACACATTCATGAGTTATTTATTTGAATTTAACCAATGTAGTAATATTTTTTGTGTTACAATATCATTATTTACCATGACTATTTATAATTATGTTTTTTATAATTATATTTCATGACATACCTCTCAATAAAAATAGGATTTTTCCATTAAAATGGTTTTTCATGTAATATTGAGGAAATGGTACCATTTTTCACTTTTTTGTTATTAAAATTATAAATTATATGTTTTTAACAAAAAATAAAATTTGTTTCATCTTATGTATGGTATAATTTTATTTATTATAAATGTTTCAATTCAAATTTTACAATTTTTTTTTAATATTCTCCTATAATTATTAAAAATTATTTCTAAAAATGATTTTATTTTTATCAATTGTTTATAATTTTTTTCTTATCATTTTCAAATTTATGTAATTTTGAATTTTTACGGAGTCATGGAATTGAATATTTGATATAACATAGAGAGAAAAATGGAATTTCCCACCATTTGGGCCACACAATGACTTGAAATATCATTTAAAGGTTTTTGAGGATACATTAAAATGGATTTTTTCGTTTAATATTTGTGAATTTATTGTTGTTAAAATATAATTTGAAAAAATGAAGTGTAACACCCCAGGTAAATAATGAATATGACATTTTTTATATTTATCCCTATTTGTGAAAAAAAATATTAATATCAATTTAAAGGGAACTCTATGCTCGATGGCGTACCCAATAGGCGGCAACGAGTTCCTTTGAAATATTACGTTGCACTATAATAATATTATTTTAAATGGTAGTTAACGCCTAGCCGATGTAATGGAGGGAATGAACATAACTAACTACAAAATGAATATATATGTTTGTCAAATATTTTTACTTTTTAAAATAAATGTTAGAGGATTAAAAATGTGAATGAATTCAATTCTAAGCGTAAACATTCTAATACTCTTTAGAAGGTCTATTAACTGCCTTTTGATGGCGAACCACTTTTAAATCCACTTTTTGACAATTTTATGTGTCATATTTGACAATATAAAATTCTTCTTTAGAATCGAGATATCAAAATTTACTTTGTGTAAATTTTTGGTATCATTCCGATAAAGTTCATTTTTTAATGAATAGTAAAAAAAGATGTATTTTAATTCAAAACCCCACTTTAATCTAATTTATTTGTATGATTATATTATATTTTGAATTTTTTTTAAAGTAAAATTAGAATATATTTTTACCATTTAATCCAATAGTGGTCGTTGGAATCAATTTCACCTAGAAATTAGACTAAAACTAGAGTCAATATTTGGATACTTATTGTTTCATAAAAACACGCTATTTTCTCTGACAGTGGGAATTAATTATTAAATTAATTAATGCAACTTCTATGTTTTGAATTTTTTAAAATAGAAATCATTTTTGAATTCGGAATATCAAATATAGCTTAGGGTGAAAATTTGGTATTTTTCTGAAAAACATCAATTTTTGATGAATAGTGAAACCACTAAGTGGTACTTAAAAAACTGATTTTTCGTTTAAACGAAATTTTACCACCTCTATGTTTTGAATTTAAAAAATATGACATACATGGTTGTCATTAAGAAGTAAAATGTGGTTAAATGGGATTAAAATAATTTTTTGGTGAATTGTAACTTTTATGTTTTCAATCGCGATTAGAGGTAATTCGTGTAGTTTAAGGTAAAAATAATGTTTTAATAATATTAGATGAGCTTGACACATGTCCTACCATCATTTTATGAGTCATGACCGACCAATACAATCCACGGGTCAACTTGGGGACCCCATGGAGCCACTTTGGATGGGAAATTACATAAATTACTTTTTATTTAATGTAAAAGTAAAATTTACACAAACATGAGTTGGTTTACTAAAACAATTCATAAATGGGGTTATACAAGTCAGATTTTTGACTATAAATATTAATTAGAAATATAATAAGATTTCCTACATTATGATATTTTTTTATATAAATTTTATACATTAAATAAATTAAATTATTTATGACATCATGATGATGCAACGATTTTCTTATTAAAAAAGGATTTAAATAAAATGAAAAGATAATGTAAAATCTATGACCTACACATATCCAAAACCTATTGGATGGGTGTATTTAGAAACCCTATCTCATTATCCTCGCAATTTATTATTTTTGGACCTTTTTTATCCGAAAATCATTTTGTAATAAATTATCCTTTTATACCTTTCCAAGAGTGCCCCTCCTCTCCTCTTATAAAAGGCCCCCATCTCTACCTCCTTACCCACACATGCAAAGCCTTTGGCTCGGCCAAACCCTTCCCATTTTGTCTCTACACATCCCTCTCTAACTCTTAGAAGCCTCAAATTGGGCAGAAGTCTTCCCAAGGAAGCCTTTGAGCTCAAACCAAAGGGAGTTACCTGATTTTAAGTTAATGTCTTCACTTGAGTCCTTTTGTTTTATTTTGCTTCTCCAACCCCCTAAACTATTTTTATTCATTTATTTTGAAAAAACACCAGTATCTTCCATATAATAGGATGTTGTTATAAGATGTATTCAAGCTACACTTACACACACCTACATCTAATGGTAAAAGAATATATGGTTTCCGTGGATGGAAAATTTCTGCCTCACGAAACGATGATTGTTCAACACTCATATAACACCTTCAAAGGTGGCCATTAAGATGTCACTATATTTATATATGATATATAATATGTTTATGTTTCACTTAAGCTTCTGTATTTTCTTTTGTGGCATACATTTATGGTTTCCATTTTGGGTAAACACGATAATTTCATTTTAGGAAGTGCGGACTACCGCCCCCTCAATGTGATTTGATTCGTTAATGCCTTATGTGGGATGTATAAAGGACAGATTTAAAGTTATTAAATACGATTTATGTTACATATAAATGATGAATATAATTATGTAATTAATATATACATACCTTTCATTTATTTTTAATTCCATTAATATGACATAGAAATGAAAGTAGCGTTCATGCGTACGTACGGCTTACCGTCTCCATGAACGGTGCATTTCATCTCTTACCTCTAAATGATTATGTAATATTATAAATACATGTATGTTCAGGATATATATGATATATATTATATCCAAATCATGAATATCATTATGGATATAATGAACCTTTGACCACATGAACAACATGTAATTGTAAGAAGTCCACTTTCGATTTAAGAACCAAATATCGACAAAACAAACATTATTAACATAAATGATTACATAATGTTTACAACATGGCAATAAATGATGTAAAAGGAATAATGAACTTGAAAAAGGTTCTTAAGCAAGTATAAATTAACTCACGTTTATTTTTCAGGACGTTAAAGAATGATCGAGTCAAGTCGGACCCGAGGTAAGGGATCCCACCCCTCTTTTTCTTTTTAAGTACACTCTTTTATGTCATTTCATTTAAGCTCATATTTCTTATTATTGGGATGTTATTTTATATTATTCTTACTTTACTTTTTATGATCATATGACGAGATACCCTATTTTCTCTCATCAATCCATTTTTGAAGTTTTGAGTGGCGCCGTTAGGCTGCCGAATTTTCATAAGAGATCTAACCTCTCTTATTCATTATAAGTACTCTCTTTTATGTCACTTCTTTTAAGATTCTCTTTGTTATGTTGGGGGATGTTCTGTTATATTCCACTTTCTTTAGATTTTATTTTAATATGATGAGAGAGCCTATTTTATCTCATGAATCCATTTTTTGGATGTTTTATGTGGCGCCGTTGGGCTGCCGAGTTTTCCTAAGGGATTTTTCATCTCACTTTTAGTCCCGTGTGATTTATGCTACATTTTCCACCATTTCCTTTCAGTGGTGTATGTACATCCCATTATTATACTCTTTGTGTAATATAATTTAATTTATAGGTATTTACATATTCATTGTATGTCCCTTCTTCAATGGGGTGTACGTTTCGAATGATACCCAAGTCGGCAAGGGAACCTTTCACCCTCCTCTTTTTAAAAGACTTCTTTCGTTATGTCTTTCAATTTTCATCTTATTATGTGGGGATATGTTCTTATATATCCTTATTGCCGTAATTTTTTTGTCCATGTGATGAGATACCCTTTATCCCTCTCATCAACTCTTTTTCTAAAATTTTATGTGACGCTGTTAAGCTGTCTAATTTTACCAAGGGAACTTCTTAACCCAATTTCGATTTCTTTGGGTTCAACATGTAGTTATTGAATATGTCATCCTTTGAATATGTGTGAATGAAAATTGATTATTTTACACATATTATCCACTTATATTGGGTGTATTTATATTTTTCACACATAATTATGAGATTGATTTATCCTTAATTTAAGGATACCTTCTTTATTATGGATTTCATCTCATTTTACATTTCTATTGAGACTTTATTGTTTTTATGCACCAGTTCACTCTTATATGGTGTATATACTGTCCTTTGGAATATTATACTATGAATCCCTCTATTCTCATGAAATTATTATGTTCTAATTAAATATTATTCCTCAATTATGGTATTCAAGTGTCAATCATTTTGTTAAAAACACTTCAACTAAAATATCGTTTTAAATGTTTTAATGATTTATTCTTATAAATATTTCTCATTAATATCCATGTTTTCATAATGGTTTTAATGATTTATTTATATGGATATTAATGGTTTAAAATGTTAAAATCATAAAAGTGGTATGTGACACTTTGATTCAAAAATCTCTTTATTAAATGTTTTATATGGTTTTGAAAATGGTTTTTATAATGGATTCATTATTTCAATAACTTAAAATGTTATATTGTTATTACAATGTGGGAATGTTATCTTTTTTTGTGCTTAGGTTATGTTCTATGAGTATTTTATGGTTCATGGGCATTGTTTATGAATACGGGTGGTTCCGTGATAAACTAAGGGCGGGTGAGCCCGATATAGCTCTCCAATGCATTGGGTAACGCGAAGGAGTGAAACTTTAAGGTATCTCCAAAGAGATTTAAGGAATATACTGTGGTGGGTATTCCAAACGTAACCAAGAGGGTTACTCCCTACGTAAGAATGGTATGAATGCCTCAAGTTACCGTTATGTCTTATGATTTCTATGATTTATTCATAATTTGGAATAGGTATGTTAAAGTGCTTATGTTTTATGGGTAAATTATGATTTCATTTTTATTTATATATGTACTCATGTTTCCTTTCTATATTTTTATATCCCTTACTGAGCTTTTTATGCTCACCCGAAGTTTTTTTTAAAATTTTTTCACATGTGAAGGGAAAGGTACATGATATGATAATGTCAAGGAAGTGTCAAGGAAGAATCCATGTTTTATTTTAAATATGTTTCTGTTGATGGGAAAAATGAATACTATCTTTATGTAACCACTTTTTTAAATATGGAATGTAATGAATGTTTTATGATCAAATTATCTAAAACACTAAACTTGAAAATATCCTCAATGTGTAATCTTGTAATAACTCATGATTAAGTAAGGTTTAAGGCTGGGGCCTTATAGTTGGTATCAAAGGTCGATTTAGATAACTTTAGAGGTTAGGGTATTCTCTATGAATATTTGACATTACCATAATGGTTAGGATTTTAGAAAGAGTCCTAGTTTTAGATAAAGTGAATGAGTAAGTATATCTTAGTGTTTACCTTCCTCATTAGTACATGATGGTTTTGTGGATATACTCACACTGACATTTCTTTTTTTAGTGAATGTATGGATCTAGCAGGCACCAAAGAGACAACAGGTTTGAAGGAAACTGTGGTGGTTCTCTGATTAAGATACTAGATAAAATGGGGAATTCAATGAGGAAACTCGTGGTTGTTCTAAACCAACTATCAAGGAGTCATGATCATCGACTTGAACCATGGTATGATCTGTAATGAATCATGTACAAGATGACCAATCGATGTGGAAGTTGAGGTAATAATTATAAAGTTAACCATTAGAGTTTATATGATCCTTACTTTTGTGGTAATTATGGGTTATTATATGTTATGATGGAAAATGCAAGGAATGAGATAAACTTGAGGTTAAAATATGTTATTATTATTTTTTAAGATTTTATCTCGTTTTGGGGAATGTTTTAAGAATTATATAGTTTTGGAAAAAGGACAACACGCAGACTGTGTAACAACCCGTCGCGTCGGACAGAGCTGCGGGAATCAAACCCACAACCAAACTGCGACTAGTATTTATTGCCTACCACTGGACTACGTGAAGTCCCTGGTTAGTTTGACTAATTCTTTTTAGTTATATGATATAAGGAATCAAGATTATGTTTATTTTGGGTTATCAATGGAAATGATTAACCTATAATCGAGGATATGTGATTATGTTAATTACTTTTCAATATGAGAATTTAAGAGCAACTGATGTTATTTGGAGGTAAAAGTTAATTTGTACCTTGGAAGACTATGTGACTAAATCATTCAAATATTTGGGTTTCAATCATAGTTTGTTTTGACGAATTTATGGACAAATTTTTTATCGAATGGTCCTCATTGAACATTGGGTTTTTGTTGGACAAATTTTGGAGATTAAGAATAGATTTTCATTTTATTAAGGGTTATCCTTTTCTGGATTATCTGATCTTGTACTAAACATTTTAGTTTTTTTTGTTAACATCTAAAGACATGTGATGTATATAGTTCTCTTTTTTTGATTAGGTGAATCTCTAGAAGTTTATTATAGTGAAAAAGTCTCCCTAAATACTCGTCTTTTGGAGAAAATATGAGTTTCTGTAAGAAATCTATTAAAAGTTGAAAGTCAACATGATAAGTAATTATGTTTCCTTATTAATAAATTCCTCAATAAAAATTAACTTAAAACAAAAATGTTGTCTGTTAACTTTTCCTACTAGGGAACCGAATACCGTTTAACCCATCACAAGTTTGTGATTTTCTTATGGTTAACTTTCTCTTAGACATGTTTACTATCACTCTCCATCGGAACATGACCCTTTGTTTTTTACTCCATGACCATATTTTCATTCATGGAATCCTAGTATGGGTTAACTCGGGTGACCTTTATACTTCCCTTTCATTCTTTTAAAGTGATAGTTTAATTTACTCATTCTCCTATGTGGGACTTTCAATGGAGTTTTCAAGCCCAATTTTGAAATTGTGAGGACACAATTCCCAAAAGGGGGGAAGGATTTAACACCCTAGGTAAATAAAGAACATGAAATATTTATATTTATCCCTATTTGTGAAAAAAAATATTAATATTACTTTAAAGGGAACTCTATGCTCGATGTAGTACCCAATACGCGACAACGAGTTCCTTTGAAATCTTACGTTGCACTATAATAATATTATTTTAAATGGTAGTTAACGCCTAGCCGTTGTAATGGAGGGAATGAACAGAACTAACTACAAAATGATTATTTATGTTTGTCAAATTTTTTAACTTTTTACAATAAATTATAGAGGATTAAAAATGTGAATGAATTCAATTTTAAGCGTAAACATTATAATAGTCTTTAGAAGGACAATTAACCGCCTTTTGATGGAGAACCTATTTTAAATCCTCTTTTTGACAATTTTAAGTGTTATATTTGAAAAAATTAAATTCTTCTTTACAATCGAGACCTCAAAATTTACCTTGTGTAAATTTACGGTATCATTCCGATAAAGTTCATTTTTTAATGAATAGTGAAAAATGTTGTATTTTAATTCAAAACCACTTTTTCATCTAATTTATTTATATGATTATATTATCTATTGAATTGTTTTTAAAATAAAACTAGAATATATTTTTACCATTAAATCGAATAGTGGTCTTTGGAATCAATTTCACCATGAAATTGGCTTAAACTAGTGTTAATCTTTTGATACTTATTGTTTCATAAAAACACGCTATTTCTCTGACAGCGGGAATTAATTATTAAATTAATTAATCCAACTTATATGTTTTGAATTTTTTAAAATAGACATCATTTTTGAATTTTTAATATCAAATATAGCTTAGGGTTAATTTTTGGTATTTTTCTGAAAAACATCAATTTTTGATGAATAGTCAAACCACTAAGTGGAACTTAAAAAACAGATTTTTTGTTTAAATGAAATTTTACCACCTCTTTGTTTTGAATTTCAAAAATCCGACATTCATGGTTGTCATTAAGAAGTAAAATGTGGTTCAATGGGATTAAAATAATTTTTTTGGTGAATAGTAACTTTTAAGTTTTTAATCGCGATTAGAGGTAATTAGTGTAGTTTAAGGTAAAATAATGTTTTAATAATATGAGATGAGCTTGACAAATGTCCTACCCTCATTTTATGTGTCATGGAAGACCATGAAAATACATGAGCCAACTTGGGGACACCATGGAGCCACTTTGGTTGGGAAATGACATAAATAAATTTTTATTTAATGTAAAAGTAAAAATGACACAAACATGAGTTGTTTTACTAAAACAATTCTTACATGGGGTTATAAAAGTCATATTTTTGACTATAAATATTCATTATAAATATAACAATATTTCATAAATCATGATATTTTTTTTATAATTTTTATACATTAAATAAATTAAATTATTTATGACATCATGATGATGCAGCGATTACCTAATTAATAAAGGATTTAAATAAAATGAAAAGATAATGTAAAATCTATGACCTACAAATGTCCAAAACCTATTGTATGGATGGATTTCGAAACCATATCTAATTATCCTAGAAATTTATAATTGTGGGACCTTTTTTATCTGAAAATCAGTTTATAATAAAGTATCCTTTTATACCTTTCCAAGAGTGCCCCTCCACTCCTCTTATAAAAGGCCCCCCACCTCTACCTCCTTACCCACACTTCCAAAGCCTTTGGCTCCACCAAACCCTTCCCATTTTGTCTCTACACATCCCCTTATAACTCTTAGAAGCCTCATTTTGGGCAGAAGTATTCCCATGGAAGCCTTTGAGCTCAAACCAAAAGGAGTTACCCGATTTTATGGTAATGTCTTCACTTGAGTCCTTTTGTTTTATTTTGCTTCTCCAACCCCCTAAACTATTTTTATTAATTTATATTGTAACAAAAACAGTATATTACATATACTAGGATGTTTTTATAAGAATGATTCGAGCTACACATACACACACCTACATCTAATGGTTAAAGAACATAGTGTTTCCGTGGATGGCAAAATTCTTCCTCACGAAATGATGATTGTTCAACACTCATATAACACCTTCAAATGTGGACATTAAGATTTCACTATATTTATATATGATATATAATATGTTTATGTTTTACTTAAGCTTATTTATTTTTATTTTTTGGAATAAATTTATGGTTTCCATTGTGGGTAAACACGATAATTTCATTTTAGGAAGTGCGGACTACCGCCCCCTCAAAGTGATTTGATTCGTTAATGCCATATGTGGGATGTATAAAGGATGGATTTAAATTTATTATATATGATTTATGCTACATATAAATGATTAATATAATCCTGGAATTAAAATATACAAACCTCTCATATAGTTTTAATTCCATTAATATTACATTGAAATGAAAGTAGCGTTCATGCGTACGTACGGCTTACCGTCTCCATGAACGGTGCATTTCATTTCTTACCTCTAAATGATTATGTAATATTATAAATACATGTATATTCTGGATATATATGATATATATGATATCCAAATCATGAATATCATTCTGGATATAATGAACCTTTGACCACACGAACAACATGTAATTGTAAGAAGTCCACTTTCGACTTAAGAACAAAATATCAACAAAACAAACATTATTAACTTAAATGATTACATAATGTTTATAACATGGAAATAAGTGATATAAATGGAATAATGAACTTGAAAAAGGTTCTTAAGAAAGTATAAATTAACTCTAGTTTATTATTCATGATGTTAAATAACGATCGAGTCAAGTCAGACCTGAGGTACGGGATCCTACCCCTCTCATTCTTTTTAAGTACACTCTTTTTTGTCATTTATTTTAAGCTCATATTTCTAATTATTGGGATGTTCTTTAATATTACTCCTACTTTAATTTTTATGTTCATTTGATGAGAGACCCTATTTTCTCTCATCAATCCATTTTGGATGTTTTGAGTGGCACCGTTAGGCTGCTGAATTTTCGTAAGAGATCTAAACTCTCTCTTTCTTTTTAAGTATTCTACTTTATGTCACTTCTTTTAATATTCTATTTGTTATGTTGGGGGACGTTCTTTTATATTCCAATTTCATTATATTTAATTTTAATATGATGAGAGACCCTACTTGATCTCATCAATCCATTTTTTGGATGTTTTAAGTGGAGCCTTTAGGCTGCCGAGTTTTCGTAAAGAATTTTTCATCTCACTTTTAGTCCCATGTGATTTATGCTACATTTTACACCATTTACATTGAGTGGTGTATGTAATTCCAATTATTATAATCTTTTTGTAATATAATTTCATTTATGGGTATTTACATATTCATTGTATGACCCTTCTCTAATGGGGTGTACGTTTCAAAATTTACCCAAGTCGGTAAGGGAACCTTTCACCCTCCTCTTTTTAAAATAATTATTTTGTTATGTCTTTTAATATTAATATTATTATATGGGGATATGTTATAATATATCCTTATTTCCATAAATTTTATGTCCAAGTGATGTGATACCCTTTATCTCTCTCATCAACTCTTTTTCTAAAATTTTATGTGACGCCGTTAGGCTGTCGAATTTTAGCAAGGGAACTTCTTAACCAAATTTAGATTTCTTTGGGTTAAACATGTAGTTATTGAATATGTCATCCTTTGAAGATGTGTGAATGACCTTTTATTGTTTTACACTTAATATCCCCTTATATTGGGTGTATTTATATTTTTCACACATAATTATGTGATTGATTTATCCTTAATTTAAGGATACCTTCTTTATTATGGACTTCATCTCTTTTTACATTTCAATTGAGACTTCATTGTTTTTATGCACCGGTTCACTCTTATATGATGTATATACTATCCTTTGGAATATTATATCATGAATCCCTCTATTCTAAGGATATTATAAAGTTCTAATAAAATGTTATTCCTCAATTATTGTATTCAAGTGTCTCTCATTTTGTTAAAAACACTTTAACTAAAATATCGTTTTGAATGTTTTAATGATTTATTCTTATAAATATTTCTAATTAATATCCATGTTTTAAAAATGGTTTTAAGGATTTATTTATATGGATATTAATGGTTTAAAATTTTAAAATCTTCAAAGTGGTATGGGAAACTTTGATTCAAAAATCACATTATTAAATGTTTTATCTGGTTTTGAAAATTGTTTTTATAATGGATTCATTATTTCAATATCTTAAAATGTTATATTGTTATTAAAATGTGGGAATGTTATATTTTGTTTGTGCTTATGTTATGTTCTATGATTATGTTATGGTTCTTGGGCATTGTTTATGAATACGTGTGGTTCCGTGATAAACTAAGGGCTGGTGAGCCCGATATAGCTCTTCAATGCATTGGGTAATGCGAAGGAGTGAAACGTTAAGGTTTCTCTGAAAATATTTAGGGAATATACTGTGGTGGGTATTCCAAATGTATCCAAGAGGGTTACACCCAACGTAAGAATGTTATGAACGCCTCAAGTTACCTTTATGTCTTATGATTTCTATGATTTATTCATAATTTGGCTGAGGTATGTTAAAGTTCATATGTTTTATCGGTAAATTATGATTTCATTATTATGTATATATGTACTCATGTATCCTTTCTATATTTTTATATCCCTGATTGAGCTTTTTATGCTCATCCCATGTTTTTTTGAAATGTTTTTTCACAGGTCAAGGGAAAGGTACATGATATTATAGTGTCATGGAAATGTCATGGAAGAATCCATGTTTTATTTTAAATATGTTTCCATTGATGGGAAAAATGAATAATATCTTTATGTAACCACTTTGTTAAAATGTGGAATGTAATGAATGTTTTATGATCTAATTCTCTACAACTCTAAACCTGAAAATATCCTCAATGTGTAATCTTGTAATAACTCAAGATTAAGTAAGGTTTAAGCCTGGGGCCTTATATGAAGCTTATATTTTTTTAGAAAAATATTTGAATTGATATTTTAGAGTATTTTTTCATTTAATATTACAGATGTTATTATTTATTATTCTTTAATATGGATATGAATTAATAAAAATTATTTTTTTTATGATTTTGGATTATGATGATCTATTTTTTAGGAAACATGATTATTTTTAATTGGTTATTCTATGAAGAAATGATGATATTTTTGTCTAAAAAAAATTCATGGGTTAGGCTATATGATTCATGGTTTACAATCTTATCGTATTCATACATATTGAATTCATTATATGATATTTATGATAAGAGTTACATATATCTATAATTCATTGTGTTAGATTATACATCTTATGATATAATAAGGATTGGAATGGAAATTAATAAATATTTAATTAGGAATCAATCCATTATTATAGTCTTGGGAATAAACATTATCTAAGGATATAATAGAATAATAAGTGAAATCAATCAATTGTGACGGTCTTCATAGTTATCCATGAATATGTAAATGATTTTTTGTGATTATGTGTGATCATAAAACTTATTTCTTATCTAAATTTATGCTCTCATGGTAAATTTTATTTTATATCCTTCAGATTAAATAATTATAAACTGCAATGATTTCTAGAATTTTTTCATATTATGATCTATTATGTGATGTTGAATTGTTTTCTAATGTTAGTCTTATGTAAAAAAACCGTGATCATATAATTCTTATGTTTTAATCGATATATTCCTTGTGTAACATTTCTATGCATCTTAGATTACACATAATTGTGTTAACATTCACCATGGTATAATGAAAGGTATTCAGTATGTTATTTCTAATAAACATTGTTGTAGATTTATCTGATATATTTTTAAATTATAATATTAGGTATCTATTTTAAAATTACACTAAACCATTATGGTTATGTTGTGGATCTTAATTCTATATCATGAATATTAATTTTTAACATGTAATATCTATATATGAATGAATCACTATAGTTTTTATTAGAGAGTTGTTCATATAATCCTTTAAGATTAGAAAAAATGAAATATATCAAAAACCATAGGGGCATATCAATTTAGTGTATAAAATTATAATATATTAGTTATAATGATATTAGTTTTATGTTCTTGAAATACATCCCAATCAGTATACTATAAGTTGATATTATTTTTGGATAGATTCATCAAATGATAATAACCATTAAAATATTTATTTGACTAATATCAAAACCGCAATTCATGTGCATAGTTTGTGTTCCTATAATGATCACATGGGGAATGGGTCTTTCTCTATGGAGTACCTGGGGGCTCCCATGTCATCTGGTCGACTTGGAAATAGGGACTTTGACAAGGTGGTGAACAAAATGATGACTCATATCCTGGATTGGAAAAATCACTATCTGTCCTTTGGGAGATAGATTGATTTGGTTAACAGTGTGCTTTCTGCTCTCCCGGTGCATCAAATGGTGTCTACAAATGTCCCAAAGGGGGTCATAAGAGCCATTGACAGGGTGCTAACTCGTTTCATTGGGGATACATTGCTTGAGGGGAAGATATAGTGGGTTTTATGAAGGAAGATGGTGCGGCCGATCAACGAAGGTGGGATCAACGTCAGGAGTATGGAGGATATGATTCATGGATTACGTGCGATGCTTTCATGGGAAATTATTAAGGGAGAGACGTTGTGGGGCAGGTTCATGCTGAACAGGCCTAAGGCTGGCATCGCTAACCTCCCGACGAGAGTTTTTTCCACGTGGGCCGAGGTCAGTAATCTCGTGGAGACGCTGCAGCACCGTTCTCAGTGGATTATTGGGGAGGGGAGGATCCGGTTCTGGGATCACAACTGGTCTGGTCGGGTGCATGCATTCCTGGGGTGTCCAGCCCCACGTATTATCTTTAGGGAGGCCATGTTACATCCCCTGTTTTTCATAGCGGTGGTGGATGCAGATTCTCAGAGGGTCTTTGATTCGGTGGTGGTAAACCAAGATAAGGATAGGTGTGTATACATGTCGTCGACATCCGGTAGGTTCAATTTGAAGGACTTTTGTAGGACATTCCATGATCAGCAGCATCAGGCATCAAGAAACAGAGCAGTGTGGAGCAGAAGTGTTCCTACCAAAATGTACTTCTTAATGTGGCGGATTAAGTATAATGATCTCCCTTCGGATGACAACATCAAAAGCCTTGGTAATAGCCTGGCGTCCGGTTTTCAGTGTTGTAAATGGAAGAGAGAGGAGAGTATGGCGTATATTTTCTTTGAGGGGGACTGGGCTCAGGCGATGTGGATCTTTCTAGGAGGAAACGCGGGCTACTCTGCAGATGCTGACACATGCGACCAGTTTTTGGTTCAATGGTTTCTGGGGTATGATGGCAACGTGAAGGAGACAGAGGCCTGTGTTATGTTTTATAATGCGGGATATTGGGGCTTATAGGAAGCGAGGAATCACGCCAGTTTTGAGGGGACTGCATCCACTGGGAGGTGATGGTGGCGAGAATAAGGTGTATGTAGATTGAGCTGGTGGGCATTGCAGGCCTTGGGGAGGATGTTCCGTCTATACGGGTGTTGAAGTCTCATGGGTTGGTGGTTAGTCATGGTGCTCCCAGAAGCAGGGGAGTTGGGTCCGCTGGATCCCTCCAGTGGAAGGTAATAAGCTGAATGTTGATAGAGCTTGTACATGGGAAATCATGCGAGGAAGGGGGGGGGGGGTGCTTCGCGATGGTAGTGGTAGTGTGGTGATGTATTTTGCTACCCATTGCTGGAGGGGGAGCTCGGTGCAGGCGGAGGCCTTGGAAGTTCTCTCCGGGGTGTCGATGTGTATTGATAGAGGGCTTGTTGTGGTGCAGGTTGAAATTGACTCGATGATTTTTCATGATGTGTTGCATGGATGAGGTACGACTCTGTGGAGGATTTCTTAAACTATTAGACAATGCAAGGCCATTATGGGGAACAATGTCACGGTAACTCACACTTGCCGGGAAGGGAATAAAGTAGCATATTTTTTTGCATCTCTTGCGGTCCCAGAGATACTATGGTCTGGGAGGATAATGTGTCTCATATTATACCCGAGGGGGTTAATTGGATTAGGGGTGATGCCCTTGGTCTGTATTATTTTCATCCTCCCTAGAGGGCTCTCGATGCTTGTTTGTTTGTAGCTGAGTACTTCTGGAATAAAAATAGTAATGTTGGATGGATATGACACTATTAAGGGATACTGATGATTTATCTCATACATTCTTTATGACATGATGTGTCTGAATAAAATATGACCATGAATAACCTAGCAATTAACTATGGTTTCAAATATTGAAAAGATGGGGTCATGATTGAAACATACTATGAATTAGTTTTCAGGATTTATGAATATAATTAACGATGTAATATAGTCATGAAAACTAGTTTTGTAGATGTAATGAGAGAAGTGATAAAGATAATGTTGAGGTTGTTAATGGTAATCTGAAATACTGAGTCACAATTTTTTAGTTTTGTCTTCTGATATCATTTATTTCCACAAAAAGAAAAAGTAATGTCAATTCATATCATAAAAAATTAGATATTTAATAAGTATATAAGTCTCAAAATGTTATAATGATCACATATAAATTATATGATTTATATATATTAAAATTATATTTGTATATACTTATAGTAAATATCTTTATCCTCCAACTAGTTGAATTTAATATAATTTTTAGCATGGATAGGATTTGTTTGTATCGAACCCACATCATGTGTCATGGAATTGAAGTCTCATTTGATACTCCTAACCAATCTATGATCATATATATATATATGATAATAAATGAGAAAATATAATAAATTTGAATCTATTATGTAGTTCATAAGATATTTTTCGAAGGATGTTTGTCTTCGATGGTTGGTGAGAAAAAAACATCAAACATATTCATATTGATTGTGAGTTTTTTAGTATTTATTATAATTTCCATTCATTCATATGAATCGTGGTGTTTATTTTTCAATAACCCTCATACCTAGTGTTACATATATATAAAATATTCTTCGTTGAATGGTCCTAATTGAGTTATGATAAGTAATGAATAATGGAAAGGAGAATCTTGATAAAATATTCATTTGTTCAAGTGTGTTTCCATGGGGTGGATAAGTAAATTTTTTTATGAATAAAAATGAATAAACAAAAAACATCACTAATTATCAGTAAATCAACATGATCAAAATCAATATTAAGTATATTATACATCAATGATTTTGTTTTTTGACCGATTATGAGGTCATTAATATTTTTCCATGAATGATTTTTGACCTAGATAATATCAGTTGAGGTAAAGAATTGAATACATCCCCATTAAAGATTTCTAATCTTGGTTTTCACAATAGTATTTTAAATAAATCCAATTTTTCCTTATTAATACTTCTTATATCTTCATGGATTTAATTAACATAGTATTTATAGATTAAAATGATTTTTGTGGTAGTATTTGTAAATGATATTATTTTATATTCAATGATAAATGATGATGATGAAGATCACATGAGGATTATGTTAATGTCCTTAATGAAAGAAACACTATATTAATAATTTACCACATGTGAGTTTTTTCTGTGGAATTATTATTTTTGAGTGATATATTATAAATATATGGTATATATGTGGATCCTTCAATGTAAGATGTTTTGAATGTTGGCCCAGGCCAACCACATTGGCTGAGAGACATGTATTGTCTTTTTTGTGCGGATATTATTGATTCCTAGTGAAATGTTGATCCTATCTATCTAGTCCACTATCAATGTTATATAAGAGTTGAAAGAATTTCCATTTTATAGATGATTACGTAGAAAATATCAGATAAATTAATGGAAGATTTATCACGACACCAATTCATCAGCTTCGACATAGAGATTAATTGATTTTGATCTATACCTATGCATTGACGAAGGGAAATAAATGAAAAATTACGAGGAATGACATTTTTATACCTTATGAATCCCCAAAACTGATTATTTTTTTTATGAAAACTTACTCAAAAGTGGATTTGGAGTTAGTTGTTGTAAATCATTATTTAATAATAAGAATATATAATATTTATAGATAATGCTATCACATATATACCTTTAATAAAAGGATTGTTCATATATTCATTTATAAAGTGTTGTATATGAACAATATTAGATTGTTGATGTTTATTAATGATTTTAATTCCACAATAAAATAACATCCCAGGAATCATAACAATGTCAAGGATTCTATGAGTTGAAAAGATCATGTTAACATGTCAATGAAAATAATAAAAAAATTATCCAATATTTTTAGATTTAAATATTATGGATCCTGATATAATATAGGAAAAGAATAAATATTATATTTTTCAAATTGTTTTATATCTATTTATCCATGAATATATTTAATAGGTATATAATAAATATTTATATTTTCCAAATAACTTGACAAATTGTTATTAGATCAACCATTATTATCATTGAATAATTATGTTTATGAACATTTTGTGTGTCACATCCATACTAGGGCTGATAAAGGACCTATTCGATGAATGTAATAGTTTGTAAATATATATTCACACTATTAGTATGATTATTTATATAACAATTATAAAAATTATTTTTAGTATGAAATAATTACCAGTGATATGATAGAGAATGTATCATAGTGTTTTGTATGATGGAAAACTGAGGATGATAGATAGAATTATTAGGTGATATAAAAACCAATACTCATATCATAATTGAATAGGGGAAAGATAACTATTTAGTTTTTAATTAGATTACCCAAAATATCTAATTTCTTTATTTCTATTATGGGTTTTTCAATCACTTAATTAAGAAAGAACCCTTCATAATTAATATGGATGTTTTTTCTGCTGATATGCTGTTCAAATTACGAATAATGTAATTTTTTGGGTTTCGTGGAAATAAAATTCTATTAGTTTTATTATTTATCTGGAATTCACATAGATATTATGGTTATGTCTTCAATAATATGTAGATTTATATTTGTTACTCATCACGACAAAAAAACATTATATAGTTGGTCATTTTTATAAAATCATTAAAACCATAAGAGATTTGATGAGATATTATTATATGAATTTAAAATGTGGTTGGAACAAAATCCTTATACATTTTCTGTTTTCATATTATAATTAATTAATGTGAGCATTTTTATTTATCATTATGGATCCATCTAATGAAATAAGCATATAACTCCAATATCATAGGATGAAGATACGAAAAAATAAAATGGGAATCAAACTAGATGTGAAAATGAAAGATAATTTGAGAAACTTTCATCAAAAAATTGATATATAATATATTAAAGATATGTTATACTTAATTGTTTTGAAAAAAGTAGGAAATTTTAAATATGTGAAAATGTTGTCTTATTATTTTACTTTTATAAAAAATGTTATGAGATTCTTAAATAAGTGAGATTTTATCAATGTGTATATTTTCCCCTTTGAGATTCTAGATCGAGTAAGGATGAGAGCCAATTTCATAGAACATCTATCCAACATCTCTTGAGATCATGATATGTTCCATGTATCTTTGTTATAGATGTATATAACTGACCCATAAAATGTTCTAATCAAGAAAGTTATACCACTGTATAATTATCATTCTTATTAAGAAAAAATTCCAAACGTCATGGATTATTATGCTAATGTGATACATAACATGACTTCTAAATAGATTAAAGTTCCCTATAGGAATAATAAATTAAAAGGACATACTTTGGAACAAAAGGAAGTCATGAAAGTATATCTCCTCTCTCATATTTGAGTGTAAAAAAATTGAGTGGAAAATTAATTTTAAGGGAGAAAAATGTAATACCCTATTAGTTGACAATATATTTCTCTTTATGTAAAATTCATTGAAATATATTATTATTAGAGGAAAGATGAATCTAAATAAACCATAATATAATATAATGTTATAACACACCTATTAATTATGTGATATGTTTCATGACCTGAAATATTTATAATGGAAAATTACATTCATATAATAATGCAACATAGTATAAACCACATAAAATCGATTTGAGAAAATAAAAAAATATTATAAATTATTAATGGTTTAAAGAAGAGGTATTTATAAAGACTAAAAATCCTCTTCCAATGGAATAATAACATGAACATTGAAATTGTAATGAGACCATTAAGAATATTAATGTAAATAATATAATTGTAACCTATGTTTTGAATTTATAAATATTTTTATCAATCTTATAAATGATATTATAATATAATAATATTGTACTATAAGTTAATAAATGTTTTAAAATGATAAATTAAATGTTGGTATTTTTATAAAACATAAATATTCATTTAAAAATTTAGAATTAATATATTTATTTAATATATTCTTAAATTTATATTGTATTATTTTATAATTATATGATATTTTTATGAGACCCATTATAATTTTAAAAGTGTCGTAAATTTTTTTATTATGCTAAAATCCATATTTTTTTAAATAACTAATTATTTTAATTAAAAATAAAATTTATCATATATAAGGAATTATTTTAATAAAATGGAGTCCAATTTATAATTCAAAACATTATAAAATGGTATGGTTAATTTTTTTCTAAAAATGTTGATTTTTTGGTGAATTGTGAAATGAAGTAATTTACAATATATAACATTATAATTTTAATTCACTATTTCTTAAGTATTTATAATACCATATTCAATAATAAATAACTCCTCATTTATTATGAATATATCGTATTCATAATCAAATATATTAATAGTCTTATGCCCAAATAAAAAACTATTGTATAATAAAAACACTCACTCATTCCCAATAAATACTACCCCCACCACCTCTTCTCTACACACCTTCCAATCCCTCAAGCCCAGATAATTTATTCCCATTACTCACCCCAATCTCCTTCCCCTCTTCTAAAAGCCCTTTTTTAAAAAAAAATATCATCTCTAATTTCCTTATGAAGTTTCTCAAGTGGTATAACATCAAGGTGTAAAATCATATTGTGTATTATTTTAATTTCATTTAAATTATAATTTTTTCATATTCTATCATAACCTACCCTTATACAATATAAATTGATAAATTCATCATATTTTGTGTCATATAATTTTTTTATTTAAATTTAATAATAAATTATAAAACTTTTTCTCTTCTCTATTTTATTTTAAAAATGAAATCGTCATCTTTGAGGTGTTGATTTATCACCTTATGGGAAAAAAATTTCATTTTACTCTACCCACACTATGAATATTAATAAAGAAATTATATTGGTTAAAAAAATTTAAATTTATGTTTAAATAATTTTTATGTTCTATAACTAACATGTATAGAAAATATTAAAATATATAACAAAATGAGTATATTGTGATCGAAAACAAGAAAAATTAATCTAAACAATTATCATTAACATTTAATTTGATGAATAATCAAAATATCTGAAAAAAAATAATATTTACGGCCAAATAAAATTATATAAGTTCACTAAAAACATATAAATTCAATTGCAGATAATTGTCCCCATATTTCATAATGATCCATATATGTGTTCAAGTGAAGTGGTCATTAAATCCATGAAAAAATAGACTCCAAAACAATGAAATCAAACTCTACAACTAATTAAAATGTCTATAAAAAACTTAATAAATTTATTATGATAAAATATATCTTTATGATGTTACATATTTATTAATAATGAATATTATTTTATTATTGAGAATATTAATTTGAATAATGAGTTTTGTTATAAGGTAGTGGGTTCTCGAACCCAATTCCCTTTCAATGGGTTATTTCTCTTTCATACAAATTTTTAGTGTAAATATATTTTAAGTATTCCAAACATATAATTCAGTTGTTCTTATTTTTTTCTAGGATATATTTTTTTCCAATATTATTTGGTCAGAAATTCATTGTTTTCATCCAAAAAAAACCTTCGTTCAATTTTTTTTACTAATCGTGAGACTGTTTCTTCTTCACTAATGATTGGTGATTATTATACAAGATCGTTTATTCCCATTTTATTTGGGGAATTCTACTTTCTATTCATGAATGTATGCTTTATGAAATTATCACATGACCCATTTCATTTCCATGGATTATTTTATGGAAAATATTTTATAAGATCTAAGTGGGATGCATGATTATGTAAATGATATGAAGTAATGGGTACATCTAGACTTATATTGTGCTATAATGAATTGGGTAATGTGATGTATCTCATGAGATAATTTTTTATATGTGTTAAGATGATGCATGATTTTTTCACATTAATGATATTATTATTGTGAACATATATTATTCATGAACTCAATTCTATAATTGTTATAAACTATGTGAGGTATTTTCCCACTAAGGCATGAAGATTTATTTTAAAAAAATTCCATATTCCATGCCGTAATCTAATTTTTCTTCTCATCATTATGATGATGATTCCAAACTGATTTCATGATTATGATGATAATTCTTTCCCATGTTATATTGTGTCATGTTATTATTTATCATGTTACTAGGCGTTTAGATCACCCGTTTCATTAATTCAAATCCTAAAAATTATACTAATTATAAGGAGAAAAATATGAATTCTATGATTATAGAGAAGATGGAATTTAATAATTCTTATGAGTTATTATTTCAATTTTTTGTAGCATCCAATTTTTCTTGAGACACTAAATCTTTGGATCCTTATTTTGTAACATAATTGTTTTTATCATTATAATAATGAAATATTTAGGTAATAAAAATTAGTGTCACTATAGTTGTTATCATTGAACAATTTAGTTATTTACGGAATTAGGATTAGAGGACATCAGTGATGATCGATAGTATGATACTATGTTTATGTACGAACCCAAAACTATATCTTGTTGAAACATTATAATCATTGGGAAACAAAAATAAATTAATTTATACATAATTTATCTATTAAATAAATTATATATTCATGAATAATTTTTATATTTTTGTTTAAAAAATTTCAATTTTATGTAATGTTTGGAAGATAGAGAAACTAGAACAACAACCCATTTGAGGGATACTGCAGGGATTAAAAAAATAACATACCCAATTCCTTAGAGGCAGAGTTTAAAATTTCATGGTGATATATACATGGATGTATTAGGCTATATAAAATAACATGAATAATGTGGAATGTACTCTATCCCATATGAGGGACTAATTGTCTATTCAATATTTTATGCGGAAACAACAAGAAAATTTTAGTCGATCATTTGATCCTATAATCATAGAATAACTGTTCAACTCAATAGAGAAGATATTTAATGTGATTAATTGTTATATGATGTAGAAGAAGACTTTGTAGGTTTATCATTTATATTGAGAGGATGGAAAATTGTGAAAAGTTGATAAGTAACAACAATCCAAAGGAATTAAATGAAGAGATGGATTGAGAAGTCTTCATGAAAAAATTTCATAATAATTATTTCTGTTGAACTCTTTCTATAAATATGGAATGATAATTAAAAAAGAATAATAAAAGTAATGGTGAATCATTCTTATCTTATGAATAATACTTTACAAGGACTTCATGGTATGCCTTAGGTTTTTTTGTAGTAATGGTAGAAATATAGATTGATGGTTTAGTGTTTGAAAACAACTCATTCTAAAGGCTATATATATCCAAGATCTTCGGAGTTATGTTGACGTTTATCCATGTGATCTTAGTGTGGATATTATGTTTAGTGATTGGTCCCATGACTATGGAGATATGAAATAAAACATGGAGTTAAATATAAAAGATCTAATAACAAATGTGGAATGAAATATCTCCCACTCAGATGTAATAAATGTGGTAAAAAAACCATGGTATATTAATCTAAGGGAAGGGGATTTTATTCTTGTTTGGGAGAGAAGGGATTCAATATCATGAATTTTTAATACACATGAAGAAGATAGATAATGCAGTGGAGGATTGGAAGAATCGCCCAGGGTTCAATGTTTCAACTATGTGGATTAAGGGAACTATGTGAGCTAGTTCACTAAACCATGAATTCTTGAGAGTAATCAATGTCAGAATACACCAATACAAAAGAATAATGTGAAATATTATTCCAAAACGTATAATGATTTGGATCCTATAAATGATGTGATGATAGGTATTCTGGTCCTTCATTCTTAAAAATTGATCATATTATTTGAATATTTTTCTACTAATTCTTTCATATAATTCATGTTTAATAGAACCATTCAAACACTATCTCAAAATATAGAGGTTGATCTCTCAATGACAATAGAAAATTTGGTAAATTTTTCATCCATTGTATATATCTCCTACTTGGTTAATTTTTCTTGAATAAACCTCCCATCAAATCCGTTCTTGAATCCTTTTGGGGAGTTCGATCATATATTAGGATCAATTTTTCTATATTCATACAATACCAAAATAAACATTCGAGAATTTTATATCACTCTTGATATAATGAGGAAACCCCAAATTGTGTATAATTGTATAGAATGTTATGAATATCCTTTATAAACATTGTCTCAATTATTCAATTATTGCAATAAGAGAAATCATAAGTAGCTCAAATGACTAATAATGTTGAGAGAATCATGCTCGAGGGAACCCCCATTGTAATGAACTACACTTATATGTTCCCTAAATAATTTACTCATATTACTCATAACAATGTAGTTTTATTCTAAATTGAGTTTATTCATGTATTTATCTAATATAATAGACACCTTATTGAAAGGACGCCATTATGTTTGAATAATTGGATAATCAGTAACAATATAATATGAAATATAGTTTTGTATGAATTAGAGCTTCACCATGTGTTGTACTGGATCTCTTTATTAAAAAAAGAAAGGATAAATGAACCTCTTCAATGATTATCATGCTCTTAAAAAACCACACTAACTAAAAAGTATGCATTCCATAGATGGATGAGTTTTTAGATCAACTATTTTGTTAAAAAATACTACCCTTAAGTTGATCTTTGGTTGGAATATCACCAATTAATGGTTAATAATGAGTATATTCCCAGAAATCCTTTGAAATTTTCTATTAACGCTATGAATTCATATTTATTCATTTTAGAATAAAAAATGATCGAAAAATATTCATGTACATAATATATAAATAATTTAAAAATAACCTTGACAAATTTATTGTAGTCTTTGTTGTTGACATAATTATATACTCAAAGAGAAAAGAAGAATATGTATAGATTTTAAATATTGTTGTATGGACTTTTAAAAGTGAGTTGTTGTATAAAAATATTAGTAAATGTGAATTCTGGATGGTAGAGGTATCATTCATGGCATCTGTTATCCCTATAAAAGTTATATTTTCTAAATATTCCAATAATAAATTATTCAAAGAGATGCCCATGACAACATTTTTAATGGAGAATCATAGTTTCCTAATTATAGACGGATATTACCATGGATTTTCAAATAACTTTTCATGATTTCGAACCTATGAACAATGTTGAATCACATGTGAGAAATGTTTTCCATTTTTGTTAATGTGAAGATAATCTAAAAAAGTTGATGAAGTGTATTGTCACTGCACCAATACTCACACATCTGACATGTGAATACAACTTTTTCATATACATTTATTTAGAAAACAAGGGCTTACATTTTGACATGATGAAAAATGAAAAATTGATATCTTATACCTCAAGGTAGTTAATAATTAATGAAAAAACTATCCCACATATGATTTGGGTTTGGTAGATAAGATCTTCATTTTGAAAATATAGTGGAATTATCTTGATGGGGTTATGGGTGGGATATGTACTCATCATACAAGCCCCAAAAATATATTCACACAGAATGAGCATAATATAAACCAGTGATTGTTGTTTTATCACATAAAGGATTATAGCTTCTCAATCCACTAACATCCAATTAAGGAAAACAAGGTAGAGTATTCTCCATGTTCAAAGGGTCATGTAACATTATCAACGATGAAAATCGGGAATGATCCAATAGTCAACGATTGACAAAGGATAGAAATGGGAATCATTAAGGATGTAATATAATTAATATTTTTCAAATGATTTCTCAATAATCCCTTATAGAGAAAATAAATTATTCTCAATTAAATTATGCATAATGTTATAAGAAGGTGGATTCTCTCAAAAAATTCCATAGAGATTAAAATTGAGGTGGAAGAGGTCGTAATATTTGGGTTACAAGTATATATACCATCTGATACAGAGATAAATAATGATATTATGAATGATTCATATAGCTCAATATTCCCTATTAAACCAAGAATAACAATGAATTATTGAAATCTCAGAGAGAAATTTTGGTGGGATGATATGAAGAAAAATATCATAGAATTCACCTCAATGTTCCACATATGTCACTAAGTAATTCCTAAAAGAAAAAATTCCAAGGGGACGATGCAACCATTTCCTATACAAACATGGAAATGGTAAAACACCACCATGGAATTTTTCACATGAAATTAGAAGAGATACAAGGGAAACTATTATATATGGGTTTTTGTATACCATATCATAATTTCATCTCACTTTATTTCAATTAGATACAACTTCACACTTGATCAACTTGGACAGATATTAGTTAGATAACTGGTAAGGAATCACAGAGTACCATTATCGAATGTATCTGAGCGAGGACTACGATTTGCCTCTATTTTATAGAAAAATAACTAACATGATCTAAATACATATTTGATAATTATGACGTCTTATCATCCAAAAAATGGGAAATATGATAAAAAAATTCAGGATATATAAGACATGTTAAGGGAATAATCTATGGGCATTAAGGGAGTATAGGGCCAATATATACCTTTGAAAGAGCTCTATTACAACACTAGTTTCCTATAAAGAATAAAAATGGATCTATATAAGTACATTTTTATGAAATATGTAGATAATAGATATGTTGGGATGAATTCTTTGATCATAAGCTGCGAGGACCTGAAATGGTTGAAGAAATAGCAGAAAAGGAGAATCCCATTTAACATGAAATCAAGGAAGCCCTATGTCAATAAAATAACTATGCATGTATCACTAACAATGGAGGTAACATAAGGTTCTACACATGTCATTCCTTCCCATAACTCCGTGGAATTGGATCACGTGATTTTGGGATAAGGGATAGTTAATTCCTTTGTAAATTGGCCTTTTTGATATTATTCATCATGTATGAGTTATAATATATCAAATTTCACATCCCCCAACCATGTATCCTGTATATGATGTATTCTTCATATATTTATTTAGAAATGAAATAACATAACCCTCAAATGTACATAATTCAAAGGTGGTATAGTTGGAATGTGACATATCTTACGAGGAGAAGATATATAATTTCTTAGACCATAGAAGAAATATTCTACGCATCAAGAATATAAACCTTATCAAAGTACAACTGAATCACCATAAGAATAATGTGTCAACATTTTAACCTTATTAAGAGATGAAGGACAAGTACCCTCACCTATTTTCAACTACTAATGAAAAAAAAATTCCAATGGAAATATTCGATCAAGGGGTAAGAACGTAGTGAACAAAAATCTTTTCATTCGACAATTACCTACTTATAAACATATAGTATCGTATAAACTATGTAAAATAAATATTACAACACAATAAAAATATTATAAAATAATAATTAATTAAATAAGTGGTATTTTTCGAAAATATGGAACTTATTCCAATTAAATAGCAATAATACCTATTAAATATTAATAAGATAATTAGGAATTGTAATTTGATAATTAAAATTGTGTCATAAACTATGAATGTATATATAAAATTTACCCATCTTAAAAATTATAATATTATATAATTATATCGATGATAAGTAAATAAATGTTTTAAAAATGAAAAATTATGTGATGTTATTTTTATAAAGGAGAAGTATTTATTTAAAATTTAATAAAAGTTATATAACGATTTAAAAGAAAATTTATTTTCATAAAATACATTCATAAATTAATTTTTTTATATTTTTATTTATATGATATATTTGTATGACCTTAAAATATTTTTCAATGTTTTACAAAATCAGATATAATTTAAAAATCATTATTTTCAAAATAAATGACGATATTAATGGGAAATTAAATTTATTATATATATATAAACATTATCAAAAAATAATGTCCATTTTATAATTTTACAAATCCCTTATTTGTAGGGTGTTATTTTTTATTTTTCTATTATAGATTATTTTTTGGTGAGTGGTGAAATATGGAAATTTATGGTATATAAAATTATAATTGAAATTCACAATTTTTTGAGTAGTTGCTAATATGAGAACTATAATATTGAACTCCCCTCACGTGATTTCTATATTTTGTAATAAAAAATAACAACATTAATAGTCAGGATTCACAATAGTTATCTAATGAATAAAAAAATAAAAACACCCCTCTCATCGCATATAAATACCACCCATCACCACCTATTCTTCTCACACATTCTCAACCATGAAGTTTGTCAATTTTCATCGTAATCCTATTCCAAATACCCATCCCCATTTCTTGGATCTATTTCTTTATAAAAAAAATTATAATTTCACTGAGGAGGGTTTGACGAAAAATATATTTAAGAGGAAAAAGACTCATATGTTAACTTTTTAATTTCATTTGAATTTCATGTGATTTTTTATTCTCTCCTCACATCCCCTTATACAAGTAGAATGATAAGTCCATTTTATAATATGTACTATAATTTTTTTTGTTCTAATGGAATAATCAATCATCAATCCTTTTCATCTTTCTTTATTTCAAAAATTACAATGTAATATGTTAGGGGTTGATTTATCACCTTCGAGGATGACATGTTTTTATTTTCTTTTTTCAGCATCACGGCTGGTCATAAATTAATTATAGTAGTTGAAAAATATTTTAAATAACATTTTATAAAATTATTTCTATTATTATCAAATATATATAATATTATAAAATAAAACAAAGTGAAATGATTTTGGAAAAAACAAAAAAAAACCGAGACTACTATAATTTAAATTTTCTTTTTGGAAAATCATTATATTAGGGAACCATAATATATATAATCAATTACACTTCTTAATGTTCACTAATTAGATATAAATTTATTTTTTAATAATTATATGCACTTTACAAGACCTTCTATTCATGTATACATTTGAAATAATAATAAATTCCTTGAAAATAGACACCAAAAATCAATGAAATTGAACTCTATAACTTATTTAAATGGGCCAAAACATACTTCATAAAATTATAATAAATAAAATAATTTTAAAAGAGTTTCTAGATTTATTTTATTAAGGAATCTAAACTGATTATCAAAGATATTAATTTGAAAAAGTCATTCATGCATATGGTACAAGGATTTTGAAACAAAATTCCATTTCTATGGGGTTTTCCACTTTCACGTTAAATTTTAGTATGAATATTCTTATAAAATTCCCCAATTTTTTTGAGTTCTTTAGTTTTTTATTCTTGGATACAAATGTGTACAATTAATTTTTTAAAAAATTGATATAATTTCTACCAAAAAAACTATTCTTTAAATGACACATATTTTACTTCTCATGAGACCATTTATTCTCTAATCAAGATTAATTATTATTATACCATGTTTTTTTCCTTTTTTATTTTGGAAACCACAAAATTTTGTTCACTATTTTATTTATCATGAAATTATCATTAAACACATTTCCATTCAATGGTTTAATTTATGTAAAATATTGTTATATGATAAATGTGGAATGAATGATTATATAATTGTTAAGATTTGAATGGTGCACAAAAAATTATATTCTGTTCCAAAATATTGGGTAATGTGATTTGTATAATGAGATAATGGGAAATATATATTAACATGATGTGATATTTTTTTCTGAAAATTATACTTTCATTATTATTAACATATTATATACGATAACATGTTCCTAACTTCATTTTTAATAATGTGTTATATTTGAAAACTAAGAAAATATGTTTAATTTTTATATATTTCTAAAATCCATGTCATTATCTAACACTTCCCTCATTATTATGATGATGATATCATACATATAATATGAGTTTGATTATTATTCTCACCCATGTTATATTTATTCATGTTCATATCTATTCCCTTACTATGCTTTTAGATCACCCCTTTCATTGATTTATATCCTCTTGTGGGTACATATAATAATGAGAAAAAAGGACCATTTTGATTCTTGAGAATTAATAATTACAAAATATTTATCAATTATTATGTAAATTTTATGTGTGGTCCTAATTTTCCCAAGAAACAAAACCTTTGATCCCAGTTTTCAAACACTATTATGTTGTTTATCTTTGAAATAATGAAATAGTTACCTAATAAAAATTATGGTCTTTATAATATGAATATTAATAACCATATAATTATGAAATATTGATAAACATACTAGATAGGGAAAATATATTTATAAATTATCACTCAATTTATAGTTAGCGCATTATATACATTAGAAATATGTTTCACTCAATTAATGATTTTTATTACTATTTGATAGAAAATATTAAAATTAATTTCATCCACTATAAAAAAAATAATATGAAAAAATTAATTTAAATTTTTTATACACATTATAATTATATAATAGTTAATTTTTTATAATTTTTTGGAAAGATTTATTTTTCATACGATACTGAAGAGTAAAATTTTTATTCAAACCCACCAATTTTTTTCAAGAATTTTAATTTTTTTAGTTTATTAAAATTTATTTATATATAACATTATATAATTTTTAATATTAATAATATAATTATTTTCATTTTATTAATTTTATTTTAAATTTTTGTGTGAATCATTTTTTACTAAATAAACTCATTTTTGTAGAAATCAGTTTTTCATCTCATTTACCACACATGTGGATTAAATTCCATAAAATTTATCACATATATTTTAATAAGAATAATAATTATTATATAATATTGAAAATTCAATATTTTTACACAAATCATATTAAAAGAATTATAAATTAATTACCATTATTTAGGTTAAAATAAATTTAATAGAGGGTTAAACCAAGATATAATGGTAATATTTAAAAATGAATCATTTCAAAATAATATTATTAGTATAAATTTCAACATCATGTTCTCACACAGAAAAATATAAATATGTTTATAAATTTTTTTGGTATATCGTGACATCAGAGGAACTAAAAGAGCTCACCAATATGTTCAGTCAGATGGCTTCAAATAAACCTCCCCATATGTCGGAGGCTTTAGACTTATGGTAAGGTTCTAATGATGATATTGTGGGGTGCATCTAAAATTATGGTTTTAGTATAGTTAATATATATCATATGGATACAATATTGTATGAAAAAAAGTTAATGAAAATTTAGAATAAGAATACTAATAATCAAATAAATAAGAAATGACCAACACTAATTCTATAATAGTGCATGTCCATGAGAAAAAAAATATACATGTTGATAATGTACAATAGTTAAGAAATGAACAATTCAAAAATGAAATTTAAAAATTAATAATGTTTTATAACAAAAATAATCATGAGCTATTACTCATTCTTATGATCATAAGAATCATTTTACAAGGGTAACCACATATGAAGAATCATAATTCAGAAACTGGAAAACATGATTTATTTTCATGGAAATAAGTTCCATGGGGCCCTAAACATGGTGTGAGATATACAATGTATAAAACCACTAATGTTGTATAATTCTATACAGTATATGAAAATAAAATACTATGGTGTGGTTATTGAAAATAATAAATAATACAAGAACTTAAAAACACATCGTATTATGTTTTTATGGATCACCAAGATGATGAAAAATGCTTCGTCAAAATATGATATTCCTCTATGTAAAATATTATTATCTATGTAATGTTTTGTGTGTTTTATGAAAAATGTATGTAGTTGTGTTTATAGAAGAACACACACACACACACATATTCATATACACAAATTAGTACCAAAGAACGGAGGTGTAATTAATGAATCCATTCACAATATAAGTAAATTTATTTATAATAAAAGTATAATAATAATAAATATTGATTATCTTTCCCATGAATTATAATTAATATTGTAAATCATTCTTACTATTTGTTATAATAATGACAAGGACCATACCCAACCTTTTAATCATGGGTATGTGGATCATAATGCCTAGAAGCCAATGTGATGTCAACGTTAAGCCACTGTCCATGACCAAGGGCATGTCAAATTTCTTTACCACACCCCTACTCATGCTCCCTTATTTAATCATATAAAATAATGCAATCCCAGATTCCATATGAACAATAATCCCATTTTACCATTAAATGTAAATCGACATATCTCTAGGTGCAATGGATCTGATTTAATATATCAATTTATACTTTATCAATAGTCGATGTGTTCATCTAGGAATGTGATAAGGTTTTTTTTAATCAAATAGTAGTCCATTATAATAATATTTCCATATCTCAACTCAATTATAAAATAATTAATAAGTGCATGACCTATAATGGGGAATTTACTATTTCAATTGACATCCTTTGATGGCCCAATTTTATTATAGATATAAGCACACCTTAGAGGTGGTATTATTATTAATGGGGAGAAATATTTCATATTATGTTCATCTATAATATTTTATTTATCTTTTATAAGTGGGATCATTCATCACTCAAAATACTTACCATGATTTAGGAATAAAAGGGATTATAAATTATGAATTTAAGAAAAAACCTTTTGGAGAATTAAATTCCTAATAAAATCATATGAAACATTAATATAGATGACACACCCATATGAGTGATTTATACTGAGGTAGATAATATCATACGATTATATTTGGATCACTATTTACAATCAATTTATTTCATTAGCTTCCTTGAACTTAATTTCACATTTATATGGAGACACATAGAATGTACAGCTAGCGGAACAACAATGTATTTTATAAACATTTTAAACCATAAAATAACAACACAACACCACCTACCCCATACATATAGTTTTCCACTCATCGAATACAAATAATTAATTAGAGATGGTATAAAATAAATCATTGAAACTGAATAATTTCCTCAAAAAAATGTTCTTTATCTCCCATATATATAACGCTATACATGGGAATATAAATAATTAAATGATGGAGGATGGATTGTAGATTAACTAATACACTTCCAACATGATAAATGAATTGTGATTTTGGTGATAAATAGTGAATATATCCCAATTTATATAAGAGTAGTATAGGAGGAGATCATGTGGTCACCAAATTTGTGTGTTTAGAGAAAGAAAAATGATATGGAGTTTTTAATGGTGGAGGGGGAAAATCGTATTTTCCCTTAATTTTGGGGACACATGGTTTTGATAAATAGTTTGGATATATTTTTACCAATACTAAAGGATAAGCATCATATATACTTAACCCATTTAAATGGGGTGCATTTTTGTAATGAAAAATTTTAAAAACCATTATCCT
This sequence comes from Viscum album, assembly GCA_963277665.1. Classification (NCBI taxonomy): domain Eukaryota; kingdom Viridiplantae; phylum Streptophyta; class Magnoliopsida; order Santalales; family Viscaceae; genus Viscum; species Viscum album. The sequence goes on from OY728146.1 coordinate 1,292,963,928, forward strand.
AAATAAGAATTGATATTGGTTATGTTTCAGAAAGGGTTCAATTTTGGTGAAAAGTTTGGGAAAACCATGTAAAGACTTTGGGAATCACCCCATTAACACATGATACAATATGTACGGAATGTCGGTCCCGTTTCATTATTATGAAAAAACATGATCCCTAAATAATGTTCCATATGGTAGACCAAAATTTTTTAACTAACCATGTACTAACCATGTACCTTAAGCTTCCTTTCCAAAAACAACTTCCATCAAATCCTACTATATCTGAAATTCAACTAAATTCTAAGGAAATATTCTCTGCCCATAAAATAATTCAGAATAATTATTATGTGTTCTAATCATCCAAATATTTGATAATGATTTGTCCCATCCAACAAATGTGAATTTCAAATGTCTCTCTAAAGCGTTCCCTGGTCCAAAACATGAGACGTTATAATTTTTACTCCTAAGAAATTATTTTACCTGACAATATTTGGAAATTCATTTAAAATACATTACATACAAGGGTTGTTATGTTTTTTCAAACAACATAATATTTTTTCATTAACCCAACACACCCCCAAACATAACATTACATAAGATTTTAAAATTTATCCAAAACTATTATAAAAATCATACACATCAATATGGTTCTTCCCCAAGCCTATTAAACTACTTAAATGACAACATCATCTTGTATTTAATTATTTAGACTATGAATCACCCCATCGTACATTCTTGAATATAAAGGATAATTCTAAGTCACTGTATCTCCACTGCTAAAATTGCTAAAAAGATCCCCCTATGAATACGAATGATTATCCAATCATGATTTTTTCAACATGTCATATGTGATTACATTTCAAGACATAAATTTGACGCCATTAAAATAGAATGATATAACTTTGATAAACCATGATTGAACTGTTCAGAAATTTTTTCCATCAAAAAAACATTTTTGAAATTTATATTGAACACCTCTTAACATTTTGTCATGTCTGAAATAGGTCTACACCTACTGTATTAATTGATCTATGAGTTTTCTAGTTGATACACACATAGAGAACTACTAAAAATCAATTTTATAGACTATCAACATAAATGAACCTAAAACATTATGAGTTATTCAATGGAATACCTCCTTTACTTTAAACATGTCTACTAGAGATCATTTTCCACTTCAGGTGATATATCAGGACCAAACATTCATTTCAGGTTCCATACCTCATTAAAAACTTATCTCTATACAAGATCCAATATCGATGGATTTATGCCCTTAACAATTTCCATCCATGCCAAATTTATGTACATGGTAACATAAAAATCATATATTTATGCCTAAGTAGTGCATTAAATAAATTCCATCCTCTGGTAGTTACAATAGAGACAACAATACAAAGTTGAAACATCCATGTATGAAGAATTATTATTGAGATTAAACAGGAATCTGATTAGGGTTCTTATTAAAGAAACAAATTATGATTCGCATGAATCTTTCTAACACATTAGAACTTGTGGACCGAAGTATCACCCAATAATATCCATGAATCTAAGAACAACTACCCTTTTCGATTCAATCTCTTAAAAAATATACTAATTGTAAATAAATAGTGTTTTAATTTTACATTGAATATAACTAATGCTCTTTTTGTGAATCATGAATGATATCATGATATGAAACACGATCTTACTTAATAATAGAGTACACTAAGAGGATACCAATGATTTATTATAAGGTCGGAGACGCTAATTTCATATCAAAGACAATGTACCTTCCACGGTTCCCTATCAACCACATCAATCTACCTAATGCAATCGATCAAACTAGCATTAATGGATTATAATTATAAATAGATGGGATGATACAATCGATGATTCATTATTAAATGATCACGATTTTCATATGAAATTATTCATTATTTTATTATTCAATAATAATCACAGAATTCATTCCATAACAAATAGTGTTTTTAATGGTTTTGTTCACAACCATCGATATTATTTCTATGACGCCTTGATTGCATCGATAAATACTAAAACTCACTAGACCTGGGTAATTTATATAAATGGTGACCATTTCAAAAATTTTATTTCAATATTTTTATTACTATACTATGTAGGATATAGTAAACGTTTTTTTCATCATACTACCTAGCTTACTAGTGTTCTAATTTTCATTTATTGAAAAATAAAACTCATTTTATAGAACACGCTCCATCAACAAATGATAATGGGTTCTGGAAATGGCCAACATAATTTTAGGAAGTGTTAAACTAAAATGATAAATATATTTGATGCTTACATGATTTATAGACCATATTAACTCTAGAAATACTCATGATTTTGTATAGATTTTTTATCATTCTCATCATTGACACCAAGCATATTGCCAAAAAAATGAACAGCATGCCATAACGCCCGATCATCTTTGGAACATCATCCCAAATATTGTGATGAATCATACTACCTATAATTCCCATTCAATATACAACAATGATTATAAAAAATTAAATCATAATAGAGAAATTCATAAATAGTTATCTCCAAACTCACGTGGTTCAGTAAAATAATTTACTATACTGATTGGTATCCTTTGTATAAATGTGTTTTACACTATGGTTTTATTAAAAAGGTGACACATAAACTATTATAATCTATCATTTTTTGGGACAATGAATTAAATAACATATGGATGACAGAAAATATTTATCCTAGATTCATATTATTTATTATGACTATTGTTATGGTGGATCAACTCCTAAATCATAGAAAAATGAAGACAATGAATGGTCACATTGACAACTAAGAAACCAAAAACACCCTATACATTTCTAATCCACCAAAATTAATAATTACATGATTCTCACACCCATAACATGTAAAAAATTAATACACAACTACCATCCAATTATGGTTTCATTTTATAAACTAATAGTTCAAATTTTAAAAAATAACAATAGAATGACACAACTTATGTAAAATGATTCACATGAATTTTGAATGGTTTTAATGTTATGAGTGATATACCATAGTTGGATAACCCCTTACTAAATGTCATGAAATATAATCTTGATTGGGTCATTCCAAAAAGCCAAAAAGGATTAAATACCTTATATATTGATCATTATAATAGTGAGGTCAATGTGATTTATTCTAACTTTCATCTTCCCATTAAAGGAGTATCTTTAAGGAATCATTCAACTAACCCCATAAACTAGGTTCATGTTTAGTGAAATAAAACATAGTTTTATTCAAGACATTATCATGGATTTTCATTTAATTTTATGCATTTATAGGGACTCAATTTAAGAAATGTTGAATACTAGTCAAGAAAAACTATTATACATGGTATATTATATATTTAGAACCACAAGGAACATAATAAAGTTATAAAAAATTCCTTTCAATCGTTATATATTTTCATAGATACTATAAAAATACTTAAAATTACCACATATATTCCTCCTATCAATTTTATATATCCAACACATTCTCTCAATTGAATTTAATTAGTGACTGTTAAAATTAGAATCTATAGAGAAAAAAACCCTATAGTTTTTAATTTTAATTTTATTTAACTAATTCCTAATTTAAGTATATCTCAAAATCATATTCCATGCCCATTAAAAAAATGGGGATTTATCATATTTGATTTATCCATAAGATTATATATAACAAACATATAAGTAGATGTAGAATCTTGAAATCATCATCTAAATTAAAAAAACAAAACCCATGGGGTTATTTCCTAAGGAATATAAAAATAAAGGTGGCCGATTAGGGTACCTTTAATCCATTCTGATTTAACATGATAAAATCCAAAAAAAATTCAATAAATCATTGATAAATAGTTTTTCGGTTCACATGGTTAGAATTTGACACCTTGAAAAACCTACATGGGTTGAGTCTGGCCAATCTCATAAATATGAAAAGCTAAGACTTGACACCTTTTTTTGGGTCATGTAAAAGGTCCATAAACATCAAATTCATTTAAATATAAAATTTAACAACTTTAATATTTATACGAGAGTTTCATGATATATGTAAATCAAATATGATGATTCGATAATATGGGATACAATTTTCCAATTATAATTTTCCCATTCACATTATTGATAGAAAATTGGAAACTATTTAATATAAACCTATATGTTTTTTCCCATACAACCAATGGTCCATGGTTTAGACATATAATCATTGGTTAGTAATGGTCTCACCCTGATTATATATGGGAAGGCATCCATTATGTTGTTGAATGAACTTTATTGACTAATTTTATACCCAATTATAAATAGAAATAGTGTAAAAAACATAATCATATGCAAACATGATAAATAAACATAGAAGCAAGAAAAATGAACACACACGACTACTATGTAATTATTTAAACACCCAATAATGATAAAAAAAATAAAAATGAAAAACATATCACTATAATAATAATAATAATATGTACAAGAACAAATTAATGGAAGCTATGGATCATTGTAAACAAACATTAATGATGACTAAATAACACAAGTAATATATCAAGGAATCTACATGACATGGAATGTTACTGAAATATGAATCTCTATTTTCATTTAATGATTCATTTAATGTTTCTTCCATTCCATACCAACAAAGTGGAAAATAATATGAATATCACAAATAATAAATTAATGGTAATTAAATAATTCTCTAAAGGTGAAATCATAATATAATGCATCAATAAATTGAATATACAGTAGTCTCATCCCTAGACATATGGTATGTTACCCATTCATTGGTTGACCACTCGTTGAAAATTATATTTACTAATAATATCTACATGATTAGTCTCCTTTATAACATGAAAAAATAGTTAGGAATGGAAAAAAGAAGCACTATGATAGAGCATTATAACATTTTTAATTAGGATCTAATAAAACAAAACCTATGAATGTAAGTAAAATTGCCTCAATCGTTCCTCCCCACACAACAGAGTTTTTAGACTAGTATATTGGCTTCGTTTATAGTATGGTTGGGATACTATACCACCATTATCAATGTATCATATAATTATATCATAATGGTACCACCACATAACTAATATAAATGAATGGAAGATTATTTTAAGAATAAAAATAAATGAATAAATATGAAATGAGAAATTCAACATATATCAAAATCCACATCAATATGTCAATAATATAATTGACTTTGAAATATAACATTTATAGTACCCTGGGATTCATGTAAGTAATAGTTTCATTAATTTTTTTATATATAATTTATTTGTGTAATGTTTGTGAGAGTTTGGGGAATTTTTTGAAATTTTTAGGTTATTTTTGATAGGTGCATGATTGGTGCATGTTTTGTGGATAATGTGATACACCTACCACAATCTACGCATAATGAAACATAGGATAAAGGGAAGGCACTTGAGCTATGCACAGTATGTCAAGACCATGTGATAGCCTAAGATGAATCTTCCTAATTGACAAATGGCCTCTCTCATACAATAACATGGTTTGGAACACATGTGAGGCAATCATGAAATGATCCACCCTTAAGTAAGTTCCTTTCTCATGGTTAGTGCATGGGTTGGCTAACCATATGACTAACCATTCATGGATTTAATCTAGATCCACAAAAAGAGGACATCGGTTAATTTAATGTTTTAATGACTCATTTCATCCAAAACAACAATAAATTTATATTTTTCTTATAACTTCTTTTGTAACCTCTGTCCATCAAATTGGAAGCAATATGGAGCTGTTCCATTGCGCGTTGAATATCAATTATCATGGAAATTCATCATTCTAGGTCTTTCTTGATGGTTTTTCAAAAATCCTCTACTATATATCTCTATATTTCTTATATATACTTTTTATGTGGTTTTATCAATGATAATTGAGGCCATATTGATTGACCTTTTTTATTTTTAATGATTTTGGATGAGATCTAAGACCTGTTCAAAGAGATATAATCCAGTTTCCATTGTTTTTTCATTATAATATAAATATTATTCATAAAACTAGTGGTATGTGTCTTCACTCAAATGCCCAAAATTTATAATATAAATTATTAATTTAATATTTTTTATTTCTATAAAAATGATTAGGAATTTTCTATATGTTGATTTATGAGAACCTTCTCAATTGACCGTTTTTGGAAAACTAGGAATTGGGTGTTTTTATTGAAAGTGAATTGGTTCTTGTTTTTAAAATGTGATTTTAAAATGTGGACTTTCTAGAACTATGGTTAATGGATTAATAAAAATTATTTCAATAAAATTTATTTTTTTATTGAAGTTAATTGGAATGATTGAGTGGAATTTTTTTGTCGGGAGGTCTTCAATAAAAGAGATGATTTATTAAAATGGATGAATTGGTTAATTTTTCAATAGATTGGATTAATGGTTTCATGTGATTATGTGTATTTGGTAAGGATAATATTAATGAGTCTCCCCCATCATCAGTGTGATGATTAAGGGTCAGGAATCTTCTCCATCAAAATGTTTCACTATGTTATGTCTTAGTGGGAGATGAGTCACCAATCAAGAGTATATGGAGGTCCCTGATTTCATGAATTTTCTGATGAAAGGATAAGTGAAATGGAATGGTAATGAAAAATATAAATTTTAAAATAATTATAGAGATTTTTTTTGTTTTCTTTTCATTAAAATTGCTATTTTTTTAGAAAATTGTTTCATTAGAACATGGTTATATTTTGTATAAACACTTTTAGAAATGGATTTATATAAATAATTGTTATATAAATGTTTATAAAATTTTTATTCATAGTGGTGTATTTAGGGAGGTGATTAAGAATAATCTATTATGTTTCATTGCTCAACCATACTTTGAAACATTGGTTCTTTTACAGATTTTTTTATCGCGACATGGGAGAATGTAAATTATTACACCTCTTTGGAAGTAATTCATGATACATTTGTTGTTTTTTGGATTTAGGGAGTATTGTTTGATGGAAACATGGAGCCATAGTTTCCCTTGAGTCTTGATGGTTATATAGTATTTCATTTATTACATTATTATTGTTGCCTTTCATTGAGGTAATTGGTTTTGGTATTATTTTAATAAATCTGAAGTTGATATGTATTTCATTGTCATCATACAAAATATTGTGGATTATTTGGTTATGTATCTATTGTTTAGATGTTTTATTCATAAATATAAAGTTGTTCACCACATGTATTGAAGTCCTTTATCATTAATTACCATCCATTGGCATATTGGGGATGTATCTTAAGTCCATTTAAATTTCATTTATCTTATAATGCTAGTGAAGCGATGGGGGATGTTAAATGGGTTATCATCATGGCCCTTAAATTTTTGGTGAAGGGGTCATTTAAAATTTTATTGGAATTTGTTCTCGTATAGAAATTCATTTTGGTATATTCTTTGAGTTGGGATCATAGAAAGAAGCAGTATTTCTAGAAATTGAATTGTAGAGCATAAAAAGAAGTAGATTATCTATTTATGTTGAACGTGTAGTTTTCTGGGAGTTGGGAACATATATGTATTGGTGACCCTTATTGGTCTTGGACTCTCAATGTCAGTAAATTAGCCAATGAGACAAGCATGGAATGTATTAATGGAGTTACATCCCACTAGTATTGCTTATGTAATTTATAGTAGTGATATATTATATAGTGAGATGTGTTTTTTTTTTCTAAAGATAATTTTCATTCATATGAGATATTTAAAAAATAGTCATGGTTGTAGTATTTTAAAAATGGTTTTATTTTCAAAAGCACGAAATACTTTTTCAATAATTATTGAACATGGAAAAGAATTATTTTTATTGAAACATTGTGATAGTTATTGTAATAAATTTTATAATGATAAGACATCGATTAATATAGAGTGATTTATATGATGGGTTGTTTTGATTATAAAAAAGACAACCAGTTGGTTTCATTGAATCCAAACAGAAGTAGATGTAGAGAATGTGGTTACACATGATCCATAGTTAACCCATAAACTAGTTTAGAGTATTTCATATGTGTTTCAAGTGGTGGACATCAAGAACCTGAGTGATAACCCGAGACAAGTGGATCATTACAAACAATTCAATAAATAGAATGAACCCATTTATTCAGAGTGATTCTAAACAAGATATTATTTGGGTGTGGCTGAATGGGATGAATTGTATCTTAGAATTCATTGGTACACTTGAAAATATACAAGTCAAATTGGAAATATATATGTTGGAAGATATTTCACACCAGTGGTGGGATCCAACTATTTAGGATAAAATAGATAAAGTTCTTGGATTGGATGATATTGTTGATTTTTTCAACAATAAATTATATCCTCATATGTTCAATATTGAATGAATTGAATATTTCTTCATCCTAATGTAGGAGAATATTTACTTAATGAAATATTCATTTATATTTGTGAATGTAGGGAAATGTTCACCCAATGTTGTTGCTAGTGCATCCTTTAAGGCACACATCTTTGAATCAGGGATGAGGTTGAAGACTCGATCGATGATTTTTTTGCTTATATTAATGATAACACATAGATTTTCAATATTGTGAAGGTGGATAAAAGTGAAATATAAGGAGATATGGGAGGAGGAAGCCTGTTGATACTAACATGATATAGTGGGAACTCTAATGTTGGGTTCCAGTGGAAGATGGAAACCTATTTTGAAGGTGGGAGTGCAAATCATAATAACACACATAGATCTATGAATTATCCTCCAAAACCAATGATCTAACATAGATGTTTTCAATGTGGTTCATTAGTCGACCTAATGAAATATTTTACAGAATCACATAGTCCATGCCACAACTAAAATATTATTGTGCATCTTCAGCCTTATTATTATTTTACTCTAAAGTCAAGTGTTCAAGACACTTCTATGGTATCATAGGAATCATATTCTTTGACGAGGTGAGGTGAGAAGAATTAATTTAAACATTAAAACAGATCATTCCATGTTTATTTTTAGAATACCATGACTCCTTGGGTAGGGAAATCTCAATAAGGGAAACAAGGAACAATGTTCAGCAATGAAGAAATTGTATGGAGTTGAGGAGGAAATTGTGGTTGATCTGAATATACCATATATGGTGAGTGGTGTGATTCCATTGAATTATAAAACTATTAATGATTTCATTAACATTGGTGCATTTCATTGTTTTATCAATTTTTGTGTTTTTATTCGATGAGTATAAAAGATGAGGTGATGCCTACTGTGATGATACTTTTTGTACTTCTCGTGGTAAATACGAATGTTATGATTTAGTGTGTAGAGAATATTGTATAACTATTGAAGGATCCAAACTGATATGGGAGTTCTCAACGATGGACCTAAATTTATATTATACAATCTTATAGAGGGGTTGGTTGCCAACATTCAAGGCTTATATTGATGGTTATACCATAAGGGCTAGTTACACAAAAAATTATCACATTGAGAATCTCAATCGAGGATACTATAGTGTAATTGAAGGGGAAATGGGGTTGTTAGTCCCTGTGGATGGAATTATCTTGTACCAATTAGATTCTTCATCCTTGGAATCAATAGATAATATCAAGGGTAATAATTTTTCAATATTGGTTGATCGATTTCCATATGTTTTTTCCAACAAGATTCTCAAGGTTACCACCAATAAGAGAAGATGTTCTTATGATTGATCACCAACAGATTACTATTATTATTTCCCTTCCATATTAAATGATTTACCCAACTATGTTAAGATAATATAATGTGAATTTGGTAGATATGTAAAAGAAAGGGTTTTTTCACCCGAGCATGTCTCCATGGGAAGCGCTAGAATTATTTGTAAAAAAGGAATATGGAACTCTTGGGATTTCAGTCGATTATCATAATATTAACCATGTTATAATAATGAAAAGGATTACAAAAAAAATTATGATTTATTCAATCAATTAATAGTAGAACAGTTGTTATCCAATATTAAAATATGAAAATTATAACACCAATTGCGGGTTCAGAAGCATGATATTTGTATAAAATATTTCAAAATTTGATATGGAAATAGTGAATTTGTATTAATGCCATTAGGTCATTCAAATGCACCAGTTTTCATTATAGAATTGACTAATCAAATAATTCGGAGATATCTGGATTGTTTTGTTGTCTTGCTTGTGGATGACATATTAGTGTATTCAGGGACATGGTTCGGGCATGAGAAAAACATTGAGATAGTGTGGGGAATCATGAGAGACCATCATTTGTATGATAAATTATCAAACTGTGATATTTGGATACAAGAGTTATTTTTTCACGGCCATGTAATTTCTAAATCTTTTGTTTCAATAAATCTTGGGATGATAAAGGGAATAATTTCATAGAAGCCACCCAATAATTTCCTTTAGATATATTTTTTTCTTGATATATCTAGTTATTAATAAAGCATTATGCATGACTTCTCATGGAAATATTCTCCTATGATAGCTTTGAAAAATAATAATGTTCTATTACCATTAGATGAAGAGTTCATGAAGACATTTTATGAGAAAAATACTTTTCTTACATCCACACAAAATTTGATTTTATTTGAATCATGAAAAGGGTATGTTGTGTGTTGTGATGCTTCGGGATCATGGTTGGGATGTATTCTCATGCAAGGATATCATGCTATTATTTTTGATTAATGCATTTATGGGTGCATGTGAGGAACTTTCGAAAAAACCATTTGGATTCAGATTTCATAGTCTATTAATTGAATAAATGGTGTTTTTATATCATTTCTAGGAAATTAACTATGTTCATGGTTCATAATAGAATGCAAGTTTTTTACTCAAAACAATAATTGAATGTGAGATACTGAATATGGATGGTGTATCTCGAAATATTATACATTAAAATGTCGTATACACTAAGAAATGGATATTCATTGGTTTGTTCATTAAGCCGAAAGTCATATTCTATTTCGGGAAAAGAGGATTCAGATGAGTGGAAGTTGATGTTAGTCTTAGCCGATGAGAAAATGTAAGGTGATATCTAAGGTATGTTATAGTTTTCATCCTAGTATCAGTGGATCTAATTTTTTTAATGATGGATAAATAGTTACAGGCACCTCATTCCTGATGTGTTGTGATTACATATATAGTTAATGGGAGGGAGACTATAGAAAGACGAAAGATGCATAATAGTTCATTGATATGATTCTAAAATTGTATGGTCATACCTATGAATTGACCGGAATTACTTCTTCATGTATACCACGATTCAGGGTGGCCCGTTCATCCTAGAATAAAAAATATTTATAAGGTATTAAAACCAATTTTCTGGTGGGTTTGTATATATAGTTTAGCGGTAGAGTTTGGTTTGAGATGCTTAACATGAACAAAAGTTATGGTACAACATCAGCGACCAGCATGTATGTTGTAGTATTTACAAATCCCAATTTGGATGTTGCAGCACATACCTATGGATTATGTAATATCTATTCCGGGAATGGTTTTGAAACATGATTCCATATGAGTGATAGTGTGTCATCTCAAAATTTCGGCCCATTTCATTTATATTATACAATTTAAAACAGTAGATGATATAATGAAAATATATATCTGAGAAGTGGTAAAAAGATATGTAATACTAGTTTTCATCTTATCAGACAGATATATGAGGTATAAATCTTTTATTTGGAGATTCTTCTAGGAAACCCTTGGGAATCATTTGATATTTAGTACGACATACCATCTCAAGATATATGACTATTCTAGAAGGATGTTACTGACATTTGAAGAAATTTTGAGGGCTTTTTAATGGATTTAAATGGATCATGGGAAGTACATTTAGTTCAATTATCATATCACAAAAGTTATCAAGATTCTATATAGATAGCTCCATTTGAAACCTTGTTTGGGAATCCTTTTTGGTCTCCACATTGTTGGGTGGAGAAATGGGATACTTCACAACTTGCTCGGACTCTTGTCCAAGAAACAATATAAAAGATTCAATTGATCACAAAATGGTTGGAGATATCTCAAAGTCATCATTAATCTTATAATGATCATCATTGATGGAAATGTTCATTCACCCTGAGTGATAATCTTTTATTAAGGATTTATCCACATCTTTGACCTAGAGACTTTTGGAAGTAGGTACCCTCTGTATATAAGCCATTCTAAGATACTGAAACTAGTTAGTGAGATGGATTATTATATGGAATTACCCCCATGGTTTAGTGATTTTCATATTGTGTTCCAAGTACCTTAATTGAAATGGTATCAATCGGATCCTGACCATGTGATTTTATGGGATCATATTGAATTAGAGTTTGATTATTCATTGGTACATTTCTCAATGCATAATGTGGATAAGAATGTGAAATTATTTTGTGGTAAAAGAATTATTTTAGTTCTTTTATTATGGTAACATGATAAAATTCCAAAAGAAACATATAAAGTGGACAAATAAATAAAAGGGTAGTGGCCAATACACTTTAAATTCAAGGATAGTTTCTATATTCTATGGAAGAAAAGAATAATGGGTGGGATACTGTTTTACCCAAAATTTCAAGTAAGTAACCCATTCATTAAACATTTTATGTATGTAATATATATAGTAGATGTTTTGGATTGTTTGGGAATATTTTGGAATATTATTAGGGATATTATATAGTATAAAGACTGTATCACTGTATGGTAAAACCATGAAACACCTATAGGAAAATCATGAATAGTTAAATAGAGCCTAAGAGGTTGGCGCACGAGTTGCATATAGTTTTTCCAAACTATGCAATAGCCTTGGAGAAAATATGCTATGTGAGAATATGGGATATGGAACACCTAGGTAGTGGTTTTGGAAACTATTCAAGACAATTGTCTTTTTTCAACCACTATGGAGGTAGATTGTTCATGGTTAACAAACAATTTTCTTAAACATGTGAATAACCATTCATGGTTTAAACAAATATTCACAAAATGTGGATTTGGGTTGGTTTAATGTTTTAATTCCTAATATATCCAAAAAAATGTCCCTAACCTAGGATTTACCCCCTAAATGGTTGGATAACCTATCCCCACTAAATCTTAAATGATTTATAGTCGTTCCATGGAGCGTTGAAGCTTAATTCTTACAGTTAGTCGTCATTCATGGTCATTATTGAATGGTTTTCATAGATAATCTTCAATATCTCTATTAGTTTCATATATCTACATTATTTTTGATTATATATGGTTTATTTTATGATATATAAATTGATATTTATTATTTTTAGTGATATAGGAACATATCTAAGGTGGGATCATAGATATTTAACCCGGTTCATTGGTATTTTCATGTTGTTGTTTGTTTTCGTAAATCAACCTAAGGTATGTGGTGTTACTCATGCCATTTATATTTATAATATGATATTATGATATAATGATTTCATATTGATTATTTTTTTAATATGACTTTGACTTTTTTTGATTAATTATTATTCAAACCCCTCTTTAGTGATAGTTTGTGAAAAATTAGATGTTGGGTGTTTTTGTAGAATGTACTTTTCTTGATGGTTTTAAAATAAGATTTTAAAATGTATTTATCTAGAATTATGGTTTACAGATTAATAATATGTTTTTTAATAAAATTGATCATTTTATTTAGTTTTATAAGATTGATTTACTTTAATTAGTGTGACTTAATGTTTCAAAAGAAAATATATTTGTTAAAATTCATGAAATGGCTATTTTTTCATTGCATGGAATGACAATGTTGTCTGTCTATGTGCAATGATGATAGATATGGGAATGGTGTATCCCCCAACAATATTGTGATGGATAATGGTCAGGTATCCCCCCCATCAAAATGGTTTACTATATGATTGGTTAATGAAAGGATGAATAACCACCCATGAGTATTTGGAGGTCCATGTATTCATGAATGTTTAGATGTTTGGATAAGTGAAATGGGATGGTTATACCAAAATGTAATTTGTAATATGATTTTATAGAATTATTTATTTTCATTTCAGGGATCTTGATGTTGTTTTGAGAAAAAAAATTCATTAGATATTTTTTATATTATGATAATAATTATTTTATAATTTTTTTTAAATAGTCTATTTCTATATAAATTTTTAAAACTTTATTTATCCTAGTCATGTGATTCAAGAATCCTTTTGAAATAATCTAATGAGATTCATTACTCACCCCTACATTGAAACTTTTTTGAATTTTTTATATATTGTTTTTTAGGACATGAGAAAAGGTAATGTATAACATATCACTATAAGTACTTCATGATAATTGGATACATTGGTGGATATTGAGATTGGAGCATGATGGAGCCATTTCTTCATAGTTGTCTTTGAGTCATGTTTTTTTCTATTCTTCCACTATTTACATAGATATTGTAGTCATCCATTGTGATACATAGTTGTAGTTATTTTCTGATAAATTAATTTTTTTTTCTTAATTTTTATCATGAATCATATATTGGTTTTTTGTTATAGATCATTTTTATTTGTTTTATTTATAATGGGAAAATCACCCCAACAAGTATTGATTCCCCTACACATTTATTTCTATCATTTGGTGTCTTTTAGATGTTTCCTACTGCAAAGTAATTTTTTTAGATCTTCTCAATCCAACTTGGATAAAGGGAATGTCACAAAATGTAATAAATAAATAGTGTATAATGATAAAGACCAAAAAATAGTGGGTTTCCGTAATGACCATCCTGACCCCATCATAGTCCAATGTTTCTAAGCTCTCATGTACAATTAGAATGACATAACTAGATTATAAAATCTTGAACCAAGAAACATTATGTATGTTCAAGTACACCTGTGTAATGTTGTCCTGAACAAGGAGTGACATATAATTAGTAGGTCAACACCAATGGTGAATTATTATATCCATTCCATAGAGATTAAATATCATACTATGTGGGAATAATAAATATATAAAAACTGTAAAAGCCATAAAAGACCATCTCTTGTTTCTAAGGGACACATGGCTGCCACTAAATAATTCATCCTAAGACAGAGTAAAACTGAGTATATATATATATATATGGTGAGATAAATGATTATATATACATCGCATATGTAGTAACATATATATATATATATGTGTGTGTGTGTTTTATTAGAAAGGACCAATAGAGTCACTTGAGAATCCACATCTCATACTTCTCAAAATAAAAAAAATAATCTCATAATTATAAATAAGGGTCTTCAAGCCTGAATATCATAATATGTATTAGATTGCATGTTGTCTATTAAGATAAATGATGAGGAGGTTCAAACACAACTTCCTAATCATGGAGGATGTGGAACAACATTCCCAACAATCCATGGGATGTGAGCATCATGTCATTATCCTTGATCAAGGTGGTGTGACACATCATGGCCAATAAACCTACTCATGGACTCATTAGAAATTATTTAGATTAAAATAATCATAATTTCCATATGATACTACATATCAATGTTTAGTAAAGTGTAAATTGGCATCAGTCAAGGCAAAGAGGATATATTTTAATAAAATTGTCTTAACCTTTAAAAACAGTTCATTTGTTATTCCAGTTCATAAATAAAATTCATATATTAATAAGATAAGTAAATTTAAAATATTCGTTCCAATTAATGACTAAATTATATATTAATTAAGAAGAAATACACATAAACACATCATTTATCATTTCAATTACCATAATTTGATTTCCCCAATTTATTAAGGAATATGAAACAACTCATATTTTTATTTATTAATAATGGAAGAAAATAATTCATATTAATTATAACTAGAATATTTATATAATCTCTTGAAAAGGGATTATTAACCATATCCAAATTTTAACTAGAAGGGACCAATATATTCCATTATAATTTAAGAATTTAATAAATATACATAACGGTGATGTAATTTCCTATGAAAATCATTAGCCATTGTAATGTAGATGACTCACCCAAAGGGCATGCACTTATTGATATAGAGAGTCCTCACATGGTTCAATTTGACCAAAATATATAAAAAATTTAAGGAATTATATTTTACATAAATAATTGAACATTAATATTATGATATTCATGAAATTATCATTGCATGAAACAGTGTAATAATTTAAAATTATGACTTAGTTTATGTGAAAATAATAAGACCACGTACCTCATATATTTTTTAGTCCGCTTGTCAATTATTAAGATATGATTCGAGCTCGTCTTAGCTAAATTGAGGAAAAGTAAAAGCAAAATGAAAATATTATCAATTAGCGCAAAAAATTATAGCACATGATAAGGGATTGAAATTAATGAATGGAAGAAATAAGAAACATAAAAATGCTTATGCACTTTCAAAACAGTGAACAATACTTGATTTTCAATATGTATGGTGAAGATATCACAATGACATGAGTAGGGGAGGAGGACGATCTCGAATGTACCCCTTCTATGTGCATGGAGAAGATGGAAGTGCTGGAGGGTGATATAAAGGAATAATGTAAAAATCATAATTTTTTCATAATTTAAGAGATGAATGGTATGGAAAAACGTTTTGGATAACAATACGCAAACCCTATGGGATTCACTGCTTAAATACACACCCATTTAAAAACAAGTTCACATACCAGATGAATGGTTTAAAAAACCGGTGATAAAACATGTGTATCTAATATTATGTTTAAATAATGAATAATTTTAGGTAAATGGTTTAGGATAATCATGACTACCCAATATGGGTTCCCTCATGCACAATCTCTCAAATACCCCTGACCTCATTACCCCCTATCGTGGTTTATAAAATCCATGCTCCTCATAAAATGGGGAAACAAATTTACTGACACTATTAATCTAATCATGCACCAACCATGATACACATGATATAATATCAAAAATGTGATTATTTAGAGCCCGAAATTTCCATAACTCAACAAAACACCCGTTAAACAACTTAATACTAAAAACATATCCAAATAAACTACCTTAAATTTTCAGAAACTCACAATTATATTCTAAATCTTAGATAAATATTCATCTGATCCACCAAAAAATAAGTTCAAATTTACCTCATATATTTCAACTAGACAATATCATGGGACATTACATTTTTTAGTATGACTTATTATATTTTAATCCTTTCATAAATTTCATGTGTGTCCTCTCCACCACTTATAAAAGGAAATCTTTTATTTCTCTAATTCTAACCAATTTTTATCATTATAGGTAGAATGAGACCTTCCCAATTATCTTTTGAATTTCCAAATACATGAATAATAGGTTTTGGAATCCTTGAAATAACATTTAAAGGGCCATTAAGAATGAATCAAAAAGATAAATATTGAAGAAAATGTAATCCTCATAAAAGACTTATTTTAAATTATATCATCTTCCAACTCCTTTAAATATATATTATACATCTTGGAAATATAAATTTTGTATCCTAATTTTTTTTTAAATTTTATTATGTTTATTTAACTAAAATTATTCACCCTATTCCTCATCAAATATTATGTAAATGTATTGCTTATGTGTAGATGTGGACTACCGCTGCCACATAGTGATACAATTAATTGTACATCACAATTTTAATTAATGATTATTCTAATGTGGTAAATATTGTATATTAAATTTATGAAAAATTGAATCTTCTCTAATTATTATATTAAACATAACATGTAATATTCTAATACATTTGAAAATGAATGTTCCATTTCTGCATATGTGTGGACTACCAACTCTAGGAAGCGATGTGATTTTTTTCATTTACATTTTATATTTATGGTATTGAGGATATATAAAATTCATATATTGGGTTTTTAGCATTAAATTATTTCAATATAATTGTTACATAATACTTGACTTTATTTCTATCATTTTGTTAGAAAATAAATTCAGCGTTCATGTGTATGTACAATTTAACACCTTCATGAATGATGTAAGTAATTTTCTTATCTATACCTTTTATAAGTGATTATAAATATGTATGTAGTGATTATATAAGATATTTATATGGTATTTATATATTATTTTTATGTTTTAATCATGATAAGTGTCCAAGTACGAGGACTGTTGAATGGAAACTATATTTAAAAAACAAAATCTTAACACTTAGAAATGATGATTTTAATAATGAATTTTTAATAAATTATTAATAAATGTAATAAGTATAAAATAAAAAATATTATATACATGTTAATTATTATGGTATTGGATTATATTTTTCTAATCTATTATATGGG